>OY720429.1:263207655-264524997 GCA_963082735.1 Pocota personata | reverse complement strand
TCATTTCCTCAGTTTTTGGCCAAAAAAAATCATTTTCCCAAAACGTTGGTACCATCTTCATTCTTCGAAGAAAAATAATGCCACACCAAAAAGTCACACGATGAGGATGCGTTCGTTTCTCTTCAATGTTAACGTCGAAAATGAAAATGCGCCTCACCCGAAAAAATGATTTGTTTTAGCAAAATCGACGTCAATTTCGAAAGCCCAAACAGAGAAGCGATAACGAAGCGGGTGGTTATTTTGCTTCAATTCCTTAGTCATTTGGAACTTGTAAGGGAATAATCCGAGGTCTTTATGCATAATTCTCCTAAGGCTGGTGCAGCTAATGTTCAGTTGCTGAGGTCTGTCTGGCGAGCTGACGTTCTCGGGTTTAGGCGCACACTTCCGGCAACACCTGGTCCATTCGATTCGTGTTTTTTTACTGATGTGATATCCCGCAGAATTTCGAAATTTCTATTTTTTTTTTTATGTTTTGGTGCATGAAATCGCTTGTTAAAAAAGAGGCTTCGTTCCAGCCCAAGCTGAAAACCTTTTTATAGGCACTGTCTAGCAAACAACTTTTTTTTTTTTTTTTTTTATAATTTGCGCCCGCCAAATGGGATATGAATACCATTAAATTATTTCAGGGCACGAGCGTTTATAGAAATTGAGAGAGAGAGAAAGAAAGATTGGTCTAGTGGGTATGAAACTTAGGTGGTATTAAGTTTCAGTAAACTCCAAGGGTGGCGTCCAGATAACAGGGGAGCTTGTTTGTTTTTTGTTTTTTGTCATTGCTCATGATTCACAGTATTTTTTTCCCTCCACCTGATGTCATCACTTGCTTAGGGGTGCGTACTTAGTTCGTATCTTATAAACAGCCTGCCTGATAAGGGTGACTATGCCAGGAGCTTGTAGACCCTTTTGCTCTGCAGAATGTGGCCTCTGATATTATACTCGGTTCTCTGCATTCTCTGTAAATTTAATTTATTTCTTTAATTTTGTACTCCTAGTAAAATATTACATAAACTACAAATTCGCTAAAGTTCATTGCTTCCATGATATCATAAACACTCGAATGAGTAATTCATTGTCGAATTCAATGCTCAAACTACTAGTAAAAGATTTAAATACTCCACTCACGAATGACCCAGATTAAAAGGTGCGCTTGAATCTACATACTCGTAGTTTCCACGCAGAGTATTAAAAGAAAAATTTCAATTTGATTATGTGCGTCTTGTTATATGCAAATAAATTGATGCCGTCACTTCACTGCGATGACCCAGCCACACCACAGAAGATGTGGTACAACTTTACTAACCGCCACGCAATAAAAAGAAAATTCGTTTACATATAGTGCGAATGCATAATTAATAAACAAATCAAGTTTTGTTTACCTTCAAATATCTACACCAAATAAATTTCCCAAGAAACGCACTTACACATGGACAGACTGCATTGTACAGAGAAAATAGTAAATATCTCATCCTGTTTGACTGCGAAAGCGACCTGAAAACATCGATTCGCGAACAAGTTGTCTGCAATTTTGTTTGTGCAATCAGACGCGCGTATGTTTACGCGATGTGAGGTGAATTGAAAGTAAATTTTCGTTAAATGTAATACGTCATGCTGAGCTGTCATCGTTATCATGTTCTAATTAAGTGCATGATGACTGGTATTTGTGGGTCGGTACAATAAAAATCCTAAAGCTATTCTACTAGACTATTGCATCCGGATCTTCAACTGAATATGCCAGAAAAACGAGGGAGAGTGAAAGCACCCACCTGAGCTAGTTTTGTCGAACTGGAATGTGTGGAAAACCATTTGGCAGGGGACTATTAGAAATTAGATGAATAATATCATAAGATTATTCATTATGGCCATCGGAAATTCTGTTGGTAATTACATTGGTTGATAAGTTAATAGGTGGTGGATAGCAAAAGTTGCGAACCTGGGGTTTGCCCCCTGGCACTTTTTTATTAATAAAAAAAAACATTTGCTCATGTGATGTTTTCGGACTAAGCTCTTGAAAATCACATGATATTCAATTTCAAATAGAGGATTTCAATGTTAGGCAAATAGCAGCCTGAGGGCAGTCAACAACAGGCTTTTTGTTATATTTGTCTAGATGAGTTCAATAAGCTCTATTCAACAAAATTGGATATTTCATCGATTAAAGGTTATCAGATGGAATAATGAATTTGAATGTTGATGATGATTCATGATGCGACCGGTTATGCTGATGATAATTACAGAAACAGCATGTAGTTTGTACATACTTGTACTTGTAGATCAATTTACCAAATTCAAGGGCTTGGCCAGAAAATAGCTTTAACATTACCACGTGTTAATTTTGATTTGAAGAATTTTTCGATCACATGATGTTTTGAAATTCAGTTCTTGTAAAATCACATGATGTGCTTAGAACTAGAAATACGAGTACGTATGGATTTAGAGTGCCACCAACACAACGGTTTGAAGGAAGTTTGCATTTTACGTTAGCTTACACTGGCCTGCAAGAAAACAATTTTTTTCGTTGGTGTCGAAATGTTATGTTCCGAAAATTTTCTACGAGTGCCAAAGTTTGTACATACTTGTACTCGTAGATCAATTTACCAAATTCAAGGGCCTGGCCAGAAAATAGGTTTAACATTACCACGTGTTAATTTTGATTTGAAGAATTTTTCGATCACATGATGTTTTGAAATTCAGTTCTTGTAAAATCACATGATGTGCTTAGAACTAGAAATACGAGTACGTATGGATTTAGAGTGCTACCAACACAACGGTTTGAAGGAAGTTTGCATTTTACGTTAGCTTACACTGGCCTGCAAGAAAACAATTTTTTTCGTTGGTGTCGAAATGTTATGTTCCGAAAATTTTCTACGAGTGCCAAAGTTTTTGAATATTGTAAAAAAATTTCCAAAATGTTAGACTTCCAATGGTAATAGAAATCGTTTTTCAGTACGAATATCTCGAAAACAGTGCGTCCCGAGGAAAAATTGATTTGGTAAAGATTTTAATTTTTTAAATTCTCTACAGAGAGTACAGAATTTTTCAAAATTTTCCAAAATTATACGGAATTTTGAAAATTTTACACTTTTATCCGAAGTTAATGGAAATCGTTTTTTAATGCGATGCATTAGACGAGAAAAAAATGCCGGTTGAAATGTTAGATTGTAAAACAAGTTGGTGCCGAATTTTTTAATATATTCAAATTTTTTAGGAAATGTTCCAAAATGTGTGACAAATGTTATAACACATGTTAAAGGACGACTCACTCCGGAAGTTAATGAAAATCATTTTTAAAATCCGAATATCTAAAAAACCACGAAAAAAATTCTAGGAGTAGAAGTTTTAGGTTTTAAAATTCTCTACAATATGGGTGTGCATTTTTTAAAAGTGTTCGAAAATTTTGCGGAATTTTCTAAAATGTCAGAATTTTACCCGAAGTTAATGGAAATTATATTTGAGTGCGAATATGTCGAAAACGATGTATCCCACGAAAAAAATTACTACCATCGAACTATTAGTTTTTTTGGAAATTGTAATAGATTTTATCAAAATGTCGGACTTGGGCGTTATCTAATGGAAATCATTTTTGGGTGCAAATATGTCAAAAGCGGGATAACCCACAAAATTTTAAGTTTTGAAATTTTTTACAAGCTGAGCGCAAAATTTTCGAAAATGTTGTAGTTACACAGTTTTTCGAAATGTTGGACATTTGCCTGCTGTTAATGACAATAGAAAACAATGCGTTTCACGCGAAAATTAGTTCCATTGAAATTTTATATTATGAAATTCTCTTCAAAGTGATATATAGACGTTGCAAAGGTCTCGCGAAGAAGAAGTGCGCCCAATTTCAAGCAAAAAGTATGGAAGGCGAGTTGGAGGAAATATCGTCTTCGGCGTCTGATAGTAACCAGGCTATCCAGGAGCTTCGACAAAACAACTTGAATAAGAGAGCAACTATCTTCAAAATAGCCGCCCAGAGAAGAAGAAATGCTCAACAGATTCATTCCCCAAAGTTCATTAACCATGCTCGAGGCCAGCTTCTTGTGGAAGATGACAAAAGTATTGTGAAAGACTGCTAAACGAACAGTTTCCTCGAGTATACTTTACAAGAGCCGCTCCTAACCATGACGAAATATCCGACATTACTGTCGAAGAAGTTAGGAATGTGGTCAAATACTCTAAAAGCGGTTGGGCCAGACGAGATACCCTCTGAGTTCAGGAAAAAGATGGGAGACATCGGGTCCAGATGGCTCACGATTCTTATCTCCAAACTTATGAGCGGTGATCCAATGCCCAATCAGTGGAGGGAAAGTTATCTTCTTCCTTTGCACAAAGGGAAGGGCGATACTCGAAACTGCGATAACTACCGTTCTGTCAACACACATGAAGATCGTTGAGCGGGTATTAGATGGGCGACTACGGAAAATAATACGGCTATCTGATGACCAGTGTGGGTTTGTCTCGGGTAAATCAACAACAGATGCAATCCAAAGTATAAGGATTATAATGGAAAAACATCGTGATTCCTTAAAGGACTTGCATATGGTGTTGATTGATTTTGAAAAATCCTTTGATAGAAAACCAAGAGATCTCTTATGGGTGGCGCTAAGACAAAAAGGAGTTCCCAGAAACCTTCTTGCGCATGATCATGGACATGTATGAGGGAGCAAGGATAAGAGTAAGATGTCCCGCAGGAGTCACCGAAGAGTTTCCAATCAAAGTCGGTGTACACCAGGGAAGCGTCCTCAGTTCTTTGTTATTTATTGCAGTCCTTGATTATCTGCTTGAAGGAAAAGTGACGGACCGCAAAGTGCATCAGTTATTCTTTGCTGACGATGAAGCTATCATAAGCGAAGATCAAAGGTCCCTGCAACGAGCAATTGATGTATGGGTGGATGTTTTGGAGGGAAATGGGTACCGTATTAGTTCAAAAAAGACAGAGTATCTGTGCTGCCCGTTCTCTGATCCACACCGGCCTATTCCAGACATTTACTTGAATGGAAAAGTGCTTCCCGAGTGCGAAAAGTTCAAATATCTGGGATCTATGATCAATAGCGAAGTAACTTGTGATGATGACATCAATCATCTCGTAAGCGTAGGGTGGATGAAGTGGCGGGAAAACTCCGCTATCTTCTGTAGGGATGCAGTAAAGTGGGAGGGTTGTAATCCCTCTACTCCGGATCATAATTTCGCCGTAAGAAGAAGAAATTCTCTTCAAAAATTTTGACTTTTGCCGATGTTAATTAAAATCGTTTTTGAGTGTTAATATTTCGTAAATGGTCCGAATATAAATAAAATTATTTCTGTCGAAAGTTTAGGTTATAAAGTTCCTTTTTCGAAATTTTAAGGTCGCAGATGTCCGAAGGGAAGATTGCGCCATAATAATTTTCAAATTGTTTGTTCTTGCGCTTCTACGTCATTGGAGTTCTAAACTGTGCGTGTGTAATAAAGTCAAGAATACAGTGGCACCTTATCCATCACTGTTAATCTAATGTATGTACGAACCTATGGACAACTATAGATTCCTCCGCCATCTTCAGTATGAATGAAATCAGGCTGATATGTTTGAAGGACTTCGAATGAGTAGTGCCTTTCTTACCCACTTTTAGAACTAACTTCACATACCTTCAGCATCCAAGTACTGATTCAAGTGCTAGGCCGCTTCTTGTTATTCGTATGATGTTCCGTTTTGGTTGTGCTTTGAATCGGTGATATGTTTATATCCCCGCTATGCGTACAGATGCTCGCAGTCATTATCTAGTGTTTTGATTTATAGCGTGGTATAACAGTCCCCTTGTTGTTAATCGGTTAGCTATCTACGGTTTGCATGAGCTCTATTGCTCCTATGTTCTTCGCCTTCAACATAGCTGCCATCTCCTGTTTTCCTCAATAATATTGAAGCTTCAGATGAGTGGTGCCTTTCTTACCCACTTTTAGAACTTACATTACATACCGTCAGCATGCTACTGCCTCACCCGAACATGCGAAATATCATATTAAAGCTGAACTTCAAACAAATTCGAGTAAGTAAAATATATTTTCTTTGGATAAAAAATGCCCCAATAACCCCAAAACCGAAATGTCGATCATATCGAATACATTATGGCAGATCGATCGCACTCAGAATTATAAAATATATGTGACTGAGCCATATTTTCCTAGAAAGATCGCTGGGTATTGAGCTCTTAAACGATTTCTAAGGTATTTCTACTTTAACTACAGATACTCCGAAAACCCATTAACTGGAGACAGCTTGAGTTGAATTATAATTCCTTCATGGTTAGTTTCTTCGAATCTGACCATCTGCAGTGCAAGTCATGAGAAAGTCATTAACTTGGTAGTAGACCTACACCCTTACCGAGAGGCTGGCCTCATAAATAATATGTCATGATAATCTATTTATAATTAAGTAGAAATCCCATCAAAGTTCTAGCTACGTGATGTAATAAATAAAAAATCCAAAAGAAAAAAAAAACAACCCAATCCTCAAGCTTACCTCAAAGATAATCCATCCGACAATCAAAATCTCGATCGTAGCAAAGCGAAAAGTCCGGCACGCATGCGCAAGTGCGCATCTACATTCACCTAGCATGCGTTGACCTCTCTGCCACAGATCACAATCCTTTTTTATAACCCTCGTCATTTTGTTTACGGCTGAAGGTCTGTCTCCATTGCTAAATCAAGATGAGAGAGGCACAAGCGCAAGCGCAACTGTAACAATTACAAAGCTTCAATTGTCGTTTGGTTTTTGTGTTCATCGCAATCACATCGTCGTCTTCGTCGTCATCGTGATCATCTCCATCTTTGTCAGTGTTGTGCGACTTCAGCTGCAAGATCCTCTACTCTTTCTTTGTGTTACCTACCACAAAGATTAAGTGAATAAGATAAAACAAAAAAACAAAAAAAAAAAAAGTAACAAATGAGCAGAGAACCCGAAGAGACATTATCCGTTCATTTGCAATAATTTCCGAGGCGCGGATTCCCTCCTCGTGTGTATCTCTATATTTATTTGTATATGAAATTACCTGCACTTATAGCACAGTGTACAGTTTATTATCATTACTATGGCGCGAGTGCTATGCTGGTTGCTGGTACAGTGCTACGGTGCACACCTGAGGCCCAGTCGGACTCGTTAGACCGCTCTTCAATAACAAAAAAAAAAAAAAAAGACAAAACAGAAAAAAAGAAAACCTTCCAAGCTTAGGCAATCACCGCAACCGACAAAAGGATAAAAAAGGGGCTAAGGAACTTAAGTGAAACCTGCACAGTGTGTTTGGGACGTAAATGGACTCAATGAATGTTAATATTTCCACTTTAGATGAATAAAGCCGTATAAGGTTAGATACAATTACATAGATGCCTAACGACATCATATCCAACCAAATCAAGGTCTATGATCTGTTTCCTATTATTGTCTCATCATTGCTTTTTGAGATTCATAAAGAAAATAAAACCAACGCCCAGGATGAACCTATTCCTCAGCCACTATACTAACTACCTTTAATTGCAGACAGCAAACCACTGCCTTATTTGACATTAAACGTTTAGTGGAGATCATTACGAACCTTGAGAGACCAGCTAGCGTTCCCCTTCATTACAGTCAGATTTGTTAAATAGGAATACCAAAAAAGCATATACGGCTCATCTCAGCTTTATAAATGCCTTGGAACCGATCATGCCATACTCTGCCGAAAATCTAGTATTTTGCTAGTGCTCGACTTAGCTGGCCTTTATCCGCACTGTTGTGAGAACAATTTTAAAATTAGGATCTACGATAAGATAAGCAACATATCCAGCCTGCTTCTAAGGGGTAGCTTGCATCGTGATAACAGTACCTAAGCAACTCGACAAACCTGCAAACCACTCGTAAAGAAAATCTGGTCTTCTACACTGACGGATTGAATGTGGACGCCGTCAGTATAGGAGCTGATTTTTTGTTTTTTGCGGGACTGTTTCTTTATGACTGATAATGATTGTACGGCTTTTCAAACCGAATCAGGCAGTGAGTACAAATTATTAAAGAAATCAGGAAGGTTATTACTATTTACGTTGGTAGGAAAGCGCTCATCTATGTGTCAGCGACAGCGACAGTTGGATCGAGTCTGGTAAAACTCTGGAGGCAGCTCGAGATATCAACGAGATAGGAAATTTAATTGACATTATAACTACGCGTATACTACATTCAGCGATTTCAGTTGAACTATTGAAGACCTTAAGTACTTTAAAAAAGTACATCCATAGAGTGCTCGCAGTTGCATCTTCTCCTACTATGCAACTTCGTTGCACGTAAGCCAAACATTTGACGAATAATTTTTCGGTTGAAAAGTTGACGAATGTATTCATTGTCTGGCTCTCATGACCTTCAAGATTAACACGTTTTCAATTAACGTGAAAGCCTCCACAATCCCAAAGTTGTTCATAGCCTTGTAGAGTTTTAAACTATGCATGCATTCAAAGGACGAATAGGTGATTTTGACTTAAGATTCGTTGATACTTTCTAGGATTTGTCTTAGTCTGAAAATTTGGTTGATTATCGATCAGTGAGGCTCAGGACGGCTTTAGACATTCACGTACTATACCGGATAGGGTTTTGTACGCAACATTTAAAAGGGATATGCCTCGGTATTTCTTACATGAATTAGGATCGTCTTTTTTTAGGTGAGGTACTCATATATAGAGCTGATATTCCACTCACAAGGCATGCTTTCATCCATCATACGTATGTAAGATATGCGATTTGGTGCATTCGTTGCTTCTTAGTTTTTAAATAGCTAGGTTTATCTCTTCTATCTATAGTGGGTGAAGGGACTGCGTTTTCATTGGCTGAAGCTGGGTTCTCTTCTGGCCCAAAAGTTGACCATTTATGCATCTACTATTTTTTGGTTGTAGATTTATAAATTTCCTTCACTATTACGAAGAACTTCCTTTCCGAGCTTAAAACCACTAGCTAATTACTTTTCTTTCCTGTTTAGCCTCCAGATGTTATATCGATCGTGGGACTGTTCGATTCATTTGAGCCAGTAACCTACTTCGGGGATGTAATAGCTGCCGTTGGCCTACTACGGGTTCATCTAAGACCATTTCTCTAATCATGACTCAGTCTAGGCCTGAGCTCCGATATTAATAACGTGTGCACTAAAAAGTTGATCCCCAGTGGAACTATAGACTCCACCGTTCCACCTGGGTTTAAAAGACGCCTATCTTCTTGAATGCGCGTATCTACTCGTACCCTTTGAATAACCCATAAAATAAAAATATCCGTAGTCATACTCCGCTGAATATCAAGAGCCCGTATAGTTAACGCAAAATATTACCCACCTCAGTGTGTTACTCAAGACGATTTCAAAAACAGTAGGCACTACCCGTTTTCACTTAACACATATTCGTAAAAAGTCTGTTCACGTACTTGACCGAGTTGCTAATTTCTACAAAATTTTCGCCACATACTGGAACAGGATTTCACCATTTTTCGTCAAATTTCATAGAAATTCACAAGTACGGGAACAGACCTAATGTAAACTATTTGTTTTGTTCGATCATTTATTTTTCTGACATACCGTCTCTTAATAACAAACTTTTTACCGTGCATAGTGTAACGATTGCAATTCCCCTACGTTTTGATCGCACACTATAATCTGAGCTCAGCTGTGCAGTCAGTTACTTATTTTTTATTCAGTTAATTCGTTTTATTAACTCACAAAGGGTCAAAGACTACTCAAACTGTAGTCACACGAAAAAGTCGAAATATTTTGTAATACCGATTCGATAGATCTGTTTCCCGATAAGAGGAGGTTGTTTGTTGCATTTAAAAGCTTCGACCTAAATTTTTGTTTGGTTCTTACGAAATAAGTTGGAAGTCAAATCAATCGACAGGAATACACAAAATAAAAAATATGCGTTTGTTTTTCTTTTTTCGAAACGAAATCGATACAAATTTGTATCTAATAAAATTGTTTTGATGTTGAAATCAATGATCTCTTTCGGGTGCAATGATTGGTATCAATTGAAAGGTAGACATGGCATTTGTCGCATCAAAGCTGTTATAAGTTTATGTATAGGGTAATTGGTAATAAATTGAAGAAATATGATTTATCAATAATTTAATGCATATAGTGCGTGAAGGAGGTCATTGCGTCAGAAGTTTAAATGAATTATTGAGCAATTGGGGTCTATTATTACATTTTATTCGTATCATAGCCATGGTGTATCATCAAATGCTCTCAGAAGGGGTATGTCTGGTTTAGTCCTAGCTAAATGAATTTGAAAAATAAAAAATAAACTAAATTTTGAAGATGTACTCGATGTGTAGTCCAGGCGCATTCGATTTGTTTTATACTGACTCGGCGACCAAATTAATAACTGAATTTATTGTATGATCATTACAATTGCCTTCCTCAACACCGTGTTGCCAGGTTGTTGTTTTGAAAAGGCTCAGAATCAACAGAGAAAAACCCATATTTACCAATGTAATAAATCAAAAACGGGTGAAGAAAAAATTTCAAAATGAAATTGAATAACATTTTTACTTGCTACTACAAAGAGCAAGCATTGTTTTCATAAAAAAAAATTGGTTATCGAGCTTTTGATCAATCACTAGCCTTTAGATGGCGCTACAGTCGAGGGTGGACCTGGGTGTCAACCAACAAGCGTCCAACCAGCCGCCTCTAGTTTTGCACACGAAGTTGGTTGAGGTTTTGATTCAAAATAGATATTCAAGTCACTTTAGACATTACTTGAGGACATTGGAAGCAAATTTTGAATATATGGTCGGAAAAGAAAAGGCCTCTTAACCCATTTTTCGAAAACGCAAATGTTGTTGCCTCTTTTCGACATTTCTTTTTATTCACCAACGAACAGCACATATGCAGAAAGTACGTGAACTCAGTAGTACTCTTTATTTTTTATTCAATTCAACCAAAACGAGGATTCACATACCTTGTATGCCTTTGTGGTGTCATATTGGACCGGAAGTAACCAGTTTTTCACTCCGGTAACATCAACTAATAGTCTTGAAATTTGTTTTTCCTGTCCGAATCTGAATTTATTGAAATTTGAATTTCATGAAGATAAGCGACATAATATATAATCCGCTAAGAAATTGCCTACTACAGAAGCTCTCGGACGAGCTAGAATGCTGGAATTTTCGAATGCACTCACCATAAGCTCATAGATTATCTAAAAAGCTGAGACGTTCCACGGTCTTAGTATATAACTAGGGTCAGGACCTAATGTAACCAGGTGATTATACACTAGTAGCCCAAATTACTTTTGGAATTTATAAGCAAAATACTTGGGAGATTTGTTCCATATGGCGACAAAGATACGGTGCAAGCGCAATGCAAGGAAATTAATAAATAAATTCTTGATGGTTTTTCTTATAACTTATGATTTTGTAAAATAAAATTTTTAAAAAGGTAATAATTGGAAAAAAAACCCACGCTCATTTAGTGATTGAAAATCTACGAAATGGGAAAAATCCCACCGTCTGACTGACTGCATCAACAATATGTATATCAAAAGTCCTCCCCGATCCGACTTGTGCAACGTCCACCATCTTTGAAAAATGGTGGATCAGGGAATACTAACCTCTGGTTTTTCGCAATTGAGTATCTCTGAAACCCTAGATCTTACGAATAAAATTATGAGGAGAACCAAATACACAATGAAATACATTTCCTACAAAATACCTGCTTTGGGTTTCCTTGGCATCTTTTCCTTGTTTAAGAAAAAACAGATAGCGATTTAAAAAAAAATAATTACACTTTTGTGTATACGAACATTGTGACTTTCTTAGCAGCATATTAGAAGTTCTAACCGATCCGAATTGCGCTAAGTTTGTCATCTTAATCATAAGGGGTGGCCGTGTTGTAGTGGTAACATCATCGCTTGTCACGCTGCAGGTTCACGGTTCGAATCCTGATGTCAATAATCATCTACGAGTTTTTATTTCGCATAAAATAAATAAAAAAGTCGATCAATTTCGAAAGCTTATGTCAACAATACTGCGAAGGCATAAAACTGGCGGTAGGGTGGTCATATGGCTAAAATGCAACTTGATCGTGATGATGACATCAGGAGGATGGAAAAAAATACTGTGAATCATAAGCAACGATAATAACAGCGAAAACAAAAAAAATACTCCCCAGTTATCTGGGTAGCCACCCTTGGAGTTCACTGAAACTTAATACCAGCTGAGTTTCAAACCAACTACACCAATCTGTCTTTCTCTCTGTGTCTTCCCCTTTCCTCAAAACGCCCGTGTCCTAAAATTAGTATAAGGGTATTCATAACCCCTTTCACATGTGCAAATTATAAAAAAAAAAAAAAAAATCTTGAAAAAAACGTTGATCGGAGAACACCTTCCTTGGGTTTTTCGTAATGATTTCGGAAATTGTTGATCTTATGTAGGTAAAAAGTGAAGGGGACTGAATAGAAACAACAATTTCTTCCAAGATAACCGCTTTTACTCTCAGTTTTTAGAAAAATAGCAAATTTGGGATAATTACCATGCAAACGACTACACATGTGCTTCATAATGATTTGTTTTTCCACAGCATTTTTGTAATTGGCTTACTTTATGATATATATACTAAAAGTTTTGACTGATCTGACTTGTGGTAAGTTCACCATCTCCAAAGATTGCTGATCTAAGTGTGTCTTTCTCCAGTTTTTTTGCGGTATTTCTGAAACCAAAAAAACTAATACTAAAAATAAACTGCACACAATTTCTTAGAAGATAGTAAAAATTTGTTTTTTTGCTTTATTTTGAAAACATAGTTTGTTTCCTATAAACGAAAAATATCAAGGGAAACTAAAATAAAATACATGTGCTCCAAAGTTTGGATTTCGTCTGCATAGACGCGATCTCTAGCATAGCCACACAAAAAGAAATCCATTCTCCGATCTGTCCTATTGGAACCACAGCGCTCATATCAATCTGTTCAATCTCAGGTCAAAAAATGTTGCTTATCATTTGACCAGAGCACATAGTATCCACCGTAATAGTGGCGCCTTCGTCGTTTTCAAGAAAATAGGGCCGATCACGTCGCCGCCGGTCCACAGCGCGCACCAAACTGTGCAATGGCCTCGCAACTGTCACATTCGGATTTTCCAAACCCCAAATTCTGAAATTTTGTTTAGCAACCGAGCGAAAAATGCCTCTCTGTTTGAAAAATCGGCATCAACATGTTGATTTCACAGCACCCAATCCATATTGTAAAATGACAAGGCAAGAACTAACTAGCTGTCACTATGGATGACAGATGGATTTGACAGATGCCATATAGCAGGGAAGTAAAATCCCAAGCTCAAAGCTGTCTCATAGGAAATACCATGCTTTTCCAATTGGGTCTTATGGATTTTCTACCTAAGTTCAACAAGAAACTCCTTGGTCCACCATCGGGGAGGACTTTTGATATGTTATTGAGGAAGGCAATTGCAATGATGATTCTAAAAAGAATCGGATTTTTAATTTTGCTGCCAGTGGATACCAAACAACCTGGATTTGTGTATTTAAATTTAGAACACTTTCTCAACCACGTATTTCCATAAGTTACTGCTATTCTTTTTTTTACTGAGTTTCGCGGTTATGTATGGAACCGAGGGTAATAACTTTTTTTCAGTTAAAACGTGTGCTTTTTTCTCACGTCATAAAAATTCACAAAGAATTTCAAAATAATTGCAACCCGAAAAACCCCATTCGCATCAGATAAAGTCTCTTCCTTAATCTGACGTCTGATAAGACAAAATAATGTTAAACAATTTAAATAATTACTTAAAAGAATTTGAATGAAATTCTTTCATTTCGGGCTAAAAAGGAAAAAAGTTCAAAAGTCAAATTCCGATAAAACACTCACTTGTGTGTAGTTATATGTACATCACGAGCTCAAGCAACGAAAAACAAATAAAATTTATGAATTTTCTGCAATAATAATTACCACTGACACTTTTGAAGGCGTTACCACTGGACGAACAAAAAAAGGTATTTAAACTAATGAACGACAGTCTGTTTCAATTAAGTGTGAGACCGCAAAAACAAAAGAAAGATTTAGTTGGAGATTCGAAAAAAAAAAATTACAAATGGAGATGAGTTCATGGTGACCGGCAGGCGGTCCTCATGCTCAGGGAACACGTGCGCTTGAAATTGAAAGTGATTTCACCATTTCGCAATTAATTGTTAACCTTTTTTCTCACAATTTTTTCGTTTTTTTTTTTAAGGCAAATTTGAATATCTGCAAATTAATAGTTTTGTTGATTAATTTGGTTCTTCTCCTTCTTTTTTTTACAGCTCACCGACGAGGTAATACGTAAGAAGTCCGAATATCAAAAACACTTGGAGGGGTACAAAGCGCTGAGGACTAGATTTGAGGAGCACTATATTAAATGTAAGTAATAAGAACATAATTAGTGGAACTTCATGCTTCCAAATGTATGAGAATCCGAGGAAAAATTTAAACAGATTTCTATTTATTTATTTATTTATTTGAGCTTAATACAAGCAAAAACTTAAAGCTAAACTTAAAACTAAAAATAACTAAACTAGAACTGGTCTTAAAAATAACAGTTTTCGGTTATGAGGAAGAATTAATGGAATAAAGGGCGTTTCTCAGGGAGGCTCTGCTATTGTGAAAGTCAAAAACGGTTTGCATGTGATTAGCTCTGCGGAGCATTCTAGACATTGGTTCATGGTATCCATAATTGGTGCGATGAGGAATAAGGCGGAAGAGGTGTGAGGACCTGAGGTTACGTAGGTTGGTGTTGAAAGAAATCATATGCAGCAGCGCGGGGGAATCAATGTTACCCGCTAATAACTGATCGATAAACAAGATGTCAGCAACTTCGCGACGTTTATCGAGAGGGCTGTACATTGATTAGTTTCAAACGGTCAGCGTATGGGGGCAAATTGTAACTATCAGTACAAGCAAGACCACGTAAGGCAAAGCGGATGAACTTACGCTGGACAGCTATTTTTTTATAATTTGCATGTGTTAAAGGGGATATGAATACCCTTATACTAATTTTTAGAACACGTGCGTTTTGTGGAAAGGGGAAGAGACAGAGAGAAAGACAGAGTGGTGTAGTTTGAAACTCAGGTGGTATTAAGATTCTGTAAACTCCAAGGGTGGCGGTCCAGATAACTGGGGAGTATTTTGTTTGTTTTCGCTATTATTGTCCTTGCTTATGATTCACAGTATTTTTTTCCGTCCACCTAATGTCATCATCACGATCAATTTGCATTTTAGCCATATGGCCACCCTACTGCCAGTGTTATGCCTTCACAGTAGAGTTGACTTAGCTTTCGCAAGTGATCGACTTTTTTATTTATTTCATGCGAAATAAATAGATGATTCTTGACATCAGGATTCGAACCGTGAATCAACAGCGTGACAAGCGATGATGTTACCACTACACCACGGTCACTCTCATCTGCTTCGATTCGCAAGATATGGATTTCGTAGTACGGTGACCATACCTGGCAAGCATATTCAAGGAGGGTTCTGACGTGATGTATAAGGATTTTGTAACGTAAGGGTTTGAGAAACCGTTTAATGAAACCGAGCGCAGAGTTTGCTCTGTTGATAATGTTATCAATATGAGAACGGAAGTTGAGTTCCCTATCACAGATAACATCCAAATCGCGTAGTGAAGAGACAGAGGGTGTAGGCTCTCCGCTAATGGAATAGACTCTGGGGGATGGCCAGATACACTTACGAGAACATGTAATAGCTTGGCACTTGCTGACGTTGAGCTCTAAAAAATTTCTATGGCACCAGACTGAGAATCGATTCATATCATCTTGCAGTGAAAGAGAGTCTGCACGAGACGATATGGTTTTGAAGATTTTCATTGATGATACAATCGACATCGTTGATTGTCAAAATGAAGATCATTGGACCAAGTTGGCTACCTTGAGGGACTCCTGATGTGGCTTTAATGTTGATCTGCCCTTAAGGAATCCATGCTGGTTCGGTGAAAGGATAGTCTTACAGTGAAAAAACATTATATCATAAACAATGCTTTCAAAGAGCTTAGGTATGCAGGATAGTTTGGCGATGGGCCGCCCTTTAGTTTATTGATCTTATCTACTTAAGCAATATAGATATACTTTTTTGGCTAAATCTGGGGAATATGTTGGATGAGGGAGGAGTTCGTAGTCTAAATCATGCAATTTTGCTATTGCGACTGTGGACTTGTGCGCCGGTGCATTGTCCTGATGAAAAAGAACTTTTTTCTTCGCCAAATGTGGCCGTTTTTGCTTCAAATCGGCTTGGAATCGATCCAGCAGCTCTGCGTAATATGCGCCGGTGATCGTTTTACCCTTTTCAAGGTAATCGATGTGAATAACACACAAACTGTCGCCTTGGCCTTCTTCGGCTTCGATTCACCAGGAGAAGTCCATTGTTTTCACTGTTCCTTGGTTTCTGGTGTGTTGTGGTGAATTCAAGTTTCATCCACGGTTCCGAAACGGCGCAAAAACTCAACCGAATTTTTCTGGAACATCGCCAAACACACCTCTGAAGTTGTCAAACGAATGCGTTTGTTGTCGATTGTGAGCAAACGCGGCACCCATCTTGCGGAAAGCTTTTTCATGTCCAAATATTTATGTAAAATCGAAATCACTGAGCCATGTGATAAGCCTGTGGCCTCTTCAAGCTCGTGCACTTTCACTCGCCGATCGTCCATTATCAAACCATGGATTTTGTCGACCATTTCTGGTGTGGTGAACTCAATTTGGCGACCAGAACGTTCGGCGTCACTTGTCCTTGAACGACCGCACCGAAATTGAGTAAAGCAGTGGTGAATGGTTCCAATCGATGGTGAAGAGTCCCCATAATATTTGTCAAGCTTTTGTTTGGTTTGCATGATAGTTTTTTCTCGCAAAAAATAGTGTTTAATGAGCACTCGAAATTCACTTTTTTCCATTTCAACGAAAATGCTAGTAGGCGTCTATATAAAATGGCTGCCACAACAAAACTATTTGACAGATCTGTCTGAAAATTTGGGTGCGTTCTTTTGAAAGATGATTTTTGACAAAAAAAAAATTAAATTTAAGGTGACGACACAATTTGTGTTAAATTTCAGGGACTTATTGACCCACCCTCGTATGAGAGTTTTTAGTACGTCGGTATTAGAGCCACCCCAAACGTGTAACTTTTTGTCACGCAACTGTTTTGTCACTACCTCCAAGTCCATTGCATCTTATGGCATTGGGTGCACGAAGCAGAATGACTTTTTTTGTTCCTCCTACCGACAAATTTTGGCTGACGAAACTGTCACCTGTGCCTCTAAATTTATGTAGAAGTGAACAGATATGAATGAGTGAGTGAGTAGGTGAGCGACAGAATTGTCACCGGCCGCGCCCACATTTCTGCATGAGAGGCGATAGAGGAACGATTTTCAGTGTATAAAATGTGAATGAGGAGAGAATGTCGATTCATACAAATATACCAATACAATCAAATTAGAGTCCCTGTCCATAATAATATGACCACTCCCTGGTTTTCACAATTTTGGTGTTTTTTTTTTTTTTTGCTTTGGATTTGTTAAAATCTGTTAGTGGTCTTATTAATATATGACCAGGTGCTGTGTAGTTCATCCCTTCTGAGAGTTTCGTGGTGACAAGTCACCCTCGTGTACGAACTCGAGGGATCACGATGACAGTGATTAAACTGTTGCGTGACAGAAAAGTCACTCTCCTGCGCCCGATTTAATAGTCACATGATCAGCTGACTTTTAAGCAGATCTTGTGCTCATTCATTTATGACTCACAAATATGGCGTTTAGAATTTTGAATTTATCTTTTTGCAATTACAAACTTAATTTGATGACTTGTTAATATTAAGTGGCAAACGTCGAGCTAATATCCAAGATTCCAGGAAGACAAAAATGTATTCACCAAGTAAACTATAGATTACCTTACTAATTTACCAATTTACGCGGCACAGGTTTGAACTCATTAGTATTTCGTCATCAGTATTGTTAAGAGCCTGCAACTTCTACAATTCAGCATCACATAACCACCAAAGGTGAACAGGTTTCTACAAAAGTTCTTTGACCCTGTCTGGCAAACTACAAGTTGTGAGGGCATGGATCAAAAAGCTCACGGAATAGTTAGCTTCTCTACGTACTCGTAATTAATAGGTTGGACAAAACTTAACGTCTTTGTCACTATAATCGTCAACTGATCTACCAAACACTTCCCGGCGTGAATTAGCCAATAATCTCATCTGTATATCTAGGGATATGTCCAGGAGTTAAGATCGGAAAATCCACCAGAAAGGGTTTTTGATACACGAAAATAATAGAGGTCGTCAAATGATAGCTTTTAGAACCCTCGCATTTTGTATTCCTATTTTCTCTCTCAAAGTACAACAATAAATTTCCAACTCAGTTACATAGATACAATCTTAAAATTAATTAATGTTTAATTCCTTCTAGGTGGACGCGGTGGTCGTAAACTGGACGATGTCCGTGATAAATATCAAAAAGCCTGCCGTAAGCTGCATTTAACACACAACGAGTACGTTCTCTCGATAACCGAAGCTGTAGAGGTGGAAAAAGATTTTCGAACCGTACTGTTACCAGGACTGCTAGAGCATCAGCAATCCGTACAGGAAAGCTTTATCTTGTTGTGGTTAGTAAAAAGTTTTTTTTTTTCCTAACTCAAGCTTAAACTTATTTGAATTTGAATTTTTTTTTTTTAGGAAAAATATCCTCCAGGAAGCCAGCCAACATGGTGACCTGACGTCAGATAAATTCAAAGAAATCCAAAGGCGTATTGATAATGTGATAAATAATATTAACCCCAACGAAGAATACAGAGAATTTACCGAGAAGCATAAGCAAGTCCCTAAAGTCCAAAAATTAGAAAGTCATTCTAAATATCAATCATTCCTCAGGACCTCACCCACCAGCCCAATAGTCTTTCAATTCGATGAGACTCTCATCGAGGATATACCCGGTAAATTACAATCGAATACACTGACTGTAGACAATCTAACCGTGGATTGGTTACGATCACGACTGAATGATCTCGAAGGATCCGTAAAGGAATGTCAAGAGAAACAATTAAAAATGATTGGGGATCTAAATGGTGGATCACCGATTGCGAATGGTGTTAATGGCATGACGAACAAGGATAGTCAGAAGTATGGCTTTTGCGTATAGTGGAGGTTTTGAAGAATTATGTTAAAATGGAAAATTGCGTTAGACTTATTAGAGAGAGAGAGAGCTTTAGTGGAAGATCGTTTCCAACGGCTGAATTCTTCAAAGACTTCTAGACTTTTAAAGAAATTTTGCTAATTTACCATTTTCCCTTTCACAGTAGAAATTCAAAGGATCTTAATTCACTGCGATGTCAAGAGAAACAGAAACAAAAACTCTTGGATATGATCAAGTGCGCATTGAGTGAAGTTGGCTGTGAAGAGTTACCATCAGGGTGTGATGATCACTTGAATGTCGATCAGACTTTTATTGAAAATTCATTTAATAATGATAATCAGGTTGGTTAAAAGCAGATTGATTGGTGGAGGGTTATATTATATAAATAATTATACCTTTTTAAGTTGGTTATCAGTCAATTTTGGGAGATAGTTGTAGAATAGAAAACCTTTGTTGGAGTTGGAATAATTGTCGAATTTTCAAATTTATAGATTTTAGATAAAAACGAACTACACAATGGTCATTTAATTGAGGGAAGGTAAGAGAAGAAAGACTGACTGAAATATTTTCGATAATTTAAATTATCTTTGCAATTTATGAGATAACATTTATCTTTAAACTTGGATTGTTGGACTGCTAGTATTTGACTCGTCAATGTGATTTACTAGTGTCACGTACTTTTTCAGTGATCTTTTCTAAATCAAAGTCAGATAGTTCTAGGTCATTGTTTATAGTGGAATTATTGAATACCGCAGATGGTAATTTTTCGCAGACAATAATTCGAAAAAAAATTGTTTGGATTCTACTCAAAGAACTCTTCAGCGATATCGTCCCCCTTATTCCAGAAACATGAATGTGCAAAAATTAAAATTTTGGGAAATCATGTTTGAATGTTAATTGCTCTTGTAAAATTAGAAGGTTTAGTTTCTGAAACAAATTTTGATTTGTAAATTACTTCCTCATTTTGCTTTTTAAGCTGATATAGTTCTTATGTTGGCACTCCTCGCCTTCCCTAACATTTGGCACATTCATCTTTCTGGCACAAAATAATCAATTTCATTTTTTAATAAGAATGATTTTACTAGAGGTAAATAAAAAAAAAGACCTCATTAAATTCAATATTATGTATGTTTTATTTATTTTTAAGTTTTGTTTGCACACAAATGATAATTATCATTAACTTATCGCTTAGTTCTCATTTTCGGAATCAGAATCTTCTGAAAAGTTGGGTTCCGGTAAAGCATCACGAACCTCACTGCTGTCCTTTAGAATTTTATAAAAACGATGGTATTCTTTTGGAATTACCATCGTCTAACACATTTTATTTAAATCGTTGAGTTTTGCCTCAGCGATAGGCAGTGCCTCCGAATAGACGCGCGTGCCTACAATTGAAGAGCGACGACCTTTTCTACGGGAACCTCGGTTACTACAAACTCTTCATCAGAATAGTTTTTTTGAAAAAAATCTTATAGGGTTTATCTTTTCTGTACCTCAACCAGCAAATACTTCGCAAGGGCAGTTTAATCGCTCCTTGGCTAAAATAATTAAAATTCAAAAAATCTCCATATAGCCATTTGTGAACTTCATAAGGTTTTGGAGAATTACGTGCCCCTCTAATTATCTGCACCCATCCTTCAGGGACGTATACGGGAACATTCTTTGATTTTTTTTTCGATTTTCGAATGTATGGAATCACATTCCATTTCTGTGTGCCCGGTTTCAAAATATTTGTGGTCAATTGTTTTGACCGTAGCATGATTCTGACAGAGAGCCATTCACATTGCGACACACGTTTTATTTTGTATTAGAATTGTTAGCTTCTTTCTCCTGAATCAATCATATTTTAAATATTTTTATGGCTTACCAAATACCTCTTATAGAAATCAATGCTTACCTCACATTTCTACTCGTTAATGATAAATGAATTACAGCTGGTTGGTCTAGCTGAAGCATTCTTCTCATTTATTTAATTTTAATACTGTTACTAAAACAGTCAAGAAGTACCAAAAAGAGTACCACCAACGCAACTTTTTAAATAACGATATTGGTAGAAATGAGTATGAATGTGAACTTTTTCCATCTATCGGACCTTTTTTAACAAATGGTATTATGCCAGATCTACGAATGTGGCACATTCACGGTAACTGTGCTGTGCTGTTTATACATTTCAGTTGGGAGCCAGAATCATGAATGTACCACATTAGTGTTTATGGCTTAACTTGATGAGACTAAACACTACATTCATGTAATTGACATTGTAAAATATTGTGGTTTCCTTGCACACATAGCATCCTAGGTTTTAGTATTACACGCAACACTCAAAGGTTAATCAAACGAATCAATTAACTCAAAATCTGAATATTTGAACATTCATGCTTCTGGCATGAGGGGGACGATGTGTCACGTCCCATGTCAGAAGAACACAAATTATTTATCATTTGCTTATACTGGAGCCACTTCCAAAATAACAACTTTTACAAAAATTACACCGGCATGGTATTTGAGTCATTATTCTTCATGACTTGTGTGAAAACCATGCATATAGCTTTTATAGTTTAAGAGGTAGAAGGTGGTGAAAGTTGGGCGCGCTAGCGAGAGCAATAGGGTGCTGTGGAATACTGAAAAACAAAAATTTGAAAGAGGTAAAAACAAATGGAACTTTCAAGCACTGACTAGTCCTTAGATGTTTAAGATTAATTTTCCATATTTTTTTTTTTACTAAAAGATTCGTTCAATGATTGTAAATTCCATTTCCTTGACGTCCTTCAAATGTTTTTTTTTTTTTTTTGTGTTTGTCGGATTTTGCAAGCGCAAGGACGACATGTAAATCGAAAGAAACGTTGGGTAAAACACTTGACAGAAGGGGAATTTTTTGGCAATGAGTCAGAGGGAACTAAAAGACCTTACACTTAACAACATTAACCTAACTCCAGCAGTGTGCAGTGTGAGATATGTCATGTTCATTCCTATTGGATGTGGATGAGTAAATTTCTGACGTTACAACCCCGAGGCGGTTCTCTATTGGGTGTTCTCTTGTCACGACTTGGGTCCTTATCAAAGAAAGCGGATATCTGTGGATCTGAAACATCCTTAAGTTAGAATGAATTCTAGAATGGCCTTCGGTGGTTTTGCTGATAGCCCAGTTCAAAAGAATTGTTCTCCGCGGGATGCATTTCTGCTGTGGCGTGGGTATTCGCAGAGGAAATGGATGATTAGAAATGTTAAGTGTTCTGTAGATGGGATCGGAGCATTTGTTTTGTACTTCTTCTGCTATTTTCAGGGATATCCCTGTATCCCAGAATCCAATAGATTGAGACGTAGTGTTTTGGACTGAGGGCTTTCAGCTTACTGCGGCAACGCTTTACCAGTTTTGAGTTATTTACTGTGGATAATGAGGTTCAAATTCTAATCCCAGGAAAAAAGCACCGAACAGTTTTTTCACTGTCTGTCTCAATTTCCCAATTACGCTTTTCGGATACAGCATAAAACTGTAGGTCCCTTTCACTCGCGGATCGTACCTCGCACTGTACGAATGACTGCAAAAAGCTAGACTCTAAGTTCTATACGGGCTGTTTCCGCCAAATATGCATATGCAGACATTTCCTTTTTTAAGACGGCCTTGATCGCAGTTAGGCTGCCTACGAGAACCTCGATATCCTTTCGTAGAAGTATTATTGTAGATAGCTCTCGCTAAGCCTCGTCAATAACTAGATCTTGGACTTGAAGTACACTGCAGTGGCTTATAACTTTAATGAACCGGGCAATGGTGTAATACCAAAATGTACGAAGAATTTGTCTCCCGAAGACTCCAAAGGTACCTTCTGCAACATACAGGACTACGGTGATGAGGTATTTTTACAGCGTTTTCTTAGTTCTTCTTTAAAGAGACTGGTAAAGTGTGCTTCAAGCCCAAAAAAAAAAAACGCTACTTGACAGCATGTACTTTGTCTTGTGTTATCTTTATAATTATAATTTTCAGTTTAGAATAGAACCAGAATAGGGGGTTTGTGCTCCCGAGAGGCTGGGTTAGGCGTTTAATTTTTCCTGTCGGAGTTATCTGGTTTGTGGGCTCAGTGCTTAAGTGCCTGAAACTCATGTTCGAGTCCCAGAAAACAGGAAAATGTTTTTTCACGGTTCCACCTCTTACGAACGTCTAACAAACATCCTAGAGTAAAATTGTCATGACAACCTTCTCAATCGAAAAATTGCTCTTCTGAAACTGAATAAAACTGTAGGTCCATTCCAATCATGGCGTGTTGCACAGCACGTATGACTCCGAGAATCTATATGGGCTGTTTGCAATATTATTATTTTTTTACGTATCTGTTTTGCTAATTAGCACCTTTAGCTTTAGAGCTCAATTGAAACCGTTTTAGGGGTGGGGGCGGCCGAAATGAATACTGCGAATCATAAAGCAACGACAATAACATCTGGACGCCACCCTCGGAGAGTACTGAAACTTAGTACCACATGAGTTTCAAACCACTCCACCAATCTTTCTTTCTCTTCCTCTCTTTCTTTGTTTATTTTTCCAGATTATTCGTAAGTCGAGCAGTTAACAACCCAATTAATTGAATTCAAGGGATTGATCTCTAGACTTACGAGTAAGCTAATACTTATAAAAAAAAAAGTTCTAGCCCCCCGGTGTAGGGGCTAAACGTTTCTGATTCTGCGGGTTTTTGGTACCAGAATGGAAATATTATTTTATTTTAACTCGAAAGTCAGCGATATCCTTTCTGGGATTGTGGAGTTGTCTATTGTACTGGATGAGGCCTCTCTGTATTTGTCGTAGCGTCAGTATTTAAGCTGTTCGAGCGGATAAAGGAGTGATAATTCTCAACTTCCAGGAGTTTTCCTTCGTCTCCCAAACCTACATACATACATGTATACCCTCTACATATTTTTCCGACTTGCTATCCACGGCCTTGGAAGAAAATCAATCTTCCTTATTTCGATTGTTTTCCTACCTTGTTTTTTTTTTTTTTTTTTTGTGTAGTTTCTGTTTTTTTTTTTTTTTGCATTTCGGTCAGTTCCAATGAGTGTCAAGAGAAGGGGGGCTGATCCACACAGAAGTCTGTATTATAATGGCAGGGTTATATTAAAACCAGAAAGTATCCCGGTGTCTGGACCTCTGCCTTTCACGAACTATGATAGTTTGACCTCTCAACCATGCAGTCCTAAGGGCGGCAAAATCAAACCTTGATTTGGTATTGCGATGATTTTCTTTTCGAATAGAAGACAACTGTGTGGCTACTCAACCCCATTTGAGACAAAGTAACAACCCATCTGAGAGTGTTTCTCGATCTTGTCCTGAATAGTCCTGAATGGAATTGATCGAGTATTCAAGGGTCTTCTCCAGAGTTCGTCGTTTTAAAAAAAAATATGGTTGGATGCCCGTTTTCCTGGCCCTAAATGATTAGAATTTTGTACGTTATGTCCAGGAAAGTTATACTTCCGTAATTAGTACGGTGAGATTTATAAATAGAAAATTCGACAAATATTTCCATCAGACATGGTTCTTAAACTCCCCTTTAAATTCGTAGTCATTGCATAAAAAAACAACTTTCCTTGGTGATGGGTACCTTTTAGTCAATAATTCTTTCTTCTTTATTTTCTATTTGCTCTAATTCTACTAAAAAAAAAAAAAAAATCGTCATATCCCCTCCGCAAGACTCGCACATCGCCTAACGTAAGTATCATGAACGAGCTAATACGTCGCGGTGGTGTGCTAACACTCCTGCGAGGACCGTTTAAAAGAAAATCGGCAACACCGCTACCGACGACGCCCACAATCCGTAGTCGAAATCGTTTTCATAAACAAATGCAACCACGGTCTCAGAGTCTCGGATCCCTATCGGTAATTACTGCGAATGATGAATATAAGACTAATCTAAGGCTGTCGGCCAGTGTGGAAGCAAATAATAATTTTGACAGTGATGCCATTGTTGTGTTTAATCCCCTACCCAATCCGTTGTCCCCGAAACACGTCTCTGCGACGAGACGTAACTCAATGCTTTGTGTGATTGAAGAGCCGCTTACTAACATTTACTCAGAACTTGAAGTGAACGATAATCAGTTTGCTCCTATCGCCTGTCGTGATTCTAATACTGCCACCAGTCAACAGAGTGTCCAAATCGAAATCAATCATATTCCTGTTGATGAACATTCTCCTCCAACTACGATACCAACAGATGAAGGTGAACACTCAACCAACCAACCAGTGATGAAAAGTTCCATAGATGCCCACTTGGACAAGATCGACGAGATCAATCGATCGTTGGACGATAAACTGAAACGATCATTGCCTCAAACACGATTCCTTCAAACAACGGCTTTGGACCTCAATGCGATTGAATCTAGTCCAGTGGAACATAGATCATCAGCTAAAGAAATCCAAGAGTGTGCCTCAAAGCGAACCTCATCCTCCTCTTCGGACACCCGACCAAGTGTGGCACGAAACGACTCTTCCTCAGCCTCGGGGGGAAAGAAGCGTTCGATGTCATTCTCACACAAATCCATTAACACCATCTTGAATAACATTAAAGAGTTCAAATTCTCACGAAGTCCTTTATCGCGAGGTCATAAAAATCACTCATCGACTGAAGATCGTGAGATCAATGAGATTCTCGCAGGTGTCACGGTGCTAAGTCAGAACCCAGTTCCCGCTGAAGATACAACAGTGCCGCCACTGACCGAGCCATCTACCGAAGGCTCAGAGAGTGACGCCACCTCTAAGCCAAAATCGAAAACGCCCAAAATGAAAAAGTCCAAAGCTATTCGCAACACATTTCGATCAAAGTTAATCAGCTTCCAAATGCGACGAGGAAAGACTTGTAAGTCGTGTTCGAAGCGTCGGCGGATACATCCGAGTAAGAGCGTTTTTGACTTCGCCAAAGAGTTCAATCTGTCCAGTTGGAACGAAGAGGACTTTTGTGCGTGTCCCGATGATGGTAGTCACCTGCACAAAGTCTCAGCAGCAACAAATACATGTAATGATCTTATTGAGGCTTCCGGTGAAGATACCAACGACGACGACGAGGACGATATTCTTTCTATGAAGGACCATAAATACAGCGAACCAACTGTGGCGGGCGTGAGTAATATATGCATCGATCCGTCAAGGAAAAACTGTAAATGGCTAGTTGGCTGCTGCTTGTGAAATGCGATGAAATGTACAAATATATCGGTTTGAAGAATATGCTTTTCTTTTGACATTCACTATGGTTTTGATTGCACGATTTTTGTTGTTGTTTTAAGTACTAATTTGTGTATTATTTTTGCATAAGTTCGTTTGAATTAAGTTTGCTTGTTTTAGTAGTGTATTTTCATGTAGTTTTAAGTATTTATTACTTTTATTGAATTTTGTTTATAAAAGTAGCTTACGGACTCTAGGCCGGTATTGCAATTTACATATGTTCTTGCCAAAGATCTTTTATAAAATATTTTATACGAACGAGCTACTTTTCAGAAATGATTACCTACACTATTACTTTTTTAAAAATTTACGATGAATATTCATTCATTAGCTTTCATTGTTAAACATTTTTTTAATTGAAAATAATCAAGACCTTACTTTTGAAGCCACTAAGCGACCGTCGGTGAAAACAAAAAAATGGAGCAGTTATTGCACTATCTAGCGAGAGAATCTAGTTCTAGATTTTTTCGTTTGATTTATCGAAATTGACTCAGTAGATTTTACTCTAGGTGACAGCAAACATTTACACATTTATAGCGCCATCTAACGACAAAATCTAATTATGATTTATCTAGGAACACTCCTGAGAAATATGCCGTTCACTATTTAATGGAATTCGGTGTAGTGTTTGCTCTAAATGATAACAGTAAATGTAGAGAAGTAAATTCTTCGCGCCCATCCAAGAGCAGTTATTTATTGTTAACACAACAACTACTCCATTTCTGCCGGTAACATTTCGCGTACCGGCTTTCTTTGATATAAACTGGCAAGGCAGTCGGCTTAGGATCGGCACGTTTTTGCCGATTGGATCAACTCCCGTAAAGTTGGAAGCAGTGTTCGTAATGCTTCCCGTCTGTGGTGTTACACTTTGCATAGACCTTTTAGGCTTTCAGAAGCTCTCCATTAATCGTTCTACTTGAGTGTGTACATATAATTGAATGACTGAGTCAGCCTCACTAACGGGCACTTACGTATGAAGTACTAAGGTATTTCGCCAAAACAGAAGCTCGGCTTCTTAGTCCGTGAAAGCAAATGTTTCAATAAAAACTTTTTTTGTTCGCGCCCTCCACCCTTTCACGTTTTCAAAGTATTTCCGGATCTATAACGATAAAGTTTGATTTCGACATTTTTATTAATTTGTAAGCTATAACATTTGTATGTACCCAGTCATGTCACAAATACTGGTACACGCCTAAACGCACTCATCGTGAAACTAGTGTTGAACACATCCATTCTATACTAACATGAGTGCCATTTATATAAAGTTATCGCAAATATGGAGTTCGTATTGAAAACCGTTGTGGTAATTGCACTTCACAAGCGCAATTTGGAAATAGGCAATGGGTTCCGGATCTTGGAAGAACCCGAAATTTTGTGTATTGAACTGTTAAATTGTTTGAGGACATTGATGGAGTAATTGACCGTCAAAGATCCCTCGTACTTTCAGAACTCTATAGGCCATCGAAGCAGTTAAAGCCAGGATTAATCGGAAGCCGCTGTGAAAGCAGAAAATGAAATGAAGTTATCGCAGAAATCTAGGCCTCGCATTATCAAACAAGATTTGAGACTTAATGCATATTAAAGGCACACTGGTCACTTACTCACAGCCCGATGAAAGTAAAAACGGAATAAAAGTTCTACGCCACCGGTACGCGATAGGCGCAAAAATGTTGTTTACGTATGAACAAATTTTTACTATTGAGGAGTCGTTCAATAAGCAAAATGACAGAATATACGACTATGCCCGGTCATCCAAAGAAGCATCAGAACTCATTCCGCTAGTCGAACGTGCCAGCTCATGAGGCAAAAACAATACAAGGGTGGCTCAAAAACAATGTGCCGGTCTTCATAGTAGCAGACGATTGGCTATGAAGCAGTCCAGACCTCAATCCTTTGGATTTTAAGCTGTGGTCTTTTTCAGAGGCGATGGCTTGTTCTACTCGGCACTCAAATATTGAGTCCTTGAATCGCGCACTTATCCGTGCAGTGGACAATTTTCCAATGGACGAAGGGTGTGCTGCTACCGAATAGTGGTCAGAGCGACTCAAGGCCTGCATAAATACAAATGGCGGTCATTTAGAATAAATTGTTTAAATATTGTTTCCTAAATAATCAAAGTCTAGCAACAAAAAAAAAAATCAAAAAAAACTTGTTCGGTTCAATAATTCAGTAGTGAAAGGAGAAAATGGCCGGCAGAACGCCATGGCTGCTTTTCGTACGAATTAATAGTTACTGTTTTAAAGCATTTTCGTTCTAACGATATTATTGCGCTGACAGCAGACACCCAAAATATTTTAACATGCTTCTGTTCAATTCTTTCTCTTTCTTTTTCTTTGACAGAGCTTGTTTTCAGCACCTTCAGTGCAGACCATCTATCAATGTAAATAGCAACGCATTACAATTTGATAATCTAAGTCATTATTTTGCCTCCCAATTCGCATAATATATTTCAGAGCCTGTTCTAGCCCTCCAGATCCTGACCTGATAGCGCTCCTTCTAGATTCATAATGAATTTCTCAATTCTTCCAACTATGTCGTGTAAAGCTGTTTCTACCGACTTATTTTTAAAATTTGCGGGTAGTGATTTCGCTTTTACTGCTGATATGTACTTTATACATTAGGTTATGTTAGGTAGATGGGTGCCTTGCTCACTTAGACCAACAGTTCGGGTCTATTGTGCCCAATCATTTAACCCTAGAAACGCTGTAAAGTCCGCTGTTAGAACCACCCAGATAGTTATACGAGTATGAATCTCAGGAGGTCTGTAAGCTCTACATTACCTAAGTAGAAGGAAAGGAAATTTCCAAATCCCAGAGAACTCAGACTCCATTTTGCTGTGTCCATTGTACTACCAGGCAGAAACTCCTTTTTGGTGTAGTGGTTGGAAAAACTTAGATTTTATTCGATTCTCTTTTCTGTTCGGGTGGCTGTGGTTGCTGTTCCCCGTCCGGGTCGAACCTGCACAGTTCGGGTCACAAGCGAACACACTACCCACTATACCGTAGCCATCACAAATTGGAGTTACTACAAAGGGGAGGGCCCGAGGTAGGTGCAGCGCCGACCCTTTCCTCGCAAGCTCGTCAGCCCTTTCGTTTCCTTCGATATTCATATGCCCTGGTACCCAGTAGAGGGTCACCGCATTGGCTCTGGATATCCCATTTAAGAGTGATTTGCAGGTCTTCAAAAGCCTTGATCTAATTACATCAGGGTCCAGAGCCTTAACGACTGCCTGGCTGCATGGCTGTCTATATAGACAGTGATCGTTTGTTAATTTCCGCAAAGACGCTGCAGTCGTCGCTGATTCTAAAGGAGTTGTTTATTCCTAGGGCCTCATAATAAACTCCGGCTCCCGTGGCAACGTACATCTTAGAACCGTCGGTATGGAACGCCAGTTCCTTTTTCTTCATAGTTCTTCGGTTCCTCCAGTACGTTCTGTAAGGAATTCTTATAGTGAATCTCCTTTCAAATGCTAGCGTAGGGGTCATGTAATCAGTTTCCGTCGATCTACTGGTAGTCCCCCATCGGGATAAAGTGGAGGCATTGTTGTAACAGCTCGATTACCACAATCGGCCTCCTCTCAGTCTTACAGCCGTTTTAGCCGCCAAACTGCTACAGTATATATTAAGCGGAATGAAACTGAGCATGGTTTCCATTGGCGCTGTTGGTGTTGTTCTTATTGATCCCGATACACGGTCCCCTCTAGATTTTGGTGAGGTTTTGAAAGCTGGTATTCTCAGGAGCCATCCACCATACTAGTGAGCCATATGTGAGAATGGATCTTGTACACCACAGCTGGTTTGAAGCCCCACGTGTCTTTGAACGCCTTTTTGCAAGAATAGAGAGCTACGCTAGCTTTTTTAATGCGATCAGCAGTGTTATCCTTCCAGTTCAGTTTGGAATCTAGAATTACACCCAGGTATCGAGATGAACGTGAGATACTTAGTTCAATACCGATGTTTGGGGGTCTGAAAGTAGGAATTGATCTCGTCTTAGTGAAAGCGATCAGTTAAGAAACTTTTTTAATGTTTTTTTGGAAGGAAAGACGACTGACCACTTACGACCTTCAATTATTTCCAACAAATTTCAGACATTTGACCAGTCAAACCAATCAGAATGGCTATTATTTATTCTTACCGCTCTTAAAGAAACAAATCGACGGTTTAATACCTCACTAAGTTAAAACTAATTATTTCAGTCCTGACTCCCACCGAAGAAAACAGCGACCTAGCTAATTAATTAATCCTAAAATATATGAAACGCCATGAAAAAGTTTTTAATTTTCTAGAAATCAGCTCACACCTGCATCCACTGACCTTGAATGATATTAATCGTGGATGCATTCAGCTAAAAGAAAAAAAAAAAAAAAAACTTTTCATAAATATTTTTATACCTCTGGAGATTTCTAATTGGCTAATATCTGCTTCAGTGTCAAGATTTCTTGGCACTAATTACCTCCACTCAATTAACATCTCTTCCAACTTTCAACTCAATTAAAGTTAGCCTAGCCTGACTGTCGGTTCCAAATCCACCCTACATAAGATAAGTCATATAACGTATCTATAAGCGTCACCATGCTCTCGGATATCCCCACCTTGGACGTTGTAAATTAAAATAATCTATTGAGTAATTCTCGAGAGCGATTAATCCCAAAATAGAACTTGTTTCTTTCTCTGAGAGATGCGTTAGCCAAGCACACAGCTTCCTTAGCCCACCGTGAGACAGAGAAAGAGTGCGCAAGCGGTTTCCTATTGGAAAACTGGCCTCGACGTCGCCGACAGGTTGCGTTTGGAGTTTTTCAATTAGCGTCAGTGCTCTAAAAACTATTTCATTGATTTTTCTTTACACTCGGGTTAGTAATCTCATTTCTCAAATGGACAAGTGCATTCGCCTGTGGTTCGGAAGTAAAAACAAGTAATAGATTTTTCGAAAGCTTGAATATCGTGTCTTTGGATTATCAAAACAGAAATAGAATAAAGAAAAAAAAAAAAAACGTAGAATTTTCACATTTTCATTTTTATTCGCGTGGTTGTGGAAAAAGTTTGTGACGAAAATCGGAAAAGCATTTTCGCCTACTCCCGTCATAATAAACATTTTTTTGGGATGAACTAAAAGCGGATGTTGAAAACGTTTACGAAGCAGTAGATTGTGTCAAATTAAAACGGCTATTTTGGATAAATTCTCAGCGTCACCATTGGCCATGAGTGCATCCGGTGTCAGCAGTAGCAGTTCATCGAATTTTAATTTACCGCCGAATGGACCGCCCATACCTCCAGCAAGGAAGAGGAGACCAAAGTCTCTTCTAATGGTTGGTACATACGAGTACTCGATTGGTTTTGTTTGTAGACCTTTAAATGCAAGCAAATCAAAATTATTTTTTAATAAGATGCTAAACCACCATTTGGATATATAAATATTAATCAGCTAATGGAATTCAAGCAATGTTCCAAATATAATACTTTTGTGTCTATGTTCTTGTTTCATAAGGTGGTAAACAACTGAGTAAGAGGATTAGTCGGAACACCCACTCTATTTGTTGACGTAGGGCAGACCTTGCGAACTGTAGGAAGATGATTAATTTATTTACTTCCATCGTACACATACAACAAAATTTCAAATTATTCGTCAATACGAGTCGGGCCCCGCACAAGGTGTTTCATACCATAATTATTCTCATTGCTTCCTATTCCCACAATATGGGAAGCTATGTGATCATAAAGAATTATCCATTTCGAGGTTTGGATTTCAAATCCCTGCCATATGACATCTGTCAAATCCATCTGTCATCCATAGTGATAGGTAGTTAGTTTTTGCCTTGCGATTTTACAATATGGATCGTTTAACCACCGCTTAACGCATTAAAATTGTTGCATCTTACTACAAAAATAACAGTTCTTTAATATCTGTGTATCACGTCGTCATAATCGCCCAATTTTTTGAACAAAAATTTCTGGAACAATGAGGTCCATTTCTCGCTCGGCGATTAACAAACAAAAATTGTAGAATTTGGGGTTCTGAGAATGCATGTGATTCTCGAGAGGCCATTGCATCCACCACGGGTAACAGTTTAGTGCGCGGTATGGACCGGCGGCGGCGTGATCGGGCCCTACTTTTTTTTATTATTTGATGTGAGCAACATCGGGTTCCAACAGAACGGGGCTACGTTTAATTTTAAAATTTGGCGACATTAATTAGCCACCAAGATCGAGAAATATGACCCCATTGGATTTATTTTTATGGGGCTATGCTAAAGATCGTGTCTATGCAGACAATTCCCAAACTTGGAGCACTTAAAAAACAAAAAACAAAATACGTGAAGTTATTTCCGCAAAACAGTCATGTGCCGAAAAGTCATCGAAACTTATCTCACAAGAATCGAAGTTTGCAAAAACTCCCGTGGCGGCCATTTAACCGATGTTGTATTCCATATTTAATGGCACAGTCCAAAATTTAAAGTAATCAAATTTCAAAAAATGTTTGGTTTCCGATCTAAAAATGTTCAATTGATCTTTCCATTCCGGGACAAAACAAATATTTTTCGTTCCATGTCTGCTTGACCTGACCCTATTGTTCGTCTCATACTTCTAATTCAAGAACTACCAAACGGATTTCAATAAAATTAAAGTTCTCCCAATATGGGTGGCCTGTGACCCAAGCTGTGCAGGTTCGAGTCCGAACAGGGAATAGAGACCAATAGCCACCCAAACTGCAAACCCCGTGCGGCACCAGATGTCGCGGCGATGTCAGTTCGCCAATGTTATACCTCTTCTTTTGCTACCTAGTGTCCTATATTTGCATAATAAGTGTGCCGCCATTTCCACATTTCTCGGGCATAATATGGAAGTGTCGCATAGATGATATCTAAAGTTATCATGTTCTGTTAATATCACTACTACTCGTATCTATTTGAACGTCCCTCGTACTAGCTTCTTGTTTGAAACCTCTCTCTTGGTAAAGCCTATCGACATTCAGGTCACTTTACCTGTTCATTAGTTGAATGAATAAATGAATTGCATCGGTGTAAGATGTATTATTATATACTGTGCTTAATGTTGGCGGCATTGGTCTTCTTAAAGAGGTTCGAGGGCACTCGATCGGCGAAGTCTCTGGTAGTCTCTTGCGATTGTGGCTGTTGTATGTTATATTTGCTCATAGTACTTCTTTGGTGCTGTAGTGTTTGGGATACCCGCATACGTACCTTGGCAGCACCAAGGTAGTGTTCCGAATCAATCTTAGCTGCTGGGAAGGTGCGAACATCCAAAATACTGGAAGAGTGCCTTACATCAATCGAGACGTGATCAATTTGGTTGACAGTTAGTTGATCTGGAGAGTGGCAGGTCCCCTTATAATTATTAAGGTGCGGAATCGTGTGCTAGCTACAGTGATGTTTCGTGCCGCTACAAAGTAGATTAGACTGAGTCCATTTGCGAGGTGTTGTCGTGCAGGCTGTACTAGTATTTTCCGACGGTGTTTCCAAAGATGCCATCCTTTCTTATTTTGTCATAAAGTGGACATTTTCCATAAGTCTTGCCGAGGAGCTCATAAAAGCAATATTTGGTCAAATCGTCCCACAGAGGTGGGGCGTGAACGCATATTAGCATATTAGATGTTTTTTTTATTTTGTCTTAATGCGGGTTGTTATCAGGCGTTCGCTCATATGCCTAACGCACAAGACTTCTTGCCTAATTCTACCTTTGACGACAAATCTGCGTCAAATAAACTCCGCTTCTGCTCCATCTAGCAGTTGCCGTAGTAAATGTCACAGTTTTTCAGTCGCCGGGCCCATCCCACCGATCTTGTTGGATGGCGGTGATGTCTGCTTAATAGCTGTCAGGGCCTCCGCTAATTACTCAGCTGAACGTGACCTGTTAAGGGTCCGAACATTCCACTTGAAAATCCGAAGGTTGTTGGCCATATTTCGTTTGCGAGGTTCATCAGCAGTTCATCCGTCACCATCTTTTTTTCAACACCCTGACGAAGTCTTGAAAATCCTTATTGACCTGAGCTCTGAATACGAGTATATATGTTGAAATAGCTCATATAAGGTATTCGGTATGCTGACTCTTGATGCCACCGTTGATTCCATCGTGACTATTCTTCCGCCGTACGTCCTCCTTCTGAAAAACTCTTGTTAAACTTTTAAGACGCAAATTTCAGTCAATCAGGTTAATAAGAGTTTCCTCGTCCGGTTTGATTGACATACACGAATATTCAGACTCAGCATACCCTCAAAGTTAGTTCAATATTAGATAGCTATTCAGCAATCACCGCGTGAAGGTCATGATGCCTAAACGTCTGGACCTTGGACGGATTTACCTCATATTTGGAGTCTGTGGACAATTTAGGATGAAATTGGAGTTTTTAAGTTGACCGTTTTCGAAAACTAAAAAATATATTTTCTCAAAAACGGCTACAACAGTTTTGTTCATATTTAATTTAGATTACATTCCGATTATTCGTACAAAGTTAGTCTAGTTATTGATAGGTTTTTGAAAATTCGATTTGACCAAAATAAGTTTTTTAACGGACTTAAATAACTTTTCTACGATTTTGCTTTATTTTCAAATCTAAGTGATTTGCAAATAAACGGCGACCCAGTCGTGCCCTTTATTTAATTATGTAATGTGCATCTTTATATTTTTCCAACATCTACATACCTGTAGCAACATTTCTAGTTTAGATTATCGCGAGCATTTGTAAGTATCCATTGCGAGTATCTTCTGCTCATCACCGTATCTAAAACCTTAAAGCATGCCGCTGTCAATGTACAAAAACCTTGCTTTAACTTTTTTTTTGCAATATTTTTCTACTTTACCAGCACTTTGTGGAACTAATTTGTTTCCTACTTCAAGTCATCGTTCTAACGTATTTGAAACTCTTTACAGATGTCCCTGTCATCTAACCGTCCCCTCTACGAAGAGGAATGGTTCCATGGTGTCCTGCCTCGTGAAGAAGTTGTGCGTCTACTCAATAACGATGGTGATTTTCTGGTTCGCGAAACAATTCGCAACGAAGAAAGCCAAATTGTTCTCAGCGTCTGCTGGAATGGTCATAAACATTTCATTGTTCAAACAACTGTCGATGGACATTTCCGATTTGAAGGACCACCTTTTCCCAGCATACAAGAACTCATTATGCATCAGTATCAGTCTGAGTTACCCGTAACAGTAAAATCAGGAGCAATACTACGACGTCCAATATGCCGTGAACGTTGGGAGTTAAGCAATGATGATGTGGTTTTGCTGGAGAAAATTGGAAGGGTAAATCGCATTATCTCATTGCAATGAAAAATAGTAAAATAATTGTAAATGCTTTAGGGCAACTTTGGGGATGTCTACAAAGCAAAATTGAAGTCCACAAAACAGGATGTTGCTGTGAAAACGTGTCGCATGACACTGCCGGATGAACAAAAGAGGAAATTCCTTCAGGAGGGCCGTATCCTTAAGCAGTACGATCATCCAAATATAGTAAAGTTGATAGGTATCTGCGTACAGAAGCAACCCATAATGATTGTAATGGAACTAGTGCCAGGTGGATCGTTGTTGAATTTCCTGCGAAAGAATTCAAATGCTTTGACGACGAGACAATTGATGGGCATGTGTCGGGATGCTGCAGCCGGTATGTGAAAAACTTAAAATTCTTTTTAGAAAGTGTATTCAAATCTTATCGTCTTTAGGTATGAGATATCTAGAATCCAAGAACTGCATTCATCGGGATCTAGCGGCAAGAAATTGCCTAATTGATTTTGAGAATTCAGTAAAAATCTCTGATTTTGGAATGTCTCGAGAGGAAGAGGAGTATATCGGTATGGAAATTGAATTTAGGTTTATCATGAGTACTAAATTATATATAATTTTTGTTCTTAGTGTCTGATGGAATGAAACAAATTCCTGTGAAATGGACCGCCCCGGAAGCTTTGAATTTTGGAAAATACACTGCATTATGTGATGTCTGGTCGTATGGTATACTGATGTGGGAAATATTCTCGAAAGGCGATACACCATACTCAGGAATGAGTAATTCGAGAGCCAGGGAACGCATTGATACTGGTGAGTTTAGAAAATAATCTTCTATCTATATTTTGAAAGAAGAGTTGTAGCCTTCAGAAACATTTTGGAGACGTTTTTGATTAAACATATTTTTATAGTGAAGAGAGAATTGAGACCTTACCTGCACTATGTGTTTAGATTAGGTTGGGTTGAATATTAAAAGAAAATCGCATGATTATCTTAGGCACAAATAGAATGCTCTAAGTTTTCTAAGATCAAAGCTTTGAGAACAGGGCGGTAGCAACGAGAGTGCCACCACGTTAAGTGATCTTCGCATTATTAGATCTGTTCCCGTACCAGACCGAGTTACGAATTTCCTCGAATTTCGTAGAAATTCGCAACTTTAGTCAAGTATGGGAATATGCCTATTATGTCTGTCAGTCTCAGGTCTATTTTATTTTATTTTTAGGCAGGGTTCGATCAGAAAACCTTTACTTGCCCTCTAGAGCTTACTAGTGACGTACATAGACGCTTTTATATTATGCAAAAGTGCTAAGACTATTTTGTAATGGAGCAATCATATTTTAGCAGTAGTCCCATTGCTGTCATCAGATTCAGTTTAATGTCAGACGATACTTTCTGAACCTGCTGACTTTGAGCGACGGAGTTTTATAAACTAAGGGCTTTTACATTGACGCATTAAACCTCCCAGTTTGTTTGCTTTAGTGACCAAATTTATAAACGTCTGTGTTCCACAGTGCTCGCACGAAAAACATTTCAATGCGTCAAAAAAAAAAAAAAAAAACTGAAAATATGCAGCCTTGGTGGATTCCATTTTCAACTTGAAAGCCCTCCAAAACTTTACCGCTGTGCAAAATGTGTCACCTAGCGCCATCAATGGGAACCCACCTAGAACTAGCTTCAGAAAACTGGTTTATGCTATCCGGAACTTAGTCAAAAGCAATTAAGAGCAGGCCTGTATACAAAAGGTGCAGAAGGAACCCGATCGAAAACCAACCTTCGCTTTCCTATGCATTTTTTATGAGCGGATGCGTAAGGTCAACCTATATCTGACCCTATCGTTAGCCTGTTTCGATTGCTTGTGCGTCCCCGAGATTATGTTCAATCTGTATAACTTCTTCTATCCGCCTTCTGAGTTGATCCTAATTAGGAATCAGCAAAGTTCTTTTATCACTACTTAGTTCTATGGAGATGCTACGGGCGCTTTTACTATTACACCTATTGGCTTCTTCTTCAACTTGTAACAACTTTTTTTCCCATAGAGTACCGTAACTGAAGCTTAATGCTCCGTAATACAAGGACAGCTTCGAATCGAGCTTCTCCAAGGGTCTCCAAGTGCCTTAGTACTGTAGTACTGCTTGAGCAAAATGATTGGATCCCATTGCATATTTGTATTCTACCAAGCATCTTTATGTGATTACAATCCGGATGCAACACGATGACATATGAGAAATATCATAAGATGATGTGATCACATACCATTCAGAGTTATGCTATTATATTTCGAAGGACAAAAACCTACAATTCAAATCTCCCTTTTAATTCCAAGGCCGGTTCTTGAGCCAGGTGTCCCGTAATTTTTGGTCCAGGTGCTTGATTTCACTTCTTCTTGTTCACTCATAGTTTGTTATTTGTTGTGTTTTTGAATTTTCTCTCCCTTCCCAGTCTTCATCGAAATTTCTTCTTTTGGCAGCATTTAAGGATTTACTGGTTTCTTTTCTAATTTCTAAATGTCCATTGGCTATTTATGAAGGTTTGTAGCTTTCTTGTGACGGTGTTGGTCACATTCCAAGTACTACACCCATAAAGTAGCATTACTTCCACGTTTGTTGGAACAGGCTCACCTTGATTTTTGTGCTGAAAACATTGCTTTTCCAGATTTTAGACAGCATACCGAAAGCAGCCTTTGCTTTACGATTTCTGCTGTCCACATCCAATTCAGTACAACCATCTTCTGAGACTATACTTCCCAAATATAGAAAGCTGCTTACTTTCTCGACTTGCTGTCCGGCAATGTTGAGTTCAGCGGCGCTTGTGTTTTGATGAGAAATTGAAGTGATTAGGGTCTTTGATTTTGCCTTATTTATTTTGAACCCTACTTTGTTCGCCTCTGCCCGGATCACATCATTGATTACTACAAGGAATAACAATGGCGAAAGAATGCATCCTTGTCGTACTCCGTTGCGAACTTCAAATTCCTCTGACACATTACCGTTGTGTAAGACATGACATTTACCACCATCATAGGTAGCCTTTATAATAGCGACGAGTTTTTCTGGTATACCTCTCCTGCGCAAGGCTCCCCATATAGCATCTCGATTCAAGCTATTGAAGGCCTTCTCGAAATCAATGAACAGCAAATGTAGCGGAGATATGTACTCGACGCATTGTTCAATGATGATCCGCAAGATGTTGATGTGGTCGATGCAGGAGAATCCAGCTCGAAAGCCTGCCTGTTCATTGTCAAGCGTTGAATCAAATTGTTGCTGCGAAAGGCTCATCTGAGTTTGGGTCCAAATCACTGAAGCCCATAGCTCCAGATATTTAACAATGTCAGAGATCCCGAAGAGAATCCCCAACAGATAGAGCTTTAAATTGGTTTTCTGGATATTGACGGCATTTCCTAATCCAGGTGTCTAATAATATCTCTGTTTCTATGTTAAAACAATCCCCAGGCCAAAAAAGTTCGCACGACAAACAAGAACTATGATACAACTAACTGGGTATACAATTCCAGTAACTTTTGATATTATCCGCAGTTAACACTAACTGAGTATATCACATTTGGACTATTGGACAGAAACACTAATTTTCTTCGCCCTACAATCCGATGCTAAATTAATAGTGCCAAGTTACAAAATACAAAGTATGATACCTTTTTTTGTGAAACCTTATTGAACTTTATATAATGTTACAAAGAAACACGGCTTATTTTAAATTATACCTTCGGCATGAACCAATGGTTTCTTTTCATGGTGCTACATTCCATCGTAAACTGTGGATGGTAACTTGATGCACGTGAGATTGTATTTATAATTCGGGGGTTGTGGATGGTTGGTCTTATACTTTTAGATTTCTGTTTGCAGTGCATATTACAGTATTATACCCTTCTCATTCACACTAAAATGTTGGTTGGTAGATCTCTGTAACTTTGACAGGTTTGTCAAATTTTAAAAAATGCATCTAAATATTCGGATTTTAGAGCACCACTTTTTCAAATCGAACAAAATTTAAAATGCACATACATAGTAAGTACATAGTTTTAACTTGCTGCAATTTGACTTCCAAAGGAACACTCCTGCACACCCTTACGTATTATTATTATCACTCAGTCACTCAGAAATGTTCCTTCGGTTATTCCAATTTGTTCCGCTTAGGTTTTTACAACTTTTAACAAAAAACCTTTATTTGAATTACTTTTATTTACAGGTTATCGGATGCCCGCTCCTGAGAATACCCCGCCAGAGATGTACCGCCTCATGCTTAAGTGTTGGGCTGCTGAAGCCGAATCACGTCCACATTTTGACGAAATCTTCAATGTCGTCGATGCACTGATTATCCGATATGATAACACTAGCAATTAATCCACATGCTTAGCCAAACGTGTGTCTTAATTTATTACCGCCTCTGAACTAAACCTTAAATATAATCATAAATAAATAAAAATTTCATTTTTAAATATTTATTAAGGTAATCTACGTGATACATTTTTCTAACAACGAACAACTCATACATTTTATAACCATTTGTATACAAAAATGCATAATTATATTTCATAAGGTCTAGCATGTAATGTCCTTGGAAGGATTTTCTTTTTTGCTGCAATTAACGCTCGATGTGCCAAAAAGATTAATTTTTTTCTTAATTTTTCCTTGAGATGTACGATTTTTTTTTTTATGATAAACGAATGAATGTTGTAAGTCGTTTTACTTATTTTCCTTTTGTTGAATTTTGTTTCATTAAGTAAATGCACTTCAGTCGAATATTGTTTCAATTCTTTGAAATAAAGAAAGAAAAAAAACAATAAATATTTTTAATTTTTATTATTTTCCTTACAATGTCAATTAATGAAAGGAAACATTATAATGAAATAAAGAACACCCATTTATTACTGTTAATTTAGTTCTAAGTTGTATTTGGAAAACTTGTAAAAATAAAAAACGAAATGATTGTAATGTATTTTGTAAATTAACTTTAAGTAACAAGCTATGTCACGTAGTATTATTTATTATGTTTAAATTTAGTTATTACAGTAAAACAATGGATTTGTCTCTGATGCGTTTCAAGTCAATCGAATGAATTTATTATTTTTTTTTTTTTTGTTCTAATTTTTAAGTTATGTACCTATGCTTGTATTATGATTAAAAGAAAACTAAGCTTAAAAAATAAATAAAAGAAGTTATTCAATTTATTTTTTAATTTTTAATGAATGTACATTTTTATTTTTTAAATTTAATCAAATAAACAATTTTTATGTTTCGAATGTAGGCACATTATTATTTCATTTTATGAAGTGGGGACGTTTGGGATAGGAAATAAAGCTCTGCTCATTTTTGGACTTTATTAGGGTGATTAATAGCATTTAATTAATAGAGACCTTATTAAGAGACCTGCTGTTGCTTAAAGACTAAATCAGACAAAAAGATTTACTTGTTGCTGCAAGGTTATTTCTACCATGCTAGGGTATTATTAAGGGCTGTCCTCAAAGCAGGGGCCGAATTACAACGAGTAACTCGTTATCGAAATGTGAGGATTTGGCATTACCGCTCTCGTAATCGAGCATTCACTATCGAAATGGTAGATAACAGCACACGTTATAGTGCGTCATTTCATTCGAACACTATTGTGCTGTCGAGTCGTCGAGCGAAACAACAAAGTTGTGAGTATTTTTGTTTTCAATTTTTTTTTTTAAGGAATTTGCTAATACAATGTCCGTTTTTTTAATTAAGGTCCAATCTGAACAAAATTAATTTGTTGTTAAATTTGACCGATTTTATGGCCAAACACCCCGATTAGGCAATGAATATTTTGTTTAAATGTGGTTAATTGCATCAGTATTAAACCTAAATCTTTTGATAAATCAGCAAAATAAAAATGTTATTTACGTTTTAATTCGCGTATGCTTATACTTACGCATCATTTGGCAAAGAGAACGGATTTCTCCTATCCCTTAAGCGCCTGCCCTCAAAATAAAAAATTAGATCCATTATATGTGGGCGTCGTGGTGTAGTGGTTTGTGTGCCAGATCACTACGCAAGAGGTTCCAAGTTCGAATCCTAGAAAACACCAAAAAGTTTTTTCACGATCCCACCTCTCGCGAACGTCTGACAAACATCCGAGAGTATTGTTGTCACGAGAAAGCTTCTCAAATCAAATTGACGTTCGGATACGGCACTAAACTGTAGGTCCCTTCCATTCGTGTGAAAAATATATCGCACACAACACGAGTGGTTGCGAGAAGTTAGGCCCTGGCACTTAAAGAGCTGTTGCGCCAAATATTTTTTTTTTTTTTTGTTAGATCCATTATTGACTAGTATAATTTCACTGCAAATAATATTTTTCTCTCTTTTATATCAACCGGAGAAACGTCACTTTGTGAGTTGTAGTAGACTTTCTGTAGTACAATTTTGTTTTCATTCGACACGCGAGCTTTCGAGTGCCATCATCCCAATGAGGTTAATCGATCATTCAATCACGTGTCCTACTCACTCACTCGTTATCGATTGCGGTAATTCGGCCCCAGTTTTTCCACCTGATACCGATCAACACAATATCTTCAGTCTTATAACACAAAGCTATACAGATCAGTAAATAATTAGAGATTACCAAGAGACACTAATGTACCTAAAAGTACCTTAAACACAGTCTGCGGCTAAACGTAAGCACGACTAAAAAAAACATGATTCCCTTCATTTGAAAGTGATTTCTCATTTTTAGAACTTTATTGCTTAGACTAGACTAAATTGTAAGGGAGGTAGAACATTTTAAGCAGAAGCCTATTGTGTCGTCCCGGTTATTTTTCTAAGGTGTACGGGTGAATTCAAAATCGTCAAAAAAAAAAACTGCAGTGTTGTGGCAACACAATATCTTTGTTCAGTGGCTCTGTACTGCACAGTCCAGCACAAAAAATTACAGGTTTTTGCGTTCAATGAGAAAATATCTCGTCCAAAAGTGTTCTTCTGAACGGTCCAGCGCACGATTTTCTGCATCTACTCTTGAGGTAGAACTCATTTGTGAGAAGTGTCAAAATCAGCTGTTGTGTGTGGCAAACCTGTAATTTTCTGTTCTAATCTGTTCTGACAGTTTTCACAAACTTGTGCTGTTTTGTGCTGTACTACTTTTTCAGTCAATGAACAAAGCTAATAAGTTTTGTGTTTTTGTTGCCCTGCGCAATTTATTTTGACATTTATGAACAGTTGTGTTGCAATGCTTAATATGCCCGTACAACAACTTAATATGATCCTCAGTCCGTCCATACACTACGATCACTAAAAACGAAAGCATAAAATATTTACATATATTATGTAAATAAAACATTAAAATTGTTAAAAGTTACCTTTCATCCATTTTGTACACAAAGTATAGGGTAAAATAAATTATAATAGCTAACGAGCTGTAAAAAAACAAAAGCTTATCTAAAACCTACAGCAAAACAACTGTTGTGTAGGTTGCTCTGGGTTGCCGTTTGGTTGCACTGGTATATGCAAAAAAAATTGATTTCAGCAGTACTGCCAAATTGTTACTTTTCTGAACTTGTTGCTCCAACACTGCATTTTTGAATTGGGCCTACTCTGCTCAGTGTGAAGCGCTGCGATGCTAAATTTTTTTTTTCTGAGACAGGAGGACTGAACATTCTGGCAGAATCTGCACAATAGATCTGTTGCATGATTTAGTCGGTGTATGTATTAATTCAGGCCGCAGTAGCCAGGTTATTTTTCTCCAAATTTACCAGAGGGTTATGTCATTTATACTGTAGCACCAGCATTCACTGGCAAATCAAAAGTTTAATTTCCACTGTAGCCACAGTAACAAGGTTGCCCTTTGCCAGCTATTATGCACTTTATTGCTTAACGGCGGGTTCTATTGTACTTCCATGGAAGCTGATTAAGAACCAAAGAATCACTTGAAACCAGACCTGTGAAGTAATTAAGTATTTTGGTACTGAATTACAACTTAAGTACAATTGTAATTTACAAGTGTAATTTGCGAATACTTAACGGAATTAAAAGTACTTAAAAGTAATTGAAAATAATTGAAAGAAATTAAAAAAGACTTAAGCACAACTTGTAAGTATTTAAGTACTTAAGACAAATTTTTGAAGTACTTCGAAGGAATTGAAAGTACAAGTACAATTCCCGGTAGTGGTACTTACAATTTTTAAGTAAAAGTACCAAGGAATTGTACTTGAACTAAAAAAAATAGGAACTCACATTTAAAAGGGACCTTAAGCAAAGCCACGTCATGCCTATGCTGAAGATTATTTGGGAAGAAATGGGTTTTTGTTGAAATTACATTTCTTTCGTTGTGATATAGAGGGAGGTTAATGAATCTCTGTCTAGGCACTCTCGATTTTCAAGCAGAGTTAAGTATGTACTTGTAGTTGACTGTGTGCCAAAGAATGTACCCATGTATATTAGGCACAACCTACACCAAGCCTAGAAATTTTAAATTTCTTAGACAAAAATAAAAGCTAAGAACTCCTCACGTGGCTCAAGTTCAAGTTCCAGAACAAAAAGTTGTTCACTATCCCACTTCTCGCGAAAGTCTGACAAACACCCGAGAGTAAAACAGTCTCAATTAAACTGCAGATCACTTCCGTTCGTGTAAGTAAACATAACACGCATAGAAAGAGTGGTTCCAGGAAACTATTATTTATTTATTTAAAAACTCTTCATACCGAGAAACGTGAGCAAAACTATTAACAGGCTTTCCTACGGGCCCCTGCTGACCCAAATATGATATGATCTTCAAACTGCAGTCGCTTAGACACATGTTATACAATATCTTGTAGACTCATTATACTGGAGGATCGCCAGGTCGTCTCATGAATAATGAGGTATCGCGTGCTAGCTACAGCAGTGACGCTTCGCTCCTCTACTAAATTGGTTAGCCTAAGTCTGTTTCCATTTCCCTGCTATCGTGTAGGCTATGTTTTCCCATTGCGTTTTCAGTCCTGAGTGTATTTTAGACCGGTTATTTTTCTGAATTCTGCCATATTGCCGAATGGTATCAAGCGTTCACTTACCTACCAGAAACTCAACGTTCCCTTTACCTGGAATAAGGAAAAGCACCAAAACTCATTGAAAACAAGTGAAATAATTTCGACCAAAAAGATAATTTGTTCAAAGAAAAGACGAAAATTTGTTCTCTTAATAAATACATTTTATTTTTATTTTTATTTTTATTTAAAAGCTTCCTTCAATCACTTAACATTCACAGTTCGTCAAAATACTTAAGTCTAATTTAATATTATTATACGTAATAAGGGAATATAATACGGAATGTGCAAGTCTAGAAGATCACAGTGGTTTTTAACAAATTAGTCCACTTCCTCAACAGTTGGACCTTTGTAGCTGCCACCGCCATTCGCTTGCTGACCGGATTGTGGCCCTCCACCAGTGTGTATTTGGGTCATAATAGGACTGCAGATCTTTTGCACCCCTTCCATCTTATGTTCAAATTCTTCCTTCTCAGCCATCGTATTGCCGTCCAACCATTGAATGGCTTCGTTGCAGCATTGTAGAGCTTTGTCTTTATCTGACTGTGAGAGCTTGCTACCGGCCTGTTCGACGGCCTGCTTCACGTTGAAGACATAACCTTCCAGATTGTTGCGAGCAGCAATACGTTCACGTTGTTTCTCATCTTCGTCCTTGTACTTCTCTGCGTCGTTTACCATTCTGTCGATTTCAGCTTGGGACAGGCGACCTTTGTCGTTCTTGATAGTGATGTTCTTCGCAGCACCGGAACCCATCTCCTTGGCGGCAACATTCAGGATTCCATTTGCATCCAAATCGAAGGTGACATCGATCTGTGGAACACCACGAGGAGCTGGTGGAATGCCTGTCAAATTGAAGGTGCCCAGCAGATTGTTGTCCTTGGTCAAAGCTCTCTCTCCTTCGAACACCTGAATAGTCACGGCTGGCTGGTTGTCGGAGTACGTAGTGAATGTCTTCGATTGCTTGCATGGAATTCTAGAGTTGCGTTCGATCAGCTTCGTCATTACACCGCCAGCTGTTTCAATGCCCAGTGAAAGTGGGGTTACATCAACCAACAGGACGTCTTGGATTTTGCTGCTCGTGTCACCACTTAGGATAGCTGCTTGAATGGCGGCTCCATAGGCAACTGCTTCATCTGGATTAATGGATAGATTGAGCGGCTTGCCACAGAAGAACGACTGAAGAAGACTCTGCACTTTGGGGATTCTTGTGGAACCTCCTACCAATACGATGTCATGAATCTGGTTCTTATCCATTTTGGCATCCTTCAATGCTTTCTCCACCGGATCCAGGGTTGAGCGGAAGAGATCGCCGCAGAGCTCCTCAAAACGGGCTCGACTAATTCTAGTGTAAAAGTCCATCCCCTCGAACAAAGCATCGATTTCGATGGTTGCCTCTGTGCTGGATGATAGAGTTCGTTTGGCCCTTTCAGCTGCCGTACTCAAGCGACGAAGAGCCCGTGGATTTGACCGCATATCTTTCTTGTACTTCCGCTTGAACTCCTCTGCCAAGTGGGTGACCAATCGGTTATCAAAGTCCTCACCTCCCAAATGAGTGTCTCCAGCTGTTGATCTCACTTCAAATAGTGAACCCTCGTCAATGGTCAGAATAGAGACGTCAAAGGTTCCACCTCCCAGATCAAAGATTAAAACATTACGTTCACCAGAAAGATTCTTGTCCAAGCCATAGGCCAGGGCTGCTGCTGTTGGTTCGTTGATGATTCTGAGCACATTGAGACCAGAAATAGCTCCAGCGTCTTTGGTTGCTTGACGCTGCGAGTCATTGAAGTATGCTGGCACAGTGATGACTGCATCTTTGATGGTCTCACCCAAGTATGCCTCAGCCGTTTCCTTCATCTTGATCAACACCATTGAACTAATCTCCTCTGGAGCGAATGTCTTTTGTTCCCCCTTGTATTCAACACTGATTTTAGGCTTTCCGCCATCACTGACAACTTTGAACGGCCAATGCTTCATGTCTCCCTGGATTTTTTCATCATCAAACTTGCGGCCAATCAATCTCTTGGCGTCGAACACTGTATTCTTTGGATTCATTGCAACCTGGTTCTTAGCTGCGTCACCGATGAGTCGCTCCGAATCAGAGAATGCAACATAACTGGGTGTCGTCCGGTTGCCCTGGTCGTTCGCTATTATATCCACCTTGCCGTGCTGGAAGACTCCAACACAGGAGTAGGTGGTTCCCAAATCAATACCAATTGCCGGCATCCTGTTCTTTTACTTTATTATCACTTTTTAAGGAACAAATTGACAAAATGTACTCTTTTCGCTTTATTTCTTCCAGATATTCAAATTTTCATACAATTTTCAGCTAAGTGCGCACCTATTCAATTCACTTTGCAATATTTAATTTGAATCGCTTCACTTCCTAATTTGAATTAATACTGATGCAAAGAGAATCGAAGCCGGCTATTTATATTATTTTCAACGAAGAGAGACGATTCTAGAACGTCCATCTAGATTGGTGTGGAAAAGTTTAGGTTGATGAAGAGAAAATTTCGAATTTCGAAATGAATGTAAAGAGAAATAAATGAAGAAAGCATGAATAATTAAGATTACGATGAGAAGTAGTGTGACCAGAGTAGAATATTACAACCGACAGTGAAATATTTTTAAACACATTTGTGATATAACAGGTGAGCCACGCTGGTTTCTTTTTAAATTACATGTTATTTTGACACTGACAGCTCTTTCGCGCTCAAACAATTTACAGAAAAACAATAATATCTCCATAGTACGAAATGAATCGATTTGCTCTTGAATGGGAATATTGAAAACATATTTCCAAAGTGGTGTTGCCGAAACAGTGCGAATTTTGAAAAAAAAAAAAAAAAAAACAGTCGAAATAATGCACCAACCGTACCCTGCTGTAAGCAAATTTGTTAAAAAAAGTTCGTGAGATTGTCGTGCTAATTGATACCACACTTTATCCTCGTGTGTCTCCTGTGTGCGCCTAAACCTGAGAACCTCAACAGCTGCACTAGCCTGAGGAGATTTTTTTTTTTTTGCCAAAAACTGGGGAAATAAATTTGGACGATCTCTGTTGCCAGCAAGATGCTATACAAGCTGCCCAACAATCGATCTTTTGCGCACTAAGTTCAATAATCGTGTAATCAGTCGTTTTGGTGATGTTGCTTGGCTTCCGCGCGATTTGACACCATTACACTTTTTGGTGGGATGCTGTTAAAGAACAATGTTATACTGACAATCTAGAAACGATTCAGGCACTTATCGACAATATTGATCGTGCTATTCGTGAAATATAGTCCCGAACCATAGAAAATATACTACAAAATATCGTTAGGAGGATGGGCGGCAGCCATTTTTTCGTAGCTATTAAACGACAATATTACCAAACATTATCTTTAAGTACACAATTATATGCTTACACTGAGTTTGTTGAATCTGTTGTTAATGCTGTTATGTGCAGATGTTATAAATGTTTTCCAGACAGATATTTCGCTTTTGTTTTTACTAAAATCATTATGAACTTTCGAGTATGGGCAAATAGTCCATGAGGGGGATTTACTAGAGACTTATGGCCTGCAGCTACGATCAAGTTAATTGTATTTAAACTTTTACTATGAGCATGTCTCCGCCATGCATTTTGCTGCAAACATTTTTCAGTCCAAAAATATTCAAGTATGTTAGCACCATGTATTTTGCAGTTCTGGATAATTACCCTCTCTCTTCGTTTGGCTGTAAATGAACTAGACGAAACTGGAGCTATCCTTCCCTCTCATGTTACCTTTGACGTTTCTCTTTTCTTGTTCTAAATAAACGTCTATATTCTGTCCCTTGTCTTATTTTATTTTCGTTTTTAATAAATTTTAATGATGAAATTTGAATGCAAATTGTGTTAAAACGTTATCTTTTTCTATTTTTTGATTTCAGATTTATAGAATATATTTTTTGTATCTGAAAAACCTAAAAGACCAGTATCCATGAAACGAAGTTTTAGAATCAACTAAATAAGAAAATGAGGACCGTTAATAAAGTGACCTGCATCTTGACCAGTTGCTTTACAAACTTAAATAAAAGACGATCATCAAGTTAGCATGGTATTGGGACACAAAAGTTATGCTTCTTGCCTCTGTCAATAAATTCCATTATGTTTTTTTGTTCAACAAATTAAATAAATCGTAGTGGCACTAAAGTCTTTTTTTTACTTTGAACAATACAAGACATTACGAGAAATAATTGATAAGGTGAATGTGATTATGGAACTCAACGTAAAGAATCATGGTTAGAATCTATTAGGATAAAAGCAAATTTACTTGATAATAAAAGCACAAAAATTGGCCAGTAATCTTTCTATACTTCTCGATTAAATTTACCAATGCTTACGTTACATTTAGTACTAAATGGCATTTCAAAAAGGTTGGATATATTTAGTGAAGTTAAAATACCACCGTGAATGCGAAAAATGTTTTATTGTGGTATGTTATTTAAATAATGGCCCCACTCCCCGGCAAAACCTCCCCACTCATGGGATGGTATTGCCGCTCGTAATGTAGGCTACCCATTACGATTACAAATTAAAAAAAATAAATAGAAATTATTTATACATTTGAAGCTGATGTGTTAAAGGTTTTGAACTATAGGTAATGCCAAATGTAATAATAGGAGTTAAACATTTAAGGTCGTGTATCTACGACAGTTTGAAAAAAGGTGACATATTCTCCCCTTTTATCCAAAAGCAAATCCGACATAAAAGAGGAATATATCGATTCAAACTGAATGTTAGGCGAGCAGTAAATTTCAGATTTCGTGTGGACAGTTTTGTTTCACTTGAACAAAGTTCTTTTGGCTCTATTTGGTCCAAGACTTTAGCAATTTCAATATTTTTTTTAGTTAAGGCTATTTTTTTCTCAAAATCCATTAACAATGGGCGTCCTTTTTGCGAGATGTTTCTGCAGCAGCACAAAAGCCCATTCGCAGAGAAATCTAGAAGAGTTTCATGGATTGGGATAGTGCTTTCTACAATAGAAAGAAACGCAGCACACGCCACAACAAAAAGAAGTCTATCACTTCTTTAATTTGCAGCGTATCATCAGTGTACTCTCCTGATTATGTTTTCGAATAATGCATCCAAAGCACAACTTTACTGCGAAAAAAAGCAACAGGAAGCCCTTGCTAGCTATGCAACTAATTGTTATTTTAATTTATATGTATATTTCTGCTCTTCTTCGAAGGTACGAAAAAGAATAGATACGGAAATAAAGATAACCACAATTTTTCGAAAATAAAGAAAATTTATAGAAAAATCAATAAAGAAGTAAACCAACGGACTTGTATTTGAGTAAATTTATTTTTCAAGATTCCTGTTAAATATGTACGCGTTGAGTAAATATACTCCTTTTATGTCGTTTACTTGGGTCACTTGACTTTAAGTGAATTCTAATTTAATAGTAACTGTAATTTTCGTAATTAGTTATTCTAATTGGCCATCAGTTAAATTTTCAATAAAAAAAGCCAATAAGGATTTCTGTAGAGTTAAAAGTGTGACGAACTGAGAACTCTACTTAATTTATTATTATTATTTATTTTTTATTTTGTGAAAGAGCAAGTGCGTGTGTTTAGTACGTAGGCGCAGGCTACGGAAATCTCATTCCAAATCTGCGAATCGTGCATGCTAGTAGTACGGGCTACTAGTATCTATGAATATATCCTTTGGCGCATCCAAAAACCATCCCTTAAAAAAATTTGCTTGATGATAGTACTATAATATTCATATACAATGCCATTACGCTACTTCAGAGAAATTCGTTCATTTTTCAATTTCAATTGAAAACGTCTGGTCATACTGATGTTAAGTTGAAATGACTCAGAAAGTGAAATAATTTCGAAATGGATTCTCATGCAATTTAATTTTTACTTCGAAATCGTCTCTTCGATTCTTTTTTTTATTTTTATTTGATATGTCATAAAGAGAACCGTCGTATTTCTCGGATTCTCTTATTTTATAGTACTACGCATTTGTTTTGTTTTTCTTCCTGGCCAAACTCCACTTTCTTCTTTAACTTCCAGACGCTTCGGTTTTGGCAGTGAAATAACCTTTCTGTGGGGTATTTTTTGTATATACTTAGACAAATTTATGCATGACATAATATACAATTAAAAAACAGGGGTTGTATCACGTTGCATGAAAGTGAATTTGAAACATGACTCGCTCGGTTTTGTGTTATTTGGGTATGTGCATGTATGCATGCACACATTGTATGATGTTTAGAATTTATAGATTGATATCAACAACTACATATGGATGTGCATATGTATGGATTTGTGTACGTAGTCCGTTGATTAAAGGTTATTATTGTTATGGTAGTAATCAAGTGCCTACATTGTATGATGAGATTTTGCGAAAAATAAATAAATAGATTGCATGTGCATGTGAATATTTATCCATTCCAAGTTCGACAAAATTACCTGTTTTGTGCTTGTGTAGATGACTCATTTCGAGACAAAAGTAAAGGGGAATAAAATGACAAAACAACTTTAAAGTTCATACATACATAGCTTGCACTTTAAGATGAAAAGTTATAGCTCGAATATTTTCAACTTCAAAAAGATAGTTTGCACTTTAAAATGACTACCGTTAGGGCAATTGCCCAAAAAAGACGTTCTGTAATGTTTGAAACATCTGTTTCCATTCCAGTGAAATGAGCCACCAAACCCACCCCGAAATGGATATGCATTGGCTACTTTGACTGCATAGTAGTCTGCTGTCCAAAGAACACATACGAGTAGGTACATACATATATAAAGGGCTATTCATTTCGATGTTGGGATTTCACATCCCTGCCATATGTCATCTGTCAAATCCATTTGTCATCCAAAGTGACAGGTAGTTAGTTGCCTTTCCATTTTACAATATGGTTCGTTTAACCACAGCGCAATGCATTAAAATTGTTGCATCTTACTACAAAAATAACAGTTCTGTAATATGTGAGTACAACAATTTGACGCCGATTTCTCGAACAAAATCTTCAGCGATGAGGCCCAGAATTTCGGGTTCCGATAATCCAAATGTGAAGGACAATGCTTCCATAACGGGTGTGAGTTTTATGCGCGCTTTGGAGCGGCGGCGTGATAGGGCCCTTTTTTTTTTAAACGACTTAGACGCCACTGTTACGGTGAATTCTCTACGCTATGGTCAAATGATAATCAATTTTTTTTTTTGCCTGAGATTGAGGACCTTGAAGTGGGCGACATGTGGTTCCAACAGGACGGTGCTATATACCACACAACACAAGCAGATTTGGCACTGTTGCACAAAAAGTTCCCCGGCCATTTAAAATCTAAATTTGGTGACTTTAATTGGCCACCAAGATCGTGTGATCTGACCCCATTAGATTTCGTTTTATAGGGCTATGCTAAAGATCGTGTCTATGCAGACAATCCCTTTGGAGTACTTAAAAAACGAACATCCGTGACGTTATGGCTGCAATACAGCCAGAAATATGCCGAAAAATCATCGAAAATGACCTCACAAGAAACGAAGCTTGCAAAAACTCCAGTGGCGGCCATTTAACCGATGTTGTATAGTCCAAAATTTTAAGCACTAAACAAATTTCATTGAAATCTTTAATACTTTTTATTTTATTTATAAATTATAATCCTAAAGTACAAAATAAATAACTTTGTATTTGTCTTTGGATGATTATATATTGTTTTAGCAATATTAGCGACATTTTTGTAGTGACACAAAAGGTTTTACAAGTTTTTTTTTTTTTGTTAAATTATGAGTTAATTATAACGATTCGAAAGGTTTTAACCTTTTAAGTCTTCTAACTAAACTATCATTATTCAGTAGTTGAGTAACTTCTACGTTGTCATTTTGGCGAATCCTAGTCATATGCCTTCTTGTGACTTTTTTGACTTCATCGTTTACCACATCTATTCCTAGATTTCTGTGTAGATCAGAGTTCCCAACATACCACGAAGCATTAACGATGTTACGTTACGAAAGAATTTAATACTTTCTTGACTTGCTAGTGCGTTCCTAGATTTGGAGCCCGTAAGGCCATACAGATTTTAGAATTTGCTTGTACAACAGAAGTTTATTATATTTTACTGTAACGTATGTTTAGTTCCTCTCGTATCGATATCGGACGATAAGAGATTACTTCACTAGGTGGTTTACCTGGCTTTGGTACCATAATTCTGCCAAATTTTATCATAAATAATTCCAATCAATTAAGTTATTTACTAATTGCAGTTTTTTTTTTTTTGTTATTTGAAAACGATTTTATCGTCAAGTGATCAGAGTCAAGATCCGGCCCTTCTTCTACGTGCATTTTTAGTTATAAAAACGTGGATTATGTAGATAATGGTGGACTTACATGGTCACGCAAATGAGTTTTACATTTAAAGCGAGATAACGCATAGCGAAAAGTGTTCACCAGCTGTGTTGGAGTTTCACCAGCTGTTTTTCAATATTTCCAGCAACAATATTTCTCCAACATGTATATGATTTCAATAAGGACATAACAATTTTTTCTTCAAACTTTTGCAGATCCCAATCGGAAAAGTTGCGACGCTTCAAATGATCAAGATGCTTCAGTTCTTGAGTTAATTTGACCTTGTAAGGGTGTAGGCCGATATCTTTACGCAAAATTCGCCACAATGTGGACGAGATTAACAATTCCTGAATTGAAGCACTTACGGCTGCAATATTTTCGGTACCTCGGCCGGTGTGTTGTCTCACTGGCACAAGAACATTCAATAGTGAATATATTGACTCGAATTTATCCACTATATCACGTCTAGTGGGCCGATTATTACGACTGAGAATTGGAGTAAGCGCTCTTAAAGTTGCGGCCACCGACTCAGAATTTCGGTAGGCATTTGTAATACGTTGCTCGTTCGTGAACTTCACTATGATAAAAATGTAAACCTTGACATTGACAAACGTTTCGACATTGACAGATCATAAAAAGAGTTTAAGAGTGCGTTTGTATTAAAATACAAAATTGTTATTTCCCTATTTAAAAAACCATTTAGAACTTTGGAGGTACAAACTTAAAATTATTAAAAAAGTCCCTTAAACACTAGTGGATTCAACACGGTGTATGTGACATGTGTCTGCCTCAAGTTTGTATCTTTTGAACCGCAATGTTCAAAACTGCTCTCTTCTCTCCCCTACCACATGCAAAAAATAACACTCAGTATTTTTACGACATACAAATATAAATTTACGGATATCCGTAAATTGTGTTGTTTTATTTCCAGACGGAGGAGTAAGTAAAATAAAGTGTTAATTGCACCTATAAACGTTACATAATATGTGATTCTCCAACTATCCATAAATAATAGAATCAGTTGTTCTTTAATGTTAACGCTTGCATTGAAGTAAGGGTACCTACATCAAGATGCGTTCCAAAAAACTATGACTAATCAAAACGCAGTAAATCGAGGATCAAATATGAAATCAGTAATACAATTCATCGAAGTTAATTTTCTATTACCTACTGAAATTAGTTCTTTCATTTATTTCTAAATACTATTCAATAATAAGAGATTTACAAAGAGATTCACTTGATTATTATTGAAGAAAAATTAAAGAGAGCTGTTTCAAGTAAATTAAAAATTTCTCACATTCGATTTCGAAATTATTTCTCTTTCCCAAACATTTGGTCTCCTATCAATCAATCAGCGATGCCACTTCTACTACATACATATCTACTAAAACTGGTACTTTTTTGGGTGCCATACTACCTACTGCAACATTCATTTCATATCCTACATTTTTTACTAAATTGTACCTACATAATGCTTAATTCAGAATATTAATTTAAAAAAAAAAACATGGTTTTCTCCGGAAAAAAAATACAAATATATATTTAGGCACCACTTTTACTGAATGAATGAACTCTTTAATCCTGTCACATTGTCAGTTAAACACACAAATGTTAAAGTATTTATATTTAGGGGAAGCGAGCCTATCATTTTAAACTTGCTTCAATTACGTACATTCAATATATACTAAAAGGTGTTTTTTTTAGAGGTTTGCTTTTCGAATTGGAAATACTTTTTCCAGCGACAGCCAATTTGACAGCGGACAGTTGATTTGTGTCCAGTTTGGTTTGCTATTTCACCATAAATAAACTTAAGCCAGAACAACGCTGGCAAATTGTACAAATTTATTTCGAAAATCGTGGTTCACTTCGCGAAATTTAACATGCGCTACTTCAATTTTACGGTCGACATAATAGTCCATCCGAGCAAGTAACTTGATTAAAAATGGATCGTTTTCGCACCACGCGTACTCTAATTGATAATACACATCTGCAGACCCATCATACAGTGCGAGTGAAGAAAATCCACCAGCCATTGATGAGACGCCTTTACATCCACAAAAAGTCACTGTTTGGTGTGCTTTATGGGCGCTGGTAGAATCATTGGTCCATATTTCTTCAAAAGTGAAGCCGGCCAGAACGTTACAGGCTATAGATCCATGATTAATGCCAATTGAGTGACACTATAGCAAAAGGGTTTCTCCAACCACTATAGCTTGGTAGTACAATGGTCTAAAAATCTGATTTGGAAATCTGAAATTGAGCAATTAGCTCTAATAAACAATGAAGTGGGTTTTTGCAAAATTTTAGCAATCTTATTTCTTGCATTCTTTTACGAATTTTTGTGAGATAATTACGGAGAGTTGCAGGCAGCCCGAGCCCGTCCACTTTTTTTAGTTTTACTGCACTACACATGGTTCATTGCCACCTTCTTCAAAAATTTTAAATCAAAACGACAAATTTTCAAATTTATTTCGGCAAAACAACTGGGTTCAGAGCTCACAGATCGATGTTCAATTCAGCAGATGCGTATCAGGTTCTTCCGAGAGAAAAATTCTTCACCGAATATTTGGTCCTGTACGCAAAAAGGGGAATGGAGAGCAGATATATGTAACCCCGAACCTTGAGCTGTACCAAGATGTCGATATCATCCAAAAGTCCAAGGCCAGCGATTATATTGACTCTCCAGGAGAGAGGATATTCGAATCCCAGCCCCCAAGTTCCAGACGATTAGGCCAAGACATAGGTGCTATTCAGCTTGGTATACTAGTGAATTGAGAGCAATCTGCGATATCTCAGGCAAAGACATTTCACGCGTCGAGAGTCTGATAAGCAAGTCATATGACAGATAAGTAAGTCATACGATAGAAACGTTCACAAAAAGGCACCGAGCGGATGGCATTGCGGTGCAATGTAGTTATCAAATTCAAACCCAAAAGTCAAATCAGATGATAATTTTAATGTGAAAATTAAAAAAAATAGTTGTACAAATGCCTTTAGAAACTAAAATTACGATAAGCGATACGGCTTCCGGAATACAAGAAAAAAAACAATTGAATCGACTACCAAAATTACAAGGCCTAATGTACTTCATGTTTGATGCAAGTAGCTGTGCCTGTAGTTATGCCCATAGTATTTAGGCGGTCAAACGATAAACAAACCTGAAAATGTTAACTACGTGCAAACGAACAAAGAACGGCCAAGAGTAAAACTCTTGAGAACCAGAGACACATATCTTTACTCCAACTTTACCATTATCCAAATGATGGAAAACAAAAAGAGCTTTTCAATTTATTATTTAATATTATTCTCTAAAGCCTATATTCATTTTTACAGCTAAGGATGGGAAAATGCTTTTGCTTAAAATTACACAGTCTATCAAATCTCTCTTCTGACTAGGAATCCAGTTCAATCAACCTCTTCTACGGTTGGTCCTGTGCGACCAGCGCCAAATCCACCAGATTGCTGACCACAACTCTGCGAACCACTTGCTCCTCCAGTATGTATCTTTGTCATAATTGGACTGCAGATGTTTGATATGCTCTTCATCTTGTCCTCGTACTCCACCTTGTCGGCCAGGGAATTCGCATCTAGCCATTTGATTGCCTCCTCGCAAGCGTTGCGTGCAGTTTCCTTATCTTGTTGACAGATTTTCTCTCCTGCCTGATCAAGGGCTTGCTTCACGCCAAACACATAGCTTTCCAAGCTATTTCGAGCAGCGATCTTCTGTCGTTGTTTCTCGTCCTCCTCTTGGAAGCGCTCTGCCTCATTAACCATTCTATCGATTTCAGCTTGTGACAGACGACCTTTGTCATTCTTGATGGTTATGTTCTTGGTGTTGCCGGTACCCGTCTCCTTGGCCAATACATTTAGGATACCATTTGCGTCCATATCGAAAGTAACTTCAATTTGTGGCGTTCCTCTCGGCGCTGGTGGAATCCCAGAAAGATCAAATGTGCCAAGTAGATTGTTATCCTTGGTCATAACACGTTCACCCTCGAAGACTTTAATAGTTACACCCGGCTGGTTGTCGGCGTATGTTGAGAAGGTCTGAGTTTGCTTGCAGGGTATTCTGCAGTTGCGTTCGATGATCTTGGCCATAACTCCTCCGGCTGTTTCGATGCCCAGTGACAATGGTGCTACATCGACTAGGAGGACGTCCTGAATCTTGCTGCTCTTGTCACCACTCAGGATTGCAGCTTGAACGGCGGCTCCATAGGCAACTGCTTCATCTGGATTAATGGACAGATTGAGCGATTTTCCGCAGAAGAACGATTGAAGGAGATTCTGCACTTTCGGGATTCTTGTGGATCCTCCTACCAATACGATGTCGTGGATCTGTTTTTTGTCCATTTTTGCGTCGTTTAATGCCTTCTCTACCGGCTCAAGGGTTGCACGGAAGAGATCGGCGCAAAGCTCCTCAAAACGGGCACGAGTGACTCTTGTGTAGAAATCGATTCCGTCGAATAAAGCGTCAATTTCGATTGTAGCTTCTGTGCTAGATGACAGAGTACGTTTCGCCCTTTCAGCCGCTGTCCTCAAACGACGTAGAGCCCTTGGATTTGATCGCAGATCTTTCTTGTACTTGCGATTGAACTCCTCTGCCAGATGGTTAACCAAACGGTTGTCAAAGTCCTCACCTCCCAAATGGGTATCGCCGGCTGTTGCCCTCACTTCAAAGAGTGAACCCTCGTCAATGGTTAGAATGGAGACATCAAAGGTTCCACCTCCCAGATCAAAGATGAGAACATTGCGTTCACCCGAGAGATTCTTGTCCAAGCCATAGGCCAAGGCTGCTGCTGTTGGTTCGTTGATAATTCTTAGCACATTGAGACCAGCGATAGCTCCAGCGTCTTTGGTTGCTTGGCGTTGTGAGTCATTGAAGTAAGCTGGAACTGTGATGACTACGTCTTTAACCGTCTCTCCCAAATATGCTTCAGCTGTTTCCTTCATCTTGGTCAAGACCATTGAGCTGATCTCCTCAGGAGCAAACCTCTTCTGCTCCCCCTTGAACTCAACACCGATCTTGGGTTTGCCACTGTCGCTGACCACTTTGAAAGGCCAGTGCTTCATGTCATCTCGAATTTTCGGGTCATCATACTTGCGTCCTATCAATCTTTTGGCATCGAAGACTGTATTCTTTGGGTTCATGGCAACCTGGTTCTTAGCGGCATCACCAATGAGTCTTTCTGAATCTGTGAAGGCCACATAGCTGGGTGTTGTGCGGTTGCCCTGGTCGTTGGCGATGATCTCCACTTTGCCGTGCTGGAAGACTCCAACGCACGAGTAGGTGGTTCCCAAATCAATACCGATTGCTGGCATATTGTTTTTTGCTGATATTTTCACTTTTCACGAAAAAACTTAACAAAATGTTCGATTTTCAGTTTTTGGAAATATTTTACTTTGATCACTTTATTTCGTTTAAATATTGAACTTTACAGATTTCCACTTAATTCAATTTAAGTAGGTCACACAAAAAAATTCGCTGCTTAATATTTCTCTTCCACTTTTGCACTTTGTTAGTTTGATTAATACTGAATCGAAGAGAACGAAGCCGGCTATTTATATGATTTTAAGTGAAGAGAGAAATTTCTAGAAACTGTATCTAGAAGATTGTGGAAAACTGTAGATAGATGAAGAGAATATTTGGAGGAATGAAAATTAAATAATTGGAAGAGAGTAATTTAGGAAAGAGTTCGAATAGAGTTTGTGTTTGTGAATTACATTGCATTATATTCGAAATATTTACGAAGAGAAACGTGTCTAAGAGTAGTTCGTTCTTTGCTTTTTTTTATTTATTTCGAACATCTCTCTGCATTGCTCTTGACATTATAAATTTTTTTTTAATTTGTGTGTTTCTCTCGTTTTTCTTGTTTTGTTTTTCTTCCCGACCTGACCCACTTTCTGCATCGATTTCTAGAATCTAGATGTTTCGGCAACCGACTTATGGGTTAGGGTTGCTTTTTTCGATTACATATTTATCATGAAATGTGTGGGGTGGGCGTGGATTCAATGCATGTGTTTCTAGTTTGCGTCATCTTCAGAGTTATGCTATTCACACAGTCGATTTGGTAATTTACTAGGTTCTGTTGTAAGGGGCTGCTTTTCTTCTTCTTTGGCAATTCAAACCGAATATGACACCACATGCAGTGCAAGAACAGTATAACGAACGATATAATGTTTGAGGTATTTCACTATATCGAAAGTGTTAATAAGCCATAATCTAGGTTGTTAACCTATTGGTCTGGGGTGTATGCGTCCACTCACTTTTCGCCCCTTGTCCACCAGTGAGATACCACCACATCTTTCTATAATATGTGATTACGCTTCGGAGTGTGTGTAGATGGTCCGGTGTGCAGGCATTTCGCTATCATAGCGTTATAGGTTCGCCTTTCCTGTAAAATTTGTAAAAAAAAAAAAAAAATTGTAGAACTATTATTATGTAAAAGAGGTTCGTATCTGCCATACATCTTTCTGAGTGTACAGTACATACAGCGTATATTTTTGTACAGCCAAACTTTTCTTCAAGGACTAAGCTAATGGATCAAAATCAGTTCAGTGGAAACCAATCTTTTTATTTTAACAAAGTGAGAGCGTGTTCCCTAACTAAAAATTTTAGTAATTTTGGACTCTCAAATGTTGTTTGACATCTCAGTGTTTGTATCAGTCTACTATGATAGGTTTTTTCTTGTAAAAATGGAAAAATGGAATATATATAATTCTTGCATTTGAAAGGCTATATGCCTGTGCAAACTATCCCTCATTTGCCACTGTGAAAGTTAGGCAGCCGAATTTAAATGTGGTCGTACCAGGTTGACTGTTTGCGCGTTGGGTGCCACGCTTGCTCATCTTGGATCAAAAACGCATTCGACTGGACCTGGCTAAACATAGCAAAAATTTACGAATTCCAGTTTGAACTGATAGTCCACCCACCGAATTCACCAAATTCGGAGGGCAGAGATTTTCATCGAACGAGGAGGTCATAGCATCTGTAGACGCTTATTTTGCAGATCAAGACGCCAACTACTATTGGAGGAGTTAAAGAGGTTGGAGTATCGCTGGAAAATAAAACTGAATCTGTTAAAAAAAAATACTTGTTTCTCTGTTCAGTTCAAAACTTTTCAAACGACAAGCCATAAAAAACGCCAGTCATACTCAACAAAGGTTTTTACAGAGAGCAATTTTTATGTTTTTGTTTGAAGAAAATAAAAGGAAAACTTGAGATTCTCCATCCAATTAACAAATAGAAGCGACAAAAATGCCATGTTTTTAACGCTCTTGCAGTTTGAAAATTGTGGCGTCATTTGCCTGCTTTTAAAATTCCCTTATAATGTTGCTTTAGGTTAGTGCCAATAGCTAAGTCAATTGACCTACAAATGTATCTATGTATGCCCGTCTGAAAGTCAGCAGTTTTACATATTCTGCCAACCGAATTGAAGAAAAACTACGTATGTGACGGTTGTAATTCTTTACGTCACGTCATTTTATTTCACGGTACGTCATTTTTTGCGTACATTCGTCTCATAGTCAAATAGGAGTAACTGCTGACCTAATTATCGCAATTCACACTGGAGCTTATGAAAGTTGCTGGCATAAAAGAGAGGTTATTCGATATCTAGCATGATTGTGGACGGATTTCAAAAAGTTACCAAATTTGATTTGCCTAGCTCTAAACTGAAGGCTTTAAAACGTGCTACACACGGACGGACGGATATGGTTAAGTCAATTTCACTACTGATACTGAACATATTAAATACCTTACAAGGTGCATCTATGTTACAAAGCATATGTGTACAAAATATACTAGATTTCTACATTTTATCGAACTCTCCAATTTTGTCCAATTTTTGTAAATGAAGCATAGCTTAAATTAGTTCTCTAATCATAGTTTCTGAAAGCCAATTCGTTTCATTTAGGCGTTACCAATTTCTTAGGGTCACTTGCACCAACCAATTTTGACAAAGATTTGCCTACTATTTATTTTTTATAATCTCCTCTCAGGAAAGGCGAACCCATAACGCTGCTGAAATAAATGTCTATTGTTCTCAAAGACCACTTGTCCTGTAGCAGAAGAAATTTTGATTTAAAGATGTTCACGAAGCTGCGATGACACTGGATGATTGCCTAGTAGAACCGCAGTCGTATCTATGAACAGGCATAGGTCTGCTAACAGAATTCGATGGGCCAACGGTTGGATAAACTTATCATCAATTAAGTTAACTGCTCGTCTATGTACATACATATGTACGTGTTGCGCAATTAAAGTTATCTATGAATAAACTTAAACGAAGTTAGGTATCTACGAGTATTTCTGATGGTTCTTGACGTCTTCCTTAATTTTTCTTTTACCAAGACGCATCATTATTTTACATATCATTAATAGATCTGATTAACGAATATTTACTATAAAAATAACCCGACGTCGTCAGTTGTATATTTTTTCGCCACACAAACCTGCATATTCATAGGACCTTATAATAATTTTCATTGACAAATATGCTTACTCTTCCCGTGCTATTTCTGGAATTTTATTTACATACACGTATGTACTCATATACGCAGCCAAGCAAAGCGGCATCTGAAGGTCGTTGAATTGCCGAAACGCCTAGAAATCCCCGAATAAAGTGGGTAGGTCAAGAAGGAAATGAAAATCATTTCTAATCATATAATAAGAGAATCCTACATAAACAACATTTCTCTTGATTGGTATCAAAATCAAAACCAAACAAAAGAGACTTATTCGAGGTAAATTGACTATTGCAAGAGAATATTGTTTCTCTTTTAAATCTAATTTCATATTCATTTCGTAATTATTATGAAAACTCTTCATTAATCCAGAATTTTCCACAAGTGTCTAGATAAACATTCGAGAATTTTCTCTCTTCGATAGAAATCATATAAATAGTGCGCTGCGATCTCTTCACTTCAGTATTTATCAAACTAACAAAGTGAAACAATAGAGGCAAGTCCGTTCAGTGTACTTGTGAAACTGACTAAATTAAGTTGAGTGAAGCTGTGAAAATCTACAAAGTTGAATATATCTAAAAGAAATAAAGTGACTAAAGTAAATATTTTTTATTCCAAAGCCGTACACAAACATATTGTTCGTGAAAAGTGAAAATATCAGCAAAGAACAATATGCCAGCAATCGGTATTGATTTGGGAACCACTTACTCGTGCGTTGGAGTCTTCCAGCACGGCAAAGTGGAGATAATCGCAAACGACCAGGGCAACCGCACAACACCCAGCTATGTGGCGTTTACAGATTCAGAACGACTCATTGGTGATGCCGCTAAGAACCAGGTTGCCATGAACCCAAAGAATACAGTATTCGACGCCAAGAGATTGATTGGCCGCAAGTATGATGATGATAAAATCCAGGCCGACATGAAGCATTGGCCTTTCCAAGTTGTCAGCGACAGCGGCAAACCGAAAATCAGTGTTGAGTTTAAGGGGGAACAAAAGAAATTCGCTCCAGAGGAGATTAGCTCAATGGTGTTGACCAAGATGAAGGAAACGGCTGAGGCATACTTGGGTGAGACCATCAGAAATGCAGTCATCACAGTCCCAGCATATTTCAATGACTCACAACGTCAAGCAACCAAAGACGCTGGAGCTATTGCTGGGCTCAATGTGCTCAGAATCATCAACGAACCAACAGCAGCAGCCCTGGCCTATGGCTTGGACAAAAATCTTTCCGGTGAACGGAATGTTTTGATTTTTGATCTGGGAGGTGGGACTTTTGACGTCTCTATTCTGACCATTGACGAGGGTTCACTCTTTGAAGTGAGGGCAACAGCTGGAGATACCCATTTGGGAGGTGAGGACTTTGATAACCGCTTGGTCAACCATCTGGCAGAGGAGTTCAAGCGGAAGTACAAAAAGGATCTGCGGTCAAATCCACGGGCTCTTCGTCGCTTGAGGACAGCAGCCGAAAGGGCCAAACGAACTCTATCATCCAGCACAGAGGCAACCATCGAAATCGATGCTTTGTTCGAAGGAGTCGACTTTTACACCAAGATCAGTCGAGCCCGCTTTGAGGAACTTTGCGCTGATCTCTTCCGTTCAACCCTGGATCCGGTGGAGAAAGCATTGAAGGATGCCAAAATGGATAAGAACCAGATTCATGACATCGTATTGGTAGGAGGTTCCACAAGAATCCCCAAAGTGCAGAATCTCCTTCAGTCGTTCTTCTGTGGCAAATCACTCAATCTATCCATTAATCCAGATGAAGCTGTTGCCTACGGAGCCGCCATTCAAGCAGCCATCCTTAGTGGTGATAAGAGCAGCAAAATCCAAGACGTCCTGTTGGTCGATGTAACCCCACTTTCATTAGGCATAGAAACAGCTGGTGGTGTAATGACGAAGCTGATCGAACGCAACTCTAGAATTCCATGCAAGCAATCGAAGACATTCACTACGTATTCTGACAACCAGCCAGCCGTCACTATTCAGGTGTTCGAAGGAGAGAGAGCTTTAACCAAGGACAACAATCTGCTGGGCACCTTCAACTTGACAGGCATTCCACCAGCTCCTCGTGGTGTTCCACAGATCGATGTCACCTTCGACTTGGATGCAAATGGAATCCTGAATGTTGCCGCCAAGGAGATGGGTTCCGGTGCTGCGAAGAACATCACTATCAAGAACGACAAAGGTCGTCTGTCCCAAGCTGAAATCGACAGAATGGTAAACGACGCTGAGAAATACAAGGATGAAGATGAGAAACAACGAGAACGTATTGCTGCTCGCAACAATCTGGAGGGATATGTCTTCAACGTGAAACAGGCGATAGAGCAGGCTGGCAGCAAACTTCCACAGTCAGATAAAGACAAAGCTCTGCAGTGTTGCAACGACACCATCAAGTGGCTGGACAACAACACGACGGCTGAGAAGGAAGAATTTGAACACAAGATGGAAGAACTTACGAAGATCTGCAGTCCCATTATGACCAAAATACACACTGGAACGGGAGCTGGAGCAGGACCACAGTCAACGAATTGTGGTCAGCAGGCGGGTGGCTTCGGCGGGGGTAACTTCAATGGTCCAACAGTGGAGGAAGTGGATTAAGCTAAAATATTTCTAACTTAATTCGTTTGCCGTGTACAGTTCCTAAGTGTAATTTATATTAAATTAAACCTAAGTATTTCTAAGAACTATGAATGTTAATAAGTGATATTAAAAATAAGAGGTTAACACTTAAATAAAATTTAAAATATTTATTAAAAGAAAAATTTTAGTTGTTTTTTTTTTTTCTTTTGTTGTTATTGCTTTGGTTTTTGGAATGGTTATATTTGACATTTTTTTACTGCTTCTCTTTGGCATGTATTAATGACTAAATTAGGAAACGCATCACTATCTGCTCTGCAAAACGTTCAAAAATGCGGTATCGCTTTTAACGTCACAAGACCACTGTTGCAACTCCTATGTTCTGAAGAAAATAAAGATACAGTTTTTTTTAGTTTTTATATATTCGTCGCTGTACCTACGAGTACTACTTAAAGCACAAAAAGCAATTCGGCGCAACAGCATTTGGGATCGTAACCTGAACTCGAGTGATTTGCATTGAAGGAATTTGCAATCAATGGGATTTTCAAGCTCAGTGCGCAATCAATGAGCCACGCCAACTTATTGGATTGACATAGAAAAATAGACATATATTACAGTTTTAGATATAACTATTCTATTTCACCCAAAACTGTGCTTCCTGTAAAGGAAGAACAACGTTCAAATTCGTTGGAACTCTTGATGCAGTCCCTTACAGGCTATTTTCATTGTCGCCTTAAATGCAGAAATCATTTGAGTCACCATGTAAATCCACCATTATGATCAATGACACAAACTAAACTTAATGATATCGACTTACGAGTAGACCCATGCATTCAAGCTTCCAGGCAGATACTTCTACTACTACACACAGTGAAACTACTTCTACTACTGTTAAAGTAACCACACAATATTGAACAGGAGGGATTTTCCTGCTCAACACGACTTTTATTTTCAAGGTTAACATCCCCATATTACAAAATTCTAAATTCCAATGCTCTCTTATTTGGAAAATTCCAGGCAGATTGCTTGTACGAGTATAGTTATTTTTTAAATTTGTTTTTGAAAAAAAGGCAATTTTTGCGAAACTGGAAATTTTCGCTTCGAAATTCGACCAAACATTAAATTGTTCGTTAAGCCGTATACAGATTTTTGAGTGTATCAAGCATTTTAAAGAAATCGGGGAGGAGCTCAAAGGTGATCAATGTCCCCAAAGACCGCCAACGTCAACCAAGGTGGACATGTGTCCAAAAGTTAAACAAAATATTAGACGACGATTGACGAGTTTCTTTCACGGAAATAGCCACTAGCTTCCACATTTCTTATGGATCAGTTCACTTGATTTTTGAAGAATCACATGGTCCAAGACGTTCGAAAATGCAGTATCACTTTTAACGTCACAAGACCACTGTTGCAGCTCCTATGTTCTGAAGAAAATAAAGATACAGCTTTTTTTAGTTTTTATATATTCGTCGCTATTAACTTTCGGATTCGAACCACAAACCATGGGATTTTCAAGCACAGTACGTAATCACTGAGCCACGCCAACTTAGTACTTATTGGATTGACATATGTATGTGCACCTGCACACATAATTTATTACAGTTCTGTTCTGGCAGTTGTATGGGGTAACTATAAAAAATCATTTCATTAAAACCTAATCATGCATGTGCATCTGCATATATGTGTTATAAACTTAACCGAAAACCGAATATGAATCTACACGAAACCACAGCCGCTCACGACGAACTCGTGATCGTTTCATTATGATGAATTTACATGATCACGCAACACGCGAGTTATTTATTCGTAAGTTCGATAAAGGAAAATGAAAACAACGATCTCTTCGGAGACTTAAAAAATATTTTCCTTTATTTATTTTATGTCGACTCTTCAGAGTGACGACTGAACTTAACTTAAAAACTAAATTGCAATTTCTATATCTGGACCCCATGACGAGCATGAAAAATGTTTCGTCATCAATAAATTTCCAACCTGTGTTCTCACGGTGAAACGGTCGGATTCACACCGATGGTGTATTTTTGCTTTATACGCTCAAAGTCGGGATTGAGTTTCGGTTTGATATCTGAGTTAGCATCTGGAGCATTTCCGTTATGGGAATTGATTGGTAACGTAATTCGCGCGGAAAATTATAGAGCTAGAGAGCGAGCACTATTCTATTTCACCAAAAATTGTGCTTCCTGCTTCAAAAACAATGTCCGAATTCGTTAGAATTCTTGACGCAGTTCCTTACAGGCCACCGAGTTTTCGCTTTGCGTTATGTCGCTTTAAATGCAGAACTCATTTGAGTCACCATGTAAATCCACCATTATGATCAATGACACAAACTAAACTTAACATGATCGACAAAGCCCCCACGCACACAAGCTGCCAGGCAGATACTTCTAACAGGATATATGTATATATGTAACCCATAACAAACTAATTAACCGGTGCGACGAGGTAAATAAGTACCTATTAGCACTAGTAAGAGCTACAAGTAGTACGAGGAAGAAAGCTTGTTGCTATAGTTTACACGTCGCCTGGCGAATGCTACCAGATCTTGCACACAAATTTTCAGAATTTACTTGTTAGTGGGCAAAGCGCTCAAGGGTAGGATAGAATTTTCTTTAAATTTTCTGTCAAGAAGGTGAAGTACACGTGAAAAATAAATTAAAATTTTCCTTGTTTGTACAGATTTTAAAGGCATTTCTTGTGTACCTATTTCCCCCTGTGTAGGTATTTACTCCTAAATTAGCTTAAAAAAAAATGGTGACAAAGTATTTTTAATGCTCCGTGATAGATTAGAACGAGACGCTAATGGATTTAACAAGTGTCTGTCTGGCCGTCTGTCTATGTTTCTCTTATACGCTTTTAACGTTTAAACCGTATGATCTAGAGAGCTGAAATTTTGCACAAAATTAGAATGTGATGGACCAAAGGTAATCAGAAAAAATAATTTTGGGGGGGGCTTTTATTGCAATAAAATCACAATATTTTTACACCCAATCATGCGACATATTAAATTGAAGCGGATGTTCCAGAGAGTCCAAATAAAATTTTTGTTTGATAGTTTTTTGAACAGAAAAACTTAAAAACAATGACACAGGCGATGTGACAATGACACCCAACGCCCACCATATTGCCAAAAATGTTAATATGTAAAATGTTAATGTAGTATGTAAATTTCTGAGGAGGTAAAGGCAAAATTATAAGAAATCTTCTAGCATAAACAGCTTTTGAAAAAAATACGAGGCACGTGGTACGTGGGGTGGAAGGTCACCCCACCATTTCTTACACCATCTCTATCCGATTTTGATGATTTTTAGGAAACGTGTCTTTACATCCGAAATAATTCAAAACTCAAATTTGATCAAAATTCGTGAAAAGGTCTTTGAATCCCTCCCCAAATCCTAAACTCACTCCATACCATTTGGGTCATTTTTAAGTAAGTGACCTATCGTATCAGTTTAAACAAGCAAGCAAGCCAAATTTGATCGAACTCCGTTAAAAGTTCTTAGTACAAGTGGCTAACAAAGATGATTTACCGATTTTTGAAACCCTGCTCCCACACACCACTCACACTTGATCCGATTTTGACAGTTTTTAGATGCAGTTAAAATGTTATCAAAATGTCTTTTGAGGCACTAAAGAACAAACATACACTCCACTCTTTTACTCAGTGTGTGCTGCAAATATGAAAATTTGTTAGGTACTCGTATTACTAATTTCTAAGAAGATTCTAATCACAATAAATCTTCTTTTTCCATTAATTTTCTTGGAATTTGCAATTTGCCGCTAATTACCCGCGACAAGCGGTTGAAACAGGATTGGGTTTTTTGAAATAAAAACAAAATTTGGATTTTTATAATATTACAATGGTTTTATTTTTTTTAGTAATGAGTATTTCCTCCCTCATTACTTATAACCTCTAACATTCTTGATGGAAGCGATTTAAACAGTTTTTTTAAATAATTTTCGTGGGATTTTTTCCCATTCATTTACAATGGCGTCTTTAAGGTCTCCTAAGTTATACGCCTTGGTAGACAGCTCTGGAGAGATGTCCCCATACATTCTTAATTATGTTGAGGTCTGGAGAGAATGCTGGCCAGTCAAGAACAGAAACTTTGTTATACTTTTACCTTCCGGGCTGCATTATCTTGTTGTAGAATGAAATTTTCGCCGAATTTAGTATTTAGAACAAAAACGTTCGTTTGACCTGATCCTTTGAAATACTACCAAAGCTTTATTTTTTTTCTGTGGACTATTAAAAAAGAAAATTAGGATGCAGTTTAAAGAACTGTATGGAACACTAATCGCTCGAGGTCCGACTTCTACTACATGAAGTTTTTATTTTTAACTTATGTGATCTGAACCAGTTCAGTTTAGTAATGAAACGCAGCTAACATAAGTTTCTTACATTTCACTTTTTCACATATGACTATCCACTTCTCTATATCTTTTTTATTAAAAACAGTATCCTTCAACGAAAACTCTCAAAACGGCTTGTTTAGCGTCCTTTATCGTCTCCCATCTTTCTTCGTTGATGTGTATGGGACAACATTTTCCATCGAAATTCTCTTAAAACTGGGCTGGAGCATTTATTTGATGAACCAAGATACCCTTATGGAGCTTTCCAGGTTATTTATTCTGAATTAAATTGATTTCAGGTTCCATAAAACCTCAACGTAAAAACTTTCTTTCACGGTCTTCTTATGATTCAAAAATTAAGCAGGATAACTCCTTCAGCATTCCAGAACACTGTGACCATCACTTTTTTAACTGACCTTTCCGCATTAAATTGTTCATCCCCAAAACCTCTAACCACTCTTTGGTTTACATTTTGGATTCGAGATCTTATTGGTAGATTTCAGTTCCGATACGAGCAAAAAAGTTCTCTGGATCTTAAAAGCAGAACTACAGCTTCAGGTCTTTGGATCATGTGTTCGGCGCGCAAATCTTTAGGCATCCATCATGCTGAAAGCTTGGAAAGTCCAAATGATCCATCAAAATCAAGTGAACTGATCCATAAGGGTGGCCGTGGTGTAGTGGTAACATCATAGCTTATCATGCTGTTGATTCACGGTTCGAATCCTAATGTCAAGAATCATCTATTTATTTCACATGAAATAAATAAAAAAGTCGATCACTTGCGAAAGCTAAGACAACTCTACTGTGAAGGCATAACACTGGCAGTAGGGTGGTCATATGGCTAAAATGCAACTTGATCTTGATGATGACTTCAGGAGGACGGAAAAAAAAATACTGTGAATCATAAGCAACGACAATAATAGCGAAAACAAAACAAAATACTCCCCAGTTATCTGGACAGCCACCCTTGGAGTACAGAAACTTAATACCACCTGAGTTTCAAACCACAACACTCTGTCCTTCTCTCTGTCCCTTCCTCTCCACAAAAAACACACGTGTTCTAAAAATGAGTATAAGGGTATTCATATCCCCTTTAACACGTGCAAATTATAAAAAAAAAAAATAAGAATGTGGCTATTTCCGTGAAAGAAACTCGTCAATCCTCGTCTAATATTTTGTTTAACTTTTGGACACATGTCCACCTTGGTTGACGTTGGCGGTCTTTGGGAACATTGATCACCTTTGAGCTCCTCCCCGATTTCTTTAAAATGCTTGATACACTCAAAAATCTGTATACGGCTTAACGAACAATTTAATGTTTAGTCGAATTTCGAAGCGAAAATTTTCAATTTCGCAAAAATTGCCTTTTTTTAAAAAACAAATCTAGAAATTATCTATACAAGCAACCTGCCTGGAATTTTGCAAATAAGAGAGCATTGGAATTTAGAATTTTGTAATATGGGGATGTTGCCCTTGAAAATAAAAGTCGTATTGAGCAGGAAAATCCCGCCTGTTCAATATTGTGTGGTTACTTTAACAGTAGTAGAAGTAGTTTCACTGTGTGTAGTAGTAGAAGTATCTGCCTGGCAACTTGAATGCATGGGTCTAAGTCGATATCACTAAGTTTAGTTTGTGTCATTGATCATAATGGTGGATTTACATGGTGACTCAAATGAGTTCTGCATTTAAAGCGACATAACGGTAGCCTGTAAGGGACTGCATCAAGAGTCCCAACGAATTTGAACGATGTTCTTCCTTTACAGGAAGCACACTTTTGGGTGAAATAGGATAGTTATATCTAAAATTGTAATACATTATGTGTGCAGGGGCAGAGTCTATCAGAGAGTTCACAAATGCACGAATTTGCATCACTGTTAAGCAGAGAATTCATAAATGTAGTAGAGCTTCATTCATTGCGCACTTTGGAGCGCAATCGTACAATCACAATCAGAATCGTATTGCATTTACATACCTACTTGTTACTGCGCTGTTGTTTTTCGTGTTTTCGTTGATTTCTTTTTGCTAAAAATGGATGAAAAAACTACAGATATGTAAACATCTGATATGTGCTTTGCAAGCACATGCTTTGCAGTAGACTTAAACTTGCATTTGCGCAGCATTTCCTGCTTTGCATTGCGTTTGCTTTGCAAAGCTTGCATTTACGAATGGGCACTATTTTCTATGTCAATCCAATAAGTACTAAGTTGGCGTGGCTCATCGCGTACTGAGCTTGAAAATCCCATTGATTGTGATTTGAAACCGATAGTTATTAATAATGCTAATTAAGCATGTTTAAATGACATCTTCCAACGGGCAAATTCCTTCAATGCAAATCACTCGAGTTCAGGTTACGATCCCAAATGCTGTTGCGCCGAATTGCTTTTTGTGCTTTAAGTAGTACTCGTAGGTACAGCGACGAATATATAAAAACTAAAAAAAACTGTATCTTTATTTTCTTCAGAACATAGGAGTTGCAACAGTGGTCTTGTGACGTTAAAAGCGATACCGCATTTTTGAACGTTTTGCAGAGCAGATAGTGATGCGTTTCCTAATTTAGTCATTAATACATGCCAAAGAGAAGCAGTAAAAAAATGTCAAATATAACCATTCCAAAAACCAAAGCAATAACAACAAAAGAAAAAAAAAAAACAACTAAAATTTTTCTTTTAATAAATATTTTAAATTTTATTTAAGTGTTAACCTCTTATTTTTAATATCACTTATTAACATTCATAGTTCTTAGAAATACTTAGGTTTAATTTAATATAAATTACACTTAGGAACTGTACACGGCAAACGAATTAAGTTAGAAATATTTTAGCTTAATCCACTTCCTCCACTGTTGGACCATTGAAGTTACCCCCGCCGAAGCCACCCGCCTGCTGACCACAATTCGTTGACTGTGGTCCTGCTCCAGCTCCCGTTCCAGTGTGTATTTTGGTCATAATGGGACTGCAGATCTTCGTAAGTTCTTCCATCTTGTGTTCAAATTCTTCCTTCTCAGCCGTCGTGTTGTTGTCCAGCCACTTGATGGTGTCGTTGCAACACTGCAGAGCTTTGTCTTTATCTGACTGTGGAAGTTTGCTGCCAGCCTGCTCTATCGCCTGTTTCACGTTGAAGACATATCCCTCCAGATTGTTGCGAGCAGCAATACGTTCTCGTTGTTTCTCATCTTCATCCTTGTATTTCTCAGCGTCGTTTACCATTCTGTCGATTTCAGCTTGGGACAGACGACCTTTGTCGTTCTTGATAGTGATGTTCTTCGCAGCACCGGAACCCATCTCCTTGGCGGCAACATTCAGGATTCCATTTGCATCCAAGTCGAAGGTGACATCGATCTGTGGAACACCACGAGGAGCTGGTGGAATGCCTGTCAAGTTGAAGGTGCCCAGCAGATTGTTGTCCTTGGTTAAAGCTCTCTCTCCTTCGAACACCTGAATAGTGACGGCTGGCTGGTTGTCAGAATACGTAGTGAATGTCTTCGATTGCTTGCATGGAATTCTAGAGTTGCGTTCGATCAGCTTCGTCATTACACCACCAGCTGTTTCTATGCCTAATGAAAGTGGGGTTACATCGACCAACAGGACGTCTTGGATTTTGCTGCTCTTATCACCACTAAGGATGGCTGCTTGAATGGCGGCTCCGTAGGCAACAGCTTCATCTGGATTAATGGATAGATTGAGTGATTTGCCACAGAAGAACGACTGAAGGAGATTCTGCACTTTGGGGATTCTTGTGGAACCTCCTACCAATACGATGTCATGAATCTGGTTCTTATCCATTTTGGCATCCTTCAATGCTTTCTCCACCGGATCCAGGGTTGAACGGAAGAGATCAGCGCAAAGTTCCTCAAAGCGGGCTCGACTGATCTTGGTGTAAAAGTCGACTCCTTCGAACAAAGCATCGATTTCGATGGTTGCCTCTGTGCTGGATGATAGAGTTCGTTTGGCCCTTTCGGCTGCTGTCCTCAAGCGACGAAGAGCCCGTGGATTTGACCGCAGATCCTTTTTGTACTTCCGCTTGAACTCCTCTGCCAGATGGTTGACCAAGCGGTTATCAAAGTCCTCACCTCCCAAATGGGTATCTCCAGCTGTTGCCCTCACTTCAAAGAGTGAACCCTCGTCAATGGTCAGAATAGAGACGTCAAAAGTCCCACCTCCCAGATCAAAAATCAAAACATTCCGTTCACCGGAAAGATTTTTGTCCAAGCCATAGGCCAGGGCTGCTGCTGTTGGTTCGTTGATGATTCTGAGCACATTGAGCCCAGCAATAGCTCCAGCGTCTTTGGTTGCTTGACGTTGTGAGTCATTGAAATATGCTGGGACTGTGATGACTGCATTTCTGATGGTCTCACCCAAGTATGCCTCAGCCGTTTCCTTCATCTTGGTCAACACCATTGAGCTAATCTCCTCTGGAGCGAATTTCTTTTGTTCCCCCTTAAACTCAACACTGATTTTCGGTTTGCCGCTGTCGCTGACAACTTGGAAAGGCCAATGCTTCATGTCGGCCTGGATTTTATCATCATCATACTTGCGGCCAATCAATCTCTTGGCGTCGAATACTGTATTCTTTGGGTTCATGGCAACCTGGTTCTTAGCGGCATCACCAATGAGTCGTTCTGAATCTGTAAACGCCACATAGCTGGGTGTTGTGCGGTTGCCCTGGTCGTTTGCGATTATCTCCACTTTGCCGTGCTGGAAGACTCCAACGCACGAGTAAGTGGTTCCCAAATCAATACCGATTGCTGGCATATTGTTCTTTGCTGATATTTTCACTTTTCACGAACAATATGTTTGTGTACGGCTTTGGAATAAAAAATATTTACTTTAGTCACTTTATTTCTTTTAGATATATTCAACTTTGTAGATTTTCACAGCTTCACTCAACTTAATTTAGTCAGTTTCACAAGTACACTGAACGGACTTGCCTCTATTGTTTCACTTTGTTAGTTTGATAAATACTGAAGTGAAGAGATCGCAGCGCACTATTTATATGATTTCTATCGAAGAGAGAAAATTCTCGAATGTTTATCTAGACACTTGTGGAAAATTCTGGATTAATGAAGAGTTTTCATAATAATTACGAAATGAATATGAAATTAGATTTAAAAGAGAAACAATATTCTCTTGCAATAGTCAATTTACCTCGAATAAGTCTCTTTTGTTTGGTTTTGATTTTGATACCAATCAAGAGAAATGTTGTTTATGTAGGATTCTCTTATTATATGATTAGAAATGATTTTCATTTCCTTCTTGACCTACCCACTTTATTCGGGGATTTCTAGGCGTTTCGGCAATTCAACGACCTTCAGATGCCGCTTTGCTTGGCTGCGTATATGAGTACATACGTGTATGTAAATAAAATTCCAGAAATAGCACGGGAAGAGTAAGCATATTTGTCAATGAAAATTATTATAAGGTCCTATGAATATGCAGGTTTGTGTGGCGAAAAAATATACAACTGACGACGTCGGGTTATTTTTATAGTAAATATTCGTTAATCAGATCTATTAATAACATGTAAAATAATGATGCGTCTTGGTAAAAGAAAAATTAACGAAGACGTCAAGAACCATCAGAAATACTCGTAGATACCTAACTTCGTTTAAGTTTATTCATAGATAACTTTAATTGCGCAACACGTACATATGTATGTACATAGACGAGCAGTTAACTTAATTGATGACAAGTTTATCCAACCGTTGGCCCATCGAATTCTGTTAGCAGACCTATGCCTGTTCATAGATACGACTGCGGTTCTACTAGGCAATCATCCAGTGTCATCGCAGCTTCGTGAACATCTTTAAATCAAAATTTCTTCTGCTACAGGACAAGTGGTCTTTGAGAACAATAGACATTTATTTCAGCAGCGTTATGGGTTCGCCTTTCCTGAGAGGAGATTATAAAAAATAAATAGTAGGCAAATCTTTGTCAAAATTGGTTGGTGCAAGTGACCCTAAGAAATTGGTAACGCCTAAATGAAACGAATTGGCTTTCAGAAACTATGATTAGAGAACTAATTTAAGCTATGCTTCATTTACAAAAATTGGACAAAATTGGAGAGTTCGATAAAATGTAGAAATCTAGTATATTTTGTACACATATGCTTTGTAACATAGATGCACCTTGTAAGGTATTTAATATGTTCAGTATCAGTAGTGAAATTGACTTAACCATATCCGTCCGTCCGTGTGTAGCACGTTTTAAAGCCTTCAGTTTAGAGCTAGGCAAATCAAATTTGGTAACTTTTTGAAATCCGTCCACAATCATGCTAGATATCGAATAACCTCTCTTTTATGCCAGCAACTTTCATAAGCTCCAGTGTGAATTGCGATAATTAGGTCAGCAGTTACTCCTATTTGACTATGAGACGAATGTACGCAAAAAATGACGTACCGTGAAATAAAATGACGTGACGTAAAGAATTACAACCGTCACATACGTAGTTTTTCTTCAATTCGGTTGGCAGAATATGTAAAACTGCTGACTTTCAGACGGGCATACATAGATACATTTGTAGGTCAATTGACTTAGCTATTGGCACTAACCTAAAGCAACATTATAAGGGAATTTTAAAAGCAGGCAAATGACGCCACAATTTTCAAACTGCAAGAGCGTTAAAAACATGGCATTTTTGTCGCTTCTATTTGTTAATTGGATGGAGAATCTCAAGTTTTCCTTTTATTTTCTTCAAACAAAAACATAAAAATTGCTCTCTGTAAAAACCTTTGTTGAGTATGACTGGCGTTTTTTATGGCTTGTCGTTTGAAAAGTTTTGAACTGAACAGAGAAACAAGTATTTTTTTTTAACAGATTCAGTTTTATTTTCCAGCGATACTCCAACCTCTTTAACTCCTCCAATAGTAGTTGGCGTCTTGATCTGCAAAATAAGCGTCTACAGATGCTATGACCTCCTCGTTCGATGAAAATCTCTGCCCTCCGAATTTGGTGAATTCGGTGGGTGGACTATCAGTTCAAACTGGAATTCGTAAATTTTTGCTATGTTTAGCCAGGTCCAGTCGAATGCGTTTTTGATCCAAGATGAGCAAGCGTGGCACCCAACGCGCAAACAGTCAACCTGGTACGACCACATTTAAATTCGGCTGCCTAACTTTCACAGTGGCAAATGAGGGATAGTTTGCACAGGCATATAGCCTTTCAAATGCAAGAATTATATATATTCCATTTTTCCATTTTTACAAGAAAAAACCTATCATAGTAGACTGATACAAACACTGAGATGTCAAACAACATTTGAGAGTCCAAAATTACTAAAATTTTTAGTTAGGGAACACGCTCTCACTTTGTTAAAATAAAAAGATTGGTTTCCACTGAACTGATTTTGATCCATTAGCTTAGTCCTTGAAGAAAAGTTTGGCTGTACAAAAATATACGCTGTATGTACTGTACACTCAGAAAGATGTATGGCAGATACGAACCTCTTTTACATAATAATAGTTCTACAATTTTTTTTTTTTTTTTACAAATTTTACAGGAAAGGCGAACCTATAACGCTATGATAGCGAAATGCCTGCACACCGGACCATCTACACACACTCCGAAGCGTAATCACATATTATAGAAAGATGTGGTGGTATCTCACTGGTGGACAAGGGGCGAAAAGTGAGTGGACGCATACACCCCAGACCAATAGGTTAACAACCTAGATTATGGCTTATTAACACTTTCGATATAGTGAAATACCTCAAACATTATATCGTTCGTTATACTGTTCTTGCACTGCATGTGGTGTCATATTCGGTTTGAATTGCCAAAGAAGAAGAAAAGCAGCCCCTTACAACAGAACCTAGTAAATTACCAAATCGACTGTGTGAATAGCATAACTCTGAAGATGACGCAAACTAGAAACACATGCATTGAATCCACGCCCACCCCACACATTTCATGATAAATATGTAATCGAAAAAAGCAACCCTAACCCATAAGTCGGTTGCCGAAACATCTAGATTCTAGAAATCGATGCAGAAAGTGGGTCAGGTCGGGAAGAAAAACAAAACAAGAAAAACGAGAGAAACACACAAATTAAAAAAAAATTTATAATGTCAAGAGCAATGCAGAGAGATGTTCGAAATAAATAAAAAAAAGCAAAGAACGAACTACTCTTAGACACGTTTCTCTTCGTAAATATTTCGAATATAATGCAATGTAATTCACAAACACAAACTCTATTCGAACTCTTTCCTAAATTACTCTCTTCCAATTATTTAATTTTCATTCCTCCAAATATTCTCTTCATCTATCTACAGTTTTCCACAATCTTCTAGATACAGTTTCTAGAAATTTCTCTCTTCACTTAAAATCATATAAATAGCCGGCTTCGTTCTCTTCGATTCAGTATTAATCAAACTAACAAAGTGCAAAAGTGGAAGAGAAATATTAAGCAGCGAATTTTTTTGTGTGACCTACTTAAATTGAATTAAGTGGAAATCTGTAAAGTTCAATATTTAAACGAAATAAAGTGATCAAAGTAAAATATTTCCAAAAACTGAAAATCGAACATTTTGTTAAGTTTTTTCGTGAAAAGTGAAAATATCAGCAAAAAACAATATGCCAGCAATCGGTATTGATTTGGGAACCACCTACTCGTGCGTTGGAGTCTTCCAGCACGGCAAAGTGGAGATCATCGCCAACGACCAGGGCAACCGCACAACACCCAGCTATGTGGCCTTCACAGATTCAGAAAGACTCATTGGTGATGCCGCTAAGAACCAGGTTGCCATGAACCCAAAGAATACAGTCTTCGATGCCAAAAGATTGATAGGACGCAAGTATGATGACCCGAAAATTCGAGATGACATGAAGCACTGGCCTTTCAAAGTGGTCAGCGACAGTGGCAAACCCAAGATCGGTGTTGAGTTCAAGGGGGAGCAGAAGAGGTTTGCTCCTGAGGAGATCAGCTCAATGGTCTTGACCAAGATGAAGGAAACAGCTGAAGCATATTTGGGAGAGACGGTTAAAGACGTAGTCATCACAGTTCCAGCTTACTTCAATGACTCACAACGCCAAGCAACCAAAGACGCTGGAGCTATCGCTGGTCTCAATGTGCTAAGAATTATCAACGAACCAACAGCAGCAGCCTTGGCCTATGGCTTGGACAAGAATCTCTCGGGTGAACGCAATGTTCTCATCTTTGATCTGGGAGGTGGAACCTTTGATGTCTCCATTCTAACCATTGACGAGGGTTCACTCTTTGAAGTGAGGGCAACAGCCGGCGATACCCATTTGGGAGGTGAGGACTTTGACAACCGTTTGGTTAACCATCTGGCAGAGGAGTTCAATCGCAAGTACAAGAAAGATCTGCGATCAAATCCAAGGGCTCTACGTCGTTTGAGGACAGCGGCTGAAAGGGCGAAACGTACTCTGTCATCTAGCACAGAAGCTACAATCGAAATTGACGCTTTATTCGACGGAATCGATTTCTACACAAGAGTCACTCGTGCCCGTTTTGAGGAGCTTTGCGCCGATCTCTTCCGTGCAACCCTTGAGCCGGTAGAGAAGGCATTAAACGACGCAAAAATGGACAAAAAACAGATCCACGACATCGTATTGGTAGGAGGATCCACAAGAATCCCGAAAGTGCAGAATCTCCTTCAATCGTTCTTCTGCGGAAAATCGCTCAATCTGTCCATTAATCCAGATGAAGCAGTTGCCTATGGAGCCGCCGTTCAAGCTGCAATCCTGAGTGGTGACAAGAGCAGCAAGATTCAGGACGTCCTCCTAGTCGATGTAGCACCATTGTCACTGGGCATCGAAACAGCCGGAGGAGTTATGGCCAAGATCATCGAACGCAACTGCAGAATACCCTGCAAGCAAACTCAGACCTTCTCAACATACGCCGACAACCAGCCGGGTGTAACTATTAAAGTCTTCGAGGGTGAACGTGTTATGACCAAGGATAACAATCTACTTGGCACATTTGATCTTTCTGGGATTCCACCAGCGCCGAGAGGAACGCCACAAATTGAAGTTACTTTCGATATGGACGCAAATGGTATCCTAAATGTATTGGCCAAGGAGACGGGTACCGGCAACACCAAGAACATAACCATCAAGAATGACAAAGGTCGTCTGTCACAAGCTGAAATCGATAGAATGGTTAATGAGGCAGAGCGCTTCCAAGAGGAGGACGAGAAACAACGACAGAAGATCGCTGCTCGAAATAGCTTGGAAAGCTATGTGTTTGGCGTGAAGCAAGCCCTTGATCAGGCAGGAGAGAAAATCTGTCAACAAGATAAGGAAACTGCACGCAACGCTTGCGAGGAGGCAATCAAATGGCTAGATGCGAATTCCCTGGCCGACAAGGAGGAGTACGAGGACAAGATGAAGAGCATATCAAACATCTGCAGTCCAATTATGACAAAAATACATAGTGGAGGAGCAAGTGGCTCGCAGAGTTGTGGTCAGCAATCTGGTGGATTTGGCGCTGGTCGCACAGGACCAACCGTAGAAGAGGTTGATTGAACTAGATCCCTAGTCAGAAGAGAGATTTAATAGACTGTCGCCATTATCATAGCATTTCTTCATATTAAGTTATCAATTTGTAAAAATTAATATTTTAAAAATAAACTCTAAAATAAATTATTTTAAAAATACAAATATATTGTTTAAATGTTTCCAATGACTCTGGCTGCTAAAGATTCACACTATTATGCAACAGATTGGAAGATACTTACGCTCAACTATTGGAAAAGGTTCTTACCGCAATATTCAGCTGATTCTTTATGCTCATATTGGATCATCCAAGGTGATAAAAGACTTCAGGATGGGGCTTTCTGTCTTGTGCACTTTAAACTGTTTTCAATTTTGTTTCCATTCTCGTTTTCAGCCATTTAACTCATTCCAAAGAGTGCAGTATATCAGCCGCTAGGATGCTCGTCATTAGTTCTCTCTAAATTTTAAAATGCACTTGTGGCCGAATTGTCAGTTAACGAAACATTTTGATATCAGGAATCCTAGCCTAAGTGTCCCGTGGATCAATAAGAAGATGTTTAAAAGTACAACAATATTTATTTTCAAGAATACACAACATGCATGAAAGATATGGCCCTAGTAATGTGACAATTTATAATTTCATTTATAGTTAATATTATAGAGCAATGCTAAATATAATAAAACATTGTGTATGTGCTATATAAATTTGTTAATAATAAAAACATAAGGAATAAATATACATATATCTCATATATCTTGTGTGGCTGTTTTAATTTTTTATCATAAAATATTTTTGTATAATTTTTAATCTTATATTACCTATAGTACGAGTATAGTACACATTGAATTTTTTATATTAAACACAAATAAAAAATGACTTCCTAAGAAAAGTATAGCACATGTAATAAAAAGACTCACTGTGTTAATTGGGGAGAAAGTGGAGAAATACACTTAAAAAAAAACTTTAGATTTGGGTTCGTTAGAAAGAGACATGCTTAACAAAAGTGAAGCTTAAGTAAGACAATTTTGGATTAAAGAACTTGAAGTTACGACATACTCTTTCTTATGAACAAAAGACAAGCATACTAGTGGTCATTGTTGAAGATACTTTTTTCCACGACTAAATCCTATTATACGTAACAGTAGCTCGATTCAAAATGCAGTGTTGCAGCAACATAAAAACAACATAATCAAAAAACAATAATTTGGCAGTACTGCTTGAACCAAATGTTCTTTTTTTTTTGCAACACTAGCGCAACCAAATGTCAAAACAGAACAACCTGCGCAACAGTTGTTTTGCTGTTGCTATCGTTTATTTTAGATTAGCTTTTGTTTGTTACAGTTCGTTAGCTATTACGAGTATTATTTATTTTACAAAATAAATAAATATTTTGGCGCTAACAGCTGCAGTGCCTGGCCTGGCTTCTCGCAGCCACTCGTGCTGTGTGCCTCACGAATGGCTGGGACTTATACAGTTTTTTCCGTTTCCGAAGGGCAATTTGTTTTTCGATTCAGTGAAGCATCTCATGACAATTTTACTCTCGGATGTTTGTCGGACGTGGGACCGTGAGAAAATGTTTATTTTTTTTATTAACCGTGATCGCGCACTTAACAAATGAGTCACGGCTTCCACTCCACTTTACCCTTTGTGTAAAAAATGGATGAAAGGTAACTTATAACAATTTTAGTTTTTGTTTGCATAATACATGCAAAATTTGTTATAGCATTGCTACACAACTGTTCATAAATGTCAAAATAAATTGCGCAGGGCAACAGTGCTAGTAAAGAAAACAGCAAACACAAAGTCTGCTGTGTTGCCGCAACACTGCAAAGTTTTTTGACGTTTTTTGAATTCATCCAATGTTGAAGTCAATACTGGTCAACATATTTAGCTTTCAAGTCTTGTCAAATAATGATGTTTCTGGAAAAACCAAAACTTCCGAAATCCGCGTGATTGAACCTTTTCATCTCGGTTTAGAACGGTCTGAGTATGCGATATGACATATGATTCTATGATTCTGTTGACATTGAAAAATTTAGTGTAACTTATCCAGACATTTTGAACAATGCGTAGTTCAAGCTCTTTAGTTGCGTAAAGAGAATTATGCGATGCACTTTGGAGGATCAATGTAATTGTAGTCCATCCCACCTTACCTTCAAGTGCAATAAGGAATACAGATACTCAGGAAGTAAACATGAATTTTGACAGCAATTTTATAGAGCATGGAGAAAGCCTAGTCAGTGAGGAAGCAGAACCCCACCAAGTAGAGAAGAGTTAAATATCAAAAGTTTGAAATAACATGAAGGTAGATACAATGGATACCCATTGGAGCTCCTCAAATCATAAACACCAAAACAGCAACTAACTATCCACCATTCTGCAGAAAGAGAAATCCTGTATATTTGAAGAATTACTAATGCTGCACACTAGTTTGTATCCAACATACTGTGTGTTGCTGTCTGGCTTCTGACCGGCCATATCGAAAATGTTTGTACACTAAGACGGGTCTTGCTAAATAGGAACTTAAAGTCGAAACAACGAATTCAGGCTCTAGAGAGCTCTACAAGATGACTGAAATTTTGATTTGGTGGGTGGACACGGTGTAGTGTTAGTAAGTCTGCTTGTGATCCGAACTCTGCAGGTTCAAGGGCCAGCTGGGGACAGCAACCAACAGCCATCGGAAGACAACAAATTAAATGTACCTAACAGAGTCTAAGTGCTCCGGGATTTGATGTCCCTTAATAGGAAAAGAAGGTACTCTATAATTTGGACATAACAATATATCCCGACATTATCTGCAGACTATCGGTGACTATAAACAAGAGCGCCCCCCTCTAGATACTAAAAAGAAACCAAAAATACTTCCTCTCGAAGGTTGATGACTGCTGCGAGTAGCTTCTTTCATAAACTGAAGGGTTTGCACAACATCAAACTAGAAGTCCTCCCGAGATTCATAATCTTTATTTAAGTTGTTCTAACTCGGTGATCTTCCTTCAAGGTTCCCATGTAATTATATGATTAAAGATTTTGGTTCTAATTAGCTACCAGCACATCTTATAAGCGGGTGAGAGTATCTCTGAAGAATTAATTCACAGCGTCGTCTGTCGGTCAGAAATAAGACGTACGAGCATATATGTATAGCGGTGTACTATGTATGCATGTATGTTGTATTCATGCTATGGAGTTAACAACGGAAATGCATTCGCGTACACTTGCCATAAAGAGAAAACGAACTATGGTAAGTAGTAAAGAGTATTTTAATCTCCGAGCTTCGAACAATTTGCTTTCAAGCAAGAACTTAAAGATTATCAAACCCAAACAATATATTTTTAATTTTCGTTCTTATTTATTAAGCCAATTACATAACAATTCACCGAATAACTATTGGCGGGAAAATGTTATAGGAGTATTATACAAATACAAAAACAAACACCTTTAGTGATCTCTTTGACAGCTTTGTAAGTTTTTACTAGAAATACATTCACGTACTTTTGCCTTTATGTATTCTATCTCTAAAGAAGAGTACCTCATAAGTTTTTATGAAAAAAAAAATTACACAACTGGACCTAAAATAATTGCTGTCATCTCAAAGAGGCACATTTCAAATGATAAATTGTGTCATCTTCAGCTTGGTTCAAGATATTAAAAGACTTAATGTATTACTCTTAGATACCATAGTAAACTTTGACAATACCAAGGGAGAGGTCATCGACTTAAGAAACCTACTAGGAAGGAATATATTTTCGGTCTTAAGAAGCTTATCTAGACTAGATTCAAAGCTGTCTCCAGAAACATTTTACTTTTATTTTTGCAAATATAAATACCTAGTCAAGTAAACATTTTCTTTTATTTAAATCATTTCTTAATCTTAAATTAAATTTATTTGTGAATAAATTATTTAATAACAAAATTGATACACACACATAACTAAGAGCAAAAGAAAACAATTCCTACAGATTAGAATATTTTTTTTTTTTAAATCTGCTTGCAGTATATCACAATTTACACATTTTTTTAAAATAAATTATTGTACCGTAGTCTCTTATTGTAGGATGTCACATTGAACAAGAATATTGTTTAATGAATTTTCTTATATGCAACGATTTCATGCTTCAGCCTGTAAACGAAATGGCTCGTCAGTTTCTCTATGACGTCTTTGGTTATTATTCCTTTGATTGATAATATCTCCGGGAATGGCTTCGTAAGGTTGTAAATTTCTGAAAAAAAAAGACAAATTTTTCATTGTGCTTATAATAAAAATTCGTGCGAACTTTGTGGGAGCCTTCCATTTAAAAATGAGATACATTCTTACAAAGAAAATGATATGTATAATGATTAGTATATAAAATGAAATAAAAATATGACATCAGTATGAAGCTTAATTAAGAATGCAAGGTTAGTAGGAAGGGCGATTTCATTAGCAAAGCATGCGTGGCTTTCTACGCTTAGAGAGGATTATATTAGCTGTACTCGTATAAGGCGGTCCATTTTGAATGGTCTTTTGAAAAGAAATGCAAGCTTCCCAACAGTTGAATATGCATAAGGATGACAGAATGTAGATCATTATGTCATTTATTCCAAAGTGACAATTTGATATTTTATGCACAATTTTCTTGGCCTTCAAAGCCGGTTTTGCCATATTTTCTATAACTAGTTTATAGTCTTGCCTGCCATAGTTGTGTCCTAAAAAATAAGCTAGAGAAAAATTTACATATTTCTTTTTTTTCCGGCTCAAAGTAACATCTCTGTGTTACAATTGTGATACATCCCTGTTAATGTGGCCAATTCATACGAGAGAGCTGTTAAAAATTACCCACAGGTGTTTGAGGAAAATCTGCGATGCACGTCTGTTGCCCACATGCGGGCATGATATTGTGAATACTCTAATGGAACTCGGAAATACCAGTAAAGAAGCGCTAAGCATGCAACATTTCGGTAATGTTCAAGTGATGAAATTTGGCTGCAAATGGACTGATCACATAAGTTTTGTAGATCATAGTCAAACCTGCAGACGTGAAAATCCTTTTTTAATCTTTTGAAGAATCCTAGGCATCTTTAGCACCTTTTATAGCTGGATATATCCACCAGATTCATATGAAGTCTCCCCTCAGTCAACTGGACATCTATTGACGCTTAATGTAAAGCAAATTAAGCTTGAAACATGTAAACGACTCCTACACTGGCACGCGGATACTTTTTGTGGACGAAAAGATTATCACCGTTGAAGGATTTTTTAATAAACAAAAAGATACAATTTATGCAAGAACATCTAAAGAAGTAAAAAATACAGTGCCTAGGGTTCAGCGCGGCCATCATCCTGCTTCGTCATGGGTTTGGTGGGGGTATCTCTTCAAGGAGTTGCTCTCTATTTATGTGAAAAAGGAGTAAAAATTGGGGCAAAGGTGTACCAAGAAGATGTCCTAGAAGGCATCGTTAAAGGCGTGACGAATACCCTTTTTAATGGAACAAGACATACATGTGACACGTAGACATCGATATATGACTTAAGACGTGGAAAACAGAAAACGGCCAATAAATTGAATCTTTAGGAACATCATCATTTAGTTTGAAAGAAGGCACGTTAAAGTTAGTGCGTTTTTGGAATTGCAATCGCAGGGAGCAGTATGTCCATCGTTGTGTTGGTACTTGTGGTAGAAATGAAACCTCGAGGTTTGCTGGTGACTCGATACACACTATTTCCAGACAAGTTTTATGGTATTTACCTAAATCTCGAAATTATACTCATTTAATAACATTTCTGAGAGTGATTAGACTCTAGTGTTTTTGCTTTCATAGTCTAAGGAAATTGAAGAGTGGTGATCGCGTCAATAAATTGTATCCGAGATGAAGTTAGATTCTAACGGCACTATACTCAAAATGCACAAAAAAGTGGTTACCCGCATAGTGGTTGTGCATGTGTCTGTTGTTGTGCCTGTCTGTGGCATTGCCTTTCGCCTCTTCACGATAGATTACCATAAGTATGACCCAAGAGCGGAAAAGGGAATTTAAAAATGTACACACAATTGTGCAACATTTATCCAAATTGCACACAGTTACCTCCTCATAAATTGTACTAAAATTTAGCTCTGAATCTGGGAATCCTTTATCTGCAATGGTTACAACTTGTCGTTTGCAACTTAACGTGCAGATTTTCTCCCATCAAAAGCTTGATATAAAAAAAACCTTATGATCCAGCTAATACAATTTCATACATTTAAAAAACAACTGTGTTAGCAGTGACATCTATATATAATCAAAAGAAGCAAATGTCATTCTAAGACATAAACCTATACTTAGTATTTTTTTTTTTTGTGTAGAAACAGAGGTGCTACAGTATGATAGCTAGAAAAGGTTACAGATATCGGCTTACTTAGAAAAACGTAGTTTAACCTGTCAAGCCGCCTTATTTGTGGCTATATTTTGCATCGAACTAACTACAGAGTTCTTTAAAGATACTAATTTGATTGGCCGTTGAGATAGCAGTATCAGAAAATTAATTTCTGAAAAGCTATTCTAAATAAGATGCTTTCAAACTCCACACCAACGAAATTTTCTTCGACGTACTGTCAACAAATTTGAAAAACAATGTTTTGAGTATTTGTTAGAAGATCTTTGGAAAGAAAATTAATCCAATAGTCTAATAAAAAAGTTAAGACAATAATTGTGAAGAATTGTCTCCTCTAGGATAATTAATTTTTGTCCTTGAACGCAATACAGAGAAGATATTGGAAAAAAAAAAAAAACGAGATTGGGAGCCACTTTTTCAAGATGGCGGCACAAGCTGGCCTAAAATTAAAACTAGCATTCATCTTGGGAGTCGATAGCTTTTTTTATCTCTATTGACTGGACTGTAGGCAGTCAATTTTACAAGTTACTACTAATTGTGCAACAACTTTCAGGGTAGCTTTCGCAAGTGTTTACGAGTACTCCTGCATGTGTTTTCATAGATTTTGGAGTTTGCTGAAAGTGAGAAATTTGCAGAAGATAACTTGTCGCGATTGTTTACTTACACCCTGCAATTGACAAACAAAGAATCATTTGTCCGCCATTTAGGATAAAAACGCCAGAAATATATTTTGGACGGACGAATGTAAATTTAATTTGTTTGGGTCTGATGGTAGGCGTTTTGTAAGACTTCCTCGCAATTCTGCATATGATCCGCGCTACACAAAAAAGACGGTAAAACACGGCGGTGGGAATATTGTGGTTTGGGCAGTATTCTAATGGTACGGGGTCGGTTATTTAATAGAGGGGATAATGATGATGAAGAATAAGAGTCCTGCCTTGGCCGTCCCAGTCACCGGATTCATTGGAAAACTTATGGAAACAAGAAAAGGATGCTGTAGCCAGAACAAGACCCAGAAATAGAAGCGAACTTTGACAGAAGGTAAAGGCTGCATGGGAGTCTATTCCATTGACCATCTGCCAAAAGTTAGTAGACTCTATGGCAAAGAGGTGTGCAGCAGTTTTAAAAAATAAGGGTCACGCGAACAGATACTAACTGGCTTACTATTTGTAAACAATTTAATGAAAAAAAAAAAAAAAACCAAAGATTTTGTCATAGAAATTAATCAGTATTTATTTTATCGTCCGCCAAAAAACACACTAGTGTCGACATTTTATTGAATTGTACAAGAAGTGCATCGAAGTTCTCCACCTGACTAACGGTATTAATTACTTCTCAATGAGTATGCAGTACAGCGGCTAAATACAGTCACTTACAGAAAAAGTGAACTCAATAATAGTTCATCAAGCTGTATTTATTTTTTTGTCTATAACTGTACATACATACTATACAGCTTTGGTTTTGACATTGGACCTATTTACCATTCCCGGTCATTAGGCTTTGAAAGATTTGAAATTGCAGATAAAATTGCCAAGTCTCAATCCTTCTTTATCTACTCTGAACCTACTAGCTATCTTTTTTTTTTACAATCTGCGTGCCGAAGGGGATATGAATACCCTTAAACTGGGCTTTAGGAAAAGGGGGAAGAGGAACAGAGGAGGAGCCTGCGCACGTTGACTTTAAATGTTTGAAGGTTGTAGTGATAGGGAAATACAGAGCCTGGTAGATCATTCCACATTTGTGTCGTTCGACTTATAAACGAATTGCCATATATTTGACAGTACGACCGAAATTGAGCTTAATGGTGAACTGAAGTGCATTCGGAGCATGACGCGTATTGCGGGTGAAATTTTGAAGGGGAGGAATGCAACTGGCTATTTCGCTGGAGCATTTTTCATAGAAAAAATGATAAAACAGGGAGAGACATGAGACATTTCTCCGAGGTTCAAGAGAATGTATAGAATTCACAATGTCTCGCGATTTTGTACCCTATCAAGAATGTTCAGAACGGTGTTGGGTGCACCACACCAGATATGGGCGTTATATTAAAGCTTAGGGCGGATGAATGAGTTATAAATTGAGGCCAGATCAGATGGGGTAAAATATTTCTTACACAGTTTAAGGAATCCTAGACATTTTGCAGCAATTTTGGCGACCTCGAATATGTGATCGTTCCATCGAAGATGGTTATTAATACACATACCGAGAATGACAAGTCTTTCGGTTTTAATAATGCAACTACCATTCATGGATAATGGTTGAGGGTTTTGGTTTCGCTTGAGAGACAGAAGACAGAATTGTGTTTTGGAAGCATTAAATTCCACTCTGTTGGTTGAACCCCATTTGATTATGCTGTCTAGGTCGGAATTTAATGTGTTTAACATACATTGCCGTTCCCCTTCTACGGCCAAAGAGCAAGGACGTGAGTTAGGGAACGAATATGAAAAACTGAGGGTACTGTCATCAGCGAAGGAATGTATTGGATTAGAAGTTGCAGACAAGATATCGTTTATAAAAATAAGAAAGAGAGTGGGAGACAAAATAGAGCCTTGGGGAACACCAGCATTTGGTGAATTGCAGACTTGAAGCCGTCCAAGACAACTTGTATTGAACGGAAAGGTAATTTCTAATCTAAATCAAGAATTCAGCTCTCGAAATGGGATTCGAGATGAATTTTTTGATGAATTTAAATATGCAAACAGGATTTATGTATGCAAAAAATAACGTGTGTTGTATTTATTTTTCTTTTATTTCTAGCATTTTTTTTTTCAAAACGTTTGAGAAGCAATGCAACCTCATTTGTATATTTGTTTAACTTATAAAATAAATAAATGCCATCAAATTTCATGAAAATATATCTCGCGTTAACAGATATATCGCAAGTGAAACATGGTTTGGGCATGTATCTTTGAATCTATGACATACATGAGTGCGATTATATGCGAATCCGTATGTATTTGTAAGCAAGATTTGTCTATAATCTAGTTTTGCAGTTGGTTGTCTTTTTTTTATGAAAATGTAACAGAAACCTTGGGCAAAATTCCTTACATTTCAAAGATTTTGAAGTATGTACATACATACATGTTTATAGAAATGTGGGAGAAAAATTAAACTTGCAAGTATGGATTCCACTTTTAAAAAACAGTTTCAAAAACAAATATATGACATGTGTCTGTGCCTATGTTTGACAGGGTCCGTTAAACTTAGCTAATTGGTAGGCAAATTTGTTTTTTGTTAACCGGGTTATCTCCGTCTAGCGGAAAGTACGAGTTTTCAGGAAAATTATTTTCTTTCGATATTCTGCCTTTTTTTTTTTTTATAGGATAGGGGAAGAGGCAGAGAGAACGATAGATTGGTGTAGTTGGTTTGAAACTCAGATGGTATTAAGTTCCAGTGAACTCCAAGGGTGGAGCCCAGATAACTGGGGAGTATTCTTGTTTTGCTGTTATTGTTTTTGCTTATATTCACAGTATTTTTTTCCATTATCCTGTCATCATCACGATCAACTTGCACTTTAGCCATATGACCACCCTACTGTCAGTGTTATGCCTTTGCAGTAGAGTTGACATAAGCTTTCTCAATTGATCGACTTTTTTATTTATTTCATACGAAATAAATAGATAATACTTGACATCAGGATTGGAACCGTGAACCTACAGCGTGACAAGCAATGATGTTATCGCTACACCATGGATCTGAAAACTAGAGTCGTGTAGACAAACACATAATACTTTTTGTCGATACTCAATACCGGCACGGGCGTACGACACTACGTTCATCTCTAAAATAGCATTACGTAGCGAAACCAAAGCAACTGCTTCAGACATGAGCGTTGCCTCCAATTGCCTTCATGTATGAAGTATGATGATAATTAACTGAGTAAAACAACAAATTAGTCATGTAATTAATTTTACGTGATCAAACCTATGCGGGTTAACGAAGCATGACATGACGCGAATGGTCAAATAAACGCGGAAAATTACCAGAAAACAGGTGAACCTAACAGGGTTGTATGGAACAGTTTAATTAAGGTTTTTTTTGCCTTTATTGCTTCAATTCAAATTGTTGAGATTGAGGAATATTTTGCTCTTTTAAATCAACAAATTATGTACATATATACAATTTTCTACTACACTCACCTTTAGTGCTAAACAAAAACATTTCTCTTTTGTTACAAGCCGTGCGCTATAATACAGTGCAACTAACCCGCTTAACACCAACAACAAAAAATTCAAGTGCACTTAGTCTAAATGACGCCACAAAAATGTGCAAAATAAAAGCAAAATCAAATCAAAATTTTATTTAATTTTTTTTTTTTTTTTACGAAAAATACAAACTACAACGCAACAAATAAAAAAACGAATTTATTACATTTGTTCTCTCCTTCGTTCAAATAATTTTCATATTTACTTAAAACTATCATACAACTAAAAAATAACCTAAAAAAAAAAAATACATACTTATAAATTAAGACTTTTTTAAAATTAAGTACACAAACAGAAAAGAAGAAATAATAATAATAAGAGAAAACAACTAAACTATCTTAAAATCGTTTCTCAGAATTATTATCCTCTTTACTCTGAGTGAGATCTTCGACAGTCGTCACTTGGGAAATAGTTATTTCCTTCGAGTTTCTGTAAAAGATTTGCAAATTTTCGTTGTACACACAAAAATAAATTAGAAACAAACAAAAACAAAGCAGTGTTGGGAGATACGAGTATGCATATGAAATGATATAATTTAAATCAAAATGCACTGATGATGCGAATAAATAAGGTTCTACACGCAAATGCTTCACTTCGGGGGTTTCTTCTGTTTTTTTTTTTTTTTTTTTTCTAACACTTGTTCATTTTTAATTGTTGACTTTTGAATTTCGCAGCGATGGACACTTGAATGCTGTTATTTTATGCGTTTTGAATGAGATGAGTGGGCGTAATGAAAAAAATAAAATAAAAATTAAATTAAAAAAAAAAAATAAAAAAAATTTTAATGTAAAAAATCCAACGAAGGAATACTTATGGAAGGCTCTGGTTTGTTAGTTAAATGATCAGAATTAGATTAGTTATTCATACCTGTAAAATACATAGTGCTGTAACATGAAGAATATATCGAACAGCACCGAGAAGAGACCTAAACCGAATTTGGTCGGATCTCCGAATAGTGATACCCAGTCATCTAAAAAGGAGAGAGAAGAACAATCTAAGTTAGTAGATTGAAGGAAAGATAAAGTGCTTCTTTTCAAACCATAATTATACGCATTCAACATCATTTGCAACATGCTCAGCGTGCCACCAATGAAGTCCAATAAAATGTTACCAATACTCCAGCCCACTGTACTTTTGCGTCTGTAGTTCATCACAGCCTGGGTTAGGAAGATAAGGATTTGAAATATTACAAAAATTAAAGTGCTTCTGTCTGTCTGTTTTTTTAATTTCTTATTTTTTTTTTATAACCCCACGAACCCCGAACGAATTTTCTTGAACATATTTTGCCAATTATTTTCTAAAAAATGCCGCGGCATATTTGGCTCAAAAAAGTATTTGAGCTGTGTTTAGTGTTTAACCTAGAAAAAAATACACAACATATTTCACAGAACATCATCCTAATTTTTAATTAATAGAAAAAGCAATACCCACTATCTCAATTACTAACAAATACCCGAATGTCCGGGACCTAGAACTTGTTGCATGGTAAAGGGTTTTCAATAGGGACATAGCAATTTTGTATTTCATTAGAAACGCACCCTCAAACTTTTTTTTATGATCTGTCAATGTCAAAACGTCAGTCAGGGTTTACATTTTTATCATGGTGAAGTTTACGAACGAGCAATGTTTGGGAATTATTAAAAATTACTACCGAAATTCTGAGTCGGTGATCGCAACTTTAAGTTTGAAGAAAATCCAAAAGCGAAATATGCATTATTGGACTGCAACAAGCTTTAAGAGACTCCATTGCGTCCACAAAAAGTGACCGTGTGGTGTGAATTTCATACCGGAGGTGCGATTGGACCGTATTTTTTCGTCGACGAAAATGATCGACATATCACAGTTAATTGAGTTCGCTATCGTGCCTTTTAGGAAGAGTATTTCTGGCCAGAATTGGATGGACATGACATCAGTGATATGTGGTTCCAATAAGATGGTGTCACGTGCCACACAGCAGGTCGAACAATTGATCTATTGAAGGGGAAGTTCGGTAATCGTGTAATCTCGAGAAATAGTCCGGTCGAATGGCCAGCTCTCTCATGCGTTAAGTCGTTAGTTTATGCCAACAAACCAACAACGTTAGAGAAGCTCAGGAACAATATCGAACGCGAAATTACCAACATTCCGGCCGATATGTGTGGGAGAGTGGTGGAAAATTAGCTCCAAAGAATCGATCGCTGCAAATGTGCTCGTATGAACGAGATCGAATCCGATTCTTAATTTTAACATGTTTACTACACCTGGAATAAATTTCAGGCCGATATCTCAATTATTCTGTGTTTTATTTAAATACAAAATTGTTATGTCCTTATTGAAAAACGCCTTAGTTATTTTTAAGCTCCAGGCATGGGATAAGAAGGACTTTTAAGAAGTCATCAGGGGACCCAAAATCTTAAAAATATACTAAGAACTTAAAGACAGGACATTTGAAGGATTCTATGGTCATTTAAAGGTACAAATCATATGAACATAATAAATAAGATTTCTTCATGAAATCATCAATTTTCAATCATCGGATACCATCGCCAACAGCGATGCGCTTGTGTGTCCTCAGCGAGAGATACGATTTATGAAACATTAATGTTGGTTTGAGGATTTTACCGTGCACTTTGAAAATAAGTTCAAAAAACAATAACATGTAAATTTTATAAATCGTTCGATGGGATTACATAATGTTATTCTGCACAGGACGGCTAAAACATTATTTTAGTTTTTACGGATGAGAGTAAGCTAGTTTAGTTATAAAAATATGAAGGGTTGCGTTCCGTATCTTGTTTCCAGTATGAAGCATATTCTAACTCTACTAAATTATGACTCAACGTTAATGAAGTTAATGATTCAGTTTGTGAAACTCTTACACATACAAACGTACGTATTGAACATACATTTTGTAAATTGTGTAAATTTCAGTAAAAAAAACAAATCAAAAACTACTTGTGTTCCAAAAATAGGCAGGAATTGCCGGGTTTTACAATGATATTAAACAAAGATTTACTGCAAATAAGGAACTGAAAAATATCCAATACATTCTCAGAGCATAGAATGGCTTTCTTAACAACAATCCCAAGGGAAGCAGCTGGAAAGTATTCAATAAAGAGCTTACGAAGCTTATGAACCTTAGCTAAAATCTATTGATAAAGTCATAATATTTGGACGGATGTGAGAAACATTACTTCCAATTTCTAGTAAGCTATAGAAAGGCCGTACCCTTATACAAATTTTTTTAGGATATGGGCGTGGAAAGTGACAGAGAGAAAGTCAGATTGATGTAGTTGGTTTGAAACTCAAATGGTATTAAGTTTCAGTAAACTCCAAGGTTGGCGCTCAGATAACTGGGGAATATTTTTGTTTTGCTTATGATTCACAGTATTTTTTTCCGCCTTTTAGCTAACAACAAAGATAGCAAAAGCAGGTACAATAAAAAAAGGTACCGAACCACCAAATCTACGAAAGATGCAGCAGGCGCATGCTTCGATGAGAGAGGTCTAAACAAAAATACTGGTACGACAAACCACATAGGGTACTGAACTGTCGATAAGAAAAAAGTAGCTTCTGCCATTGACTACTTCTATTCGTATAGAGCACTGCTACATAGCACATGATTACATAGTTAAATAATACTAGCCACACAAATCTAAAAGACCTCAGGACAATAAGGCACTCTCATACGGCACATCCGTAGAGACAGCACTGCGTAGGTAACATACATACGTTATATGCGGATGAACACTATAGGACTGGATAGACGCAAGACAAGGCCAAAAAAAGAGCCGCAAGCACGGGTCCAGTCACCAAGACCGTACACAAGGTACTTAAGGCCATTGTTAGACTAATACTGACCTATACTGTAAAAAATGTGAAGGCACTCACGAAGATTCAGTGACTAGCATTCATGGGCACAACTAGTATCATAAGAATCCTACAAACTATCCTTGAAACTATTCTTTAATTAACCCAGTTCGATTTAGACATAAACGAAACACAACTTCAAATACTGGAACATCTGTGCACTAAGCAGATCACACTTATTACATCTATTATCCTTATATGCTACAACCCACTAGCAGTCCATCTAAGAACAATGAGCTCATCAGACCTCTGTGCGGGTTACGGCGAAGCGAATTGCAGAAGAATATTCGGTCTAGTTGGAGAAATGTCCAAACCTTTATAAGAATTAGAAAGGTAGGGCCCGACGAATATCTCTTCAATGAACTACTGGACGAATTATCATTAGAATCACGTAGGACCATACTGAATTCCATTCTTAGAAATGGTTTAGGAAAGCTCCAATATCAAAAAACCGCAGTAGAGTTGAGAATAATTGGTGACGAACAGTGGTCTAGGTCATACCATGGGCTTGGATACAATCCATATTTGTCATGGTATTTGACATTCGGTATAACCTGGTAACAGAGCTGGGATTTGAACAAACTTGTACTCTCAGAACATTGTCAACTATTCTAAAGACGTCGGGGCCACGTAGACTGTTTAAACACCTCCATAAAGTGTGTAGGTATAATAATATACAGATATTATGACGAAAATCCCCAAAAGTATATATTTGTAATCACTATCGACATGTCGATCTAATCAAGTCCGTCATGAAAATTTTTTTATTTTTTAATAAATCCGATAAGGTTTGAAAGGTTTGCCAAAAGATATGAAATAAATCTGGAAGGCTACGAAACCCGTCCAGAGGCCTTCAGAGGTGAAGTAAAGACAGTTTATACATCCCTACGATTAAATTCAATTAACTACAGCAAAAATACCAATATCGTGGAAAAATGTTCGCGAAACTTTTTAACGAGTAGGAATTTATGAAAATTTAGCCTCAAACGATAATAAAATATTTCCCCATTCATTCAGTTCGCCCATCTCACCTGTGGAATGTATTTAATCAACGTAATTGTCAGTTTAATGTAACTGCAGTAGTACAGGAAATCCAGCCAATGTATAACACCGCCTCCAGCTAAACCGGCTGATACCACTACGACTAAGAAAAATATCCCCACAATACCGCGAGCCGTCAGTGACACCCTCTGCTCCGCTCTCTGTAAATAATCAGTAAGAAAACCTTGAAGGTCAGCATCTGACAACTTTTCATTTCACTGTCCACACTAACCTCATAAATAAAACATTGAAAAATCGTAATAACAGTGGCAACCATTGCATGCAATGTGAATACCACGTCATTGACCAGAACTGGGTTCAGACCACGTGGATGCCGACTAAAGTACTCTTCTTGCATGCTGGGAATCCAAAAGAGACCAATATTGAAAATACTGTACATTAGGAAGCCGACAATATTTAATGCGAGAAAGTCAAAGTTTAAGCCAACAACACTTTTGCGTCTAAAATTGTAATAGATCTGCGGGTAGAACGAGATAGACCATGCGGCAAAATAAATCCAACCAAAAATGGTCGAGACGTAAACAATAGCCATTGAGTTGGCCACCTTCACCCGGAGAAAAATATCTTGCACGCTAAAAAAAAATAAATAAATAAATAAATAAATTATGGACAACATTTTTGTATAGTTGTTGATCAACATTACATCCACGTCTCATTGGGTTGAGCTTCAGCGATCACATCCAAAGAACCTGGCTTCCGGCCAAGCACATTGACTGTCACATTAAGTGGATTATTGGCCTGAAAGTTCACGACAGGTGGTTCGAGGTCAATGAGCTCATCGTGTTGCTTGATGAACGTGATGCTGATATCTTGGTCAAGTACACCACTGCGGGAATAAGATAAAAATTTTTATTCAAATTCAAATTTATTAAATGGGTTGCGGTGCTACTTACTTGAGCAGCAAATCGAATTCTTCTTGTTGGTTTACGAGGACTGTGATGTCTCTTTGCGATACGGACAGGGAGTATGGATGCTCTTGACTACTGACACTAGAAACTGAAATGAGATTAATGGGTTATTAAAAATGTTAAACACTTGATATAAGAGACTTTGACTCACCTAAGTATAACGTCGCTGCCACCAACACCGCTAAGGCCATTCTTATTCTTTTCATTCTGCTTAATTAATTGACCACTTTTATTTGTTATAACTTTGCTGCTTATTTTCTCTAAAATACAAATAGAAATGAATTCAAAAATTGTAACAGTATGAAGAGTATTGCTGGAATCGAGTGCTTTGCGGAAATGTAATAGACTTGTCTGAGAGGTTCGCTAGAGGGTTGAATCGTTGAACAGTCGAGGTGAGTGAATTCGAATTGGGTTGCCGACTTATAATCCCATTAGAACAAAATCAAGACATAAGCCGGAGGGAATAGGTGAAGCACCCTTAACTGCTATTGAAATCATTTCCTGGTATGTTTCATGTAATTTAGCCCTAAGCTTCGCTGGTATGTACTCGTACTTTAACCCTTCACCACCACACCATACCAACCACAAACATCCGGATTTTAACAAACATGGCTTATCGTAACTATGAATTTTATTTTGATCCTATCTCGGGGTCTAAAGATTTTTTTTTATTGATGCACAAAATCGGTTTTATTTAAACATTAACCTTTACATTATTTTTTTAAATCGGTAGGGAATTTAACAATGCCACACATTATTTGAACGCATTAATTTGTCGTAACCCAATGTGATGTTCAATGATTTGTAACGTTTTTGGTAAAATAAAGTACCAAATTATTTAAAAAAAAAACCTTACGAAACCGATACGATTAAAATATAAATCACGTAACCAAGAGCTTTAAACTGGTTTATGGCCTCTTGAACAAATTTTTGTTTGAATACATCAAATCTTACTTGAATTTCTATGTTAAAATCATTAGCAGAAAGTTAAATTGGGGGAAATGATAAATTTAATCTTCCAAGGGCGTGTTATCGTAGGCTTTTGTCGAAACCCATACTTATACATTCCGGAGATTAAATAATTTTATAATAAAACTGCAATAAAACCGAAAGACACGCTGGAAGTCAAACTAAAGTCAGCGTCAAAAATGATGGCACAGTGGTTTTTTTATTCTTCTATCAAAAATTTTGTTTGCAAAAATAGCAGAGTAGATTAGCACGGTGAAGCTGATTTAAAAACCCAGTGAGGAGTTTCTACGAATCTGACAAAGTCTGAAAAAAAAACACTTCAGAGGAAATTACCACTACAACACTATTCTTCTGTTGGCATATGTATGTTCAAATTTTTTACAAAACCGGCCATCAGCAAAGTACCGTTAATTTTGTGGTTAGAATGAAAATTTCGATTTCACCTCGAATTGTGAATCCACCGTTCCATCGTTTAGGCTGCAATAAGACATGCATACATGCAGACATACAGACAGACGGGCAGAATTGAGAGACCCACTTTTTTGAGTTCTTGAGTCCTTATGCCCAGCTTTCTTTCGAAATATAAAGTGGATAGTTAGCAATGAAATTCAAAATGCTCGTTGCAATTCTTACAGAAATGATTTTTGATTTCCTGATAAGTAACCGAAGTGGTAGAAAGGTCTTCAGATTTTATAAAGGAACAGCACAGCAAACATCTAAAAATAAACCGCAGTGCCAGAGTTGGTTTAAAACTCTTTTATATTTCAATCTTATCTAATCTACACTGATCTATGTACAGAGTCCTGGGCTAAAGACCACTACCATTTGGGCAATTTGGAACCTAATAGCTCGAAAAAGGAAGTGTGATTCGGACAATACAAAGCCTGAAGAGCACGTACTTGCCCCATATTTGCCGTTCGTTCGTTAATTGTTCACATTTAAAATCTAAATAAAGTCGAAAAGAGGCAACAAAATACCATATAACAATAGACCATATGTCCAAAATTTGGGTGTCATGTCCTCACATATGATCAAAATGACTTCGGACGAAATATGCACAATTTACGGAAGTACGCTAATAAGTGAAATACCTGCAAACATCCATAGTACCGCAGATATAAATTTGTATCCCTATTCTCTTTAGAGCCGTTTTCGGGAAAATTGATCTTGTTCAAAATTTGTCTCAAGTATAGGATTGAGGGTAGAACGAAAGTTCCAATTTTTCCTCTGAGCATTATCCCACAGACTATAAATAAGAAGTTTGAAGGAAATCTGTCCAGCCGGTAAGGCTGAAGCCTAAAGTGCAGACAGACAGAATTGAAAGACCCACTTTTTTTAAGTTTCTCTATTATAGTAATGTCAAGATTTTGTATGAAACAATACTTCCCCTGAGGTGGCCATGGTAGTGTGTTCGCTTGTAACCCGAACTGTGGAGGTTCGAACCCGGACGGGGGACAGCAATCACAGTCACCAGAACATAAAAAAGAGAAAAGAGAAAGTTTTTCCAACTACTACACTAAAAAGGAGTTTCTGCCTGGTAGTACAATGGACACAGCAAAATGGAGTCTGAGTGCTCCGGGATTTGGAAATTTCCTTTTTTTATAAAAAAAAAAAAAACTTTCCCCATAGGAGGGAAAAACGATTCATCGAAGGAAGTGGAACGATGTTCTACAAAGGGATAACATAGCTCAGCGAGGGTCTAAACAATTTACCTGTTAGAACAAAGCGTGAGTATTACATACCAATACCCACCGATACGCCCGAATGATATACTCGTACTCGTATGTACATATGCTAGGACATCTATTAAAGAGCTAAACTAAAGCATAGTTTTAAATTAAATTTGAATAGAGCAATCATCACGGTAGTTGAGAAAGATAATTTTGATTGTTATTCTAAAATATGGCACAGTCTGTAGAGTGATCTAGTTAACTACATTAAGAGTACAATAGAATTGAATAGACTTGTACGTAATTCAGTTGTTATTTTTAGTTCAAAAAAAAAAAAATAATGTCAGACAAACAAATCACTTAACTTAAATTTAACTTTTGTTGATGATTATTTGTGTTTCTCTATTCATCTAGTACTCGAACTTGAATTTCTTGTATTCCAATTTGTCGTAAATACCCGTCAACAACTAGTGTACAAATGACATACTCGTATGCATTAGTAAGAATTTAGAAAATTACAATCTAACAAAAAACAAAATACTTTAAGAAGGGTCTTACGTATAGGTGGCAACATGATAGAATCAATTATATGATTAGGAAATTTGTTTGGTTAAGTTGTGCTTAAACTGTCGAAAAATGTTTGTAAAACTTGTCTATTAAAGTTTCTAATATTATCACACAATTAATGAAAAATATAAGTGTCGATTAAAAAGCTTTAGCACGAGAAGTGGATTAAAATAAAAAGACAAAATATTTAACTTTTTTAGTTATAACTTGGAATCGAGTTTAAAAAAAACAATGACGCATATTATTTGTGGACCAATTTCACATTTTTTGCGTCATAGACTTGTCTATTTGTTAGATAATTTCTGTTTATATTAAAACGAAGATTGAATCTGATAGGATAGGCATTTAAAAATTGACTGTACATGCGATCGCCCAATTAGTATTGTAATGGTTTTGTAAAAATGTTTGGTTTCAGAATTTTAGAATAAGTGTACTATAATCCAATTGAACTTTAGTTCAAGTAGCATGGCATGTTACAACTAATTATTTCTGATATTTGTTATTTGCTATCATAAGCTACACTATCTAAGGGTATAAGTAACTCAAATTCGAAGGAACAAAACAAGAAAGAAAAGTCAAAATATCACATGTAAGATATTTTTTGGTTGGAATCTAAATCTTGAATACGCACACTTCAGAAGTATTCAAGTGAATTTAATAGAGGTAAAGATAGCATTGAAGACGACTCCCGCTCTGGACCACCAATTTAGGCCGCCATTGATGAAAATGTGGAAAGTTTGGGTTTGAAGAGGTCAACCATTCATTATACAGTCCTGACTTGGCCCCCAGTGATTATTACCTGTTCCCAAATTTAAAAAAAAATTGATTTTACAACAATGAATATTTGAAGGCTTTTTCATTTCACTTAACGAAGAGTAAACCGAGTAAACAATCTTAAATGAGAATATTTACTCAATGCGTAAGTAAATTTAAATTACGCAGAACGTTTCTAATGTGCGTTCACATAAAATCAGAGCGCATATTTACGCAAACACGACTTCCTAAATTTACTCTTTTAAGTGAATAGGTACCTTTATTAGGTTTAAGAGTTATTAAATAAAAAAAATAAAAAATAGAATTCAAATCCCTAATCGTGGTGTGTCTTGTGTGTAACGAGTGGGCCATCTGCTGGTTTCTTCTTAAATTACATGTTACTTTGACACTGACAGTTCTTTCGCGCTCAAAAAACTGACAGAAACACAGTATCATATCTCCGCGGTACGATATGAATCGATTTACGCTTGAACAACGTTGGGAAATATTGAAAACTTATATCCAAAGTAAGTGCTATGTTGCCGAAACAGTGCAAATTTTGAAAATAAATTTTGGTCGAAATAATGCACCAACCGTGCCTGCTGTACGCATGTTTGTTTGTGAAGAAAGTTCGTGAGATTAATAACACAAGTTATAATCGTATTCATCCTTTGCGCTCAGCCGAAATATTACTGCTGTTGCCGAAAATGTGCGCCTAAGCCCGAGAACTGAATGGTGGCATTATTGGCCCATTTTTATTTAAAGATGAAGGTGGCAACAACGTTACAGTGAATGGAGAGCGTTATAGAGGCATAATAACCGATTGGTTTGGCCAAAAACTGACGAAATTAACTTGGACGATCTCTAGCAAGACGGTACTATATGCCATACACGCCCAAGATCAATAATCGTGCAATCAGCTGTGTAGGGTAATGTTGTTTGGGCTCTGCGGAGCTGCGATTTGAAGCTGTTGAACTTTTTGGGTGAGGTGCCGATTAATATCAATGTTATGCTGACAATCCAGAAACGATTGTTTGAGCTATTCGTGAAATAGGGCCCCGAACCATCGAAATTATACTGCAAAATTGGGTTGACAGGATGGGCTAAGCTGGCGCGACAACCAGATAAAAGCAACTTTGAAAAATATTAAATGCAAATTTTTTTACAGCAATTTTTTTAAAAATAAACCAACAGACTTCCTTTATTATGGGATGATTTAGCAATCACAAAATTTTTAAGAAGCATCTGAACATTATTTTAAAAATGTGTCAAATTCTAATTTGTAATTTTTAAACTGTGTACAGATTCAATACATTTATTTCCTAGGCAATAGGTAATTACAAACATCAGCTCTTTTTTCATTGTTGCACCAATTTTGTAACTGAGTTAAAAACTTTGGACATTTATAACTAATTAACAGATAATTGCAAGGACACAAGTAAAACAGTTTTTTTTTTTTTAGGAATACCTACTTTTTTGTGTTTATAATCTCAAAGATAAGATTACAAGGTTGTCAGATACAAACAAAATATAACTATCACATTAGAGAAGGTGCGATGGCATCGTTATTTTTGTAAAGTTGTAAAGACTAACGAAATAAATTATTTGGAGCGATATTACAACAAGTTTAAATTGCAATCTTTTAGATTTACCCTCTTTTTCGGGGTTGCATAATTTTAGTGCTTTTTTTCTGGAGAGAATGTTTTGGAGAAGTCTACGAGTTTCCCGGAGAAGGTTTACGGATAGCTAAACATTACAATGCATTTTGCAAAATTTAATTGATCAGTAAATGGATTTTGATGGAATCTTTTTAAAATAAAATTTGTTTGAGGGTTTTTTTTTGCATTTGAGAAGAAATACCCGTAGGAAATAAAAAAAATGCGTGATGAATGATGTATTTCTCCCGTAATAGAACAAAATTATGTTCAAAGAGGGGAAAATATATATTTTTGCGATGGCATACGAGGGTGGGTCAATAAGTCACTGGAAATTAACACAAATTGTGTCGTCATCTTAAATTTATTTTTTTTGTCAAGAATCATCTTTTAAAAGAACGCACCTAAATTTTCAGACAGATCTGTCAAATAGTTGTGTTGTGGCAGCCATTTTATATAGACGTCTACTAGCATTTTCGTTAAAATGGAAAAAAAAAGTCAATTTCGAGTGCTCATTAAACACTATTTTTTGCGAGAAAAAACTATCACGCAAACCAAACAAAAGCTAGACAAATATTATGGGGACTCTTCACCATCGATGAGAACCATTCACCACTGGTTTACTCAATTTCGGTGCGGTCGTTCAAGCACAAGTGACGCCGAACGTTCTGGTCGCCCAATTGAGGTCACCACACCAGAAATGGTCGACAAAATCCATGGTTTGATAATGGACGATCGGCGAGTGAAAGTGCGCAAGCTTAAAGAGGCCACAGGCTTATCACATGGCTCAGTGATTTTGATTTTACATAAATATTTGGACATGAAAAAGCTTTCCGCAAGATGGGTGCCGCGTTTGCTTACAATCGACAACAAACGCATTCGTTTGACAACTTCAAAGGTGTGTTTGGCGATGTTCCAGAAAATACGGCTGAGTTTTTGCGCCGTTTCGTAACCGTGGATGAAACCCGGAATCACCACAACACACCAGAAACCAAGGAACAGTCAAAACAATGGATTTCTCCTGGTGAATCGAAGCCGAAGAAGGCCAAGGCGGGTTTGTTAGCAATGGCGACATTTTTTTGCGCGCGGTGTTATTCTCATTGATTGCCTTGAAAAGGGTAAAACGATCACCGGCGTATATTACGCAGAGCTGCTGGATCGATTCCAAGCCAATTTGAAGCAAAAACGGCTGCATTTGGCGAAGAAAAAAGTTTTTTTTCACCAGGACAACGCACCGGGGCACAAGTCCGCAGTCGCAATGGCAAAATTCCATGATTAAGGCTACAAACTCCTATCTCATTCAACATATTCCCCAGATTTAGCCCCCTGCGACTATTTCTTGTTTCCATACATGAAGAAATGGCTCAATGACGAACGCTTATTTTGAGGGGCTCGAGAAATCGTATTATTTTGAGGGCATCAACAAATTGGAGAAACGTTGGATGAAGTGTGTAGAGTTAAAAGGAGACTATGTTGAAAAATAAAATGTTTTTATACCGAAAAGAGTGTTCCTTATTTAATTTTTCAGGTACTTATTGACCCATCCTCGTATGTACAGTAACGGACATAGAAATCCGGAGAGGGTAAATAAAATTTTTAACTTTAATTATCTTGAGAACTAGCAGGTAGTTTTTTAGGATGATTCTAGTGATTCTAGTTCACTTTGTAATAATTCATTGCCAAAAAAAAGTAGTTTGATTGAAAGTGGAAATAATTTTATTAACATGGAAAATAAAAAGAAAATGAGCGAAAAAACTAAAGTCGAAATAATGACTTTAAAAAACTAAAAATTAAGTTTTCGTGATATAGCGCGAAAAGTGGGATTCAGCAAGTCGTCAGTGGCTGAATTCATCAAAAAATTCGAGGCAAAGAAAAAAGGGGACGGGTCGCAGAAGAAAGATCACTAGCGCTGAAGATCGGCTTTCAAAACGAATAAGTCTGCTTGATCGATTCAAAACTGCTGAAGATTTAAGGACAGACTTTGTATATCCTGGGGGATCAGAGATAAGCTCACGGACTGTAAGACTAAGGCTTCAAGAAGCTGACTTGAACGCAAGAAGACCTGCCAAAAAACCATTTCTAAATAAACGAATGCGACTAAAATGTCTCCAGTCTCCAGATCATGAAAACTGGACGATAACGGATTGGAAAAATGTGATCGTCTCAGATGATTCCGAGTTGATATTCGACTCTGACGGAATACAGTACGTGAGGCGAAGAACTGGAAAAAGATTCAATGATGAGTGCGTGCCAACAACCGTGAAACAAAGAAGCTCAAGAATGATTTGGGGATGCTTTTCCTATCACGGCGTTGGACGACTGGCTCTAATAAATGGAACGGTGAACGCAGAAAAATATGAAAAAATATTGGAAGACAATCTGCTCCCATCTTTAGAAGAACACTTATCATACTCAGATAAACTGATTTTCCAAGACGATTCTGCACCTTGTCACTTGTAAGTGCCATTTTTTTTACCTTCCCCAAAATATTAGCAAAACGTTCGTTATTATTGTAAATGCATTTTTTTTTATTCCAGATGAAACTCTAACCGAGAATAGTATTGCAACATTGGAGTGGCCTGGAAACAGTCCTGACCTGAACCCGATTGAGAACCTTTGGTCTATAATTAAGGCTCAGGTAGCGAATAAGAAGCCACGGACAATACTCGTAACCGAGTTAGACAAATTCTTTGAAAAAGTGTGGTATGAGGAAATCGCACTGGATACTTTACACAGCCTGATTACATCAATGCCCGACCGGATAAAAACAATAATAAAAATAAGGAGGGACTGCAAAGTATTAACATCTTCAGTTTTCGGAAGTTTGAATCATAATGCTTAACAGTTCGTTAAAAAAAAAAATTGACTTTTATTTCCGGTGATGATGTATACAAATTTGTAAATATTCCCTTTTTCAAGTACATATTGCCTTTTGATTGGACAACATTTTTTAAGTCCAATTTCCTATGAATTTATCGGATTTTACTTAGAATTAGAGTGCCGAAATTGTAAGTTTTAGTATAGGGACTAGGGGTCAGCTATAAATTAGCAGCACAAATTAACATATGGGCTAAAATTACGTAAGTGATACGTACGGCGCAGTCGTGCGCTCTATTTAAATCTAAAAATAATAAAACAAAAGCTTTCATTCATTGAAAATTTGACTGGTTTGCAAAATTTACATATTCTTATCAAATCCGCTATTTAATTGCAAAAGTTCAAACTGAACACGCATTTGAGGAAATTATTTGAGCGTAAACAAGGCTTTAGCCAAGGTTGCCAAACTATAGATACATACATATACTCGTACAGGTGACCTTTTGAAATCGTAAACGATTTTTCGACTGTTTGTCACATAATTAACTGAACAATGTTAAAAAAAAAAAATACAATATTTTCATTTTATCGCCAATCAATTCAACAACCACATAAAAAATCGATTTTAAAAGTTTTAAGCAAAACACCTTTGCAACTGGTACGCTATATTTGCTACTCTAGACGTAAGCCAATCTGGTTTAATATTTCACCTGAACACACAAGTCACAAGCACTCATTGTACAATCCGAAATGGAGTTGCGTTGCAAATTTCACTTTCAGCCATATAAAACGACAAACCCATATTTGTACAGCCGTCTTGTTCAAACGAACTCTTTTACCAACAAATCCTCTCAGACGCTCTACTATTAGTAGCTAATATCAAAAGAAGTTCCAAAATAAACCACCCGCAAAAAAAAGATCACACAAACACTCATACGCACCGTATGCCGGCTGAAACCCAACTATCAATCAGCTAATCCCGTCAGATAGCCTATTCCGTGAAGTACAATCGATAAACTAATAACAACTAATGCCTTATCACACCAAGTCAAATCAAATAATACACTAATAACACAATTTGACGGGCTAACGATACTTACTGATGCCGCGCCGGCTGTCGCACTAAAACAAATCGATCCGATTAATACTTGATATCGAAGAAATGATCGGCCCGGCGGCAATGAAAAAATTCACATTAATCGGCAAGTTGCACACGCATTGTGACGTTCTTTTTTTTTTTTTTTTTAAATCAATCTCAATTGGACAGCGATAAATAAATAAATAAACGAAAAATATAAACAAAAACTAACCGGCGGCGGACAATGTCACAAGGCAAGAAGAAGTGGTGCCGCTTTGTCAAGTTAAACGCTGGCATTCACGCTGCAGAACCAGATGAAAAAAAGTGTCTTTCTTTCTTTCGCGACTTTGGAGAGTCCCTCCTAAGTCAATTTAATTCAATTAGTAGACTGTGGAAATATGTCAACAAATAGCTGTAGATACATATGTTGTGTAGCAGAATGTGCGCTTGCTGCCAACAGCATTAGAAGTAAACGCACACGAGACCACGAAGAAGAAAGCAAATTGGCTCTGATTCAGTGATTCAGAGTAAAAGATGAAAGTTTTATCGAACATGGTATTTCCTTAATGTGAAGTGGTATGGTATGGCGGCAGCTGATGCAATCCGACGACATGTTGGATGGCGGCCTGTCGTTTTTTTTTTTTTTTTTTAGCAAGCTCTTCAATTAAGGGAATATAATGGACAATCTATTGTTAGAATTAATTTAAATTAAGATGGTCTAGAGATTAAATTAAATTCGGTTTGCTATTTGAAGAGGAACGATAAATTTCTCTTGAAGATTGGGTACGTGTGATATTGTCACAATGAATTCCAAAGATCTAAGTTTCACTGATGATGCTGCAAATTGAACGATAAGCTACAGAATGCAGTCACTTAAAAAACCAATGATTTGATGAAATTAATTCACTGGGAAAACTTTTTGCTATCAGGGAAATGAGACACTGGGTGTAATTTCTAGAAAAGATAACTCGGTTACAGGAAATGCATAATATAGGAAAATTTCTAGTCTATTATTTTGCATTATGCATGATTGACTCGGACACACATAACTCTAATCTGAATTATAAAATTAAAATTAAATAAATCAAACTTGGTACGCACGTGTGAAATATAATGACAATATATGTATATGGAATATGGGAAACACTACAATGAATCACTGCCGATTTTTGCGGATGAGTCCAAAACTAAGGAAGGGTGGCCGTGGTGTAGTGGTAACATCATCGCTTGTCACGCTGTTGGTTCACGGTTCAAATCCTGATGTTAAGAATCATCTATTTATTTCGGATGAAACTGGCATAACACTGGCAATAGGGTGGTCATATGGCTGAAAATGCAACTTGATTGTGATAATGACATCAGGAGGACGGAAAAAAATACTGTGAATCATACGCAATGACAATAAAAGCAGTCCAGTTATCTGGACGCTACCCTTGGAGTTTACAGAAACTTAATAGCACCCGAGTTTCAAACCACTACACCAAATTTTTGTAATAGTATGAGGGCATTCATATCCCCTTTGGCGCACGCAAATTATAAAAAAAAGTTGTGAAGACTTGGGCTTTCGACTCTCCCCCAAAAATCATCTCAAAAATTCTAACATCAGAAAAGCTTCTCTGAGTACACATACTTTCAATGATCTCTATGTTCTCTATAACGAACGCCAGCCCCAAGGATATCAATAAGAAGGCAAAACAGAAATCAATGCACACATTCCATATACTTAGAAAAGTAGTAAACATTCCTTAAAAATAAATAAATATTTTGACACTAACAGCTCAATACAGGGCCTGGCCTAGCTTCTCGCAGCCCCTCGTGCTGTGCGCCACACGAATGGTTGGGACCTACAGTTTTATGCCGTTTCCGAAGGGCAATTTTTTCGATTGAGAAAAGCTTTTTCATGCCAGTTTTACTCTCGGATGTTTGTCAGACGTTCGCAAGAGGTGGAACTGTGAGAAAACTTTTTTTTTTTTTCTTGGATTCGAACAAAACCACTGAACCACGGCGCCCACCAAACAAACGTACATTCTTAGCTACATAAGAAAAGCTCCACGGCTGCGCTGGATACCTTTTTAAGCTTTCTGCGCTGGATTGCACTGAGGCTAATTTCAAGAATAGCTTCGTAGGATATTTTTCAAATTTAGACAAAGAATTCGTAGGTGTGCGACACACGAATGGGAAGGACCTTCAGTTTTATGCCGTTTCTGAACGGCAATTTATTTTAACTTTACTCTCGGATATTTGTCAGGCTGTCGCTAGAGGTGGAACCGTGAAATAACTTTTTGGTATTTTTCGGGGCTCGAAACCTTAGTCTTCCGCTCAGTGATCGTGCACTTAACCACTGAGCCACAACCCGCACATTAGTAGGAAAATGTCCGCGGAATAAAAAAAACCTAAATTTTGAAATAATTTTCAGAAATCTTTAAATAGCTTTATTATAAGTCTATAACAACCTTATTAAGTTTTACCTCTCTTGCGATGTGTGCGTTGGGCGCCATTTTTAGAAAAATACGTAGAAATAGGCAGTTTTGCGAATAATGCAAAAAGTCTTGTTAGCTATCTTATTCAGAATAAAATGTTCTCTAAGAAGGTAAACAAATTTTTAAAGTAAGAAACATTTCCAGTTATAGTCGGGAAAAGTCTAGGGGTTTCACACAACTGCACGAAAAAGAATCTCCCTCTACAGGGTAATCCATTTTAAACGATCAAATTTTTGGAAGTAATTGGTTGCATAATTTATAGTTGGAAACAAAAAGTTTTGTTTTGACTTTCGTATGAATTGGCAAGGAATAGCGAAAAAGAAGAAGAGGGTGAAGGCAAAACCAGCTTCATATACGAAACGAGATTATAATACTAAATCAGTGGTTACCAAAGTGGACGGCCAATGGTGGTCGATGAGCCTATAGCCAATTATGGACTACTCTAAAACTGAACAGAAAACAGTTTAGAAAGGTTATAACAGAGGTCAGCCTCCTACCTAGCTAAGGAACATCCTAGATAGAGTTTGTTGTTAAATAAGAGTTTAATTGGTTCCAATTGTTCCACACAGCAAATCTCACAAAATCAAAAACTAAGCAAGATAAGTGTATGAAAATACAAATATATACTGCTAAACTTTCATTTACAGAACCAATTAGATATTTTTAAATTGATTTGTAAAAACTTTTCACATACCGTTTCCCTTTGTTAATTTCACTTCAAAAGTAATACTAATAACCAAACCCTAAATGAAACACCCGACAACTGAACTATATGCTCAGTGAAAGAAGGAAGATTTTAATTCACAATTCAACTGTCGGTCGTTGATTGAGGAAACAAAAAAAAAAAAAAAAGACCACCCATTCAAAACATATTGCCAACACATGAAAGCAAAATAATCATGGCGCACAATTTTGTTAATCGACTATAATGCCTGTGACTTATCTCATTAGTGCGGGTAATACGTGAAATACATTTGTCGCACGCTCCGATAAATCGCCCACATATGTAGTTGAACGAATAAAATAATTCACACGTCACACGTCGTCGTGACAAATTTTACTCCAGACACGACAAGTGACCTTTAACAAGAAATTAATAAAAATAAACGTTTTTTGTGTGTAGAATTGTATAATAAGAAATTAAATTTAACAGACTATACACACACGATTAAATAAAGTAGTGTGTCATAAAAAGCGTGCATTCGCACTTTTGATCAAATTCTTTTTTTTTGGAAGTAGATACATTCATACGAGTATTGCATAAGTAGTACCTAATGATATTTTTATAGAACTAGTTATCGATTTTTGCGATTTGATTATATGAATGGTATACAGTAATTAGTCGTAGACTTAATAAAACGTAAAAGCGGATACAAAACCTAGATAATCAAAAATAAAACAACAGGCCTATTTGATAGTACTGACCGTGAACAAAAATGTTATCATCAAACCTACATACATTTTTCGAATTCTCCGTCAGAGTAGTCTGTCTGAGTTGTGTGCTGATTATATCATATTCGTCAAACCATTATGAATAAAGTAAATTAAAGAGCAACCTATATGCATATATTCATTTCACAGGTATTTTTTTTTTGTCTGGAATTGTGACAGCTTGTGCAAACATTTTGTTGAAGATAGTACAATAAGAGTACATATCCGTAGGTACCAATAAGTCGCACATAAATCTGTTGAATTTGCTTTGGTAAAAAAGAAACAAGACTTTTGTTCATTCTTGAAATATTGTTTATTAATATCTTTAACAACAAATATTTAAGCACATATACTCATAAGTTATCACGCCTGTATGTAGGTAGATAAAAGTTTTAAATATTCGACAATTTTATTACAAAAGCACGCAAACGAACGAAGCGAAACGGAATGGGAACAGGTAGTAGAAGTGAAGCACGACGAAATTGCTTCCATGAAGTGAAAATGAAAACAAAAATTGCAGCTCCTATCGTGATGAACTTAATAATTGTGTAGTCACATAATAACCCAATGCTAATGAACTGGACACCTGATTATAATAAAATTAGAGGAAACAATAAGAATGCGCTACCTAATTTAACGCAAATCTCAAAAAATATGGTCTGGAGGAGCTAAACATAATTAACTTGAATGAGCTAAAGCCAGCTTAATCGTATACACGCATATCGTATTATGTTCATGAAATAATGGGATTATGCTCAGTTTCGTTAAGTTTTCGTTAACTTCAGTAGGCTTATTGAAAGTGTGAATGAAATTTCACATGACGTACGGAAATTTGACAGCAGCCTTTTTTCTTCTCTCGATTATTAAATTTCGTGACACTTTTATGCCCTCCATTGCAAGATGCAGGAATTACAATTTCTTTAATTTTGTTATTTTATTTTCATGTCCATTATGGGTAACTAGAGCGTTTGACAGAAATTGAGTGGTAAGCGTAAACAAAACTAAAACAACAGCATTTCCCTCATCCGAAAGAGAATAAGCAACCACTCAACATTATTTGACTGGCTGAAAACTATTAAGCTTTACACACATACGATTTACTAGGGTGGTTGGAAAAGTGTCCAAAGTACATTATGAATCACTATATTTTATAACAGGAAGTGTCACTACGTCTGTCTGTCCGAATGAATGAGATAATATCGAGAATGAATTTTGATGCGGTTTTCACTGTTCTATAACTTATTCTTTGAAGCGAACGAAAATGAATGCGGTATCATTAGGGGGCTGAACAATGAACAATAACCTGCAGCAAATTTCAGGATATACCTCGGAACTATTAATGAAGTAAATTAAAGAGCAACTTCTCTACCTACAATATATACAAAGCCACGGTTGAGTTGGCATCACAGGTGCCATGCACTGAAAACTATACTATCCACTGCACATAAAAACGAAAAATTCCACCGCAACATGAAACCGTGACTCCAAAGCACGCAATTTAGCTGAACATTAGAAGATCCTTAGCAGGCTACTGTTACTTTCTAATCCAAAGATGTGTATCATGGACTTTGTGTCCCGAAAAAGCAGTTTAGCATTCGAAAATCTCATATAAACATTTAAAGCTTTAAACTCCCATCGCTTTGGGGTTTAGTCTAAAGCAGTTAGCCGCTCAGAATAAGGACCTCGATTACGGCAAAGACAAAAGAGGGGTCACGAGTCTGTGTGTAGAATTTACCCTCTGCATGCAGGATTTACCCTCCAGAAATTCAATACTACCTTGTGAAACTCACTAAACGAGAAATGGGTTTTACATCTTCTTAAGTTTGCCCACATTTGTATCAAAGATGATCAGAAATCGAGGAAGAGACTACCCTTTTTGCCAAGTTTTAAAGTTTTTTTTAAGGCTTGTGAAGTAAAAATAACGGAACTATATATTATTAAAATCAGCACATTTTTAGCTTTCATTGGATACCCATATTGTATTTATATCCTCCCATGCTCTATTACATATTACTCTCCGTGTAAAGTGGTTTAAAAGTTATAAGGCCAAACACCTTTGAGCCGGATCCGGGGAAATCCAGTTGATTTCTTTACAAGGAAGGTCTCACTAACTCTTAAATGTAGAATTAGGGTTATGTCAAAATATAAATAAAATATTGATTTTTTGTGAATCATTAAAGTTACAAAAAAAAAAAATACAGGAAAGTTACAATCCGTCTGGAACGGATCGTGTGATACCCTATCCTATGGTCTAACCCACCTTGTGGGTGAGTATGAAGATAGGTAGTGAATGAGGCATTGCGAATCTTAAAAACACATCCAACGATACCTTTCTATTCAGAAGATACATATATCCACGATTTGCAAGACATTTTATCAGAAAACTGTTGTTAGGCTTTTTCTTAGCAGAGTGTGGGCGTGGTTGCTAACCAAAGTTCACGGATTCTGATGAGATATTTATAATAAGATTTAACCATCACCATAAATAGCTTTGAGAAAGCTATAGATTTTCTTTATAAAAGCCTCCAAAAAGTAGGCGTGGCTATAAAGAATGTATTGACGGAATATAGAGAAGGTCAACGTCTACATATTTAATTAAGCTAATATTTTTCAGTTTCTATCGAAAATATTGAGAAAAACTACATTTTTTTTTAAAGTGGGCGTGTCTGGGCGCATTTCACAAATTTGTACAATTTTACTTTTCCGGATTCTTAAAACCCTACATATATTCGCAAATGATTTTTAGCTCATAAGTTAAGGCTCAAAAATGATGCTAATACAAATGTATATAATTTTGGGGGTCCATCATAATTTCTCTATGTTACAAACTATGTATCAAAACTAATATACCCTATGGGGTAGGACATTCAAAACGACTATGGACATCATCGGCAGAATGAAGCGATGACTTGACGTATGCAAGTGCAAGGAAAAATTGACGTATTCAAATGCAAGCAGTTGGTGAAATATTTTTTGAGGAATTCTGGTGACATTTTGACATGGACATCCCTAGTAATGTATGGGACACTTCTTTTGGATCCATTTCCAGTTACCAGGCTTGTTTGGTGACTTGTGTTTTGCGGAAACAGAAAAAACAGAAGCAAAACAAAAAGTCATAACAATTCATCAGAAAGACTCTTACCAATTCTTCAGTAATTACCAAGAACTTAATACACTTTAATTCTCAAGCGCAAAACATCCAACCGGTTTTGTTTATACAATGGCCTTCCAAACGATTAGGTGTGATGAAGCGGAACAAGCAATCAGTAATAGCTATAATAATAACAAAATTAAGTACACACCTTTATACCAATGTTCCCTTCGGTGTGAGGCATCATCGACCTTCTGGACAATTGAAACCAAAGTACCTTGACAGACAAGTGTATACTGACAGGAGGTCAACACGCACATCTACATATTTTCAAACGCAAGTGTATAAACAAATTCTCATTAAAAGCCCTTAAAAAAGTGTAGAGTAGGCCTGAATGATAAGTAAAATAAGGCCACATGGTTTGGTAAGGTTTCAATTTATTTTTTTTTTAATATGTGAAAGGAATATTTAATTAATCACTTTTAATAAATTTAGGCTATTGGCGGATCATCAATAGAAGCACATGAGCCTCCAATTTCGTAAAATTTACAAATGTTTTTAAAGCATTTTTCCACAATAAAGGTATTGAAATGGAATGAAACAAAATTGCGAAACATCCTTCCACTAATTGCGTAGATGGAGCAGAAAGGCAAGTGCTCCGCTCTACTTAATAGCAACATGGTGTGCGTGTACATACTATTATTTCCGAACATGTATACTCCTATGGACTGTAAGCTACATATATGCTGCTTTTATATGGAAACAGTTTTGTATTTTGATATTTTTGTGCTATCACAGCGAATTTCATTTAATAGAAATCGATTTTAATTGTTAATATTTCAAAAAGATGCGCCCCACGATTCTATGTTTTAAAATTCACTACAAAGTAGATTCTAAATTGTTCAAAACTACTTGGCCGTTTCGTAAACGTAAATCTACATCAAATTGCTTTTGCATAATGTTCTTAAACGCAAGCTGCAAAAGTCGTTTGTTCGAAAACAACATTATAAATCACACTGCATTTGCAGCATGTTCGATAATGCATTGTTTGCAGTGCAGATGTTCATAAACGCCATCTGAGCTGCAAAAAAGCAGCCAGACTTCTGCGCTGCGCAATAAGAAAAATGACTGAATCGGACTACTCGGAGAAATTTCGACCTCGTGAACAGTAAGAACGTTTCGTCCACGTAAATTATAATTACTGTTATTACTTGTACTCTCACTAAGATTTTCCAACACAATTTTCTCAATAAATTTTGTTAAGGGCTCCACTTTGCTTTTTTTGAAAACGTCAAATGCGATTGCAAAAAAAATCATGCAGGCGATACAGATCAATAGTAGCAAAAAACTTTTGCAGTTTGACGTTTGCAACCCTTAAGTGCTGCAATGACGATCAAATTAACGATCAAAATGACGATCAAATGACGTTTTCGAAAATGGCCCTTTACTTTTAAGTATAAAAGGTTAAATCGATTTCAATATTTTCGATTTTGGAAGAGTGTTATTGTCTGAGTTCAACAATAAAACAAAAATTAGATCGGATTTACAACTCACTTTGATTCGGCCAGGATCCCAAAAAAGCAGTAAGTAGGCTTTTTTTTACCCTCGGCAGGATATGGCACCAGCCGCCCCTCGTCCTAAATTAATGAAAAATTTTACATTTTGATATCACTTTGGTGCTGACTTGAAGGTGACCTTCTGTTACATTTTTTTCAGACGTTCACGACAGGTGGAACCGTGAAAAGATCGTTTTTTTTTCTCTAGTTTTTCTGGGATTCAAACCTTGAGTCTCCCGCTCAGTGATCGCACACTTAAACACGGTGCCCACTTTTTCAGTTGCAATATACGAGTGCAATTTTGTGTTAAATTTACTTTCACGCCTTGCTTTCGTTCATAAACAACTTCTACCAAAAAGAACCGATTTGAATGAATCTTTCTGAAAAAACATAGAAATATGTTAACTTTAGAGTAAATCGGATGAGAGGTGTCAGAAATATAAGCAATTCTGCACAACAATATCCTTTGCATAATTTATTTTACTTCCTTTTAAAAGAGCAATTATTTGTTTCGTGAAAATGTTCGATCTCGAGATTTTGGCGGGACGTATTTCCTTCAAACTATACTCGTATATCTGTGGATACACAATTCGAGGCGAAGTCGGTATATTTATACTACCTTAAAATTAACGGTACTTTACTTACGGACGATTTTGTAAAAAAAAAAAAATCAATTTTCTCGAAAATGGCTCAAAAGATTTTGAGAAATAAAATTTCCTGTTTGAATTCGGGAGGGCATATGCTATAGGGTGGTGTAGAATTATTTTTTTTTTGCCAAAAAATGGTTACCACGGTACCGGTTTTTGAAATCTGGCTCATTCTCGGATATGGCTTGAACGATTTTGCTCAAAATCGATAACTAAGCAATATTTAATATATGTACGAGGGTGGGTCAATAAGTCACTGAAAATTAACACAAATTGTGTCGTCACCTTAAATTTATTTATTTTTTGTCAAGAATCATCTTTCAAAAGAACGCACCCAAATTTTATATAGACGTCTACTAGCATTTTCGTTAAAATGGAAAAAAGTCAATTTCGAGTGCTCATTAAAAACTATTTTTTGCGAGAAAAAGCTACCACGCAAACCAAACAAAAGCTTGACAAATATTATGGGGACTCTTCACTATCGATGGGAACCATTCACCACTGGTTTACTCAATTTCGGTGCGGTCGTTCAAGCACAAGTGACGCCGAACGTTCTGGTCGCCCAATTGAGGTCACCACACCAGAAATAGTCGACAAAATCCATGGTTTGATAATGGACGATCGGCGAGTGAAAGTGCGCGAGCTTGAAGAGGCCACAGGCTTATCACATGGCTCAGTGATTTCGATTTTACATAAATATTTGGAAATGAAAAAAATTTCCGCAAGATGGGTGCCGCGTTTGCTCACAATCGACAACAAACGCGTTCCAGAAAAATCGGCAGAGTTTTTGCGCCGTTTCGTAACCGTGGATAAAACCCGGATTCACCACAACACACCAGAAACCAAGGAACAGTCAAAACAATGGACTTCTCCTGGTGAATCGAAGCCGAAGAAGGCCAAGGCAGGTTTGTCAGCAAACAAGGCCATGGCGACAGTTTTTTGGGATGCGCGCGGTGTTATTCACATCCATTACCTTGAAAAGGGTAAAACGTTTACCGGCGCATATTACGCAGAGCTGCTGGATCGATTCCAAGCCGATTTGAAGCAACAACGGCCGCATTTGGTGAAGAAAAAAGTTATTTTTCACCAGGACAACGCACCGGGGCACAAGTCCGCAGTCGCAATGGCAAAATTGCATGGGTTAGGCTACGAACTCCTCCTTCATCCAGCATATTCCCCAGTTTAGCACCCTGCGACTATTTCTTGTTTCCAAACATGAAGAAATGGCTCGGAGGTAAGAGATTTGGGTCGAATGAAGAGGTAATCGCTGAAACAAACGCTTATTTTGAGGGGCTCGATAAATCGTATTATTTGGAGGGCATCAAAAAATTGGAGAAACGTTGGATGAAGTGTGTAGAGTTAAAAGGAGACTATGTTGAAAAATAAAATGTTTTTATACCGAAAAGAGTGTTCTTTATTTCATTTTTCAGTGACTTATTGACCCACCCTCGTATACAAGGCCATGGCATATCAAGTTTTGGTAAATTGTTAAAATATTTCGATTTTTAACGGATTTTTTGAATTTTTTTTTTTTAACGATTTAGCTTAAATCCCAAGCTGAATGATTGAAAGATGTAAGTACGTGCGGCCCGTCGTGTTCTTTATTCAGAAACCTAAAGATTCTTTCGACTAGTTGGTTTTTTGGATATTCTTCTCCTGCACCATCATCAGTCGATGTTTAAGGTAAATATGAGACTTACAACTGATACAGTTTTGTGGAAAGTAGAGAGGAATAGGGTGTCATGTCAGACGAATTGTAGCTTTTCAGTATAAACATAGAAATAGTTAATTTGAACTCTTAATTATGTGTGTATTTGCAAAGAGCGTCAAACTATCTTTACACAATATGTGTCATGATATGTTAATACGCATGACAGCATAGTGCAGCTTAATCCACTTCACCACTCATTAAAAACTCAATCTTAAGACCATTTCATATTTATAGTGGCACCCCGTACGACAACACTAACTGACATGCAAAACAAACAATTGAAAATACTTTGTAAAATCATTCGTGTCGAACATCTAATTATTTAAATTGAATAAAAGTTCAATCACCATCATAAAAGAAAATATACACCAAAGAAGAGTTGCAACAAAAAAACGCAAAAAATAAAAAATCCACAAAGAAAGTGTTGTTGGCGGTCAAATTAAAATGTTTTTAATCAATTATTATTCTGCGAAACTTCAATGTGCAAATAACACGTCACATTGATGTACAAATTTATATAAATAACCGGTAATTCAAAAAAAAAATTGCTTCAACTGGTTCTGAATTATCGCTGCCAAAAAATTGTTTACTCACATTCCGCAGCACTTAGGGAGTGAATAACTTTAACCGTCGAATAGATGAATGAAAGATAAATGGATGTAAGCAAAATAAAAATACCAAACTTATACTTTCACTACTTTCACTGCATATATCAGATCTGAATTTTCATAATTTTTATTTTTTTTTTTATAGAAACTCCTCCTAGAATTAGATAATATATTTTTTTTGTATAATTTAGCATAATGGTGATGAATTAATTAATTTAGCTAATTGTTAAGAACACATGGCTAATGGAAAAATACACAAATTTGTTTATTTTGTAAGATGGGAATCACCTGGTGGAAATTGTCTGACTTGAAGGTGACCTTGTGTTACAAGTTTTTTTTTTCTAAGGACAGAATGAGTACCCACTAAATAGTGATCTCTTGCAAATTGCTTTCTACAGCTTTATGCATGATATTGGCAAAAAACGAGAAAGGTCCTAAATGTCCAGAGACAGTTAAAGAATCTCGTCGTGGTACGATTTAGTTCTAGACACATTGCCGTTGAAACTAAATTAGGTTCTCAGGTCTTTTCGAGTTATTTCCTATTTGCTTATTAGACTCAAAACGTGATTTTGAACCTCAATCAAACATACCTTTTACCAGCGAGGTCCACATACACTCCAGACAGATAAGGATATTGGAGACTGGACATTACCAACGGCTTAGGATACTCGTACAAAACAAAACAACACATTCCTCTGTTGAACTTGAGCGCATGACAAATGATTTAGTTTCTATAATTTGAATTACGCCCCTTCTTAATACATCAAGGGGTCTCCTGACTTTGACTTCATAATTGCACGCACCTAATTGTTTTCGACACAACTTGTTTAAGTGTACTCTACAATGTTTCTTCGATAAAAATATGCATGAGATTGTTTTAAAATGCGAAAAGTAAGACGCTATAAATACCCATGGGTTATGGCAAATTTGTTTAACTCTAACCGTTAGGTCCATTCTACACTGCAAAATTTCGCTTCCACTGATTTTGCTATAAAACATAATAACTAAGGATATGGCTGCATCTGTTTATGTTAATCAATGACGTATATAGCTATTTATATAGTGTTTATGTTATTTAATATGGCATTTCTAGTATTGCAAAGTATTAAGCATTAAATAGCTGAGGCTCACACAAAAATTCTGTTGTTGTGTATTTTTTTATAGTAAAAACGGCGTAAGAAAATAAGCAAATACCGACATTTGTCTACCACATTGAATAGTTTTATATAGCACCCATAATAAATGGTTATTTTCATTAAAAAAATGACCAACTTACATTACACTCCTGCTGCTTTAGAAATGTTCAGTATAATTCATTTATTCATAGTACTTCAGTTTGCCTACATAGCAATTAGAATTACTCGTATGTTTGTCACAATTTCCCCCCTAAAAATGTTTAAAATATTTCATAGCAAATTTTTCACATGAATGTCAATAATAGCTATTTTTAATAGCTAATTCTGCTATTTGCATTACAGCTGCAATTTTAAAAAATTATTATACATGAGATGTAATTTAAGCATACATATTGCAACTACCTATATGTAAGTAGATACGTAAATACGTAGATGAAATTTATGATCGGGCTTTTTTTATTGCTATTGCATAGTGTCGTTGTGTCTCAGTGGTTAGTGCTTGGATTACTAAAAGGGATGTTCGAATTTGAGAAAACTCCCAAAAAGTTTTTCAAGGTTTTTCACATTCTAACAAACCCCAGTGTCTAAAATAACCAAAAGCAAGGTGGTTAAGACATTGCGTCAACACTTCGATGGTCCTAAGTTCAACTACTAATAAAAGTTATAGACGATATTCTTCGCTTCTGTTATAACAAAAATAAAAATCTTGCAGTTTGTAATATAATAAATAGCATACGAGTATACGGCTATATTTCACTATTTCTATTCCGGCTATTTTTATAGCACATACTTGAAAGAAAAAAATAGCTGGTGGTGGCGTTAGTTTAATTAATTTTTCTATTTTCCATTTCCTCTACGTCCCTGCTGCTTCTCAGTAATCGTTATGAGGTAATCCTAGCCGTGCTGCGTGATTACCAATCACACAGTATCCTGTCACGACACCAACAGCTATACGGATATCTCTTCGACTTAGTTCTATAAGATTGATAGATCTCTTTTTGTCGTAGACTGGCCATAATAATTTGGCTGTAGCGCATGTATCTAATCGACACCAGCGTTCATTAGCTTCCTCATTAGACTCGAGGTCTATCTCTTCATGTATAGGGTGCTGAGCGGTACACTAGTCTCAGAAAAGGCCCGCGAAGGGCTTATAAGTGAACCTTCTCTGGCTAGTTCGTCCGCCTTTTCGTTACTGGAGATATCCATGTGGCCCGGTACCCAGCACAGGGTTGCCATATGGCTCTATGCAGACTCAAAAAATATCTGATACCTATAACTTACGAAGTAATACAGGATCTGTGTTGTCGTTCCCGCTTTTCGCATCACAAAATTTTAGAAACTTCTTCTTCATTGTGCAAACTGTTTAATAAGCTTCATGACTTCATGCGAATTATTAGAACTTTCTTCGAATATTTGAAAAAAGTAAAATTGTGGCTTCTTGATTTTGAAAATATAATGACATTGACTTTTTGAGTTAGCTATGTATTCATAGTTTTACCGTTCCCACTACTTTTTTCCAACTTTCGAAGTTATTTATTTAGTGATTGAAAAGTTGACAATGCATATTATGTTGTCGCATCTTTCAGTAATTTACAAAGTACGAGTTTTAGATTTAAAAAAACACACAACGTTGACAAGAAATGTATGAAAAAATTTTAAAAAGGTGCGTAGTAAAAGGATTATAAATTATCTGAATTTATAATAATAGTATGGGCATTGCAACACCTTTGTCAAAGTTAAAAGTGTCGTACAGTGCCAGTAAGGCATACGTAGAATTTTGACAACTCATTGATTAAATCTAAATTAACAATTAAAGTATTTTAGTCATTCTTTATTTATTAGACATCACAATACATATTTTTCTTACCGGAAATACTAGAAATAATACAGTTGTTTCTTTTGATTCACTCTTTATTCACTTCAAAGTTGTCACAATAGTAGAACACACAAATTTAAAACAACCGACTACTATTTGCACAACCGGTCTAGCAAACTCTACACCTTTCAACACTTCTCACACAAAGAGTAAGATATTAAATTGAAAGCACTTATAAAAGCAAAATTTTATAAAACTGATAGAAGCCTTTGCAAATTTTTAGCTCCAAATGTTAAAAAGGGTCTTATCAAGACTGCAGTAGCAGCAATAGCAGTACCACTACAACGAATCTCTATGCCTGGTAAATTCCCAATGAATATTGCGTCAGTCTCTTCGTGTTCCCAAGCTCAAGATAATTACTTCTAACAATTGCGTTTACTTGTATACGATAGGAGATTGACATATGTATCGTGGATTTCCAACAATAAGCAATTAAAAATATTAACCAAACGATGCTATTGCTCATTCAAAATGAAGCGGCATCGTATGTTGGACTTTGAGGATTTTTGTTTTTTTTTTTGTTTGCATCACCTTTAGTGTCAAGTTTGTTTAAATTTTCGCAAAGTCATCCTCAGAAGATTTTTTCAAACCAAATGTTTGAACAGCGCCGCATTTCATGTGAAATTAAATTGAAAAGTAATTGAGATGCCTTTTCTATTTTTGACATTAAACTCGTAGAAGTTCATTAAATGTAGGCAAGCATAATTCAAAACTGTGACTCGTTGTTGAAACTAATCAAGTTTATGTGTGAAATAAATTACTTGGGCTTAATTATTCCACGAAATCGGTTCTGTAATTAGTCAAATGGGCTTTGCTGAGTGGAGATTTATTTTTTTTTATAAATAATAATTAGGCATGTTGTGGTTGTGGTTGCATATTGGGCTTGTTTTGATGGTCACCCAGTTAGATAACAAAAAATTAATTAAAAATAAAAAATTCATTAAATTTTTTATCTAACTAAAGGGTATCCACTCTAGTGCTGGAGTGCAGGAATGCATTTTACAAATGCGTATTGAAAAATCCCATTTGAATGTGTAACACGTTTGTCGTGATAAAAGTTAAAGAATTCCAATGAATTAAGCACGTTGTCTAGCGAATTTTTTTTTATTTATAAATTTATTTGGGTTTAAGAAAAAAAGTTTATGAATAGTTATTTAAAAAAAAGGCATTCAACGGATGTAGTTTTATGGAATGTTATCGGTTGTCGCAAAAGAAAAAAAAAAATGTTTTTATCAATTGTTTAAGCCGCCGATTGACGTTAACGTTTGCTGCCCTAATAATTTCTCTTATCTTTGGTAAAAAAAAAAAAAAATGGCCAATAAAAAACATTTAAGAAGAAATAGTGAAGCTTTATCAGACAATACTAATCAGTGTGCAATTTTAGGGTATTTGCGTTAAAATTATTTTAGGATTTGGTTGTTTATGTAAAATTGTCACGTTTTGAGTAACTCCTTATCACAAACTTAATAGGAATCAGTTGTGCGTTTAATAGTTTTGTTTATACCTAGGAGCATCGAAATAAATAAATCTTAACTCATAAGATATGTATCTTAGCTAAGGCGGGTCTTTGACACGAGTTTTCTTGTGAAATCGCTTTAAGTAGATTTCGCAACGATAGAGTTGCCAGACAAGAAAAAAATAAAACCTCGTTATTTTGTCAAAAATTCGCATTTTTTCAAGATTTTTTCTCAAGTTTTTAGTGTTCCGTACCAGAATAGTATAAAATGGAGCAGTAATGGATTCAACCCGGTGTCTGTCTGCCTGTGTGTCCATCAGTAGGTCACACGCTTGAAACTTTTCAACAGTTAGAGGAACTTCTTTTTTTTTTTGTTAGAGGAACTTAGCACAAACACAAACACGAATTGCTGCGACCTTTTTTTTTTTATAATGGGATATGAATACCATTAAATTATTTCAGGGCACGGGCGTTTGTAGGAATTGAAAGAGAGAGAGAAAGAAAGATTGGTGTAGTGGGTTTGAAACTTAGGTGGTATTAAGTTTCAGTAAACTCCAAGGGTGGCGTCCAGATAACTGGGGAGCTTGTTTGTTTTTCTTTTTGTCGTTGCTCATGATTCACAGTATTTTTTTTCCCTCCACCTGATGTCATCATCACGATCAAGTTGCATTTAATCCATATGACCACCCTACTGCCAGTGTTATGCCTTCGCAGTAGAGTTGACTAAGCTTTCGCAATTGATCGACTTTTTTATTTATTTCATGCGAAATAAATAGATGATTCTTTACATCAGGATTCGAACCGTGAACCTGCAGCGTGACAAGCGATGATGTTACCACTACACCACGGTCACCCCAATCCTAGAAGTTCATGCCGTTTCAGAAGGGCAATTTTTTCGATTGGGAGAAGTTTCTTATGACAATTTTACTCTCGGATGCTTATCAGACGTTCGTGAGAGGTGGGACCGTGAGAAAACTTTTTTTGTGTGTTTTCTGGTATTCGAACCCTGAATCTCCCGCTCAGTGATCGCGCACTTTTACAATTACGTCATCGATATTGGCTATTTTCGCATCAAAGAAAGAAATATACCAGCGATGCAGCGATGATCCCTAACCCAAAAATGGTTTTGATTTCATTACCGAACGCGTCTGTACTTAGAAATTGTTATAGGTATACGGATGCTTTATCTCAGCTAATAAATCATGAAGCAGTTGACAGTGAAGAAGATTTCGTCATGACATCGCATCAAGACTATCGATGTTTGGCTGGCATTTAAATTGCAGCATTTAGACCTTGGCCAGGCCATGTACAGATTGTTAACGGGAAGTTTAGGTTCGGATTTAAAAAAAAAAAAATCTAGACATTAATTCTTAAGCATGCAACTAAATTTGTCCTCCTGTTGAATGGTGTGACTAAAAGTAACAATAAAAAGTCGTTATGTTTATTTTCAGTGAATTGATCACTAAGTGGCTAAAAGTGAATGGTTTACAGCGAGATGTTTTTTAAAAGTACTTTATCGGAAGATGGAAACGTGAGTTATTTTTCTTAGAGTATGAACCGTTTCTATGATCAAGAGAAGTGGTAGTAAAATTGTATTTAATTTCATAAGCTGTTAAAAACATGCATATAGTATACACGTAATAAATCATCACAGCTGAATGGTATGACTGGCACTGCAAAAAAAACAGGAACAAATAATTTGTGTTTCTGAATCATTTCCGCTTCGAACCACAAATGTTGATACTGACCCAGAATTTAAACTGCTTAGTGTTAATATTTGAATTTGAACCAATATTTGTTTTATCTGAGTTTCAAAAAAAAAAAATGATTGATGGGTCTGACTAGCACTCTGGGCCTTACGCTACGAGTAATATATGCACTCATATACGAGTACATTCAAACTACTCTTTTTATCTGCAATGTTCAGGGGGTATATCAACAAACTTTGTTATCCTCAGTGTTATAATTCTACACTCATGTTTAGCGCGCAAAATGGAAATACAATACAAGGTCTATGTTATTGCTAATTATTTTTTGGAATTTGCCATCTTGCTCACCTGTTTTTAAAAGACCGATATTGCTTGACTTCAAGTACATACCTGACTTGAATAAAATAATTTTTTTTAATAATAGACCACCTGATCTGAACAACAAGACTATTTACGAACATAAATACATCAAATAACAAGAAATCCCAAAACACATTGAGGCAGATAACAATTCCAAATCTTATGTCATTTCATTTGGAATATCCGGTGCGCTAAAGTTTGCAGTATATACAAATTTAAAATACCACAAAGATTAGTATAACATCGAAAAAAAAGTAAATTTACTTACAAAGTCAACGCAATGCCACAACTTGCTTAGCTTCACCTTGACTTGTACATTTAAAAATAAACACAAGACCATAATGCAAACAAAATATGATACTCTAAGCCTCATTGAAGCTTAAATAACATTATCAAGCAGCTCAAACCTTTTCAACAGCCTATAATACATTTCGTACAATGCACTCCAGACTCACTTCGGCGGATTTAATTCTAAAATACTTACCAATCTGTGCCGCACAATGAACTTTAATCCATACGCAGATACATTTGTATCTTTTAATTCAACACAAATTCAAACAGACAAAGAAACAATTAATAAATCTTTATCTTATCTTTCGATCGTGATTATCGCGCACTGGCTTATAATTTTCAAAAAAAAGAACAAAATTCAAAATGCAATAAATTAATAAAAAGCAATTTAAAATAAACGTATCGGGCTATAGTGGCTGAGCTGAAGCTTACGGATGAATTAACAACTCTAGACTGATTGGTAGCTAACCGATTACTAAACTGAGAGTTAGCCGATGGTAGTGTATGGCTAACCCAACTGGAGCAACAACATGCTAGAGGAGAGGGGGTATTCGTTATTTTTGTTTAACCCAATCCACATGCTGTGGTACTTATCAACGGCGATCTTACCAATTTTTGCAGGTGATGCGGACTGAATTAAAGACAGGTTAAGTTAAAGTTATGCAGCGAAGCCGGTGAATTATTTTTTTTTGTTTCTCTTTGTTTTTTGTCGATTCTTTTTTTTTATGCTGTTTGTTTTGATGGGGATTTTTTTGCTGATGTTCGGGAAGTTGTTTTTGGGGTTTTTAGAACTTTCGATGGCAGACGATCGCTGGGCTCGATCCGCAACCAGGTAACCCAAACTGTGCCGTTGTCTGACGCAATTTTAATGCCGAATTCTTTTTTTTTTTATGGAGAAACAAGAAAAGGCAGGAGTAGAGGTGGATATTTATTGAAATTTTTTTCTGTACGATCGAAAGATCAAAATCGAAATCACGTTCATCAACTCACGAGATAATAAGGCCCCCTACTACTTGAGTGTGAGGGCTTTGACATTGTTTGGCGCGAATGCTTTCATTGGTAATCTGTCAGAAGTGTTGCATCAGTTTTTTAGTTCTTCGCGAAGCCTCTACTAGTTATCATGAACATTTGTAGTTGGCTGAAGAAGACGACTGATATGATAACCCAGTTATTTCCAATTTTGCAGACACTACTCGTAACTAGAATGTACATGTGGGTCTTATGCCTCTTCATCATAGTTCGCGTTTTGATAAGACATTTTTCCAACAGTTTCTTCCAATACTCTGATTAACGCGAGGTGAAGGTCAGATGAGAACGCTATTTTCTCATACTTTGTCGTAGAAATCTATTTTTAAGATTCAGAAGGCATCTGTCTCTTGGTAGGGTGTCCATGATCCGTAGGTCTTCCTGTTAGCAGAATTGGTAGGAAATAGAAATAGATTTTTGCAAAGTATGATAATGCGGTGTAGTGGGATATCAGTCAAGAAACTGCTGAATGTGGGCGAACATTTCCTGTGCGCGGTCGGAATGGTAGTGAAATATTGATATATAGTATTTCGTCAGTGCACTTTGCATCTGTGCAATCCAAATGTTTAAGAATAATTTGCGGCTTCCCTTGAGGCGGATCTATTGTCGAAAACATATTTGGAAAAATATCGACTTTTTGTTTGGGTGGTCTGAACTGTTCTCTTTTATTAAATATTAGAAGGAGCATTGGCTGAAGTTGTTGCTTATCACATTTACCGTTTCATTACACGTATTTCGGAGACTGATGATAATGAATTTCTTCTTTGGGTGGTAGCATCATTCCCTGTTTTTGGCAGCAGCGGCTTGTTCACAATCTTTGTTGGACCAAAATTTCCTGGAAACAATTTTTTGTAAGAGTGGGGAATGTTCATAAATACTGGTGCACGCATTTTTGGTGATAAAAACAAACAAGTATTTTTTGATTTTTTTTTTTCCCCGTAAAACTTTAATTGATTATTTAGGAAACAATATTTTAACAATTTATTCGAAATGACCGTCATTTGCATTTATACAGGCCTGGAGTCGCTGTGGCCACTAATCGATCGCAGCACAGAAGTCATCCATTGGAGAATTGTCCACTGCACGGATAGCTGCCCGCTTCAAGTACTCAATATTTGGGAGTCGAGTAGAACAAGCCATCGCTTCTAAAATAGACTATTGCTTATAATCCAAAAGATTGAGGCCTGGACTGCCGGACGGCCAATCGTCTGCTGCTATAAAGTCCGGTACATTGTTTTCGAGCAACCTCTGTGTTGTTTTTGACTTATGAACATCCATTTGGTAGATTTTTGCAGATGTATTTACTCCCATCTCGCAAAAATGAAGGTCGGTAACGGCTTGGTATCTGACTCCCCACCAAACCATCAAAGATGCTCGCGGAATGAGTTCTGATGCTTCTTTGGATGATCGGATATAGACCATGTCACTTTGCTTATTCAACGATTCCTGAATAGTAAACATTTTTCTTGTGACCCTTTGACGCGTACCGGCGGCGTATAGCTTTCGATCTTTCATTCCGTTTTTACTTTAATTGGGGTGTCAGTAAGTGTTTTATAATACGAGACATGGATTTCTACGATATCTTCATTTCTCGGGAAAAGATTTTCTGCTTTCGCAGCGGTTTCCGATTAATCCTGGCTTTAACAGCTTTGATCGACTGTGGAATTCTGACTATGCAAGGGCGTCCGGATCTTTGACGGTTAGTTACTTCACCAGTGTCCTAAAACAATTTAACAGTTCGATACACAAAATTCCGGGTAATTCCAAGCAAGGTCCGGAAAATGTCGCCTCTTTCCATATTACACTTGTTAAGGCCAATTACCACAAAACGGTTTTCAATATCGCCGCTTTCGATATCTACAAATGACTTTTGTGTAAATCTTTTTGCGCTTTAACTTAGTATAAATGTCACTTATGGAATATGTGTCAATATAGAATAGAGGTGTTCAATACTAGTTTCACGATGAGTGCGTTTGAACGTGTACCAGTATTTATGACATGACTAGGTATAGCTCCATTCAAGCAACACTTTGCAATTGATACAATCGCCATTACGAACACTATTAGTTTACTAATATTTGGATTCGTAAATAACCACTTCATTTTCAACTTACGCATATTTTCCGTAGCATATATTCATAGCATTTGCCAAACATATCTTATTTTTATACTGCCAATATAAACAATTCTTGATTCAGTGTGTTTTCTCTTCCTCGTTTATTACCTAATTAACGTTGCGAGATAAAATAAAGACAGTTATCAGATAATCGCGCACAATATTTTGCAAAGGTTTTGAACTTTTATATAACTTGTCTTACTGCGATATTTGTGTAAGGAATTGCAAACATCAATTTATCCCAATCTTAGTCAATTCATTACCCAATCTATCTACAATACATATCTACATTAGTATGTATAGGTATTTACGTAATGATTGCTCGGAAGAGAATTTTGGAGCAAAACTTGTTTTTAATTAAATTAACGTATGACAAACTTCATATTTATTAGTTTAATCAGAATTATGCTATTAAAATAGTTATCAATAAATATGCTTGGTTGCACGGATTTTCGAGTACCTAAATATTAATGCATACATATAAAAAACATACTAATACTAAAATTGCCTATAAAACTTAATTTATTTGGTATAGTAAATTTTAGTATTGTATGACGTAAAACTAAAATAAAATAATAAAAAAAAATAAAAAAATATGCAAACATACGACTGTAACATTACAAGTGTAACTTGGCACCACTTTTCCCAACTGGAACGTAAACAAACCACATTTATCGGTTCAAATCGGTAAACCCACTTTCACTTGTATATTATAAGAATAAAATAATAAAAACACAATTCTTACTGATAGCCCCAACAAATACCCGAATTTAAAATTGCGAACCCGCCACGTTATCACTCTTTGTTCTGGACTTAACAAAGCACAAAGCTTACCGAAATGATTAAGATTTTAATTCAACTTTTTCAATACGAATGCTATTTCAGCGAAATAATTTCATCACAATTTTTTGCTGATATTTTTAGACTACAAAATGCAAAACAAATTCCATGACACCGGATTTACTTAACACAAATTAATAAAAAAAAAAACATTTCACGGATTTCCCAATCAGAATATGCAAAGTATCCGCCCGCTTCAAAACAACTTTTACGCAAATGTCACAGTCTGATTGGAGAGTGTGTGAAAGAGATGAAAATGGTAACGAATTCGACTGAACTGGGGAATTTATTTTGAAGCGGGAAATGGAGAGTACAACAAAATTGATTATTGGCTGTTACATTTGTTTGTTCAAATAAAGTACAAATAAATTGCATTTAAGTAGTGTAATATCTCATAAATTGTTTAAGGCAAGTGCATGTTTTTTTTATTTATTCAACCCATTTGCTGATGTATGTAAAACATCAGAGACCTCGACAGTGCCGACAGCACTTAAGAAATTTTCAAATGTGTAACTGTTAGGGGGACCTTAACGAAGAAGTGAACAGGGCGACGTGTTTGACAAAAAACGTTCTGCAGATAAGCAATCCAATCGTTTTAGGTGAGGTGAATGCTTGAGATAAGTCGAACAATGATCTTGAAATTACGCTACAAAAGCATTGTTGCCATGCTTGAACATGGAACGCAGTACTAGTACGTATGTAGATACAAATTTGTAAACTACGAGTCGGGCCTCACGGGAATAGTGTTCCGCACTGTTATTTTAACTTTACCTATCCCAATTGTGGGTGGCCATGGTGTAGTGGTAACATCATCGCTTGTAACGCTGTTGGTTCACGGTTCAAATCCTGATGTCAACAATCATTTATTTATTTCGCATGAAATAAGGTACATAACTATGCCACAGTTTTTGAGTTATTTTTTAATAAAATAAATTTGTAAAAAAAAAAAAAAAATCTTGTTGCAGAAATACTCTAGTTTCATAGGGTGCATCTAAATTTGTATTTTTTAATCGCAAAATTCCTTTTTTTTAAATTGAAAAAGAGCATTTTAAGATGGTAACACAATTTTTTCAAAAAATATTATTTTGAAGGTATCTCCAGTACAAGCAAACGCTTTCGTATATGTATAGGCATGTAATAATATAGCTGCAAAAAAAAAAAAAAATATTTTTTTCGAATTATTTTTTTTCAAATTTACACTCACAGTGGTGGAATGTCTGCGAAAAATGAGTACCTTCTCCCTCCTTCCGTTTTCAAAGTATGTGACCCAAAGACTTGAAAAAATCATATTAATAGAGCATTTCTGGATCAATGTATAACGACAAATAAGTCCGCTTTCGATATTTTTTTATTAATTTGCGAGATATCACATCCCCTATGTAAGTAACTTTTCCAAGAGCCCTAAAGGAGTGCTCGAAAGTAGGATTTTAACTCGATCCTCTAACCAATAAACAAAATTTCAATAAAATCGGTTCAATAATTCAGAAGTTGTTCAATAAAATAGCCCACAAAACGCCATCTCCGCTTTTCGTATTGAGTAATAGTTGCAGTAATTAAACATTTTCATTTCAACGAAACTCTATATGTACGAGTTGTGCTTGACGAATTTGTTTAAGTAGGTACTAAAAAGAAGTGAAAACGTTATCAACTTTTTGAAAAAAATATTAAAAGGTCCTAAAGCTTTTTTTGTTTTTTTTTTTTAAGTTCTAAATCTTTTTTCAGTTTAACTTTTTGCAAAACGACTAATGGCTGAAGCTTGGTTAGATACCTCCACAGCAACTTATACCGTACTGTAATTTTGTTGGAATATTCCAAAACATACCGTTTTTAAGGTTTTATTATCACAGAATTTTCTGAGACGATAGAATCGATCGTAGATATTGTTTTAAAATTAAAATATATACGGACGAGCTCATATTTTGGTCAATGTACGAGGGGTGTTCGATAAGTCGGTGACTTTGAAATGAAATACTTGTTTTTTTTTTTCAAAATTGAATTTATTTTTCAATATAGTCTCCTTTCAGCGCGATACACTTTTCCAAATCTCACAAACCAAAGTTCTTTCAATCACTGTAAACAGCTAAGCGTTTGACAGATCTATTTGATTTTTTTTGCATCAAAGTCACAGACTTATCGAACAGCCCTCGTAATATCTAAATATTTGAACTGATTTACTAATTCAATTTTAAAACAATTCGTGTCACAAGATGATTGATTATTAAACACTGTAAGAACACAATTTGAACTTTGGAGCTATCACAACTTTTTACATTAAAGTAAGTTTCAAAGCCAGGAGACTCTTGCATATTACGACTGAAGTGCATCAATTTAGTTTTAGTACTGGCAACTAGCTTGTGTTCCGAAAACCATAATCTTAGAAGGTGAACATAATGATTTATATCAGCACTGACTTTACGCCCAAATCACTCTACTTTGGTAGAAGGTTTGAGACTGAGATTCCAAACCGTGGTATATGGAATAATGGCGGACCGTTGCTTGATCCAAAAGGAATTGTTTTGTATACAAATGGAACAAGGATTCAGGAGTTGGCGCCGTTGTGTATGGACCCAATTACAAGATTACGAAATAACTTGGAAAGAGTCCTAGTGTTTTCCAGGCCGAGCTTTACGCTATCGAGACCTGTGTTAACATAAACTTGCACTCAGGCATCAAAGGTACCGCTATACACATACTCATCGACAGCTAAGCGGCTCTTAAAGCGCTGATATCCCAATTGATCAGTTCAGAATCAGTCCTAAGTTGCTTCGACAGTTTACAAAATTTGGCCCGATACAATAAAGTAAAATTGTGGTGGGCGACCAGGTCATGTAGGCGTTGACGGCAACGAAACTGCAGATCTGCTAGCCAGAAAAGGTTCCTCTGAATTGTTCATTGGACCTGAACCCTTTTGCGGAATATCTGATTCTGCCTTTAAACTGACTGTAAACAGTTGGGAACTGGAATAAATCCCAAGCTCTCAGAAAGCTGAAAGAGCTATCCAACTCTTCCAAAAAAAGGCAGTTGATATCCTAAAATATAGCAGAAACGAAATAAAAAGGCTTGTGAGCTTCCTTACTGGTCACTGCCAATTACTCTACGAGTACCACCTAAATAACAACCTGCCGCCTCTGCCTAGAAGAGGGCGAAACTGCAGAACACTTACATGTCAGTGTGTAGCTCCTTGTAGAAGTAGGAGAAGCTTCTTCCTTAAGGAGATAATATCTGCATTAAATATAAGGAACTCCTCCGCAGCCGTAATTACAGCTTTCATAAGGAAAATAGAAGAACTGCTGCCATAAATAGTGGCCTCTGCCACAATACATCTTTTTGGTTGCAATGCCTACACGCCGTTTGAGTGTGGCCACATAGACCGCGCCATGAGTCCCGAAAATCTGTAAGGACACATTCCGATTTAGTGTTCAGTTCGGACCCACTTTTATTAAAAAAAAAATGTCCAATGTTTTCGTAAATCCGTTTTTGATTTTGTTTTTAAAAATATGCAATTTATTTTCTTCAAAATTTGCCTCGTCTGAACACACGACATTGCTCCAATCCCTATGCAATTTAGCCCAATGAAGACATCGTTTCTTGTTCTCCTCAGAAAGCCGGCCTTGTAACCTCTAAGTCCGGTTTCTGTTAGTCTTCTTCTAACCGTTCCCGCAGATAGCGTAACATTCTGGCCTTCTTGAAGCGATGCATCTAGGTCAGAAGAGGTCTTCTGACGATTTTTTAAAGACTCCCGGGCAAGAATCTGATCTTCACAAGCCGAAGACTTTCTTAGAAATGTACTCTCCAGTCTCCCTGTATAGCCTTCGTATTGAACGGCTGCACGCGAATGCTTAAGAGGTCAAAAGGACAATTAGAGCTCTTTCAGCTTCACTTAATTTATGTCTTTTTGGCTTAGCCATCTTTAGGTTGATTAGTTTTATTATTTGAATCAGGAATCCACCATAATTTAGTCATTAATTCGTAACGGATCCTGGGAAGTCAAAAATGTACCCCAACCTGCAGTAATTTTTTATAAAACGTATTTTATTGGGAGTGCTTTTCATTTATGGCCACTGCTGTATGTACCTACCATTTAAATTTTTTTTTATTCCCGGGATCGTTTCGATTTTTTCAAGAATTCTGAGAACCGCTGCAAATGACAAATCCTAGCGAAAACTTGGCTAAAATTTGATCAAAGAACACAATGCCAGTGTTTTAAATAAAAAAAAAAAAAAAACCATTCATGGAGAATAGGGGATAAAGTGCGCGGTTGTGACTAAATATGTTCAGGTAAAATGTAAACGTCTGGACCAATACAGTAGTGGTATTCTGGCCGCGAATACATTGATTAAATTTGTATGAGAGGACTGCATTTGTATTCAGTATTGAAAGATACGCAAGAAATAGTAAAAAGAAATAAAAATGATTTAATGAACTTCGCACTTTTTCGTTTATTTTGTTTGGTTTTAATCTTCCATTACATTGTAACTCAGGGAAAATCCATATTTTATTATGTTTTCAGCTTCATCCGCATCGAACAGCATCAGCGCACTTAATGTGAAGGTGGTGGAGCATTCTTATCAACGTGGCCGAGCTGCTCCTCCGGCAAATGAGGCCAGAATGTTGGACGATTAATTGGATCCAAAGCTGCCTCTGGGAATGCATCACGGTAGTCCTCCATGGTCATCTGGTCGAATGGCAGGAGAGATTTCAAGTGTGCAATGTCCTTCTGGTAACCGGCAATACGACCATCTGATGCTTTCTTAAAGGCTTCAATCTCAGCCTTTGTCTCCTTGGTCTGTGCCTCAACCTGAGGTGTGACATTATCTTTTGGGTATGGGACCTTAAGACCTTCGTATTGCTTCTGGAAGTTGTCTACTAACCCAGCAATTGGGATGAGTTTCTTGTAGTAGGCCCAATCGATTTTTGGTGGATTTTCTGGGTTGGCCAGCACGGCACGGATATACAAATCCGATTTGGTTTTGAACGTTTGAAAGTTGGCCCTCTGGTTGGCGGGCACACGCTCAGCCAGAGCAGCCCAGTTGACAGACGATTGGACAATGCGTTTTGATGCCATTGCGAAGAATTATTTTCTCACGAATCTGAAAGATAGACGGTTGTCGGTCAGTTGAGGTTATGTAAGGGTGGATGGAGCTCATAAGTGCTATACTACATGAGTTGCGTAAGACTTCGAATTTTATTCGTTGTATGTAAATCTTAATTGATCCTAGCAATATGTTTGCTAAAAAAGGACATGTAAACTATTTTCACTGCTGCAGACTGGACGTTATGTAAGGTCTTCATGCTCTACCCAAGGAGTAATGGTTTGCTGCAGTCCATCAGATTTTAGAGTTGTTCGAAATAATTTACAACAAATTTGCAATTGAAATGAAACCGAAATATAAATCGATTTCATTTTGCCCTCGAAATCAACCAAATAAAAGAGGAATTTACAAAATTTCGCAAAACTATTCACTTACCAACCAAGATGACGGAAAAAACTTGACACCTCTGCTTGACACTCTTGACAATTCGATAAAAAGTCAAGATGGTGGGGAGCTGTCAGTCAACAGCGATGTAATCCAGTGGAAAATTATAGCACCTATGATTATGGTATGTTGGCATCTAGCTTTTGCAGATTGTTTGAGCTTTACAGTGCTGGAGCGAAAATCTAGCTTCGATTCAGAATTGCTCGAATATAAAATAAAAAAAAAAATTTTAATCTCCACAGCTTTTTAGAAAGCGAATTGATTATTTACTGATGTTACATTTTCCAGAGATAATTTATGACAAATTGCATCTTTAGCAAATCTGTTAACGCGCCATTATAAAGAATATTTGCCCTGAATGAATGTAAATCAGATAAAAATCTACTTTTTAAATGCAAAAAAAAAAGAACAGTAAAGGTTATCAATAAATGCACTTCTAATGGACCACAAATTTAAAACTTTGCAGAGAAAATAGAGAAAAGGAGAGCATATGTGTTGCGTTGCTCATGTTGGTTTTATTGTTTAAAAAGTTCTACGTCTAATGTTTGGCCGTTCTCGATGTTGTGGCTCGCAAGTGCAGTTTTGTTGGCGCCCTTGGATCGTGTATGCAATTTGCCATTGGACATTCCCTGCTTGAAGAGCTGTTAGTCGAAACTATGCAGGAAAGATCACAGGTTTCGTTTTAGTTTCTTACTATCTCTAATGCTCGGGCTTCGCTATAAACTTACTGAATATGGATGCAAGAGTTCTTTTGGACTTATGGGTTAGATTGATATCTTTCCGGCTTTGTCATCACGTGGAGTCCTAATTTGTTTATTAGTTCAAATCTAACAATTTTATCCTACAATATTACTCTTTGTGTCAAGTGAAGAAGAAATTTATGCTAAATATGACGTCGAAGGACATTTCCGGAAAGAGTTTCATTCAACTTTATGAAACTAACAAAAATGGAAGCCCAAAGCTGTTCGTGCACCTGAACAAGAATGCACCGTGTATATATGAGTCAAGTTCTGCACAATATCTCTATTCCTGCACTTACTCATCGGCACGCAATACCGCATGCGGAATTTCTACACATCTGCCTCTGGCTTCTGACGTTAATTAATAGATTAACATTTGAGTAGGCAATTTTAGTGTAAACTGGATTATCTCATGCTACCAACAAAAATAACAGCATTATATTGGCTAGGAAGTTGATTGCTGTATCATTTCGTGGATGATACCCATAGGAATTTCAAAGGATAGTGGGTGTAGAAGTGTTGATACCGTCGTCTTAGGCATATCTTCCTCATAGAACACGTCTGCTGGCTTTGTTCATAACTGTGTTAAACTAAATAGTGTTAAACTAAACAGTAGATTGAACTCTTACAAAAATCAGTGCTCCGTTTGTTTGAAACGGGTTTTGTCTTGTTTGAAGGCACTTTCGTTTTTTGTCATACAATAGACTAATTACAAAACAGACTCAGTTGTTACTGTTTGAGAGATAGGTTCAGTTTCTTATCCCAGCAAAACATTAAAAAGTTTTTTCATAAATAAACGTCTCGCGACTGTCTGAAGACATCTCAAAGGAAGGCTGTCATGAGAATTTGATCAACTACGACCTTCATAAACAAAGTACATACGCAAAAAACAAAACATGCACATCTCAAATGTTTTTTTCTATATTTCGGCTCAAGAAGTTATGGACTAATAATATTAGCCGCGTTTTAATGCACAAAACAATAACAACACGAGAACCAGTACCTGAGTTGGTTCAAGTAATGTGAACCTGATGGATAAATTCTGAACCTGAGCAATAGATGGAGAATATATTGCAAAGTTTGGTAGCAATCGGTAATCGGCAGATGCCATTTATATTTTTGTTTACAAATCTAAAGATTGGACACAATTTTCCTTAAATTTGTATGAATAAAGTGTACACCAAAAGTAAATTAGAATACATTTTTTCTTCTTGGCACTGACTTTAAAGCATTTGTGCTTGTTTTTTCCTCAATAAATTTCAATTGGAAAAAGCGATTTTTTTTTTTAAATTTCGTTGATCTGAACAAATTCAGTTCAATAACAAAATGTAGATTTTAGTGACTAACAATATGAACCGTAAAGTGAGCATAAACTATAACACATGTGTACACAAAAATGGATGCATGCACACTAATTTGATCGTTTGCGACTAAATATGACGGTGTGCGCATTCTTATGTGCGTCCAATGTTTATAAATCCATTTTATACACATAGACTGCACAAGAGGGACACTAATATGAACGTATATGTGGAAATTGGCACATTGGCTAATTTCGTCAACAACCAAAAAACGATATTTAAGAGAATTTCAGCTGTTTGCTGGCCTCAGACATCAATGTACACTGGGGTAATGATGTGTGTCATGTGTTATGTTATTAGCTATACCAATGCATCTCCCACATTACGGCACTTTAAGGTAATGATGTGACCATGGCCTCAAATTATGTCCTTACCTTTCCCATAATGACATATGGCAATGCCACAAACCAGCTGCTCCAACTGACATTTCTCACTTCCTTACATGTTATAAAACGTTCCAAGTACAATTTTTAAAATCGAATGAAAAATGATAATTAAACAAATAACACGTTTAATTTCAACTCCAATTAATCAACAAAGATGTATTTCATCCGCCACAGCGGCAGTGACGAAAATTCATCGTTCAATTTACTGCAGAATGTATCCGACAGTTGTGGTCCTGCCCGATGGTTCATCAATTAACGTCCGGTACCACGAGCCAAGGAAGATAATTAAGGTTGAGGACGAGAAATATTTCTACAAACATTATTCTAATTTATGATTGTTTTGTTTATAGCTTCCACTGGACTTGAGTACGCTCACTGACGCAGAACGCAAAGCCCGCCTCGATGCACGTAAACCAAGAAAGAAGATCAAGATCGAGGAAGAAGTCGAAGACAATTTCAGTTCGAAGAAGTACTTGAAGTACATCAAGAAGAAGAAGTAAACATTTAAGTTAAATTTCTTTTAAAATAAATATCCATAGAAAAGTATTTTGTTCTAAATGTGAATCGCATGAAGTGTCTATTGATTGCTGTAGCGCATGGTCGGGGGAATTGAAAGACCTCATGATGAACGCATGGAATCGTCGAACATTCTGATAGCCTTGATCTGAGTGATGAACAATTTTGCCTATCAGCTAACCGAGCCAGATTACATGATCCACTGAACTATTGAAAGCTACATGAAATGACTGGGATGAATGCATAGCCGATGATTGAAGACTTAGCACCATTTTCAACGCGCAGGGTCGGGGTGTAGAATAGTCATATGGTAAGGTATGCCTTTTGTACGAGGTGATTAAAATTTATCCAGAGGAGGTATCGTTCATAATGTTGTAAGCAATGCTCGCAAGGCAGTGAGGTCATAGTTGAAAGATGATTACGTTTCCAGTACTAGAGGCATCTCAATCACTGTCACAGTGATTCCTGAGAGAAGAATTAAAGACATACGTGTGGAAGATTGTGGAAGGTTAAATATATCGTTTCATGGAAGATCTATAAATGCGAACTGAATAAAGTTTTGCCTACTGCCTCAATCTGATCTTCAAGGAATTCACAAAAGGATGTCCAAACTTGTGAAGCATATTCCAGATGGGGAATGAGCGAAACAGTCATACAGAAAAAGAGGAAGGTAAGGGTTTTCGAACTATGTACCATCTTTTTATAAAACCCAAACAGAATTAGATTTGCTAACATTAGGATATAAATATACCCTGAGGTCGTTACAACAATTCACACTACTCGTACTAAGAGTGTGTTGTGATAACGAATAATTAAATGCTTTCAGCATTCACCATATCCTAGAACATGCCGTACTTTGGCATTTTATAGCATTAAGAATCGACCGACATCTCCAATCCTTATTGCTCTTATAGATTTTCATGTCATATCATAATATCGGTAATAATGTGAATAAAGGGGATACGACTTAAGTGACCGTAAGAAATACCAGATTGGACTGTGAAAGAGTTGAAAAGTAAGTCTCTAAGTTAATAGAATCTTATACTATGGTAATAAATACAAGTGGGAACATGAGAATAGAGAGCTGATCGAAGACCTTGGATGTAGATAAAGTCGTTTTCTTGACCATTTTCCAAAACGTTCGAACATTTATGCAAGAAACAATAGGTTTTTAACACTAACAGTCGACATTTTTCTCACAAAACCATGTTGTTCTTTGCATATAACAGTGTGGTGACCGGCTCTAAGAAAGGCCTATAATATAACTAAACTTAACAAGGTACAAAGAACAGCATGCATAGGCACCACATGTGCTCTACGGTCTACCCCGCCAGATGCTATAACAGTCATCTGTATCTTTTACCTCTAGACCTACACATAACAAGCGTTACAGCACATAGCGCGATCAAACTCAGAGAGTTTGGGCACTGGACTGCGAAACCTTACGGGCATAGTAGTATACTGGACTGTCTACCGAAAGAACTCGTATCGCCCTCAATAGATAACATTATCTCCAAAATGGATTTCACAAAGGGTTTCAACGTACAATTCTCCACAACTCATTACACACAAATATAACGCCAAGGCAAAAGATCCTGATCTGATTTCCAGGACATAGTAACGTTTATGGAAACGAACTTGCTGATGAACTGGCCAGGCAAGGCTCAGCCCTCCAATGCTCACTTGTGGAATAAGTCCACGTTCCGCTTGGAGAAGTCAATGCGGTATATCCTAAATATTAAGGGTGGCCATGGTGTAGTGGTAACATCATCGCTTGTCACGCTGCAGGTTCACGGAATCCTGATGTCAAGAATCATCTATTTATTTCGCATGAAATAAATAAATAAGTCGATCAATTGCGAAATCTTATGTGAACTCTACTGCGAAGGCATAACACTGGCAGTAGGGTGGTCATATGGCTAAAATGTAACTTGATCGTGATGATGACATCAGGAGGACGGAAAAAATACTGTGAATCATAAGCAACGACAATAACAGCAAAACAAAAATACTCCCCAGTTGTCTGGATCGGATGCCACCCTTGGAGTTCACTGAAACTTAATACCATCTGAGTTTTAAACCAACTACACCAATCTGTCCTTCTCTATGTCACTTCCCCTTTTCACAAGAACGTCCGTGTCTTAAAAAATTAGTATAAGGATATTCATATCCCCTTTGACACGTGCAAATTATAAAAAAAAAACGTTCCTTATAAAAGCCAACCTCAGATGGACTAGGCTAACAAACTGTGTCATATCCATAACGATGTGGCCAGACTACAACAAAATTAAAACAACAAATTTTCTAAATAGAACGCGTAAAGACATCGTCAGACCTCGGAGACCACGCAGTCAAATTAAGAATCCCATACAACACACACTGTCGCAGTTGCAATGTCCCAACTGAAAGAGAAACCCGTCACAGAGAAAAACATCAAAGAACTTAGTACTTTCTTGAATTCTACAGGTTGAATCTAGAGACTCCTCACCAAGTCTCTAGACCGTAACACTCAGGTTACATGAGTTATGGTAACAAAACGGCACCTAGTGCTAATTGCATTCATATAATAGTCAGATTTTTAATCTATGGAAGACTATTTCTTTAAAGAGTTTCGGGTTACAAGACAACTTTGATTTCGGTTTATACCTACAGTTGGTGACATTACATTTTACACTTTTTTTTTTAAAACTTTAAGTGAGGAAAATATTTTCAGTTTATTATTTTCATTTACATGATTAAGGGCTAGGCTCGAGAGCAATCCGCAATCATAATTGTCATCAGAATATTTTCAATTAAAAAATGTGTGTTTCGGATAAGTACAGCACAAATGCCTTCTCACAGCTCTAAGCCTTGTATGGGCTATAAACGTCAGCTGCCTGTTTCTTGATGGGAAAGTCTTAAGCTTAGTACGCTGATCGAGCTTAAATTTAGCTCAAATATATAAATGTCTCGGATGCTTAAATTATGCAAAGCATTTAAGCGAAGTAGTACGCATTTTATGAGCTTAATTTGGATGGGCTAGCGGAAGGCCTCCACACAATTTTAGCTTGTGAAATAGTTCTTCGGTGCATTAATACGGCGCTTAATTTTTGACAGATAGTGGAAAAAAAATAAAAAATGTTTTCTTTGATTCTGGTTATTATTATTTATTTAATGTATAAGTTATACGGTTCTCGGTGCAATTAATTATGTTGACATAGGTAGAGCAATTGCTATATTCTCATATGGTCAGTTCTGCAATTATATTTTCCCATGTGATGGCATGGATCAAGAGTCGTTTGCTAAGTTCGGTTCTGCAGACTCGTCGATTAGTTAGCCTGAACAGGATCATTATGCATAATGTCGGATTAATCATTTGGACCACACCACATATTTATTTTTTGCTCTTCTTCATTCATGACATAAGCCGACACTGACAGCTGTCAATTGTTTTCTTTTCTCATCTATACCTTGCACTCAATTTAAGCGGCGTTAAACAATCAATTGGACAACGCAAGCCCATCGGCTTTAACTTACATATTTCAGGACTACAGCCTAGTTAAGTTAGACTAATATACGTAAATAATTTAATAAAGCTTGAGGAGTCCAAAAGACGTAAACAAGTGAAAACAAATTGAGAGAATTGAGCTTTGTGTGTCGTGGTAGTCGATCGTTGGATTTCAAACTGTATGCGTCCAAAAAAATAATTAGTTGGTTATCCTGCACTAGTTCTCTAAACCAGACAAATGCATTCCGAATATCCCAACGGAAATGACACGAACAAATTTCGAACCAATAAATAAATAAGAATTGTCATTCTACAATAAATATCCTGAACGATTAAAAAAATACCCCAAAGTGCTTTTCCATAATACAATTCGTATTCTACTACAATATAACACCAACCATACCCGACTTGGCATCACCTGCAATCTACTCCATACGAATAAGAATATTAAAACAGAATACAACAAAAAAAGAAGAAAATTTTCATCTTTTTTTGGTAAACACATCCCGTCCATGTTGCCGTGTTTTGTCTTTTTCGCATTTCTCTCCGTTCATTCGATTTCAGTCGCTTTTCTGTTGTCGTTCCGTTGTGTTTCTCCAGCGGTAACCGTTACTCCGCCGTTCGTCGTTTTTTTTTTCTATGCATTTTTCCATAAGCTGTTCCGTACACAGCGCCTGCAAGAAGACGAACTTCAAAATGAAATCGGATTCCCAATTTGTACTGTCAAAATGTGAACGTATTTTCCCCTACGAATTCGCCAAGTAGTGACAATTAGAAACTTCAAAACAAAACAAAACGCAAGTGTTTTTTCCTTATTTCCAGTGCACAGAAGTGGTAAAAAAAAAAAAACAGTGAATTTGTTTTCAAATAAAAAAAAAATAAGGGCTACCAAAAAAAAAAAAAAAATTCTACAAAAAAATGCACTTTTTATCTTGTTTATTATGAGCCCTCCATTCGTATGCGTGCGACAAAGACAACCCTCCAATAAGTGTCGGTAAAGTGCAAATGAGACATCGTCGCCGTCATCTTTGAAGGAATTTTCATTTCTACCGCGCCAAGGGATATTTTCGTGTGTCAAAGAGAGCCGAGCGATAGATAAATAGAATCTCCGTCTGTGCTCTCTGTTCCGTTCTGCATTAATCGAGCCCAGCATCTTTTTTTTTTTTTTTTTTCGTTCATTCTACTACGGGCTGTCAGAATTTTTTTTTTTGTTATTTTCTTGTGGAGAGATTCGGGTTTCTCGTCGTCGGATTCCTGTGTTTTGTGTGTGCAGCAGTAGAAATGTTCAGAAATTAACAAAATTTCTGACAAAAATTTACTCGCGCATTGTGCTAAATAAATTGTGAAGAATTCCAATCAAAAGAGTTGTGCAAAAGCCTAGAAAATACGATTTTTCCTCAAGATACACAGAAGAAGTGCAAGAAGAAGAAAGTGCCAAAGAATCCAATAAGAAAAAAAAAAAAAAAAAAAGTGATAGAAAAAAAAAGAAGAGAAGAGGGAATTGTAATGTTTATCTGAATGGTGGATGGATGGTTGGATAGTTTTTAAATAAATTAAAATAATTCTTATCAAAATGGATACCTTAAGTTGCAGCGCAACCCCATTCGGAGGGCATCGTATGCAGCAGTGGCGCCTCTAAAAACGTAAGAACCCACGAAGACGATGTTGAATTCTTTTCTTATTCAGATTTTGTTCTCATTCTATGCCACGGGACGACGGTATTTTCGAGTTTACTTCTGTTCTGTGTGTTGGGTCCCCCGCCTTCATTTTCAGTGTCTCTTCTGCTATTTCTAGATTAAAATAAAAAACAAATCAAATCCGAGTAGAATAATTAAGAACTGGGCCAGAGGAGAGAATTTCTTGGTTTCGGTCGTAAATTTTGCTCCAATTCGCAAAAAAAAAAAAAAAAAAAACCAACAGAATATCTTCAACCTTTCGCTACAGGTAGACCTAGACAGACAGGCGAAGTTATCTTTCTGCAGAATATCTGATTAGGCCCGACAATAATGGAACATGGCAGCTGATGGAGATAGATTAAGTGTGAACTCACCTTAATGTGTCTTTGCATCTTGTGATCTTTTCTTTTTTTAAGTTTTATTGTTGTGTTTTGCGAATATTTTTCATCAAAATATTCGCAATTAAAAAAAAAAGAAGAGAAGAAGAAAAATCAACATCGCCGCAATGTTCGTTTATTTATTTATTTTTTTTTTTTTTTGCAAAAAACAGATAAGTGATGGTGTTCATGGTCAATCTTGGTGATGTGCGTGATCCAACAGGGGATGGAACACATATTAGATATTGTAAACATTGCAAAGAAGAAAACAAGTGCGCATAAAGATAAACTTACATTTTTACGAAGCATTTTCTGCGTATTTAAGAAATTCTGTTGAATTTTTCTAAAAGTTTGGTAGCAATGATATATGGAGTACCTCAAGGCACTATGTTAGGGAATGTATTGCAAACAAGAACAAGAATAGGAACCAACGCAAAGTTGGTGAAGGAATGCAAAAAGGAATTTGGCATCCTAGCAATTTTCACCAACATGACATACCGGGGAACGAAGTATGAATACTAATAGTGACAACCATATAGGGTCTTCAAGGCGACATATAGCAGTTCGTTTGCAAATCGTCATGAGCTACAGTGGAAGAAGAATCAAACTTTTAAAGCCGTCAAAGCTAGAAAAACGCTTAATCTAAGGTGGCCGTGGTCACGCTGGATATTCACGGTTCAAATCCTGATGTTAAGAATCATCTATTTATTTCGCATGAAATAAATAAAAAAGTCGATCAATTGCGAAAGCTTATGTCAACTCGACTGCGAAGGCATAACACTGGCAGTAGGGTGGTCATATGGCTAAAATGAAACTTGATTGTGATTATGACATCAGGAGGATTGAAAAAAATACTGTGAATCATAAGCAACGACAATAATCCTTGGACTTTACTGAAACTTAATACCATCTAAGTTTCAAACCCACTACACCAATCATTCTTTCTCTCTCACTTCCTACAAACGCCCGTGCCCTGAAATAGTTGAAGGGTATTCATATCCCCTTTAGTTCTGTCCTCACCCTGCATAACCAACCAACCAACCAATCATGTTTCTAAAGTATAGTCTAATTTTTACGGCAATAGAGACGCTGCAGCAATATTTTAAATTCGTAGACATATCTCTTGAAATTACTGATAAAAAGGACAATTTTTGACGTTTTACATTTAATGTTTGGCATTTGACAATTAACTGAAGTTGGCTGCACTGCATTGGAATGTGTCTTTGCTAAGATGATTTTAAATACATATCATATACATATATGTACGTATGTATGTGGGAGCAACTAAAAATAAATTAAGTTCGATTAAGTAACATCAACTTGGTTGTGGTACAGGTTTATGAGCAGTATCAGTAAACAATCCTTAGTCTTATTTTTTTTTCCCTGATTAAAAAAAGGTAGGCCAGACCCTGTATCGGCTGTTAGCGCTAACAAATTATTTTTCTCATAAGAATGCAGAATGAGGGGCGGTTATGATCATGTTATGCCTTTTTCTGGGCTTCAATGTTTCTTGTTGGGACCATTAATTTACTTTACCTTGGATGGCGCTACCTCAGCCAACAAACCTCTACAAGCAGCTCAATCTTTCGCTAATGGCCTCCAGTTTCACACTCCAAATTGGCTGAGGTCCGTTTCCAACTGTGCTCTGTACCTAAGGTGGTATCTTCCTCTGCTGCGTTTTCCACTAGGGTGCACTCTGATATACTCTAGGCCAGTACTCTGGTGTTCATACATTCTTCATGTCATAGCTATCTTGGCGTTGGATTCGCAAGATATACTGGACCGTACATCACACGAAGAATCTTCCTTTCGAAACAACTAAGAGTACTTTCATCTGCTTTTGGGCTCCGCAGTTTACTCTGACAACGACACCAGTCCTCGAAGAATTACTCTTGCCAACCGCTGTTTCTTTGAGCTAAGAAGGCAATTGATAAGTAAGACCCCCATTATCCCAGATCTGCTTTTTTTATAACAAAACAAATGAAAATATTCTTGTTTCTTTCGAAAGGAAGATTCTTCGAAACCTACAGTTTTATGCCGCTTCCGAACTCCAATTATTTCGATTGAGAGACTATTCATATGACAATTTTACTCTGGGAAAGTGAAACAGTTTTTGGAACTCGCACCTTGAGATTCTCGCTGATTGGACAGGGCGGATCCGGAGATATTTTTCAAAAAACTACGAACGGTCTTATTTTCTTTGTTCGAAAGAACATATAAATTTGTTCCTCCTTCACGGTATGCCTTTGGTCTCATATTGGGAAAAGATGCCGAAATAACTTTTTTCCCGATTTACCTTTAGTTGCGTTCCGTAAAAAGGAAACATAAATCGAAGAGGGCTTCTGTAGCCCTCGAAAAGGCATAAGTGACAAATGTCTTAGCAAAATTTATAGGGCTTCGTACAGACCCTCCCCTTGGGTCGTACTAAAAGTATGCAAAATTTAAGCTCTCTAGGACATCCGAGGCCGCCTCTGTAGCATTTAGAAGGCAATTTCTTAGCAAATGCTACAATGCACTTCAAATTCCTGATCTTAGCTGGCCAACGACGCAAATACAGAAAGTTCACTTTTCCGCTGGCGGCATCCTTATTGGTCATAGTTCATGAATAAATTTTATTATCAACGGTATTTGTGGACCTAACGATCGAGGTAACCGTTGTAATTCATATAACTATTGAGGCCTGTAAATAGCAAGCACTTCCAATGAGCTATACCTAATTATTAATAGGATTTACGTAGCAATAAAATTAGTAATAAATTGTGCTGATCATTATACTATATCTAGGTGCAGTGGTTTTAAATTTCTCAAATCTAATAGCTAAGTATTTTAACATTATTCCTATTTGTCTATAAAATCTATCAGGCACGTGTTACATTCAAAAAACTACCCAAACAACGGTAATTAAAACCAGACTAAGGAATCAATCAATTTTTCCCGCAAAATAAATCAAAAGTAATTTTCCCCACCAATCAAATCTAATCTAATCCTATCAATGGCATTTTCAAGGTAAACCGATCGCAGTCAGTAGTTGTCATAAAACTTAATCAGCCAAATTAAATTTATTGATACATTTACCCGGTATTATGCAAAACCAATTCGTGTTTCAGTCTTACGTAAAAAAAAAAAAAAAAGTCCAAACACCATCTTCCGTCGAAGACGAGTCTCTTCCCAAAATCGAATTATCTGCGTGCTCTGCAATTTGCTGCTACTGTTACTAAGACACTTAATACACGACAAGAAAACTCGGCCAAAATCCCACTGATGCACAACTAGATAGATACATTTTGTTAAGTTTCATTGTATTTGGCTCGTTTCAATTTAATGAAGATCACCTGAATCGGCTTCGCCCGGCTCACTTATAATTTTGCGCTTCTTCACGTTTTTCTTATTTATTATTATTATTTTTTTTTTTTGTTAATTGCATAATAAAATATAATTAAAGAGACTTTTTGTTGCAAAATAATTGTTGGTTTGTGTTGATTGCATAAAGGAGAAAAAAAAATTGTGTTTCTCTGCCAATTCCGGTTAATTGAGATCGCAAAATTAATTTCGATCTAGTTAGGTTGATCATTTTGATTTCTAAGTGATCGTTCCCCCAAAAGATCACTAGTCGGGCGAGTTTGTTTACTAGTGATAAAAAAATTATTCCAGATTTGATCTTTAACTTCCTCATGACATTTTTTCTTCGTGAGATAGCTTGTGGTCATGCCATCGGGAGTATGGGTAGTATCTTTCATATTTACGTTTTGAAAGTGAAATCATTTAGCAGAACTTAAAAGTTCATCTGATACATAATTAAATGGCGAGAGAAAGAGAGAGACAGGGGACAGGGGAGGCATTTTTGAACCTTGAAATTGATGTGAGCGCGTGATGATAATAAAACAAAAAGTGAATTGTTATGCAATTTTTGTTTGAAATTGTCTGAGAGATTAGAAAATTATTAAACGCAAGTTAAAGCGAATAATGAAAGGTTGCGTGACAGTACGAAATTGCGTGTGTTTATCTTGAAAACGTTACCTCTTAATCGCTGCGATAAGGTAAATAAATCCACTTTAAGTTTTCTTTTTTGGAATAACGATAATAAAATTACTTGCAAGAAAAGTTAAATTGTGCTTTAAAATAAAGAAATTAGAGCAAAGTTGTTACTATGATTAATTTATGATAGATTTTATGGAAGCGATCGTATAGAGCTTACTTTGATGTAGATACGATGCTTGATCAAATAAAATTGTGTCTTCGATCGATAGCATTAGGTCCAACTTAGGTTCATTACCTAGTCATGTCATAAATGCTGGTACACGTTCAAACGCACTCATCGTAAAATTAGTGTTGAACACACCCATTTTGTATTGACAGGTATTCACTGAGTGACATTTATACTAAGTTAACGTGCAAAAAGATTTACAGAAAAGTAGTTTGTAAATATGGAGTGAGGAGATATTGAAAACTGTGTTGCGGTAATTGGACTTCACAAGTGTAATACGGAAAGAGGCAATATTTTCAGGATCTTGTGACCACTTGGAATCACCCGGAATTTTGTGTATCGAACTGTTAAATTGTTTGACATTGGTGTCAAGTGACCAATCAGAGTCAGAACTCCACAGGCGATCAAAGCCAGGATTAATCGGAAAATGCTGGGAAAGTGGGAAGTTTTGTCAACAGAAGTGAAGATATCACAGAATCGCATTATCAAACAAGATTTGGGACTCAACGCTTATAAAAGACACACTCAGGTCAATGAAAGATCGAAAGCTATACGTCGTCGGTACGCGCAAAATAATCACAGAAATAATCACAGGAAAATTTTGTTGACGGATTGAAAAAAATTTTATTATTGGGAGATCGTTCAATAAGCAATAAGTCTATGCCCGGTCATCCAAAGAAGTATCTGGTGGAGAGTCAGCGGATATTCTGAAAGGCGTTGTGAAGGGACTTAACCAACAATTGTTTTAAAACAACCAGTGGACTTTCCAATAAGACAGCTCATAAGGCAAAAACAAAACAAGCGTGGCTACAAAACAATGTTCCAGATTACATAGTAGCAAAGGATTGGCCGTCAGGCAGTCTAGACCTCAATCCATTGGATTATAAGCTGTGATCTATTTTAGAGACGATGGCTTGTTCTACACAATTATTGAGTCCTTGAAGCGCGCACTTGTCCCTGTAGTGAAGAATTTTTCAATAGACGAGGTGCGTGCTGCGATCCATGGCCTGCATAAATGCAAATACTCGTAGTGGCCATTTTGACTAAATTGTTTAAATATTGTTCTCTAAAGTTTTTCAGTTCTATTTTCTATTTTATCACCAAAAATGCTTGCACCAGTATTTATGACTTGACTAGGTATAAAATGCTGAAAAAGTCTTACATTGTGATGTATTAAGTTCCAACACGTTGTGGTTACACCATTCAGATAGCCTAATAGTATTAAAATCTGACTGAAATTTAATGCAGTCAGCTATATTATTTATACGAGAATTTAATTTCAAATCCTCCGTGAAAGTTAAAACGTTACAGACTTGGACATAATCTGTTTGGTGGTTTGTTGATGTGGAAGGCCCAGTGCGCAACGCCACTTGCGTGTAAAGAGCAGGGTTACGCGACTAGCGAAGAGCAGCCTAAAGGTGTACTTCTTCGATGGTGTGCTGATGTCTGCTTTATAGAAACCTATTAATTATTAGGCTAAACGTAGATTTTAGGGCTCGCACCAAAGGTAATATGAATACCCTTATATTTTTTCAGAGCACGACCGTTTAGGAAAATGGGGAAAAGGGACAGGGGAGAAGCCTGTGCATGTTGGCTTTAAATGTTTGAAGGTTGAAGTTATGGGGAAATACAGAGCCTGGCAGATCATTCCACATTCCACAGTCGTTCGGCTTATAAACGAATTCCTATATTTAACAGTACTACCGAAGTTGGGCTTAAGGTGAACTGATGTGCATTTGAATTATGACGCGTCTTGTCGTGTTCTTATCACAAGATATTCCTTTTTACAAAGTCATAAGCCCTATGGCGACGTAAAAAAGGGTTCTCGGTTTTCTTCCTCTCTGCCTTCCATCTTTTCAAGGTTCCTCGTTACGACTTCTGAGACGCAAATTTTAGTCGATCAGGCGAACAGGAGATGGCACCAGGTTTGCATCTGTCACCAAACCGATATTAAGAAAGCAACACCACAATATTGTAATACATACTCGTAGTAAGATATAAATTAAGTTACGAGCAACTTATATGAGTTGTATAAATGAATTCCTATTGTATTTTCCCTATAAGCGCGTCAACGACTTGTACATACAAAAAATCCACAACATTCTATAATGACAAGTTCACATTAATGAAGAGACGCCATTTCCTCCCTGTCCATCTATGCTAATTATTTTATTTCATTTCTATTTCTAATTCTGAACATTTAATTGCAAGAAAGAAGAAAAAAACTTTTAAATACTCGTCTAAGGGTAAAAATAGAGCAGAGGCAAATATTTTGCAAATTCCGTCTCGAAACACTTCAAAACTGGTACACATTGCAGGGCAAACCAAAATCAAAGCAACAACAAAAATCGATTCTCGAAAATAGTCCCGAATACTGCACCAAATGCACACGTCTCTCTTCCACAATGTTTTTACAGAATGAATACCCTATCGCGCAAACTTTATCGATTTTCTTCCTCATCTTCTGGCAAACATTCTTGAACGTCTATAAAACAAACGAAACAAATCTTTTAGATACAATTTCAAGTGCGCGCCAGAGAAGGCCATTATCAAGGCGCAAAGGCTCGAACTCACTGTGACATTGTAAGCGAAATCTCCACCTCAAACTAGTGGAGACTACATCCCATGCCAGTGGGTGGTCCAACATGAGAAAAGATATCATTATACTTTTACAGAAAAAAAAGACACAAAGTCCAACATGATAGGATTTCGAAAAAGTTCCGCCCGCAATTTATTTAGAGTAAACATGCAGGCTCTACAATATGCGTAGAAAAAATAAAATAAAAGGTCAACACGCACCGCGATATCTTCTCATTTTCTTAACCACTTCAGCTATAAGCCGTCGGATTCATATTTTAGTGCGTGTGAAGCAATTTATAACTCAAAGATCCGAAAAGAGGAGCATTTAACTTTCAAGTGGAGCAGCACCCACCACCATACAAAAGAAGCAGAGAATCTGTATTTGAATCTGAATAAGAAATCACTGCTGCTGCTGCTGCTGCTGGACCCATTGGTTGTTCAGCGGAACCGGAATTTCTTAACGAAGATTTATGACAGCCGTGTACAAGAGCAGCAGCGTGTACCATACACAAGATTTCGGGTCTTGGAGGTGCTGGGTCTTGGACGAAAGAGAAATATTTCGCCTTCCGCATTTTGTTTTTTCGGGGCGCGAGCATGTAGCACGACAACGCGTAGGAATGGGATTTAAGTGGGCAACACGAAATTAATATCGAGACGAGAGATACATTGGAATTTTTTTTTTTTTTTATTTTATTTTTAAGATTATTGTTCCCGATTGGCCAACAAATTGGAGTACTAAGCTTAACAGGTCCCATATATTTTGATTTTGTGGATTATTGTTGTTTATATCCGTAGGGGGAGCGCAGACATTTTTAGATATCTCACTTACAAGTGGAGGGACTCATAGTTCATCAGAGAAATTGGGGATTTATTTTTCTAAATTTTTTTCTTGTAGGTAATTCATGGAATAAATCAAGATGAGCTAAATAATGAATTCCGGTATTAAAAATAAGAATAGATTTAAATCTATAGGGGCCACCCTAAGGCATTGCAAAAAAGTAATGAACCAGGGATGTTATGAGGATAATTAAAATGTATCTTCTTACAATGCGACTAAAACTAGAATACAGATTGACTGTATTCATCTGCGTGGGCGAAAGTACTCTAATAATAGAAATATACATAACTATTTGGTTTTTATAAATATAATAACATCAAAGATTGAAAATGACACTTTTCACCTTGAAACCATTATTTTTTTGGATTATATTGACAGCCGCCTACTAATACAATAATTTCCATGATTTTTCAAGTTGGATTTGGTTTTAACATGAACGATACATCAAAAGTATCCAAATTCAGTTTTCACGCCAAAAGAAACAAATTTGACAGTGCGAAAGTGTCATGTACAAGAAACATGACAGTTGACAGATTGTTTTGCTAGTAAAGAAAGAACCCGCCCTGATATGTAACATGACATTAGCTTTGTTCAGTTTTTTTTTCTTTTTAGTTTATTTGCGTTAAAGGGATTTTTATCTCGCGCAATGTGTTTTGTAGTCAGGGTTGGTAGATGGGAAATTAGGAAGAGCACACACGTTTAATGTTTGACAATGCAATCCATAAGCGAATTGTTCGGCAAATGCACAAATGTCCACATACATATGTTCCATAGCAAGCAATACTATTTATTCTATTTATTTAACGCAGCGTTGCTTTCATGGTGCGATTTATCATGTTTCTACGATTTTATTCCTTGAATGAAACACTGACATAATTTGAGTACCGTCATGACTGTTTTGCGAATCTTGTCTTGGCGTAAGTTTCCTGTCTCTAGAAGTCGTTCTTAGTTGGTCAGTCATGACTTGTTAGTTGTCACTCGTCACTGGTAGTAATTTGTGGTTGGTACATCACAGGAACTCATATAAAAACTAACGTTTTCGACCAGTATATTCTAAAAGTGATGGCGAGAAGGAAAACGAAACCTATTTTAAGGACCAAACGATGCGAAGAGGCCTATCGGACTCTTAAAAGGCTAAGGGAGTTAGTCACAGATTCATTACGGACTGAAACTTTATAGCAGCTCATCTGTTTTAAATAATATTTAAATTGTTTTTAGCAGATTAGTCTAGTATCATTTAAAGCTAGAAATAAATTTTGTACGTTATCATGAATCGGAGCAATAAGTATATTAAACTTGATGTCTTCATCAAATCCTGATTAAATTTTTAATCAGGTGTTACTGTCATCGATAGCGGTGCAACAGTAGATGGGTTTGTGCAGTTGTGTATGCTCAGCACAGCGCAGTGGCGACAAATTTTTGGTTTTTTTTTTAGTTTGAGGATTTTTAAGTGCACTTGGGAAATATGTTTAAAGAGATGCATAATATTTCAAAGGAATATTATGTTTATTTGTACGGGACAGGCTAAGCCGGATGAGCGATAGCTAATTAACTACAGTGGGTGATCATATTATTAGAGCCACCTGTATAAATAGTCGATTTTACATTTAGTATCTAATTGTGTTTGAAAGGTTGGAGATAAGCTTGTTGAGCGCAGAGCAGGAGTGGTTTTCTAAGCTCACATTTACCATAATGCAGGATTGTGCTTTATGTCATTAAGCCAACAAATGACAGAAAGCTTCTAAAGGAAAAGCTGGGTCTTCCCCGATCGTGAACCCAGTTCGGAATGCTGAGACCCATGAACCGAAAGTTGTCAGTTTATCAAAGGTTTGATATGTTTTATCTCAGTAATGAACCTACAGAGATAAACTGGTTCAAATGAATCTGGAGAATCATGCTCAAATGCATATAGGAGGTTAATTCAGCAAAGAAACCATTACCATGTACATAATGAAGGGAATTGAAATTTCAATTTCACGTAAAACCTTTGATTTCCAGAATTTTTTTTTTAAGAGTGGCTCTGATAATATGATCACCAACTGTAAGTGTGTGAAGATCACAAGAAGCTAAAGCAACGAACTTCGACGACCAGTCTATTCCTTAAAATTACTTGTGGCTATTCTTTCAAGCAAATTCGATTCTTCGCCATATTCGAAAGATCAGTCAAATGATCTACTTAGTGAGTTTCAAGCTGGGTTCAGAAAGAACTACTCTACAGTGGATAATATTTTCACATTGACCAGTATTGCTGGGACCTATCTCGACAAGGGCAACAAATTATACGCGTTCTTTATAGACATCAAAGCGGCTTTTGACTCCATTGACAGAAAATCTCTATTGTATAAATTTAGTAATCTGGGAGTGTCAACGGAAGTACTGAAGGTTATACAAAGTGTTTACAATGAGAATAGAACTGCAGTATGGGATGGTCACAACGTGTCAAATTGGTTTGATTCGCGAACGGGTGTTAAACAGGGTTACCTCATGAGTCCCCTACTACTTTCCTTGTTTCTGGATGACCTACCAACTTTGGATAGGATGACCTATCCAAATAAAACTCCTTATGTACACTGATGACATAGACATCTGATGCAAAACATGATCAACAAATTAGAACAATACTGCAGTTTGTGGAACTTACAAGTGAACACCAACACCTTCCACATATCGTAGCAATACATAATATACGTCGTTAACTACAATTTCTCAATGTATGGTCTGGACTGTGCAGCAAACATGACATCCGACTAATAGAATACAATGCAACAGCATGGAGAGCAGCTCTACAAGCCCTGTTGGGAAAGATCGATCTACTCGTATCCATCCATGCCGAGTAAAAGCTCGACAAAGCCTAACTCGATACTCGTATCGTATGCTGCAATACGACCTAGGAGAGAAAAAATACTTCCACGACCAAAAAAACGTAAATATAATCAAGACCAGAGGGCCACATATAACCAATCGGAACGAGGAAGCGGAATGCTCTTTGTGCAATCTACCAGCTATCGAAGATCTACATCATTGCATCGGAATACTCGTATGTCGTATTTTAAAGGCGATTAGAAGAGCCCATTGGGGAAAGCATATATTATCAACAGACGAAGTTATTGCAATCCTTCCTCTTTCTCTTAGGGCGAGGTTGTGATCCGGAAAAGAAGGAAGAAGAAGGTCCGCCTGTGGGGTTTGCCGGTTTGACCTCAGGAAGTACCGGCAGGCTTCCTGGTTTCGGATCACTTCGTCACTGAGGCCAATCAAATGCTGCGCTATTGTGTAGGGACGTTGATTGATATTGCCTTTTGGACGGAGTTCGAAGGAACTTTCCGTCACTTTTCCTTCAAGCAGATAATCAAGGACTGCAATAAATAGCAAAGGACTGAAGACGATTCCCTGGTGTACACCAACTTTGATTGGGAACTCTTCGGTGACTCCTGCGCGACATCTTACTCTTGTCCTTGCTCCCTCATACATGTCCATGATCTGTGGAGAATTTTTTCGTCTTCCACAAGAAGCTGGCCTTGAATATTGTTAATGAACTTTGGGGGGTGAATCTCCTCAGCATTTCTTCTTCTCTGGGCGGCTATTTTGAAGATAGTTGTTTCCTTATTCAAGTTGTTTTGTCGAAGCTCCTGGGTACCCTGGTTCCTATCAGACGCAAAAGTCGTTATTTCCTCCAACTCCCGATAGAGGTCTTCCATACTTTTTGCTTGAAATTCGGCGCACTTCTTCTTCGCGAGACCTTTGCAACATCTATGCTTTTTCATCTGTATTAGTAGAAGAGCACTTTGGCCAAGCCTTGAAAGCAGTTTTCGTTTCCCGTAGTTATTGCAATCCTAAATGGCCAAAATTGGAGTATACTGTCTAGCTAAATAAATTCATCACTTAAATATCGACAGCTAAGAGTAGACGAAGAATTGTAAATCTCTTTTATCCGGCTGATGGCAAATGTCAGTGTTGTATTTTGTGATTTCTGTAAAAAATTGTTGTACAAATAAAATCACCCAATTACTTACTATTTACTATTCGAAAGTTTATTCTCAAAAGTGCCTACCTACAGTCATCGAATTATTTACGTCTTACAAGATAAAAATCCTATTGGCCTGCGAACAATCCATTAAATTTTAATATAAGCATCGCAAAATATGTTCGTGTTTTTTTTTTCCCCGCCATCTTAAGCAGCATCTGCATTTTAAATGTGTAAATCAAATATTTGTTTGCACTTGACTTTCAACGATTTGGAATTGAGAAAAAGACTTCTTTGTTGGTTTCTGCGTTTTTTTTATTACTAAAAACGTCTTCTCCCCCACCGTAAATTGTAAATATTGCGTAGATTTTTAATGACCATTTTTAAATATCAACAAAACCAACGTTTATTTGAAATGGCAGTTAGTAAGTTTTAACGCTACTGTTAAAGTAAATAAAAATAAGTCATTGGAAAAAGTAAACTTTGCGTATCAAAGGAGTTCATAAAGCTGTATATTGCGATGATATTTGCACATTGTTGATATAAGGGCTGTTTAAAAATGCTATGCCTATAAGACTTTAGGTAAACATTTATCTAATGACAAATTTCAACTCACACAAAGTCTTGAGATATAACATATCTGTTTCGAATTCAAAGAATTTGTTTTACTCGCATAGAGAACATATTTTTACTTGTTGGATAAAGTTTATCAAAATACGAGTATGTGTATCTTAATTTAAAAATATCTGGGCAGTAGGAAGTGTCTAACGAAAGAAAATGCAGATGGGAATTTATTTACTAGTCAGCCAAGCATTTGCGTAAACCTTGCGTGATTTGAGTATAGGTTAGTTGGAAAAAATACTTTCTGGCTTAAGAGTATTACATACTTAAGTGCTTAAGGGCCGGTAAAGATAGGTAAGTCAGGGAAGGCGGGTATTTACAATCTATGTAATTGTTTGATTTAATAAGTGCCTACCACGAGGCTCTTCAAAAAGCACATGGGTTGTATCGTTTGGGCGCCATATTACAAACCTCATTCAGAAAAGAGGCACTCATAGACATCTTACAACTACTTGTAGTTGCGTATTTAAACAAATATTTCCATTGAGAAATTTTGAATATATTTTTAAACAAAATTGAACTTCTGTCTATCAGATGAATGGGTGTTTAAATGTCTGTCATCTTTAGACCTAAATCAGATCACTTTGTTACATAATTAGGGGAAAACCCTCCAATGAATTTCAATGATACAGAGTGAATTATCGAGTGAATTACATCAGCTATGAAGATTATATTTCTAGCAAATGCTTCAAAAAGTATGTAAATATGCACTTAACTCTATGTAGGTAGAAAATAAACATGACAAACTGTCAATAACGATAAAATTATGAATTTTTTTTTGCACGAGACGCGACGCACATTGGCGTCATTGAGTGATAAGATTAGATTAAAGCGGGACCTAACAGAAAGATAACTTTCAATAGGTACTTGTATGTACCTACATATATCAATGAGATTACTTTCTAGTTGGAGAATTTAATAATAGCATTGCGATTTGAACTGGTTTATGATTGCTCTTTTATCTAAATATAATATTTAAACCTTATACTTTATAGCAAGGGTTCCTTCTGCGTCTCCACATTTTTCTTTTACGACTGTAAACATAAACACTGTCGATTAAGGTTCTGATACTCGTAGTCTCTTGAGAAATCATGCAAAAATATAATTCCATGCAAGATAAGGAACACATCCACGAGTTCGATGGGGGAGAGGACTTTGACTTATGACAAACAATTTCCATGGAACTTTCAACTTTACTGGCATTTTAACGGCTCGTTGATCGATGCTACCTTTGTCTTTGGTGTACATGAATGAAATCCTGAATTTGCCCACGAAAGGAGATGGGCTCCAGTGCTGTAAAGTACATAATTGTCAAGAATAGGTTGTTCTGAAATCGACGGATTGGTCAACGAACCTGTGAAGTTCCAGGAAGTAGAGGTGGCATTGTCAATATATGTTTTCAATGGGAACAGGATACTGTGCGAAATTCTAACTCTAAGGGGGTAAAGGGTAGATTTCCTCTTCAAGTGATCATCAATTTTCAATTAGCGGATACCATCTCCAACAGCGGTGCAGCAGTGGACAGATTTGTGTGGTTGTGTGTCCCCACCTTTTTTGGTTAAAACATTTTTCCTTTTTGTTTGTCTGTTTCTATGGAGTTAAATCTGAAAGTTATAGTTTATAGTACAATGGGAATGGGAGACACAGAAGATATTAGTTTTTTTTTTATTGCTGAACCGATTTTCATGAACCTTTTTTTTTTTTGGTATTGGAAATACCTACATTCAAAGATCGTTAAACAGGCCTATATTATGTTGTGGCAAAGTTCATACAAATCACGAAAGCCCTACATTCAATTCGATATGAAGCTTATAAGGTCTATAAAAAAAGACAGGGGGATCAATAGGTTACAAATTCGTGGACGCGAGCAAAGACAGGCAGGCTAGTTACATAGTTTGAAGGACTGACACAAATCTATCTATACCTGAATCGTAGCTGAAATTATCAAACAAATCTATTTTCCTCGCAACACGTCTAGAGACTCTCTGAGCTGGCTATACCTATATAGATTGAAGAGAGCAGTGCGGCCGTCGTTGTGTGGCTGCTTATGGTAGATAATTGCCTCGGGGGTAGATTGGCGACTCTCTATCCTATACCCTCCAGGCAAACAGATTTAAAGTTGGCAGTCGTATTTCCACTTCCATTCGGCCTCCTCGTACACGGGACGCATTATACAATGAACGATATTTCTTTCCCATTTTAATCGAACATTACAAACCAATGAATGAGTGGAGGGTAATGAGACACTGGCCGCGCATGTACGGTCAAATAACCTAGTTAATGCAGAACAAAATGGTTCGTTAGGTCTTGCAATCGAATTTCTTCGCAAGTTTGATGTTATATGTCTTCGTTGAGCTGCAACTTTCAATCTGAAGTATGGCTACAGAAGTGGTCTAGTTGTTTTTGGGTGTCAAACAGAGTGCCCCCCTCCAAATAAAGGGTGTCCCAAAATTCACGCAAGATTTGAATTTTGCGCCATTTGTGCGGTAAAGTGTTGCCAACAAAAAAAAAAAAAAAGACAGTGTGACAGCTGACAGTTCAGGGTTATTAAAAATGGAGTGCTAGACGAAAGGACAACGAGTTTTCATTGTTGAGCAATATTTTAAAAAATAATGAAGGTTTGGCAGCTACAGTTCGCAATTTTCGTACAAAATATGGTCGGAATAGTGATTTATCTTCATCAACTGTAAAGAGATTAATTCAAAAATTCAGGGAGACTGGATCAATTAATGATCTTAGATACTCTGACCGTCCTTCAACAAGTCGTTCAATACAAAACATCAAAGCAGTTCGTGAGAGTGTTGTTGAGAGTCGAGGAACATCGATTTGGTACCGTGGTCAAGAATTGGACATTTCCAGAAGCTCTCTACAGCGTATTTCACGAAAGATTTGCATCTTCATGCATGCACAGTGTAAATGGCTCAACAACTGAAGCCTTCTGATCACGCACAGGGAAGAGAGTTCGTTAAATGGATTATGGAACAACAACAAGTGGATGTCGATTTTTCAAACAAAATCCTCTTCAGCGATGAATTTTCATCATGATGGCTTGTTAATAGCCAAAATTGTCGAATTTGGGGTTCAGAAAATCCACGAGTGATTGTGGAGAAACAAATGCATCCACAACGTGTCACTGTTTGGTGCGAATTTTGGGCTGGAGGCGTCATCGGGCCATTCTTCAGTTAATGGTGCTCGCTATCACGATATGATCATCCAGTTTTTTGTGCCTTAATTGCAAGATGTGAACGACGTGTGGTTTTAAGAAGCCGGTGCCACAAGCCATACAGCCTGAGAAACAATTCAGTTACTGCATGAGTCATTTCCTGGTCAGAATTGACCGCCCAGATTATGCGATTTAACGCCGTTGGACTTTTTTCTTTGGGGTTTTTTTAAGTCTAAGGTTTATGCCAACAAGTTCACGACCACCCACGCCTTGAAGGAGCAACTTGAGCGCTGTATCAAAGAAATTCAGCCACATTTATACAAAACGGTCATGGAAAAGTTCGACAAAAAAGTGCGTATATGCCAGCAAAGCCGTGGAAGCCATTTACCCGATATACTATTCTAGACACACATTATGAATCAAGAAAACATTTACAATTTTTATTAAAAACCTTTGGTTTCTATCAAAATTACTTCTTGCGTGAATTTTGGGACACCCTTTACTTCAACATTCCCAGTTATCGTTTTATTGCCTGGTAAAAGCCTACATTGAGTGTGGAAGTTTAAAAAGAAAACTGACTTATTGCTTTTAAATTTATTTCACCAAATCTGCATATCCTTGCCTAACTTCTCGTTTCTTCTTTTTACAGATAAGGACACACCAATTCACTTGCTTCTGGAATAAGCAACAATTTGCCAATCAAATACTCTCTGTAGTACTTGCAACATCAAAAATAAAATATATATTTCAAGTTTCTCCTAATCATAGTGAAGTGTGCCAAATTTTTTTTTTTCAGAATATACTAAAAATATTTATTAAAAAGTAATTTGTTGTAGAAAAAAAAAAAGTTATAAAAGGTTAAAAAAGCAAGTACAACAAAAAAAAAAAAAACGTTGCGCATATAAATCGCGCGAATCGATTAAAGTTATGAGCAAATATTTGCCGCGCTTAATTCAAAGCTGATAATAATGAATCTTAATCAACACAGTGGACCTGGTCCGCCATCGGTTGGCGGTACCATAGTTAATTGCAATGGTGTACCACCACCACCAGTTGCACGGGCCATATCATCAGATCGATTAGTTACCGGACCATCATGTAGAGCATTAAAGACCGCAGTTTCAGCATTGTATTCGGTGGATGACTTTGTTAAGGAAAAAATTGGATCGGGTTTCTTTTCGGAGGTTTATAAGGTAAGTTTGACTTAAATACTCGTAAAGAAAACAAAAAAAGAAACAAAGCAATTTGATTTCTTTTGTACGACTTACGAGTATTGCGAATCTCTGCCGTTTTTGAACCAATTTTGTATAAAATTTGCATTTTACTAAATATCTTAATCTTTTCATATTTAAATGGTGAGATATAGTTTTATGTTGAAGACAAACAAAGAGAACGTTCACTTTTCTCTAGCCTCAAATTCTACTATCAAATAGCTACCTGACCCATTTGGCAATGTTTTGGGTTCGAATTAATCCAAATTAATAGTCTGACTTAGCTTTGTTTGTTCTCGAAAATTGAAATGACATCTAGTCTTTGTAGAATGTATCGTATAACAGCGAAGAGTGACGCTGCCATATTAATTTGTTGTGAGGATTAGAGTGTTGTGTATTAAATTAATAGACAGACTCGGAATCGTTTAGTCACAATTTTGGGGATAAGTGTAATTTCTTGGGTAAATCGTTAAGTCCCAGCTAATATGTCGATATGACGAATCACATTGGCGCCAGCACATCCAACTGCATCTCTACTTCAGTCAGTTGAGAAAAGTTTACAATTTTCAAAGGGATCGCAATTAGGGCACCTGCTGCACGATGTGTGTTTCACTTTTACTACTTTAAACATTGAGGTATAATTGCGATATTACAACACAAAGACTGCGATCTCTTGAATCCTAATTAGCTGCTCTGTATACCTACAACCATTGTTTGTAAACAATGCTCCCTTCTGTAAAACAAAGAGAAGCACTCCGACCCATACAGAGTCCTTTGTTTTGCAAGACCCCGTGAATACAAACAATCTGCGTACGCTGTAAAATTTTCATTTACAAATCACGTATCGATTGGTGGTAAACAAATCTCAACTCCTTATCATTCATTCGGGGGATGTGTCACTTTTGAAGAGGAGACGAATTAACCCCAACAACCCCTTGTGATATTGAATTACGAATTTTCACACGCTCCCTACTATTTCAATGCCGCAATGCGATGAGAAAATCGTCTGACAAAAATATGAATACAATGTACGTATACATATACAAAATCATATGTAAATCTACTTCTCATCGGATTTCATTCATAAATTTTGTTGTGGAAATAAGAAAACTATTTTTAGAACCAAGACCAGCAGGAGAACAAAAGAGGGGTGTATAGTACGAGTATCTTTAGAGCGAAGAGTGCTGAAGTTCTATTTGAGTCTCGGTTGATTTGAAATTGATGATTGTTTAAACAATGTGGCTGAGTATTGTTGCTGCTGGTGGTAATTGTATAACAATTAAGTATCTTTTTCTTTGCGCTCATGCGAATTCTGTGGACGGGCGCAGCAGAGTATGAGCAATGGAATCGGAACAAAGAGAGGTAGAATTGATTTATTGAATTTTTTTGTTAACACTTGTTATGAGAAATTATTAAGGATAATGTACATTCATACGTTGCATGTCATGTCAAAGAATAAAGTTGAGTTTTTAGAGCAATACATAGAGCGTATTTTAATAAAAAGTCAGTCTTGAAGTTATTAGATTTGTCTGAAGATCAGACTTCTGCCATAGGCTAAGTAAACTTTAGAATTCAATCCCAGGAGACGTATTTCCAGAAGATTTTGAGCTACAGCAATTCAAGAGGAGAATCAATAAGCATCTACTACATGCATCTATGGGCGCTTTGTATGAATCTAGAAGGCTAATTGAGTCAAGCAATGAGTTGAAACTTGTCTGTTGTATGTCCAAAACACTCATTAAGCTGACGAAGCTACTTGTATATCAAAACAATTGATGTACGTCTCCATACTGCTTGCCAACCGTGCAGGAAACATCAGAATTAATCGTAACAAAATAGGAACACCAATCGTAAAAAAAACAATAGCAGCCCATCAAACAGTTCCTTGCTGATTCGGAAGAGCCACGATCACGAATTCAAATAGGCTATGGCTTGAAGTGCGTAAAATATAAAGTTATTTTCATTCTACCTGCAGTTGTCAGAGTAGTAATACCTTCAAGAATGTCTGGAACATGAAAAACAGTTTATCTGGCATACTTCCCACAGAGGAGGTGTTTTACGAAATGGTACTGTCACGTACCATTTCGTAAAACGTACTAAGAAGGGGTACGTCATAATTGCGTTTTCTTCTTGATCAATACTCTCTTTACTGTATTGTTCTCCATTTCAAGAACTGGCTAGTACGTTTCTACTCCAACTTATACTTCCCAAAACGAGAGCAAGCGATCTTGCAGATAAATAGGCTTCATACTAGGATGTAGCTACTCAAATCAAGTAGTATCGTTGAAGACTTACATCGGAGCAGGCAGAAATGACGGTATGATATTCAAGTTTCTCCGAGTAATAATACAATTTTCATATTGAAGACATTCCATTCGCAGTCATCATGAACGACGCATACGCAACGGGCTACCCCAGGGTTCGGTGCTAGGACCACTTCTTTTCAACCATGACTTCCAAGAAGCATTTTTAAGGGAATTCGCTACCGCCGATGGAGCAACTCTACAAAATATTCTCCACTGCACTAAGTTCATACTTCAATAAGTGAAAATTGAGCAAAATCCGCAATCTCAGAATAATCCTCAGAAAACATAACAAGAAGGGGCGAGTAGCCAGAAAGAAATCTTTTGTTGGCAAAGTTAACAGAAAGAAAAGGAAACAGTTCCCAACTATTGTAGAATATTTACAGACGAAAGTAAATTCAAGGTGTTTCGGTCTGATGGTCGAAATTTTGTATGGGCAAAGGCATCGCACTGTTAAGCATGGTGGTGGTTCAGTATGGTGTGAGGATTAAGTGAGTTGCAGGTGTCGGACCAATATATGTACTTTAACATTTTAAGTAGCAATCTTGCGACAAGTTGGGGTTAAGCAATGGTTTTTACTTTTATCAAGACAGTGACTTCAAGTACAAGGTCTTGGCTGCTTTTTAACTGCAAATATGTGTTGGAAAGCCGTCCTCAGCTATCTAATTTGAACGTGATTGAACTCCTATGGGTTTATCTCAAAGATCAATTCAAAAATGTTACCATAATGAATCGGAATGATTTGAAAAAGGTCATAGTTGACGAATTGTATAAAATGGAGCCTTCCTACTGCAAAAAATTGGTAGAATCTACGCCAAGACTTTTTGCAGCTGTCAAGAAACAGAAAAGCCTATCAACTAAATACTGATATCTTTAATTCCTTAACTTTTTTTTTATTTTTATTTAAATCACATACCATTGAGTCTAGAATATAGAATTTAAAAAAATATCCAACTTGACCAAGTTGTGGGTAAAACAAAATGTTAGGCTCCGCCCTATAAAGTGGTACCCAATTCTATTCATTCGGGACTAACCTATCAAACTATGGGAGTGATACTTTCTAAGTGGGAGACTTATCTATGTACATGTAAGCAAAAATTTGTCAAAATCTATTGAGGCGTTTTAAATCTACTATGGAACTAACATTCAGACAGGAATGCGCATGCGTACCCGTCACTTACTATCTTCTCAGTGGTAAGAGAACACGCACAGTTGACGCCATCGTTATCTATATTTTAGCAACAACGGGGATTTTAAATTCATCTTAAGAATGATTGTCCATTCATACCTACAAAAATATTATGGTCACAACAGCAGCAAACACTTTCATTCCACTGACAAATGCAGAAAGTATGGATTTTTCTAAGAAACTTTAGTTGAAATATAAACTATATAAGATTTTTATCCCAAGCGATGCACCATCTAAGTTTAACCGCGATCGACACTGCTAGATTCAGGTGATCGGACGAGAACCAATACATTTTTTGATTTCATTTTATTATTCAATCTTTAATTTCTTAACCTCCGTGAGGAATATGGTGATAATTCTAATTGCAGATAATGACCAAACCTCTAAGGTATAGAACGCCAAAGTTTTATTAAAATCTGTTCAGTAGTTTTTGTGTGATGCGCGCACAGACACGACCCTAGTTATCAGTTTATTTATATAGAAGATAGAAAAAGATAGATTTTGTTTAAGTATCCCATTTTAGGTGAAATCGTTTTCCAAAATTTTAAATATTTTGCTACGCTCACACAATATTTTGTTTTTTGATATGAAAATTATTTTTGCAGACTGTCCCATATTGGTTTTAATTCACTGTAGGTGAAGATATTCTTGTTGCATTTCTTAAGTCTTCGGCGTTCTCAGACTAGCGTTTACCTTCATGAACTTCCAATGTCAGAAAAAGACACAAATTTCTTTAGTGTGGATGTCTGCACAATACGCTGGTTACCATGGTTACCATAGAAGTTGCATATATGAATATTGACTTTAAATCAATTAAGTTTTTTATTGTTGCAACGTAATTTATTTTCCTGTGCACACTTTCTAATAGGAATCTCCGTCGCAGATAAACTAAAACATTAGGCAAAAACTGGGAATATATTCTCCAGTATTATTTTGTGTGAATACATTATCATATTCGACCTTCGGCGAATAATGTGAATTAGCTCCCTATACCTAACCACCACCGTTCTTTTCTTAAGTCGTGAAAGTAATAGCTAAAGTCACAGTCACGCGGGCCATCTCAATTTAAATATTTTCCATCAGAAACGATCAATTGTGTCCACTCTAGTACATTATTCGTACTTTGAAAATTAGATGCCTAAAGTACTGATTTTGTTTAGGTACAATCTTTGGGATCTATGTATTAGGAAATGTTTATAATTTTGTGCAACATCCCAAATTGTATCCAGAAATTACCTGTTGGTTTCCTTTTTTTTAATTTGTTTCCCGCAAGGTCTATGGTTTATCTGCAGAAGGTTGTTAACGATCGTGCTAAATGCAAAGCTTCGAGTAAAATTATACGCTTTTCTCGCAGATTTATGGATGTCTGCAATCCGTCATTGCTGCATTAATTCTTCATATCGTTAATGTAGTTTGGAAACAGGGACAAATGGTAATGGAACCATCTTGCTAAAGAACGTCAATTTGTGCTCTTTCAACCAAGCTTAACGAATTTTGATGTTCTACTTATACGAACTTTCATTGCATTTGGTATCAGCTTATGGTTTTCATGAATACAAAATGCCAAAAACCTTGTTTGGTTTAATGGACGAATGCGTTTTTAAAGTGCAACAACAAAGTAACCATTGCCTTTTGATTTATTTCACTTTGTGCAGTTAAAGCATTCGTTTGCAACCAAATGACAAGTGTTTCATAATTGTAGACCAATTATTTTAAAAGATATTTGAAGAAATAAGGTGACGCTATTCTGGTAGCAATAACTGTATAAACCAATTTGCATCTAAATCTGTTCAGTGATTCTTAAGCAAGGTATATGAGAACAAACACTCAGACAGACATGGAACAAGAAGTGTTATTTGATTCATTCTGAGCATTCTAAAAACGATGAAGCAAAAGTAGGAAAAGTTAAAATTGGGTTTTTTATTTTTAATTTAACTTTTAAATCCTTGATTTCGCGTCGGTTGGGTAATGTACTACAGCCGACATAAGCTAGTGGTCATTAAACCTGGTCTTTCTAGACGGCGGTCGAGTAAAGTCTGCCAAATAAATTACTGACAGTGTTGTCACTAGTCATCTGACCTTGCTATTGCTGCTCTTGAACGTTTAGCGGGCTCTACATTTACCATACAAATGCTTTGGCAGTGTCTTGTGATAGCAACCCTACTTCGCTGAACTTTTTCACGGTGATTGTTTCGGATCGTTGAATATCCGTAAACATACTGGCGCAAAATTATAGTCATCTGATTTTAAAGAATGTTAGTAGCCACTAAGTAACAGCCCTTTGACTTTAAACTCAGTACTTAACTTTAAATTGAATTATAAAGAATTTAAACTACCTACAACTAGTATCGACTTTAGAACTGACTTACAGGAAATTCTAGTCAAACAAACCCAAAAATTAAAAGTTTGAGAACAAAAACACAGTTTAAGGGATAATGTTGTATCAAATTTAATTGACAGATCGAAAACATTTGTTGACTGTTTACATCCGTTGGTTGTAAAAGTTAAAAGGTACTTTTGGTGGTTTTAAAGTTAGCGTAAGCTGATAACTATAAAGTGGATTTATGTCGTCTATAAATAGGAAAACACTAATCTTGACTTTGTTACGCGCTAAAATCTTTTTAAAGTATACTTTATGCGACTATAGTTTTGCGCCACTACCTTTATCAAAAGGTTTCAGGAATTCAGAAAATTGAAACTACAAGTTTATTCTTCATAATCGATATTGTCCCCTTCAAAGTACTCTCCATTGACTAAAACGCACTTATGCCAGCGCTTGATCCAATCCTCGAAACATTTTTTATAATTGGATTTTGGTATAGCCATCAGAGCCGTCTTCGATTTTTCTATTATCTCCACTCGGCTGCTAAAACGTGTTCCCCGGAGAGGTTTTTGAGTCGATCGAACAGGGAGAAATCGCAGGGAGCCAAGTCAGTCGAATTCAGTGGCTGTTGGATGGTATCCGTACTGTTCTTGGTCAAAAACTCACGAATAAGGATGGCATTGTGCGACAGTGCGTTATAGTGGTGTAAAACCCACGAGTTGTTTGCCCACATATCCGGTCTTTTTTCGCGAATTGTTTCAAGCAAACGTCTCATAATGCCCAAATAATAAATGAATAACACCGTTGTAATCCATGGAAACCGTGAGCATCGCCTTCATTTTCGACTGAAACGACGTGGTTGTTTCGGTCTAGGCTCATTCGGTGTACGCCATTCACTCGCCTGATGCCTGGATTGCGTTTCGTAATCATAAACCCACGTCTCGTCTCCAGTAATTATGCGTTTGATGAATGTTGGGTCGGATTCAGCCGCTAACACCGAAACACTTCTCCAACATTTCCAAAGTCTTCGCACTGTTGAATCCGTTTTTAACACAAAATTTGATGCAAACTCGTTGTTGCAAAGCTGGTCGCATTTTTAAAAAGTAGTTTTTACAAATGTTAAGCTACGACGCTAAAATTTGGAGCAAATGCTAATGACAGATGTGTCAACTTAAAAAAAAAAAAAAAAACCAATGAAATGACTGAAAGCGCCACACGGTAGTCATTTCTGAAACTTTTTGATCAAGGTAGCATATTCGTCTTCAATCATCTAATGGTCGTAAGTCATTGTTGGCTCTTTTAGTTCAGTATAGCTACGAAAATAAAGTACACGACTAGGTCGCATCTACATGTTGTTTATTTTCAAAAATTCAGATTTGTAATTTAAACAAAATCGTTAAAATGATTTTGTTGTTACAAAAAAAGAAACAAAAGTTAGTTAAAATTGGAAAAAAATCATTTGACAATTTTCCAAAACTTGGTATGCCATGACCTTCCATATGCGAAATATTATATAGATATCGATTTTCAATAAAAACCGCCCAAGTAATATTTGGAGAATGACCCAAATTTAAAAAAAACCGGACAATAAGTAAAGTGCCGTTATACACTTTTTTTTTTGGCAAGAACCTGGTACGACATCTGTTGGCATATATTCACCGTAACTCTAATATCAGTTTTGAATAAAATCGTTCGAACCGTTTCGGTTCAATTTTATACAAAATTTTGAAAAATAGTGAAAATATTTTTTTTCGAATTTTAACGGATTAAAAAAAAAGAAATAAAAATTTATTTAAAATCTGAGTTCCTGCAGATAAACAAGTACGTGCGACCCAGTTATGCACTTTATTTTTTTTAGTTCTACCGGACTACTTGAAACGTTCGAACACTCAGTACAATGGAATATTGTTTCCCGTCGATCGCAAAGTGATAAATTTTCGTTGGCAGTCTGATGTGGTAAATGGCGATCTCGTGTTAGTCGATAATTGACTGAACCCATTTCCGATGGCTTTACCAAAGATGTCTTCGCTTCGCTCCCAATTTTGGGGTTAAATTGGGTAAAGAAAATTTTAATGTCGTATCTCGGGCATTGCCTCCTTTTATCATTCGGATTAACGAATACGCAATTACGAGTACAACGGACTACCTCCTGCGGGATACTGTGTCATTATTATAACAATTGGAATAGGGGCGAGAAAGAAGTTTAATGCGTTCGCCACCTGCTAGCAAGTGCCTTGCACGATATACGAGTACTGTGGAACATTAGTTGGACTATTTAATTAATTTATTAAAGAGTCACAATCGTCTGACTTCAGATGCATTATTCCCAATGTTTTATCAATGAATATGGCATCTACATATATGAAGAAATAAATGAATGCATTGCCTGAGTGAACATATTCGTATTCCGCCTTTCTTCTGAGCCATTTTCGAGAAAAGAACTTATAAAGACATAACCAAATTCTACCCTCTTCACAACCCTAATATATTTAACAAAAGACGAATAAATTAATGTCACAAACTGAATTATGCCTCACAGATTCCATTGTGAAACCTTTCTTTTTTTTCACGTTGTACATCTAAGAAGAAATCTCTATAAAATTCAATAAAATTTAATAAAATAAAGAAGATATACTTCTGAGATATATATACTTTTCTATTCAGTAACTCATAAAGAAGATAGACATTTTTAAAGCATTTGGGATTCATCCATCATAATTAGTTTTTATTGCATCGACAGTGTGAACAATTTAAATTCCATCGTTCATTAGATATGCATCGGCATCTTTTCAAGATGGATGCACTAGAACCACAAGGAAATCCATTAGATAGAGCACTATTTTAATTCAATTAAATTATAATTTAAATTTTATATACTTCACACCCAACTTCATGAAGAAGAAGAACTTCATTTGATATTTTGACCTCAAATCTCATCCAAATCACACAATAACATCAATTTCAAACAAAAGATGAAAAAAAAAAAAAAAAAAAAGAATCTTTTCTCTTCAATGTCCGGTCAATGAATTTTTGCCGTCGCCTTTTACTGCCGGGAAATTCATTTAAAACAAAAGAATCCGCCTGCAGAAAAAAGGAGGTTAAAAGATTTCTGCATCAGCGATGCCGCTACAGCTCTCAAGTGTTGTATCTAACACAACACGAACCAACAATCCCCATTCAGCACACATGTAGCACATGTTGGAAAATGGGTAGCAAAACGCCACAGATTAGTGCGCACCACTAAGCGTCAGTGTCGATGCTGCTTGACTTGGACTGTCTTCTTTTTTTATCCACTTCGTCATCATCTTCAGATAGTCATAGACCCCGACAATGGAATTAGGTCTTTGAAATGAATGCAAATCTCGTCTATCATTTGGCTAATGTGATATACGCCATGGCGCGAGGCAGGCATAGCACTAGCTTCGGCAGCGGGAGCAGAAAAAAAAGGAGATGCTAATGCTAAAAACAAAGCAAAGAAAAGAAAATAGGGAAAAAGTGCTGAAAGATTTTCCGCAAACGAAAAGCCATGCAGAACAGTGGAGAGTGGTAGATGGAATACCATTCCAAAAAGAGATGTATCTTATGGAATAATGAGTTCGAATAATAGTGCTTCAGTTGCGCTATTGTGTGTTGCTGTTGAAAGTTTAATTGTAATCAGATTTGTTGTTTGCTGGTGAATAGACAGCAGCAGCAGCAGCAGCACTCGGGCGCATCAGACCTGATGCCAAGCAGTGGGCTTAAACACTTGGGGTGCCGCATGTAGTTTGAAACAAAAGGAATTTCAGTTCAATTTTTTTAAGATGATCACGAATGAAATTAGTGTCTGTTGCATTCATTGAGATATGGAAGCGAGAGAAATTAGTACAAGATGCTGGGGAGATGTTATATATGTGGCGTATGTGGATCTAAATGACCTGTAGACCTATTGTTGTTGCAAGATTTTATGGTTTCTATTAAAAAAAAATCTCTCCCTGCACTGCAGGCACAGAGGGTATTGCACAATAGCTACATTATTTCCGTGTTTGCCTAGTATAAATTAGTTTCATGTAACTATCGATATATTGATTGTGTAGTAGACTGCTACGTGCTTTATTTGAAAAAAGTCTGGTTGAAAGTATTAGTTGCCTTAACGTCGCCATAGGTCTCGCAATTGTCGGTCTCCGACGAGCGAACTGATTTAATTTGGAATGTATTTTGCGAAGAAAACAAAGGCATTAGTTGCCTTTCAACTATATTCGCTCATGACCTCGGAGAAACAGCAAAGATGATATCACTGAAAATTGGTGGTGGCATGGATGACTTTCAAAGTAACATCTCCCAATAGATAATTGATTTCTATCATGTAGTTCTGTTTATTTGTATTACTACGAACTCGATATTAAATTTTGCAAAGAGGAGAGGATGAATGATGAACTCTAATCGCTCAGAAACAGATTGCATTTTGAAGTATCGACAACAAAATACTGTTATTACATGTTGGTCAAGAGTTTAGTGAAATCCATACGCTATCGAGTGATCGAGTAACTACATTGGGATGATCACATAAAGGGCTAACCATAATGGATTTCAGTGGGATTAACCTTATGTCAAAACTGAACGAAAAGCCCATTCAATTTCTGTCCAACTCTGTAGTTACCCATAATGTACTCGTATTTGAGCAAACTTATAGTCTGTCAAATTGTTTACATTCGGTTTGGTTTCAGTGCAAGGAAAAAGAAAATGGAAAATAAACTAAAACAATTAAACAAATTAAAATTATTGCATCTTTCAATGGAATGGATAAATATCCTGTCAAAAATAAATTTGTGTCAACTGTCAAATTTCCGTACTGAATGTCTCATTTCATTGAGACATTCTGTAAGCCCACAGAAGTTAACGAAAACTTGACGAAACCGAGCATAATCCCATTATGGTTATGCCATACTATTTGCGTGTAATGGGACATTTCATTAAGCTGGTGTAAGCTCATTCAAGTCCATTATGGTTGGCTCTTAAGAATGGTCACGTATCGAGTGCACTTTGAAAATTGTACTAGTACAATTCTACTACATTGAATTGAGATGGCTGACAAACGTCAAAAGTATTTGTTTTTGTGTGAGGAAAAGTTTTGTATTTATCGTCTCCAATTAAAAATTCAATATTTACTTTCTGATTCAGAGGATGATCGCTAGGAGTGTATTGAACGAAGACGTTTACGAGATAAGAACGATCCCTTCTTTTTACAAGAGTGCGTACGTATATAAAACTATAACTTTGTGAAAATATTTTTCTATATATACTTTTGATTGCAGTTTTATCAAAAGATTCAGTGTAAATAAGACTGCATTCTTATTTATAATGGAGAAGATAAATTTTAGAGGATGCACCTGAACCGCTGTTTCAGTTGGTAAAATTTGCCAAAATCTCCGTTTGCAGAGGGTTCATTTTATTTAGACTCGACTGAAATAAATTTTAAACAATAAATTAAAAAAAAACGACAATAAACAAAGATATTCTTACATATTTTCTCCCAAATGCACCTCAGCTCGTCAGCAGAAACCTTATCGAATAAATAAATATCGACTCGATACTCGATCTCTTAAGCGGTAATGCCAAATCAACATTTATCAGTCACGTGTTGCTCGATAACTGATGCGGTAATTCGACTGATGCGGTAATTTGACTGATGCGGTAATTTTTCCGGGCTAGATTTGCCCAATAGGACTCAAAGTTCAAGCCCTGGCTACAAGTCATTAAAGCTGGAAACTGACCCCGAAAGCAGAAAGTAATGGCTCGTGAGATGAGTGTAACGCAAATGTCAATGAGTCGCATATGAAGAAAATCTTCCGTGCGCTGAGAAAATTAAACAAATAAAATGATAGGGTCTACGTACGGTCACATTGTCAATCATGGTTTCTTGGAGAGTCCCTTATGACAAGGTCCTTCCACAAGGAGACCATAAGGTGAAAACTGTCCATAGCTGTCTCCAGAGAAATTGACACCGTTTCATCTTAAAACAGCCAGGCTAACAAGTCATCTCACCACACATGTTGCAAAGTAATCGGGAACATGTTGGGGGCAAACGTTGGTTTATTCTAATCATTCGGACACAAAAGCGGCCAATTGTACGTAAAACAACAACAAAAAGTGTTAGATGAGTAGGCTAGACATTTCTTTTGGGTCAGTCCACGCGATTTTTAGTAATCGTTCGGGAATTTGCGATCTCTTAGCACGATAAGTCCTTAAAGCTTTGCACGCGGAACTCATGGTCCAAAGAGTTGCAGCTGCCGTTTTTAAAATTGTGCACAAGATTCAGGAGGATTTAGGAAACCTTTTTACCCGAGTCGTAACTGAGGATGAAACTTTTGGATCTACGAGTACCTACAAATCCGAGTCCAAAATGCAATCCAAAGAGCGGTTGTCAAAGGGAAGTTATGGACCCAACAAATTCAAAAAAGTCAGTTGAAATAAGGTATGACAATAGTCTTCTGGAATGCCGAAGTAGTTAGCCTGGTAGACTTTTCGGAGCATAAGAAGACAGTGATAGCAACTTATTACGTTGAGGTTTTACGAAAACTGAAAGCTACAGTTCGAAATAATCGATTTTGAAAACTCCATCAGTCTTGGTTCATCACGGTAATGGCTCATCCAATTCTTTGAGACAATCTCGAAAACTAAAATAAGACATTCAAAGGAAAAGATTGGAATCTATAAAGCACGCTGAAGAGGCTGTTTTAAGGTGGTGTTCCTTGCTTCCTTTTATAGAAAAGGTCCATAGAAGTGCCGACACAGAATGTAAAAGTTTCTGGATGTAGATGGGTTATGAGTGGAAAAATGAAATGCAAAAAAAGAAAAACTTATATTGTGTGTTTCCACACCTGAATCTGGATGTAATGGGTTTTTGCAAATCATTACACTAGGACTGGAAATCCTTTTATCCTTTCCGCTTCTGCGACATCCATTTTGTTAGCTTCTCGTTTTCAAAGAGGTCAAAGCTGATTTGATATTTAGCTTCTCGAAAAGTACTATTTAGAGAGGATAACTGCCACGCTAGAATATATACGATGGTGGATCAATAATAATAATAATAAGTACCGGTGTTCGAAGACAGGTGGCGTTGCTGAGAAAAGTTTGTATTACCATCGTGAACTACCATCTTTCAAACAACGCCATACCAAAATTAGATTGATTTATAGGTTAGCTTTGCCTTGACAGCCACTTGAATTAAAAGTTGTTAGTGTTTTTCGATCCGATGGAAAAAGAACAATATCGATGGAAAAACGTGCGAAGAAATAAAATCGAAGTTGGATGCTGTCTATGGGGACCCTTCACCATCTACGACAACCGTGGGATATTGGTTCAACGAATTTAAACGTGGCCGTCCTGATAAGGAGCGCCCAGGCCGCCCGACAGACGTGGTTACTGAGGAAGTCGTTGAAAAGGCACATGATGTGATTCTCGCTGATCCACGAACGAAAGTGCGCGAAGAAGCACAGACTTACGGAATGGCAAAAACTATTGGCCCGATGGGTGCCGCGATTGCTCACGGTAGACAACAAGCGGATTCGGCTAACAACTTCAAAGCAATGTTTGGACCTCTTTAAGCTAAATCCGCAGGAATTTTTGCGTCGAGTCGTCACCGTTGATGAAACCTGAAACCATTACTCGTACTACACGCCAGAGCTTAAGCGACAATCAAAACAATGGATTTTTCCAGGTGAATCTGGTCCGAGAAAGGCAAAGACCGTTCCATCGGCCGGAAAGGTCATGGCTACAATTTTTTGGGATTCAAAGGGCATACTTCTCATCGACTTTTTTAAAAAAAGGAAGCACGATCACAGGAAAGTATTACAGTGAATTATTGGACCGATTTGGCTCCCTGCGATTTCTTTCTGTTCCCTGACCTGAAAACGTGGCTCGCGGGAAAAAAATTCAGCTCAGACAAGGCAGAAGCCTATTTCGAAGAGTTTGACAACTGGCATTTTTAAGGGACGTTTGCGTCTTCATTGTTAACACGGGTATTTATTGATCCACCCTGGTAGGTATATCTTAAAAAGCATAACGAACAAATTCATTAAAATTCAACTTCCTAACTAGAGTCTATTAACACTCGCATTACATAGTTTCCTAGCCCTCCTCCCGCAAGTCACAAGACCATTAATTCAAATAAATGCCTAAACACGAACCCACATTACCCGAAGAAAAATTGCTGGCCATTCGCCCTGAGGACGTCAATACAACCCACAATATTAATATAAATCACTAGACAATGTTAATGACATCAAATGACAGTCATTACGGAGTAATAATAAATTGCAAGGGACTACTCCATTGCCCGTTCGAGCAATCTACAACAAATCAACACATCATCTCCCTGGTTAATTTCTGTGTTCTTCTCCAGTCTAATCAAATACTTCCGCGCCCATTTCTCATCATTGAAAGAAGAAGGGCTGGACACAAACATGAATGTCTACTGCCCACCATTAACCACTTTAGTCCAATATCAATTTTCTTTCCGTACCTCCTCATCTGTCTATGCCAAGCAACATGATGCAGCAACATTGACTAATGACTATAAAATTTGATATTTTCTCGAGATGTTATCTCAACACTCATCTCGGGTGGCGAATTGACACCTTTTTCCCAGACTCCGGTGCATGCATTTTTTGATAAATGGATTGAAATTCTGCACGAGATGCAAACCGATACACAAATCTATATCTGTATCTACGAGTATATGAGTATCTCATAGAAAGCTTACACTTGGGAATAGTTTACTTATCTGATTTGTTTTCATTTTCCTTTCATTCTAACAAATTGTCACACAATATTTCTCCACTCACACAATCCGATTCGAATAACTTTCATTCAATGATGTTGGCGGTTCGTTTGTATCGCATGGATGGCGATGGCATCAGTACGACCTGCGCTACAATTATTTAATCATAATCGCAGCATATAGGGATAATAGTGTTGTCGTATCAGAGTATCTCACTGTGATCAATGTGAAACTGCTGAAGAGTGTAAGATCGAAAGTGAAACAGTGAAACCATGTGTGAAAAATGCACCTACAGAGATACAATGGCCTTTCTTTTACAATCAAATTAATTGGCCTTGGTTTGGAGTTTTCCCGTCGTGTGTCGTCTGTCAGTTGGTTTGTGGTGTACGATAATTAATTCCAAAAAAAAAAAAAAACGCTAATTAGTTCTCAGTTAACGAAAGTAACAAATCATTTCATTATGAATTTTTATTTTTTATTTTTTTGTCAATAAATTTTTTTAAATTGTTTTTTTTTTTTTTTTTTTTGTGCGGCGGTTTTACTTTCTATTGGACTTTCTCATGCATTATTTTGATTTTTGACAGTGCAGCAGCCTTCAGAAGTTGTTGCTGAAGAAATTTTGTTACAATTACGAGTTTTTGTTTGCTTTTTGTTTTGTGTGCTCGTAAGAGTTGGCCCAGATTCGTCAGATACGCGTTTTTGGGCCAACCATTATTCTTCACTTGATTATTGTGGGTCTACGTACGTACAGTTTAACTGTGCGATCAATGAAGATGATCATTCATCGTAGTGGCAAACTTTAAGTGTTTTGATAGCTGTTTTATGGGAAACTCTTTGTAAACAAAAAGCAGAGGTGTAGAGCTGTCTAGTTTTCACTTTTGCGGCACTGGCTATTCAAATATGACTGCTGACCTACTTTTCAAAGAAACTGGTAAATATTTAAGTCAATTGCTTGACTAGGTAGGTATATTCCCTTTAGTTACATGGAGTCTGTCTTGAAATTAGCGCACAGTAATTAACTGGCGTATGGGTTATAAAATTTACTTCAATGGAGAAAAGGTCACGGACATGGAATGATTTCCAAAATAGGAAAGCGGAAAGTAGTAAAAAAAATGTTGAATCATTGCAAGAAACCGTGTGCGGCTAGAAAAACTTTGGAAAAATTTGGCATTTCAACCTTGAGTTAAGAATCTTGGAGTATATCTATATGTCACACTGAAATGGAATACATCGATATCGTTTTCTGTCTCTCGGTGGTATCACTTTTGTTAACATTTGGATAAAATGACGTCTATGGTCCGTCAAATAACCATATAGTCAGCGATACTCGTATTTAACACTAGGTATTGCTCGCGGGATTTTGCTGTTAAAAAAAATGCTTTAGAATAAAGTGTAAAAAGTGTTATGATACATAGATTAACCCCTTAACACATCATTGCTTCTGGAGAATATTGTTTGTATCTGAGATCAGAAAGTCATGTCCATTAGAAGGATATGCAACTCGACTGAATTTTTTTTCAAAAATTGTTCTTCACCGCAGGGACCTTTATGGCCGGAGCCCAATACAAAGAGTGACACTTTCTAAGTTGTAGGCATATTTATGTAGATGTGTCCAGAAGTGTCAAAATCTATTGAGGCGTTTAAAAATTGTGCTGAAACAAACATTCAGACAAAGAAATTGTCAACAGATCTGATGATGATTATTATAACTCATATCTGGCATGCGTCGGTTTTTTATAGGTATATACATACATATGTCCCGTACCAGTGGACATATTCCCCGTTCCATGATTGTCGCTTTTTGCATGTCATAGGTACCTGCTCACCACGGATTTTCCACTACCAATGGGCGTCGGGTATTAGTGGTTAAGCGCTTGAACCAAAGAGAGGGAGACTTAGATTCTCGTCCTAGAAACACCAATCAATTTTTTTACGGCTCTACCGCTCGCGAACGTCTGGCAAACATCCGAGACTATTACTGTTTTCATTCTACGCCCATCGAAACCGTCTATAAACTGTAGGTCTTTCCCATTGGTGTGACAAAATATAACACGCACAGGACGATTTTAAATAAAATCATGAGCATAGCATTTATATGATAGTTTTAGGAGGTAAAAAAATTGCACTATCGACTGCAATTAAGGTTTCGTGGTCTATTTGCGGAACACTGGAAAACGAAAAAAAAGCCTATCCAGAGTACACACAATACAAACGCATAAACTCATCCACTGGTGCACCGCTGTTGGAAGCGGTACCTGTTGATTGAAAATAAATTAATTAAGAAATCAAAATATCATTACTTAGCCTTAGGATACCGTACAGTGCTGATTTATATCTTCAAATGTTCGTAAAAAAATATTTCTTGGGCACTTTGGCTATATGACTTTAAAATTTGTGCGTGCGACATTAATTCGTCATATTTGTGCAGCGCATCAAAGTGAAGTATGATGTTTAGCTACTCATAAACTTTTTTCCAAGAAAATTCCCTAATGAACCAAACGGTAGGGAAATCGATTCTGCAAAATAATTCAGTGTTCTCGTAAAACTGTCCTTAAAAAATTGAATCTTAATACACTAACATCAAAATTCAATTTTTTCTTGCGGGTAGAAAAGTTGGAAGGCTCACGACTTTCCGACAGTAAATCATTGCATGTAAACGCGCTTTAAAAACGATTTATTAAAAATATTAACGAGCATCACTCATTCGATGCTGCTCAAACCTCTGAAGACCGAACGTAGTGGTCTAACCTGCAACCACCCCGAAAATACATTTTGCAAAACATTCTCATAACCAGGTACATGACAGACAGATTATACCTTGAGGACGGTGATTAGCAAGCTTAAGATTGAGTATTACTTCTGCTACTGGTTGCATCTCCTATTAGTAAAAGCTACGTTGAGGAGGTCAGGGAGGAACTCTGGACAAAGAAACTGACTCTGATTCCCTGTACACTGTACTTACTGCAGTCACCGAGAAGATACCAATATCATTCCGTATATTTTCGACTAGAACCGTGTAGTAGATATCGTTTTACTAGTGCAAAAAAACATGGCGTCACAAGGTATATAAGCCATTGTGAATGCGGTAAATCCCGAGCCGAGATTGATCATTTTACCGTGCGGCTGCAAACAGAAAAGATCCCGTCTAGTCAGGGAGCACCAATTGCAATATATGTGTTCGGTTTCGGAAACCGTACGAAACTGTACCGTACTTATAAATCAGGGAAGGGCTTAAGGTATCTTGTAAAAGGCATATTAATAAACCCCACAAAGTCGACATCTCTCTAAATACACATAATATGTACCTAAATATCCTTTCTGGACACAGTGCCATTTGTGATGAACGGCTTGGTGTTGGCATTCCACTAACAGTGCTCAAGCTAGTATTGGATACATTTTGTTTTAATTACATTTTCAGGGAAATTATTATTATAGTACAAACAATAAAAAGACATAGTTAATATATCGTTCAACACTGATAACTATAACAATTTGAGCTGTTTTGCAAATAAAACAATCTGACATCACTATTCTAATATGATAACATTTGAAGTAACATTTACATCATCTATGTTTTTATAACCCCTTTAACTGCCAGCTATCTCAACTCGCTGAAATGACTTCTTCGAAAAACACTGTCAAAAGCAATAAAGCAAATAATGCATTACTCTAAATTCATCGGTCACATCTATCCATGCCAATCATGCCAATGACAAGTCGTCAGAATTTTAACTGCTCTACTAAGTAATGAAATACTTTAACTCACATGAATCGGCTAATAAGCGTCATCATCTTGAGAGCTCCGTTTATTGATCTTTTAACCATAAACACAAATTCCAAATTGCCATACGAATGCATCTTTAAGCAAAATAAGTTCCCAGCGAATTATGTATCTGTTAATTCGTTAATAACTCAATTTCTATAAATATCCAAAAATACATGTGAATCACATGCTTTCGTCGCTGCCGCACAAACAATAAAACTACCATAAACAAATTGACAAACAAAAAAATTTGTATTTGTTTATCCACACCAATTGCTACTTTGCACGCGACTGCTAATAATCTGCCCTCTCTCTGGAGACTTGAACTAAAACATCCAACGCTCGCGCCAGGCCCAAGTTTGGCGGAACAATCCGACAAATAAAGAAGGAAAACCCGAAATATGCAAATAGATACATACCATTCGCACGTAGGCGTCAAAATTAAATGCTTACTACGAGACTAAAGATTAGCCATTTTTTACGCGATTCTGGTTAAGTGAGATACTTGAGTGGAAAATTGTAGATACATTTACTTATTTGGCTTTGAAAAAGTTAAAAAAAAACCCGGCGAAGATTAAAAACGACTAAGAAGGCTAAAAAAAGATAGAAATAAAGGAGAATAGACATTTGCAATTCTTCCCTCAAGCACATGATTGCGGTTTATAAAGACGGAAAGAGTATCATAAACAACTTATAAAACGTATGAGAGATATAAAAAAAAAGTCTATAAAGGCAATGTGTTGTGCGGTAGAATGCAGAAGGGAATCGAGCACGTTTCTCAAGGACGAAACAAATGCAGCAGCACTTTGTCATGTGGATGAAACGGCGAACACGAATGGGAAATGTTATCGTTTACATTACAACGAGTGAAATGTATACAGTAGGGATAGGAAGATGGCTGCATTAATGAAGAATCGAAACAAAAAATTAGCAATCTGTCCCCGTTCATTCCTGGAACCATTTGCTGTTCACTATAAAAAATTTCCATTTTAGCCAAACAGGAATTTCTAAAATCAATAAAAGTAGTAAAAGAGTAGCTTCCCTTATGTTGAAGGCATATTCTTTATCTCTGCAGTTCCTGTAGGTGTCATTGTAGGAAATGACTAACCTCTGAGCATGCCTATCTAAAATGCAATGGCTAACTATAGGCTTAGTGCACCTAATTATAAAATCGTGCCTCAGCAGTCCCTTAGGTAATTTGTGATCCAATACCTTGCGTTTTTTTCCTTTTATGGGAAACAAAAATTGTTGTCCCCGGATGGTGCTTGAATCTACAACCATTGGCGTCACAAGCCACACAATGGCTTCCACCTGCCTTGACCCTTTTTTTGCAGAGGAACTTTTAGCGATAATTCTAAAATGGTAGTCAGCTGTTCACAGAAAATATTGACTAGTAGAAGGTGGAGTGTCATTGCTTTAGAGGTTCTCAGCACGTCGGTAATACCGATAAATGCTAAACGCTGAGACTTTTTCAGTATTTATAAATGGGGGTTCTTCTCCAAAGCGTATACTACATAGTAAACCATAGGTAAGTACCCATAAACCTGTTTACACAAGTACAATGCAGCCAGAGATTTCCTGGCCTGTACCCCTGATAGGTACTTGCCTGACACTGCGATAGCGATATCGCCTATATATTAACAACATCGCACCTGGAGTCTTCTGTAGCTAGAAATACTTCGTCCACTACCAAGTTTCAAAGCAAAGTCTTCTCACTGTCTCTTCCCCTTTCCACAAAACGCCCGTGTCCTAAAATTTGTTTAAGGGTATTCATATCCCCTTTCACACGGGCAAATTATATAAAAAAAAAAGAAGATAGAGTGCCCTTTAGAACATACTTTATGGTGCTAGTCTTCTGACAATGCTAACTCCAACATTCTACTCTTGAGTATGTGTTCCATGATGCAGCACATAGGCGCAGATATTAAGAAGGGCGGTTGTGTAGTGAAGTCTTGACGGATTTTTTCTTCTGGTAGACGTCGTTAGTAAGATGCTATATACTGAGTCGTAGATCTAAAACTCTTCCGAGGATTTTACGGAGGCCATGTGTGAGATTTTGCCTACCTTGCGCATAAAAATCATTCTGACCCCGTCCCAGGTAGCTACGAAGATGGCCGAAAAGCTGGGTTTGAATTATTAAAGGATACTGACCGCGTACTTTAGCCTCTCGTCGCTGATAAGGTCAGGACTGATCTATCGACTGCAGAATATACCAGAGAAGTTCGTTCCTTAGGGAGAGTTGTATAGCTGGAAAAGTGAGTGTTCATTAGAAGATTTAGAAGACTCTACCTCTTCGGATTCCGCTTGGAAAACGTCTGGGATTTTTAAAATATTCGGCATTAAAGACTAAATGGGCGTGCAAAGATTGTTAGGTAGTAGCTAGTGCACTCTCTTCTTACTTGTCAAACGCCTCGAAGCCATGCTATACATATAATCCGAAGGCAGTCGACTCATTTTCGACATATTGCCGATGAATATGGGTGATTGTTAAGCCTATCAGGTTTCAGTTTAGAAGACTCTACCTCTTCGGATTCCGCTTGGAAAACGTCTGGGATTTTTAAAATATTCGGCATTAAAGACTAAATGGGCGTGCAAAGATTGTTAGGTAGTAGCTAGTGCACTCTCTTCTTACTTGTCAAACGCCTCGAAGCCATGCTATACATATAATCCGAAGGCAGTCGACTCATTTTCGACATATTGCCGATGAATATGGGTGATTGTTAAGCCTATCAGGTTTCAATTAGGTGTTTGGAGAGCGATGCAGTTGGTTAATCTAGTAGGCCCAGCAAATTGTGTGTTTATTCTACACCTTTTTTTTTTACTTTGAGCTCTATGTAGCAGTGGGCTGAGAAAGTGGGGCTACTAGTTATGTAAATCTACTCGAGATCGTCTGACGCTTTTTGTCAGACGAAGGTGTTGCCTATCAGCACCATGGACAATGTTTGACTGGTGTTTTATAAACGCTACACTATGTAGTTGAAGTATCCTTGAAGAGTCAACTATGGATGCAGCAGGATTCTCATTTGACTTTTCTGCATAATACTAACTGGGTGTTGAGGAATAATACGGCATGGTTTGTTTGGGTTGGGCAGTGGTGTTGTTTAAAGTTCCGCCAATGTCCAAAACGACGACAACGACGTTATTGGCGGTCAAGTTTTCGACGCACCCTGCTATGCAATTCAACTTCTGTCTTCGTTATATGCCTCTGAAGGATGTGATGAATTGGTGCTGCAGATCAATATGTATTTCCTTGTGTTTCACCAAGTTTTATGGGAAGTTATAGTCCTAAAGCTTTACGGCTTCTTAGATTGTGAATGAACACTACTGTGATCCTCCTTGAACGTAGAACATGCTAGCTCTTACCTTTTATCTTATTTGTGGGCCCACTTCTGTACGAATGCCTATCTTGTCATTTAGCTTCGCTATTTCAGCGGTTAGAGGATGTATCTCCATTCAAAAAAGTTCGAGTCTCAGTAAATAATAATAAAAAAAAGACTAAGTCGCACGTACTTTCACCTTTGTGCCGTTCAGCAAATCACTCAGATTTGAAATTTAAGCGAAATTGTTATTTTTTGTTTTACCGTTAAAAGAAACAAACAACAAATTTTGACAATAGTACTTGGTACACTAAGTCCTTGCATACGAGTATTGCCTAGATTTCAACAAAATCACTTGAGTCATGCCGATAAATACTCTAAAAAAAAAAAAATTAGCTGATAAGTTCATAAGTGATGAGTAATGAAGTGGTTGACGAAACAGGGCCCAGGTAATTAAATTTGCAACACGCTATTTCTTTAAAGGTTTCACACACTTTTTTTCTGCCCTTTGTATAAGTCTTCAACATCTTTTTTGTTTGCGTTGTAACTCTGTAGCTTAAGAATGGCTTAACGGATTTCCCACCTTTTTGATTTGTTACACAGGCAATCTTTTATAGAATATTTACAGATAGTGTAGTATCTCGTTTCGTCATGCAAACCTTCGCAGTCGATAATTATTTCCATATACAAGTATTAATGCTCTCCAGTAACATTCCAATTTAAGTATTCAATGATCTTCCTTCGGGGTCAGATCAAAAGATACAAAGCTATAAAGTCCACTCATTCAGTCACTTCTATGGAAATGTAATTTAAATTTAATTTACAAGTGAAGATGCATTATTTATGCCTGTATCTCGATGAAAACTGCCTGCAGTAAAACAACTGATGTTACTTAATTCTTGAACATTTTAACAGCATTCAAATTGCTCTTTTTGACCCACTTAATTGTGACAGGCGTTCAATAAAATGCAGCACATTGCATCTCTTCCATTCGTCGTATCTATCGAAAGTAAGTATTTTTCAAAGATCAATTCATCAAATTTATTATAGAAATTCAACTTACAAATGCATTCTAAAACCCATATGCACAGCTGAGAACTCATCAACTCTAAAACTCATCAGCACTTATAAAATTATATTTTTCTTTAATTAACAATCTCACTAAAAGTTTTACAACTTCCAAAATGTAAAATCCTTTTCCACTAAACCACTGTAATAGTAATAAAACTCGATGTATATGATTGATAACTACAACATGGAAGCAGATGGTTTTCATCTAAGTGGAAAAGATGCTTCAAGATATGCATGATGAAAACCTATTTTAGTAATTTATTTTATGCTTATTTTTAAATTGTTCTTTTATTTTATTTTTTTTCTCTTTCAGGTGAGTTGGCGTATATGATTGATTTACACTTTGCACAGTTTAAACAGCATTTGCGCACGCAAACGAAATATAAAACAAATAAACAACAAATATTCATAATTCTGTTTGCCAAAATTTCCATTTGTATGCGGACGGATATCAAAAGATTCTTAGTGAGTATGCTGTTCAAGAAATTTTGTTCGTACTAATGAAGTGAATCAACATGTTGGCACCTGATCACTTTGCCCAGTTTGAGGTTACTTAATGAAATTTGTATTTATTATAAAAAAAAAGTATCTATAATGGTATTGCTTGTTAATGACCAAAATTTTCCGCTTGTTGAATAAGAAAAATGTGAAAATTTTCTTTAAAATTCATTGATCGGGATGAATGAATGTGTTGAAGTAAAAATATTTTCAGTGCCAAGTACGAGGTACTTTGTGGTACTTTTAGATGCAAACACATGTTTTTTTGTTTTATTGTAGGAGGCAACTTGACGGGCTTTTGTTTCGCCTAATTTAGAATTCATAATAGAACAGAATGCTTCAGTTGCTAAGAAGAATATTAAAAACAACAAAACAAATTTTTACGACAAAAAATTGTGCTAGTCAATAAGTTTTGGCTCGGTTGCATGAACGGAAATGTTTGTGTTAGCTTGTGTATGTACCTTTAGTTTTGTTTTTAGCAAGAATGTGTTTTTTTTTTTTGTATTTTCATTACGATAGTTTTATGGCATAATTTCATCTACCCTGACAAGAGAGAGTGTGGGCGAGTTTAGTCTGGGGTGCAGTTGGGCCTCAACCAATGAACTGCTCTAACTAGACCGGTCCATAGATAACTGCCTTCAGTTTTGCACACCAAAATGGTTAAGTGTGTGCCGCCTTAGGTGGGGTCTTCTTCTAACGCTTTGTCCCTCTGCAAGCTGGAGCATTGATGTCCACTAGGTATAACATTTAGGTAATTAATTCTTGCACTCATTGGAACTTCACTTTCATACTCCGTCAATAAAATAAGTACGGTAAATCACTCGAAGAATTAGTCTTTCAAAACTACTGAGACCGAAAGTATTTTCATCTAACTTTAACGTCTTTGGATCTCTGGTTTGTCACTCAGTTGTCTTCTTACCCCAAAATGACAGTGCATAGACAGACGAGATATAACCAGACGTAACTCTGGCCACCTTTGGCACGAACAATTTCTTTGAGACGGTCAATAAATTTATCGCAAGAGTGTCTGTGGAATGCGGTGCCATTCCCGGCGAAGCGCTAACTTGAGCGCGTCCGTTGTTTGTTATTTTTGAGTGCCAAACTTGTCCTTTAAAATGCCCCAGACAGAAAAGTCTAATGGATTCGCATCGGGAGAATTCGATAGCCAATTGTGTCGAGGAAATGAAGTGCGGAACGTTTTGTCGCAGCCTTTCTTGATTTGCTCGGGCTGTGGTGCAGAGTGGGAAGGTGCAGAGTCCTGTTGGAATATCCAGGGTCTTTGGGCGAAATATTTGCGTGCCCACGGCTTCAAAACAGCTTCCAAGACAGTTTCACGATAAACCATCGCTTTTGTCTTAACGCCACGGTCCAAAAATTATGAGCGGAGACCGACCATCGCCAGTCACTGTGGCTCAAACCATCAAAAACGGTGGCGCCATTCTTTGGTCGAAATTATCGTATGACCTCTCTGGCAGGTAAACTCGGATCATTTTGTTTGTTGACAAATTGCTAAATTGAAAATGGTGCTTCATCAGAGAAGACGATGTTTGGCAATTGGCCACTTGCGTGCAAGCGGATCAACTACTTTGCTCTTTCCAGTGTAACTTTTGTTTGGCCAGGTGTGAGATCGTGCACTTTTTGGAACTTTAAGGCCTTGAGTCTGAGCTCATTTCTCAAAATGTGTTGCATCTATTCTCTGCATATGTTTAGCTCAGAAGCCGTTTAACTTCCGCTACGCAGAGGATTCCGTTTGATTCTGGCCTTCACACTCCGAATCACTGTTGACGATGTTGCTGTTTTTTTCGGACCACCTCCATAGCGTTTTGCAATGGTGCCGGTTTCGCTGTAACGCGATATTGTGTTATGCACAAACATTTTGTTCACTTTCAAATGTTTCAGCTCAAGAACAATAGCTGGTTGTGATTTTCCAGCCAAAAAAGGGCAATAACACTATTAAGTTTGAATTCCATTGTCGATAGATACGATAAAAAAAAACCTTACACACGCCTGTCAACAATGAAATGAATTAACAACTGTCAAATTCTCAGCGCGCTGTCATTCGTAGTTTGGCAGACACAGCGACATGAAGTTGGTAACAGTTCATGTCAGCCACCCTGTTGTGTTGTACCCCGTGTGTATAATAAATACAGAATTGGTCTGAGAGCACTGCCTTGTGGGACACCTGCCATTATTTCCTTCAATTTTGAGTACTGTTCACGGTATCGTACTCGAAAACAGTCTGCTACATAAGATTTCAGTATCTCAAAGTATTGTACGGGTAAGTCCCTGCAGTTTGAACTCCTGGCCCTTATGCTACTCCTTGTCAAAGGCTTGCAAATCGTCCAGGAATAATGCAGATCATACTTATTTACCTTCGAGTGCTTTCTCTATCACGTAGGTAATACGGTGCACTTATCGAATGCTTACTGAAATTGATGGTTCGGAAAGTACCGTCTTTCAATTCAATAATATACTCTTTTAAGGAGTAGTTTTTCAAAAATGTTTGATAATATCGGCAGTAACGATATTGGCCGATAGGAAGTATCTTCTGTAGAAGTTTCGGTATTACGACTACATCAGCTATCTTCCAGTGATGGGGTACATATCTTAGTTTAAAACAGGCATTAATTAGAAGCTTAAGTGTTATTGTGGCTATGTGGCTAACAAGATACGAGGTAACAAGATCGTAATCTGCGACTTTTTATTCGATATTTTAAGCCTGCACGTGTTTTTTTTTTTTTTATTCTTGTAGTGGTATAGGATACTTCTTGGTCTTCTACTTTATCCACAAATTCTAAATTTTCAGTCAGGTGGGAAAGGTTAAAAAATCTTTGCATTCGGTAATATATGCAGCCCGCTTCAGAGACGTTCTTGAGGCAACCATGCATTTGCAATCCAATTCGAAATATATAGGAAATCGAAAGAAAACATGCATGAGTACACTAATGTAATCAAAATGTTATGTTTGTTCATAATTTCGTTTATTTCTCATAATTTAGTATAAATGATCCGACGTTTTCCGAAATATTTAAATCACCCTAGTTAAGTCAACCTTTCATTGTATATCAGACTATCGGGTTATGGATACTTTAAAGAAGTGCATACACCAAGAAAAATAATCATGAATCAATTTCTGTCGGCGCCCACACTACTCCCGACTATTGTATTAGCCTCAACTTAATCTGGATATTTATTGATTGACAGAATTGAATCGTTGTAAATGTTGTGTCATAAAACACTCCACTGCAAAAAAATATAAAAAAAAAAATGCAGCCATGTGGAAATGTATAAATTAACTCTTAAGTTGTCGACTATCACACCTCGTAAATAAATAACATGCTTTTCGGTCAGTTGGCAAATAAAATGCCACCGTAAAGCAAGTGTCAATTGATCGTAAACTTCAACAAAAAGACGTGGGCTTTCAGACATATGTATATAAAAATATCTACTTCTGGCAAAAACCAATAATTTACACGATAAGTTTGCCTTTTATAGGTATAAATGCTAAGTAGTATTGCATTAGATACAAACAGCGGTAGGTGACTGATTTCGTTGAAATTTGGAATTAAAGTGCTTTCGAAGGGCATATCGTTGTTGAAGTTGTCATAGGAGGTCTAATGTCGGTTCTTTCCAAATGGAAAGCAGGAAAGTGCACGAGGTTTAGAGCTTAGAAAAAAGATGAAGACATATGTACGATTATAACTGAAAACAGAAGTGGCTGCTCTAAGAATAAGGAATCTAAAGAAACTTAAGTTGGATCCTAGGAAGTAAATGTTGTCAAAGTAACAATGACCTACAATTGGTCGACTACTTTCTCATTAGACTCGATAAACGTGCAAATCACTGCCCTAATGTAATGCTACAAATCACCATAGCTCAGTGATTCTATCATACATAATTATGCCATGCTATTTCATCCAATACATTTCATCTTTAAATGGACGGAAATTATATTGAGCAAGCTCGTAAAAATCTGCATTCGTCCAACCCAACTATCTCCTCCAGCAGCACGAGATGCAATTCCCTAGTCATGATGGCTAGAGGCTAAACATATAAAAATGCAAATGATCTGTGCATAAACAGACGGACACATAGACTATCTGACTTGGACTATGGTGTAGATGAGAATCTCATTCCCAAGAGATTCTCTTCTCGTTTAAGTGCTTCCATTCTGTGTGTTAAAAACACGCACTCACTCAGTTATTCATTCATTTATGTATTTTTTATATTTCTCCCCTTCTGGCAATCTATTCAAATTAACGATTATCCCGAGGAGGAGGAGATATGGACTGTCGTTGTTGCTGTGTGTTCTTCGTTTGCCCCATGCCCATCGAAAAATTGTAAATCAAGCATTTATGGTCATCTATGGGGTTGGCAAGGGGGTGTCAAAGTTAAATCAGTCAGAGTTCTGTCAGATTTTTATGACATCTATGGGTTAGACAAATTTTATGTGATTTTCTTCACAGCAAATTTATGAGCGAAGGGGGTTATATGGGGCAGTGACTCCTTATTGTATGTGCCAAAGTTGTTGTGATGAGTGTGAGGTTTTGATAAAAAAAAAAAAAAAAACAAAAAAAAAAAAAGAAATTCCTCTTCCGTTTGCTTGCAACTCTTCTGCGCAGTCTTTCAGTCGTTGATTCGCCACAAAACGCATAATTGTTTGTGATGCGATTAAACTAAATAGGGTGAAGAACTCATTCCTCATCCGGAGGGAAGTTGAGTTGAGATAAGAAATCATGCTCGAAGCAGATTTCTTCATTACGTGCGATACAATGTTGGGTGTGATACTTGGAAAAATCAATGGATGGATATGTGTCTGGTAAAGATATTTTTTTTTTATTTATTGTACAGCGACTAGAAATGTTTTTGTTATAAATAACCTCAATTGCAGTGCTGTAGATTTGAGCCAATTCGTGTGAAACTTCTTAAAGCATTTTTGTTATTGAATGGTGATTTCTCCTATCAGATAAACATTTGGGAGTTGTGGAAGAATCTGTGGAAGTGCATAGCTGTTTCTTTTTAAAATTGCTATAAAAAAAAGTTTTTTGCTTTATTAAAGAGAGTACACATTCCGATTATTTATGGAAAATAATTTAATTTAAATGGTTGCCGCGGCTGGCTTGGCAGTAGTCCATCCAGCCAACCCAATTTTGCAATATATTTTTAATGGTTCGGGGCTCTATTTCACGAATAGCTCGATCAATGTTGTGCTTAAGTGCCTGAATCGTTTCAGGATTGTCTGCATAACATCGATCTTTAATGGCACCCCACAAAAAAAAAGTCTAAAGGCTAAGCAACATCACTGAAATGATTATTGAAGTCAGTGCGCAAAAGATCGATTGTTGGAAGGCTTGTATGGCATTTAGCGCCGTCTTGTTGAAACCTGAGATCGTCCAAGTTAATTTCTTCACGGTTATCATGCCTCCGTAGCGCTGTTAGTTGACCGTAACATTGTTGCTGTCTTCATCCTCAAAGGAAAAGAGGCCAATAATGCCTCCATTCCACAAACCACACCAAACAGTCACACGCTGAGGATGCATTGACTTCTCTCCCACCACTTGAGGGAATAATCCGGGGTCTTTACTTTTAAGGGATTAATCCGGGGTCTTTATGCATACCTTCTGATCAAAAAGCATCCAGAATTCTTCAATAAAACGAAAACGGTTCAATTATTCATCGATATTCATTTTATTCTCTTCAAAGTAATCTCCATTGCAAGCAGTACACATATTCCAACGCTTCCTCCAATCATTCTTAACTTTTTCAATGTTTTCGTCAGTCATGCTGGTGGACGTACGACCGGAACGAAGCAAATAATCAACCACTGTAAGGCCCGCTTTAAACTCTTTGTACCACTCGTACGCTTGTGTTTTCGACATTTTCGAGTCCCCGTAGGCTACCGTTAACATTTTCAACGCCTCCGCACATGATATTTTGTTAGAAACACAAAATTTCAGGCAAACTCTTGGCTCAACTAAATTTGACATTTCGAAATTCGCAGAACACAACAAAAACAAAAAGCTATCACGCACAAACTCCCGACAAATGGCGCTCAAATATCTGTTTGACAGATGTACTCGTACCAACATAAAAAAAAAGCTTTTGACAATATCTCAACCGCGGTTTGTTTGAATTGGAAATTCCGGGTACTTTTTGATCAGAAGATAAATCTTCTCAGGCTAGTGCGGCTAATGTTCAGTTGCTGAGATCTGTGGAGACTCGAGGTTCTCATCGCACACTTTCGGCAACTGCAAAAAAATTCTCGGTTAAGCGCACAAGACGACCACGAGGATAACTTGTGTTATCAATTTGCGTACCAATTTCACGAATTTCCTACAGCAATCACGGTTGTTGCATTATTTCGACCGAAATTTCTTTTCGAAATTACCACTGTTTTAGCAACACAGCACTTTGGAAATAAGTTTTCAACATTTCCCAACGTTGTTTAAGCGTAAATCGATTTATTTCGTTCCGCGGAGATATATAGTACTATGTTTCTGTCAAGTTTTTGAGCGCGAAAGAGCTGTCAGTGTCAAAATAACTTGTAATATAGAAATAAACCAACAGATGGCTCACCCGTTATAATAGAGAATCCCAAAAAGTCTATATCTCTGAATAAATGGTCGAGCCATAATTCGGGGTGAAATCGGAATGATTATTTTAACCCCACAATTAACGGTACTTTACTAAAGGGTGATTTAATAAAACAGATTCCTCGAACAAATTAGAGCTATGGTGAATTTAGTTTAGCTTTTTCATTTAGCTTTTTTTTTACTCTCTTGCTTATGTTCAGCCACCTTACGTTTCATTACATGCCACAAGTGTTCAATTGGGTTAAGATTGCTAGCCAGTCTAGTCTGGAAATTCCGAGGTCATCAAATGTTGTATTGAGGTGAAAATAATTGAAAGACTGTGGTTACTTCTCTATTTATAATTTATAAAGTAGACTTCTAGAAGTTAATTTATAATGCCCAAAACACATGTGCAGAAAATCTGCTTGCGGTGCTGCTGGCAGCTCTGCACGTGAAACAGATGTGCAGATATTTTTTGACGTGCATCGCATCGGATACTGTCTTTTATAGCTACTGACACTTACGGATACTGCATTGAAATTTCATTTGGTTTTGTGAAAGTAATTTTCCTCTGAATTGAGAAAAAAATGAATATTATAAAATACAGTAAAGTTCGGAAAGTGGAAGTTTTTAAGTAAACAAACAATGAAACTTCAAAAGTTGGTGATACCAAATACCTCAATTTTTTTTTTTTTTTGTGTTGTGCCAACACTGTCGATTGCAGCGAATTTAGAAATAGATATGTCTTGCAGAACAGCACTGCACGCAGCATTTACTCCTATATGTAGCTTCGAGAATTAAAACATGTGTATTCAAATTTCACTGCATACAGAGTTCTGCACATGTGTTTTGGGCATAACACTTTACTTACCGATTTGGCTCGGTAACAAGGTGCAGAATCGTCTTGAAAAATGAACTTGTCAGTATACGAATGATGCTGTTCAATGGCTGGTACCAAGAACTCCCTTATTACTTGTCCATACGTTTGAGTGTTCACAGTTCCATTAACAAAGTGCAAAGGGCCCAGAACGTAAAAAGAAAAACATCCCCAAACCATTTGGCTTTGACGAAACTTCATTATCTTAACTATGCACTCGTCCTTATATCTTTCACCTGCTGACCGTCGTACGTATGGCAAATTGTCGGCACACAACAAATTAAATTTACACACATCGCCAATCATCCTGCGTCCAATCTTGATACTATTTCGCCCACGTCAAACGAGCTGTTTTCATTTTTGTGGTTGGGATAGGCTTTTTCGCTGGTCGTCTCTCGTAGCCTTCTGCGTATCGTTTCGGCACTTAGGTCAACTTGATGAAATTCATGCAGCTCTGCTCTTATACGGACAGCACTTTTTAAAGCGATCTTCAATCCTTTATAATACGTTGTCCGTCTTCTGGGTTGTTTTGCGTTTTCGCCCTGACCCTTTTTTCCTATCCAGTGGATACAAATTTTCTTTTTTCTTCATCAGTCGCACGATGGTTCAATGAGAGCATCCTGTTTTAACCGCAATCTGGTGGAAGGATAGCCCTTTCTCAACATGCGACGCAGTCGTGCACTTTTTTTTACGAAGCAAGAGGTGTACTTTCCGAAAAACTTTCCAGTACTTGTTTGTAAGTCCACGTTTAGTATTTATTAATTTCAAAACCGAGCTAGTTTTGTGTGAGCAGCCCCAAAATCTAGTCTCCAAATCTTCCAAGAATAATCTACAGGAATCGTTTTTCAGAATTTCTATCTTTTTCTTATGATAACTAAAGTTACCAAGTCCTGTGGATGCTATTATCCATTAAGACTTCTCTCTTAGTAAAGTCTACCGACATTTTAATTGTCATTTTGGCCGCACTTACGAGTATCAACATTTGACGATTATTTTCACTGTTTCATAGTGGCCCATTTCTCAACAATAGCTTCAGGATCCAGAAATTCTGAGGCTGACTACTGTTTTGCCAGTACTGCGAATTTTTTATTTCCTCTCATTCCTGTACTCGTAGAATCGATGAATTAAGTTTCTGGACAGATTCCATCGGCAGTGATATTTTTATTTTTGTCCGCTCCATGCGCCTGATCACTACTTTAATTATTTTTTTTCGATCACCTGATCCTTTCGTAAGTTTTTTTTTTTTTTTTTTTTTTTTTTTTTTTTTTTTTTTTTTTTTTTTTTTTTTATAATTTGCACGTGTGAAAGGGGTTATGAATACCCTTATACTAATTTTTAGGACACGGGCGTTTTTGAGGAAAGGGGAAGAGACAGAGAGAAAGACAGATTGGTGTAGTTGGTTTGAAACTCAGCTGGTATTAAATTTCAGTGAACTCCAAGGGTGGCTGTCCAGATAACTGGGGAGCTTGTTTGTTTTTGCTTTTGTCGTTGCTCATGATTCACAGTATTTTTTTCCGTCCTCCTGATGTCATCATCACGATCAAGTTGCATTTTATCCATATGACCACCCTACTGCCAGTGTTATGCCTTCGCAGTAGAGTTGACATAAGCTTTCGCAATTGATCGACTTTTTATTTATTTCATGCAAAATAAATACATGATTATTGACATCAGGATTCGAACCGTGAAACTGTAGTGTGACAAGCGACACCACGGCCACCCTTTGCAGCAGAATCACAATCTCGGCTTGAAACACTAAGGGTTTTGTCCTTAGACAAAGGCCCCTCTAGAAGATTCTGGCTCTGGCAACTATCATGGATACTCTCGTCTCTATTAAGCTTATCTAAGGAGTGAACGTAGAGATCGTGCAGTGCTCGGTGAGTATGCCAGAGACGGCTCGTGCATCCCTGCGAGTAAGCTTTATTAGAGAAACGGATCTCTTCTTACCGAAGACTCTCCAAGTGCGAGTATTCTCGCGGTCGCAGAGTGAATACAGCGCATATTTGGCTTTTCTATTGATTTTTTTTCTCGCTTGGAATGCTGACTGGAATTCTTACATACGCTCCAAAAGTATGCAACACATTCCGAAGTGTCTTTTCATTCGAGGTTCGCGTCCACGGTAAGAGACGGATTATATCTAAGACGGCGTCGCGGAATTAAGAGAGAATTATAACCACAATAGATTATTGACTGCAGCTATCATCTTGGAATTATTACATCAGAATTTTCTTGTTCCAGTGGTCGAAGAATTTGCTAGAAGTTGCTGGCTATCAGAAATGCGACTATATAAGGACAGATGGCGATCGAGGCAAGACAGTTGGTTGTCGAACCGCACGAAGAGATTGGAAAAGTGATAATGGGCGAAGTTGTAATTTTGTGATGGATAGAAAGTTAAGAGTTAACAAGAAGAAGCAATTAGTTTGGATTTGTGAATTAAGTAATTGAAATGAGATAAAGTAATTTAAGAAGAAAGAGACCTTGTAAGGAAAGAATTTGCGAAGAATAGTATAGTGTGAACTTGAATAGACTAGAAAATAAAGAAGTAATCTCACAGAATAACGTTTTATCTACTCGAGTCGTAGCTCGCATATTACAATATCGTTACGTACTGGGAGTTGATGACGTGTAAGTATCTTCATCAGCGCAAAAAACAAGCTCTTATTTTTCTGTGAACTACCATTTCACTCGAACCTCCTGCCAAAGATTAAAATGCTGGGTTCATGTCAATACAGAATAGAATCTTAGCTTGTTGTACAGAATTATGCCCAGTGTTCTTATTGCTCTCAAAATTTCCAACTCCAACGACTTCTGAAGTTTCTCAGTCGTTTAAGGATTGACTTCGACTGCAGACCCGATTATTTGCTAAGGGAACGTGACGTGCCTACTTATAGTGAAATTGCTACTGAAACATTGAATTTTACAAAATTCGCAAGAAATACCTAAATATTCAAACTCAGTGTGCTGTCGCCATCAAATTATCCCTCCTTGTTAGTGTCGAAAGGTTTGTTAAAAAAAAAACTTTTAAAAATCTCAAACAAAGAGGATGAAGTTTGCCTTCCAGTTCGCAAATTTATTTTCTCTAAAAGAATAGGAGGCACATAGCAAGAATATACGAGCATTTCAATCCATTTGCCCATCGATTTTAAGGTCCAATGAAGCTAAAAGGCAAATTTGCCGCACGTGTACTTTCTCAGTCGGTACTTCAAGTAAATAATTGACGATTACGAGGCACACATTGCTTTGCCCCATTCTATAATTTTCTCTTTCTTATAAGAATTTACTACAGATCGATAATACTAAAAATAACGTATCCGCCACCCCTCTAAGAAATCTCTAAGAATGTCTGTATCTGACTGAACCCAGACGATAATTTCCCCCTAAAAAAACAGGGAGAGACACATGTCTCCCTACTAAGTGGAAATCGCAAGGAAGCACAAACATTACGGGGGGAGAAAGACTACTACATTCGTATAATCCTTTAAGACATTTCTTTGGTCGCATAATAATCATATCCCCGTACCCAGTCGTAGAGTGGTGATGGCTCCTTGTTGTAATCGTCACTCGTTTGAAATTGGAGAGCATATCCGCCGGATGACAATTTCCCCATCACATTATTATAACCTATCTCTCTCAAGTGCTATTTCAACAAAACAGAAAAATAAAATAAAACTTTAGTCGAAGAAAGCCCCCCAAAATAGAAACCATTTCTCTTGTGTATCAGTTAGTGCATTGTCACTCAATATATTCTTTCGGAAGCGATGTACACGATTAATATGATGAAATGTCAAGGTACTCGAGGAGGGCGAGATTTTATTTCTGTCTTATACGAGTACGAGTACATGATTTCGCCATTTCCGCGACAGCCTGATGCATTAAAATTGCCCTGCAACAAAACAATCGCACCCCATGTACGAGTACAAGATACTTTTTGCAGTACTAAGTCTTCTCGGACTGGCCTTGATATAGTTTCTGAACCCATAAAACTGGGGGATGAAACAACAAGCGAAACAAAATAAAGGCGACTTACTTGTGGAGAACAACAAACAAGTTTAGGTTTTTTTTTGAAAAGAATTTTGTGTTTGCATTAATAATTCTGCGGGAGTTTTATGCGGAGGCGTTTTCTGTTTACATTTAGAAGTTCTTTTTTAAGAAAATTATCGTAATACTCGGTATTTACGCCGCCTAAATCTGGTTTATTTTAATGAAGTTAATTACAAGTGAGTTATGGGCTTCTAATTGGCTGAGTTTGTTGAGCGCTTAATAAGGTTTTATGTTCACTCGAAGGAGGAGCAGAGAAAGTTGTTTGTTGATTGATTTCTTGGGCTTAACATATTATGTACCACAAGCCGTTAAAGGCATTCCTTTAAAACAATTGCAGTCGTAAAAAGTTTCAAGTTGTGAATTCCGCACAATTATAGGAAGTGATAGGTCACATTGCATCTCTGACATGAAAAAAATCTTTCACTTAGTCAAGTTTCTTTTTAGTCTTGATGATGACGTTCAGGGATGTATAGTGAATAAAGTGTGCAATCCAATTCTTACGAGACCGACAAATGGCGATAAAGTACAAAACATTTGCTGAACTAACACGAATAACATTAGGCAACAAAAATACAACAAAATTGTACCTATAGGCCGTGAATAGGAAAATGTATCTTATACGTCCAGAATTTGTTTAAACAGAAAAATATAAACAAACTACATTTTTTAGTAAATTATTGAATTAAATAAAGGGACGTTAATAAAGCAAAAGCGTTTTTTTGGTTGTTGAATCTGCATTCAGAGTCAAAATTTCAAGGGAAAATGTAAGTAAAAATTGTCTCGGGGTCTCTGAATCTGAATCTAAAGTCAAAATTTAAAAAAACTCAAAATGGCGGATATAAAATGAGGCCCAGGAAATTAAAAAAAAAGACATCGATTAGTCCACAAGTATGTATGTTTTCGAGGTCCCTGAATTTAAATCCAAAGTAAGAATTTTCTTTGAACTCCATTTTTAGAGTCCATTTTGATTTTTAAAATTCAGATTTTGAATTTGGATTTAGCGGACTTAAAAGTATATACAGGGTGGGCTATTTAAACCTCCGGCATCTGGCAATCCTATAACTATGACATTTGTTTTCAGATCGGCTTATGACAGCCCGCTTTCGAAGCGTCAGTCCAAGCGATTTTGTCCCCCATTTCTGCTATATAATATACAATCTAATATAAATAGATTAAAAAGAACTACATGAAACCAAAAACCAAAAATAAAAATATAACCACACGAATCCATCCACTGGTGCACCGCTGTTGGCAGTGGTACCTGCAATTTGAAAATGTATTTATTAAGGACTCAAATTTATTGTGCTTGGAACGGTCTGTTTAACAACCAAAAGTCCTTTAAAGAAGATTTACTTCTTATAAAATGGCATTAATCTCCGATACTACTATACACACAAGAGACTCAAGTCACCTACCACTGTAACTACATGGTGGGTCATTTAAACTTTGGGCATCTGGAAATCCTATAACTTTGATATCTGTTTTCAGATCGGCTTATGACTACCCGCGTTCGAAGCGTCAGTCCAAGCGAATTTTTGCCATGGGACAGTACACGCCACCACAAGGCGCTGTTATCGTGCAGTTTTACATTCAAAACACGTTCTCAATTGTGAAAACGCAACGTGCATATCGTGCGAAATATCGAGTGAGGGAAGTGTCTTCAGATCACACCAATGTAAACCCTCAATTAATTCACGAATAACCTCTCCACAACCAACGCGTGACTGGTTGGACTGGAATTTATGCGGAAAGATTCATTGGACTGTTCTTCTTCGAAGGCGATGCAGCCGTAACCGTCAATGGAGAGCGTTATCGGGCCCTGATAACTGATTTTTTGATACCAATTCCGACTGATAACGCCATGGAGAGCTTTTGGTTTCAACAGGACGGCGCCACAGCTCATACAGTCCGAGCCACGATCGCTTTATTGTGTCCTTTGCTCCTCAGACGCCTATTTTCGAAAATTGGTGTTTTTTACTGGCCTCCGCGATCACGCCTCCAGATTTCTTCCTGTGGTGTTATTTGAAGTCCAAAGTTTATGTCAACAAGCCACGAGCCCTAGAAGCCTTGGAAGACATATACATATATACGACAGGAAATGGCCGCTATTCAACCCGAAATGAGATTCCTTTTTGGAAAGTATACTGAAGTTTCTCGAGTAAGTTACTGAGCCAATGTTCACTGGGTTGACAGGCCCTGGCAGGTTTGTTCAAGGAGGTCCTGTCTGCATACAATCCCACACACAAATAAGGTTCATCGCTTTTTAGCTTCTGTTGTTATACGAAGTATTGATAATCTGAATTGTAATCATCCTTTGGTATCATTATCACCACGCTATAATAAACAGCTTAAGGAAATCGCGATCTAGCTTTGGTCAAGACAATCTCATTTGAAACAAAATTTTGTTGAAATATGCTTCTACTTACTATATAAATAGACTCGTATAGATTGTCTAAACTGTTGTTTTGCCAATTAATTGCTAAATTAACTCAAATATCCGGCGATGGCAAGGTCAAATTGAGCCTTCAAACGAAATAAAAATCTTTTTTTTTTTCCAAGCGAACTTTGTCTCTCGCTTTCTCCATATACTCGTAATATACGCCCCAGTAGAAACAGTAAGAAAGGCAAACAAAAAAGAAACCAATCCAATTCGAAAGCAATTGCATTTTGGTGAATGAAAATTATTTGCTTTTTCTTAATCTGGACAACAAGTTAATTATGTTTATTGCTCCGTGTCGAGATAACATATACAAATGATCTATTGCTTAAAATTGTCGTTGTATAATAAGTGGTAGATAGCGCCCCCTTGGGAGCGATAAAAAGGAGCGCTGGAAGGATAGGAAGGGCGGTAGAAGACTAGAAGGTGGCGCTGGAGGGCTAAATGGCAGTAGGAGCGCGATAGGCTGCTCAAAAGGGGGAAATAATATAAATAGATACACAGAAAATACGATTACAGTAGGGCTGCATAAAGTGCAAACATTTTTTATTCAACAAATTTTATTCACATTTAATCACACCATTTGAGGTTAGCGACTACGTCCTAGAATGTACCATAGTCTTCTTTATTCCAAGAGATATCCACATTCATACAATGCCACAGTGTGCGTGAGCACAGAGTTCTGCGGTCTCATTTTCCTTTAAGCAGTCAGCATTCAGTTTCCTAAATAAGATATATTTCGTTAATTATGAATAAATATGTATTTGTTCAGTATACAAACTGTGCTTTGGACGGCAAGTATCTATTCCTTTTCGTTAAAATGCTATCTGCGGCAGTAATTACTTGGGAGAAAGTTCACCAGCTTTCTTGTATCCTCTTTGATGTACTCGTATCTTAAGATTTGTTATCTTTTTTTTCTATAATATGCGCGTGCCGAAGGCGATATGAATACCCTTAAACTGTTTCAGGGCACTGGCGTTTTGGAAAAGGGGGAAGAGGAACAGAGGAGGAGCCTGTGCACGTTGACTTTATTCGTAAAAGTTTGAAGGTTGTAGTGATGGGGGAATACAGAGCCTGATGGATCATTCCACATGCGTGTCATTCGGTTTATAAACTAATCCCTATATTTAACAGTACGACCGAAGTTGGGCTTAAGGGTGAACTGATGTGCATTCGAAGCGCATAACGCATATTGCGGGTGAAATTTTGAACAGGAGGAATGCAACTGGCTATTTCGCTGGACCACTTTTTATGAAAAAAGACGAGAAACACGAGCGGTCAATGATCGGAAGGCCCTAAGATATTATTCTATTAGCGAACTCTAGGATTCTGCAGAAGGATTCTAATTCTATGATCCTATAATTATCAAACTAACCAACGGTTCTATTGTAAAATTACCTTTACAGACATACTTGTATGTACAACTTTATATGCATAGTAGTCCACTAAAATTAATTAAATGTGTAACTTTTAGTTGCCTTTCAGATGGGTGTAATCGAAAAAACTGTTACGAAAAGCAATTTTGAAGAAAAGCAATAAAAATTGATTTCAGCGGGGGGACAGAACCTGTTGAGAAGGAGTCTACTGTATATAAGGAGTCTAGAAGCAAAGTTGACAATTTTCACTTTTTGGCGAAAATGAATTAATCTTCGGCGTACTCGTACATGTAACCGACATATAAACTTGTTTGTTTGTAAACCTGACTAACAAATTCTCAAACCTTCTTATTTTAGAAGAAAAACCATAAGGTCTGTCGCTCGTTTAGTTATAAAATTATGGCAGATTCAAAAAGTCTGCAAAGTTGAGATTTCCAACTTTGCTTCTAGACCCTTCACATAACATTCCTGCTGCCCTCAGAAGTCTCTGGATAGCTTAGAAAGCTAAAACTTTGCATACTTATTATGGATCACGGTGAAGAATCTAGAAGAGCCAAATTTTTGATTTTCGAAATACATGATATTACAAATCCGAATATTCTAAAATGGTTTAATTAAAAATAATGTTAGTCCGTATGCACCACAAATATAATTTTGAGAAACTGCTACCTCGTGCTCCTTTTGTCCTAGAAGAAAAGTTAGTGAAATGTTAAATCCCAACCCTTTAAGAGGCCTACGGTTGAAAGCTTTGACTATAAATATTTCTTGACACCAACCAACGAAATTTCTCTTAGAAACCCAGTGTCTAATTTTACTGAACAATAGGCGGTATCGCAAGGGTTGGTTGACGTAACGTTACAGTACCGTAACGTTACAGTACCCGTATCTCATGTTTCTAATCTCAACTATGGAAGTAGTAAAAAATTGGTTCTGTGATCCCTTTCTGTCGCTCTATAGCCTGAAGAGTTATTTCCTCAGATAACACTCAAACGGTTTTAGCCAAAGTCGATAGCTAAACAATGTTTGACATATTTTTACAAGTACAAGTCGATTTTGCTTAAATTTTCAATCCGAGCGATTCGCAAACGAACTGCGTGCGGGGGTGAGTTTAAATGTGACACAGTGTACTTTGTTTGTGCTATGTGCAAAATACACTAATGAAGTGCTGTTAAAATAGCCTTTAAAATTACCGGGGGCGCTGGTGCAAGGCGTCCTATAAAAGTGGGTCCGAAAAGTTTGGGAAGCACTGCTCCTAAAAAAAAAAAAAATTCATTCAAATCGGATATAAGATATTCCGAAGTTATAAACGTTTTTTTTTTTATATATAATTTGCGCGCGTCAAAGAGGATATGAATACTCTTATACTAATACAGGACACGGGCGTTGTGAAGAAGAGAGAGAGAGAAAAAGAAGGATTTAGTGTAGAGGGTTGGTATTAAGTTTCTGTAAACTCCAAGGGTAGCGTCCAGATAACTGGGTCGGAAGTGGAGTATTTTTAAAATTTTCAACTTTCATAGGTCCGAAAAGTTTGGGAAGCACTGCTCTTTAAAAAAAAAAAAAAATAATATTCATTCAAATCGGTTAAGATATTCTGAAGCTATAAACAAATTCACATTCCTAGGCTACGTTTGACGTTCTGCAGTGGGCAGAAAAACCGGCATGTCCTTTAAGATAATTCTTTATTTGAACTTTGGGTGTCATCTACAGAATTTAATTCAATGTCCCCCGCTGGATAAATCTTTGTTATATACTTACTATGTACTCTATTCACCTCTTATAATTTATTACTTTCAAATTCACTACATGGAACAAGGCGTGACGGGCACATGAAACAGATTGCGGCCACAAACGCAGGCTGGCTTCAATCTACAATATTTACTTAAGTAAAATTGATACATCAACTTCTTACCGCAGACAATTCGTAGTGTTAGTCTGAAATAATGTGTTAATGAAGGCACAAATACTTGCACCAGACGTTAAAATTACTCAGAACTATTGTGATCGTTATAGTCACGTCCATTTATTTTCTTATGAAAATCTTCAAATCTCATTGCACCCTAGCAGACCAACGCGCATAAAAATTATAAATTATAAAACCAAAACATTACAACCAATAAAAGACTCCCTCTTCGGTTGACCACAATTTGTTGCCATTTAATTCAATTACCCGATATAAACAATCAGCTTAAATGGTCCATCTACGATATCTGTTGTTGCAAGCCGACTGGGTCCGTCACGTTGCCATGGTTTTTGCACTTTGAAATTAAATTTTCGTCGTCGCCGCTGCGCCGTTGTTGTTTTATTTATTTTTTTTGTTTATTTCATTTATTTCTACTATTACTATCTTTATGTGCTTATACACCCAAGGACTCTGCTCTAGGTGATGGAAAGATGAGATAGAAGAACGGTTCGTGATTTTGTGTAATTGCATTTTTCCCGAATATGCTTTGACTTCTGCTAGATGTAGTTAAACGCTATTGTTGGCTGTATCCCAAGGGACGTAGAAAGCGTGCAGATAGTGAAAATTTTCCATCTTCAATGCATAGAGTGAGATAAAGATCTCGCGCATACAAACTCCTAACTCCATCAAGAGCAATGGGTTTCTGGGGCACTACTAGCAAAAGATACATGCAGAGAGAGGGAGGGTGGACTCTATAGCAAACTATGGATGTAAGTTGAAGTTCAATTTCAAATTCGCTAGTTAAATTGAAAGAGAGTCGTTTTTAGTGAAGTTTGTTCAGTTTTAATTGGAATCAGGCTAACATGATGGGCAGTTCCATAAAGAGAAGGCTTTTGTGGGAAAAAAAAAAAAAAAAAATAAATAATTTCCTCCCCGGCCATTGAGGTCATTTGTCATTTTGGTTTTTTTTTTTTTTTTTGTAAATTGACGGCACGTTTGTTGTTTGGGGAAAATTAATCTGATTAGTTGCAGAGTATATTTGCTGATTTTCAACTTTTTCTTTAATCCACCGTTTGCAGTTTGTTAGAGTGCTGGTTGGTGAGGCGGAAAGTTCTTAATTAGCTTACAACGTTCATTAAAATAAATGTTGGATGTGTATGAATGAACGGGAGGTAGCATGAATTGGAGATAACTGAAATTGAAGCCTCCTCTTTTCGAAACTAGTCTAATGAATCGATGATGGAGATTGGCATGTTAGAGTAATTACCTACAACACTTTTAGGCACTAACTGAAACGCGGTAGAGCACAGTGTATTTTCTATGAGGCACTATTCTTTTAATTCAGGTTGCAGGCGAATAATTTTCAAGATGGATTCAATGAAGGTGCTAATAGTTCCACTCGGACTTAATGAGCTGCTTCGACATGTTCCGACCTTAAGGAAACCAAGCATCTTCTTGACGTCAGCATAAATTCTGTCTAATTGTTAGTATCCATGAAGTTGATCTGTTGTGCAACCTTATAACCTGAATTTTTTTTTTTGTCGAAGTTCGCTGTTCCTCTCAGAAAAATTTCTTTCTTAGGAGGAGAAGGGCTGGAGGCTTGGAGGGCAAAATCTGCACTGTGGGTCTATGTTTTAGTCGGTGTAGCAGTTTTTTTTTAAGGGCGCAGTGGCCACTGAATATTCTAGTTAATACTCCTAGGTTATTTATGTTAAAATTCAAAAGGAGGTTCGATTATTTCTTGAAGAATATCGGCAAAAAGTGTCTAGTAACGTCTTAATCCAGAGTAGTAAGCCCGACTTCATTGGATTTCGTACTGCTTAATGTATGATTTAAAGTGATTTCTCTTGATAGCAGAGAAAGGTTCAGTGCTAATTAGGGTACTACATGCATTGGCATTGGCTAAGCAGTGTGCTGGAATCCAGAGGAGACTGATGAGATTGTCTTTAACTACCTAAGAGAGCACACTATAAATTTCCAGAACCGGCGTGGATTTATTTTGACGGACGAGTCAATAGCATTGAGTGCTGCCTGATTGCCTGAGAAAGTAAAAATGATCTTTCTTCTAGGATTAGCACAGTGTTTGGTTAGTACACTGGTTGAATGCAAATACCTCCTGCCTAGGATATGGTCTGAGTGTTTGCCAATGCTGGCTGGGAGTTTTGTACAGTGTGATTCAATGAAAATGTCAGATTCAGTCTCTGTATCCACCTTGAATCTATCTGTGTATCAGACATCATCAGCTTGACTTTTTCCCAGTTTTCATGTCAATAAGAAGCATGCTGCAACCTTGCTCCATTTTATCGAGAAGTGATTGTTACCTGCATCAAGAAGTCGATGCAGCTCACCCTTGAGTGTATTTGAACAGATGGAAGGTCCAAGATGACATTTAGAGCAGTTGTTGCTGTGGTGTGCAAACAGTCATTCAAATTGCAGCAGTGCGCTGGATGCGTTTAAGCTTAAACTTATAGTGGTGACTTCGTTTGGCTACGGCAGCATATGTAAGTATGTGTCTGACAAAGCCAGTAAATCATTTCATTTTAGGTCTAACAGCCCTTCTACCACAAATTCGTCGGCAGATCCATAATGGTCACGTGGCTCTGTTAGTGATGCGTCATACTTGCGGATTCTACGACATTTTCTGCGCAGAGTATCTCTCAAAAGGGTACTTCACAGCGGCGCAGCTCCTTCTCCTATACGAAGGATTGAGTATTTTTCTCACATTTGGACTTCGGCACCAAAGTATTCTCTTTGTTTTCTCCACAGCATGTAGGGACGAGCTGTTCGCTTAATAGAAGATCATAAATTCTGGTAGCAGACTTACACCTCTACCATAGATACTATCATGGCATATCTTTCGAATAACTGAAAAGAACGATCCATCGCCTTTATGTCCACCAGATGGCTGAATGAATTTCTTACGCCAGATTGCGTCTTTAGTTGCTGTACATCTGATGGTCTCCAGTCTAATGAGATTTAACATCATCCTGTTATTCCAACACACATTAATCTCTCTACAAGACTGTCAAAATCGCTGATCTTGTGCGGTGGTTTCTACTATCTTGTGTTTGTATTGTTGGGTGCAAATAACTCACCCAAAATTCCTATCCTCCGCTCTTTACTTCTGTTTTATTCAGTCGTCGTCCTGCGGGTTCGTGGATTCTTCTAATAGAGTGCTCTCACTCTTCAAAATGTCTTGATAGAATAATAATGCAGGCACCCACCAGGTCCAGTTAATTAATTTCAATGTCATAGGCTCGGGCCCCACATTGGGCGCCAATTTCTTGTAAATTGTAAAAGTGCAACAAAGAAACGTAACGAGTATAAGAACAGAAGTACATCCAACATAGAGTGCAGTTCGTGAAGTATTCTGCCAAGAAATGGTCACTGTAAATAGAATTTGCAGGCATCTGCATTACACGAGGCACATCAACATTCATGTAGTGCTTGACGGAGCTCATATCCGCATAACAGCATCTGACGAACAGTGACACGCCAATCCATATTAAAACCGTCACTACTCCCAAGACCTTACAAACACTTAGCAGACTCAAACACCGCCATCAGCAAGACAAACCTTAACTGTTTCCTAAGATCCAAACCATTCGGTTTAGAACTCCCCAAAAGGGCGTTAAATGGCAGCTCTTTCTTTACAAAAAAAGAACTTATTTTCTTCAATGCCATCATCTTCGTCATTCAATTGAGCCAATTTTAGTTTAACTGCGGCACTACCCTACTTTCCGCTAAAAATACCATAAAAACGTCAAGGCTTTTCTTTTTAACCCAATTGCGTGCTAAATTTGGTCCTTGACACACACTCCTAATCAATGAACTAACTCACCGTATATAGAACTCTTATCACCGCTATTTCTTCGACTTGCTCGTGTATCGACGATAAAATATTCCATCACTCGCATTAGCTTTGGCGATAATAGAAATTCAATTACTTTCCACTTTGTCTTCTTATCGTTTTTGCAACGTCATTCAGAGCAACCATAAAGCTATAAACATATTTATAGCAGGAACGTAACAATAAAAACAAAAATTTGATTACATTGTCGTATGCCATACATTCCCTGTTTCCAGAAAATAGTGATTTAACTCCTGCCTATAGGGCGTGATTCCTGCAATAAAAAAAAAAAGATGTTTGTTATGCAAAAAATTTACCCCCTTTGCGGCATAAATATGGATGGCTGGCCCACCCTACTAGCAAATGTGCAGTCAGCGAAGCGTAAGTTTGTGGCTACTAAAAAATATAAAAAATAATAATTAAAAAGAAAAATGTCTTCCCCCCCCCCACAAAGTCTTAAAGTGCACGCACTAATAAATTTAATTACGCCTAAGTGTTTACGGGCACGGTCTCACCCACATCCATGTTGGTCTTCAGTGGTTTAAAGATTTCTTTTGTTCTATTGGAAAAAGGATTGTGGCACAACGAATAGAAGAAGGTAATAAAACTAAAGCCAAGTCCCTAAACACTCCTTTTTCTTTCAATGCCGGCGCTGACTTATATGACCATTCTGGTTGGATCGTAGTTCAAGTCTGAGGGAGCCCCCCTCACTACCAATAAGTTGTAGAATAATGACTGCAGTGCGCTATAAATGAATGTGGAACCTCCTTAACGCTTGGAGTCGTAGCGAAATTTATCGCGGAATTTTTTCCTTTTCTTTATTGCATTTCAATAAATTCCTTTCGAGAAGATACTGCGCGCTCCTGGCAAGGAGTTCTCTCTCTTTCATTCTTGGGTATAATAAATCTTTGAATGATTGCACAACCGATACCAACAAATGCCGCGGAGAGGACTATTTTTTTAAGCTGGAAGAAGAAGAAAATTTGCATACTCCATGCCGTGAAAGATACATGCGTGATAATTTTTCTTGCAGATGGTATTGCTGGCTGCTGGTATTTTGACATTCGGTTTGACAGTAACACGCATTAGCAAGAAGCTGAGAGGTTCTTAATGTAGATTACATTGTAGAGTCAATGGCTTTTTGTTATCACTCATTATGGTGCTCTGTACTGCGGGAGATATGAACGTTCTCTCAGTAGTACTTCCTTGTACTTGGATAAAAACAAGTCAAGAAATGTTTACAGTTTTTATCGATTTCCAATGTATATGGTTCGAATACAATTGTGTACATGCATAGGGTTTACTGTTCCCTTAAATTCGATTTTACCAAGAATAGTACTGAAATATTTGCTACACAGTTTTCTAATGTACTTCTGTCGATGGAGGTACATTCGATATGGCCATCCAATGGCCGGAATATCGTCTTGGGGCTACGTCCATCGCATTTTTCAGTTAAATAGAATCGACCCTCAATCTTATCGTGGAGGTCACATTCAAATATCCCTCCTTGGAACAATGAAATCTGAGAACAAATTTACAACGTCCTTGGACAACATTTCCCTCAAATATTCCTTTAATAGAAACTTTAAGGTATTCATACCCCAAGGAAGGCTGGGAAAACTATAAAATCTTATCTATTGCAGAATTACCCTGTTTCTAAAATAGACCTACGGCCTGAACTTTTCAGCGGAGTCAGCAGAAGCTTAAAAAAATTTCACTTTCCAAATCTACCAAAACATGGTCAGACATAGCAGGCTAGAGCTACGACAAGCTACTGTTACTCACATACGAAGTCTCAGAATCCTGACACCGTATGGGTTCCTTAATCTGTAGACTATGACTCGAGAAAGACGAAATTTATTTCCATATTCTAATGCAATGTCTTGATAACCACTGGAGTGCACATGCAGAAGAGGAGCCCAACCAACAGTACGCAGTTGAGGGCAACTGTCAAAATATAGGGGCTCTCCAATAGTATCTGGTGCCATACAAATTGTAGCGCCATACATACCTATCTCAATGTCTGTAGTTTCTTAAGGATCCAAAATAATAGCGGTCATAGCATGTACGAGTAGCACAGTTTTGAAAATTACTTCTTGTCTATCACAGACAGCATTTCACTTTAATAAATTAGCAGAGATACAACGCTATAAACAATTTAAGCTATCTGACTCTTATCCGGCTTGAAAAATGTAAGCGTATTCCGGTTGGACGATTTGAAAATGTTCACTTGTTGTGTATCTCTTTCTACTTATTTCCCAAATGCATGGGAAAATCATCAAACCAACAAAATGTTTTCATCAAAATCGGCACATTGACAATTCTTCAAGCTAAAAAAAGTAGAAAGTTCTTTGCATGCATACCCAAACAAAATTGTTGTTCTGTTTAGATTTAACCCCATTGAAACAGACGAAATAATGTGTCACACGTACTTGCACCTACATATGTACTGTCCATTTGAAAATCACCCGAATTTGAAATTTAAGCGAAATTACTGAAATATAATTTTAGTTGAAAAAATGCGTTTAAAACGAACATTTTTGTTTGGTAAGTTGACAAAATTTCGTATGTCAAACCTTTGCATATTCAAATATAGCTTAGTATTAATATTACTGTTCATTTTAAAAGGTTAGATCTCGCCTCGAAATGTGACCCTCCAGGCCTCAGATGTAAAGTTTGAAGTAAATCCGGGCAGTAGTCCAGCGCACATACAGTCAGATAGACAGGCAGACAGACAAAATTGGCAGATCCGTGCTCCCCTATACTAGTAAAAGCAAAATTGATCAGAAATCTAGATTGAAAATTTCCATCGAACCAATACTTGTCCTTATACATAGCTGCAGGTAAAAAGGAAGAAAAGAAAGTCTAACCAACGCAAAACAAATCGAATCTCTCGCCCCTGTGCTGCGCAGTGCACACACAACTCCACAAACTCATTCACTGCTGTACCGCTGTTGGCGATGGCATACAACGTTTGAAAATTTACTACGATGATTTGATGAGAAAATGTAATTTCTTTATTATGCTCATTGTTCAGCTTACAAAGTATAGAGATGTCATTCAATGGCTGCGCCTGAACTGTTACAGTCGATTGTGGTTATATATGAAATGATGGTGTTGTCAATCTATGGCGATTGTGTTCTGTCATAGCTGCCATTTAATCATGAACAACTTAAAATTTATTGCAAAAATTCGAGCCCTGTTCACTAAATGAAAATCATCTTCAGCGAAGAGCGCATTTTTGGCTTCGTAAATAATCAAAATTGCCGGATCTAAGACGATGCCAATCCACAACTGTTCTATTAGCTTCCTTTGCCTACAGAAAAACTCCCTGTTTGGTGTGGATTTTGGTCAGACGGCGTCTTCGGGACATTTGTCTTCCGAAATCAGAAAAGCTTAGCGGTAACTGTCAACGGCGAAATTTATCGATTTTTTTTTCCGCGTTGTATAATGTGGACATAGACATTAAGTAGTTCCAGCAAGGTCGTCATACGTGGCATATAGCGAATGAAACTATGGTAATTGAGAGAAATGTTTCCGTGTTATATCGAGGAGAGGTGATGTCAACTGGCCGCCACGATTCTGCCATTTAACGCCCTTAAATCTGGCCTCTGCCATGACCTGAATAACAACGTCATTCAAACCATTGCTGAAATCCAGTCCGATTTATGCGGAAGAGGCAACCAAAATTGGAACTCTCGGATCGCCTCCTGTATGATGCTATTTTTAAAACATAATGGCATTGAATGTACTTCAATCTAGAGCACTTTTTTTTGTTATAAAAAAATCGATGAAATAGGCAAAGACATGAACCATTTGTACGCTTTTCGATTGAATCTATGGCGCTCACAATGTCTCTATCATCTACATATAAGTTTTAACGCGCGATCCTGTACCCTCTCTACAATAGAATGTGCAGAACGGTCTTAGGTGAATCAGACCATATGTGGAACCGCCTAAGGAATCCCAGATATTTTGTAGCATTTTTGGCGACCTCGACTATGTGATCGTTCTATTGAAGATACATACCGAGAAAGGCAACTCTTTCGGTTCAATGATGCAAGTACCATTCATGGATAATGGTTGAAAATTTTGGTTTCGCTTGCGAGACAGAAGAGACAGCATTGTGTTTTGGAATCATTAAATTCCACTCTGCTGGTTAAACTCCTTTTGATTATGCTGTCCAGGTCGGAATTTAACGTATCTAACATACGTTGCCGTTCCTCTTCTACGGCCGAAGAGCAAGGACGTGAGTTAGGAAACGAATATGAAAAACTGAGGGTACTGTCATCAGCGAAGGAATGAATTCGATTAGAAGTCGCATACAAGAGATCACTTATAAAAATACGAGTAATAAAAAGAATAGGAGACAAAACAGAGCCTTGAGGAATACTAGCATTTATATGGTGAATTGCAGACAACTTTTATTGAATTTCTAATCCATTGAAGTAGAGACTCATCGACGCCATATGCAAGCATTTTCAACAAAAGAGCCTGATGCCAAACTCTGTCAAATGCCTTGGAAATATCAAGCGCAACCATGTTAGTTTCGCCGAAGTGATGGAGAGATTTGTTCCACGGGAACCGTAATTACAAATTTCAAGTTTTATTGTTCCAGGATACGTTGATGAATATGTCAGTCAGTTTTCATTACTGAAAACGTGTAGGCATTATTAAGAAACAAATGTTTCTCTTTAATTTGTCGAACGTAAACATCTTACCCTATCCCATGTGTTACACACATAAAAAAAGACAACATCCAACCGGCAGAGATAGAAATGAGATAAAACACGGCACCGGCAAAGATTACAGAAGAATGAAATGAAGAGACCACAAGAAGATGCCTTAGAGAGCCAAAATCAAACAGCTTTTTTTTTTTTTTTTTGCTGTCCCAAAAGAATGTCGCCGCAAAAATGTGTTTTTTTTTTTGTCGTTCTCCCCTTGTATTTTTTCGTTTTCTGTTTATCGGTTTTTGGCAAGGTTGCCGGTGAGTGATAATTTTAATTTAAATTATTTTAATTTTGTTTTTTGTTAAAGGCGGGTTTGTCTTTATTTTTTTTTTTTATTATCAGAATTCAAGGTCAGTAAAAACAGAACACAACAAACGATAGAAATGTACATAAGCATTACTATATATGTAAAAAAATAATTCATTTTATCAAATTTAAAGCCATAAACAAACAAAGTTAAAGCGGGCGTGTACTGCTCAAGCCTCTCATGCGTTCGGTGATGTATGCGATTGGCGATGCCTCTTTATGTCAAGTGCTACCATGTTGTTGATTGCATTTTAAGTTTAAAATTTTCTTTCGTTTCTTTTTTTGGGAATGAAAATAGGGAAGTGGGTTAAAACAAAAGTGAGATGGTTGAGTGTATTTTTTATCGTTGACATTCACAACTGACAGTCATGACAAAATATTTTATAGGTGTACGACAATATTTATTCAACTTAGTTGAGTTGTGTCAGTTCAGTGCAGTCAAAGTAGAATGGTAAACAAAAACAATTTTTAATTCGAAAGAATGAGTTTATTTTTTTAAATAAAGTATGGGAAATATAGGCGATTGCATCATGATTATGAAAATAGAATTGTAGATAATTGGAGGCGGTAAACAAAGCCACGCAAACTTCGCGTTGTCTTAGATTGTTGTAAATTTAAAGCAACTCCTGCAAAATCCACTGACTGACTCAAATATATCGCGGTATCTCTGAAACCCCATAGGCCTAGGGTTTTCAAACTATCTATGGGGAGGGCTTAACTTAATAACTGAACAGCATAGCATAGTGTATGTTGCGAAAAAAATTAATTGTGTGCCATTTTTACAAGATGGCGGCTGGAGCATTTTCATCAGGCTTGTCAAAAATCAAAAACTCCATCCATTTGCAAGGTAAAATGAACTATTGGCTTCACTATTTGCGGTTGAACTAAATGTGATGGGATATGCCAATATTTTTGGGTTTGGTCGGTGGATATTATAAACCGCTCTTGATTAAACTTTTTGTTGGTTTCAGGATTTTTCTGTGCACTTAGGAAATATGTTCAAAGAGGTGCACAACATATGAAAATTTACAAATCTTCCAACGGGAACAGATACACTGTTGATTTGTACGGGACAAGCGAAGCTTCCAGAGTCCTACGATGGAGATATTTTACTTTTTACGGGACGGAAGGAACTGGAATCATATAGTACTTCTGCCATTGTGTAGACGAACTCGAGACTTGGTCTACGAGCATGAATACAAAAGGCACTATAAGCAACGTGAGATGGAGAAAATGGGGAGATGTTTTAGCACGAAAGAAGTCCAGAAAAGGGCAAAGGAACTACACAAGGGTTTCACTGTCAAAAAGAACGGGACCACTAACGTCGTTTGAAAAGTTTGAGCAGAGAAACAAGTATTTTTTCCGTCAAATTCAGTTCTATGCGTCAATATTATTTCCTTTCAATTCGATAAGCTTTTCTCCGCGATCCTTTGTAGTGCGATCCTCGTTTCATGAAAACCTTTGTCCTCCGCGCCAAACTTTAAGTTTAGGAAACAGAAGAAAGTCTTAGGGTACCAGATCTGGTAAATACGATGAGTGGGTTTATCAGTTCGATTCGCAATTCGTGAATTTCCTGGCAATGTTCAGCCAGGTTCAGCATTCAACACACGGACAATTTTGTCATGCTTAATTCTTCATGTAAAATGTGATGAATGCGTTCCTTTAATATACCCACAGCCTCAGCCATCTTTCTAACCTTTATTCGACGGTCATCCAGTATAATTTGCTGAACTTTTTGATGTTGTCGGTGGACGCAGTTTGTGGCCGCCCCGATCATCGATCATCATCAACCTGATATGACCACGTTTAAATTCAGCTGCCCATCTTTTCACGGTGACAAATAATGGAGGGGCGTGCTTTCAGTGGTTAGGTGATTAGGTTCAAATCCCAGAAAACAAAAAAAAAAAGAATTTTTTTCATGGTCCCACCGCTCGCGAACGTCTGACAAACATCCGAGAGTAAAATTGTCATGAGAAGCTTCTTAATGAAGCTGTAGGTCCCAATAATTCATCCGGCACACAGCACGAGTGGTTACGAGAAGCTATGTCAGGCCCTGTATTTATTTATTTTTAAATTGACTTTAATTTGCGCAGGCGTATTGACTTTTAACCCTTAAATGTATAGCTTTTCAAAAATGAAACGCTAGCTTTAAATTCTATTTTCAAACATAAATTTTATTAAACTTCAAGGTTGTCAGTATGTTTGTAGTTTCTTTATCCTGTTACTTATGGGTGAATTAAAACAAACAACGGTTTTCGAAATGCGCGCGAATAGAACTGTCATTTTATACTAACGCACGACGTTTTTTTTTTAATAAAAAATGTAGGAAAATATGCATATTGATTTTTTTTTACTATTTTTTCATGAATCTACCCATTAATCTGAATACAATATATTTTGTTTAGTAAAATAAAAAAATCATGCATTTAAGGGTTAAATGCAAGAATTTAATTACGCACGGTATTCTATTTCTACCATTTTTTACGAAAAAAAAAAAAACTGTTACAAACACCTGTCAAACAACAACTGAGCGTCCAAAATGGCTGACATTTTCAGAGGTGTCTTTCAAAGAATGTACAATTGTAGTACTAGAATAGTTTTGACGCCATCTTTAGGTTTGGACTCGAAACTTTTCGATCTGTGTTTCTACTACTATAGAGGTGATTTTGAAAATACGGGGAAACCATTTCTGCAGGCTGTTAAATAGTTTAAATCTGACTGCACCGAAACCAATTTTTTTTTTAGCTCGTTGATGTAGGATGGAAGACATTAGAGGAGGCCTAATGTCTTCCAATTTATTCTTGAAGCGTTTTCCCCTTTTTTTTTTCCTGCTAAGTCCAGTCATTCTAAATCAGACGTGCTGGCTCAGATGGTCTAGTACCTGAACTGATTTAAGCTGGAGGAGATGATGCGGTAGGAAGCATGCACAAACTAATTTAAAAGATATGGTCGGGTGACGAAGTCGGATCATTTATTTTTGGATAGATATATAAATGTTGAGTTTTGGTCATTTAAAGTCAACTTTACCACAAAGTAGACTTGGTAAATTTCTACAGTATGTGTACCGACGATGTACATACATAATATTTTCGAGCTGTATCCGAATACAAACTCTGATATCTGCTTCCAATTCAGCTTAGTTGTGACGTTGTCGCCACCAGCAACCAGCAAAGCATCTATACAAACACCCACCAATCATTTCGCACAATTTCCGCGCAAATTTAATTTCATTGTGCATCCTAATTCAAAGTTGATTTTGTCGCCGCCGTTTTACATCGTCCTGCCATCAACGAAATTAAATAAGTTAAACAGCATAATAAAGAGCCGCAAAATATAATGACCAGCATAACAAGGTCCCCGCGGAGGACAAGCGAAACTGTTGGTTCGTCCAAACGGAACGAAGTTAAGCATCCCCCTGAATTTTTAAACAATATGCTGAATGTATGTCCTGGGGTCGCCCTTATGTGTTTACAATTACATTATACTTTCGAAATATGTTCAGAGGAATTTCAGCAACCGGGATGCGTCGGAAGTTCGTTCTCAAAGGGTATGAGTTTGTGGTCAAGTTAATTAATGTGCAAAATATCTCCCCCTTCGGTTTGGGACTGTTGGGTTTGATGTTCATTTTGTTTTTTAGCATCAAAATTAGACGGCGGTTACAAATGAGGGACTTTCATTTGTAAAGCTGCGGTTAGACTGTTGGTCAGTTGCAAGGTGTTGAGTTTTCAAATTCAGGCGTCAGCTTTGGTGGTCTAAATTAGTGTCTGAGCACTTGGTGGTAAAGATATAATTTCCACATAAAAAGATAGTGGGAGTCTCCAAAAACTCATATCACCCAAGGCCCTCTCTGCATTAAATAAAGAAAAACTACCGCATTGAAACGTTATCTATAACACTCCCCCGGTCGACCTAGTACTCCCATTTACCACATTCTTTGTGGATACAATTTATAGCATAAAAATCACTTCAACCCAGACAGACGCCATTCGAGAAATTCCCTGTCCTCCTCATTGCACTTTCGTAGTTCCTACTACGTGCTGCACTAACACTGCATCGAATAGTGATGCCGATTAAAATTGAAGTACCGAATAATCGCACTCCACGATCCATGGCACTAAGCCCAGCCGGCACTATTATTCTGATGCAAAGAGATGGGAAAAAAATTAGCTGTTATTTTATTACCTCGATTGGAATTTCATTGCCATCCTGCCTGCCTACGCCTCTAGCATGTCCGGCTATCAGAAACTTCAGCGCGAAAAAAAGAAGAAAAAACTATACATCAAAAGCGTTTTTAATTGCCAGCCAAATGTTGAATCCTCGTCGCGTCGCGGTCAATGATGGTGCTACGGGCCAGTCTAACAAGAGTAGCAACAACTGTGCACATAGTCCTGTCCCAGCCTGGATGTCGGCGGATGCGGTATATACTCGGAATCGTATATTTACCAGTGAAATGTTTATCTTTGTAACACGCAAAGGGTGTCTGCATGTATATATTTTATTGTAATTTTTGTTTTAACGTTCCCAGCTTGTTGGCATAGAGTTCTGGACAAGGAAGGAGTGCAAAAAAGGCAATAGAAATCGAAAGTTAAATCGCGGTTCATGTGAACGTGAATGGAAACATATTTCCATGGAATTAAATCTGAAAACTAAATGAAAGCGAAAGCATACAGAGAGCTGTAATTTGTGTTGGGTAGTACCCTACGATTTTGTTTTGTGACGCAAACTAGTTAGGTTGGCAAAATCCACAAGTGTTTTCGCGTCGTTCCTATAATAGTCTGTGGCGCTGAATTATAGTGACCGTTTTTACCCTTTTCCTCAATCTTTCTATCAATATTTGGCCACTGAAAGGCTTGGAATACGATGAGACCTTTGCGTGTGTTTTATTAAGTTTTGCAAGAGACTTAAATGCGCTTTCGAAAAATTATTTCGAATACAGCAAGACAGCCGTCTTGTTTCACTTAGTTCTGTGATCTATTTTTCTCTTTAACTGACGCAGGATTGTAGGACTGCTACATTTAAACTTTAGAAAGTAATACGTTTCTAGAGGAGCCAGGAATAGAAATAAAAAGTACGGACTTGTGTAGGAAAATTGGTCTACTTAAACCCAATTCACAATTTTTGTAAACTCTGTTTTTTATGTAGGTACAAGCAGTCCTTTGCAAATCAGCAAATCATAACCATTTGGAGGCGGTTCTGAAACTAATAGGCCCTACATTTTAAGGGCGGTGCAGGGAAACGGCAAGTCCTTTCCTCCACCAAAAGTTAATTCGGTTTTTAAAAATTGATATTCGAAATTTACGCCTGACCAGCTCGCTTCATCGACGTTTGTTTAAAATAAAGCATGCGCTGACTTCTGGTGAAAAATGCAGAATATATACGAACTGACCTCGTCAGGTCTCTCGTCAGGTACATGTCAAACACACAGACCAAATTTCCATCAAAATCGGTCCCGCTCAAAAAAAAAAGTTGTATACTCATAAATTGTCGTCTCTCCATGTCTGTCGTATCCACAATATATAGTTTGTTAAGAAATTGCCTACCTAATTGTACCCTCTTCGCACCCACTATAAGCCCATAGATTATCTAGACAGCTGAGCCTTTGCACACTCATAGTATGGAACAAGGGTTAGGAACTAATGTAGCCATTTTTTTTTTCGATTTTCGTTGCGAGTGCGCAAAAGACTCATTCTATTCTATATCTATACAACGAATTCTCGTTTTCTGTGCTGAGCTGAAAACACACAACCGTGCTAATTTATCCACTGTTGCAGCGCTGTTTGCGATGGTATACTCTGATTGATGATGGTGATTTGAAGGTGAAGCATACATTATTATCCTCATTGGTTAGCTTTAGAATAAAGTATGAAAATGTTTTGCTGCTTAGATAATTTATTAAAATCAGTTTAAACAATATTCGAATCGGATAAATTGTTACTAAGTTAGGCGCGTGTAATGATTATGTGATAAACGTGATTTTGAGGGCTTTCACCCCTTAACCTAAGGCCGTAGTTCAGGTGAGTAGTGCTTAACTTACAGCCTAGAGGGTGTAGTCTAGTTGGGATATACTCTAGCCGCACTGTATGATGAAATAATCTAGCTCAAATAGCTACAAAGGTAGAACAAAAATGTTTGGCCGAATTACCACAATCGATAACGAGTGAGTGAGTAGGACTCGTGATCGAATGATCGATTAACCTCATTGGGATGATGACACTCGAAAACTCACGTCTCGAATGAAAATGAAATTGTACTATAGAAATTCTACTACACAAGTAGTCACAAAGTGACGTTTCTCCGGTTGATATAAAAGAGAGAAACATACGAGTATTATTTGCAGTGAAATTGAAGTCAATAATGGATCTATCGCGAACGCGTTTAGCGCCGGCGCTTAAGGGATAGAAGCAATCCGTTCTCATTGCCAAATGCTGCCTAAATATAAGCATACACGAATTAAAACGTAAATAAAATTTTTATTTTGCAGATTTATCAAAAAATTTAGGGTTAATAAAGATGCATTCAACCACATTTAAACAAAAAAATATTCTCTGTCAAATCGGCGTGTTTGGCCATAAAATCGGCCAGAATATTTTTCTGTAACAAATGAATTTTATTCAGATTGAACCTTAATTAAAAAAAAAACGGACATGGTATTAGTAAATTCCTTTAAAAACAAATTGAAAACAAAAATACTCACATCTTTGTTGTTTCGCTCGACGACTCGACAGCACAATAGTGTTCGAATGAAATGACGCACTATAACGTCTGCTGTCATCTCACATTTCGATAGTGAATACTCGATTACGAGAGCGGTAATGTCACATCCTCACATTTCGATGACGAGTTACTCGTTATCGATTGTTGTAATTCGGCCCCTGATCTCATTTATAAACAACTAGCTCATGACGATATGTCAGACTCACCTTAGAAAAACAAGAAAATAATTCTTTTTTTTTTTTGTTTAAATACATGACAATTTCTCTCCATTTATGCCTGGAAATTATCAAAAAAATCTGATTGCACGTCTGGCGACTGGCTAGGTTAGATTGGAGGAAGCAGTGTGAACGGCGTTGTGTGAAAGAATTTTGTCTCGTTGGTTGTTTAGCCGCAGGTTTAGAGTTCGAAGTCCGTCGGGTGCTGACTTTCGTCGACTACGGTGGACTCATCTCTTTAGGAAGGTCATTGGCCATCGTTCTTGAATTGAGAATGAATACACAGGAGCAATGCTAGTTCTATAAATCCTAATTAGCAACAAGCTGTTAAATACTGTCCAGTCCTGGAGATTAAATAGGTTGTATGTCCTTAACTTCTGTCTTGTCACAACACTCACTGTGGGCTTCCATCGCGGTGACATTCTTTAGTTCCTCACCGAAGTTTTACAAAGTGGCTGTCTTCATGTGTCTTTTGTATTCTCTCTCTGTAAATGCGCATGGGAAGTCCAGTGAAGTTGTTACCTCGGCACATAACTCCCAACCTAGACTTCTACATTCTTAGTTAATACCCCTAGGATAATTGGTTATATGAACTTCAGCGAGTGGTGCCATCAGTCCATTAAGTGTTCACTTTCTTCGAAAACCTTGTCTCAGTCTTAACTTACAGCCCTGAGTCACTAAAATGTCCAAGTATCAATGTGCCCCCAAGTAGTTCAATTTGGTTGGAAGTACATAGACGTCGAGGGTTCAACAACAGCGTTCATTTTCTTAGAAGCAATTGTAAATATAGGGCTTGTTGCCATGCATCACCCTCTGCCAATTTTACATAACGAATGACTTAAAAAATATTTGCACAACAATAAATAATTTCAACCTTATAAAAGCATTCCAATCGATTGTTATATTTATTTTACTTCAATAATACGAATGTGAAAAGTTTTTCGCAATAAACAATCCCCATGAATGTGTAACTCTTGCTAGTGACGGCTGGCGGGGATATAACAATCAAAAGCAACGTGTTTTAACACACAAATTTATTGTTCTCATATTTTTTGTTTGCAAAAAACATATGTCACCTGAAGGGAAAATAATATACTGCAATCAATAATGTACTTTGAATGGAATGCAGAAAATAAGTAGACATATTTATTTACGCCTATTTAGCGCCCCTTCACCTTAACCAGAGTCATGATGGAAATATAATGCGGGTGTCTTGCCTGTGCCATAGGAATGTCTTTCCACTCTACTACTGCGACTGCCTTTCATTTTTGCTCTGTTTTTGCACTGCAAACAAAAATTTAAACACAAACGACAAAACCTGGTCACAAAAAAGAGGAAAAAAAAAAAAAAAAAAGTAATAAAGTCACTTTGGCTGCCGGGCCCGGTGTGACACGTTCAAATATTGACTTTGAACTCGGCTTGCGCTCTTATCACGAGGGTAGCAGTGGCGGGCTCGATTGGAAGAAACATGTTTTTTTTGCGTAATAATTTACTCAGATACTCCAGATACACACAGAGATATTGAAAAAGAGACGTGACTAGCAAGACAGAATTCCACAGATATTTGTCAGTCGGTAAATGAAGTCAGACTTCAGTTGGGCGCTGTCAAGATGAAGGGAAATTTCCAATTAATTGAACCTTAATTAGTGTTGAGGGGGGGTTGTACACCATACAGGAGGTGGTCCCCTTTTAGCGTAACAAACTTCTGATTCAACAATGAAAAGACGCACAATAGTTTGTGAAGTGTGAGGGAAATTAATTGAAATTTATTCATAAACATATTTGAATCCATTTGAGAGTGACCCTTAAGTGGAATTAAATATTTGCTTCGATAATTAGAAGCGATTTCCTGCTATTCAAGTTTGAGAACAGTACCGGCGGCAAGAAAAATATGCAAATGCTACTTCAGAGGCAAGTTTGTACAATTGTTAGATACTTCACTTCGCACTCATGCAGATACTTCAGTACAAGTCCAGACTACCATCGATGTTCACTACAGGCCGCACGTCTTATATTTAACTACTTTCTAGTACCTAAAGCACTCTGTGGGTAGAATTTGTATGGCTAATAGAACTATCTACCACCAGACATTGCTCAGATAAATAAAAATTAGGCTAACATCATCAAAAAAGCTCTTCAACAAAGCGAAATATGATAAAGAGTGGGACCATTTTAATAAAAAAAAAACTCATTGAGTACATAAACCAAGAATTAAACAAGGATGTGGAATCATCGACAAGATTGATGAATTTTTTGTATGTCCAAGGACATGCAGATTACCTTGCGATCCTAATCAGAAGTTAAATTTCTGGGTATAACCCTTCTGCGAGATTTATAGATCTATTGTGCTTCCCCGACTTGGAGCTCAAGTCGATGATATACTCGACTTAGAGCACCTCACCAGTCGAATTGCATTGATGAACCGGAGTATCTTGAGTGAATCCAACGATGGTAGATCTTCTTCTGATAGTTGGCAGCCATCCAGGTGGTACCTTTTTTTTTGGATCAATGTTCCAATGCTTTAAGCAGATGCCCTCGGGTTTCCTCAATTTCCCCACAGAATCTACAGTTTCCGTTTTGCTCTATGCCCAGTTTCCTGAGATGTTCCTTAAGCCTGCAGTGACCCGTTAGGAAGAATAAAATAAAAAAAAGTTTAGCTCTCTTGTAGTATTCTTCTCTTCTTACGAATGTGGTCTCAGATCTCTCTCTTGCTAGTTCGTCAGCTGTTTCATTACCCTCTACTCTACTGAGGACGAACTTGCTACAAAAAAAAAGAAAAGATCTGGATCAAACCTCATGGTGCCTAGACTATTCTGCGGCGTACCGACTAGCATTGCACAAAATTAAAACAAGTCAACAACTTTCTGCCAACAACTTCTCACCAAAGAACGACGCACAAAAATCGAGTCAGATTCGTATAGTCACAAGGTTCTTAACTGGGAACTCCCGAGTTAAAAAAACATCTAAGGGTCATGGGAATAGTTTAGGACAAATGTGCAACGAAGATGAAGAATCAGCTCTCTAATCAGAACACATCTATCAGCTTACACAAAAATCTAGCCGGATCCATCACCAACTCCAACATCATAGACGAGCTTTAATCATGAATAAAAAGGTCGAAATGTGGCTGCAGAAAATGGATTAATGTTGAGATTCCGCTTCAGCACTAAATCTAATCTAATCTAGTGAAATACCTTGTAATAACTCATAAGCGTGATGCAAAAGTTCTTACAAACTGTCGTTCGTACCGAGACCTAAAATGCCGCAGTTTCGAACTATTACCAGTCACCACATACTCAGTGCATTCTAGGTCTAAACTTTCAAGCAAACTTTCTTCTGATGCAGATGACCAGACGCTTGGTTTAACTGGTAAAGCTTCGAAGAATGCTTTTACACTTATTTTTCGTTCTAGACAGGGGAAAATGCTAAAAGATGAATTTATTTTCAACGCCCGACAGCATACCTACTGATTTTCCGACTCTTGCTGAATCCCGAGCTCCCTGTAATATGATTGGACCTCTTGGTCTTCCAAGGTAGGTTTGGTCTGCTTTATCGCTTAACCGACGCAAGCTAAGGTACTCCTCGTGATCTTTTACGGGAATGGGTCTAAGGTTTGCATCAGCCTAAGCAAAAATACTCTGCCAGTGTTAAAGGGTCTTCTTATAAGACGTTGTAACCTCAGGAAACATTTTACGGAACCATTTCATAGGAAACTGCAGGGCACTGATTCACAAAAAAAAAAAAAAAACATACAGGAAAGTTACTATCTGTTTGGAACGTCCCCTAATAAAGTTGGCGTGACTTTGTGAAATTTAGCTGCAATTATATTTTTCTACCTTAAACTGTTATTACAACTTTTTTTTAGCAGAAAGTAGGCGTGGCTGCTAAAATTTATAACCGAAGTTGACAGATTCTGATGAGATATTCACAATAAGACTTAACCATCACCATAAATTGCTCTGAAATATATATATTTCTTTTATATTGCAGAAAACGCCCCCAAAAGTGGGTGTAACCATGCATAATGTATGAGCAATTTGCAGGTAATTTAGACATCTTTACATTTTGATAAGACAATACACTTCAGATTCTAGTAAAAATACAGAGAAAAAAACATTTTTTAAAAGAGGTTTTGTTTGCACATGTACTGCTTCGAAAATTCTTTTGGGGATCTATCGTTATTATCGGATGCTTAGCGCTCCTATACCGGTACTTTCATCATAAGTGTTCGGATCAAATCTTCAGTTGTGTCCCTCCAGTCCATCAGTTCAATCGCAATACACGTGCGGTAAATTCCGCATATCCTTAAACCCTGCTTTCTGGCGCGCAATATAATTCAGAAGATCGTTTTTTAACAACTCCACACGTATGTATGTGGGAAAACTTGTCTTCCTGATATTTGCAATCTGTAAAGATTCAAAATTAACGCGCATCATAACCTCACTCTCTTTGATTCTATTCTATACCCTTCCCCCTGTCTCCATCGCTGGGTTAATCTTTAAAGAGTTAGGGTATTCAAAGTACCAAATTGCAACACAATTTCGCTGCATAATGGTTCACAGAAGAATCAAATAAATTTGTCAATCATATAGGGCGTCAAAGACTTAATTGCTGTTATGTAACACATATTGTAGTTCTGACTTTCGGACTCTGCTAGGAAGGTTACACCAGCATCAAAGAAGACATCCTGCACCGTCCTCTTTTTTTAACAGAAAACTGTATCTTTGCTATTTGGTGGCATCAGTGTGCAACGTTTCAGCTATCGAAATAATCTAGGTTCCTCTGAAAAAGTTGCACACGCACATTAGAAAATGTGTATATTCGTAAAGAAAGTAAAATCTGAAATTCGAAAGAAATTCATAGGCCTTGGGCAACCATTTGTGATATGCGAAAGGAAGACCCTTACAGTTGTAGGCCGTGTCCGAGCGGCCTTCCATTAAAAACTTTCATATAAAATTTCGCGGTATTTTTGACCTTTCAGGCATACAGCTTTCATTCCTTGACAGCTGTCAAGTAAAAATTATATGGTTAAAGCAATTGGAACGATATATACGTGAGCAACGCATGGACAACGCCGTGCGTTCGCTGATTGGGTGTCAGACATGCAGGCAGGTGATGCTGATTTTTTCAAGAGGATCATCTGCAGGACTTCATTAATTTCACATCTTCGAAGTCACAGAACTGTCACATCTGGGGCACCGAAAACCCGAGGTTAATTATCGAGTAACCTCTCCATCCATAACGAGTGACAGTTTGGGACCTTATTTCTGCGAAAATGAAACCGGTGGCACCGTCACAGTCAATGGATTGCATTACCGAAGAATGCTAATCGATTTTTTTTTACCCGAAATTGACGAACTAAACTTGAATTATGTTTATTTCCAACAGGATGAGGCTACGAGCCACGCAAGCCGTGAAGCAACCGCATTATTGTACGACAACTTTCCTGGATCCTTAATTTCGCGTTTCGGAGACTTCAATTGGCCGCATATATTGTCTGATTTAAAGACGCTAGACTTTTTTCTTTGGGGATACGTTAAGGATAAGTTATACGCCAATGATCCACAAACGATTCAAGCGCTCAAAGATAATATCAGAGCTGTTATTCGCGAAATCGAGCCGTAATTGTGCGAAAATGTCATGCAAAATTTCCTCAAAAGGATTACCATTTACAAGTTCCACATGCAATGATCGAGTCTATACTTTAAAATTAAATAAAAATATCCGGACTTATTCGAAAAAAAAAAATCTAGTGAAAGCTTTTAATGGAAGACCCTTTATGAATATTTGATGTATTTTTTTTATTGGGGTACATTATGACCACAAAAGTGCCCTCACACAGATAAGGAAACCATATATTTTCATAGCGTCACAGTCAACTCTGGTGTGACATGACATGATTACATATTCAGCATGCAAAGCACAAGTTATAGCAGGACTTGAGTATTGTTTTCGCTGTTGGAGTTCCACTCCAAAATATTCCCTTCATCTGCTCGAGAACATACAGACGCGAGCATTTCTCTTCATATATAGCAGATTCCGCACTAACTTTCAACCTCCAATCACCGGTGCCCATCACTTCTATGTCCACCTAGCAACCGCATGGATAAAAGCAATGCTGGTGAACAGAACATTGACTGTAGATGCAGATTGTGGCCGGAGTGTCATGGCAGGTGTAAATAGGGGCTGCCCACAAGGCCTGTCTCCACTGCTTTGGTGCATGCTGGTTGACTCCCTGTTGAACACACTCAATAGTTCTAACGTCTACGCTCAAGCATACGCAGATGATGTCGCCGTTCTGTCTGTCGGATCGTGCCTAGCGACTGTTTGCTCTAAGGTGCAGATGGCCCTAGACGCAATCGACGATTGGAATGAGCTTTCAGTTAATCCTCTCAAAACCGAAGTGGTTCTCTTTACGAGAAGGAGGAAATTGACTGGTCTGACTCAGCCAGTGCTAAAAGGCGTCACTATCGAATTCTCCAAGGAAGCCAAATATTTCGGAGTAATCTTAGATAGCAAGCTTCTTTGGACGAAACATGTCGAGCTGAAAACTTCCAAAGCTCTGTCAGTCTTCGCCAAGGAAAGTCCTTTGGATCTACACGGCAATGATAAGACCTTTCCTCTCATATGCGTCAGTTGTTTGGTGGAATAAGCTCTCACGTAAATACGTTACTGCTGCTTTCGCCAAATTCCAAAGAACGGTCTGTCTCGGCTGCTTGGGAGCTTTCCCCAGTACGCCTGGCTCTGCTCTAGACGCCTTGATGAACCTCCCCCCTTGATATTTATATCATGGGGTGTACACTCAGAGCCATCTTGCGTTTAAAAAGAAGTGGTTTCTGGCACGATTCGCACTGGAGTTTTGATGACGTTGCGCGACGATTATCCTACGACCCCTGTCTCATGGATATGCCATCTGATGCAATGACACCTGAATTACGGCTGCGGTGCAAATTTGAAGTCAACTTTCCTCATGTTTAGGATTGGCTTTGGCCGGAGTCTGAGCCAGGAAAGGAATGTAGTCGCATTTTCACGGACGGCTCTAAAACTGGACAGGGGTCTGGTGCTGGTGTTTTTGTGGAATGCGACAACATTATGCTTCACTACTCATTGGGAAAACACACATCTGTCTTCCAGGCAGAAATATATGCTATCCTAATGGCAGCGGACTATATTGGTAAGAACAGGTGGAAGGGGCGAAGTATCTGCGTTTGTAGTGACAGTCAGGCTGTGCTTAAATCCTTGCTCAATCTCTTAACCACTTCCAAAATAGTTCGAGAATGCAAAACATCTTTGAATCCGGTCGGAAGGCTGAACTCACTGAATCTTGTTTGGGTCCTAGGACACGAAAGGGATAACAGGAAATGAGATCTCTGACGAGCTTGTTAGACAAGGCTCAGAAGAGAATTTCTCAGGACCTGAACCCACGTTGAGTTTGCCAGCGTCTTCGGTTAGGGCTTCCATTGACGACTGGGTTTTCAGTGAACACAATCGAAGGTGGCATGACTCTCCAGGATGCAGGCAGACTAAACGAATGGTCCCCGTCGTCTGTAAGAAATCCGCGGCTTTCTTGCTATCCCTTAGTAGAAAAGACTGCAGACAATTTACTGGCGCTCTTACGGGCCACTTCGCCTTTGCCAAGCACCTCCATATGCTAGGTTTGAGCGCTACCCCTGTCTGCAACTCCTGTGGAGAGGGCGATGACACTGCGGAACACTTCCTATGTGATTGTCCTGCCTTTGCTCGGATCAGGTGGCAGATTTTCGGTGCTGATGTGGTGAGTGCTGATGACCTAAGCTCTTCATCACTGAAGCGTCTACTCGTCTTTTTACGAAAGACGAAAAAAACACATTAAAATGGGGTTCTCTGCCTGGTTGTACAATGGACCCGCCCCGACAAAAAAAAAAAAAAACCGTACGGATATCCCTTTATCTACAGAATAAGTATACTTTGGAATTGGCTCGCAGAAGATATATTTCCGGACTCGTTTAATCTCCAAAATTCAAGAGTAGAATCAATAGGTATCTACAAACATCTCGGGGCGCTGGTTCAGAGTTATACGAGGGTGGATCAATAAGTACCCGTGTTACCAATGAAGACGCAAATTTTTTTATTTTTATTTTTAAACATAATCTCCTTTCAGAGCAATAATCGTACACTTTTCCCAACGTTCCTCCAATTTCTTTAAACCGTCTAAAAAATACGAGCTGTCAAACTCTTCGAAATAGGCTTCTGTCTCGACGATGGCCTCCTCGTCTGAGCTGAATTTTTTTCCCGTGAGGCACGTTTTTAGGTTACGCAACAGAAAGAAGTCGCAGGAAGCCAAGTCGGGTGAGTATGGCGGCAATAATTCGCAGCGTAATTCGTGCGGCCGCAACTATTCCGGATGAGTGAGCTGGAGCACTTTTTTCTTTGCCAAATGACGCCTTTCCTTTTTCAATTTCTTATCAAATCGGTCCAATAATTCACTGTAATACTTTCCTGTGATCGTGCTTCCTTTTTTTTTTTTTTTAAAAAAGTCGATGAGAATCATGCCCTTTGAATCCCAACAAATTGTAGCCATGACCTTTCCGGCAAAGACCGCCTTCCTCGGACCAGATTCACCTGGAAAAATCTATTGTTTTGATTGTCGCTTAAGCTCTGGCGTGTAGTAATGGATCCAGGTTTCATCAACGGTGACGACTCGACGCAAAAATTCCTGCGGATTTCGCTTAAAGAGGTCCAAACACTGCTTTGAAGTTGTCAACCGAATCCGCTTGTTGTCTATCGTGAGCAATCGCGGCACCCGTCGGGCCGAAAGTTTTTTCATTCCTAACTTATTAGGCAAAATGTTGAATGCCGTTTCGTACGACACGCCTGCAGTCTGCTACTTCGCGCACTTTCTTTCGGCGATCAGCGAGAATCACATCATGGGCCTTTTTAACGATTTCCTCAGTAATCATGTCTGCCGGGCGGCCTGCGCGCTCCTTATCAAAAACAGATGTACGGCCACGTTTAAATTCGTTAAATCAATATTCACCCGGTTTATCCAGCCATTTAAACGGAAATTAGATTAATAACATTTTTAGTCGGTGTACACCAGGGAAGCGTCCTTAGTCCTTTGCTATTTATTGCAGTCCTTGATTATCTGCTTGAAGGAAAAGTGACGGACCCCAAAGTGCATCAGTTATTCTTTGCTGACGATGGAGCTATCATAAGCGAAGATCAAATGGCCTTGCAACGATCACTTGATGTATGGGTGGAGGTTTTGGAGGGAAATGTGTACCGTATTAGTTCGAAAAACACAGAGTATCTGTGCTGCCCGTTCTCTGATCCACACCGGCCTATTCCAGACATTTACTTGAATGGAAAAGTGCTTCCCAAGTGTGAAAAGTTCAAATATCTGGGATCTATGATCAATAGCGAAGCAACTTGTGATTATGACATCAATCATCGCGTAAGCGTAGGGTGGATGAAGTGGCGGGAAAACTCCGCTATCTTCTGTGATCGAAAAATGCCCCCTAAGCTTAAAGGAAGACTCTACACCGCAGTTGTACGTCCGGCGCTCACATATGGTTCACAATGCTGGACAATGTACAAAAAGTATGAGGGCAAATTAACGGCAGCTGAGATGAAGATGCTTCGCATGACAGCAGGAGTAACGAAGATTGATAGAATAAGAAGTTCAAAGATTCGAGGAAGCCTTCATGTAAAAGAACCTATCACAAGCAAGATAGAGCACGACCGGCTCAGTTGGTATTGTCATGTTCAAAGGAGAGATCCTTCGAATCCCGTCAAAAAGGCAATATCAATCAACGTTCCTACGCAATCGCGCAAAAAAGGCAGACCAAAAAACAACTGGATCACACAAATGCAAAAACACCAGCATTTGATTGGCCTCAGTGACGAAGTGATCCGAAACCGGGAAGTCTGCCGGTACTTTCTGAGGTCAAACCGGCAAACCCCACAAGCGGACCAGTAGGGATGCAGTAAAGTGGGAAGGTTGTGATCCTTCTACTCCGGATCATAACTTCGCCGTAAGAAGAAGAAGAGAAGATCGATGGATAAAGGTGGCTAATTCCGTGTTGGCCTTCATCAGAGTTGTAGACGACAGGAGTTATCGCATTCGAAATTTCTTCTTATTTGCAATAAAACGCTATAATTGCCTGTTCGTGTGTAAATTTACTTGTTTATGTGTACTCTTGCTTGTCAATATAGACTGTTTATTTGCACAAGTTAAATTGCATGATCATCACACGATCATTTCTTTTATACCTATATTTGCCGAGTGTGTTCTTTGATAAGAGATCGAATGAAGTTCAAACAGAATACAGAAATTCAATTAGTAAGAAAAAAGTATTCGTATCTTTAGATTTTCGCGAGTAAATAAAGATTTTAATTTAAATTGGATGACAATTACTATTCTTCTCTTTGTTGATTTTCATGGTCAATTTTAATTTCAATTTAATGGACAAACATTTGTTGTTTATTCCGAAAGGAACCTCAAATATTTTGATCGCTAATCAAACTAGAGACAATTTCCAGCAGTTTAATTGAATAGGGACAAACAAATAGGGGGCAAACGATGTCATAAAACCCTGATCTCTCTCTCTTAAATTAAGCGATTGAGTAAATTTATTTTGATCACCAGATGATGGTGGTTGAAATTTTCCAAAATTATTTCGAGTTGATCGAATTATTCATGGTCCCATTTGTCATTGGTTCCATTTGTCACAGTTTTTATGATTATTTCTTTGGAAATTCTTTAGTTCAATTTACAATTCAAATTAATTCAAATTTCTTTTAATTACAAGCTGTTCTTAAAGTGGTTTTAATAAATGCCCCTTTTTTCTTTTCATTTCAGGTAAGAAGATCAGTGATCAGCTGTGTGTTGATAAGAGGTATATTTTATGGTATTTCAATGTGACTCTTAAAATTAACAACACTTTGGTTATTTTCTGCACTCCAGGAGTTAAAAATATTTGTATTACTAATTATCACTTAAATCATTGGTTCATTGGACTTATTTACTGTCACGCGATACATGTGTGCCTGCTCATCTTCTCCTCATTATACGAACTTATGCATAACGAGTTTTCCATTTTTACTGCATTGGGGTTGGGTCGTATCTTAACTGACACGAAGACGTTGTTTTTTTTTTCCCTGCTTATTCTTTTAATATATTCGTTGGTAATGTCGTCCTTCTTACCGAGTTTGCTCGTGGCAATACCAAGTGATCCTGTCTGCTTGCACGACAGGCTTTTTAACGTGAATTCTTCCCGCATTTTGCTACTCCTGTCCACATTCTTAACATTTTCATTTCCACCGCCGTAATTTGCCTCGTTTAAGTCAATGTAAAGATAGATTAACTGTTGCAGATATTTTATTTTTATCAGTCTAAAGCTAAATCCTCATTAGAATAACCAAAACCAAATCCTCACTGTTTTTCATATCTTCATCGATCTTTAGATTCCCTAACTTCCCCTACTTCTTTAAAACCATGCCAAGGATATTTGTTACCCTTGCAAAGATTTTAGTCTCAATGGCGCAACCATTTGTGGCATGTTTCTTCTCGTATTCAAATTCCCGTTGAAGCCGTTTTGTAAACACTGTCATTTGTTTCTGTTTATATCCCTAATTCCATTTAACCCCTAAAAAATGTTCTCAAGGACTTAGCAAAAGTGGTTTTGAGCGTCAACACAAATTATATTCTCCTTCCACAAATAAATTCTCCTTCGTGCCCTAAAATCTTTTTGCACGAAAATCGATTTTTATTTTTTTTTTTTTGTTGCACAAATACCACGAAAGAATCGGATTGCCAGAGAAGAGTATCATACAATCTAATTCTCATACCCAGCTTACCCCCTTCAACGCCTTTTGTGCAAAAAAAAAAAAAAAAATTGTATTTCGGAAGTCTCGGTATCGTGCGCGAATTATCTTTATGGCGTAACTTCGTCAATTTAACCCTTCCACCAGAGTTTGTGTCTTCCACCCATTTGAAATGGGTTGACAGCGTATGTGGGTTAGATATATAGATGTATATAGATGGGGCTGATGTACATCGATTTTTATATCTCTACCTTTGCACCTTGTTTTTATACAATTTGAAAATAGGAACACTTCCGGGGGATAGTAGAAAAGCATTGCTACGAGTTCTTTACTTAAGAGTAGATTAGGGCCAACTAAGTAGGTTAATTTTGTGGAAAAATGCGGAATATTGTTATTTACTATGCTAATGGAGGAATGCTAGTTAAAAGGGAGTCTTGCAGGTTCTGCGATGATACTTCGAAATGAAAATATGAAAGGGAGACTGAAAATTACCTCTTTTTTTTATAGTTAAAATGTGTAGTGAAAAATTATTAAGAAGAAAACTTAGTGAAAAGCAAATTTGACAGGTATACCACAAGGGTGCCATCAAGGGCCACTTATATTAACTTCACAATATGAGATGTTTATTTTGCTGTTCTTGTGGCTTCAATAGTGTTGTGGATATATTTTTGTAATACCTTACGGTATTTATTTTGTCTTAAGGATAATAATACTGAAATGATCATCTTTACTATGGTAGTACATTATAGGTTAACAGGGTGCGACAGTGAGTCACGGGCAACTTTTATTCGGTAATTTTTTATTAAACTTTCTATCGATTGGAATGTCTTTCTGATCTTAGTAAAGCTAGGCTTCAAATCGGCTTTGACTATATTGCCCAGTCACTTGTCCTACATTGCCCAGTCACAGTCACTTGTTTTGGTATTGGTTTCTCGGAAAATTTCGATCTCGAGATTTTGATCGAACTTGACATATTTATGATAAAGAGACTCCGTAAAGTGGGTTTCTCAATTCTGTCTGTCTGTCTGTACGCACGACTGCGGTTTAAACGGCAGCATAGATTTTCTTCAAACTTCATATCTGGGGTCTGTGATGTCACAATTCGAGGTTAAATCGAAATTTTCATTCTAACCCCAAAATGAACGGTCCTTTTCACTTTATGACCGATTTTCTCGCAAACGGCTCCCAACGATTTTAATCGAATTTTATATTTGAATTACTGTGGACATATGCTTTCAGATGGCGCACAATGTTTTCGCCAAAACATACGTATAACGGTATTTTACTTATTAACTGGTTCTTAAGTATTGACCTTTTTTTTGGCTGCATGGCTCCTATTTCGCCTCGAACTGTGTACGCAGCGACGCCAGACGTCTAGCCGTTTAGGCTGCAGTCGGCCATACACACAGAATTGCCAGACCCACTTTTTTTAAGTGATCAGCTGTAAACTGCCTCGGCTACTCTGTCAACTATAAACACCAAATTAAATTCTATGATCAGCTGCCTAGAAGCATGTATGAAGAGTGGGTATGCAGCAGACAAGAAATGCTGATATTAGACAGCGGTGAGTTGGTTACAACTAGGGTTGAAGCGTCTGGTACATATGGACAGTTAAGGCACCCTTGATAGCAAAGGTCGTCAGTCATTTACATTTGAATTATTGAGCGCAACATTTCGAAAGTAAACTTCCTGTGCCTTAAACATGCTAGCCTCACGTCGACTATCCGAAATTACGCCTCATACTATCTACTTTAAATACTCGTACATAATAGTATCTATTTCAAAACAATCAGAAATATAAATCATTTCCCGAATGTAACCTAACCCACTTCCATTGGATTACGCAAAACAAATTAATTTTCCTTTTTAAATCACTGTCGCCATACCAGCTGTATATCAACATTATTTGACATTTCCACTTCTCTTCATCTAACAATAAATCCCCAAAACAATGTTTTCGCACGCACACACCCAACTAACTGTCAAACAGTTTGGTAACAAACCAAAACCCGCATAACGCCTCAATCTGTAGCACCTCCACTCTATCCGATGACATTTCCTCCGACACACTTGGTATTCATCTTCCGTAGATTTACGTAAATATTTTTTAACGTCTCCAACGTTGTTGTCTGGACAACTTTCAGTTTTAGTCCAAGAATGCACAAAAAAATGTTTGGTCCGAAAAGAAAAGGTATTCAAAAAAATATGCAAACTAAGTTTTTAACAGTTACACCAATCTGTGTATCTCGTAGCGCACACAGATGCCATAATTGTAGGCTTTTAGGTTTGTTGCTGGCCTGATGACATGCAACAACAAGACTCACTTTCTTTTGAATTAAAAATTCAGAATAAACTACCAGCCATGTGTAAAGCACCTATGCATGAGGGAAAAACCTGTAGGAAAAAGCAAAAAAAAAAACTGTTAAAAGAAAAGAGATTTACTTTTTGTTTATTGAATTGGCTTATGCGTTATCTTATGACAGTTGCAACAGCTTTAAATATGGCATCTCTTTAGTACCTGTGTGCATTTTAATTAGACGCAGAGAATGTGTAACATCGGTTAAAATTTATAACCAAAACAACGAGTGCGTGTGTTGGTTAATCTATTGTTTGTGCGATGGAATTTTGTTTTCAAAAATTTTCCCGTAAACCATTGAGAGAAAGAAAGCACACATAATTAAAAGAAAATCCATTCATTAAGAAAAACCAGAAAATAAAAAAAATAAGTATAATTGTATCTCAACATTTTGGTTAGTGTATATGGTATGGGAGTTATCGCTTCGCACTTGGCTGCAATGTAATGGATGCACACGAGAGCATTTAATGCATTTCCATGAAATTCCAACGAAATCCATCGTAATGCTGAATGAATGGCTCGTTGTGTATTTTATTTTTTGGCTTCTTCTTCTTTTGGTTAACTAATTAATCCGCATTATTTATATGTTCAATTCGAATTAAGCGTATATCTCCAAAGATAAGTGGTTTGGCTAAGAAAAGAAAGTGAAATTGGATCAATGATCTCTGGCGATTGGTCGAAATTTAAATTTTTATGATTTTTTTTTCGAATGCTATTAAAAAAAAAAAAAAATACTTCGCATTAAGTGATGATGAGAAATGAGTTTTGCGCTAATTAAGTTAATTATATAGCATTTCATTTCTCTCTAAAAATAGATCAATGTATAGGTGTAGATGTACATAGATACAGTTATTATATTTGAAAAAAAAAAAAAAAAAAAAAACCCAAATGAGATAATGTTTGCAAAATTGTTTGCAAAAATAGATACTATTTTTAGCAATTTGATTAAAGAAGATTTTAGAAAAAAAAAATACTTTTAAGCAAAAGTCTTTCGGCTATCTCATAAAAATTCGCACTGACTTTGGCAGAGATTAATGGGGAAGAACGCATTTTGGCACATTTGTTGGCAGGTATATATAAAAAGACTGCCACTTTGGAGATTCCATGGACTTTGTACATACATTTGTTAAAGAAAATTCAAAATAGATTGTTTTTAGATTTAAATGGATTTTTTTTTCTAACCATTTAATGTTATATTAATATGCAAAGGATCGCAAAAAAAAGGGAAAACACGCGCACCTAGTTCATTCTAACTTCTGAGGAACACCGTAATAGGGCTCCGTTTCAACAGACTAAGGATGCAATACTACAGCCTAGTAGCAAAATACTTAATGTGCTTGAAAAGAACTATAGCCGAGCCGGATTCTAGTTATTATTTCATTATGTCGTTGATCGAATGTTGTAACTTTGCGGTTCCTACTTCCGTGCTGCATTACAATGAATAGTCTACCAGGCCAAAAGAGCAGAGACTAATATAGACCTGGCAACAAAGATCACACCAATTCTACAAATTCGACGCAGATAAAGGGTGGTTAAATTTTAAGGGCCGATGTTGAGTGTGAACCACACCTAAACGTCAAGTTTTTTTCTGCATTTCATTTGACATTTCTCAATTTCAGACTAACTCAATTTGAACCATGGAAAGATACACAATCGAGCAACGCGTTAAAGTTATTCAGACTTATTATGAAAATGGGCGTTCAAATCAAAATGCATATCGTGCATTTCGTGATTCTTTCGGTCAATTTAATCGTCCAAATGTGCGTACAATCGGAAAAATCGTGCAAAAATTTGTGCAAACCGGGTCTGTAGAAGATGTGAAAACACCAGTGCATGCTCGTACAGCTCGTACTGCAGAAAATATTGCTGCTGTTCGCGATAGTGTGGCTGAAGAGCCGTCCACCTCAACTCGTCGTCGTGCCCAACAATTGCACCTCTCACGCTCGTCGTTGATGAACATTATGCATAAAGACTTGCATTTACGCGCTTACAAGATGCAATTGACTCAAGAACTAAAGCCTCTTGACCATTTCAAGCGTCGTCAATGGTCACAATGGTGGCAAGAAATGGCAACAGTGGATGATCAATTTTCGAAGAAAATCATCTTCAGTGATGAGGCACATTTTCACCTCAGTGGATTCGTCAATAAGCAGAATTGCCGCATTTGGGCGAATGATAATCCAAGAGTGATTGTCGAAAAACCAATGCACCCACAAAGAGTGACTGTTTGGTGCGGTTTATGGGCTGGCGGCATCATCGGGCCGTATTTTTTCCAAAATGAGGCCGGTCAGGCAGTTACTGTGAATGGAGTTCGCTATCGTGAGATGATAACGAACTTTTTATGGCCCGAATTGGAAGATATGGATGTGGACGATATGTGGTTTCAACAGAATGGTGCCACTTGCCACACAACTAACGAAACAATGGCTCTTTTGCGCGACAAATTCAATGGCCGTGTTATCTCACGTGGTGGCGATGTCAATTGGCCGCCTAGATCATGTGATTTGACACCGTTGGACTTCTTTCTTTGGGGTTATTTGAAAGAAAAGGTGTACGTCGATAAGCCAGCAACACTTCAAGAGCTAAAGGATGAGATAATTCGGCACATTAACGGCATAGAACCTCAATTATGCCTCAGCGTCATCGAAAATTTGGACCATCGGATGGAGGTGTGCCGCCGAGTTCGCGGCGGCCATTTGGCCGATATTTTGTTCCATACATAATTGAACCATACCAATATTGTCATAATAAAAAGAAATGACAGTAATTTCCTAAATAATTTGTGTTTTATTCAAAATCAACATCGGCCCTTAAAACTTAACCACCCTTTATATGGGAACCAGATATGATTATTTGTGGATTCTGGGCCAGTTGACTTTCCATAATGATCCAGTAATTTCCATCTGAATTAGAATGTGTAGCCAGGTTGAGGATGTGTTTTAGTAAAAGCGAACAATAATTTCTGTTTTTTGTGCGGGTTCTTAGAGAAGTCTTCATACAATCGCGTCAGTGTAGTCAATTGCGTGAATGTCTTGCTTTCGACAGAGAACCAGAGGACACCCTAATGTTGTAAACGCTGATAATTTTGCATTATCGATACTGCTCAGGGGTCAAATCGCCACACCTGTGAACGCTAACTCGTCACTTAATTCGTGACCAACAACATAACGCAAATTATGTGACGAATCATCCGTTCACGAATGCGGTGTTTCAACCCCTTACTTATTCGTTATAAATGTCTGGCAAGTGGACTAATAGGATCTGCATTTGAACGCTCTCACAATGTCAACTAAAGCTACATGTCAGATTTTCTTGTGGACTTTTATTATGGAATCAATTTTCAGTGCGGAATCCCTAGTACTTGGTACCCTAGGATACAAAAATCGTTTAGCTTTGTTGTGAAATTAAATGCTTTGACGAATATGATCAGGTTTCGCACTTCAGAAAAGGTTCTCAAGGGATTGCGTTGAATACAATAACTTCACGATTCTGTCTATGACTAATGGCAAATTTGATACTTTGACTCAAAATAATATACAAATGGTTATCCCCTTTTTCTAAAGAAGATGCACTACATCCACCCCATGTGGCGAAAAACAAACTACTACTAGATAATATACTATGCAACTGCATAAAAAGAAAATAAACCAAAAACAAATGTAGCAAACAAATATTACGTCCATTGTTATTAGCATATACAACCTCGCGAACTCATCCACTGGTGCACCACTGTTGGCACCCGTATTATTATGGTTTTTATTTAATTTTTTGTATAACCTCGAACTTATAACGCTGTAGTACCGGCCCATATGACAAGTTACGAAATGTAATCACGACTACTTCACGGGGATATTGCTCAGCTTCGGGATAACAATGACAAATTATAGCTTCAAACGTTCATCGATCAATACCTTAAGTGATTTTTTGCTATCAGTAAACTATCTCTGATAAATTTAATAATGAACAAAGAAAATGTTATGAAAATGAGTTCAACCGTTCTTGCGTTGTAGCCATTGCTGCCAGATAATTAAAAAATGTCCCCTAAACAAATTAAAAATCCCTAGAATCGGTAATTTTTTGAAAGAAACCGCCCAAAAAAAATAGTTAATTTGTTGGGGTTAAAGTGAAAATTCAGGTTTCTCATCGAATTGTGACCACACAGACCTCAGATATGAAATTTTAGGGTACAGTCCGAGATACAGACAGACGAACAGAATCGAGGGATCCATTATATAATGTAGATGTAATACAAAGTTTAATCAGCGCACTGTCTAGACATCAGCAGGACTTTATCGATCTGGAGGACATACCAATCTCATTGATCGTAAAATGGATCAAGTTCCTGTTCGAAGCGGATAGAACCACATTATACATCGAGCATTAGTACAAATTATTAGACCTAATTTCTTTCTTTTCTACAGCTACAGGCAGGGTAGCACTAAGGGCCTGAGTAGTCCCAAGCGACCCGTCAGATAATCTGTCGGCAGCCCCTCAACTTATCCTAATATAAATAAAAATCTCCGGACCGAAATTTTCACGAAACCAATGGTTGTTCTTTTAGCAGAAATGAAAAGAAATACGATTCCTCCCTAAGTATTTTGTCCTCCTAAATTTACTCCTAACGTTGGAAAAATCTTGGGGGAAAAACCCTAATATGGCAACATTGCCTGTAGCGTTTCAACGCATAAAACTGAAAAGTTTTAGCCCACTTAATATCATATTATTACGGATACTGTGGACATTTCACTGGAGCTCAAAGACTTAATTTTCTATTTGCAAGTATTTGCATGGAATCCTTTTAAATTTCGTTACACCCTTTGAAAATAAAATTCATAGAAATCGGTTCAGTTGCACATAGAAACAAAAATTAAGGTAGTCTATTCGTCACTAAGTGACGATGCTTTAAAATTTAAAGTTAAAATTAAATCAGGACTTTGTTCTTCGTAGTGCCTATTCGTTTCGATACTACTGCCTCATAAAAAGTTTTTTACGAAAGGCACAAAAAAAGCACCTTGTTCGGCGGCAAGATCACAGAATTGATGACGCCTGGTAAACGTCATCGATAACATGAAATGCGATTTCAATCTTTTTTTCTTTCTCTTTTTGCATTTCATATATTTTTTTCGGAACCACGCACTTTCACTTACAGAAGAAACGTTAAAGAAACTTAAGCAAACAAAAAAAAAAAAAAAAAACAAAAAAGAGCGGTAGAGAGGAAACTGAAAAAAAAAAAAAAAAAAAAAAAACTATCGGATAATAACGATGTAACTGTTTGATGCATAATCAATGAGACTCTGGGATTCGGATACAATGATACTCTCGTCGTAGCATATCGGCGCACTGCGGTGTATGCTTAAATTTTCTGCACGAAAGTCAAGGCTGTTTGGTCGGTTGTTTGGTTGGCTGTATTTCTGTTGGCACTGGTTCACATCAACTTCAGAGACAGGGAATGAAGCTCTGAAATGGAGGAGCGTTGAACTTGCAAAATGTTTACTCGTGGCATGCGGGAGATATGTATTTATTTCGTTTTTATTTATTTCTCGTGTGTAAGACTTGTTGATTTGCGAATTGAATGTTGAACGAATGGATTGTTGAATGGTGTGTGATGAAATTATCGGGGGTTGGATATATACGATTTACCCAATTGTGGTGGCACATACTAACTATACTTAAAAATGTGACTTCTGGATTCAATACTGCGTCTGTATTTCGTGCAACGAATATGGAGGAAGAAGACTTTGAATGAAATTAAAATGTAAATATTTAGAATTGGTTTTTCGAATTCAATTATTTGAATGGGAATGAAAAGTAAGCAGAAGGAAATAAAGATGTGCCGTTGAAGTTCGATGACTTTTCTTCTTAATTATTCCAAACATGAAAAATAAGAAGTTGAACGAAATGCGGTTTCTCAGCGGGTATTCGTAACTTGTCATTAAATTATGTATTCATATTTATTAGGTAAGTAGTTATTTCATTCTGGGCAGCAACACTTGGGCGTGGACCATTTCTATGGCATTTCAGACCACAAAAACCGGAATAGAACTCCGGTAATGAACCAGGTTTCTTAATCACACTCCGCGCGTGGAAAGAAATCTGTTGAAACTGTGTTATATATGTAGATAAAATTTCCTCCAGGTGCTGCATCTAATTTTGAACACAGAGTCTTCACAGAGTACCTTTACTTTTCTCTGTCGTCATGGAAGTCATTCAGTATTCACTCTTTCTTTAGACGTTTTAGACACTCAATTGCGTCACCTTCATCGGCGGATTGGCAATCGATCAATAAATTAGTCTTAAACATACGTTCTAAGGAGAGTCAAAGTGATACGAGTTCACCTAGGGGTGAAAGGATTTGGAGGCCTGTCCGCCACAAGACAGGACCTCGAAATATCTCTATTTCCAATTTGTTCGAAACTCTTCGAAAAGGTTGTCAATGCGAGAGTTATTTCTTTTCTCGATAAATGCTCGTTCTTTAGTCCTAATCAATTTGGCTTTAGAGCAGGTAAAAATACCGAGATGCACTTTTAAAATTCTGTTGTCATGATCATGATAGTTTAAATATCAACAAATTTACTACAACGCTTTTTATAGATTTAGAAGCTGGCTTTAGAGGATTCATTCTTAAATGGTTTGCTTCTTACCTTAAGTACATAAAACAAAGGGTTAAGATACTGTACTGACTGTTTCAGTGACTGTCTGAGTACTCGGATTGGTATTCCATAGGGTTCAGTACTTGGCCCTACGTTATTCCTCATCTATTATAATATATTAATTCAATCTTTAGCCTGCAGTTGCAAGAGGAAAAAACCGAGTTTGCTGATGATATTGCTTGCTCATATTCAAATGCTTCTGTACTGGATTTAGCCATGATTTGGAAATCCTAAGACATTGCTTTGGTTCACATAAACTAGTCATCAGTGATAAAACTAAGCTCATGTATCTTAACCTTTCCTCATTTGAGTCTCAATCCCCAAATTACATCTTTCACAGTATTTGAGTGCTAGTGCTGATATTTGTAGTGTGCACAGAAGCTTTTCATCATACGACTTTAAATTGAACTGTTCTTCTAAATGTTTCTCTACCGAAAACGTATCTGTATTCCAGTATTTGGGTGTAAATATCGACAGCAAACTAAATTGGGGTGTACATACAGCAAATTATGTTCTGTATCATCTAAGACAGTTCTGTTCTCATAGGATTGGTTCAATCTAAGCTGCAATATGGACTCATTTGCTGGGGAGGTACATATAACAATAAACTTCAGCCCTTATTAGTAGTACAAAAACATATTCTAAGAATTATTTGGAAAAGGTGCCGTGAACACAGCTTTTGTCCCTTCTGTAGCTCGCAGACACTACCACTTAGACATCTTTCCTTTTACAGAGTCTTAAAAATCGTTTATATAAGAAGTGGCTATCTATTAAATAAGAATTTAACGGCCTGTAACCTCCGTAGTAATCAAAGATACTTGGCTACTATTCCTCAGCATAACACTCAACGCTTCTTCAACTTTTATACATCATTAGTACCTCGACTTTTTAATCGGCTACCATTTGAACTTCGTAGCACTCGTAAATCCTTTTCTTTTAATAGACAAATCAAAATGTAGTTGTTAAGTTTTAATTTCAGCGAAATTAATAATATTGTGCTGGCCCATACACTTGCCCAGCAACAGCGAGGTTCCGACATAAATTACTGGGGTTATCAATAATATTTACCAGGCGAACAAATTGTTTTCTCGATCACTATATTGTAATTTTCTTCTCCTCATACCTTCAAACGCCCATATACCCTCCCCCAATAAAGATACAACACTATTCTAATCCAAACATTATCCAACGTTGCAGATGTTGCGGTATACCCTTTGCGTATTTAGCAGCCATTGTTGGTTGCTCAAGTGAGATTAGCCAAATTTGCCGGATCGATTTTACATCCTTTAAAAATGACGCATTTAATAGGCCGATTTCGTCCGATGGTGTCCGATTGAGTTGTTAATCGATTTTGTTCAAAATCATTTTAAAATATCGGCAGTCAGTGTACCCAAACTTTCGCCCAATGTCATTATCCGAGCACTTCTAAACTTCTTATTGTTCACCACTTGACATCGTATTCGTACATCAATATAACGATTGGCCACCAATTGGCACAAACTTACAGATTTCGAGGCCGGTTTTATTTGAATCATCGACAGCACCCAGGTGAAATAATCTCGTCGACGACTGCGAAAATGTCAGATTTTACTCCTGTAGGTGCTGCATGTCTACCGAATTTGTTTTACCGCGGGAATCCATCAGCCTCTAGGGATTTTCAATTTTATATCACTTTCCCAAGTGTGCGAGAAAGGGTGAAAATTGTATTTTCCTTATAGAAACTTAAGAAAAAGAGACCATAGGCCAAACAAATCTATCGCTCGTTCGGAGCACAAACCCATCCACTGGTGCAGCGCTGTTGGCATTTGCATCCATAGATAAAAAATTAAATATCTCATTTAGAAATCGTAATTATAATAGTTAGTAGTCAGCTTAAGGGCAAGGTGTATTGATGAATCATAGCCTCTGAAATAGTTTCTAATAATAAATAAAAAAAAATACATTCAAATCGTACTGTCTATCCATATATAGGTACATATAGTATGGCATATTGTATACATGATTGTTTTCCTTAGATAAACGAACATATCCTGTTGTTGTTGTAAAAATAAAATCCAAATAGCATTTTGGAAGTGCCAGGTTTTTCAGTTGTGTTACTTTTCTTGTAAAACAACGATTTATCTTCGAGAACGAACATATTCAGAATTGCTTCCAAAATTAACTTTGACAACTTTCAACAAATTTCCGTCCACTGATGTGTGACACCCCAACTCATCATCGCCATCAGTGTCTCTATGCTTACTAACTCGAACCAATGTTTAATGATGCCTAACCAAACCCAAAAATCCATCGCTTCCTCATTTCGAAGTGCATTCTAATTCTCCTTGCCATCTCAGCACTGCTCACCATCACCACCATCATTACCATCGTTTGGGTGCAGTTCCCTAATCAAAGAGTTTTTCACAATAGTATTCCCGAGGGTAATTTCATCACCATAATTCTTCGGGATCTCTTTTAACATAGAATCCCACTTGGTACTCTAACACCATCACTGCGGGACATCTGCCGATGGTGATGATGGTGCTGTTGCTGCTGGTGGTGGTCTTGCAATCAAATGATCCGATGATGATAGTTGAAACGTGACTTCAGACAAACCACTATCAATGAACCATAAGTGAATGATTCGACATTTATCCGCAAAAGTTTTCCTTTTTTGGCGCGTACTGTTGTCAACAATGCCGATGGAGAAATTCTTTTTCATCTGCACACTACCTCTGAGATACAATGCATGGCAGCAAAACAGAACAGATATGTGAACCACATTAGATCCCAGAAACTAGGAGTTGAGTGTATTCATGTTTTTTCCTTTACATTTTCTACTGGCTCTCCACTCGAGGCGGCGATAACACGCCGTTTGACGTGAGAATATACGTGAAGGAGTGTGGAGTGGAGTACTCGTACGAGTATCTCTAACACTGTAGCCCCATTCTTAGTGGGCACTTTTTGCACTCCATCTTGTCTCTGTCTGTCTGGTCAGCCTAATTAGAGAAGAAAGTGTCGTTGTGGGGCTTCAGTGTAGGGCTAGAGTTCTTGGAAATAAGCATAACAACAATCTATAGAATTGTGAAATTCATTCTAGGATCATGTACTCGTATGTACGATACATACATATGTATGTGGATAGGTCAGCATTTCAAGAGCACGAGAATCGAATTACTGACTTTCAGATTTGTGTTGCAAGCAAAATGCATTTTTTAGCGTTTCTTTGTGTCGATAGCAATGACCTAGCCCTTCTTGGGTGTTGAGTGAAATTATGGAAGCCATTATCGGGTGAAGTGTGAGAATACGATTAGGGGAGATATTTCTTGGAATAAATACTGTGAACCTAATGAAATTCGTTAAACATATGGAATTTTGAATTCATGATAGAGGGTGTACCAATATCTACTAGTACTAGACTGATATTTATAGGGCAGTGGATAATGAAAAATAGTCATAATGCAATCCCCTTCTCATGGTCTCTCACGAACGGGTCGCTATCAGCGCAACTAATCTGTACCAAGTGGGTCCTCAGTGGGTCTACATAAGAACGATCTGACGTGCACACATCGACAAAACACAACGGAGTACCATACATGAGAATCTAGAGGGGCATATCTGTTGAGACACTTCGGGTACGAAGTGGAGATCTGCATGATGAGTTCAAAAAATATGTGATGAATGGATCTGGACAAAGGTCTTCGTACATAACCCGACGCTCGATCGCCTGGACTTATTGCAGTGACCAGTAATTTTGTGAATTAATTTAATTCTCCTTCCAATCGTACAACTTTCAAAGTTGACCACAGTATTGATGTAGGCCCCAGTGCCATTTGAAATACTTTCCGATAGCCTCTAGCTGATTACGAGAAGAATCTACCATTCGAAAATACTGGCTGACAAGGGCTAACAATTATTCGCGGTAGTAGATCAGGGTGCCGTGATGGTAATTGTCACAGTCAACTTCTATGACTGCCTCCCCAAAGGAGGAGAGCATATATTGCCTTAATACAGGAACCGTTGACAGGGTAGAATTTAAAATTATTTCATAGCACGAATGGTAAGTGCCGAACCTATATAAGTTGTGGGTATCTGAATCCTTAATGTGCTCTCTTTCTCACAGCTTTGTACTGAAGAACTCGCTGTCATCGATCCAAAGTAAATGGAACAAAGCCGGAAAGTATAACTTTCTGGAATCCAGTTAACTCCACGACATCATCATCAAAATAGTCAAATGGGTGAAGGGTGAGATCGAAAAAAATACGGCCTCGTCGTGGGGTAGGGCACCAATCTTAAGGTAAATTTTATCCGAGTCGCGGAATATGGAGAATTCCTCTAAAGCCGAGCTGCGGCCCACCGGACGGGTCCAGAGGTTGTGAGTGGTGGAACAGCCTTTAGATTCAAAGGTTAGCTGTGAATAAGTATACAGTTCCGAACAAATAGTGGGTTTAGCGAAATAGCAGTTCGACTCTGCGATTCCTTAAGAAAAACTATATATACCTGGGTTCAATATTCACAAGATCGCCTTCAAAGAAGCGTCAAACGATGATCCACTCCGCAGCATCTGACCCAAAATGGGTGACAGCGTCTGTTTCTATGCAGGGCTAGCACCGCTTTTTAATCTGGCAAACTCTATCATTTCCTCTCCAATCTTTAATTCTCCTCTATAACCTTTCCTCTCCCTCGATCATTGGGTTAACAAACTTAAAAGACAGTCTTAAGGGATGCAGAATATTAAAGAAAGACCTGCTGAAGGAAACCCATTTTCTAGACTGCTTCAACGATCCCTCTTGGAACTGAGTCGGTGGGGCAGGTGATATCAAGGTTGCGTAGGTGATAAATTCAGTTCTGAAATTCTTGGATAGTCAATCTAGAAGTTATAGAAACAATTCTGAGCGAGTTCGCCAACGAGTTCGAGCTCAAAACAGCTACAAATATGTTTGCATTTAGACTGAGAGTTCTAAGTTATTTTAGAATCCAGTCTTCGCTAGGACACATTACTGTTGATAAAGAAGTGCAGAAAGCCTTTTCACTTCTCGAAAATTCAAGTTGAATATCATTTTGATGGAGGCTATACAATTAGATTCCCACGCAGAGTGAGATGTACACGGATAGATTGCATACTGACAGTGGATCTATGGCAACGTGTACTGCCATTCACCTCCTCTTAACCTCACAATACATCTTGAATAACTTGTGACTGTATTCCAAGCGGAGGTCTTTGCCACAGGCAGGGCTCGTTATGTCTATTGTCAACCCCCATACCAAGTATGCATTAAAATCCTGTTAGGTAAAAGGCGGCTGGACTGGCTAGGAAGCGGCAACCATAGGTATTACAGATAAGTGTAACAGTTTTCAGAATCAATTCATCTGCAGTGAAAAGGCTGAAAAGTTACAAGTCTGCCAATACCATGATTTGTACGGTCTGCGAGTCGGAAGATCAGGGACTCGAAAGTTTCCTCTCTGACTGCCCTACAGTTGGGGCGCGAATTCAACACAGGATTGAGGCAATACTAAACAGATATCTGACTGGTTTTCGCAGTGGTCGACCAAATTTATCAGACGAATATGAATCGGCTTTGCGCTTACGAGTAGTAATGTCTGTTGATTTCGAAAATACCTTCCACCGTGTCAACCGTGATCTTATATCGAAACCTCGTGGTAGGAGAGAGTTTGCAAATCACGAAAAATACCTCAATTAGCTGGGTAGCGGAACAAACTAAAGTAAGGGAACAAACCAAAGTCACAAGGGGCTAGATCTGGGCTGTATAAAGGGTAATCTCAAAGACTTATGTCAGTGCTCCTCAAACCGTCTGCGGTGAACCCTGCTCTGTGTACCGGTGTCACGAGTAAGACACTTTTCCGTATAGCCTCAACCCTAAATTCCAAATATCACCTCAGGACGGTCTTCTAAAGTATTGGGAATGATATACCCTCCTATGAGTAATATACCATTGAGCGCGTAAGAGAGTGGAGAAGAGAATAGGTCAACTACATTCAGGCTACCATATTACAAAAATTATGGAACAATCTCTCAAGGAAAACTGTTCGGGCAATTTTTTTAAAAATTAGATTAACATTCAATCATCTCTACCTCTCCCTTTTCTTTCCCTTTTTGTTTAATGACTTCTTGGTATCTGACGCTAGTAAAATTGTGAAGCCTAGTACACTGTACTCATATTAATAGTAACGAATTGAGAATGACATTTGTTCATCATGAATTCATTTTGTAAATTACTTTTCAGAAAATTCGTCGCACAAATTAAATGTTTATAATCTATAATTGTGCTCAATAGTTGTATGCGTAACTACTCGTACTTTAAATACTACTTTTACGACCACTATGCTTCACGAACATAGCCGCTTCTTATGCCGAATACTTTGACAGTTGACAGCTAATGTCATTATAACACAGAGGCAGAAGTACCAATCTTCAAATACAAATTTTTAAAAAAAGCTAGGAATCGTTTTAATGGCTTGTTAGGTTTAAAAAAATAAGCACGTCAAATGGAGACCAAGCTGGCTTGAGCATTAAATGTTGGAAAACAACAATTATACGAGTACACGCAAACCGCACAGTACATGAATCTATAATGATACATGAAACCGATGCGGAGACTCTGAACTAGATTTCGAAATCGCAGTGCATTCAAGCTCACACATAAGTTTAGTCTTCAAATTTTGCTTCTCTACTCACCAAGCTAAGGTTATTTGAATCCAATGACAAATCTGTGCTCTTTTATTCCTCATTACCTGTATCATAAGGAAACTACGGACGTTCGGTTTGATGATCCGATGGCCACAAGCGAATTCAAACGAAGAATTATGGCTGCAAACAAAGCAGAAATTAATCGATCTTGACAAATATCTATGTATCTATAGATCAGATACATATTGAGGAAGTCAAATTACCACATTGCTAAATAATTCTTTGAGTTGAATTTTCAGGGTGTACGTCACTTTGAATGGACCAGAAGGATGTGTACTCGTATAGCTACAGTTTTAGCAAAAACGGTCTGCTGCCGGTAGAGATGATGATGATGTTCAAAGAGGTTTATAACACGTGAAAACATACAATCTTCAATTTTTGGGTGGGTCAGTAGTGAATCAACCTTGCCAACTTGACCTCGGGTTGTTCGTGTCTTTTCAGCTTTACAGACTTCCTCTTTAACTGAGATAACTAAGTATAGAGTCGCGATACCAGAGAGACACAAATCACATCGTTTCACACGAAAAGCACGATGAGGTTATAGTGCAACGATTACAGAGAGATCTCTTCAAGAGTCTGCATACATAAGTTGCCATTCACCTTACATAACACCAAATTACTACTTCCAAGAAATTAACTCTATGCAATCTCTTAATTTTCTGTATAATATTTCAATTTTGCGTTATTATAATGTTGGTGTCCCCTCCATTCCACCTAATGTATGATAATTACTTTGAATCTTCTTAATCATAACAGCAATCAATAAATCGGTTAGGTCTTTCGCTATCTTCTTCCTCTTCTTAATCGAGTTGTAGCCATCAACAATTTAATTTACATTTATTAATCGAATGATTTTTTGCAAACTTACTATATTATGTTAAAATTTGAAAACAATAAATAACATTAGATACGTTTCTCTTGAATTCCCCTTCCCCATGCGATGATGAAATTCAAATTTGTTCTTCTGCGCCAGAGCATTTCCTGTTCGATACGTTTTGCCGCCCTCCTCTATTTAGTAGACACATTCGGTGTTCTTTTTTTTTTTTTTTAAACAAATTCAGCCTTGATCTTTCCCTCCTACCATGTGCATCTCGTTTGCATTAAATTGAAATCATAAAGAGCCGCCGCATCGGGCCGAGAGCGCGTATACAGATCTCTATGCCCTACTAACAAATGCCCCACCTACACGAGGTGCTTTTTAACACGGTTCTCTCTATCAGATAAGGGTACACATGTAGTGTTGATCTAGTTTTATACAATTCAACAATATTATTATGGAAATCATTTTTAGAATTTATAAATGGGAACGGATCATCTCTCCGTTTGTCGTAGCAGTGTAAACAAAGCTGCACCCTTGTTTAAAAATAAATCTATGTGGCGAGTTACAGGAAACTAGCTTCGAAGATCGCATTCGAGATTTTTTTTATTTTTTTTTTCAACACACTAACTAGATAGTGCGATACGACGCCAATAGATACAGAGATACGTGTTGTAAAGTAGACAGATGCTGTTGCATTGTGTTGACATAATTTTCGTTGTTGCGTTGGGTTCATGTGCGTACTCGTACATGTGTGTAGTTAAATGGTTGCAGTGCAACGCGACATCATGTCTCTAATGCATTCGTAGATAATCGTTGAGGTAGTGATGGATGCCATTGTTGATTGAGGCTACGATAAATACGAAGATTGGTAGGAAATCAGAGAAAAGATGCGGGGAGATACAGTATGTTGTGCGGATTGTATGTATAATTTCTACATGGACAGACCGATATTTTGATGAATACCTTAGGACTACTAAATGGAGGAATAGTATATTAAATCGCAATTTGGAGGGCTTTCAAAGTAACAAACTATATTCAGACGAATAATGAGCGGGAGTCTTAAACTCTGCAGTTGATAGACAGGGACTCACCCCCTTGTCACCCGGTGAGATACCACCACACCTTCCTATATTCTTAGGGAACTAGCCGTGATTATTTTCCGAAGCTAGGTAGATGGGCTGGTAGTACAGGTAACTCCCGCTGCTGTTGCATCGTTGTAGGTTCACATATCAAACTTCCAAACGAAAAAATTTCCAGGATTGAGAGTGCACGATTGCATTTGCGATTTTTTAGATGTGGCAGTTGAAAGTTGTGAAATGTTTTAATTCTGCAAAGTATTTCGTATTGAATTGTGGCATAAGGTCCGCGTCACATAGCTTCAATATTTGCTCTGTAACTGGGGCACATAGCACATAATTATAGAAAAAAAGGCTTGTTCAGTACCCACCTTGGTGTACTAGATTGTAAGACATAAAGTTATTGTCCTAACTTGACGGAACTGAAGAAAAACGCCAAATTGTGTAAAAGCACAAATAGCAAAGCTATATTAACTTCGTTAATCCGACGGTTCTTAAACTAGTTTCATGAAAAACTGTCGCTTGACACGGATCGTCTTGATTCAAACTTGTTGTTCTACGATCACAAGATTCAACTGGAAAATTCATCGGCTAGTGACCATTAGGTTCTTCTTTTCATCCTTTGAAAATTATAAACTTCCCATTCCTGATGGTGTCCCAATAACTACTGACCACTGAGAGTAAATGGACAACATAATTAGGTAGAGTTGTTTCTCGTCAGTTCACTGCGCACACTGACAATGGTTGTATATCGAGACGATTTTTTCGAGCAATGCAAACCGCCTTCGAAAAGATCAATGACTTTTGCGCGAATAAAACAGTCCTAGCATTATTCACTTGTAAGAGAAACTGGCTACACTTTGAACTGAAGTCTAATGGTACTCTGAAAATCTTCTGGCAGTGTCAAATAGCTTGTAAAGTGTGATGAGAAGTAATGAAACGTTTATCATTTCAGTGTACTTAAATCTGTTTATTACAGCAAAATTAACTAATACTAGTTACAAAATAAATATAAGTCAAGCAAAATGCGTGTTGGACGAAGGAAACGAAAGTCGAGAAGAACGAATGAAAAGTTGTAATGACCGAATGACAGCTCAGGTCGCGTTCCACGGTAGTGCTACTTGGTGCATCGCTGATTGCAGCGATGTTGTAGGGTAGAGTTCCCAATTGTAGCGATGTTGTAGGGAAGAGTTCCTAAATGTAGCATGTAGCTCGACCGCTACAAGCTTTTGGTAAGACTTGGAGTCTCAGACCAGCTATTGCTACATTGATTGTACATAGCCATCATCAGACCTACATAGCGTCCTTGGACTGTTAAATCATTCTATTTTACACTCACCAGTCTGCAAAGCGATGTCTGCCTTGGAATTACTGGTGCAGCGCGCATCACTCCTAACGACGTTCTAACGCTTTGCTGAATTTGCTATTACTACACTTAGCCATTCAGAAGAAGGCAATGAAAATAATGTGTTGATTCAGAAACAACGAAATCTACGAGGGATATGATTCCGGCATGGAGCAATTGTTCATAATGATGCATCTACCACCGCTAGCGAAGCTAAACCCCTAAGGAAGGGGCTGACCTTAGCAAATATTTATTTATTTTATGTCAAATATAGTTGAAGTGGTATTTGTCTCGCTGGTTCTTGGCCCTTACGGCCGATATGGAAGATACTATTTTAATCTATTTATCCATTTCGAAAAATCTTGTCAACCTCTGCGACACATTTTCATTTATTCTCTCAAAACCGATAGTTTAACAACTTTTACCCCATCCTGTTTGTAAACTTGAACTTAAAACCACATGCCTGCTTCTATATCAGTGTACATTTAAAACCACATGTCATGCCCAAATGCACACCATTTTCGGAAAAAGGCCTTTGCCATCCGAAAAGTCATCGTACTACCAGAAGAATTTACGTTCAAGCCTTCTGTCGTGTTGTTTTTTTGTGTGATTTCAATGTCATTAACGGACAAACGAACGACGCCCCTTTTATGGTTAAAACACAAAAAGGTCAAGATTTTTGGGGCAACTACCGAAAGCAAGTATACATGCTCGCGTATGTAATTACATTCACTTGGAATGCATAAATTAACAGAGTCAGTCAACAAAAAAGTATTTCGAAGACAACATTTACAAGAAAACGTCAACACTCATCGTGAGAGATATTTATCGTTCCACCATTACACTGAAGGGGATTAAGTTCTCTTTCATATCATGACAGAGATGATGATCTGTACAAGTGGTTAAGCAGATTATGAAATCTGTTTACTTCTTAGAAATCTCCCAATTAGTTAAACCTCTGCTTAATAACTTTAACTGTGAGTTAGATACTCAAAGATGTTACGACCTCATTCCACGAGATGAGAATCAAATCTAGATGATGTTATATCTTGTTACAAAGATAATTATCTCATGTAAAAAGTCAACAACTGGCACATCCAATCAATGTCGTTAAATAAAATATAATAATATTGATTTCACAACATATTCAATTAAATCAACCGGCGGAAATAAATACGTGCTATGGTTATTGAAGCAGGGCCCCAAAACCATATCTCTTCACCTTGTTGACTGTTTTTGTTAGCTTATACAGCGTAGGTGCCTTCATTTCGCTGTTTATCATACCGCAAGGTATTTAAAATTCATTTCATCGGAAAGATTACAAATTGTAATGACAAATGAGTTTAAGTGTTTTTTTTGTTTTCTTTTTTTAAAAATTAAGGCATGACAAACCGTGTACAGAAACAGACCTCAATCTCTGCGATAAGATTACAGGGTTGTAAAATTCTATTGATTTTCGTCGAGTTATTGTTTTAAAATTCACGGAATTAATGCGTAGTATCGAGTAGTGTGAATGAATCGAAAGATCTATCATAGCTGTGTACGTAAATTGTGCGATTATGGAGATTGCTTTCAGTCTGCAATCTGTGTTGATAAAGCGATATATCAACCTATAATCACTAAAATTGAATCAAAATCCGTGCAATATTGCATGACGATTGCTGTCGTTTGCGATTTCTGTTGCTGTCTCTTTCAGGTCGTCTGTGCTAAGCGTCTCCTTTTATCTTAAGTTAGTATGACCCATCATCTGAGGTTTTTTTTTACAGCCCTATAAGTTCCTGGTAGAAAGGTATGCTAACTGTATAACTTTAACTTTCTAACGTATAACTTTCTTAAAACAATGCAAGTTACACCTTTCCATACAATCGGTCCTTCATTAACCGTTTCCTTCGGGTAATACAGCCAGCAGTCTCGAAATATTAAGACCAAGTTCCTGCCAGTTGGATACATTTTTTTTTTGTTCATCGTCGTCTGTCTGTTTGTAAATACGTAGGTATATTTGGTTGCATTCGTATTCTTGGAAGGACTTTGTTATTACCATCAGCATTATTATTTCCACACAGGTTCTATCAGGTTGTTGAGGAAATTTCCGAATTCAACAAATTTCAACACATTTTTGATGTTGTGGTTGGAGAAACTTTGATTTTTATGCTTGGGCGGCTCTTGGCTACTGTTCCCCGTTCGGTTTCGAATCTGCACATTTCGGGTCGCAAGCAAACACCCTACCCACTATACCGTTGCCAGCCGTTGTTGAGTTTTAGTTTTACTTTTTCACAAACCCCGGAATAAGACATAATGTATACTTAGGGGCCTGCTTGTCCACAACCGTATTTAGATGACTTGTCTCCGGCAGGGCACTGAAGAAGCTTTATCTCTTCCGAGGTAGTTTCCGGTTGTCTGCTTCTTCGTCTTGGGCTGAAGAATTGTATATTTGTAATCCACACGTTTGAAGAAGGATTCATGAGTTCGTCGCTTCCGCTTCACTAAACGCAAAAAATTAAAAATAAGACTAGCTACAGTAGGCAACCTTGTGGAATCCCATTTTGTAGGTATCTCCAACTCCACTGGTAGCACTCCCCTAGATGCTGAACGTCAAACTGAATGAAGACTAAGAAGTTGACTACGATTTGTTTTGAATCTCATGCCCTTGATTTGGATATATTATGTAATAATTTTTGCCTTCACAAGTCGACGCACATGTTTTGACACAGTCTTTTGTAGAGTCTCTTGGAATAATGAGAATTAGAAGACTGGTCTAGAAACCATAGGCCTTTAGAAACTAATCTGAGGACAGATAACTTTTGTGTATTTTTGGCTTTGTTTCCGGTGTCGTGTATGTTGGTTGTAGAAATTTTGGCAGAGAACTACTGCAGTTACCCGTATTCTCTTTGCTTTGTGGTGGGTGAAGATTCCAATAAAGTGTTAGAAGGGATACCGCTTAACTGAATGCTATTGCGCTTAGAGTTAAACCGTTTGAGGATGTTACAAAAGTAGTTCCCTAGTTTGGATTTGCTTATGATTTCTCTAATATGTCCTGTCTTCTGATCTATATCTTTGATCTTCCACAATATCACTGGAACTTTGGCTTTGAATATGAAAGTGGCTGTGCAGTTTTATGCTTTTAGTTATTTTAAGATTTACCAGCTTCAACTCCGCTTTCCATCCTTGAATCGTTTGAGCAGTGTTTGAGCTTGACCCAGTTCTTTCATGTGGGTATCTGACCTCGTCTTGAAGGTGCACCAAACAAAGTCAGTTTTTATCTCCCCGTTGATGAATTTTGAGGCATAGGGGGTTCGTTGATGAGGTATGTTTGTAGGTCTGTATATTGCTTTTCATTCTCGGACATTTCGTGTGTAACTTTCATTCCTAAAAAAAGGTGCTTCGCGCAGCGGAGAGCTGAAAGTGAGCCAGTTCGTCGTGTAAACGACTGCTTTTATATTGCTGTGCCTTAGATATATATATAGCTATGGATTATGTATACGACAAGTAGCCAATATACATATAGCTGATATGTTGGATGTAGACTAGAGCGTGTATTGCGTACCGGCTGGTCAATCATTGAAATCGACGGTTCAACGTCTGTCCGAAATTAAACAACATTGTGAATTTGCACAAATTATATTTCTATCAAGGTATTTCTAACCGCATCGTTTTTCATACTTAACTGAAAAACCCTACAGCTAGCAAAAATATTTCATCAAAATCGGCCTAGAAGTTTGCCGTTAAAAACAAAAATCGTTTAAAAAAGGCAAATAAATTATGTGTCTCTAGAAGCAGACAGAAAATTAAGGCCATGTACTTGCTCCCATACTCGTATGTGCTGTTCGACGTTCATTGTGACAGGTGTTTTCGTAAAATGCGTTGAAAAACTAGAACGCTTTTTTGACCGTACGTCTCAAATTTGAATCTCATGTCATTACATATAAAGTGTTATTCATTTCGAGATTGAGATTTCACATCTCTGCAATATGGCATCTGTCAAATCGAACTGTCATCCATAGTGACAGGTAGTTAGTTCTTGCTTTGCCATTTTACAATATGGATTGTTTAACCATATTGTAAAGATTGTCATCGCTCAAAGCAGTATAATTTTTACATTTTACTACAAAAATAACAGTTCTGTAATATCTGTTTATCTGTTAGTTGACAAAATTAAAATCTTTTTCAGCAATGAGGCCTATTTCTCGCTCGGCGGCTACGTAAACAAAGAAAATTACAGAATTTGGGATTCTGAGAATCGAAATGTGATCGTTGAGAGGCTATTGCATCCACCACGGGTGACAGTTTGATGCGCGCTGTGGATCGGCGGCGTGGTCGGGCGTACTTTGTTGAAAACGACGAAGGCGCCGCCGTAATGATGAATTCTCCGTGAATCCGTGAATTTATGGCCGCAACACAGCCAGAAATATTCCGAGAGTCATCGAAAATTACCTCACAAGAAAAACTACCGTGGAGGCCATTTAACCGATGTTGTGCCATACATACTCGTAATGGCATTGTCTAAAATTTAAAACATTTGAATTCAAAATCATAAAGCACAAAGTGAGTAACCTTACGTATGCACCTATACGTAAGTCAGTTACTTTGATGCAAGATGGCGCTCGGATCACATAGAGGATTTTTTTCTGACATCTTTGTTGCTTTCTCGGCATAGACAAAAAAAATCAAATAGATCTGTCATGCGTTTTACGGTGATGGAAAGAACTTTAGTTTGTGAGATTTGGCCAAAATGGAAAAAAAGTGAGTTTCGTGTTTTAATAAAGCACTACTTTTTGCGCGGTAAAATCACTAAAGAGACTGAAGACAGACTTAAAAAATATTATGGAGACTGCTCCCTCGCATGTCGTACGGTCATACGAGCACAAAAGACGCTGAATGCCCAGGACGTCCAAATGACGTCACAACGGAAGGAATGGTCAACAAAATCCACGATATTCTGTTGGACGATCGCCGGGTCAATGTTCGTTAGATAGCTGAGATTGTAGCAATTTCAAATGATACCGTCATTCGAATTCTGCATGACCATTTGGGCATATCCACCAGATGGGCGCCGCGTTTGCTGACAGTGGGCCAAAAACGGATTCGGGTGAAGATTTCAAAACAGAATTTGGAACTCTTCAAGCGCAATTCAAGTGAATTTTTAGGGCGTTTAGAAACAGTTGATGAATCCTGGATACACCACTACACGCCAGAAATGAAGAAACAATCAAAACAGTGGACTTCTGCAGGCGAACGTGCTCCAAAAAGTGCAAAATGGGTTCCGTCTGCCGGAAAAGTCATGGCAACGGGTTTTTGGGATTCCCACGGCGTAATCTTCATTGATTATTTGGAAAAGGGGAAATGATCACCGGGCAGGAAAAACGGTCCCATTTGAAGAACGATAATGCACCGGCTCATTCGTTCGCAGTAGCAACAGCAAAATTAGCTGAATTGCGATATGAACTGCCTCCTCGTTAAAATAACTTAGGTTTCGAAATTCAATCTGTAACCTTTTGTTAAGAGGTAGGCGCCTACCATTTAACTAAATTTCATTTGTAAAATTCTATTATGTGCGTTCAAAAGCCAATACATCCGACAAAAACTACATAGATACGTCAATCACCCGCGTTGATGTAAGACAATTCCAGTTTACTACGCAAAAATCATGTTTTCACCATTACTCGCATCTGCTCTAGAATTTACGATATGACATCTTACAGTAGCCGCTTTCAAAACAATGCCATAGATTGCTATGTTGCACCAATTCTCCCGGTTAAATAATACTAATTAAATTTAAATGAGACATAGAAACATTTTGCAACATTAACCTATATTCAACAAAAAAGGCAACGAATCAATCAACAACATCACATCGGACAACCGAGAACGTTGCTATCGCGCACCACACGTCCACTTTAGTCGCGCGCAGCATCCATCCGACATCTAATAACCACAACCGAGGTCAATAGTGACGTCTTGTGTCAGTGTGCCGAGACGTCGCTACTGTAGTGCTAGTTAAGCGGTTTGATAAGTTGCTAAACAAGAATGATGCTGCAACATCAGCAATGAGTTGTTTTGCTATGCGATAAAGATCGCATTCTGAGAGGTGTTTCGGCCCAGGTACAATGTGCGGAGTAAGTAGCTCATTCATTATTCTTCCTGATTGTACACACTGTAATACAAGCTGTTCTTTTTTTTTTTTGAAATGTAAAAAACCGTAAACAGGGTGGCTCGCATGTCACGTTTAGATTTAAATAAATTATAAGCTGATTTGCATTTTATGAATGAATGGAATGAAGTGTGGATGGAATAGTTTATAATCAATCAAAACAAGTTCGCCTACTCATGCGCAGGAAATAATTGAGACTGTCGGAGGGTATGACTTGAATCGTTAGTCTACCGGCGCTAGAAACTTGTTTAGATAGTTATATCTTCTGCTATGATGATTGCTTTGATTTCAATTTAGGCCATACTTACGCTGGTGGGTGTCATTGATTAACTTTAATGTTCTGAGAAAGATTTGTTTCTATCAAAGACATGGGCAATCCAACACACCTTGGACTTTATAATAATTGAATGTTATGAGTATGAAATTTTCTTGGTTAATAAATGGGTGGGAAGAATATATTCACAAAACTAGAAATTTACGAGAGAATCACTTCTGGAATCAAGTGGAAAGTGTATCATTACTGTCGTCAAATTGTACCTATGTATTACAGTAATGAAATGTTACGTCAAAGAGAATTTCCTTTTGTCAGTTCTCAATATTTATGTCATTTGTAAGTCTTTGAAGCACGAAACATTAGGAAATTCCCAGAGCAGAAATGTAACATAACTATTCTAGGGAAATAGACATGCTAACCTTCCTGTTGCTAATCGTTTACCTTAAGATGTTTGTTATGAACTATTATCTCTCTTAACTTTGGTTATGGTTAGATCCGTTGTTAGGTGGATACCACCAAGTTTCAACGACTACACAGGCTTACGTGCCTTGAGCTACGCACACTATGGCTTATACCCCGGAAGCTATCATTCGGCTTAGTCCCTGCATCTTTTTGTCAATAAAGTGTGCAGCGCAGTAAATCTACAACTAAAACCGGTGGTCGTTAAATCCGATGGCCTTACATTGGTTAACCTATGAAGAAGAAACCAAACAACCAAGCAAAAAGTGGTTATAGCCGAGATCGTTATATGTGACGTCGACTGTACTATACAAAACGAATTCTTTTATGTGCGTGTACTCTGTACATAGTGCCTTATATCTCCTCGCGCACATGGGTGAGACAATTTCTTGATGTGCGTTTCGTAGCGTAGAAACACACCCGTGTGCGTTTCCGTGCCCTGGTTTCTACGCATTGAACTCTAAAATGGCTAAATGCTGTTTTAATGCCATAGAAGCTCTAGATGTCACCAGTACAGGAACGTAGATAAACTGATTAGAAAGTGATCAATGATTTGATCCATAAGGTCAGAACAGGTCTGTGCAATCCCAGAGTTGTAAGTGGTTCCTGATGCATGTCGGCTGCAACCATCTACCTCTTGCGCTAAGTTTTTCCAGGACGACCAACTTTTTCCGTCTTTTCCTTAAAAATATGGTTCTGCCATAATGCTCGCAATGTTTTTTTGCGACAACGGTCTCTTTTCTTTTGCTGAATGTACTGCTTCTCCAGATCATGGACAAAAAATCGAATGTAGCTCTTGCCTTCCCGATTCAACTGCTTACGTTTAATTCGGTATCATAGTGGACTGAAGCGGAAATTCTATGCTCTGTCGAGTCAGTGTCCAGCATTGATTATTTGTGAGGTTGTGTCTGTTAATTTCAGTTTTGGCATTTTCATCCCCACCAGGCTTTTTTTTCTGTCGGGGTAGGAAAGACTCCATTCAAACTCGATACCGATTCATTGAACTACCAGAATGACGAGTAATAAAAAACCACATCGATACCAGATGGTGGTATCGTTTAAGCCGAGCACATTAAGATGCCTGACAAAAGTGTAGTGGCCTGTAAGAATGCCAGTTTTTCTACTGAGGGACAGCAAGGATACCGCGTATTTTGTACATACTTTCAGGGGCATTTATTTACATTGTCTACATCCCGCCCTGACCGATAATGCATGAAGACTCAAGGAAAATTCAGGACCTGTGAAGTCCTCATCAGAACATTGTCTAGCAAGTTCATCGGAGTTTTCATTTCCAGTAATCCCATTTTGACTTTTTGCTCAAACAAGACTCAGTTAGTTCAACCTTGCGACCGACCAAGTTGAGAGTGTTCTTACATTCTCGAACTAATTTTGAAGTGATTAAATTACTGAGCAAGGCCTTAATCGCAGCCTGGCTGGCACTACAGACGCAGATACACCGTACCCTCCATCTATCCCATCAGGCTTGCCTCCGCCACGAAAATAGTAGACATAGCTGTTATAGGCGTCTGAAATAAGAACTTAAATCTATTTCCGCTCTTCTATCCGGCGACGTCCTACAGCCTCTGCGATCTATGAACCATACTTGTTGGTGCCGACGCTACTGGTTCGGTGACTTGACGCTACTTGTTCGTTCTGTTGCATTGACCATCATCACATTTTATATCAATTTGTTAGTCTCAGACGAAACTCAACTCACCTTGTTGCAGATTTTGTGCTCATAGATACTGCAACCTACGCCAAGGCGAGTGATGTTACAGAAATATTCGCAACCTTCTCCATTTTCATTGCGTTATACATTTACATTGTAACAAATTAAATATTTTAGCCGAAAATATAAGTGTGATCTGACTAATTCTCACGGCTATAAATCTCAACATTAACACGTAATATGACTCACTGCCATTATGTCAGACACCGGCTCTATAAAGAAGACAAAATCATGCCATTGCAGCTTAAGTAGGCATATAACCACATTTTATCTATTTTGATGACTAATGTGATCAAGTCCGTGTTTTTTGCAAAACGTGCTGAGTGTACTAATCAAAAGGTATATTGTCTGACCGCAGATAGCGAAGTATATTTGATTGTCAGTTCTCAAGCAACATAGTTCGCAACATTTACGTAAAAATGTCAACACTTTCTAGTTCCTAAATTATAAAACCTGAAAAAATGACCCACAGACTGGCCCCAGTACAAGCAGAAATACACTCAGGGACAAAAAGGAAGGACATGTGGATTTTAAAATTAAATAACTAAATGAAAATTTCGGTATTTTATTTTATTTACGAAGTGTGTTAGCTCCTTTAATTTCTGCAACTTCTAGCATTCGCTTAGGCATACTTTTAAATAATTTTTTAACATATTTTTGATTCATCTTTTCTCAGTCTGTACTAATGGATTCACTTAATTCCGCAATATTGTTGTACTGTTTTCTACCCATAAATTGACCGGGCAAACTCTCCCCACATGATCTTGCTGGCCAGGCCAGTTAAGAAGGAATATGTTTTTTGAGTTAAAATGCTCCTTGACTTGGCGGGAAGTATGGATTGCCGCATTAACCTCTTGAAAAATGAAGTTTTCCTCGGCAATATATGAAGCAAACCTCTCAATTTGTTCGTCAATATGTATATTGCTGATATACTGACAAATTTTATTTCGGTCCACCCGTTGTAGGCACTTCCAGTCCATACCATTACAGAACCTCCTCCCATCTGAGGGCGACATAAAATTCGTTGCTCCTTACGCAGATCGTGGAAATAATAATCACAGCCATCAGGTCCATCTAAATTCAACTTGACTTGACTTTTCTCCAATTTTACTTCCAATGGCAACTCTAAACGTCACGTTTTGTGAACTTCGGTTAAAGGTGGCTTCCGAAGCAGTTTTCGCCTTTTTAGATGTTCGCATTGTTGTAAAACTCTCCTCATCATTTTTATGTTGGTTTTAATTCCCGCTTTAGCTGCGATTTGACGAGCCGTACAAAAAGAAGTTGAAGCTTCACGGAACACCTCACGTTTTTCTCTTGGAGTTAATGCTGGTGGTCTTGCAGGAGACTTTTTTTTGTCATCATTTTCGGGATCGTTTATTAAATTTGTCACTATTGTTCGACTTCTCGTTTGATATTTTTCTAATACTTCACTACTTTTCGGTTTTCCCTCACAACAAGAAAATTAAGGGTTTTTTCCAGAAATTATTTTATGGCAGTGCGATCTAAATACATCCTGTTACCTAATGATTCAATCAGATTTGGCAAATGCTTGGCACACTTTTTTTTCCTAAGAATTTCTTAGGTGTCTTATCATTTTATCACGGAGTGTCATATGTGACATCGTTGTGATAGGAAAAGTGTTTTTCAATAGGGACATAACAATTTTGTATTTTAGTACAAACGCACCCTTAAACTTTTTTTATGATCTGTCAATGTCAAAACGTCAGTCAAGGTTTACATTTTTCTCATGGTGAAGTTCACGAACGAGCAGCGTATTAAAAATTACTAGCGAAATTCTGAGTCAGTGGTCGTAACTTTAAGAGCGCTTACTCCAATTTTCGGTCGAAATAATCATCCCATCAGACAGGCTGTGCATGCTATAGTGGATAAATTCGAGTCAACATATTCACTATTGAATGTTCCTGTGCCAGTAAGACAACGCACCAGTCGAAGTACTGAAAATATCGCAGCCGTAAGTGCTTCAGTTCAAAATGAGCCAAATCAGTCGATTCCACGCCATTCACAGAAATTGGGAGTCTCTCAGTCCACATTGTGGCGAATTTTGCGTAAAGAAATTGGCCTACACCCTTACAAGATCAAATTAACTCAAGAACTGAAGCCTTTTGATCATTTGAAGCGCCGAAACTTCTCCGATTGTGGTCTGCAAAAGTGTGAAAAAAATCCTGAATTTCGTCGAAAAATCATCTTCAGCGATGAAGCTCATTTTTGGCTTAATGGCTTTGTCAATAAACAAAATATGCGTTATTGGACAGCAACAAACACACATGTGCTTCAAGAGACTCCATTGCATCCACAAAAAGTGACCATGTGGTGTGGATTTCATGCCGGAGGTGTAATTGGACCTTATTTTTACGTCGATGAAAATGATCGCCACGTTACTCGTACGGTCAATGAAGTTCGCTATCGTGCCATGTTGGAAGACTATTTTTGACCAGAATTGGATGGACTTGACATCAGTGATATGTGGTTCCAATAAAATGGTGCCACATGCCACACAGCTAGTCAAAGAATTGATCTATTGAAGGGGAAGTTCGGTAATCGTGTAAACTCGAGAGATGGTCCGGTCGAATGGCTAGCTCGCTCATGCGATTTAACGCCGATGGATTTCTTTTTAAGGGTTTACGTTAATTTGTTGGTTTATGCCAACAAGCCAACAACGTTAGAGGAGCTCAGGAAGAATATCGAACGCGAAATTGCCAACGTTCCGGCCGATATGTGTGGAAGATTGGTGGAAAATTGGATCCAAAGAATCGATCGCTGCAAACGTGCTCGCGGTGGTCATATGAACGAGATCGAATTCCATACTTAAATTTAACATGTGTACTGCACCCGGGATAAATTTTAGCCCGATATCTCAATTATTCTGTGTTTTATTTAAATACAAAATTGTTATGTCCTTATTGATAAATATCCTTTACATCCTGTTACCTAAATGATTCAATCAAATGTGGCAAGCACACTTCTTTTTTTTTTTTTAAGAATTTGTGGAGTGTCTTATCATTTTGGCTCGGAGTGTATATGTCATATGGGACATGTCATAACGTTGTGATATGTATATGATGTGCGATATATTGTTGAAAAGAGCTTTTTAAGCTGAACTCAGAGATAATTTTTTTCGAAATTTTAAATTTGCGCTCTCGAACAAACTAAATCGAAGTAATCAGGTCAGAAGCCTTTCAAATGGTAACGAGGTAAAGAATCTCCAAAAAATCGATCTTCAGAACGTACGCCAGTGGTATGGGCGCCGTTGGTTACTTTCTGAAACCACCCGTTCTATTTTTCGCAATCAAGGTCAATACACAGTTCCCCAAGTTTATAGAGAAAAACTTTAAATACCATTCGCGAATTGCCGCTATTGAAATTCTTACAATTATCTAATTAAACATAACTGTGCCCGCAGCCAGCTATCTAAGTCACATTTAATTGTCATCTAAAGTGGTCGCCAAAAGAAAACCCGTCGCGTTGCCATTTCAAGTTCAACCCATTCAAGTCCACGAGTCGCCATCGTTTGTCTTTTCTCTTCCCGAGTCACAACGGCGCAGCGCATAAAAATGTGTCTTAAAAGACATTTATTTTGCGCGCAGCTCTCCCCAGAGCACTTTACATTCCAGCACTAGTCGAAGCGACAGTAGAAAACAAACAATAAAACGGTTAAGTGGAAGAAGTTTGCAAGCGTCAAACGAGAAGTTAACACAGTCGATACGCCAAAGATACATACACCAGATACAACAGTAGACGCAAGAGTTGACAATTTATTTCTCTTGACATTTTCCTTGCCATCTATGCCGTCGTCATCATCATAGTCATTATCGTTGTGCCAACAAAAGTGGTTAAATTTAAGCGAAACAAAACAAACGTTATTTGCCCCTCATCCTCGTATCTATACCATAGATCCATCGGAAGCACCACACCATCACCACCAACGCCGTCAATAACAACTGTTGAATATGTCGCACCGCAACATTCCGCAGAAGTACTTCGCGTAATTACATCGCCAAGAGTTCCATTCATCTCGTTCAATATGGAGCGTGTATCTTAAGGTATCTGCGGTGTTGGTGGGTTGAATTATTTACTTTGTATCTGATGGATATTTTTTTGCACTCTCACTGCGTGGCAGATCAATGACAGTTATTCGTCCAACAGAAAGATATGTAATTATTTCGTATATGCCGTTTAAATCGAAGTGCAACAAACTGCTGTTGACGGTGGCAGAGGAGGCCGAGGCAGTGGGATAGAAAACCTCCTTTGGATGCACAATATGTGGTGGCGGCGTTAAAGATGCTGATGCGTCTCGTTAGGTTTGATTGCGGTGTGGCATGTTGTTTGCTGTTTACGGTGTAATTGATTTATAGTTAGCGGTGTGGGAGGTTTTTTTTTTCCATTTACGAGTAAGAATGAGCAGCAAATGTTGCATGGCGCCTGGATGCACATGATCCGGTGATACCTAGTTTCTCTCTGTTTAGAGAAATTTACTCGTAGTATTTAAATAGTTTTCAGGTTTTAGACGTGGGAGCACAATGTCAAAAATATGACAAGTGTCATTGTTGAGCAAAAAATAATTAATTTGAAATTTGAAGTGAAAATGTGGAGCTAGAGCTAGAGAAACTATTAAACAGATGAGTGGTATCTAGGCGTTTAATAAATCAAATTTCATTAAATGATGTTGTCACGTAATGTAAATGAATTAATCAAGTGTTGGTTGGGCACCATTTGACATAAAAGAAAGCTACCAACACGTTTCTCAGGGACCCACCCACCTCTCACAATAGTCTGATATACCGAAGTAAAAACTGTCATGAAATAGCTCCTCAATTACACATTTTTTGCAAGCATTCCTCCACATTCTAATAGGAATATTTTTGAGTTCTACTCAAGTCTTTTCGACGATATGTCACTGGGCTATGTGCAAACAAAATTCTACTTTTGCTAATACTAGTGCTAGCTTCAAAATAACAGCATTTGAAGACAAATGGTGGTGACAGACAGACTGATCGACGAACAGACGCGTGAGCGAGAGCAATAAGGTTCCGTAGTCTATTTGCGAAACCCTGGTATCTAGTAAGTGTATTTTTAGTAATCCAGCACTTGAAATAATACTTTGGTATGAAATAAAGGGCACGACTTGACCGCACGTACTTGTTCCATATGTTCGAAGCTGAAAAGCTTTTTTGAATGCGATGTCCTTATATATGTTAAAAATAGATTTTGACATATCCAAAACGTCATGAACCGAGCTTAGACATATGGTAAACAAACTGTTTTGACACATTAGTGATTTTGTTTTGGCGTCATATACTTTTGGTTGTGTGAAAATGTCTGATTTTGTGCCAAATAATCGTCATTTGCGGGAAGTGTTGATTTTCTTCTTTCATTCGCAGAAAACGGCGGCTGAAGCGCATCGAGAGCTCCAAAAAGTTTACGGAGATGCTGCTCTAAGTGAAACAACGTGCCGTGATTGGTTCCGTCGCTTCAAAGAAGGTGATTTCGATGTTGACGACCGTCCGCGTGAAGAAAGGCCAAAATCCTTCGAAGACGCTGAATTGGAGGCATTGTTCGATGAGGATCCGTGCCAAATGCAAGAACAGCTTGCTTCAGGATGAGGAGTTACCTGTCAAGCCATTTCCAAGCGATTGCATGCATTTGGAATGATTCAAAAACGAGGAACTTGGGTTCCTTATGATTTGAAGCCAAGGGACGTTGAGCGTCGTTTTTTCGCCTGTGAACAACTGCTTCAGCGGCAAAAAAGGAAGGGTTTTCTTCATCGCATCGTGACGGGTGATGATAAATGGATTCATTACAGCAACCCAAAGAAAAGAAAGTCATGGGGACTTCCCGGTCATGCTTCTACGTCGTCGCCTATGTATTTGGTGGGACCAGGTCGGTGTCATTTATTATGAACTGTTGAAACCCAATGAAATCATCACTGGGGAAGACATCAAAAAATGGCTTGATTCGTGGATAGCCTCAAAAGATGAACACTTTACCGTAACGGTATTCGAGGTCTGCCAAAAAGATGAGAACAAGTTGTAGCTAGCGATGGGCAATACTTTGAATGATTCATTTGTAACCATTTTTTCACAATAAAGTTGCATTTTCATAAAAAAAAAGAAACAGCTAGAACTTAGTTGCGTACCTAATACCATTTCGAGAAAACTAGGTACACTCTTTCATAATTGGCCTTAGGTAAAGTACCGTCTATTTTGAGGTTAGAATGAAACCGTTTAGGCTTGAATCGGAGGTACAGCCGGACCAAATTGCGAGATTTACTTTTTCGAGTTTCTCTAATGCCAACAAATAATTTATATTATAAGAATATTTTCCCCCTATAGAAGCAATCAAAAAATGATCATCGTGTGAATAATAAAAAAACTATTACTTAGCTATATTACGGTCTAAGTCTGACTTAAATTTAAGCACTTTGTACCACTCGATTAATATTGAAGCTTAACTATTACTTATCTACTAACCGCTGCAAACTTACATATATTCAAGTGTCATTTAATTCAAATAAAATTTATCGTGTTACCACAAATTGTCATAAACAAAAAATTGTATGCAACTCTACATTTTTAAATATAGCCAAATGAGATGGTTACGTTAAAAAATCGCAAACGAGGTGCTAAATTATCTTATTTTCCATACATTTCCTCATTTGATAAATTATCTCATTAGCAGCAAATGAGATGGCAAATGAGTACAAAAAAAAGTTCAACAAAGCAAACATACATTTTATTGAATTGAATGAAAAACTCTCAAATACTCGATGACATTTGCAGTTAGTTCCACGTTCAAGCACGTGAACAATGGCTTTGTTTGTTGCATTATTTCTGACGTCTCTGAGATAATAATTAAACAGTGCCCATGTATTGCTTGTTTATTACTTCATGTATACATGTAAACCATAAAAATATCAAATGTTTGCGAATAGGTGCTTCAAATGCACTTACAAATATACAAGGATATCTTATCCATGAGGGGAGTATCAACTGGTAGTAAGTTATACGTACACCTAACATGTTGTAGTGTCCACTGTCGAACCAAATGAGCTGAATGCAGTGAAAGCACCTCGAAATGAATTATTTAAAATCACCTCATTTGGGTCTAGTGCAGACGTATACGAATATCATCTATCCCTGCAAAACTGTTTAGAATATTTCAAGAGACAACATTGCACCTATATATAGTCCTTAAGACCATACAAGACAAATGAGAAAAGTGCGTCATCGGATACATGGCAGGAATATCGCAACGTGAAAGGAGTTGGCGTGGACAAGGGTGGAAATGGCTCTTCTGTTTGTTTTGCTACATTTTTTAAAAATTTTAAAAGAAGTAAAAGTAGGGTTTTTTATTGAAAAGGCGGAAACTTTCAAAACTGGCAAATGAGACCATAAGACATAAATAAATAAATAAATATTTTAGCGCCAACAGCACAATGCAGGGCCTGGCCTATGTATGCTTGGGACCTACAGTTTTATGCCGTTTCCGAAGGGCAATTTTTTTCGATTGAGAGAAGCTTTTTCATGACAATTTTACTCTCGGATATTTGTCAGATGTTCGCGAGAGGTGGGATCGTGAGAAAACTTTAATTATTCCTATTTTTTATGTTTTCTTGGATTCGAACCTTGAATCAGTGATCGCGCACTTAACCATTGAGCCACGGCTCCCACCCCAGAGAACATACAACAACCAGCTTCAAATATCCAAGTCATCTTGAAAAATTCGGAATCTTGGTTTCGTGTTATATTTTTGCACACGAGTTCCATAGTTTATTCCCGTATTCGAAGGGTGTATTTGAGAAGCTTTTTCGTGACAGTTTTAATCTTGAAAGTTTGTCAAACGTTCACGATTGGTGAAAAAAATGGTTGGTATTTATGGATCTCTAACTTGAGTCTACCGCTCATTGGTCGATGGACTTAACCATTCGGCCAACGGTGCTTTATTTATCGTAAAAATTATTTAAATAGTTATAGTTATAAGTGAATTATTTAAAAGATTTACCGAATAGCTCAGTCATATTCAAATTTTGACCGAGAATCCCTACTTTAGTTCGTTTCAAGTACTCCAAATATTTTGAGATTGTATTAATGAATTTAATTTTAAGTCCTTTAAAGAAGATTTACTTCTTATAAAATGGCATTAATCTCTGATACTACTATATACACATGAGACTCAGTTCACATATCACTGTAACTTCAGGGTGGGTCATTTAAATCTTCGGCATATGGCAACCCTATAACTTTGACATCTGTTTTCAAATCGGCTTATGGCAACCCGCGTTCGAATCGTCAGTCCAAGCGAATTTGTACCGTGGAACAGTACACGCCACCACAACGCGCTGTTATCGTGCAGTTTTACATTTAAAACATATTCTCAATTGTGAAAACGCAACCCCTATCCACAAAAATGGATGCAAGAGCGAAGTTTTCTAAGCTCTTCAAGAGCATCGTGTACGATGTAATATCTTTCTACTGCAAGCCAATCTTCTCTACAAAGCAACATGGATTCCTTAAAGGGAGGTCAACAACCACTAATTTAACTGTATTCGTGTCTAGTACACTGAACGCTTTGGAAGATGACAATGAAGTTGATGTTGTAGCCACAGATTTTAGCAAGGCTTTTGATAAATTTTCTCACTAAATTATTCTTTTCAAGCTAAAAGCCCTTGAATTTCAACCGCGGTTCATCTCATGGATCGAATCATACCTAGCGGACCGTCAATAGAAAGTTCGTTTCATATCAACAGTATCGGGTCGTTCCTCAGGGCAGTTACCTTGGACCATTAATCTTCATCCTTACAATAAATGATGTTGAACGTATCATCCGGATCGGGTCTACGCTGATGATATTAAAATCTTTAAACGTATATCATCTGCCACTGATTCTCGCTTTCTGCTAGATCATCTAGATAGTTTCTCCATCTGGTGTATAAAAAATGGCTTAGAACTTAATGTCAGTAAATGATATTCCATCACCTACTCCCGCAAGCGTCTCCCATCACCACCTAGGATCTACTTCATTCGTGATGAGCCTGTACCCTCAGTCGCGTCAACATGCGATTTGGGCGTCATCTGCGATAGTGAACTCAACTTTCGATCACATATTGACAATGTTATAAGTAGAGCTTCAAAATTTCTTCCTGTGGGGTTATTTGAAGTCTAAATATTTTTTCAAATATTTTGCCACGGACCCTAGAAGCCTTGAAAGATAATATACGACAAGAAATGTCAGCTATTCAGCCCGAAACACTTCGAAAAGTGATGGGAAATGCCGAGAAACGAGCACATTGCGCCATTCGCTCTGGTGGCGACCATTTACGCAAGGTTCAAAATAATCGAACATTGTATTTTTTTTTTTTTAATTATTATCAAAGAAATATCTCGAAGGTTTAGTTTAAATGGCCCACCCTGTACTAATAATATTATATTTTTATTAAATATTTTTTTTCTTATAAATCACAGATTTTGTTGTCAGTTACCTAATTTTTGTTATCTTTTTTTCGTTTCAGGTAAGAGATTTGAATGAACACGAAAACCTAATCTACAAGTGAACACAGTGAGTCTTATAAATTTCGAAAGCCGTATTTTGTCTCGCTTTAAAAGGAATGACAGCTATAATATAATACAATCCAGTCTTAATAATATATACACAGTGTGGCAAATAATATCCCGTACACGACCCATATCTCAGCAACTAAGAGCGCCATCTATTTACATAGAACATGCGTTTTAAAGCTTGAATCTTTCTCTACTATCTGTCAAAATTTCATGACATTTGGTTGATATTTAACAATTATAAAAATTGTGGAATGTAAGTCAAAAAATTAAAAAAAAAAAAAACACGAAAAGTTCCTTTAAAAATGAAGACAATGCTCATCACATTCTTCGATAGCAAAGGAATTATCCACAAAGGATTCGTTCCAACTGGTCAAACAGCTACTGCCGCATATTATCTTGAAGTTTTGAAGCGTTTGATAGCCAGAATCCATCGTATTCGACCCGAATATCGCGATCCAGAAAGTTGGTCTCTGTTGCACGATAATGCATCGAGTCACACAGCACTCATTGTTCGTCAATTTTTTGCTCGAAATCAAGTGTGTGTGTTAAATCATCCGCCGTATTCACCTGATTTGACACCGTGCGACTTCTCTCTGTTCCCGAAATTGAAATTGCAGTTGAAAGGATGCTTTTTTGACGACATTCCGACCATTCAAGCAGCTTTGACATGAAGGCAAATCCGCAAAATAAGTTAGAGCAGGCATTTGAATCACTATTGAATCGCTGTAACAAGTGTATTGAATGGGGAGGGGAATATTTCGAATAAAAACACCGAAAAATAAACAGAAATCGTGTTTTAATTATGTTTTCTACAGCCAATCCGGGATATTATTTGCCACACTCATATTCAGGAGCAGTTTTACTACCATTCTCTCAGCGACGACTTCTTGTAAATCTCCTTACGAGGGCAAGGTGAAAAGTTCTCGGCCTGACAATGAAAGACTGCGATTTTCAGTTAAAAAATGATTTTATTTTCCTACATAATCTCCCTTGACTTCAACACACTTGGCCCAGCGTTTCTCCAACATTAGTATTCCTTCTCGGAAGTGAGAGTCTGGGAGGCTGTGAAAATATTCATCTACGGCCCTCTCAACTTCTGCATTGGATGCGAAGCGCTTCCCAGAAACAAATTTCTTCAAGTTTGGGAACAGATGGAAGTCTGAGGGTGCCGAATCAGGTGAATAGGGGGGATGGCCGAGTAAATTGTACCCCAAATCCCGCAGTTTTCCTATCGCCAACGCACACTTGTGTACAGGTAAATTGCCCTGGTGAAAGATGATTTTTTTCTTTTTCAAGCCAGGCTTCTTGCGAATTTTGGCATCCAGCTGGTCAAGAAGGTTGGAGTAATATTCGCCTGTAGTTGTTCTGCCTTTCTCAATGTAATCAATTAACAGGATCCCTTCCACATCCCAAAACACACCGGCCATGACCTTTCCGGCAGATGCGATCGACTTCGCTTTCTTTGGCGCTGAACCACCGGCTTCCACCCACTGCTTCGACTGATGTTTCGTTTCTAGCGTGTACTGGTGGACCCATGTCTCATCCATGGTGACAAATCGCAGCACAAAATCGGTCGGATCCCTATTGAATCGGTCCAAAGATTGCCGCGAAAATCGTTTGCGCATTTGCTTTTGATCGGCATTCAGCAAAATCGGCACCCATCTTGCGCAGAGCTTTCGCATCCCTAAGTTTTTGTGCAAGATGTTTCGCACCTTCTCTTCCGATATGCACACAGCCTCAGCTATCTCACACTCACCTTCACTCGCCTATCGTACAACACGATATCATGCACTTTTTCGATGGTTTCGGGTGTGGTTGCGGTTTTTGGCCGTCCTTCACTTGGGTCATCTTCGAGGGACGTGCGACCACATTTAAATTCAGCTGCCCACTTTTTAACGGTTGACATGGAAGGAGCAGAGTCCCCGTAAACTCTAGTCAACTTTGAATGAATTTCCTTAGTAACCCCATCCAAAACGAAGAATTTTATCACCGCACGATATTCACGTTTACAAGTATCCATTTTAACGAAAAACACGGAAGACGTCTACTGCAAAAATTCGTTTAAAGAAACTACTTGAGAGAACAAGTTGAAACTTGTCATACGAACTAATGAGAAGTGCACCCAAGCAGGAAACATAAATTTTTGCTGATCGAAACACCATCTCTGCGTCAGGCCGAGAACTTTTCACCTTGCCCTCGTAGATCAAACTCGTCCATATCAATATATCAATGTTAGGTTTTCATCTCTCGACATCACCCGCAAAGAGACACATTTTGAAAGATATGACCTCCTAATTTTGTATTCTACCAGAAAAACAGTTCATCAGTGATGGACATTTCAATTATTCACATAATCTGATTAAAACAAATAAAATAAAAACGGAAATAAAAAAATGCGTTTACAATTGAAACTGCCGGAATGGAAAAGTAGTCAGTGGAGCACCTAAATCAAGATTTCAACAATTTTTACCAACACATGTTTTTCTGTTTCACCAAATCAAGGTGTCAAAACAAGTTGATTTACTGGTAGTGCATCAGGAGTAATCTAACTAAATAACACACCCCAGTTGGTTAATTATGTTTTTTTCGTTTCGTGTTTTATCTGACAGACCAATCCAAACCGACCGAACAATGTATGAACCGCGTGAATGCCGTTTAATGTGCAACATTAAAAATTAGTGGTAATTGTTGATTACCCATGAGTAATTTGTTAAACAACAAAAAAAAAAAAAAAACCTAAAAGTGGAAAAACAGTGAACAAAGTATATTTGGGAAATCTGCGGTTTGTTTTTGTAGCTGTTGCGACGTTGGGGGGCTTTGAGTGCACCAGTGCTTACAACAAGTTGTTGATTTGTTAGTCGTTTTTTTTTTCTTTCGGAATTCAGTAAAAATGCGGGAACGAGGTGAAACTTGTTGTAGAATAAATGTGGAATCACCTTGTGACATCTATTTGGGTTGTGGGGCATGTAATTACAAAAAGGGTCAACTGAAATTGGGTTAACGGTGTGTCCCGCATTGGTTCCTCCAATCGCCCCTTTTGAGGTACTGTGATTTCTTTTGTCTGGTAGTAAATTGGTTTAGTAGAACAAAAACTTCTTAAATGCTTAAGTCCAGCTGGGATACACCACTCGACGTTTAACAACTGCTTGTGGAAGTTAGTAGTTGCCCATTTTTCGATCATGTCATTCGACTTAGAGCAGGAAATTATTCACAGCCAAGCAATTCTGACTAAGACGTCCGTCCGCAACACTTCTTTTCCTCTAAATTGCCGGTATGCAATCTGTCGCTAAGCAGTTAATATCTGGGTGGAATGGTTTTGGTCCCCAATTACATTCGTGTTGGAAATATATTATCTTTCTGCTTTTGACACAACTACCCTGTTAGCTCCTCGTCTTCTGGAAGCCCGGTTCTAATCGAATTTGTAGTTTCCCAGGATGTACAAAATCTCGGCTCTCTTCCCCAGCCTGTCAAGCTTATCTTTTGATGTATACTGACCAGACCTCGGACGTATTGTCTATAATTGGTATTTAGAGTTCTATCCAAATTTTTGTTCTTCGTCATTATTCATTGACTTTGCTTCTATAGCAAAGTTAAAGGCTTTTCTCAATTTCTTATTTAGGGTTCCTAGCTCTTTTATCAGACGCTGTGATTCTACATGCCTAGTTTTCTGCGGTAATACTTTCTGGTGTTTTAGCCTGTCCCTATACATGATTTAGATACATATTGAAGGCCAAATGAGTTGGCGTTATCCAATTCATTAATTTCAAACTTGACACTCCCAAAAGAGTTCTACTACGGGACATAGTTCTTACGGCCAGTAACTAACTTTTCTTCCTTTTGTGGAAAATGGTTCCAGTGATATGCACACTCATAAGACAATAAGGTCTAGTGGCTGCCATTATGCAACTGGACCATTCACTCTGGTAAGTTTCTGCAAAGGTCCAAGGCTTTAACAGAGCTACATATATCTATTTAACAAAATATCTAAACATCATTGCTGATGTAGCTGACACTTATTTATATTATGACACTTATTAAGGTCCACTTTCTCCTCGATTTATGTTAATCCTCTAGATACGGACCTGGTTGTCTCCGCTTCTTCTTACAGGCATTAGTTAGTCCGTGACTAACCTTCAATTTAGAACTTTTCCTCATGTTTACTCTGGGTAAACCTACTTCGATTGGTTGGTCCTTGGATTGTGCATTAATAAATTTTAGTACAACGATACCATTATCCAATGAGACATCCCTTACTCTGATGTTGCCTGGATCCTTCGGTGGAGGTCAAGGCATTTCAAAAGAATTTCCAGATTTTAAAATGAGTAGCCTCGGCGACATCCATTCGAAAATCACTTGCCGCCGCTTGGACAAAGGTCTTAGTGTGTTTACCTTCTTCACCTGCATTGTTCACTTTTCATTCCCATTTTCACCTCCTTTCCTTAAGCTTTAGTAATACCTACTCATGATTGTGGAACCTTGCTTCTTCTAAGGCTGTGTAGGCCTTGATTTGCGTGTTTACTGACACAGACTTGACCAAAGTAAATATCTGTTTCTTCCTTTCTATTAGTGTGATGGTACTTTGTTAAACAGCTTTACCAATCGATATTGGTTGGTTAGCTGATTCCATCTGATTACACCTTTGTGTCAGTAGCCTCTTCGTGCTACATCGTAGTAGTAGTAGTTTCAATCTCACAACACCTGCTCAAATTTTCCAAAGTTCCAACATGTAAGGCGGAAGTATACAGACCAGACAGGCAGCATTTACTAACATACTCGTACCGATGGCAATGCTATGTACCCGTATTACCCCTACGCTCTGTGCTTCAGTAGTACTATTGATCTACAAACCTTGAAAGTGGGGTATTGGATACTTGGTTTTCCAGCCATACGAGAATTTATTTAACGGAGAGTAGTAACTACCTAATAAAGCTCCTGACTCCACTCCTATCTATTGGGAATTAAGGCTACCTTGGTCTTTTTGTTGTTCCCATTGCATTGACCAAGTTAGGAATGGGCCATATATTCAGTCCAAGAAGGCCAAACTCAGCTGGTAAGAAAAAAAGGAGCAAATAGACATCCACGCTCCAATGCGCAGGCTTTTTGAACTTGTTTGATGTTCTCAGCTTTAGGCAGTTAGCTAAGAATCGCGGTACGTGGGAAGACGAAAGACCAGCATCGAAATTTATGTCGATCTAGCCATGTCCGTCCATCTGTCCATACATATGTCACCAGTTTTTGGGCCTTCAATTTTGAGATAAAAAGGTGAAATTGCGTATATAAACCATTTAGGATTCGAAGCAGAAGAAGTGTAAACATTTTTTAAATACGCCCACAAACAAACCCGCAAACTCTCCCACAAACACGCCCTCTTTTTAAATTTCCTTTTAATATTTATACTAGAAACTGAAAAATGTTGCCTGTACATAATATACAGACGCTGACTCTACAATTCGTCCAAGTATTGTACAGAATAACGCCCACTTTTTGGGGGTGTATTCTTCAAGGAACAATGTATTGCTTTCTCAAAGTTATCCCAGGGTGATGGTTAAGTCCTATTATGAATATCTTTTAAGAATCCGTAAATTTCGGTTACAAGTGGTGACAGCCACGCCCATTTACTTTTAAGAAAAAGTCATAACAAAAGTTTTTCAGATTAAAAATCGCAGAAATATTCTCTGTCATTGCAATTGAATTACAAATTTTACACTGGCACGCCCACTTTGTTATGGAAAAATAGGGTATCATATGAACCATTCTAGATGGATTGTATCTTTTGTTTATATAGGCGTTAGAGGATGAGGCAAAAGTCATTAGTTATCAAACAAACTTCAGTAGTTAGTGCATACCAGATCAAATTGCTAGACGCGACTCAGTTTTTCTGAACAAAAGCGAATTCGTAGATCCAAAACGTTTTGAGTCGCGGGGGACATTGGCGTTGGTTTAGCAAAAACTTGCTCGGATGTTGGGTTCACTCTATTTGTATTATTCAAAATTCAACTTTCCACGTTATAGTTAGAGAAGACATTGGACGTTCAGATTTTCTAAAGATTCAGTCTCTCCAACTTACAGATTTTGGTAAAAGCGACAAAACTGCAAACAAACTCCCATTTTCATTGAGCTCTTTAACCCACATAATACGTTCTTAAAACGTTTTCGAAGATATTAACTTTTTATTATCTACATACATACTTGTATCTCTTAGTCATTAGAGCATGAAAATTGTTCCAAAAATCCCCATACCCAACCTAAAAACTTGCAAAAAATATAACTTTCAACCTACTTAATGGAAAATCCATTTGCATATTAACGTTTCATTAAGTGCCTTCCGGTTAGGCCCTATTTACACCCATTTGAGATAATGACTTTCTATTATAATACTTACTTATCCCAACGAATAGAGTAAGCCACCATAATTCTAACTGCAAATAGATCTTAAAGAAATTTCCGTCTTTATGCGGGCATTAAATTAATTGAGTTGCGTGCAAAGTGTGAAATATTTGGGTTAAACGCTTCAAACGTGTTCCATTTGTGATATATCTCACTTAGAAGATTGATTGCGATCAATTTGGCCCTGAAGAAAAAAGGTTCAAAGTACAATGTCCAAAATCAGTTAATTTCCCTACAAACAAACTTATCAATTACCTCCAAAGAAACCTAAGAGAATAGTCGAAGAAACCAAACCAAAAAGGTGTGGGATAATTTTGCAAAACACTTTTTTAAACCACATTTTGTTTGGCCTGATAAAGGCTAATTAGCAACACAAACTCATTTGAGTGTATAAATAACAATAATTATTATTTCTCCCCATTAGATAAGATAAAACTATATATAATGTTGGGTTGGAAAATTGAAAAATATAAAATCGTGCAAAGTACGAGTACTTGATGGAATTGACAAATCGAGTGGTGACACGCAACAATGTTGCTTCAACAGCGAGATGATAAATGTTGCTTGGTATTTAGATGAATTGTTTTTGAAAGGGAAAACCGCCGATGTGATGCCCTCGGCAGTAATTAACAGATACGGCCTTGGTTTTATGGCAGACATCTACTCTGATGTCACTGATGTGTGATCAGGCGTAATGTTTAGAAAATGTGGAGCGGCAACATTTTTTGTTTGCCTCATGTTATCGTGACATGAGAAGAGTAGTTGTTGTGTTTGGAATTTCAAATATCGTATTTGTGAACACAGAGTAATTACAGTTTATAGTCGCTGATCTCGATTGGAATATAATGCGTAGTTTATCGTGAATGTTTGGTTTATGTTTTTTTTTTTTTATAGAGAACGCGAACTTAATTGCTTCTGAGAACATCTGGGTTATTTTTGGGGGGCCCAAATAATTGGGGTGCTATCGTGACTTGTGCAAAGTGTCTTGGTCTATTTTAAAATTTGTCTTTTATTCAATTTGTTTAATTTGACTAATTTGCAATGTGACAAAGAATTCTTGGAAGATGTTGTATCGTAGTCGGGATTTTAATTTGGGGGTGACATTTGAGATCACTTAGCAGATGCTATCCTGTGGAATGTGAATAACATATGGCTGTGGTAAATTTTGTCAAAATTAATCAAACGTCTGACATTGACCTTGAAGAGCAAGAATTGACGGCAAATGTTCTTCGCTACCAAAGAGAGTATATCGGCTGCACACAAACTTCTGAGAAATGGACTGATTCTCCAACAAGGACAAACGATTTTTTTTGAAAATTGCAGTAGTTTCACTGAATTCACAAGATTTTAGCATGATGATGAAATGAGATATTGAATGTTAAATTTTGTCATAAGGGGATTGATAAGTCTAAAGGCAAGGACTCGATCAAGAAGAATTTTTTTTTCTGTTGCTATATTGGTCACGCACTTCTTAGTCCTTTGATATAATAATAATAATAATAATATTTTGGCGCTAACAGCCCAATGCATAAGCATAACATAATAAGCCAGAATCAGTACGGGTTCCAAAAGGGAAAAAGTACCAACCAACTTCTCGGCGATTTGGCAAACTTAATTAACACCAAAAATCACCACGTGTTAGTGCTTCTCTTAGATTTTAGCAAAGCATTCGATACACTAGACCACAATAAACTCATGGAAGCTAATCATCAATCAAAGGCTACTGCAGCAAAGCCAACTCAGCGCAGTATGGAGTCCCACAAGGCTCTAAACTTGGACCCCTATTGTTCATATTGTACACCAATGAACTACTAAAATCCTTCAAGATGAGCTTTCCCTTCGCATATGCAGATGACACGGCGATTTTTGTCTGCCACAAATCGATCGTAGAAGCAACCAGGATGATGCAGGCAGAATTCGATGAAGCAGGGAAATGGTGTCACGATAATGGGCTCGTAATAAATGCAGCAAAAACAAAACTAGTGCATATTCGTAGCCCACAGTACCCAAAGTCACAAGTGAATATTAAAGCATTCAGCTGCGCTAATACAAGCAACTACCAAATTATAGATGTCGTTGATATCTGGGTGTAACGATTGACAGTAATTTTTTATGGGAACCACACATAAACGATTTACGAAAGAAGCTGAAAGGATCCCTAATTGCACTGGCTTGTCTAAAGTATAAGGCTTCAAACTGTGTTCAAAAACAAGTGTACCACGCTCTTGTCGAGTCAAGGTTGAGATACGGCATACTAGCGTGGGGAGGTGCAGCAGATACACACATTGCGAAGCTTCAAAATATTCAAGACAAGGCAATAAAATTAATGTCGAGAAGAAACAGCGTAGATGGTGGCGGAGTGAGAGTTCTCAAAGTGAAGCAGATATTTAATATGACAGCAGCGTTGGAGTACTATGACGATGAACGTTTCCGAACTCTAATCAGTCACAACTTTAATACCAGAAGACGAGCAGAGGGGATGTACCATCTTCCTTCCTTCAAAAACGTGTACGGCAAGCGTCAACTGATGTACACCATACCAAGCATCCTAAATAATCTTCCAAGCAATTTGCGAAATTTAAATAACATTAATTTGAGAAAAAAAAGACTAAAACAATATTTTCTAGAAACAATAACGTAATCTCTGAAAACCTACCATTTTGATGATAGCAATAAAATAAATTGAATTTGAGAAATAACCTCCTGCAGATAAGCCATGTGGCTTCGCAGGTAAGGAAAATTATTGTACTAGATGTAAGATACATGAAGTAAACCAATTACAATTACAATTGCAGGGCCTGGCCTAGCTTCTTGCAGCCATTTGTGCTGTGCGCCTCACGAATGGTTGGGACCTATAGTTAAGCCATGTCCGAAGGGCATCTATTGAAAGAAGCTTTTCATGACAGTTTTACTCTCGGATGTTTGTCAGACGCTCGCGAGAGATGAGATCGTGAGAGAAGGTTTTTTTTTTTTTTTTTGTGTTTTTTTTGGATTCGAACCTTGAACCTCTCGCTCAGTGATCGCGCACTTAACCAATGAGCCACGGCTCCCACAGTCTTTTGTTATAGTTCCATCTAATTTTCCTCATCACATCATACGATGTTGTATTCATATGCCTCTAGCCCTAGAATGTTTGACCTTTTCATTCGTAAAGTATGGAGTACTTAACGTTTTTCGCTACCCTGCAATACGAGTATAAAAAAGTTTTTAGTGGAGGAAAGAAAAGCATTGGCGATAGTGCCGAACCTTGCGGAATTAGGTCCCAACGGCAATATGAAGTAAATGTGAATGGTTTTGGGAATGGTTTTGAACTTACGTCACTTACTTAATTGAATTTACCAAATGCCTTTGTTGGTTGTGCGAAGCTTTATTGAGCGAGAGCAAACCAAATATCTCCGGACATAGATCAATATTTGGGTCTTTGGGTTGCCTTGACAAGAACTAAAATAACGATTTTTTTATTTCTAAATAGTACGTGAAATAGGCTCTTAAATTCTGAGGAAAATATTGTATATGCTCCTATCGACCATATCATCAATATATAGTCTTTCCACTGTGGAATAAATGCAATGCTCTAGCGATTCATAGTCGAATAATGAGGGAAATTATCGATGACCAATTCCGAATATATTCCTGTTATTAACTAGAGAGCTCCCCTATCTGCTTCTTTCAGATCGGAACTGAATTCTCTTAACGTTAAACTTCAATAAGGATAAGCCTGATAGGTATTTCGAACAAATGTTTGAACATTTGTTAGCCTAAATATTCGTACCAGTCAACCTCGCAGCACTGTCTGGTAGAGCTAAGGCGTAGTTTGATGTATCCTTCATCCCCAGTGCCGGATAAATCTGATGTTCACCGACAGGCAGAAATCGTATCCGGCGACGCTCTCATTGTGTTCTATACACTTCGAGCTGGATACCCAACGTCGTATAGGTATCCGATGCCGGATATTCGTTAAACGGGCCTTAATCTTTTAACTGAAGCGATGTAACCCGCACAATTTTTGACCGCAAATTATTTTGGTACCAGCATTTTGAATGGAGCGAATGCTTTCTACGCTTCTATATATTGTGCAATGCTACCCAGGATTAGGCCTATCATTTCCTATGAGACGCTCGTCTGATGGGCTACAACAACTATAGAAAGTTACTTGAGCAAACTAAACCAGTTGATTCGATTCTTCGTTTTCTTCTTCCGGGCCTGTCTACTAAGGGTTTAGCAGCAAAAGGACTAATCGCATCTATTTGAATGAATTCTAAGAGTCCTACGGCAACATAAGGCCAAATAATCGTCTCATTCGTCAACTCGTTATGTGTATTTTGTTGGCACATTATTATTATTATTATTATTATTATTATTTGTGTAGGGTTATCTAGCACTGTGACCTAATGGTCTATTGTGGCCCCTGCTAATACCTATGAGAGGTTTATTCCCTCGTTAGAGTTCCGCTCAGAATATAATTCATTCAGAATTGTTATCAGGGGTCAAACACTCTTTTTTTGCCTTGGCAAGGACAGTTCGCCCTAGAGCACCCTCTCTAATGCGGTTTCTGTTAGGAATCTGAAAATGAGAAGTGGGTCTATGGTTGGCATATCATCATCTGATAGTTGGTTCTTGTCCAAGCATTTCAATCTATTGTATTGTAGGTCAGTGCCCCACGAGACTCCAGAAAATGTTCTGGAGTCGCACTCGTTTGTTATACCTAGTTTCCTTAGATGTTCTTCGATTTTACAGAGCCCTGTTGGAAAGCCTGTTAGGATACGTAGGTTATTTTTGTAAAGGCGGGTGCACGCTTCGAATCTCTTCCGATTGTAGTGTCCCAGAAGTTTCTTAGCTTTCCTCAGACCTGGTGTATTGATCCAGGTTCTCGCCCTGATTTCTTTCTTCATCTTCGCGTATGGTGTGGTTTCCTATTCCGCTGAATGGTTCAGGTTCAATAAATGATTCTGTTGCTCCTTGTCTTGCCAAGGTGTTTGCTTCTTCGTTGCCCTCTATTCCAGTGTGGCGAGGAATCCAATAGAGGGTTACCTTGTTACTGCTACTCAATTTCCACACAAGTTTTGAACTAATGACATGGGAGTCAAGTGTCTTGATATAGCTGCTTGACTGTCTGACAATATTTGTTGGTACATAGAACTACCATCAAGATGACACTTTTAAGTCCTAGGCGCTGCATAAAAGTGTTTGCGCCAAATATTTATTTATTTTACTCCAATTGATTGGATTATGTTGTATTTCTGAAAGGTGAACCCATTTAACGATAGTTACACTATATAGTGTATAGTATATCTGCTGCGATAGTATGTACATCTCTACCTCTTAAACACCCATAAAAAAGCATTAACTTTCACATTTGGTTTACTATAAACACCCTCCACTAATTTGCATACTAATAAGTGCGATGCATTAAAAACAATAAAAATTAAAAATAAAACCAAAAGCACTAAACTGAACGTTTGCCTTAACGCATCTCTCAGTTTATAGCCTAAAGAAGAAACTCTTATCTCTGTAGACCACCTTAAGCGCCAAATTAAAAATTTCCACCTTAACTTCCGTTTTATGGCCAACGAACAGCTGTAACAAGGCAGTTGTTGATGTTTTACCTCAAAACAACAAAGCTACTAACTAGCAATCATTAAACCACTACCATTACCACTATTTCCATCTGTTGTTGCTGGTTTACCTTCGCTCAAGTCCAAGTGCAGCCAGCACAACTGTTGTATAATTTCCATTCAATACAAATACACAAACACAAGTATCTACGGACAATGCAAACATTTTCCCTAAAAATTTTCCGTATTGCAAGAGCCAGCAACTTGTTGCTGAACTGTAAAATAGTTAAGCATATCGGCTAAAACCAAAAACCAGCACGACTCGTACTGGTTTATTAATTCGATTGCATTCATTGGCTAAGATAATTGTGGACTGCACTTAACTGTGCATAAATAAACGGAACAGCATTTCCCAACAGAAATGCATTGTTTCAGAGAAAAGTGAGCAACATGATGATAAAGTGGAAGCGAGGGGGTGCATAGTGAAAAATCGTGGCTGGAAAAGCATTTTTTTCTTTCTTAATGGTCATTAAAAATACCGCCACCACTGATGTTGCGCTATTGGGATTTCTAAGTTCCATCACCGGTAATGGAGGGAATTGCTGACAAAAAGAAAGTTGTAAAACGTAAATCTTGTTCAAGACTTGAAGTCTCTGGAGAGCAACAATTTGATTAAGACATCAACTGACAGTACCACACTCTTTTAGTTTCAGATGGGTGGTAGACTTGCATCATCCGGAGTGGCATACCGGTAATCGCTAGGGAGTATAGCATTCGAGATACTCGTACTCTTGTACTTTTGCTTTCTACTAATTAGTTATGTAAACAAGAAAACTAAGAGGAGAGAATGCAAAAAAAAAGGAAAATGTTTAATTGCCAACTTAAATACGCCGTAAAGGAGTGTGTGTTATAAAATGTATGAAGTCATAGGAATAGGATACATTTCTTTTTGGCTTGAAAGTTTCAAGGTGGAATCCCTTTCACTGGTGAAAAGATGTTATGGGATCATTAAGTTGATTTCGAATTTTAAATAATTTTTCCCCATTTTTGGGAGAGAAAAACAACATTCAGGGCCTTTAATTTTATATCTATACGAGTACATATCCAATAGAGGGTCGATCAATAAGTTCTCGATATTTGTAGAAAATAAATCTTAACCTCAATACATTTATGAGTTTCTAATTGTAGAAAAAAAAGTTTGGCAAAAATGGTCATGATGCCTTTAAATTCCATGACTGAAGGCCAAGTCAGGAGTGGAGGGTGGATGGATGATCTCTTCAAACCCGCACCCTCGCATGTGCGCCGTGTGCATCGGAGTATTGTTGTTCAGAAGCAAAGCTCCTTTGACTAATTTTCTTCGTCATTTCATAGTGCTCTTGAAAGTGCGTCCTTCTGTCACCACCTTCTAGCTCCTAAACTATAAAGGCTTTAGGTATACTTTTCACACAAATCATTCAAAACAATGACTCAAATACAAGGCCGATGCCATTTTTGAAAAAAAAAAGAAACTTACACAATGTTCTCTTCGTATAAAATATGCATGCATCTGTATCTTTGAAAAGAGCTATTTAAGAATCCAAAAATATTAGGTATGCAACTAAGTTCTCGCTGTTTGTCAATAGATGGCTCCAGCAGTAAGTGCTTGTCGATTTTGACATATCCAAAACGTCATGAAGCGAGCTTAGACATATGGTAAACAAACTGTTTTGGCACATTAGTGATTTTGTTTTGGCGTCATATACTTTTGGTTGTGTGAAAATGTCTGATTTTGTGCCAAATAATCGTCATTTGCGGGAAGTGTTGATTTTCTTCTTTCATTCGAAGAAAAAGGCGGCTGAAGCTAATCGAAAGCTCCAAAAAGTTTACGGAGATGCTGCTCTAAGTGAAATAACGTGCGGAGATTGGTTTCGTCGCTTCAAAGACGGTGATTTCGATGTTGACGACCTTCCGCGTGAAGTGAGGCCAATATCCTTCGAAGGCGCTGAATTGGAGGCATTGCTCGATGAGGATCCGTGCCAAACACAGGAACAGCTTGCTTCAGCATTCGAAGTTACCTGCGATTGCATGCATTTGGAATGATTCAAAAACGAGGAACTTGGGTTCCTTATGATTTGAAACCAAGGGACGTTGAGCGTCGTTTTTTCGCCTGTGAACAACTGCTCCAGCGGCAAAAAAGGAAGGGTTTTCTTCATCGCATCGTGACGGGTGATGAAAAATGGATTCATTACAGCAACCCAAAAAAAAAAAGAAAGTCATGAGGACTTCCCGGTCATGCTGCTACGTCGTCGGCTGTGTATTTGGTGGGACCAGGTCGGTGTCATTTATTATGAACTGTTGAAACCCAACGAAACCATCACTGGGAAACGGTATCGACTTCAATTGATGAGATTAAGTCGAGCACTGCGCGAAAAACGGCCACTATACGAGCAGAGCAGAGGCATGAGAGGCAGAGTGATTCCACAGCATGACAACGCTCTTACGTTGCCAAACCCGTTAAAACCTTCCTGGAAACGATCAAATGGGAAGTCCTACCCCACCCGCCATATTCCCCAGACATTGCGCCATTCGATTATTACTTGATCCGTTCGATGGCACATGGTCTGGCTGATCAGCAGTTCCACTCATATGAAGACATCAAAAAATGGCTTGATTCGTGGATAGCCTCAAAAGATGAACACTTTTACCGTAACTGTATTCGAGCTCTGCCAAAAAGATGGGAAAAAGTTGTAGCTAGCGATGGACAATACTTTGAATTCATTTGAAACCATTTTTTCGCAATAAAGTTGCATTTTCATCAAAAAAAAAAAAAAAAAACCGTGAAAACTTAGTTGCGCGCCTAATATTTTTTGTTTTAAATTTGAGCTCACAGTGGAGCAATTAAGCATTTTCGGATCGCAACGACAAATAATTTTGATAATAACATTTTTATTTGCTCCTATGAACAGCAAGTATTGTTTTCGTGAAAAAATTCGATCTCTCTTTGAAACAGTTGGTCTGGCAATTCTGCCCGTCTGTCCTTGGACTGCAGCCTAAACGGCTGAACGGATTTACTTCAACCTTCGTATCAATGGTCTGTGGGCCTATACCCCGAGGCGTAATCCGAATTTCTATTCTAGTCTCTAAATTAACGGTACAGTACAGTCTAGCTAATCCGGACACATAAAGTTTCGGCTGTGTCCGGAATAGCGAAATGTCCGGACTATAGAAAAAAAAATAAAATAAAGTGGAAACACCTTTTATTACAAATAGAAATTTCATATACACATAATTTAAATATACATATATGTATGCATGTACGCATTTCAAAAATATTTAAAGAGCAGGAAGGTACCTACGTGTTTATTTTTGGTTGGAACGCTTTATCTAAAAACATCTTTTCAGCTTTTGTGCGTAAACTCTTTAGAAGAAGGATATCCATTTGAAATGCATTATTTTGGTCAGCCCTTGCTTCATTGTTTGAAATTTTCGCAACTTCTTTGTTTACATTTTCATCTTCTTCACTGTTTTCTTCGTCATCTTTATCAACATTTTGTTGGATCTAAAGCGGACTGAATAATGTCTTCATCAGAAAAGTCATAGAACAGTTCATTTTGACCATTTATTTATTTCATCGGTAGATGTGCTACCATTTGGATCAATGATTCTAATTATGCCATGCATTCTATTTAAATCAGCAAGCGAAGAATCAGAGTCAATTTGTTGCCGTAACTGTGCAAGTGGTACAAGGTCTTCATTATCCCATTGGGATGCCAATTCTTGCCATAATATTGACCAACTATTTTTAATATTATGTTCCATCAGCTGCAATACTGCCGTACAATTAGGCGCTCGAAATACGAGTAAGACTCTGAAGTTGAGATCAAAGTTTCGTCCTCTTTAGGATGAGATGGGACATTATCCAAAACCAAAAGTGCTTTCAATGGCTTGTTAATCTCTGTCAAAAACTTTTTCACACTTGGAATAAAATTATTTTTGAACCAATCAGAAAAAATCGTTGTCGACATTCAGCCTTTATATGCTACAACATGGCATAAAAGTAACGCGATCTTTGGATATTTTTCTGCCAGGAGTAGATTTTTCATTCGCATCATGAACCCGTGTCGTTCCCGGAAGAACCCTCCAAAGGCAGCTGACTCATCAGCATTATAAACCTGTTCTTCACTTATGTTCATTTCTGGAATCACTTTTAAAAAATTTTCTTGAAAAGGCTTAACAGCAGCAACGTCGCTGGATACTTTTTCAAATCTTAAGACATCGTCGCAATTTAAATTTTTCAAACCAACTAGAACTTTCTGCAAAATCTTCCTTTCCTGTCATCTCATTGTAAAAGAATTTGGCTTTGGTTTGAATCACATTTGTTGAAATTGGCACACGATGATTCCTTTGTTGGATAAACCATGTCATCAGAACGTCTTCTACCGCTGGATGTTCACCTTGTCTGATCATCTTTCTCTCTCCTGGAACCAATTGTAAAATGTCCTTGAAAAGTATTCTTAGAACTTAAATTTGCAGCTTACCTGATCCTTGAAATGTCTTAGATACAAATTTTCTTCTTATTAGCTTTTATGTCCAAAACAATAGACTTCGAGACTTTGAACCATAAAAAAGCCTGAAGCATAAAAAATACGTTTTATCCTTAAAAGAACTTCAAAATAATGAAAACTTAACGCAACTGAGAAGGCTCGCCATAAAATGTAACAGAGCATGAAAAATCAACAGACACATACATAAACTTGCAATGAGTAAAATCGCAACGGTACAATGCCTAGATTCAAGAGTCGACTACAAGCTATACAACTAGTAGGGGAATTCCCATAATTGTATGAACATACATACATATGTACATATTTTCATAGAATAGGGTCAAACTATAGACACATTTTAATACTTTGTCCGGACTGTAGAGGTCCATTTTTGAAAGTGTCCGGACTACTGAAGTGTCCGGACTACTGAAGTGTCCGGACTACTGAAGTGTCCGGACTACTGAAGTGCCCGGGCTAGCGAGTGTCCGGACTAGCGAGGCTGTACTGTACCTTAATCATATGCAATGCTTGATAAAAGTGCGATTTGCTCGAAAACGGCTCGGAACACGGATATCTGTAATTCGACTGCGTACTCAGTATTTCGTTAAAAATTACTTTACTTATTATCGGACTTGTGAAAGTTGGCTGTATCTCGGATATGGCTAAAACGGTTTTATTCAAAATTGATATTTAAGTCATTTTTGTAACATGTTAGAATATGGCATTCAAATTATTCTTTTTAGAGTTATAGAACTTTAAAATTAAATGAAACACATAAAAATTCATGGCCAATACAAATATGATTTCGGACACATGGGCTGACTCGAAAAAGCTCAATCTGGTAGTCCAATTTTCGACCACGTTTTCGAGCAGCTGGGGCCGTTTATCGGTAATAACGCGGCGAATGTTGGCTTCCAAGTCCTCTATCGTCTCTGGTTTATCGGCGTAGAGTAGTGACTTCACATATCCCCACAGAAAATAAGTTAAAGGTGTTAAATCACACGATCTTGGAGGCCAATTCACAGGTCCATTACGCGAAATTATGCGCTCATCGAATGTTTATTTCAATAAATTGATTGTGGCGTGTGCTGTGTGGCATGTTAAGGGTGGCCGTGGTGTAGTGGTAACATCAACGCTTGTCACGCTCTTGGTTCACGGTTCAAATCCTAATGTCAACAATCATCTATTTATTTCGTCTGAAATAAATAAAAATGTCGATCCATTGCGTAAGCTAAGTCAACTCTACTGCGAAGGCATAGCACTGGCAGTAGAGCTGTCATATGGCTGAAAATGCAACTTGATCTTGATGATGACATCAGGAGGACGGGAAAAAATACTGTGAATCATGAGCAACGACAAAAACAAAACAAACAAGCTCCCCAGTTATCTGGACGCTACCCTTGGAGTTTACAGAAACTTAATACCATCTAAGTTTCAAACCACTACACTAAATCTTTCTTTCTCTCTCTCTCATTCACAAACGCCCGTGTCCTATAATAGTATAAGAGTATTCATATCTTGTTTGGCGCGCGCAAATTAAAAAAAAAATGTTGCGCCGTCTTTCTGAAACCACAGCTCTTTCACATTAATGCAATTCATTTGGGGAACGAAAAAGTCAGTAATCATGGATCTTATAGCGTTCTCCATTGACTGTAACGTTCTGGCCAGCATCACTTTTGAAGAAATATGGACGAATGATTCCACCAGCCCATAAAGCACATCAAACAGTGACTTTTTGTGGATGTAATGGCGTCTCAATAATGGCTTGTTCATTTTCTTCACTCCAAATGCGACAAGTTTGCTTGTTGACGTAGCCATTCTACTAGGTGGGGTGAAAAGTAACCTCCTTGACCGCCAGAATGCGCTGCTACTGCAAAAAAAGGTTATGGTGCCTTGAAGTCCATTCATATTTAGGCAGACATGCCAAATTTCAGTGCGATACTGTCTTTAGTTTTGTTTTGACAGCTGATTGTTGTTGACGTGTTTGGCATCATGTTGAGTATGGACAAAAACGATTTTCGTTCTCTCATAAAACATTATTTTTTGAGAGGCAAAACGGCGAAGGAAACAAAAGAAAAGTTGAATAAATATTATGGGGCTAATGCTTAGTTAGATTACACCGTCGAATATTGGTTTCGAGAGTTTCGTGGTGGCCGCAACTCCACCACCGATCAAGTCCGCAGCGGCAGGCCCTCCGATGTGGTTACAGAGGGCAATGTCAAAAAAATACATGAAATGGTGTTGGCTGACCGGAAAGTGAAGGTGCGCGAGCTAGCAGATACCACAAAGATTAGTACTGTTACAGTTATCCTGCCGCTGGGTGCCGCGCATGCGCACTCCTGACCAAAAACACGAACGCGAGAGCACTTCGAAAGAGTGTTTGGACTTGCTGATGCGGAATCGGGCGGACTTTTGGCGTCGATTGGTAACTGTTGCTGAAACCTGGATCCACTATTACACACCTGGATCCACTATTGCTCTGAAGCGGTCGAGGGAGGCTCAATGGGTCGGAAAGGTTATGGCGTCGGTTTTCTGGGATTGTCATGGCATACTCTTCGTGGACTACCTCGGAAAAGGAAAAACCATCAACAGCGAGTATTACTGTGCATTATTGGAGCGATTGAAGGCCGAAATCGCTGCAAAACGGCCTCACATGAAACGAAAAAAAATTTTGTTTTTCCAAGTCAATGCGTCGGCGCACAAGAGCATCGCAACCACGGCTAAAATCAATGACTTACGGCTCCAATTGCTGTCGCATCCACCGTTTTCGCCCGATTTGGCTCCCTCGGACTATTATCTCTTCCCAAACCTCAAAAGATGGCTCATCAATAAAAAATTCAGCTCACGCGAGGAAATCATCGACGCCACGGAGGAGTATTCTGCAGACCTTCCGAAAAATTACTTTTCGGACGGGATCAAGAAGTTGGAAAATCGCTGGAATAAGTGTATCAAGCTAAAAGGGGACTATATTGAATAAAATAAAAAAAACATTTAAAAAAAAAAATTTCTTTCGTTCCCAAGGAAGTTACTTTTCACCCCACCTAGTACTAAAAATGATTCTCATCGCTGAGCAAAATTTTTATGGGGAAAATGAGGATAAGTTTCGCGAATACGATTTCATGATTTTCGAAATAAATTTTCAAAACCTACAAGCGTTGTTCTGGTGTAAGTCTATTCATGGTGAAATGGCAAACCAAACTGAACACAAATCAGTTGTCAGCTGTCAAATTGGCTGTCGCTGGAAAAAGTATTGCTGAATTCGAAAAACAAACCCCTTTATAATCAAAAAAGTTTTTCAGCTTTATTTATGAAAGTAACGGATTATTTGTCTCATATCGCTTCCGCATGCACCCTGAAGGAGCGCATGAAAAATGTATATATTTCCAGGCAACAAAAATGAGGTGCACTACTAGGTCACACGTACTTGTACCTATGTTGCCTATCTGCAAATCATTTAGATTTAAAATTTAAAAATGGTGAAAATGTATTAGCAAATACATCAACCATTTTGTATTTTGTTAGCAAAAACATTCACCTATATTAATTTTTGTAAGGAAGTTTCATCAGTCGTCATCAAATGGACTTATGGAATGTCATAATGATTATTTAATGAAATGTGACTGATATGTTCAGCAACAGAACTTGACACAGTGAGAGTAGACCCAGACAGGTTAGTAATGACTTTTTATTATTATTATATATTCACGATTTGCCAGATACATGTCTAATAAACTGCAAAAGATTTTGCTTCGCCTACCATCAATGCCGACACAAGTGCACATCATTAGCTAGTGATTGCTGGCAAAGGCAAATTTTACATGTTACTCGTAAGCAAATGCAACACACTGATAATTAATTTCAGTTCCAGCAAATTGGAACTTTGGATTCACAAAAAGCACTTAAATTGTTCCCTTTCGCGCGGTTCCCAGGTGGTCTTAAAAGATTGTCTAGTAGGACGCTCAAATGAATCAATTCTTGGGATCATTCCATATACCCAAAAGTCGGTTACAACGACTCCAACGTTGGAAGATTGGAAGTTAGTGCAGAATCTTATATTAAGCGAAGTGTTCAACTCGGTATGTCGTCGAACGTTTTGGGGCTGAAATTCAAACGTCAGAACAATACCCAAGTCTAACTTGTGCTTTGGGAGAAGAAGCTGCAGACTGTAAAGTATTTCTTTGCTCTAAATAGATAGCTCACTAATTCATTGGAAGCCGATTTCGCGATGTTGGATATGTGTCATGTTACACCAGGCTTGACTGAAGGTAATTCCCAGCATTGTTCTAACTGTGTCAAACTGCATCTAATTCCTACGAAGGCTCACCTGATACAATCATCAGCATTAATCATTTATTATTCAGAACACCCAGGCAATGTTATCTTGATCTCAGCCTGCAACCATAAATGTTGCCAGTAAATGTTGCTAAAGAAATTCACAATCACTCCTATTTGGATAAACCACTGACGCCAATTTTGACGTAGCTCGTCCAAATTTTTTGACCCCAACCTGATGAAATTTCGAATTAATATTCAGATCCCATTGATTAAGCTTAAAGTTTTTATTTTTTTGTTGGTCAAAACAAATTAAAATGTGTATTTAATAAATTTTATGAATGAATCAGTACCAATTAGCTAAACTGGTCACGTATCCAAAAGTATCTACTCGTAAGTGTGTGTACTGCAAAAGAAAAATTCATATAACTTTTGCTGTTTCAATGCGAAAAAAAGAAGCAAATCGGAAAAAACAATCGAATAAAACTCTGTTAATCAAATTTATTATCGGTGGCAAATTAATTCCACACGTAATGCCGAATTGATACGTTTATGTTTCAACAAATTTTCAGCGGTTTTTTGTCCAAAATTAATTAAAAAAAAAAAAAAAGCAGCTCGTCTATCTTAATCTCGATAACACTGGTAATGTGAATAATTGATAGCACGTGCTCTGGGGAATGATGAAATACAATTAATTGGACGGAAGGATAAACTGAACTAAAGGGAACCCTTTTGACAACGTCGCACGCGCACGATTTCCTCCTATGAAATGGTCCGCTTAGGGAATAACAATGGAACAATAAAACTACCTACCTTGCCTATAATAGTTTGCCGCCATTCGACTGACAAGACGAATATTTTACTTAATTCTAAGATTACAATATGTTTCCCGCACACACAGCCAGTCAAACGGAACAGGATGGACAAGGATTGCTCGTGTCGTCATAGAAACAGATACAAGAGGGACGTACGTGAGAGGCATCTACCAGTTCGTGATATTCATTTGAAATTACCTCCGTGCGTTTGAGTAGCAGCCGGCGCGTGAAGCGATCACAAAACCTCTTTGTAAACTGTCACGAATCACGATTTCAAGATTTGGTTGTTTCTCTAGTTTCCAATCCGATTTCTTTCTTTCCTTCTTTCCCCTGTCATGGATTTTTTTCTTTTTCGGGGCGTTCACAATGATTACAATGCCCGCACAACAACGCGCTCTTTTGTGGCAAAAGAACGAATTGACCATTTGGGTGTCTCTAAGAGATCAGTTCTGCTGAAGTATATAACTACAGACTGGTGGATGTGTTGAAATGGATTAAAAAGGGCTTGGTGCGACGAGCCTTTGCCGCGCGGTGACATACCGACTGGTATAAGGATTGAAGTGGTGGCTGGATGTAATAGCGACCCTTGGCTTTGTTGTCTCTCTTGTGAATGAACAACGGCTGGGAATAGGTTGTGGGTTATTCGGTTTAATTGACTTTAATGTCTGTTGGCACACGTTTTCCATGTCGCCGATGCCGATTCACGCTGCAGATCATTGATCACATCAGTTGGTTGGGCACGAGAGGTGTACCATGGAAAATTGTTCTGTAATTATTCAGCGCAGGAATCAATGAGAAAGGCTTCCTATAAATTAATGTAAGATTTAAGCGTTACTTCTGCGAAATTTATTCGTCCATTGAATGGAAATTTGATAGGCTCACATAATTCAGATACTCCGAAGAGCTGAGCAGCTGCACAAAAATACGTTTTGTAAATTGCATTAGTAAAGCACTTTCCCATAAAAATGAGAAGGGAATGTGGACTTGAAACCGTCGAAGACGACTTAGATAGAACGGCCAAAATGTGGTTTCTAAAAGCACACATTTTTGACAAAGAACCTGCTGCCTTATATCCGTCAGTATATTTATACAAGGCCACCTCTTCATTGGAAAATCTAATTTGTCCAGTCGCTTCTATCGGGAATCCTAGTAGTGACACTCCTGACAAAATTTAGTTGCGGAGTCAGGTATTCAGACACAGTCGAGTTTTCTAACGCGCAATGACCGTGGGGTGCCGCTGACCATAGACCCGATTCACTGAGCCTGAATGCGGTTTTTGTGGACCTGCTGCTACAATAGAAAATCCAGAGATCTTAGAGATCACATTATCCCCATGCACGCTGCGCTTTGGATTTTGGTCAGACTGGAAAGGTGGCACGCTTTGCTTTGAATTCAATGTGTTATCTATCTAACGTTAGCGCCAAACGTTCACCTTTACTGGATGCTTAACTGGAAGAGTCTATTGATGAGGATAAACCAGGTTCGTATGATGGAACTTCGTCGGAAAAATTGCGTTGTCCCAATCGCGGTCAAAACTTTTCGACATGCTTTTCAGTCAGCAGAGGTTTCTTAATTGTGCTGCGATATTTAACATCATGAGCACGTAGGCGGCTCCTCTCATACTGGACCAATAGGTAATAAGTAACTAGTAACTGGCAACAAATATTATTAGTAAATCTAGTTTAAAAGAATTTAAATCTGTAGTCAGTCTCACACCGAAGCAACGCAATGTAGGTTGCCTTCTGTCAACCTATAACGCTTTGACAGCGCCCGGACATGCCTATAGTATCGGCCCATCTGCCAAGCTCCGAAACGCAACCAAGGCTATTTCAAGGAGCATATAACAAGTTGTGGTGGTATCTTACAGTGCGGCAAGGGAATGGGCCCTTGGCTACCACTTGTGTGTGTTGAGCAGCCGCCCACCTGAGGTCATACGTTGACCAGTGTGTTGCGCTATTTCGGTACAGCAATATTTGGGCATTTGGTAATATTTACATAGAAATGGAGGGAATTATTTGATATATTCGATTTTTAAAGATTTTTCTTTCTAAGTTTGCAGAAGTTATGTAACTTAAGTCAACTATGTGTTACTTAAGTCAACTAAAGTCAGCTTAATCCAACTTGAGTCAGTTTAAGTCAACTTTACTCAACTTAAGTCGACGGAATGTGTGAACGAGGCGCGTTTATACAGTTTAAATTAAGCTTAAGTTGACTTAAGTCAAGCTAAATCAGCTTAAGTATGGCTAAGGTAGTTTAAGTCAACTTAAGTCAGGTTAAGTCAGCTCAAGTCAGCTTAAGCTACGTTAAGCAAGCTTAAATCAGCTTAATTCAGTCTACGTCAGCTTAAGCCGACTTAAGTCAGGTTAGATAAACTTAAGTCAACTTGAGTCAGGTTACGTCAAAATATAAATAAGTAAAATCTCGCGCCGAAAACACGATATTCTCGGCCCGAGATCGTGTGATCGGATAGCCTATTCACACTGTTGGCATAGCTTCAACCGCAATGCGATTCAAAACACTTGAGCAATGCGCTCTATATGTTCTTAACTAGTGAATCCGCTCGGCTTCGTCCGATTGTGTCGATTGTGAGTTGGTCTGAGGAGTAAGAGTCAGCTCTTATCGGACTTCATTTAAAGACTTTTTGTTGGAGACTATTCTTCACATTTTTCGTGCACTAATCAATGAACAGATGCTATTTCTAAGTCATTTCGCTTGAAGATAATTTCCCCATGTGTCTTGCAATCATGCTTGTAATGGCTTCTTAATCACCCATTGACGACAGCTGTTAGATTCTCTTTATAGTGTTCAATTAAGTTACTGCCTACAAAACATAAAAGCTGAACAACAACTTTGAAACACTGAAACCTCGTAGGTACGTGTATGTACTCGTAAGTAACTTTTTGTATGGATGCAATTTGCGATCATTATGCAACATGCAAGGAAGTAAACTTTTTTCATTTTCTTTGTAAAGAAAAACTGCAATTTCATTAGAACAATCATAAACATTAGCACCGCGGTGATGTCTAATTAAATTTTCATTTTCGTTTTAGCAGTCTCTTCTAACATTTCTTCTGGCAACATGATGCGAAGAGAATGGAAAAATATATTTTTCTGATCTTTGCCGCCGTGTCGCCCTGAGTGAAAGATCAAAACTTGAAACCAATCCGACAGTATACTCGTAATGCGTTGTACCATGCACTTTCATCTCACGATGCAAAGATTGATGTTTGGGGAGACGATTTGGAACGGTTCGACGTTTAACAATCCGTTAAATGGCGATGTTGCTAGTCTGAGTCGTAAAAGAAAATAGTTTTCTAAAAGATAATAATATCCTGAAATGTCGGTGAAATAAGTGCCTATACAATATGAAAGATGGTGCTTTTGCCAGGAGGTGGATGAGGAGGATGACTGCGCAAACATGTTTTTATTTTTTTATTAGATACTTTTAGATCGACAGCCATCAACACTGTGTCTGAAGAAAGTTGCATACGAGTTCTTTATGAGACGATAGACAGTTGTGCAATAATAATAAATAAGTGTTTGCCTTTTCAGATTGTTTCTATTATATGATGAAGTGATGGGTTCTCTTTTCAGCGGAGGTACTCGTAAATAAAATTTGCTGTTGTTTTGAAGTTGCAGTTTTACTTAATGCAGACATTCAATATCTGTTGAGTGTTTTTAAAAGCAATTGAATAATGAAAAATAAGTTTTTACGAATAGTTTTTAGTAGATGGCTATAAAATATTTGTTAGACATTTTTCAGTCGCGTTTTTCACCTAGTTGTACAGTCGAGTGTGAAAATTGGTTTAAGAAATTAATTTTAGCTGATTTTTACCACTGGCAGCGTGTTCCAGCTCTCATTTACTAATAAGTAAGTACTTACAAGTAGGTCCGGAAAACTAGAATTATAAAATGAATTATGGTGAATGCGCGACGTGACTCAGTGTGCTAACATTGAGCGGGAGATTCGAGGTTCACACAAAAAGAAGAAAAAGTGTTCCCATGGACCCATCCCTCGCGAATGTCTGACAAAAATTCGAGAATAAAATTGTCATGAGAAGCGTCTTAATCGAAAAAAATGACCCTTCGGAAACGGCATAAAAATGTAGGGTCCAACCATTAGTGTCGGCGCCCAGCACTAGTGGCTGTGAGAAGTTAGACCAGGCCCTGTATGGTCTGTTATGGTGAATTATTGCAATTGCTTCACTTTTGAATACAACGCAATAGTTTTTATTCTTCCGATGTAATGAAATAGCTTAAGAATAGCTTGCGAATAGCTTAGGAATAGCTTAGCAATAGCTTAAGAACAAATAGGAATATGGAAAAAATCCGCAGCAGTATGGCCAGTGTTGCCATAAAAGGGGAACATAAAAATGTACATATATACGAGTAATACAACTTTTGTACAGAAGACTCTGTGCGGTTTAAGTTACATAAATAGAGTGTAAGATCTGTATAACACTGCCGAATGCATAAAAGAAGCGTAGCTTTCTATTCTTGCAAAAAAGGGATTCAGCAACATGGGGGTGTTCAAAATCAGGTATGGTGTACTGGATATACTAGTACACAGCGGTCGTCTTCTCACACATGGTTCACGATTATGGTGGATGGTTCTTGAGAAGCAATACCAGCTTTCAAACCTTACCAAAATCCAGAGGGCAGCGTGTACCGCTGTCATGGGATCAATAAGAACAACACCAACAGCGGCAATGGAAACCATTCTCAGTTTCATTCCACTTGATCCGCTGTAAGGCTGAGAAAAGGCCGACTGTAGTCTTTACGGTCATGCCCCCATTTTATCCCGATGGGGGACTACCAGCAGATCGACGAAAACTGATTTCATGACCCCTTCGCTGGCGTTTGAAAGGAGATTCATTATAAGAATTCCTGACAGAACGTACTGGAGGAACCGAAGAACCATGAAGATAAAGGAACTGGCGTTCTATACCGACGGTTCTATGATGGACGTTGGCACGGGAGCCGGAGTATTGTGAGGCCCTAGGAATAAACAACTCCTTTAGAATAAGCGACGACTGCAGCGTCTTTCAGGCCGAAATCACAGCCATCATACAGAGTAATATCGTTGGCAAAACGATAACTGTCTATATAGACACCAGGCAGCCGTTAAGGCCCTGGACTCTGCTGTAATTAGATCAAAGCTTGTGAGGACCTCCAAATCACTCTTAAATGGAATATCCAGAGCAAGTGCGGTGACACTCTGCTGGGTACCAGGTCATATGAATATCGAAGGAAACGAAAGGGTTGACGAGCTTGCTTGGAAAGGGTCGGCGCTAAACCTATCGCGGGTCCTCCCTTTTGTAGTAACCCCAATCAGTTCCCTACGGAAGAAAATAGAAGATAAAACTACCAGTCGAGCAAACAAATGGTGGGTTCATTTGGAAACATGCGCAACGACCAGGGCGCTATGGCCGACCATCAGCAGGAAGAGATCAACTTCTCTGGTGAAACTTAGTCGTTATAACTCACGGATTGTTTCTGGAATAATTATTGGTCATTGTGCCATTGGCGTTCACATGGAGCGACTTAGTTTGCTGCATAACTACTATTGTAGAAGTTGCAGGGACGAAGAAGAAATTGAATCAGTTCGTCACCTGCTGTGTGATTGTCCTGCCCTATCCGTTATAAGAATGAGGACTCTCGGAAGTTACTTATTCTCGGAATTGGAGGACTTAGGTAGTGTAGAGTTTACGGACCTCCTGAGATTTATATCACTATTTGAGTGGTTCTAACAGCGGACTTTAGAGCTTTTCCAGGGTTAAATGATTGGGCACTATGGATCCGTTGGTCTAAGTGAGCAGTGACTCTACCACCTACCTAACCTAAACTAAGATTTGTATCAGTTTAAAGATTTCAGCGAATGAAGAGGAATATAGAAGACATTGGTTTTTTTTACTTACATTTTTCAAAAACATCGGTAAACATAAGTTGAAGGCAGTGTTAGGTTATGTAAGAGGAGATGTGATTATTCTTTTACGGAAGCTTTCTGGTCCATCTGTTTAATGGCCGGCAGTAGTCTTGGTCTCCTTCTGGATCACCCGCCCTTGTTCGAAGTTGATACCACTCGGTACTTTCAATAGATTGTATCACGTCAATAAGAAGAACTTGCATGTGTTTCAAGGTCTCTGTGTCGTGGTGGCTTCTGCAATATTCTGGCAATCTAATTCCTAGCCTATCGACCTCTAAAGTAAGTTGTTAGAGAATGATTTTGACCTTGGCCATTGTCAATTGGCTTCTGATTCTTTTTTGTGTCCCAATTGGATCGATTGGCCCTACAACACATGTACGAGGGCGAGGTGAAAAGTTCTCGGCCTGACAATGAAAGACTTCGATTTTCAGTTAAAAAATGATTTTATTTTTCTATATAATCTCCCTTGACTTCCAACATACTTGGTCCAGCGTTTCTCCAACATCAGTATCGTTTGCGCATTTGCTTTTGATCGGCATTCAGCAAATTCGGCACCCATCTTGCGCAGAGCTTTCGCATCCCTAAGTTTTTGTGCAAGATGTTTCGCACCCTCTCTTCTGATATACACACAGCCTCAGCTATCACACTCACCTTCACTCGCCTATCGTCCAACACGATATCATGGACTTTTTAGATGGTTTCGGGTGTGGTTGCGGTTTTTGGCCGTCCTTCACTTGGGTCATCTTCGAGGACGTGCGACCACTTTTAAATTCAGCTGCCCACGTTTTAACGGTTGACATGGAAGGAGCAGAGTCCCCGTAAACTTTTGTCAACTTTGAATGAATTTCCTTAGGGGTTAACCCATCAAAAACGAAGAATTTTATCACCGCACGATATTCAAGTTTATCCATTTTAACGAAAAACACGCAAGACTTCGTGTAACGAAACTACTTGAGAGAACAAGTTGAAACTTGTCATACGAACTAATGTGAAGTGCACCCAGGCAGGAAACATAAATTTTTGCTGATCGAAACACCATCTCTGCGTCAGGCCGAGAACTTTTCACCTTGTCCTCGTAGTTCCAACAGGACGGTGTCACATCACACACAGCTACCGATACGATGGGTATTTTGCGAGACAATTTTCGCGGCCGCATAATATCAAACCGAGGTGATATCGATTCAAAACCAATATTTAGACAAAATTTGACATAAGCTTGATATACAAATTACATTTTTTTAACGGATTTAAAAAAAAAATCTTGGAGTAGAATAGCTTTCATTCTCTAATCGGGATGTCTTTGTCCCTTACTACTACCAGCGTTCGGTTGGTTGCCAACATGTCAAGAGGCTATCAGGTTGAAAGAATTAAGTTTTCGGTCTTATAAAGCCAACAAATCTGATGAAAACCGAAAAAAGTTTAAACAAGACAGAAAAGATGTGTAAAATTCTTACATGACCAAAAATTGAGGCAAAAATCCTACAATGTCTCGAATGTAGTAAGAATTGTTGGTCATTCGTTAAAAATATTAAGAATTCTACCTCGTCTGCCATCCCTACGCTCATTTACAATGACATTCCGACTGTCAGCTCCTTAGACAAAGCCAATCTGCTTGCTGCTCACTTTGCAGCGAACTCCACGCTGACAGACAACGCTTTGTTTCCGCCTGTATTTGAGAGCGTACAATTTTCCATGGGATAAGTCCACTTTCGCACTCGTACAGTTGCAGGAGTACTCAAAGGTCTTAACATACACAAATCCACTGATCTAGATGGTATCCCCCCACATGGTTTTAAAGAGGTGTTCTTCTACGCTGGCAAAACCTCTGCGTAAGCTTTTCTGTCTATGGAAAACAGCATTTGTCCAACCCGTCCTTTCTATCAAATTACCGACCCATTGCTGTTACCTCCCTTCTTTCCAAGGTATGGATACGCTGATAAATCGTCGCGATTCACGAAAACTCCTTAATGACCGGGAGTATGGTTTTCGTAGCAACAGGTCCATTGGTGATTTGATGGCATATCTCACCGAGAAGTGGAACCCATCTCTCCCTCAATTCGATGAGACTAAGATGGTTACGCTTGATATTTCAAAGGCATTTGACAGATTTTGGCATCAGGCTCTTTTGTCGAAAATGCGTGCATATGGCGTCGATGAGTCTCTTCCTCAATAAATTAGAAATTACCTTTCTGGGCGTTCAATACAAGTTGTCTTGGACGGCTTCAAGTCTGCAATTCACCAAATGAATGCTGGTGTTCCCCAAGGCTCTGTTTTGTCTCCTACTCTCTTTCTTATTTTTATAAATGATCTCTTGTATGAGACTTCTAATCCAATCCATTCCTTTGCTGATGACAGTACCCTCAGTTTTTTCAAATTCGTTCCCAATTAATGATTCCAAAACACAATGCTGTCTCTTCTGTCTCTCAAGCGAAACCAAAACCCTCAACCATTATCCATGGATGGTACTTGCATCATTGAAACCGAAAGATTTCTTTTTTACTTGCTTCTGTAGGATAACCATTGTTTTCGTGAACATTTTCGATATCGAGATTTTGATTAATCTTGAAAAGTGGGTCGAATTTTATTCAAACTTCATATCTGATCATTTGGGGTAAGTGGGACAGATTGGAATTTTCATTTTAACCTCAAAATGTTCATCCAAGAAGGGCCGATATACGAGGATCAATACGATAGATTTTGCCTGGGCGTCTGAAGGAAGCTCGTTAGCTAGCTATTGGTTTGATTTCCAGCTATACATTCTAGGGGACGGGTTGGTATACTGGATGCACTCATTGAATTCAGATATTTCAAACGGATGGTAAAGGTGGGTGCATTGAACGTACGAATAATACTGACGAGGAGTAAAAACGACTTAAATGTGCACTCTGGCTTTAGCTAACCACCATGATTGACATTCCAGAGGAGGATTTGGTATGAAGATTTTTGACGACCGGAACGATTTCCCGGCTATTTCGAACACATTCGTACTTCAGTTGAAACCATACAGACCCTCTGGTCGATTTTCGCCTCAGAGGGTTCTCACTCACCCAAAAAAAAAGTTTGAAGAATTTCGCCAATTCACTATGCACTGATTGTTTTCTTATGCAATCATCTTCGACTCAGTATTGAAGAACAAACATCTCTACTTGCCTTTATCTTTGTGTACACAAAAACCCTCAAAGTTTCGAACAAAGTTAAAAGTTGTTTCCCTTCGTTACGCAACAAACCTCTCAATCAGAGTATGCCTGCGTGCTCTAATCGATTGCTCAAATAGAAAAATTTTCATCTAGGCATCATCATCATTCCATGCACATTCGTTACATATCTCAGCCCTGTGGCGGCATGCTTTTTGCTCCAATCTATGACGGAGGGGGAGGACGAAGAGGAAAAAAAAAACTTCCTTTAATCTCCCGCACACTCACATAAATCCATGTTTTCTCTTCATGACTTGTTGCTGCTGCCGCTCAATCAACTTCAATTAACACTTAAACAGCATTAAATGGGAAAACCTCTTGAACTTGGACTTACTTTAGGGTCCACGATCGCCTGGGATCATCAATCTTCTCTTTACATTGTTTCCGAGTTGCCAGAGCACGCCACGGTTGATGACCTTTTGGGGATCCACAAAGAAAAAAAAAAAAAGAAAATTTCTATCTATGCACAGCGAGCGAGTGAGCGAGCGAGGAAGAAGAAAAATGTTTGAAGTATTTTTCCAAGGAATTCCTCCACTCGCTGGTGGTTCTCCTCACGATATAACGACAACGACAACGACGACGAAGACAACGACTCCTCGTTTCGTGAGATGATTTCAATTGAATTGCAGATGTGCGCGCCCTCCTCCTGTATCCCATTGTTTCCATGGAAAAGCCATGCCATTGAGATGGAAAATTAATTTGTTCCTATGATAGATGTTCCACGACGATTGGTAATGAATATCACAAAAAAGAAAAGAAGTTAAACGACGCAAACGAATTTTCCCAGCATATAATAGAGACATAAAATGTCTGGAGGCACAGGAGAAAATATTCTGATCATCTTCGCGCCTCGCCTACAGTACTCGTACCTGTTTCTCGAGAGGTAAATGGACTCCGTGTACACATGCCAGTCAGGTTTCCAGTCATTTTTCTGCGAAAGAAAAAAATTTTTGCAAGGTTTTCATTTTCACTTTCAATGACGCTTTTCCATGACTCTATAGCCAAATGTGTGGTTGCTTATGGTCAAACTGGAGTGGGTTTTTCGCGAGTACACGAGCACTGTACTCGTACTCGTACTCGTACTCGTACTCGTACTCGTATATATCCAAACTTGGACTGGTTAGAGATGTCCTCTTCTTGAAACGTGCAATACCGCTTTATGGCTTCCAATTAGCGAGTCGATTTGGCTGTTTTAAGAGAAGCGTCTTAGTAATGTGGTTCTCCTTGCGGTACATTTCTTAAGTATTATTGCTTGACGTTCTTCAGAGTCATAACCTAGTTCATGGGGTAACTTGATTCTGCAATTATTTTCTCGTAAATTTCATGAAAAATAAAAAAAAGATACTCCTGACTTGTTTGGCAAACGAGAGATACAGCCACCCCGGAGTGAGGTCGTTTGATTTTGTGTTTGTGAGTAGAGGAATCCTGCATGTAAATTGGAACACACAATCAGATTAAAAGATTATGTTTTTGTATGGTTATGTCTTAATTTAATTCTATGTTTTTTTTCCTTTCAGGTAAGACGCATATTTGTGATCTATGAAATGGTCGTTTGGTATTTATTTGTGCACTTTAACTGTAAGTAGAAATTTGAGATATTTAATAATTGCAAGACTATAATGCAGAATTTTTCTTTATGGCATCCGACTGGAGGTGTCTAATTTAGAGAAAGCTTTGATGATCATTTGCTTGGAAGGCAGAACTGCAAAATTAATTTTTAGAATTTCTCCTAGTGTATATGTTTGGTCAAGATATTCAAGTATTTGTAATCCTAAGTTCTGGGATTTTAGGATTGGATTGGATATCTGGATTCTAAGGTTCGATAAGGAATCAAACTGAAGTCGAATGAATTTTTTTTAGACATTTAAGACATTTTTCCAGGGACAGATAATAATAATTCTTCTCTAAATCATACAAGTAAGTCACCCAGATGGAATTCTTTAATTTTTACTCGGTATGAAATTTTGTGTCTTATTTTTGGCCTGATTTGTAATTTATAAAATAAACTATAGGGTGACCAGATAAGAACGATAGGAAAAGAAATTTAAATAAAACAACAACGGTGTGAGATATCAAATTGATTCTGGCTTTATTTTGAAGCTACATTCATGCCATTATGTATGGAATAGCACATCATTTAAATGGCCGCCTCGGCTTCTCTGGTAGTTCTTTAAGCGGTCGGTCCAATTTTTCATGACTCGGTTCAAATGGCATGTAGCGCCGTCTTGTTGGAACCACAGCTCGGATATATCGATGTTGTCGAGCTCTGGCAACAGAAAGTCGGTTAACATCGCTCTATACCGAGGACGATTGACGGTAATGGTGGATCCTTCCTCATTTTGAAAGAAATAAGGTCCGATGATGCCGCAGTGCCATAAACCGTTGATGCTTGGTCGAACACTTGTGGTTTGTGGTCGCTCCAATAATGGCAATTTTGCTTGTTGACATAGCTGCTGAGCCAAAAATGGGTCTCGTCCGAGAAGATGATTTTTTGGCCAAAATCCGGATCTCCGGCCAACATTTCCAGCGCCCAATTAGCGAACTCAGCGGCGTTGTCTATGGTCGCCCGGCTCTAATTTTTGCGTAAGCACAATCTTATTCGGGTGTAGGCCCAAATCCAACCGCAAAATAAGCCTGGTTGACTCTCTGGCGATGCCCAATTCAGCTGAACAGCGCCGAATCGACATTTCTGGGTCTTCTTCGATACTGGCCGGTACGGCGGCTATGTTTTCTTCACTTCGCACCGATCTCTGTCTGGTTGGTTGCTTAAGGTCCAAAAGAGTGTACTCACGCTCAAATTTTCCACGGTGCGACGAATTGCATGCACGTTGCGTATTTACAACTGAACTGGAATGTCGATAATATTTTCTTAATAATTTCCACACGTTCGGGAAGTGTCAAACGATGCATGATGAAATGGCAAACCTTGCTGAATATTTTGGCAGCTGATTGTCATATTCAAGTCCTTAATATATTTGTAATACAACAATTTGACGCATGTCTAATCGTATAGCCGACATATCAAATATCCCCACTTCTGACACACACATTTCTTGAGAATGTTCGGCTTCCTGATGTCGAGCAATAATTAAACGTAGCTTCAATTCTTCCCATGGTCAACATGTGGAAGAAAACTACATTGAAACCGGTTCAACTGTTCTCAAGTTATACGTACGAAAGCAAGCTGAGCGTTAAAATACTGAAACCAGGTTAAGTACTTATCTAGTTGTCTTATTGACATTTGCTGACGTTGAGCTCAAGAAAATTTTTTTGACACCAGGTTGAAAAGTTGTTCAAGTCAGCTTGAAGTGGGCAAGAGTCGGCGGGGTTTAATATGTGTCTGAAGATTTTCATGTCATCAGCGTAGATGGATAGATAAGAGTCTTTGATGATGAAGTCAACATCGTTAATTGACAAAATGAAAATCAGGGGACCAAGATGGCTACCTTGAGGGACCCCGGAAGTGGCTTTAATGGGGTCGGATACAGCCGATCTAAATAATATTTTGTATTGGCGTTCCTCAAGGTAGGATTTAATCCACCCAATGAAACTCAGTTGGAAGAGATTTGAGTTTAAAAAGAATGATTCTGTGCGAGATTTTATCGAAGGCCTTACTAAAATCTGTGGCAATTACATCAACTTCTTTGCCATCCTCTAATGCACACAGAGTCGTAGATACGAATTCCGTTAAGTTAGTAGTTGTTGACCTTCCCTTAAGAAATCCGTGCTGGTTAGGGGAAAAAATAGACTTACAATGGAAGAACATTGTATCGTAAATAATGCTTTCAAAGAGCTTAGGAACGCAGGAGAGTTTAGCAATGGGCCGGTAGTTGGAGATTTCATTCTTGGGACCCTTTTTGTGAAAGGGAATTATTTAAGAGCTCTTCCAAAGCTTGGGGAAGACTCCTTGTGCGATAGATATCTGGAAGAGAGCCATGAGAGGTTGGGCCAGATGGTTCAAGCAATTTTTCAGTACTATTGAAGAGATACCATCAGAACCAGGAGAGTATTCGTTCTTGAGTTTTTTATCTTTTCTTTCACGTGTTCGAGGTTTGGGCACAGCTTTTCATGTAGGAGTAGTATTCAAGATCAACTTCAAGCCCATGGTTGCAAAATGATTGGCTGAAAAAGTGGGCAAATAAATTTGCGATTATCTTAGGATCACCGGAGGAAGTGTTAGACAATTTTAAAGTAGCTGGATAGTTGTCAGATTTTCTTTTTGTGTTGATGAATTGGAAAAATCGTTTCGGATCGGAGATCATGGTATGCTGGAATTGGTCTAAATATTCGAGATATAGAGATTCACAGAGTTCGGAAAAGTGGGTATATGCGTGGAGATAATTGGAAAAGTCAGAGTGCGAACGAGATTTTCTCGTTGCTGCTCTCGCAGCATTTTTGGGAGATCTTTTTAAACTCTAAAAGGCTTTCATGCAATATTTTCACATACCGTTCATAGCTGTCATATCCAATTTAATGCACCGCATATATGAATTTTACCCGACTTAGACGTTTTTATTTCTAATATGTACAAAGAGTATGTCGATAATTTCACGTTTCCAGTGATTGTACGTTTATTAATTTTAAACGATCCACTTAGGGGGGTACGTTATATCTGTCAACCCAAGAAAGACGAGAGCAAAATGGATGAATCTGCGTTGAACAGCCTCAGTTCGAAGGGAATGGGTATCGTGATAGGGTGACCATACTTAGCTAGCATATTCAAGGCTTTTTCTAATAAATGTGTTGAAGAACTTCTTAGACCAGCGTTTCACAAAACCAAGAACGGAGTTAGCTCTGCTAATAATGTTCTCACTATGACAGCGAAAATTTAGTTCTCTGTCACAGATTACACCCAAATCACACAATAAAGCGACGGAAGAGACAGGCTCGTCTAAGATAAGATAGGAGCTAGGGAATGGTGAAGACGCCTATGAGTATATGTAATAGCTTGGCATTTGCTGACATTTTGCATCAGGTTGAAAAGTTGTTCAAATCAGCTTGAAGTAGCGTAAACAAATAAATAAGAGTTTTCGATGATACAGTTAACGTGGTTAATAGACAAAATAAAAATCAGAGGGCCAAGATGGCTACCTTGAGGCACTCCGAATATGGCTATGAAGAGGTCGGATGCAGAGCATCTAAAGAGGACTTTGTATTGCCGTTCTTTAAGGTAGGATTTGATCCACACAATTTTTTTTTTTTTTTTTTTTATAATTTGCGCGCACCAAATGGGATATGAATACCATTAAATTATATCAGGGCACGGGCGTTTGCGGAAATTGAGAGACAGAGAAAGAAAGATTGGTGAGTGGGTTTGAAACTTAGGTGGAATTAAGTTTCAGTAAACTCCAAGGGTGGCGTCCAGATAACTGGGGAGCTTGTTTGTTTTGCTTTTTGTCGTTGCTCATGATTCACAGTATATTAATATATAATTAATCCGGATTAAAAGCCAAGAGCTTTAAGTTTAAAAAGAATGATTCCGTGCGAGATCTTATCGAAGGCAATTGATCATTGATTCTTAACAATAAAAAGTACCTGATTCACGTATCTTAATAACTGCAACACTGTCCGGCTTATATGACCAACGCCGAACCTAAACAGGTGAAAAGGTACTGCACTATAGATACATCTCCAAATTCACATACGTATGTCATCAAGGGTTATTGCGTGCAAGCAATGACATCTACAGACGAGGAGGGAAATATAGTTCAATTCATTTGCACTTGTCCTTCCCTTGCTCAGGGCAACTCTAGGAGAATACCTCTTCAACGATCTGAAATAAATCAGAAATACTAGAGTCAAAAACTCAAAAGGAGTCTATGATGGTATCACAATGGACCTGTGTGGGTCGATGACTACTTTTGACCGATTAGATTTTAAGTGTGGAGTCGGAATGTGATTACTGCTATTCTGTGATGCCAGAACTAGTAATTGATCTGGCTATATCTTTGGGTGAACCAGCACCTACATATGTATGTCATCTGCTTCAAGATGGGAGTTACTGTTAGGTTGTTGTTAGGCATTGATAAGCACTATTCCGCAGAAAAGACCACTACGTCCTGGCGATTGATCAGAAGTAGTCTGGTTCAGGTTGTTTAATACGCCTTAGTCTGTATCCCATTGTGGTACATGTATATAGATTCTTAAGTAAAATTCTTGCCATAAGAAACAAATAAATAAAATTTACATTATCAGAGAGCTGTTTAAATCGTTCTTCTGAAAACTGTTGTCATTTTACATCATAGATCGTTTCTTCTAACAAGTAATTCTATATCTACTCGTACCTACGTCGCCGATACTTTTTCCACATATTCGACAAAACAAGACCCAGCCGATTCGCCAGTTATTCTGAATTTTAAAACAAATTCCCTTCTCGAAATCTCTTTCAAAACAATTTAATTTTCCATCTGAGTCATTACTCGTATACACAAAGTACTGATTAAATAACCTTTAATTTAATCACGCACTTCAATTGGCATAGTATGATGAATTCCCGCATTAAAAAAACAAAGTACATCTATGCACTTTTACAACATCATGAATCATTTGATTCAGAAATCACTAAGTGATTTTTCATTGCATAATTTTACAATCGCTACAACACATCCTTACTCATTTCGCTAATAATAAAATAAACTGCATCTCACAATTCAATCCTCGTCGAGACGTTTGTAGATAGTAAAATATTTATTTATTGCCGCGTGTAATACTGATTCACGAACGACAATGATTTCCCCTTTTTTTTCTGCAATATGAGTGGGTGCCGCATCGGGCATCGGATACAATACACTTCCAAACTCCGCGCGCAACATGAAAGATTGGAAATCTCTAAAATACCTGGCTGTATGAGTATCAATACAAAAATTATTACCGCCAGGCAAAGGACGATATACTCCAAAGAGTCATTGAAGTAACACACGATGTTGTAATATTCAATTAACAACCACTCGTACATCGTGTTGACATCGATAAATTTCCGATGAAACAATACCGCTCGGGTTCGCTTGCATCCACCCACTTAGTTGCAATTAAAAAGCCACAAATGATATGCTGTCGTTGTTGTAGCTAGTAGGTTCCTTTTATATTTGTGGTTTACATTTTCATGTTCTTTCTTCTGCTTCTTCATGATGTATAATAGATACGAGCGCCCGTGGAAATATGCAACTTACTACACCCACGCTAAGGTTTTTTGTTGCAGTAATCAAAAAGTTGGTTGATTTAAGAAGCCCCACCAAATGCAGCAGTATAATGGAATAGAGTCGACTGTGTTATTCAACCCCGCAGGGAGGTAATACATGCAAACATTGATACAAATATGTCTGCAAGAAACTGGCCTCGTTCTTGGAATCCATTGTTGCAATCCAGCAATTAATGCTGACAGTTGTTGGGGAAAATGTGTCATTGGGGGTTGAATATGCGGAAAACTCGTTTTGAATCAATGAACCCGATTTGAAATAATTTTTACGGGAACAGTTTGAATTATAGTGCTTCATTCAGTTTTTGAGGGCATCATTTTTTAGAGTAAAAGGTGGAGCAAGCGATACTTGGAGTAATAAAGATTTTACGAAAGTGGAAAAAGGAAAAAGTCAATGCAAACAAATTTTTAGCTTATTCCACTTGAACTTCGAAAGCATTCCATATGCACTATCTACAGATAGATGTGGAATAGGCTGATGTATCGTTCTTCCTGTATAGACCGTATGATTACTTCGACCTAATTTTGCCGCTCCCCATCTTTCATTTCATATCTCCACGTCATAAATAATGTATCTCAAAGTTTGTTGATCTCTTAGAACTTCATTACTCGCTAATGTCGACTGTACTAAATGACAGGTTGTTGATGGGATTTAAATGACCTTGGTTATTTTGGGGTTAGGTACCGATAAGTAATGAAATTTCTGTACCTCCTCCATGAAGAAGCATATAATCAATAATGTAATCACCTTCGTCCTCAGTGACAGTTACACGTCTGAATACCAGCTAAGATAAGTGGCCAGAACTCTTGACCAAACCCATTCTTCTGTTCGACGAGCCTATAGAAGATACTTGGAAACCGGTGCTTTCCGTCGTGTAGGGCATGGTCTGGTGGAAGCCCAAATACAACGCAGCGAGATCACCATGTTATTGTTGCGACATCGCTGCGAAATTGGAATGCACGTAACAACGATTAAGATCCAACGTTTTATAAGGGCCACACAATAAGTAAAAGATCTATTGTGCGCCGAGTGGACAGTTAGACAGAGGTTGTGTTAAGTGAACTTGAACTTAATGGCGATTTTGGGATCTGTCTACGAGGTTGTAACAGACGCAGCTTATCAAATAAAATAACAAACAATATACATGTTTCCTTCTCCTAGTGCCTTAAAATTTGAAGCCAATTAGTTGCTGTGTACTGTTGTACATAAGAACTGAGAAGACGGTAGTCAAATAATTTCAAGAAGTTACAACTTTGGTGCAATTACCATCACTTTTATGCAGGTTCAAGCTCTTAAACCCTGTCACCTCCTCGTACCCACCCAAAACGTCTGGCAGTGGTTTTACATGACAATCATTCTTATTCTCACAGCCTTGTCACCTGAAACAAGTTGACAAGTACAATATTTCTATTCCCATTAGTCCATTCAAGTAACAAAGGTTATTTACCAGTATTAAAAGTTCGTACAATTTCGCACGAATTTTCAAGTAAAATGAGGTTACAAATGACAGTTGTCACTTGGACTACGGGAATAAGAATGATTATGAGGTGTTGATGCTATGACGTAATTGAAATGTCCTTTTAGAGATGGTCCATCCCATAAATGGCGTGCAACCAACCGCTAATGAAATCTTATTTGCAAGTATTGAGTAAAACGTAAGATTTTATTGCATACGCTTTGGTGCTTGGATTTTGGTTTCATTGCTTTTCAATCTAGTGCCTGCCTGGGAAAGCATATGTTTCAAAATGACAAGGTTCCATAACATTATTATTATTATTTGTGTAGGGTTATCTTGCACCCCGACCTAATGGTCTATTGTGTCCCAAAAATCCAATTTCATGGCATTTCAAACTGAAATTATAACCAGATCTAGCGCCTGGAAGTATATTATCGAAAGTAATGTATTCAGATATCATTGCATACCTCTTGGTGCTAGGATTTTTTTTAAGATAGTTATGTTTTATTGCGACATCGCTTTCCAGTATTTGGAAGTAATGTCTAAAACGGATAAAATAACCGACTAACATGTCCCTCAGTCATGTATGGATATGTAGTTCGCATTTTGGGCACTTAAGGGTTAAATATCTAGAAATTTACTACTGCAAATTGATGGGCTATCGCCTTGGAATTCTTTGTTGCTGCTCTCTACAATTTGTGTCAATCATTTTGTTCACCTGCTGCAGATGCATTTCGCAATAAAACACGCCTTATATGTTTTATTGCACAAAGACTCGTTCATAATTGGTTAGTAAATGCACACGTTCTCTTTACCTATAAAAAGTTTCATATATAGGTAGGAAATTGTTTGAAATTCTAAAACAAACTGAGCAGTGAACATAGAATGATATACGGTTTCAGTGTTATTTTTCTCCATACTGTCGTTAATATTTCATAGCGTGCCACGCCTACTTGACCGTTCTATTAATATCTTACCAACCAAAGCATTCAAAGTTATACAGCACCAAATGGAATAACAGTGCAAATTGCGTGTAGTTCTATTTTTGTATATCTCTTGTAAATGAATCCCCTTCCTTCAACCATTTGTATGGCATTTCTTCAGAGGTAGCACACATTCCATGCATATCTGCACACGCCGCACTAACCCAATTTCATGGAGGATTACTACCAACATTCCAGTGTAGCCTGTCCATTCAACTTCTTACCGCTAGATTTCGTAAGTTACACATACCTACTTCTGTGTATCCATGAATTACTTTTAATCAAACTAGGAATTCGTTTGCAATTTATCACCGTATTATGTCAGTTTAGCTTTACCAAGCCTGATATTACTGTCACCGGTGTATACGTTCGATAAACCAACATTAAAGGCCGAACTAAAAATGCTCATGTTCTAGTAGCTAAGCAGACACTGTGGCATGTAAATGAAAATAACTCTCAAGCAGTCATGTCGCATGACTTACGTGAACCCTCGGACACTAATTAGAGGTGATTAAATAATCGCATGGTCAGATATTTGGCATTTTGCTCTTTCAATTCGATTAATTCAGCTTTAATGGTTACAACGGCAGCTACAAGTATTATCTAATCGGCTGTCTGGAGTGGCGTGTGCTTAAGATGAAAAATATTTTCCCCAGATACGAGTGGTTAAGTGGCGTTGAAAAAATAAAATAAAAATCTGTTTATGCGTAGGTTTTTCTTATGATTTATGTTAAATGGGAAATCAGTTGGTTGGAAATTCGATAGCTCGGTGACAGAGAAATTTAACGATTTCCTCATAAATGTTCATGCTGTAACCATAGAAACTTATTAACATCTTTTTGACCTTAAAGTGTGTTCGAGTTTGGTAGTAATTTTGTTAGGTCTTTCGTTCTTATGTCATGCTAGCTCTAGTCTAGTCTTTTTTTTTTTTTTTACTGACGATGAACATTGAAGTGTTGCAAAAGTTACCGGTGTTGCATAATTCCAACCGAAATAGATCAGCTTTCCCCGTATACAGAACCAGTACATCTCAACTATTATCTATGTATCTCAAAATACAGTTTACATGTAGAACTACTCGTACCATAGCAACTCCGCTCATCGCGTCTTCTCGATGTCGTGCTAATCAAATTAATTCACGACAATTTATAGCCATTAATTGTCATGTCGTCTACAAGCGAGTGTCTTAGCTGAGCTACAGTACATGGAAAAATTGCCGTGTAGACGATTTTCCGCTCAAGTGATATTTTCATTCAGTAACAGCAACATTGCATGTTGGCGGCGTCTGCACGTCGTTGTCGCGCAATTCTTTTGAATTCCAGTGCGGCCCCCGGTATCCCTTCATCTGCGACATTTTATCCGAAATTAGCCAACAAGCCATGTGTCTTACAACATTCATTGAACCGTTTTGTGGTCATAAAGTTGCAAATATAAACATTTTCGTTAATTAAATGCAATCACCCTGTGTTTGCTAATAAATATTTCCATGCAACAAATCGACGTCTTCATTGAAGCGGTAAGAGAGTAGCACTTAGCACGAATGTTGATCTTTATTTTTTATCTTTTTTTTGTGCAACATGTTGCGGTATGTCAAAGTCCACAATTTATTTGTGTTGATGCGGCAGCGTCATTGCTTAGTCACGTGTGGCTGTTATGTGCAAGAATTAATGCAAAAATGCGACGATTATAGTCTAGCTACCAAAACAGAATGAAGGGTGTGGGCGGTTGTCTTGAGACGGCGGGATGAATTTGTATGGAAATATTGTAGTGCGGAACAACATTTAAAAGGTATTTACAGGGGAATGTGTATACACATGGGAGGTGTGTAGCCAGGAACTGTGGGGATGGCTTTTCGTCTAAATATTGAGGATGCTAGACTCTGGTACATTTGATGTTCTTGAGGTAATCTCAGCACATGACTGCCAGTTAAATCATTTTTCTCGTGATATTTTCTTACTGCTTTTGACCATGAGAAACTATTTTGTTTTAAGCGTAAGTCATGGAACATGAGACGTAAGTTGCTATTGCGTCAGTACTTGATTAGCATATTGATCAAACCGTGGGATTGGCATTTAATTAAATACAATATCAGACAAGACGATAGACCTATGTATACAAATTGTTCTATTAAATGAATAAAGGTGCAAAGAGTTGAGAAGTATCTGCAAAGTGTTAAATGAACTAACTAACATGTGCATACATCACCCTGCCACCAAAGGTGAGAACACTACATAAGGAAGAATTTTGATACCTCGTGGATTAAGATGACTGTGTCAAACTTGGAATGGAAAACTCTTTCAATTGCTTTTCAGAAAGTTCAGTTGATACCGAACTGATTTACGAAAACTCGACTCTGACAACTACTTTCTTCGACATTCTGTACTCTAACTCGTTTCAAGGACGAATCTTTACAACGGGTGGCAAAGAATATTTGGAATAACCAGAGGCTACTGAGTGTTGTAAAATCAGTAAAGTGGTAGCCGAAGTGACATTGGGATACATTGGGATACGACAGAAACCATGGTATGATAAAAAGCGCGAACAAAAATAATTGATATACGAGTAGGCTTCAAAATACATCGGGAACGTACTAGCACCTACGGGTATACCAAAGGACACATGCAAGATTTTAGCTCAAGGAAATCTTGTGGCAGCTTTCTATAAACCCGTAACGCACCCACGCTTAAAATTAAACTCTACTTTGCCTCGTTCTGTGGTCCTTGATTAACTCTGTCGGACTTTTCTGTTCCGCTATTGCCTGTTCCTTTTATAGTTGTCTTTCGCGTTGTTTGTAGTCTTGTGTGTTGATTGTGGTTTAATTATTACGATTGCTACAGGACTACTGTGGAAAGAACAAAGGTGTTGATCCGCTTGCACGCAAGTGGCCAATTGCCAAACATCGTCTTCTCTGATGAAGCAACATTTCCAATTGAGCAACTTGTCAACAAGCAAAATGATCGAGTTTACCTGCCAGAGAGGTCATACGATAAATTTGACAAAAGAATGGCCACCAGGAAGCAAGCGCCACCGTTTTTGATGGTTTGGGTCGCAACCGACCGGTGGTCGGTCTCCGCTCGTATTTTTGGACCGTGGCGTTAAGATAAACGCGATGGTTTATCGTAAAACTGTCTTGAAAGCTCTGTTGAAGCCATGGGCACGCAAACATTTCGGCCAAAGACCCTGGACATTCCAACAGGACTCTGCACCTTCCCACTCTGCACCACAGCCCGAGCAAATAAAGAATGGCTGCGACAAAACGTTCCGCACTTCATTTCCTCGACACAATGGCTATCGGATAGAATTTTCTGTCTGGGGCATTTTGAAGGCCAAGGTTGGCACTAAAAAAATACCAAACAAGGGACGCGCTCAAGTTAGCGCTTCGCCGGGAATGGAAGCGCTTTCCACACACTTGCGATAAATTTCTTGACCGTCTCAAAGAAATTGTTTGTGCCAAAGGTGGCCATATCGAAAATATTAATTAAATCATAGAATTTGAATAAATTTCCAACATTTTTTTATTTGGATTCAATAAAAAATATATGTAGTAGCACTTCAAAATTTAAAGTTTTTAGTATCTTTTGAGTTGCATACGTTGCTGCGAATTTGTATATCTGGTTTAACGTTGGTAATGAAACCTTAAACTAGAGTGCTTACATAATTATTTGAGGAAATTGGTTTGAATTGCTCAAATATGATTCTTATCTAACCAGAACTGTCTCAAGAAATCGAAAAAATAATAAATTGCCTTAAAACTACAAACATCTTCTAGTGTTATCAATCATCAACTTAACACCATAACAAAGGTACAAAGGCTAGCATTGACTGAAAATCTAGTAGAACAGGAATTCTATATAGGTACCTGCAGCCAAGAATGCTCTAAGAATAGGTCAGTCGGCGAGGTTTTATTTGGGCTTCTAAACAACTATTAAAGCGCAAATGTTATCTCCGACTACCTGACTATATTTGAAGAAATGAAAAAGCAGCTCAATGAAAGAATTAAACATGAGTCCAAGTCCATCTACACTCTTATCCACAGCTCGAAATCGACATAGGCATTGGCGATTGTTTTCAAGAAACACGAAAGCTAGGAAACTTAAATAGGTTGCTTGGCCAGAACAGGCTTTTCCAATCAAAGGCTCTAGTAATACCGAAAAGTGCCCCCTAGGCCTTACACGAGATCATATTACTATTTTTATTGACAGTAATGCAATCAAAATTTATTGAGCTTTGTCATAAAGAGCTCCGGGGCATTGTCCTTGACATAATTTTAAACGCTGCTGGGTCATACGCTTGGTGGGCAATGAAGCAACTATTAATTGGCAAAGAAAGGGTATACCTTCGACCGTAAACAAATCGTCAAAACAGTTAAAATCTCCACTCTATTCGTAACAGAAGTGAATAGAATGATTAAAATCATACGATGTGAAGAAGGCTTTTGTGCACACATCACTTGGTATAGCCCACTAGGTTTCCACACTGAAACTAATCGAGTTCTTGAGGACATAAGGCAGTTTATGCGTCAAGCCATTAGAATAACTATCTGATAGTTCGAGGTCGAACAATTGGAAATTTTGCAAATTTATGAAAGCAATACGAAGCCCGCAGTGACCTTAAATAAGAACCGACACGTTGTCCTAAAGACAGACTCCTTCATTTCGGTAGCGTCCACACGAGACATCACAAAAGTTTGATAAAAAGGACATCCACGCCCCACACTAACCTAAACAATTATATTGTTTATTGAAATTTGTGTAGAATAGTTACACGAGTCTTGCCAGTGTAGCAAACTAGATTGGTAGGATGGATAAATGCGGGATGTTAGGTCACTCCCACTGAACTGCAAGTTTTAAGCCCTTAAGGTTGGCTGGTGTATTTTTTTTTTTTTTTATAATTTGCACATGTGAAAGGGGTTATTAATACCCTTATACTAATTTTTTTAGGACACGGGCGTTTTTGAGGAAAGACAGATGGGTGTAGTTGGTTTGAAACTCAGCTGGTATTAAGTTTCAGTGAACTCCAAGGATGGCTGTCCAGATAACTGGGGAGCTTGTTTGTTTTTGTTTTTGTCGTTGCTCATGATTCACAGAATTTTTTTTCCGTCCTCCTGGTGTCATCATCACGATCAAGTTGCATTTTAGCCATATGACCGCCCTACTGCCAGTGTTATGCCTTCGCAGTAGAGTTGCCATAAGCTTTCGCAATTGATCGACTTTTTATTTATTTCATGCGAAATAACATCAGGATTCGAACCGTGAACCTGTAGCGTTACAAGCGATGATGTTACCACAGTCTTTTTAAAGTTCTCCCAGATGTGTTCTATTGGATTAAAGTCTTCTTTCTTAAGGAAATAATATCTTCATTAGACCTGAGGAACTCCTCCGCAGCTGTAATTATAGCTTTCATAAGGAAAGTTGAAGTACTGCCGCCCTAAAAAGTGGTCTTCGGCACAATAGATCTTTCTGGTCGCAGTGCCTACACACCATTTGGGCGTTAAAACAAAAAAAAAAAAAAGCCCGTGCACCCGTTCATATGAAATGCCACCTCAAACCATACTAAATCCACCATGATAACCCACCGTTCCCACGGGAACACATGTGACATGCCGCACTTTGCACCTACTGTAAACATGTTAGCGACCATCTCGGGCCACATAAGGATATTCTTGACTCGTCTGTGAAAAGAATCTTCTTCCACTGACCAGTCATCCAACTAACATAGTCGCGAGCGTAAGCAAATCCGTTTCTCATGTGCTATAAGAGCACATGTCCACTCAGAACAGACGAACCTACAACGCTATGACAACGCCCCGAGAATCCTATAGTTCCGGCCCATCTGCCAAGCACCAAAACAAAATCACTACTATTTCACAAAGTAGCAAGACATGATGATATCCCACCAGGCAGCAAGGGGTTGGTCTCTGTCTACCACCTGTTTTTGGTGTGGTTTTTCATGTGAAAATATTTATTTTGCATTTATTTTATGTTTGAATAGATAAAATGTCAGATGTAGCGAAAACAACCGAATGGAATACGTGACTATTACTATTTATTGCTTGAAATTTAATTAACTTTTTTACGATTTTGTGTCATAAAATAAAGGGAAATTGTATGAAAGGATTTCAGTGTCTTCCGGAAATACCTTTAATAGCTTAAATTCGTACGCACCCACGCAAAGTTGCGGGTGGTTTTCTGAGGATCCCCGGCATTTTTCCTCATTTATAATTGAATATTTATCATTTTTATTCTTAGCCCTGTTTTGCGTGAACGCTATGCCATTGAGTTGTACTTTGAGTCGGATATCTGCCGATATCCAAACGAGTCTAACAGTGACTGATTCTCTGTATATGAACAAAATCTTCAAGCGTTTCAAGATGTGGGTACTGAAAGGATTAAAGTAAACCGCACATCGTGAAGCAGGATTTGAGACCATACTCAATGTATTACCTTTTTTGCACAGGAATCTGCAGCTAGAAGTGCTCTAAGATTAAGCCAATCTGAAGGTTTAAGGTCAAGTTTGACGGTGCATGCGCAGATTTTACGCAAATACATGGACAGAGACTACATAGTGCCCTATTTAATCTTTCATAAGCCGTTTTCCAGTTCATTTCCGAATCGGGAAGAATGGGAAACTAATATCCCACTAAATGGCAACTCCATCTCCATCTACACTAATGGATCTAAGATGGACGTGGGGAGTAGGTACAGGGATTTTTTTTTCTGGAAAACTCAGTTTGAACAAGTCAATTCGACTTCCGGACTATAACAGTGTTTTTCAAGCGGTGGTCTTGGCGGTGGCAACAGCTGCCCGGGACGCTGCAATGAAAGCTATACCACCAGATGAAATCACCTTTTTCATTGACAGCCAGGCAGCGATAAGAGCGATTTCCGCCACACATATAAAATCGAAGCTTGTGCGTTGCTGTCGCGAAGAGCTACGGGTTCTTGGTACGCAACACAATGTAAAGCTCTGCTGGGTACCCGGAAATAATGGCGTTTCAGGAAATGAGAAGGCTGACGACCTGGCAAGGGAGGGCTCAGCTCTAAATCCTGAACGAGCTGACTCGTCAATTCAGACACCACTTTGCAACCTGAACCTAGAATTTAGAAACCAAATATGGGGACGGAGATCACTAGTATCCTGTGTAATTACAAGAAAACTCTGGCCGCTCTAAGATAAAAATCGTACCCAGCAAATTCTACATCTTATCTGGTTTAGTGGCGATGATAACTGGACCTAACTTGTTACCTTATCACACAAAGAAATTGGGAATAAGCGAAGAAGATATGTGTAGAGGCTGCAGCAATGAGCATGTACACGTGCCATTGTCCAGGACTCTACCACTTTAGATTCAAAATACTAGGGAAATATTTCTTCCAAGACTTAGAAGAACTACCAAATGTATCGGTAAATAAGATAACCTAATTTATAAATGTATCGGGTTGGTTTAAGAACCCATAGAGTTCACGAGTGGGGAAGCTACGATCCTTGTGGATCACAATGGATCTACATTGATCTAAGTGTGGCGTAGTAGGTCTTTCACCCTCTACGGTAACCCATCAAACCTAACCTAACCTAAACCGCACATCGTGGAGTTTGAGATTCTTTATTACAAGCATCGATGTAGCTCTCTGCAATCACTATGTTCACAATTGACGGATTCTAACACGTTGGTGACTTGTTCTGTTGCTAAACATGCAGTTCAGCGCAGAACAATTTATTCGTATGGTCAGCTAAAAGCTTATATAACCAAAACTTCCATTTCCCAACAGATGCTCTTCATGCATGGATAATTCAGTCTGGTAGGCCATAAGTACGGTTTGCTGAAACTACCAAAAAGTCAGAGACGTTTTCTAATGACTTTACTTTCTCCAAATCTACTTAAGCCTTCCTACAAGATCCTAATAAACAACTGAGCTATCAACACTTATTAACAGCAATAAGTCGTAGACACTAGAGTGGTACAGGTTTGTACTCCTTAGTTCCCAAGTAGGCAGTCGAAGTAAGTGTGGCAGGTATGTACATACCTTCTGATCAAAAAGTACCCGGAATTTTTGAACAAACCGAAAACAGTTCAATTATTCATCGATATTCATTTTATTCCCTTCAAAGTAATCTCCATTGCAAGCAATACACATATTCCAACGCTTCCTCTAATCTTCAAAAGACTTTTCATAGACCGATTTTGGAATCGCCTTCATTTCCTTCTTCGAATTCTCCTTTATCGCCTCAATCGTCTCAAAACGCTTTCCACGAAGTGGTAACTTGAGTCGTGGGAATAGGAAAAAGTCACAAGGAGCTATGTCAGGTGAATATGGAGCTTGCGGAACGGTATCAACGTTGTTTTTGATCAAATAGTCGCGTACAAGATGAGATGTGTGAGCCACAATGCTGGCCTCTTGCGACGAACATTTGTCGTGGTTTTTTGGGTTTTGGCTCGCCTGAGAAGCGCCATTCCGATGATTGTTGGTTAGTTTCGATGTCATATTCATAGACCCATGTCTTGTCACCGTTAATGATGCCATCGATAACATTTTGGCCCAAAAAAATCATTTCTTTAGCGACATTAATGCGATGCTGTTTCTGCAACAAATTCAGTAAATTCGCAGAACACAACAAACACTGACTTGTTTACAAAGCTATCACGCACAAACTGCTGACAAATGGCGCTCAAACAGATATTTGAGCGCCAGATGACAGATGTACCAACCTAAAAAAAAAAAAATCTCAAGCGCGGTTTGTTTGGTTGGGAAATTCCGGGTACTTTTTGATCAAGTCCTTCGCTTGCATGAAATTGCAGTCGAATGCTTTCCAATACGAAGCTTTGGTGTTGATCATAAGATACGGGTAGATGAACATGATCATGTCACACATTCGAGGAAGACAAAAGGTCCTATATTATGAAATGCGAATATTGACAACGGAATTGAAGACTCTACGTTTTTCACTTGCCTGTAGGTGGTCTTGCTCATCGACTCCTTTTATATTTGAAAGCCGCTAATCTACACTTTGACCAGGAACGACTCTAATCGAAATTTGTTTAAGGATCCTTCGCATTTACGAGTAGGTGGTAAGAAATAACATACCTGATGGCTCCTTCAAATGCATGACAATATATGTACATTTCATTTCCTTAGTTAGACTTTATTTGCCCTTTTCATGAAGGAAGAGTATTTCTCATTTTATGGTTGTTGGGTGCGCTACTATAACAACCAGAACTTTCAAAGAAATTTCCGTACGAGCCACTCTTTTAGACTGATAGACTTAAACTTGTAGCATATTTTACTTCACTGACGAATGTTACTGACTAGCCGCACCTTACAGCTTTATTGCTGTCAGAAACGTATTTTATGTACATACCACTTTTACCAGAACTTATTTATATACCTCCAACTGACAGTAATGTATACTCCCCTTCTTCGAATCCACTCCCATTTGCCATTCATAAAAATGCAATCTTTTACGTTACAAAGAAAACAGTAGGCCCATTCAGAGGCAAATTCCACGTACGAAAAAGGGTCACCATAAAGCTTACAACATTTACTTATCCATCAGCACGCCATGTTAACTATCACAACATCAATTCATATCCAGGTTCTCCTCCAATGCTACTACGAGTATACTTCACAGAATCAATTTCAATTTATTTTAACACAAACGAACGAGTTAACGATATACTCTGAAAGTATCTACGTGTGATGTACGTTTGATTTACGTATCCTGTGAGTTGAAAGTATCGTTTCTTTTGTTCACTTGATTACTATGAGTCCTATTCTGACTCTGAAAGGATTTAGAAAAATTCCTATTGTCCAAAAATAGCCAGTCATTCCGGAAGCATATGCTCTGTTCAGTCATTGTTGCTGCTGCACACACGACGACCGACGTATCACCTCACCCCCAACGACGACTACGTTAACCAAATGGCAATAGCAAATGCTTTCGTGAGTTATTTCAGTGACGTGTAGAACGGTGGCTGTCAGCCGTCAGCTGTGGTCACTTCCGTGAGATTTATTTTTAAATTAATTTAACAGAAAAAAAAAAAAAATGAGGCCGACTGAAGGGTGCATGTATCGTTAATATGAGGGTGGAATTGTATTTGATATCAAAAGATTATTTTGTTCGATATGAGTAATCCCCGTCTGATGTAGGCAAAAATTTGCGAACACTGAAGGGTGGGTACAATGAAGTCTGGCATGTGTCGCAGATTACACATGGCGGTTTATAAAATCCAATAAATACGATTGAGGAAGAGATTTCTTAAATTGTTTGGGTTTTACTGATTATACTGGTGCAAGTGATTGGTTTTATGAGGGCATGTGCTTTGTTATCAAAAGGTTGTGTGACTATAAGTACACAATAAGAGGTTAATTGGAGTTGTATTTCAGTTAAGATTGGAGAACAAAGTCAATTAACCAAATGGGAGTAGGAAAACGTGCAAGGGATTTATATTTAATTCCTTGGGGAATGAGTACGTGAGTCAAAAACACACAGCTTAGCTTGTAGGCTTAAAAGGAATCTTGAGCGGTGCTTACTTAAATACAGGATTTTGTTTGCGATTTCAGTTTAAGCGGATAGATTTGGTCGCACAATTCTGAATCTGCTTTCGTTCTCTTTCTGAGAGCTACAGTGCTTATACGTATCGAAATGCTGAGCTCCAAGGCTTTAACTAACTTAATTAGGACAACGGTTCGGTATATTGATACTTGGTACACCGTATGTTCTTAAAATTCAATTATCTTCGTTTCGATCACCTTTAAGTTACAAGAATGTACACTGGTTTCCAAATCTGAAAGCAAAATGTGAACAGAACAAAATAAAGTGTACTACTGGGTCCTTGGAACCTTGGAAGTAAGGCGAATATTATAACAAATTCTCTGGCACAAACAGTTCTCGAAAAAAATTGGAAGGAGTGAGAAGTCGCCCCACCATATCTTAACCAGTCTTCATCCGATTCCAATGATTTTCAAACAAACGCATGGTTGACAGGGTTTTTCAATAAGGACACAACAATTTTGTATTTAAATAAAACACAGAATAATTGAGATATCGGGCTGAAATTTATTCCGGGTGCAGTACACATGTTAAATTTAAGTATGAAATTCGATCTCGTTCATAACCACGAGCACGTTTGCAGCGATCGATTCTTTGGATCCAATTTTCCACCAATCTTCCACACATATCAGCCGGAACGTTGGCAATTTCGCGTTCGATATTGTTCCTAAGGTCCTCTAACGTTGTTGACTTGTTGGCATAAACCAACGACATAAAAATAAAACGATCGGCGTTAAATCGCATGAGCGAGCTGGCCATTCGGACCGGACCATCTCGAGATTACACGATTGCCGAACTTCGCCTTCAATAGATCAATTGTTTGACCAGCTGTGTGGGCATGTGGCACCATCTTATTGGAACCACATATCACTGATGTTAAGTCCATCCAATTCTAGCCAAAAATAGTCTTCCAACATTGCACGATAGCGAACTCCATTGACCGTAACATGGCGAACATTTTCATTGGCGAAAAAATACGGTCCAATCACACCTCCGGCATGAAATCCACACCACACGGTCACTTTGTGTGGATGCAATGCAGTCTCTTGAAGCACATGTGGGTTTGTTGCTGTCCAATAATACATATTTTGCTTATAAAAAAAGCCCTTAAGCCAAAAATGAGCTTAATCGCTGAAGGATTTCAATAAGAACTACTCCACCCTTGTTCCCAAAGGACAAGAAGGGAACCAGCACATTGATGAATGAATAGGACATCCAGATCTACACTGATGGGTCTAAAATGGAAGTAGGAACCGGAGCAGGATTATTCTCCCAACCCTTACAGATTAAAAACTCATACAAACTCCCAGATGTATCCAGTGTATTTCAAACTGAAATCTTTGCGATTGTTAGAGCAGCGTTGACAATCCTAACAAAATCCATCTCGGATTACAATTATTGTGGATAGTCAGGCAGCAATCAAGGCACTGGACAGTGAGGCAATAATATCTAGGACAGTATGTTAATGTCGTAAAGCCCTGAACAAACATAACAATATCCACGTGGTCAATCTCTGAGTGGAATGAGATAGCGGATAAACTAGCCAGAAAAGGATCAGCACTAGGCACAGAGTATACACACACACAAATACTTGTAGATATCCCTATTGGTGTAATGAAAGAGAAAATAAACCTAAGGACCACGGAACGAACCAACACTGCTTGGCTATCAAGAGGGGATTGTGTTATATCCCGCAGGCTATGGCCACAATTAAATGAGGGGAAGAAGCAAATGCTTACTAGCTATGGGGAAAAGGGAAATCCGCATCTTGATACAGAACCAGGTGCACTGACGGGACATTCTGCGATCGGCACTATGGCCAAAAAGCTGGACATAAACTCCCCGGACTACTCCGGGAGCTGTCAAGATGAGGAAGAAATCCAAACAATCAAACACCTACTCTACGACTGCCCTAATCTCCACAACCGTCGCCTTCTCCATATGGGAAACAGATTCTTCGGACAACTGAGTGAGTTGGCACATAATTCGTTGATGGACTTAACGAGATTCATAAGGAGCACACGCTGCTGGTTCGAGTAGGTTATTTTATGTAACTGGGTGCCCTTGTTGACAGAGTTGTCAACAGCTCACTTAGAGCACTAAGAGTCCATTCTGCTCAATATTTAGAACCCTGGGAACCTAAAAATTTCAATCTTCGACCGGTAGGTTAAACCACCCAGATAAATATATAAATCTCTCTAGCTCATCCAGCTCTGAAAAGAAGTATCAGCCAAAAGCACAGCTTCTTTTGGTGGCCAAAGCTGGACAATCACACAGGAGATGATGAACGGATTCTATTTCCTCTATGTCGCTGCAGCTTCTACAGTAGTCGTTATGAGGTAACCATAGCCGTGCTGCGTGATTACCTATCACACAGTGTCCTGTCACGAAACCAACAGCTATACGGATATCCCTTCGACTTAGTTCTGTGAGATTGATAGATCTGTTTTTGTCTTAGACTGTCCATAATGATTTGGCTGTAGCGCATGTATCTAATCGACACCAGCGTTCATTAGTGTCCTCATTAGACTCGATGTCTATCTTCCTGTATAGGTTACTAAGCGGTACACTAGCCACGGAAGGGGCCCGCGAAGGGCTTATAAGTGAACTTTCTCTGGCTAGTTCGTCTGCTCCATGTGGCCCGGCACCTAGCACAGGGTCATTGTGTTGGCCGCTGAGATAACATCCAGTCGTTTTTTACTCCCTGCTGGGAATTCGGTTGCAGTTTGGAATGGGGATGATGTAGTCCGTTTCCGTCCGGAGTCTCAATGTATTCCATCGCTTTAGAATTGAGGCCTGACCTTAGGGTTTAGCTTTCTGCAGACCGGCTTTCCATAGGTTTAGTGCAGTTTTGGCTGCCATGTTCCCGCAGTATATGTCAAGTGGAAGAAGATTCCGTATTGTTTCCAGAGCTGCTGTCGGTGTTAATCTCATTGATCCCGTCACCCCCAGACAGCCTGCCCGTTGAATCTTTGTAACGCTTTCAAGTTGATATTTCTTCTCGAGCGTTTTGCACCAAACAATCGAGCCATAGGTCCAAATGGGTCTTAAGAAGTAAGAATCAGCTAACTAGAAATAGTGTTAGATGAAGTAACATAACCCAAGGGGTATCACAATGGACCAATAGGCTCTTTCCAAGATGCACAGCCCCCCTAAACTAACCTGACCTAAGCATCATTCCATTGTGGCCTTCGCAACATCTGCCATGGTATTTTATATATAAAAGAAAGTACTTAAGTCATAGTCATGGAATTTGTTAGCACATATACACAACTTTTCTGGTACTTAAAACTAAGCAATAACCCAGAATCATTTTTAAGATTACATTTAGTTAAAAGTGTTTAACCAAGCAAACCATTTAACATTGAATACTCTGCTTTAGACTAACATCATACACAAGGTGGCGCACAGAGTCACCTATCCAATTATGTTGGCAACAACACTGGCAGCAACATGAGATAGTGTCATCTCGTTTTGCATAAAAGTCATTTGTAACAAAAGCAACAAAGACAAACAAAAAAAGAGGAAAAACTCGAATCTAATTGGATTTCACAAAACGGTTTTCCTCGATGCCTCTCCAGTAGTGCCCACTGTTTTACGGATTTCAATTGAAAGTTCACACATTATAAAGAAATATGTACCACCAGCTGCCTTCACCACAGTTGGCCAGTAACATTTTTTTTATTTTACTTAAGCAAGTTTTGTATCGAAGCGGCAGCAAAAAAAAGCAGAAGCGAAATTTATGCAAACGCGCGTGTTTGTCTTGCTGCCAGATAATATGCATATGTCTTCCATTCCAGCTGCGAAAGATACCGAACCAGTATCTCAAACTGAGACATCTTGAAGAGGATTTATGACCAAAGTCTGAATCTTTGTGCAGATTCTTTTCATTTATAGTTGTCTTTTTTTTTTTCATTATCTGTCCCAGCAACATGTTGACTTCGTCGTGCGATAATTAAATTAGCTGATTAGTGATTAGCAAGTTTGACAAGCGTTTGCTGGAAGTTGTCTTGAATCTCTCTTTCTTTCGATGATTTACGGTAAATCCTTGATAAATATATGTGGCTTCTTGAATATAGCCATGTGTCGTTTTTGGGTGATATTAAATTTTGACAGCAAACTTGATTTAGTATCTACACTCTGATGTTGGAGACAATGCGATTATTTACAAAAGAAAATTCCTACATGTCGCCACCGAATTGTGTATTTTTTTGGTTGTGGTTTAAATGTAATTCAATTAACTAATTAGTCGGATAATAATTTCAAAAACAAATAGGGAAGGTAGCAGAGGGACTCGAAGATGCCTACTGGGGGTCTAATTAGGGGAGGGACGTATTGAATTTCAGCTGAAACTAGTTTGATAATACCTATAATTAATTTATGTAAATGACAAAGTAGCAGCCTTGAACTTTTTCACGGCTAGAAGATTGACTATGATGAAATGATGTCGTTATGGAGCCTATGTTTACTATAACTGGAGATTTAATTACTTTAAGTAGGTTGTTTCACCAACATTGACAACCAATAGTTTTTATTGCCATACAAGAAGAAGACCGAAAACTCTCTCCGTGTGTGTATTTTCGAATTCAATATTTAAACATTAGGTGATGTAGAGGAAAACTGAATTTTTTTCTTTTTTCGAACAGCATATGTTTGCATGCAACGTTCTTGGATATAGAAAGTATTGCTTGAAATTAATTTTGAACATAATCATTCGGCGCGTTCCAAACACTCTGCTAGAATATAGCAAAGCGACTCGGATGACAGGGTTGTCAAAATTGTCCGCTGTTAGCGCTAGCGGGGAAATGTGGAACGATGAAATTTCTCGCTAGAACACTTAGTTAGATGAGAACAACGTCATCTATCAAAACAATTCATTAGTGATGGGGTCTTCGAATAAAAGCCGTAAATAATCGATACTTAAAAAAAGTTATCGCTAATTATGACTGCTCTAAATGATGTGATTCTCTCTTAGAATTTTCTAGGATTAGTCTACCACTTACTACTCGTAGCTTTCCATTGTAGATCGATAGAATTTGATTAAATCGTATTTTAGATTGCCCTTTGATATTCCAATGCCTTCGATAGAATGAAAAATCGGAAATCGATGGTCAGAATGTGTTATCGATAGAATCATTCCATAATGTGTTCTAAATTGTTGGTAACTAAAGCCGAATAACATTGTACACGGACATTATTTTATACACTATTTATTCGTCGCTAATTTGTAGAGAGACTTCGAATTGACTGCTTAACTAGTTTTCATTGGTTGACTGTATTTTAAGCAAACAAATTCTGCCTGACATTTTAGCTGTACAAAATGTCGAAATCAGTTATTTAGGAAAAATCATTATTTGACTTCGGGACAATACGGTTTTACGGAAACGATTTCAGTGTAAAATGTCAGGATAAATTGGAATGAACACAAATTATAGCATTTGACATTTATGAAGTTAACAGCATTCTTAGTCGATGTTGAGGAGGCCTTGACATACATTTTAGTGCCTAGTTAACATTTAAGCAACCGCCTAAAACTGTTCTTTTTTTTTTGATAGTCTAACTAGATTTTATTAAAAGGTTCAATTTAAACAATCGAATGCTATCGAAAATTATCGAAAGTGACGACTAACGATAGTTACCCACCTCTGGTAAATCTAGCGAGTTTCTAGCTATACGAGTAAGCTGCAGTAAGGCCAATAGGCCGTTCCATGATCTAGCTGTCTATTGGCTAGCGGAAAGAGTACGACTGGAACGCGGCCATTTAGTTCGCATCTGCAAAATAACAGACTTTCAGGTGGATCTACATTCCGCTTTTTTCCTCTTCAGATTCGTAGATAATTCAATTCGAATTTGAAAAAGAGAACGAAGACGTTATTTTCAAAACGAAAGTGAACAAAGTGAAGACCACAATGGTAAAAGTGGGAAGGAATTTCTGCGATTTTGAAGGATTTTCCGAAAATTAATACATTCGGATATTTGAGTGTTGGGGTGGACGAATGCTATTAGATGGTGGACCAGGCTGTTGGCAAAAAAATATTTTTAAAAATTTATTTTCTCTCAGATATGAGTTAATTGATTTTTTAGTGTTCCGTACCAGAATGATATAAACGGGACACTTTAATTCTTTTAATCGGGATTTTCGATTATCCAGGATGAGCTCGGTTTCGAGCGATTAATCGAATCACTATCTGTACTATCAGGCTCATAAACATCCTTCAGTGGAAAATGAATAACCTTTTTTGCATGTTCCTATAGGGAAAGTATTGTTTTCGTAAAAATCTCTGGATTTACAGCCTGTTTCAATGAACCGTGTCTCAAATTATTCCTCCCTATCTGCTTGCACATATTACTCGTATCTATATACGTTGCACACATATTATTTTCTGTGTTCTTTTTCCTCTTTCACTCTATGTTCATCTCCTAAAAGTAGTTTAAGTTTCCGTGAAATCAAGAACTATTCGGAATGAGTTCCGCGTATAATAAACGTTTTGAAGTATTATTTTTAGTGACATCCAAAAGTTCAAAAAATGAGGGTCAAACATTCGGCAAAGTGCACAAAAATATCAATGTCTTTTAAAGAAGTGGACTAAGAGATATAATGACCATGGAAATGTTAGAGGGTGGCCATAGTGTAGTGGATAGTATGTTCGCTTGTGTACCCGAACTGTGCAGGTTCGAGCCTAGGCGGAGAACAGCAACCACAGCCACCCGACCATAAAAGAGAAACGAATAAAATCTAAATTTTTCCAATAACTGAGGCTATAATAGGGCCACTTCATAAAAAGATGATTAAGTTATCTGTCAACTGTTCGAGAAATTTACAGCACTAACTCTGAAGCAAGCAAAAGAAAAACTTTTAAGAAACTAAATTCGAGTCTCAGTACAATCAAACGCAGGCTTGAAGAATCTGCTGTGAAAAACCGAAGTACAAACAAGTCCAAAGGAGGATAAGTTGGGCAAAGCTAAATTGGACCGTGTATACAGTTTTGTCGTCCAGGCATTAATGAAAAATAGGCTAAGTGGAGAAAAAGTGAATACTTCACGACAACCATTAAGGACATTTGAAAGGGTCTGAACAAAGATTACACAGACAAATTGAGCAAAAGTTGCAGCAGAATATGCCACGCCATTATGGATAATAATGGTGACTGGGCACCATACTCGTATTAAATGTAATTGCGAAGCTAATTTTGATGTTAATTTTATGAAATAAAATAAAATTTATTTAATTGTAACCTTTTTATGGTTTTTTGAGACGCGCTTCCTTGAAACATGCTGCAGGTCAATTTTGTTTATTTTATTTAGCGTATGAATACGAGGGGTGACTGATAAGTTCGCGGGCCTAAGGCAAGTGAAAGAAGGGATCCGCTTAAAAAAATGTATTTCTCTGTATGTATAAACCTGTATCTTTCAAGGCCTATCTTGAAACTCGCGCCTTGTGAGTAGGCGCGTTATCCTGCAAAAACAACACTCCGTGCCTGATTTTCCCACGTCGTTTCCGTTTTACGTGCCTGCGTCAACAAATTTTCATAATATTGGCCACTTATCGTAGTCCCTTTTGGCAGGTAATCAATCAGCAAAGCACCTTCTCTTTTCCAAAAAAAACAGTCGCCATAAGTTTCGAAGCCGGCTTTTCCACCGTGAATTTCTTTGGCGGCGGTTTCTCCCTTTTTTTCAATCCACTGCATAGACTGTTGTTTGGACTTCGAATCCTATTGGCGAATCCAAGTCTCATCTACAGTTACGATTCGGATGCAAATTTCGTCAAGATTGTCCCCGGCTAACTCCAAAAAATCTTTGCAGCACTCGAGTCGTCATTGCTTGTCGAACGGCGTGAGCATTTTCGGTACTCATTCTTGTGCAACATTTCCCCAATCCATTCTTTGCTGATGTACAACTAGTCCGCTATCTGCCACATTTTTATTCTTCGGTCGGTCCGAACTAATTTTTAAACTTTTCCGACGTTTTCTTTAGTGACCCCTAACGCACGACGGCTTTACAGGTCCCTCGCCCTTGTTGAACTAAGCGGGCCTATTTTTGACCATGGTACACGAAGGTTCAGAATCCAAAAAAGTCTATGAAATGTATTCGAAAAGATCTTCCTTTATCACGGCGTGGTGCTCAAAATTGCGATAATTCCCGATTTCGGCTGACATGGTGATGTTCCTACTTCAAATAATAACAAAATGAGAATATTATTGAAACGAGGTGATATTTATACTACTAAAGAGTGCCGTAGTTAGTGCTTCACACTAATAGCAAGATGACTGGTTGTTGAGTATTTCAGTCCGCGAACTTATAGCCGCCTCTCGTATTCTAAAAAAAATTGAATTACTTTTTGAAAACACAAATCATTTTGCTTCTAATCGATTTTGCCTACATTTGAAATTTGAACAATTTACTAACGAATAACACATACTCGTTTGGAGTAAGTAAATGCGACCCAGAAGTTCCCTTTATTTTTAATACTATTGTTGTTAATGTCTTCCTTAACTAGGGTGTCCCAAAATTTACGCAAGATTTGAATTTTCCGCCAAATGTGCGGTAAAGTGTTGCCAACGAAAAAAAAAAAAAAAAAAAATCAGCGTGACAGTTCAGGGTTATTAAAAATGGAGTGCTACACAAAAGAACAACGCGTTTTCATTGTAGAGCAATATTTTAAAAATAATGAAGGTTTGGCAGCTACAATTCGCAATTCTCGTACAATTGGTCGGAAAAGTGATTTAACTTCATCAACTGTAAAGAGATTAATTCAAATATTCAAGCAGACTGCATCAATTAGTTATCTTAGACACTTTGCCCGTCCTTCAACAAGTCGTTCAATACAAAACATCGAAGCAGTTCGTGAGAGTGTTGTTGAGAGATTCGGAACCGTGGTCAAGAATTGGACGTTTGGAGAAACTCTCTACAGCGTATTTTCAAGAAAGTTTTGCATCTTCATGCATACAAAGTGATTCAAGAACTGAAGTCTACTGATCACGCACAGCGAAGAGATGCTGATTTTTCGAACAAAATCATTTTCAGCGATGAGGCTCATTGTCATCTTAACGGCTTTATTAATCGTCAACAAATTTGGGGTTCAGGAAATCCACGAGTGATTGTGGGGAAACAAATGCATCCACTCCTTGTCACTGTTTGATGTGGATTTTGGGGTGGAGGCATCATCGAACCATTCTTCTTTGAAAATGCAGCTGGTCAAGCAATAACAGTTAATGGTGCTCGCTATCGCAACATGATAATCCAGTTGTGACCAAACTGCAAGATATGGATGTGGATGACATGTGGTTTCAACAAAACGGTGCCACATGGCATACAGCCCGAGAAACAATTCAATTACTGAGTCATTTCCTGGTTGTGTAATTTCCCGTTTTGGTGATCAGAATTGGCCGCCCAGATCATTCGATCTACCGCCGTTGGACTCTTTTCTTTGGGGTTTTTTTGAAGTCTAAAGTTTATGCCAATAAGCCCACGAATCTTAATACAAACGGGCATGTTACTTTAGATATGAATTTTTATCGAAATCGTGAAAACCGTTTTTGAGAACATTTGCTGAAGTAAAGTACCGTTAGTGTTGAGGCTAGAATGACAATTCTAATTCCGACTGGGCATTAGTCTACAGACCCCAAATACGAGTATAAGTTTGAAGAAAAACCGTCCAGCCTTAGGTATATATAACGGTATTTCACTTACTATCGGGGTTGCGATTTTATTCAATATCAGCATCAACATAATTTTTGACGTATGGTCAAAAAATGGTTCAAGCTTTTCAACGCGTTTTAGGAAAAAGCCAATTTTTGTTGTTTCTTAACTATTTGGCTTAACACATTAACAGCACATATGGAGCAAGTAAGTAGACTCAGTTGTGACAGACAGACCGTGCGTTTTCGAAAACGTCATCTGCTTCAAAACTCTTCACAGTTTCCTGCACGCGAACAATGACGTGTTTCCCCACATTTTAACTAACAAAACCTTATAGAAGCCATCAAATCGATATCAGGTCAAATGGTCATTGTGGCGTCCCTGACCATTCGCAATTTACTTGAAAACTGCAGTGCATCTTCAAAACGTATAATGCTATAAGTCATATTCCAGCGACATTGTGGCATTTCGAACTGAAAAATCATTTTAGAGCCAAAAAATGAAGCGAAAACCACTGCAAAGAATTTCTCTTAATCTCGATAAAAGCCAACTCCACACGAAACGTGTAACATGTCACAACAAAAGTTTCCGCTTCACAACTCTTGACAATCTCCCATTTGTTAAAAAAAAAAAATGCTTTCAAACTCTGAACGAAATGAACCTAAAGCATGTTGAAGGTTGAAACGGATATGTTTTGACTACCCGAACGAAAAAACCGACAGACAATATCGACATATTCCCCGCTTCGATTAGGAGATAAAATATAAAATCGATATCTTATATGGAACCTATTTTTAGATGAACAACCACATGGCAGTTGATGATGTGTTGTGGTGACCATATGAACTTTTAGACACAAAAGGCCAAAACACTCGGTCTATCTATGTGAAATGCATTTTTTTTTTTTATATAATTTACTCTGTGTGTGCGTTCAAAACTCAACTTGATGTCAAATCAGATCAAATCGGTTGACGGCGGGGCGTCATCGTCCTTGTGGGGGTATAATCATCTCAAGCTCTTCTCTTGGAATTAATTTTGAATCTTTTTTTTCTCATTCCAGGTCACACATCGATCAACCGGACAAGTAATGGTACTAAAAATGAATCAATTACGGGCAAATCGACCAAATATGCTGAGAGAAGTACAACTTCTTAATAAATTATCACATCCGAACATTTTAAGGTTAGTTCTCCAAAGTGATTTATTAGATTTATTTTTATATATGTGGGGTCTTGTTCATCTTGGCATTGCTCACCCGCACTCTCGCTTGGAATATTAATTGTAATTTTTAAAGTGTCATAGGATTTATGCTGGGAGTGGCTCTCAGGGTGTTAATAATGTGCCAAGATTTACAATCGCATTAAAAGATTTTATTTTTATTACTTCTTGATTTGGTGATTTTAGGTGATTAATGTAAGCAATTGCTATGGGATGGAAAATATATTTCTTAGAAATATGGTGGGTTCTTGATTTATAATATTATGCAGACAAAGCGGACACAAACGATTTATAACTAATTTGTGTTTTAAATGAGGATTTATGTCGACTCAATCAGGGGTATCCAAATAGACATTTGGCAGTGCATACTCGTATGCCTGCACATCGTAAAGCAGAGTAGATATCGCGTTGTATGTATGTAGATACCTCTTTAGTTTTTGGCGATATGCTAAATTCGTAAATCTCTAGCAAACACTGATTGGCAAGAGTTCTTCGTTTGATCTTACTGACAGAGTTAATAGCGGAGTCAAGGTAGATAAATTAGTTTGGGTACAACCTCTATATTAGTGGTGACTACGGTGTTGTGTAAAATGTGTTTGCTTGTGACCCGAACTGTGCAGGTTCGAGTCCGAGCGGGGAACATTAACCAACAGCCACCCGATCATAAAAGAAAAACCAATAAAATCTAAATTTTTTCGACCACTACATGAAAAAGTAATTTCTGTCGAGCAGTACAAATTCCTTACATCGGCGCTAGACTCGTGTCTCATCGCTCCACCATGATGTAAGCTGCTCAGGACTGAGTACTGAACAAATTCACCAACGGTTTCAAAAGACCACTGTATGATAGTTTGGTAATAGGAATTTGTTCTCCACACCTCAAAGTTCAGAACAGCTTAACTGGTTAAAATGAAATTTATTTCGTTTTTAGCGTATAAATTGACGAGAAGAATCCAGATATCCATTCAGTTGATTACCATTGCTGACGGTGTTGAAGCAGTTGCGGGATTTATGTGTCTGTGCTCAGTTGTGTATGATACGTGGCATTGGTTTTTAAATTCTTTTTAAGACTGTCTCTATTTGATCCTGTTTGGCCGTTGACTAGCTGCTCCAATACGCATATATGTAGAACCGCTTGCATCACATCTTGCCTTGTCGCTTGAACCTTTGCACGCTACATCCAATAGCCTGAACGAGGATAAACAAAGACCTTTTCAAAATCCGTTAAAAACAAAGTACTTCAATTTTTTTTTTTAAAAATAACAAAGTTAGCCACAGATAAGCAAGGTAAATGTTATTAGAAAAGGGTTTCTAAAAAAAAGGTATTCACAAGGCCGTTGCGGCCAAGCCTTTGTTAACCGAAAAACACATTTAAAAAAGACTTGAGTGGGCTCATCGTTACAAAGATATAGATTGGACCAAAATTATTTTCACTGACGAAGCTTGAGACGTGTGTGTTGGACTGCATATGGTGAAACTGTCGTCCAACGAACAGTCAAACATCCGGCAAAAGTACATGTTTATGGCTGTTTCTATGCGGCGAGATTCGAAAAATTCGTTGACCTTCATCGGGAATCTCGATGCTCAAAGAATGATCCAACTGTACAAAAAAGGATTGTTGGCATCCGCTGAAAAGCTGTTCGGACGTGGAAATCGGGTTTGTCCTACAAGAGAACAACGATCCGAAACATCGTAGTCGTATGTCAGGGCTTCAAAGAGGAAAATGGCCAGATCCCAATCCGATTATGAAGCAGAGGATCAAAGGAAAAAATGAAGGGACAATAAAACAGCTTACACTGCAAGAAAAAGAACACGTGTTAAAGGGGATATGAATACCCTTGTACTAATTTTTAGAACACGTGCGTTTTGTGGAAAGGGGAAGAGACAGAGAGAAAGACAGAGCGGTATAGTTTGAAACTCAGGTGGTATTAAGTTTCTGTAAACTCCAAGGGTGGCTGTCCAGATAACTGGGGAGTATTTTGTTTGTTTTCGCTGTTATTGTCGTTGCTTACGATTCACAGTATTTTTTCCCTTTCCATTTTTAAAAAAATTGTAAAAGCCTTTAAAATAAAAAATGTTGTTTCCCTAAGTCAAGCGGTTGTTTTCCTTTAGATCACACGCTTTTGTCAAACACACTGTATAGATACATAGATGCGAATACGTGCGACCCAGTCGTGCAGTTTGTTATCATTATGTCCCAACTCAAAATCCTTTTTGCATCATCGTCGGATAAAACGGACTTTCTACATAAATTGTGTTGGAATTTGCCAGCCAAATAAGTTGAAATAGAATGGCTTCCTACGCAAGGACACGAAATGCCCTATTTTTGTCACGGTTTTACACAGTGTGCCAAATAATATCCCGCAATAGTTCTAGAAAACCCAATTAAAACACGATTTCTGTTTATTTTTCGGTGTTCTTATTCGAAATATTCTCCTCTCGATTCAATACACTTGTTATATAATGATTCTTGTTCAATAGTGCTACAATGCCTGCTCTAGCTTATTTTGCGGAATTGCCTTCAGTGGCCATTTCGAAGCTGCTTGAATGGTCGGAATGTCGTCAAAAAAGCATCCTTTCAATTGCAATTTCAATTTCGTGGACAAAGAGAAGTCGCACGGTGCCAAACACACACTTGATTTCGAGCAAAAATTGACGAACAATGAGGGCTGTGTGACTCGGTGCATTATTGTACAGAGACCATCTGGATCGCGATATTCGGGTCGAATACGATGGATTCTGGTCATCAAACGCTTCAAAACTTCAAGATAATATGCAGCAGTAACTGTTTGACCAGTTGGAACGAATTCGTTGTGGATAATTCCCTTGCTATCGAAGAATGTGATGAGCATTGTCTTCATTTTTTGATTTCCATTCGGCATTTTGACGTTTGGTTTGTGGATCGTATTGGAAGTTTCATCACCCGTAACAATTGTTTTCATGAAGTTCAGATAATTTCTTGAGGCCGCAATGACTTCTCTGGAATGCCAGACTCATCAATTTTTGGTCAACATTCATTGTGTGAAAAGGTGTTTTGGAAAAACAATTTTTATAATTGTTAAATGTCAGCCAAATGTCATGAAATTTTGACAGACAGTAGAGAAAGATTCAAGCTTTCACACGCATGTTCGAACAAATAGATGGCGCTCCTGGTTGCTGAGGTTCGTGTCCGGGATATTAGTTGCCGTACTGTGTATGTGTGTTTGTGCAGAACGTTTTCTGTGCTTAGCGGATAAGATTTCCAGAACACTTCTTTGTTTGTTCGAAGTGCTTTATTGAAATGCTGCCTGGCGACCTGTCCTTTTTATGGATTTCGACAATCTATAACGGTTTTAGTTTTTAGGCAGTTTCAAAAGATATCTACACTTCTATACTTTAATGTCGGTGCTTCTAAAGGATTTTTTCAAAGACGGCCACAAAACGTTTGATACCAGTAGGAGTTATGTCTAAGCAATTCTCTTCTAGTTTTGTGTATGAAAATTGATGCTTCTTTTTAGAGTCAATCCGCAGTAGATATTGTTGTTACAGATAGATTGCATATTTAAAATAATTTAGAGAAGTAACGATATTGCGTTAGGACTTTGCTATGTTCATTGTTGATTTGTATTCAGCTGTTTGCGGACTGCATATGTACATCGCGAGAAGCTGTGGTTTGGTTAACAGCGCTGCTGTATCAGAGGTTTTCAGGTCACCAATGATTAAAGGTACAACCTGCTCAGATTTTTCAAACAGATTATTTTTTTTAGATTCTACTAAAGAACCATTTGGAGTTTGGACAATTTAGACTCTGTAAAATTTTGTCCTGCTGTCGATCTTCTAACAACAACTACGGTCTGTCTTCCTGTTATTCTTTTTTTGCCCTTGTTTTGTTTTGTTGAAATTCGTCCTGCTTCAATTGTGATTGAAATAGAGCATTATGTTGTTTGTTCCGGTAGGATGATTATATAAAAAAAAATAAAAACATTTTCATCAGGTCCCTGGTTTCAGCACCAGTTTAATCAGCTCCAAATGACTCGTTGCCTTTGTACTAGCTCACTTGATGGTCTAATTATTAACAACCTAAGCAAGAAGCTCGATAGAGAGGTTAAACAAGATGCATGACAGGGGACGAATAATACTCGTACCTGACTTAAAAGTCACATAAAGTCCACCGAAAGCCATGTCCATTTTTTGCTGGGATTTTCTAGTTCCATCTTAAATCTATGTGAAGCGTTTCCTTTTGTTTTTGGTTAAAATTTCGTAATTCTAAAGTCCACCAAATGCCATGCCCATTTTTTGCTGGGATTTACTAGTTCCATCTTAAATCTATGTGAAGCGTTTCCTTTTGTTTTTGGTTAAAATTTCGTAATTCTAAAAGAACCTTCATCGATATGCTCTTTTCTGTTATAACTGGTAAAGTATAATACGAGTAAAAAATGCGAAATCCATTCAAATTAACGCCCATCAATTGCACAACACAGTATACTCACGTATAACCCCAATTAGCATCAAATTACAATCCACCCATAATCCCATCAAACCTCAAAAAGCTGCTTACCCTCCGTAACAACCTTCATTCGTTTCGTGGTGCAGAATTTGAATATACGAGTATATTTTTTAACTAAATCCAAGAAAACTCCGCGTGTTAGACCCTCTTCCATCGTCTTGGTCTTTGGCAATCTTTTACAATCAATATTCGTTTCATGGAAGCATGCATCTGCCCCTCTAAGCTTCCATCCATCGACAAACTTCCCTTCATTCATATTTATTGCTCCGATTGTTGTTGCCTTTTGTGTAATATTTCGTACAATTTTCCACTTGGACGAATTTTTTGCGCACATTCTCGAACAAGATACTTTTTATTATTATGTTGCTGGGTTTGGATGTTGTGTGTTCGGCGCAAGAAATTTGGGTCAAGTCAATTGCAAATTGCACTGTGAAGCTGATGACGATCGATGGGTGCTTGTTAAGCAACGAGAGCCTGCCCCTTGCTTAGGGGGCAGCATAGGGTGAAATGAAATGCTCGTTATTATTTACGAGGAGAAATGCACAAAAGACCAGAAGATTTATCACATAATTGATACTTCTTCGCCGCGACTGGTGCGCGCGATTAAGAAAGTCAATTTTTCACTTGTTCCGATACAAAATTTGTATCTCGCCGCTACTTTGGTGATTTTCTGAATTTCTCTCCTTATTACTGAGTGTGAGCTATCGTTTACAGATTTATTGTAAATTATGGTGAATACATTTATCATTGATATGAAGACGGGCGGCCGACGCCTGAGCGAAAAACGAGTGCTGTTTGCATGTTCGATGCACTATCGTCATACTCGTATGCTGCCGGTAATGGATTTTTAATTGGCAACATTTGTTGCTAATGAAAAACCATTTTGGAAGCATTAATCTTGGGGTTAATTTCTATAGAAAGTGGTTGAATTCAAATTTGTGTCGGGTCTGTGTGCAAAAGTGGAATTTGCGGAAGACATTAGAGTCGGAAGAAGAAATTCAAAGTTACCGCGCTGGCTGGTGGAGATTACTGCAATTTGAACACTGCTTGACTGATGATTTCAGGCGGTAGCGTATGATTTTAATATGAATGTAGTGTCTGACGCAAGTGGATTTAATTAAGCTCACGATTTTTTTTTTTTTTTTGCAAATGCAATTGCGTAACGTGTGAAGGCAGAGAGACAAATTGTGTTCCTTCCTGGTTTTCATGACCAATTTAAAAATTACATGCGTAATTTGAATTTTATTTTATTATACAACTGAGGAATGAGAACTGCTTTCTCACTCATGACGCAAGATCTCAATCTTGCTTCTCTAAAGGTTTTGCTATGAAGGTGTTTGAATAGCAATTTAATTGTGTTGACCAAATATTCACGGGTTCAAAAGTTTGTGCTAGGTTGCGATTTATGCCGGGCACAATGCATGACTATCTGTAAACATTAAACAAGAGAATCTGCAAGAAATCTGCAAGCACAGCAGTATGCAAGTCCAACAGTTGAACCACTTACAAAATCACCAAGTGACTGATTGATGGTTCCAAATAACACTCTACTAACAATGTAACTCTAAAACGCACTTCAATGCAATTCTGATTCGATTAGGCGACATGGTTCAGAAACAAGTTCCCGAATACGTACCCACCTTGTCTCCCAATAACACTGAAGTCTTAACCATGATCGTAATACGAGAATTGAGGAGAAATAAAGACATTCCTGCCTTTTCCAGTCATCGACAGATTTTCTCCAACTCATGCCCAATGTTCACGATTACTCCTTAACTTCTCTGCGTCATGATTACTTTTTCTGTTTGTTTTTTTTTTTTTTTTTTTTTCGCGCCGTAAGGTGTAACCGATCCATTGCCACTTTCTTTGTTCGGGTTCCTTACCCGTTTTCGTATAAAGTTGTTCATTAGATATACGATTCTTTAAGATGATATGAAGACGACATCTGTTTATGAAGGATTGCAGCTTATGAGTGGAACTGCTATCTTGAAGGAGATTATTATTAGCAACCCAAAGGAACATAACACGGTAAAGTGAGGAGCAACCCACTGGTTACCAAAATAGAGCTGTTCTGGAACGTACGGAAATAATTTATGGAAACAACGTCAGAGAGTAATCAGCTGTATTTTAGATTGTCAGTCTACAGAGTGAACCGATGATTTTAGATTCACGGTTCGAATCCTGATGTCAAGAATCATCTATTTATTTCGCATGAAATAAATAAAAAAGTCGATCAATTGCGAAAGCTAAGTCAACTCTACTGTGAAGGCATAACACTGGCATTAGGGTGGTCATATGGCTAAAATGCAACTTGATCGTGATGATGACATCAGGAGGACGAAAAAAAATACTGTGAATCATAAGCACCGACAATAATAGCGAAATCAAACAAAATACTCCCCAGACAGCCACCCTTGGAGTTTACAGAAACTTAATACCACCTAAGCTCCAAACCCACTACACCAATCTTTCTTTGTCTCTGTCTCTTCCACAAAAAACGCACGTGTTCTAAAAATTAGTATAAGGGTATTCATATCCCCTTTAACACGTGCAAATTATTTAAAAAAAAAAAAAAATATTCTCCGTACAGCATTGAGGGAGGAAACCCCCGATATTCATTCAAAAACTAAACCTTACCTTAAACCTCAGTTTCTTTACTTACTGCACTGTGTATGATCTCACTCGGGTCACTTTCAGACAATAAGTCACCTAGATAACGCTCACGCTGGCGGGGGAGTGATGTAGCGGGCAGCAGACATTGAGTATCAGGCTCAAGATGTATAGAACTTAATAACACCGTTCATGGCATCGGATATATGATTTGATGATTTTGAAATCACTGCCTGATATATTTCCCCAAATGCAATGGATTTTGATGCTTTTAGGATGAGAAAAACGTTTAGTTGGGCGAGTAGGAAGAACGATTTGTCGAAGAAACCCAATTCACCGTCTTAATCCATTATACCACTGCTTCGAATGGACAACCAAATAAATCATCAAATCCAAGAAGACCACGCATCTCCTTCATGTATCAGTCTCCGGCATGACCATATGCCCATTAAAATAAAATCATCAACTATGGAGATGTGCTGCCCGCTTGGATTAAAGAGACACATTCCATCGGCAGTAGCTCCCTCTCTTATACATAGCACACGCTAGTCCAGTGCTTTTTTATATTTCTTATGTTCGGAGTTCGGCCTCAAAAAACATTCCCTTCATCTACTTTCGTTCGCTAAATAGAAGATCCCGAACTAAGACTCGATCTCCAATCGTTGGCTTATCGACTATTGGTACTACCATTGCAGCTGTTCCGAAGAATTCAATCGAATGATCACTGGAAATGCAACATTTGTTGGTCTTATTAAGCATGCCGCTTGGACCCATCACCTTTGTCAAAAATTTTCTTTGTTACAAACAAACAAAACTTGTAATTCACTCCCAGTGGCTATGTCTGACGATTTTCATTATGTCTGACGATTCTCACTATGTCTGACGATTCTCACTATGTCTGAAGAATTTCATTATGTCTGACGATTCTCATTATGGCTGACCATTCTCATTATGTCTAATGATTCTCATTATGGCTGACCATTCTCATTATGTCTAACGATTCTCATTTATGTCTGACGATTCTCGTTATGTCTGACGATTCTCATTATGTCCGACGATTCTCATTCTGTCTGACGATTCTCGTTATGTCTGACGATTCTTATTATGTCTGACGATTCTCATTATGTCTGACGATTCTCATTATATCGGGCGATTCTCATTATCTCTGACGATTCTCATTATGTCTGACGATTCTTATTATGTCTGACGATTCTCATTATGTCTGACGATTCTCATTATGTTTGACGATTCTCATTCTGTCTGACGATTCTCATTATATCTGACGATTCTCAATATGTCTAACAATTCTCATTATGTCTGACAAGTCTCATTATGTCTGACGATTCTCATTATGTCTGACGATTTTCATTATGTCTGGCGATTATCATTATGTCTGGCGATTATCATTATGTCTGACGATTCTCATTATGTCTGACGATTCTCATTATTTCTGACGATTCTCGTTACAAAGGTATCGTAAAAGCTAAATTGCGTTATGTGTTACGTTTTCGGTCACCCATGTCGTTATAGCAACGAGAATCGTTTGTGCTACACCACTACTCTTTAGCTGTAGTTTGAGAAAGTATAAAATTTGTTTTTTTTTTAACGACGAATGAAAACACTTATGTGAACTTGTGAATTGACACAATGTCAAAAGAAGTGAAGATTGATGAAGTTCAAAGTAGCATGAATTTTTGCCTTTTATCAACATGTTTCCAGCAACATTTTTTGTCACCACTTCAACTTTTCAAGACGTGTGTATAGTTATCTGGAAATCGTTTGTCATGAATCTCATTTCGTAGTACGTAATAAGGCGCCAGTAAACATATTTCGCAAAGCATTTAAGCTCTAGCTCTGCATTAAGCATTTTTAGGAGATCCATTTGAATACTGTCGGGAGCATTTATCAGCATATTTTGAAGTGTTTCCTTCTGTTGAACTCTCATGCTTCTGATAAAGACTGCAACCCGAATAGTTGTCTATTTTTATCTTGAGTAGTTACAAATTCTACCTATTCCTATCGGTTGCGTCATGTGCCGTGCTCGTAGAAAAAGCGAAAATACTCTATCGCTTTCCCTTAAATTATCAGAAATTACTCATTTGATAATGAAAGTGCTGTATGTCTTCCCACCATTACAGAAAAAAAAAAAATGTTAACCGAAAAAAAGTGCCTCTGTAAACACACACTTACTCGTATCTATCATACTTCTATGCCAATTAAATTGTAATTGCTCTCCCATAATCGAGTTACAATTTAATTTCCCATAACAGACACAAAACAACAACTTATCGTTTTCAATTTCATTTTCTAATTCCCACGTTTGATACTTCATCGACGATTAATAAGCGGGCACAATGAAATAGAAAAAAATAACAACAAAAGAAAAATACCGATATATCAATTGAATTTTAATTATTTAATTCAATTCACTTCACATCGCTACTCGTCGTAGAGTTCCCAATGTAAAGGTCGTATATTTATGATTTTGAAAAAAAAGCTAACACAAATAAAACGTTGAATTGAAATTGAATTAAAGCGCTCGCAACAAAATTAAAACCACATAATTCACCGTACTTAGGTTACCTTGACAACCGCAAGTATCTCAAGCATCGGATTCTCTTAATATCTCTATCGCAGCATCGTGTGTTCACATCGATTTTGATTTTTTTTTCCAGTGGTTTACAAGCCTTACTTCGATTCTGACGCTATGTTCACATAAAAATAAACATAAAATGTGCTAAATTTTCATGGAAATATGTACACAGAATAACGCGCTATAATTAGATTGAAATTCACTTTGATAATGAATACTAGCTGTCATATGCGTGAATACAAGCTGACATATGACTAATGCTTGAATGAAATAAAAATGAATAAGAGAATAACAATTTAGTTACGTATACGACTCGGTTTTTTTTTTTTTGGAAGAATTTGCTAAAAATAAATTTATAGAATATTTCAAATAAATTATACGACAAGGATTATTGAGAGGACCTTGCTGAAAATATTTGAAAACATAAAAAGTATTCGTCATGTTTTCTTTGACAGTTGCATGTATTTCATTGACGATTTTACATTGAATGAAAAAATACAAAAAAAAAAAAAAGTTACGTATACGCCAGCGAACCTCGAAGCCATTTTCGCTATAAAGAACACTTGTGAGTGTTCAGCTTGTAAAGATTGAATTGGTCGTGGATTTGTGTGAAGTGCAAAGGCTTTGTTGGTTTTTATTAGTACTAAACATCTTTATGTCTGAGTTTATTCTGGAAATAGAAAACATTCAAATCATATCCATTGGAGGGAGTAAATCCCACGGATTTACTGTTTAACTTTTTTTTTTTTCTAATAATACCTATAAAGACAAAAGTACGTAGGAGCCACCGCATGAAAATAAATTGGAACATTACCAAACTTTGTGTATACATAAGTAGCACAAGGTATTTGCTTGGGATAATTTATTAGGACAAATTAATTCAAATAAGTAATGCCACAATGATGTTCATATTTTTTCAGCTTCCATGGAGTGTGTTTTGTTGTTTTTATGTGGATCATTTAATTTTTCTTAGCCTAGATTTGTAAAGTATTCCTGTGCAGATGTGATCCATCACGTTAAATGAACAAAGTGAAATATAACGGGTGGGCCACCTGCTGGTTTCTTTTTAAATTACATGCTATTTTGACACTGACAGCTCTTTCGCGCTCAAAAAATTGACAGAAACACAGCATCATATCTCAGCGGTACGAAATGAATCGATTTGCGCTTGAACGTTGGAAAATATTGATGACTTATTTCCAAAATGAGTGCTGCGTTGCCGAAATAGTGCGGATTTTGAAAATAAATTTCGGTCGAAATAATGCAACAACCATGCCTGCTGCAAGCAAGTTTGTAAAGGGAGTTCTTGAGATTGGCATGCTAATTGATAATACAAGTTATCCTCGTCTTCGTTTTTTTTTTTTGTAGTAATTTTGAAAAGAAATCAACAGATGGCCTACCCTTTATATTCGGCCAAACAAATTTGGGTACATTTTTTGCAAATTTTATAATTTCGTAGATGCCTGTGTTCCTTTCTAGTGTTCCTTACCAGAATGGTATACAATGGAGGACTAATAAATTTAGCACGGTGTCTGTCTGTCAGTATGTCATACTTAGTAGGCTTAGCTACAACTTAATAGAAATCAACTAAAGGGTGGCTGCTGAATATTGCTACATTAAGAAACTCAAATAACTTTTTTTCAATTCATATAATCTATTTATTTTAAGATAATTAATCTTTATTAGGTTTTTCTATTTTTTTTTTTTTTAAATGGCCCCCGTATTCGGTGACACGCATATGCGACATCTTATCAAAAAAATTTTCATTACTGACTGTAGGGTTGCCGCGGGAATTGCCTCACTTATTGTTTGAATTGATTGCTTCAAATCATTCAAATTGTTGGGTTTTATTTTGTAGACTTCCTGTTGGCAACAACCCCACAGGTGCAGTCAACTCAGGAGACCTTGGCGGCCAACAAAATCTGAAATTCCTGGAAATCAGCTTATTTGGAAATTTTCACTACAGTTGTGCCATAACAGGCCTAGTTATGTGTGAGGTTGCACCATCTTGCTGAAACCATTCAGAGTTAAAAGGATTTCTCTTTCGACGTAAGAAAAACTTCTTCAGCATCTTCAAATAACGGTCTCCATTGATCGTTACAGTGCGACCGTTTTCTTCAAAAAACCATGGCCCGACAATGCAGCTTGATGCAGTTCCGTTTCATGGAGTATCTCCGGATTAGCGTCACTCCATATTCGACAATTCTGCTTGTTTTCATTGCCGTTTAAATCAAAATGGGCCTCGTAAGACATAAAAAGGAAGTCTAATATGTTGTTGTCGTCTCCCACCATTCGAATGATTTTCTGACAAAATTCCAGAATCTGGAAGTCTGCTGCTTGTTATTTGAACTTTTATTTTTTATAGGGAAATAAGCTGAAATCTTTGTGCAAAATTATCTGCAGTTGTTGTCTGCTTATTCCCATTTGAGCAGATAAGTTTCGGGTCGAGACGCTAGGATTGGTTTGTATGGCAGCAGCTACAGCAGCAATCGTATCCTGTGTCCTGACATGAAAGATCTCGGTGATAAGGCTTTCTTGTGACTGCCCCATGCTCGGCAAAAGAGTTAACCAGCCTCATAATAGCCCATCTGCTCGGAGCAATGTCGCCAAAAGTCCGCCTAAACTCTCTTTGGACTAAAATTATAGACTCCAAAGCATGATAATCAGTAAAATAAAAAAATAAAAAAAAAATGGAACCGATTAATTACACAGAATAAAAGTTATTACGTTTTCTTTTGGTAGCGCATTTCATCAGCCACCCTGTATTTTAGACCAGATTTATTGTTAGACTTATCTCAGCCGTGATCAAAATAAGATGTGAAATACTCGTACTGCCCCTCAATTTCATTCCGTATGGGTATGATCTACGAGTACCTATAATATGTGTGATATGCAATCTAAGGGAAAAGGAGGATGTGTTCCAGTTCCTTGGTAAATGTCCTAAGACGATAGTCGCCAGTCAGCCAGTCGACTTCAATGAAAATCTGTTCAAACATTCTTGACTTAGCCGGAAAATAAATATGATTTAAATATTCACACCCCACCCATCCGACATTGACAACTTTTTGACGAAACTGTTCCAAGGATTGGTTCACTGACAGATCGAGTCCAGCCTCCAATGATCACAGTAGGGAATAAAAAAAAAATTCTAATGTTACTTCCTGATTCCGAAAAGGTAGTTCGAAATTCCCTCTAGAATTTCAACGAAAATTTATTCGTAAATCAGTGAAGTCAATCAAAGGACACTATAAGTAATAATATTTTTGATGTCTCTGAAGGACGATTAAAAATGATGCAATGCCCAGAAGCTTAGAAAAATATCGCGGAAATTGACATCGATTAGCCACAGATTCAATTCCGAGGTCAAATGTACCTTCTGATCAAAAAGTACCCGGAATTTCCCATTCAAACAAACCGCGCTTGAGATCATCAAAGGTCAAAACCTTTTTTTTTTTTTTTTTGAGGTTGGCACATCTGTCATCTGGCGCTGAAATGTCTGTTTGAGCACAATTTGTCGGGAGTTTGGCATGATACAAGTCAGTGTTTGTTGTGTTCTGCGAATTTCGAATTTTTTGCTGGATTTGTTGCAGAAACAGCATCGCATCGATGTCGCTAAAGAAATGCTTTCTTTGGGCCAAAATGTTATCGATGGCATCATTACCGGTGACGAGACATGGGTCTATGAATATGACATTGAAACTAACCAACAATCATCGGAATGGGGCTTCTCAGGCGAGCCAAAACCCAAAAAACCACGACAGAGTCGATCCAAAATCAAGGCATTGTTGGCCGTTTTCTTTGATTGCCGTGGTGTGGTCCACTCCGAATTTCTTGCGCCGGGCCAGACAGACAGTTTGAGGGAAAATGTTCGTCGCAAGAGGCCAGCATTGTGGCTCACACATCTCATCTTGTACGCGACTATTTGATCAAAAACAACGTTCATACCATTCCGCAAGCTCCGTATTCACCTGACATGACTCCTTGTGACTTTTTCCTATTCCCACGACTCAAGTTACCACTTCGTGGAAAGCGTTTTGAGACGATTGAGGCGATAAAGGAGAATTCGAAGAAGGAAATGAAGGCGATTCCAAAATCGGTCTATGAAAAGTCTTTTGAAGATTGGAGGAAGCGTTGGAATATGTATATTGCTTGCAATGGAGATTACTTTGAAGGGAATAAAATGAATATCGATGAATAATTGAACCGTTTTCGTTGTAAATGAATATTAATTTGTTGCTTATTATAGATGCGCTTCCTTCGCTTTAATTTATGGTGTCACCAGTCTCTGTTTGGAATATTGCTACAAATACTGAAGAAAACCTTCTGTGAAACTGGTAATGCTACAACTGTCAGTTGCAGCATACCTTCTTCTCTCTACTTAGCGATGGTGAAGATTTCGCAGTCAAATGGAATGAGAAAAATGGCTCTACGAAGAACAATTCCTGTCGAGCCTTTCTAATGGGAATTTTCAAGTCTTAAGCCCATCAAAACAAATACTATTACTGTCGCGTGGTGATCGATCTCGCTCAAAATATTCCATCGTCAGTGGCCTTGTGAAGTTTATCGCAGTCAAAGACTAATGTAATCTTAAAGAAGGCAAAATGCATACCATTTGCATATCGGTTTGGTGTTGTTTGTAAAATTTCTACTAAAAGCTGCAATAGAATGCCGGATGAAGTTTCCAATCCCAAAGAGAAAACGTTGGATAATTTCAAGTAGGCCCGAAAACCACCGCCACACAAAACACTTCGAAAGATAACCTCCTTCACACTCCTAGTAGGGAGATCATCTAAAGTAAACTGCCATAACACTTAGATAAGCTATAGCACATTCAAGAAATAATAAATAATAAAAGTGAAACCCCAGTAAAATGGAGTCTTTCCGCAGAGAATTTAAATATTTGCAACAATTTTTGTTACAACTTTTGTTGTTGTACATGCCTTCTCAGTAAAGCATGACATTTCGCTTAAATGTTTAAATATCTTTGCATTTTTTTGTTCGTATCTACGTTCTGTGCCGTTGGTAGCTACTATACCTATACAAGTACCTCATCCAATACAAACAAAATGTAGACTGCACTGTTTAGTAACTATTTCGAAAGAATTCGCAATAAAACAATAAAACTATGTACGAGTACCTTCAACCCGTCAATGACCCTTTATCTGCTTTGTGATTCCATCATACGTGTGAACTTAAATGAATTCAAAATGATTTAATTGTAATTTCGATAATCACTGCGTATCCACCACATTCATTACGTGATGATCCAAACTTTTTACTTTTTTGTTTTGCCAACGAAACATTTTTTGTTTAAAATATTTTACGAAATTCTTTTACGCAATCTAGACGATTTGGCGCAAACAAACGCAAATCAAGAGACAGCTCAATGCCTGACCAAAAAATAAAAAGACTCAATTTCGTACACAACGATACAAAGATACATCTTAATCGCAGTACTTTATCTCTTTTTGGAATTACATATATATCTTTGTGGTCTTCACACTTTTACCTTCGTCTACTTAACCACAAACAGCGACGACGGCAACGAAGAAAGAAGGCGTCGGAAAAAAAAATAAAAAATAAAATCCGGTAATACTGTACGATAAACAACTGAAATCCATCACAGCAGCAGCAGCAGCAGTGTGTTGTGTATACATACGTGTGCTCTATGCGCTCCAATAAAGTTGGCACATTCCTCGAGCTCAGTTTGCAACAGAGTTGAATACACCCTAGCGTCGCCGCACCGACACGATGGCTATTATGATGATGATGATGATGATGATGATGACGACGATGGATACTCCACTACCACCACCACTGGCGCACCCGAGCTGTTTTACTTTTTTTTTTTTTGCATAATATCTCAAGGTGAATGCATTTTGATGGAGTAGATACGTGTATCTATAGAAAAGAAAAAACCGCTGTATGGAATTTTCTTCATTTCCCCCATACCAGTTCTAAAAACTTCAACTAAAAGCAATCTCAAGAAATTCTTCACCCGTCGATAGAGAATGCGTTCCATCGTCGTCATTGACTTTGTTTCATGTTCCTTTAACGATCGTCTCACTGTATAGCCAGCCTGCCATGCCCTGCCCTGCCCCCGTTTAAGTCTGTGTCTCATGTCTGCAATTATTAACGATGACGGTAAATGACTTGTTGAGCTGGATACCATGTGTAGAAGAAGGAAAACCTTTGGTATGCAGATATGGAGCAGCCAACCAGCTACGATACTTTGGATGACCAGCTTGACCGCATGCTTAATGGTCTGACGATTGATGTGACTTAATCCGAGTGAACAGAGTGAAAGACACAAATCACGTCGTTGGTTATTGCTGGTGGGACTCCCTTGAGGGGAGATATTTTGCATGGAATGTGTGGCAGTAGTCTTGGGATTAATGGAATTAGACGTTCAATAGATTTGGTGCGGCTATGTAATTTAAGGAGGGCTTGGCCTTCGAAGCTTATTTCGTACAATCTCTAAGTTGTGGTTATATAATCGACGAAATAGACTGTATGAATTGCTGGCGTATCGTATTACGATTATTGACAATCTTACAACCGAAAGGCGTGTATTTAGGCAAAATTGTACATAAAACGTTTTAGTCTTACCTTGATGGATCGAACACAATTAGTTATTGAGTTAGTTACCACAATTCTCAGAAATGAGGTTAATTATGAAAAATTACTCAGAAGCTAGAGATTGCTATAAAAAAAAAATATATCGCATTCTTATCGATTTTGAGCAATTCTGAACAAATTATGATCGAACAAGTAAGTACGTGCGATCCAGTTGTGCCTTTTATGTGTAGTAGAAAATTCTCTGGAAAATACAAAAAAATAATGATTTACGATTTACGTATAAGCTCGATACTCAACCAGCTGCCACTTGTTTCTCAAATAAGGGGAAAATATTTCAGCAATAATCAATTTTCATTGGAATTTTGAAAACAGCGTCAACAAATCGCCAATCCATTGAAATTCTACGTACAGCTGGCCCCTACCCTAAAAATTATTACCCCTTTTTATTCGGTGAAGACCGAATGTCTTAAAGACAAAGAATTTGTATCGTTTTGCAGATTAGGAAAGCAGGTGGAATACTATAGATAACATTAAAAATGTGTACCTTAAAAACTTACCTAGAGAGGGGATCAAATTCCTTGCCCTTGTTTTCATTAACGATTGCCTTAAAACGAAATGGTTTTCAGATGCATGGAAGATGGCGGGAAAGCCTATTGATAGCCCTCAAAGTTACAGACCAATAAGTTTGCTGAGTAATGCAAGTAAAATTTACGGAAGGGTTCTAAAAGAAAAAAAATTGTTAAGATCATCGAAGATCAGAAAATAAATCGTGACCAGATAGCAATGACAGTTTTTCCAATTGTTATGTTTCAGCAGCTGTCAAAGTTACCAATGACATCCAGCTGTCAAAATATTCAGTAAGGTTTGCCATTTCATCAAGCATCATTTGACGGTTCCCGAGCATGTGGAAATTATAAAAAAATATCGAAATTCCGGCTCAGTTGTAAATACGCAACGTAAATTTCGTCGTTAGTTCGGTCGTCATCATGGCTTCAGTGCGCAGGCAATTCGTCGCACCGTCGAAAAGTTTGAGCGTGAGTACACTCTTTTGGACCTTAAGCCACCAACCAGACAGAGATCGATGCGAAGTGAAGAAAACATAGCCGTCGTAGCGGCCAGTATCGAAGAAGACCCAGAAATGTCGATTCGGTGCCGATCAGCTGAATTGTTTTATTTAAATTTCGTTTCCTATCGTTCTTATCTGGTCACCCTATACAAGCATCTCAGGACGCTGTCATAGCGTTATAGGTTCGCTTTTTTTGAGAGAAGTTTGTAAAATGAGGTATTAGTGTGCACCATTTTGGAATTTTCTTGAGGATAAATTTGAGTTAACATATTTTAATGTTCGGCTTGAGAAACAATTTTATTTTATCAGTGAATAGCCACATTTCTGAATGAAAGAATTGCAAGATTCTAATTGGAAACGATTAGATATTTTAACTTGAACTTAGCTCGTAGCCTTTTCGTATTTCTGTGAAGGAGCAAATTACAAGTACTGTCATTGGGACCACGCATACCTATAACAAGATATGATGAAGATTAAAACTATGAAAGAAGTCATTATCGACTGAGTAAGCTAAGTAGTATACTATTCCACACAATGAACATTTACAGGCGGGTATTAGACAGTCGACAGCTCAATATAATATAACTCCATGAAAGCCAATGCAGCGTTGTTGGCAGAAAATCTATTTACTACGAGATTCCAAGTTTACGGATAATAATAGAAAAAACATCGCGACGATCTGAAGAAATGCCTTCGACATTGTTCGAAGAGATATCATATGAACGGTGCTGAGATATCACAGAGTACCAGAGATGTACGGTCGAATGATATAAGACATGTAGGATGACAGAAAAACGAAAGTGGAGTGCATGGCGGGAATAATTGGGGAATTCGAAGTTAAAGTAGGAGTCCACCAAGGCAGTTGCCTAAGTCCCTTGCTTTTCAATGCCGTGCAAGATTTTTTGTTGAAGGGACACATCGATGAAACTGGAACCACTTCTCTTCTTTTCGCCAACGATAATACTATCGAAAGTATCGTCGCAACAGCTCTTCAGAATACATTTAATAATTGGATTAAGGAGTAGCAAGATAACGGTTTTAGAATTAGCAGTATGAAAACGAAACATTTACATTGCTGTTTTCCCGAACCTAAAAACACGACCTCGGATATCTTGTTAGACGGTATTATCGTTCCGAAGCGTCGTACATTTACACAAAGAACTGGGCTCAATCGTAAATGTCCAGCTTTAACATTTGCATTACACGATGTACAAAAAATATAAGGGAAAAATCACATCGACGGAGATGAAAATATTACGGATGTCTCCTAATGGGAAGAACGCATATTCTCGGAAGCCCCCATGTAAAGAAACCGACTGTAGAAAAGCTGCAGGCTGAATGCATCAGCTGGTATTGCCATATAGCCGAACCCACTCTGCACATACATATCAAGTTAAGTCATAAATACTGGCACAAGTATTTTTTGAATATTTTTCTTTAAAACTTTGGAAACAATTTATTTGAAATGGCCGCTGAAATGATAGGCAGCCAAGATCCACAAAAGAAGTATAAACAGGGATTTATTTTACATACAATTCGGTTGACAGTTCAATGATTGTACTAGACTTTTATAAAAGGTAATTAACAAAGTTGACTGAGTAGTAGATTAATTCATTACAGGGTAACGATGCATCAGCCGCCATTTGCATTTATGCAGGACTTAAGTTGCTCTGGCCTTGAGTCGCGATAGCAGCACGCACTTCGTCCATTGGAAAATTGTCCACTGCACGGGGATAAGTGCACGCTTCAACGACTCAATATATTGGTGCCGAGTAGAACAAGCCATCGCCTCTAAAAAGACCACAGCTTATAATTCAAGGAATTAAGGTGTTGACTTGAAGTCCGTCACATTGTTTTGAAGCCACCCTTGTTTTTTTTTGTCTTATGAGATGGCGCGGAGTCTAGTTGGGAAGTCCACTGGTTGTTTGAAACCAATTGTTGGTTAATTGCCTTCACAAGGCCTTTCAGAACATGCGTTTTGTAGACTTTTGCCATTGTTTTTACTCCCTTTTTCGTAAAAATGAAAGTCGGTAACGCATTCGTAGCTGATTTCCCACCAAACCATCACAGATGCTAGATGATGGCCCCATTCAACTCACGCAATGAGTTTTGTTGCTTCTTTGGATGACTGGGCATTGATTCTGTCATTTTGCTTATTAAATGATTCCTAAACATTTTTTCATCCGTGGACAACAATTTCCTAGGACCATTTTGTGCGTAGAACTTTTGATATTTTATTCCGTCTTTGCTTTAACTGGGATGTGAGTAAGTGGCCAGTGTGTCTTTTATATGCGTTGAGTCCCAAATCTTGTTTGATAATGCGAGACATGGATTTCTGCGATATTTCCATTTCTCGTGACAAGATTTTCTGTTTTCGCAGCTGTTTCTGATTAATCCAGGCTTTAACACCTTTGATCGCCTGTGGAGTTCTGAATATGTGAGGGCATCCGGATCTTTGACTGTCACTTACTCACTCCACCAGTGTCCTCAAAGAATTTAACAATTCGATGCGCGAAATTCCGGGTGATTCCAAGCGGTTGCAGGGTTCGGAAATATCACCTCTTTCCATATTACACTTGTGAAGGCCAATTATCAGAGCACTATTTTCAATATCGACCCACTCCATATTTATGAACGACTTTTGTGTAAATCTTCTGCGTCATGTCACTCATTGAATATCTGTCAATATAAAATGGCTGTGTTCAAAACTATTTTCACGATGAGTGCGTTTCAACGTGCACCAGTATTTGCAACATGAAAACCTAGTACACAATCTATCCAACCTTTTACATATATTATTTAGGACGGGTATCACATGAAAGCAGTCAATATCCTGATTTTCAAAAATGTATAATTTCGTTATTTATATTTAATTAGTTTTTCGAAAAACTGTCAATAAATCGCAAATAAAGTTTATGCTGCACTAAAATTTTGATGAAAAAAGTTGAAGCGACCTAATCACACCTAAGTGTACCCAACCGAACCGAACCCTCCTCAATTTGTCACTATCTTAGCAAAGTTGTAAAAAACTTGTCATTGTAAATGAGCTTGATAGGGCCATTATAATTAATATTCCTAACATTCCGCTCAATCATTGTCTAATTTACGATTATTACCAGAAATATTAATAAAAAATAAAACCTATCCCCTTGTCACACATCACAGACGACGCACGTCGCCGTCCTCATCGTCGTCAGCAGCATCATACTGTCACCGTCAATTGTCAGCGGCAAATAATAATTTCGCTCAATGATAATGAATCTCTTTTATTTGCATAAATAAAAAATAAACAATTGGAAATTTGCTTTATTATCTTGTTCTCCGTCATATTCTCTCTGTGCATTATTAATATTTATATTGTTTTGTTGTATGTTTCAATTAATTTGCATTTCACCACTTAATAACCGTTGCATGAACAATCTACTTGCAGTACCTACACTAATTAACACAACGACGCGACGTCAGCAACATAAGTCTTAAAAAAATTGCAACCAACCGTCAATAGACACTTTACGAGGGAACTCTGCCCAGCCGTCTGTCATGGAGCAAAGTATTTTTTTTTTTTTTTTACAAAAAAATTCGCTAAAGAAACATCAAAAGCTGAAATAAATTTTACATTTCTTATGTAAATGAACTCATTCGACGCGGCGCCACTGTCACAAAAGTGTTTTGCTTGGTGTCAAAAATAGTTTCACACAAAGATATACTCATGTTGCGTTCTGGTGTATCTACTGACCCAATTCGAAGGATATTTTTGGTAACAAAAAATAATATATTTCTGTTGCAGTCGTGGGGGTGATAACCTTTTCATATCTTAACTGAAAGTTTGTTTTTCTTCGTTTTATCAGGTGTCAACGGGAATTGCTAATAAAAAATTTACTATAACGAAGCAATGCTGAGTAATTAATAAAATGAAAAAAAAAAAAAAAAAAAAAAAACCGCACAGATCAGACAAAAGGCGAGTTAATTTTCACTGCCTGTTCAATGATTGCAATTTTATCTGAGGGCATTAATTCTGACGGCTTGACTGCACTGCGCGTTGACATACACGAACTGCAGATGCAAAGTCATTAAATTTTATCGCCAACATTTAAGTAATTAACCGATGTTATATGAGGATTTGTAGGCACTAAGTACTATTTTCCCGTTTAAGAGTGCGCTATTTGAAGTTTATTTTTATCATACGAGTACTCGTACATGAAGTGTTGTCATGATTACCGTTTGTAATTAGTCTGTAATAAGTAGAGACCGTAAGAAAAGGTTTGTTCAAGTCACTGTCAGCGTGACTATCTCTTTTTATTTTATATACACAACTGGAGGCATATTAGACAATAAACGGAGATATAAACTCTGTTTTAATAGTGCAAGGACGTTCCTGGACGTCTATATGTACCCAAGTTTTATTGACATTAACTTTAGCCTAGCCTAGAGTTGACTTTCCGCTTGTCAAAATGTCGTAAATATAATGGTGTGTGATCGAAACTTTATTTAAAAGGACTTCCTTTAGTCTTTTTGGGCACTCATCAATCACAATACGCACCTCATTAATTGGGAAATTGGTCATAGCTTCGGTCAGAGCTCGCTTTAAGAGTTCCATGTTAGGGTATCTTTTGTGGCACATAATGTTCTTTAAGACATTCCACAATTTGTGATCAAGTGGATTAAGGTCTAGGGTGGTGGAAGGCTAGTAAAACGGGGTACATTTCTCTGGAGCCAGGTAAGGATAATTTTCGCCTATGAGCTGGCGCACGATCTTGCTGGAATGTTCCTTCCTTTTTTTTGGTATAGAGTATGGTTTAGAGGTTTCTCAAAGTGTTCTTAAATGGTTTGCTTTGGCCTATGTTTCGATGCTTTTTTCGCAAAAATGTGACAACTTCATAAGAGAATACCCAGGCTAACTCTGGGGGGTGTCCTTTACGGACCCTTGAGACTGGCTCGAACACTTCTCTAGATAACCGTGCATATACCCTATCACTTTATTTGTTTAATTTGTTCAGCACATATTCCACCTAGAGTCGCTTTGATTTTTGGACCCAATTTTTGTAAAAGCCGCAGTCAGTATTTTCCAGCCTCAAGCCTGCCTTGATATGTGAATCATTGAGTTTTGTGTTACATTCATCTCACGTACCAGTGTTTTCTGCTTTTAGGGACTTTTTTGGTGACAAGGTTTTGATGATTTGTGGCGTTCTTACCGCATGGGGAAGACCAGATCGTAGGCGGCCTTTAATGTCGCCCGTATCCCCAAAGAATTTTGTACACCGATAAACAAACATTAAGCTAATACCTAGCTGCAGCTGCAGTGTCTTGAAAATCGAACGTTTGTTCACACCGCACTTATGAAGTCCTACGACAGAGATGCGATTCACGTTCTCAATTCATTCCAAAGCGAAAGTGTAAGCAAATTTTAAATATTTTTATAAAGAAACAATTGTGACGTTAACTGCTACAAAAATTATGTCAATCTTTGGGTACGCCTAACTCTTGGCCGCGCAATGTGTGCAACAAATGTAATAACAGTTTCAAAAGTTGTCGACAAATCTAACGCGAGGCATAACCCACAGCAAAAACTTTTAGTCAAGCTGCTTGGAATGATACGAAAAAAAACATTTACATGATTTTTGGGGACCGGTTGTGTCACTGGCTCGTCAACGCACGTCCGATCGCCACGGAGTCTGGATAACGACTCCCTAATCGTTACTCTAATCCTGAGATAGTGGGTGTGCTAAGGTCAAACATGTTTGATATCTTTGGTCGAATACTTTGTTTGCATACACTGCAGGACCCAAAACTTTAAAAAATTTTACTCAAAACGAGAAACTTCGGAAATTGTTTCCTGGTCAATCTGTACTCCGACCTAAATGGTCTCCTCAAAACTTTAAATGCGCACAAAAAGTTAGAAGATATAATTTTGTGGAACGAAATAACCCACTAAACTTGATTTCTATAGGTACTTTCACGGGCATATTGGATTGTTCTTGTGAGAAAACAGTTGTCACAAAATGAATTTTTTTAAACTTAGAGGGTTGAAATATGTATGCCATATTTCATCCCTTTTCTGGGAGTATCTGAGACTTTTTTCTCCTTTGTCCGTGATATACGAGTAGCATCAGCCATATTTATCATATGCCAACATGCTCAACGAGTTGATATTTCCAAAATTGCAAAATTGTGTCAACATTTAGCACCTGGAAGTATACCACCGAATCCAGTAAGCTCAAATTTCATTGCATACACCTTGGCACTGGGATTTATATCACCTTGAACCTTTTAACATGCAAACTGCTAGTTTGAAACCTGTACATCTGTACAAAATTGGGTTCAGTAGCGAATACTTGTAAGCCTGGAGTCAGTGTAGCATCTATAAGCCAAAACAGTTTCTTCCCATTCCCGATGACCAGTCTATTAGTGTTGATAGGGGAGGTGTAATTGAAGCAAGAATTTTTGGTTCTTACATTAATTTACGAAAATCAGCTTGCATGACAGAGAGGTAAGTCGATGCCGTCTCCATTAGTTCTGCTAATGAGTGAAGTGCATCAAGCATCTTCTTGGACGTTGAGGGAAACTTTGATAGGTCGGCTTGTCTCAGGAAGCTATGTGAGGACAACCACCTTGTAGAAGCTATTACTCGAACTGGGGGCCATCGATACTTAAGGTCTTAAGGTTGTCTGTCAACTATTCGAATAATCGCGTCGTTTTTTTTTTTTTTTCTTTCTTTTTTTTGTTGTCACCAGAAGTTTGTTTTTTTTTTATTTGAAGGACAAATGAGTTGTCGTTGGTTCTGGAGTAAGTCGCTAATCCTCTGTGAACTACCCCTCACAACCTAAGTGCAATATATGTATATGTACATACTATATATCAATATGTGAATCATACCAATATGTGTGAATCACAATTTGTCTTTGTTGTGTCTACGTCGGCTAATATCTAAATAATGCTGACCAGAGTAACTATTTTTGATAGCTTTCATCAAAATGTGAGCTTTGGATGTAAATTATGCTCATCATCAATCAAGTTGAATGTAAATGAATGTTGGTTGATTCCCTGGATCACCTTGTACTATATATTAAGCTGGTAATAAAATTTACAATACGTTAGATAGACCTCGATTGTGTGGTTATCCAGCTATAACTGGCAATGAATCCGAGGTATATGCCTTGTTCTTCGTATCGTTGACTGAACATGATCAGCTTATTAAGGTAAATTTCTAGTCGAAATTTGAGTGCCCATGTTTGTACTTCAATTGCTTAAATTGTCTTTCTCATCGACACAATTGTATGTGTATCCATAAAAATCCCGAATGAAATGAAAATTATGCTGCTTCGCTTCTTTTTTTCCCTCTGCCAAAGTAGCTGGGAATATACGAGTAGGAAAAAAGTCAGTTGAGAGTGCTGTAGAACCATCAAACCAAGTCATAAATGGTAAATATAACTTCATATTGAAAATTTAAATTGAAATTGTGTAAGAACGATCGACACTTTTTACGAAGCTTCATCGCATCATACTTAATCACATCGCCCAACACTTTCTTGATAATTACTCCATAAAAGTTTGCTTTTACAAAGTATCTGTAATAAAACTCATGTAACACACCATCGTTTATGGTCTCCAAATTACTCGCTCAAAATTTTAACCGATCACTTCCACAGCAGCTACAAAATAAAAAGAGGAACATATGACCTAGTAATTTATTGGTTCTCTCTTGAAAAGCCCTAAATTTTTTTGAATGGGATTTTCTTCTAAAAATAATCAACATTTTCCGTTATAGCAATGAACATTAAAAATGACAAATGCGTTCAAATAAAAAAAAAAGAAAAAAAAAACGACCACAAAAAATGTTATAAAATTTAATTCAGATACCTAATCATAGCCAGCAACATGTATCCAAGAATTGACTCTTGCGCAACAGCAATAAACATATTTTATTTACTTACGAGTATCTCTATAAAAAAAAAAAAAAATGCAAAGCAAGTACCGGATATAAGAGATTTGTCTGTTACCTCCGCCGAGTAAAAGTGATTTTGTTCAAACGAAAGTGATAGTAGCCACTGGTCTTGGTCATATGATGTTGTGGTATGTTGCCAATGATGATGCCAACAGCAGCACAATCACAATCTGTGCATAGTTAAGCATGGCAAAGCATGGACAATGAGGATTAACTTTCAAAAAAATAAAAAGAAGTACTAAATGCGTGAATTATCCAGGAAATGAGCGTGTAATCAAAATGTTTTATTTTGTTCGCCGATTCGATTAAGATTACTGGTCAGTTTTTTGTGAATGCGATACATGTTGCTTGCTTGCATCACCTGTGTGAAATGGTTTTGTAAATTTCCTGTCGAAATCTGATTTTATTTCGAGAAAATAACATTTTTTTTTTCCCGCAGCTGACGGTTGTCGCTCTCCCTCTCGTATCTCGATTTTTCAACATTGTGCTACGGATGGATGTAATTTATAAGGTGCCGTGAGCAACCTCCAATTCGTGCTCTGACTCAGACAGCGGAATGCTAAAAGTGAATCTTAAAATATTCAAACGTCTGACTGTCGCGCGATCTCGTTTATTTCTATTTTGTTGTTAAGTTTTATTTTTGGTTTATGGTTAGCGCATAATAATAATAATTTCAGGTGGTCGGCAACGACGACGAGTAGGCGTGCGGGACATTTATTTAGAAAAAAAAAAAACAAAAAACTCTCGTTCTTGTTTTGACCGCTGATGAATGAGGGTGATTTTCTCTTGAGAGTTCTTTTCATGAAATGGAAAATAAGAATATTTTTGTCTTTTGTGTTATGGGGAATGATTCTCGAAGAAATTTGTTAGATTTTTTTTTTTTTAAAAACATTTTTGTTATGAGGGGCAAAACATGTTTTGTGAGTCATTTAGGTTGATGACAAAAGGGTAATAGTAGGTAATAAATTCGGATAAGATTATGAACGAGATGAAAGGAGATTCTATCGAATTTGTTAATACATTTTTTTTAGTTGTTTTTTCTTTGAAGAACGATTTAAAGTTAGACATACCTGGTCATGTCATAAATACTGGTACATGTTGATACGCACTCATCGTGGAACTAAGGGTGGCCATGGTGTAGTGGTAACATCATCACTTGTCACGCTGTTGATTCACGATTCGAATCCTGATGTCAAGAAACATCTATTTATTTCGCATGAAATAAATAAAAAAGTCGATCACTTGCGAAAGCTAAGTCAACTCTACTGTGAAGGCATAACACTGGCAGTAGGGTGGTCTTATGGCTAAAATGCAACTTGATCGTGATGATGACATCAGGAGGACGGAAAAAAATACTGTGAATCATAAGCAACGACAATAATAGCGAAATCCAAGAAAATACTCCCCAGTTATCTGGACAGCAACCCTTGGAGTTTACAGAAACTTAATACCACCTGAGTTTCAAACCACACCACTCTGTCTTTCTCTCTGTCTCTTCCTTTCCACAAAAAAACGCACGTGTTCTAAAAAAAAAAAATAGTATAAGGGTATTCATATCCCCTTTAACACGTGCAAATTATTAAAAAAAAAAAAAAAACTACAGGGTGGCGCACCAATTGTGCTACAGTAAGAAATTCAAATAACTTTTTTTTTTAATCAATGTATTTCATTTATTCATTTTGTTCTATTGTATAGAAAATTTGAATTTTATTTTATATAACTAATTGTTTTTGACGATGATAGACCCGTTAATGACCTCCACGCTCATCCACGCATATGCGACACCTGATTAGAAAATTATTCATTGCGGCCTGAAGGGTTGAAGTCGGGATCGTCTCAATTATTGTTTTAATGGATTGCTTTAATGCAGTCAAATTCCTTGGTTTCGTTTTGTACACCTCTTGCTTGACATAACCCCATAGAAAAAAGTCTGGTGCAGTCAGGTCAGGTGACTTTGGGAATTGTCGTTGGAGCTCCGCCATAACAGGTCTGGCTATGTGTGCAGTTGCTCCATTTTGCTCGAACCATATGCTGTTGAAACGGATACTTCTTCGGCGCAGTTCTGGGTAAAAAAAAACTCCTTCAACATCTTTAAATAAGGGTCCCCATTGACAGTTACTGTTACACCGCTTTCTTCAAAGAAGAAGAAGAGGGTGGCCGTGGTGTAGTGGTAACATCATCGCTGTCACGCTGTTGATTCACGGTTCGAATCCTGATGTCAAGAATCATCTACTTATTTCACATGAAATAAATAAAAATAAAAGGCGATCACTTGCGAAAGCTAAGACAACTCTACTGTGAAGGCATAACACTGGCAGTAGGGTGGTCATATGGCCAAAAAAATGCAACTTGATCGTGGTGATAACATCAGGAGGACGGAAAAAAAATACTGTGAATCATAAGCAACGACGAAACAAAACAAAATACTCCCTAGTTATCTGGACAGTCACCCTTGGAGTTTACAGAAACTTAATACCACCTGAGTTTCAAACCACACCACTCTGTCTTTCTCTCTGTCTCTTCCTTTCCACAAAAAAACGCACGTGTTCTAAAAAAAAAAAATAGTATAAGGGTATTCATATCCCCTTTAACACGTGCAAATTATAAAAAAAAAAAAAGTATGGCCCCACAATCCACCTTGATGAAACTGCGCACCACACAGTGACTCGTTCTGGGTGCAGTTCCATCTCATGGAGTATTTCTGGATTAGATTCACTCCATATACGGCAAATTTGCTTGTTTACATTACCGTTTAAATCAAAATGGGCCTCATCAGACATAAACAAGCAATTTATCAAACTGTCGGCTATTTTAATCATTTTTTGGCAAAATTCCAGGCGAATAGGCAAATTCAGAGGGTTTAACTTGCTTGTAATTTGGACTTTGTATGGAAACAAGTTTAAGTCATCATGAATTATCCGTTGTAATTACCGTCTGCTAACTCCAATTTGCGCCGATAAGTTTCGAGTCGAAACGCTTGGATTTGCCTGAATTGACGATGCTACAGCCGGGATTGTGTCTTGAACCCGAACATAGTGATCTCGATGGTACAGTCTTCCAGATTCGGCAAAAATGTTTACCAGCCTCATAATGGTCCATCTACTTGAGGGAGTGCCGCCAAACTCCCGCCTAAATTCCCTTTGGACGGAAATGAAGGACTGCAAAGCATGGTACCGCTGCACTATCCAAATCCTCTTTTCGGTATCCCAAGCATTCATTTTAATAAATCTAAATAGTAACCTGCAAAATAAAAAAAAAAGTAAGCCGATTACTCACACAGAAAAAAAGTTATTACGTTTTGTTTTTGTAGCACGATTCGTGCGCCACCCTGTACTTCCATTCTATATTGGCAGATATTCAATAAGTGACATTTGTACTATTGACAAATTGTATTAATGTTAGAGCAGATTTCAAAAAAAATGTACAGAATGGCCCAATTTTCTCCATTTCAAAAGCGAATGACTTCATCCGAAGAGAGAGTGTTTTTTCCTAAATTGTAACTTCTAACTGAGCTCAGTATAGGGCAGATTCCAATAAAATGCAGGACGTCTTCTCTAGTTCCATGATTGCACAGCGTACAATTATCACTTCTATCAGATCTATGTGGCATTTAGCTCAAGTGTAACGTGCCGGTCATGAAAGTAGTTTTATTTGCCCAAGATCGTGATGAAGGATTTTATATGTGTTTCTTGCTTGACTTTGTTGGGCTTGTAACTTAAATATCTCCCGTGTAGATCCCTCGATCTTAATAAGTAGCTCTTGTAGCGCATTTCCCGAGGCCGCTCCATTGACAAGATTTTCGTTCAGGGGGACATTATGCTCACGGCTCAGCCTTGCCCATTCACCAAAGAAATTAAGGTACCTAGTTTTAAGATGAATATCAATTTTATGGGAGACACGATGACTTGGTTGTGATATTATTTTTAAAATATATTGAAAGTGTAATCTAAGTGTAAATATTGTAATATGCGAGCTACGGCTCGAGTAGATAAATCGATATTCTGTGAAATTTATTTCTTTATTTTCTAGTCTATAGAAAAATTCAAGTTCACACTATACTATTCTTCGCAAATTCTTTCCTTACAAGATCTCTTTCTTCTCAAATCACTTTATCTCCTTTCAATTACTTAATTCACAAATCCAAACTAATTACTTCTTCTTGTTAAATCTCAACTTTCAATTTATCACAAAATTACAACTTCGCCCATTATCACTTTCCTAATCTCTTCGCCACAGTTTAAAAACTACTGCTCCCTTTTTGATCGCCATCTGTCCTTATATAGCAGAAGTTTCTGATAGCCAGAAACTTCTAGCAAATTCTTCGACCACTGGAACAAGAAAATTCTGATGTAATAATTCCAAGATGACAGCTGCAGCCAATAATCTCTTGTTCTCTCTTATCCGTGATATTATCCGTCTCTTATCGTGGACACGAACTGTGGAGACTAATTGCAGACACGAACCTCGAATGAAAAGACACTTCGGAACAAAATTATGCCAGAATGAAAAGACACTTCGGAATTTGTTGCATTATGCTACATTATGTTACAATATATACAGCGGCAGTTTCTAAGTGCAGCATGTATGTCGGTGTATTTTCTGGTAGTCTTAACATTTTCTTAAGGAAGTATGTTTAGAAGTTTTTCAACCTCTTCAAATTCTCAAATTCTTCAAATTCTCAAATTATTTTTGCTTAAGACACCATTCCAGCTGCAAATGGAGGTACTTTTTAAACAATAACTGGGGTGTAACCAGAACTCCGAGGTACTTGTATTCTTTGACTTTCTCTAGTTCCTCATTTTGCCAGGACCCCATCCGTTGCGAAAGATCATAATTTTAGATTTGCTGGTATTGAGTTGCAGATTCCACATATGACAGTATTGTTGAAGCTTGTTAATCATGAAGTATAACGATGTCGTCATCGTAGAGTAACATCTTTATAGATAAACCCACGAAAGGTATTCCTCTCGGTAGAAATTCGACAAGATCGTCCAAAAAGTTTGAGCACAGGAGGGGGCTCATCCTTGCTTTACACCTGATTTCGATTGGAACCAGTCGGATAAGAAGTTTCCATTCCATACCGCTGTGTTGTTGTCTTTATACATTTATTGTAGCACTCTTAGCATTTCATTTGAAAGCCCTAGGTTACTTGAAAAATAGGGCTCTTCTGTAGATGGGATCTGCCTTAATATCAACAAAGAAGGCATATAGTTGTTTACTCTTGTCCAAATACGTTCGGGCTATACTTGTAAAAGAGAAGATGTTGTCAACTGTGGAGTAGTCCTTGCGGAAACCAGCTTGAAACTCTCTAAGGAGTTCGTTTTCTCGAGTCTAGTTTATTAGGCGTTCCAGAATAATTCCCGTGAAAATTTTTGTGATCGCTTTTAGAAACTTTTTGACGCATTTGGATTTCCTTTCTTAAATATCGGAAATATTATATTTTTTTTTTTGGAAGTTGCTGGCACTTCGCCCGTAGAGAATATAAAACTGTGATTTTCCGTAAGCTTTTGTTGGATTTGTACTAAGTTAACGTGTAAAAGGATTTACACAAAAGTCATTTGTAGATATGGAGTGGGTCGATATTGAAAACCGTGCCCTGGTAATTGCCCTCCACAAGTGTACTCGTAATATGGAAAGAGACGATATTTTCCGGACCTTGCGACAGCTTGGAATCACCCGGAATTTCGCGTATCGAATTGTTAAATTGTTTGAGAACATGGGTGGAGTAACTGACCGTCAAGATCAGGAATGCTGTTAAAGCCAAGACAAATCGGAAACCGCTGCGAAAGCAGAAAAACTTGTCACGAGAAATGAAAATATCGCAGAAATCTATGTCTCGCATTATCAAACAAGATTTGGGACTCAACGCATATAAAAGACACACTGGCCACTTACTCAGATAAAGCAAAGATGGAATAAAATATCGAAAGTTCTATGCACAAAATGGTCCCAGGAAATTGTTGTCCACGGATGAAAAAATGTTTAGGAATCATTTAATAAGCAAAATGACCAGTCATCCAAAGAAGCATCAAAACTCATTCCGTGAGTTGAATGGGGCCATCATCCTGCATCTGTGATGGTTTTGTGGAGAGTCAGCTACCGACCTTAATTTTTGGGAGAAGAGATTAAAAACATCGGCAAAAGTCTATCAAACGGATGTTCTGAAAGGCCTTGTAAAGGGACTTAACCAACAATTGTTTTCAAACAACCAGTGGACTTTCCAACAACATAAGTGTAGCTCCTAAACAATGTGCCCGACTTCATAGCAGCAAACGATTTGTCACCAGGTCTGGTCTATTTTAGAGGCAATAGCTCGACACCCAAATATTGAGTCCTTGAAGCGCGCAATTATCCATACAGTGGACAATTTTCCAATGGACGAAATGCGTGCTGCGATCGTGACCAGAGCGACTCAAGGTCTGCATAAATGCGAATAGCCATTTCGAATAAATTGTTTAGTTATTGTTTGCTAAAGTTTTATAGAAAAAAAAAAAAATCAAAAATACTTGTTCGTTTTTATTTTATCACCAAAATGAGTGGTACCAGTATTTATGACTTCACTGGGTATGTACATATGTATCCCTGGTATTTCTCAGATATGCTTCAGTCACAAAGGCTTGCTACATTTGCAAATATAAACTGACTCAATTTAATTCAAATAGTATATTTTAACCAAGTCGTTCGAACTTTCTTATGTCGTCAACCATGACCACCATGGAATTCGAAGGACAATGACATCTTACCTTAAACACCTCGACCGCGCTAACGATGTTTGCCTACTTTCACATCGGATAATGGACCTTCATCTGATGACCCAAAATCTAGAAGCTGATGAAAACGAATAAAAAGGTCCTGAGCAGTTCTAACACTCGTGCCCAACTCTACACTGCTGGAAGTCGAAAATGTAGACAACTTTCTATATCTAGAAAGTGTGGTCTCGGCAAACTACGCTGGCACCAAACTGGATGTGTGCCGCAAAATCGGGAAGGCAAAAGCTGCAAAGTCTGGAGAAGCAATGTTTTCAGCACAAGAACTAAGCTGCGAATGTCCTGCTCCAACGTAGAATCAGTACTGCTATATGGGTGCAGTACTTGGAAGGCGGATACTACTAACACTTGCAAGCTGCAGACCTTCGTAAATAGATGCCTAAGAATCATCTTAAGGATTTATTGGTCCAATTGTATGTCCAATAAACAACTTCATCAGAGAACGGACCCAAAACCTATAGACATTAGTATACGAAGGATAAAGTGACATTGGATTGGACACACTTTACGGCGCGGACAAACTATTTTTGAGTAATGCTTAAACTAAGAAAGAGAATTTCTCAATGCAAATCTGCTGCATTGAAAATCAAAGGTTACTAATGCATAGCATTCAAGACATTGGCTCTTTACAATCGTAATTGTTGCGGTGAAAATTAAGGCGCAACAATGGTATAGATCTGAGGTTGCGTGGGTTCGTGTCAAGGGAAATAATTTGAAGCAGTGCGGAGGAATCAATGTTTTTAGTTAGTGGTTAATGAACAAAGAGTATGTCAGTTTTTCGGGTGATTGTACATTGATCAGTTTTAAACGATCCTCATATGGGGGTAAGTTATATTTGTCATTCCACTGGAGGCCCTATAGAGCGAAACGGATGAACCTGCGTTCAACGGCTTCAATTTGGAGAGAGGTTAGGGAAACCACACTTGGCTAACATATTCAAAAATTGGTCTGACAAAAGTGAAAGAGGGAATATGTAATAGCTTGACATTTATTAATATCGACCTCAAGGAAATAGGTTGAAAAGTTATTCAGGTTAACTTAGAGTGGGTGAGTGTCAGTAGGGAAATTAACGTCAACGTCATTAATTGACAATATGAAAATCAGCGAACCCAGGTGGCTACCTTGAGGAACTCCGGAGGTTGCTGTAATAGGTTTAGATACAGAAGATCTAAAAACACTTTATATTGTCGTGCTTCGAGGTATGATTTAATACACATAAAGAACGCCGATTGAAAGCCAAGAGCTTTTAGTTTGAAAATGACTATAGAGTGGGAGATTTTATCGAAGGATTTATTAAAATCACCATAGGTTGCGGGGATTTGTATTGAAAGAAATCATTTGCAACATGGGGCGGGGGGTAAACAATATTTTCTGCTATCAACTGATGCACAAAGAGTGCCTCTGTCGGCAGTGTCACAACGGATTTCCAACGACTGTAAATTAATCAGTCTTAGACGATACCCGTAGGGTGGTAAATTATAATAATCAGTCCAAGAAAAATCACGCAAAGCGAATGCGCTGCACAGATTCAATTCTTTTGGTATGGATATCGTAAAAAGGTGACCATACTTGGCTAGCATACTCGAGAAGGCTTACGAGTATACCTATAGATTGACTTTGAAACATATGGATCCGGAAATTCATTTCACAAAACCTGCTTAAAGAGTTTTAATATGAGGACGAAAGTTTTGTTCATTATCACAGATGACATCCAAATCAAGTGTTGAACTAACTGAGGGTACGAGCTCATCACAACTGAAGTAGGCCCTAGGAGGTAGTGGAAGGCGTTTGCGGGCATAAGAAATAGAGTGACATTTGTCGAAATTCAGTTCTAAGAAATTTGTTTGACACCAAATGGAGAACCTATTCAAGTCTTCCTGCAGTAGGCAGTAGATGATATGAGTTTAATCATTTTTGTGTCATCGGCATAGACGGATAGATCAGATAGCTGGGATAAAGATCAATGGTCCAAGATAGCTGCCTTGAGGGACACCTGAAGTTCCTATAATAGGATCAGATACTATTTAAAACGAACTTTGTATTGGCGCTCATCCAGATACGATTTAATCCTGAAGCTTTTAGCTTAACAAAAATAATTTGGTGAGCAATTTTGTCAAAATCCCCTTACTAAATTCTGTGGCAACAACATCAACTTCATTGCCCTTTTCCAATGCGCAGAGTGTATTTGATACAAATTCAGTTAAGGTAGTGGTTGTCGATCGACCCTTAAGGAATCCGTGCTGCTTAGTAGAAAGATTGACTGGCAGTGAAAGAACATTGCATCACGCACGATGCTTTCAAAAAGCTTGGGAACGTATGAGAGTTTTGTAATAGGACGATAGTTAGATACTTCACTCTTACACCTTTTTTTTCGTGGAGAGGAACAATGTATGAATCTTTCCACAATTTTATAAAAAACTCCCTGTGGGATTAAAAATTGAAACAGGGTAGTGAGGGTCTGAGTCAGATGGATCACACATTATTTCAAAACTATGGTCGGTAAGCCATCAGGATCGGGGGAGTAATCGTCCTTGGGTTTGCTAGTCTTCTTAGGAACCACTGACGAACTTATATCCACAGCGACTGTGGAAGTTTATGCAACGTTGTTCATATAGCGGAAATAATCAAAATCGGGTTCAAGAGCGTGGTCAGGAACGACTGGCTAAAGAAGTGAACGAATAAGTTTGCGATTATTTTAGGGTCTGACGAGGATGTATCCGAGAGAAGATGGACATCCATTAATAAATTGACAAAATCTCTTGGGGTCGGAGATCAGATTGGATTGCATTCGATCAATGCATTCACAGCAAAAGGTTTCATAGAATTCAGAAAAGTCGGAGTGAGATTTAAGGTATAATTGCCATAATTTGTTTCTATTCCCCGGACTTGTTTACAAAAAGAGGAACAAATTGAGTCGAATGTTCCAATGAGGAGATCATTAATGCAGATACATAAGATGATAAGATAAGATACAGAAGATGACTCTACTGGCTAAAGTGATGAACAACCTTAGCGCACTTTTGTTAGTCCCCTCGTATGTCCTGGTATATATTTGCCTTAAATCCATCACAGTTACTGCTTCTATTAAAAAATATAATTGATTCTGCCTCCCTGGTATATTGATCCACACAACTACCTCCACTTAAATATAAACTGAAGGTAATGGGTAACAAATTAGCCCCCTAATTACAAGAAATAGTAATTCATTAGAGTTCCTAAACTGTTTCGCTTCTAATGTTTACATCCACTATCAACAGCATAGATGAACTTGCCGCTAAAATGGTTTTCACCCCAACGGCAAACCAGAAAAGATAATTGATTAATTTTCCAGTTTATTTGATTCAATTAAAACCACGTTTACTACTCGTACTACCGTGGCTGTTGTTGTTACCATGGAATAATTATTATTATTCTACTCGGCCTGTCCAATTGAGAAACTTATCAACACGAGTCTATCTCTACTCAACTCACAGGCATCACCCACTGGCACCGTGCAGCAGGCCTGACGACCGCCTGACTATTTACGTGTTAAATCAATTAGTCTCCCATTGCATAACACCGATTTAAATTCAATTAAAATAAATAATCAATTGAGTCGTATCATTCAGATGACTGAAATGCAAACAAAAATACGTCTAGACTCTAGACTAGCTGCACTGCAGACTTAGGTGTGACCCGGCATCAACAAACTGTCAACACTACACTGAGTCATATCGGTTGGCAAAGAATTTTATACCTTCCGGTCGGTGGTGGTAAGGTCTTCTGAAGGGTAATTGGTTGGCATTCACCTTGCTCCACCATCAACCAGGGCCATTACAAAGGTCAAGTTCAAGTTTAACACTGACAGCCTTCATCCAGAGCTTGCCGCACCGCAGTTGAAGAACACACATACGAGTACGAGTACAATTTGTATACTTTTCGCATAAAAATTGCAGATAATGAGTTGCAGGTGGTGTTAGAGTCAAGATATTCTCTGCCTTGTTCTGCGTGAGTGAGCGGCTCTGGCCTGGTCACGCAAAATATTGTTGGCGCAAAGCATCTTACTTTGTGGTGCACGATTACAAATTCGAGTCATGAACAATGTAGTTTCGGGGGGATTTTCAGTAAAAAAAATCCGAAGGAAAATTAAATTATGTTTCGTTTCGATGGTGGCAGGTTGGCAGGTGGGGCTTGGTTAGCATTGTTTACACTGAACGCCTTCGTTTACCGACTGCACTGTAAAGTCATGATCAATTCGACATAGCATAGTTTGACAATGATAAATGTACAAAAAGGTGCGTCTTGTGAGTATACTACGTCATTTTTGTATATTGACTGGCATTGAAGGGTCAAGTCACGAGTCAAGTCATTCAATGTGGAACTGTCATGTGTCACGTGAGAAATTTTCCATTATTATTGTTTTGGTTTGGCTGTGAGTACTTCGAGATGAAAGATAAGTGGGTTTTGTCTAGAAAATGAAATAAGTCATTCGGCATTGATAAGACGACATCAATCTAGAGAGCGATGCTATCTCAGAATGAGGTAAGAGAAGAGTTATGCAACTATTAAAAGTTTTTGTTTAGCTGAATGGTTGGGCTGTGAATAAAAGGCGTGACTCTATTGTAAGGAATAGATACTCGTATAAAGGCTGGCTTATTGACTCCAAGAAAATGTCGACATGTTTCTGTTAACTTGCAGCTTTCTTTAAAGGGCTTAGTACTGTCTATTATGGATATGACGGTTTCTGTATTTCAACTTCTATATATTTTTTTCCCCCAACTTGTGTATTATTTATTTACCGTATGATGTAACATATGTAGATATACTCATTGCATATTAGAGATACAATTCTTAAATAGATTCAGTTTTTTAACCAATTAACAGCGTCGAGTTTAAGGTTGTGGATGTCGGTAGTAGTTCCTGTAAATTCACATTCCACAACTCGGAGGAGTATCACTACAACTCCGCGACAGTGTCAAGTATCTGGGCATTATACTGGACAGGAGAAAGAACCTGGAGGAAAGAGTCACCAAAGCCAAGAGAGCATATTGGATATGCAGGAGGGCCATCGGCAAGTCATGGGGCTTGAAACCGAAACAGGTCCACTGGATATACGAATGCGTAATAAAACCTATCATCTTCTACGGTGTAATTGTATGGTGGCCAGTGATGAGCAAAAAGTATGCAAGAGTCTTGCTAACTAAGGTGCAAGCTATGGTCGGTCTGAGTATTACAGGAGCACAATCCTCAACACCAACCGCGGCCATGGAAGCGATCCTAAACATTATACCAGTACACCTCGAAGCGAAGAAGATTGCCGGCAATTCAGCCTCACGGCTTAAAACTATCGGCCATTTCATCGATGGTGCAAATACGGGACATCGAAAAATCACCGAAATGATAAGAGACTCATCGACTGCCCCAGTGATGTTGTTGAAAAATCGTATACGTTCTCCAACAACTTCGAAACAATTGGACGTATGAAAGACAAGAAACTCCAATGGGATATCGGTATATACAGATGGCTCTAACATATCAGGGGAATCAGTGGCTGGCATCTTTAGTGCTAACCCACCGATTGAACTTGCTATTCACCTAGAACCATTTGTATCGGTGTTCCAAGCAGAAGTCTATGCAATTATGAAGGCAACCGAAATACTCGCAGAAGACACCAGCGAAGGGAGACAAATCGACATCTGCTCGGACAGCAAAGAAGCAATTAGCGCGATTACAAACCCCATGTCGAAATCACGACTAGTAAGGGAGTGCAAAACTAAATTGAACATACTTGCCAGATGCAATAGAGTCCGTCTCACATGGGTACCGGGGCACGAGGGTGTACCGGGTAACGAAAAGGCAGACGAACTAGCAAGGAAAGGAACGGGCAACACAGAACTGAACCCGGATAATACAATAGGGGTCCCTCTGACAACTATTAAAACAATAATCAATGAAAAGATACGACAGGAGTTCAATAACTACTGGACGAATCTAGACACGTGCAAAGTGGCTAGATCTGTAATAACAAAAACTCTTAACTCAAGCAGAACACAATTGAGATTGATAGTGGGACTTTTAACAGGGCACATCAATCTCAACAAACATTTGTTCAGACTCAAGATAGCTGATACAACAATCTGTGCCAACTGTGAGGAGGAGAAGGAGGAAGATGTAGAACACTTCCTCTGCCACTGCCCTGCTACAGCGAGGTTAAGACTGAAAATTCTGGGATCTCCAAGGATTCCGGATATTACACACCTTGGTAAGAAAGGAATCGGGGATACGTATATTGGAGTTCGCCAGACGAACACTACAATTCCCCGATCACTATAGTTTCCCGTTGATACTACCCATGATCCCAATACCTTTCTTCTCTCAACCCACAATACCCAAAGCACAGCACTATTCCCTACAGTTACATAGATGAGGAGAACACAACGGGCCCAATGGAGGCCTAAGTGAAGAGCATAAGCTCTTAACCCTCTTAAACCAACCAACCGTCCTGTAAATAGACTTCGCGGGCAGTTCGATGTGATGTGTTGTATTGTCTATCTTGTGGCCAATCGCTCGAAGAATTTTTACCCCACTTGTAAATCAAGTCGGATATGCAGGCCATCAGGAAGTCATGGGGCTTGAAACCGAAACAGGTCCACTGGATATACGAATGCGTAATAAATGGGCTATCCAAGTCGAGCGTAATATATGACCTAATATTGCTGATATTAGGACATGATCCCCTTTGATAAATTCATATTATGTCCTAATATCAGCAATACACCCGATAATTACACCAATGATAAAAAAAAACAGGATCACGATCACCTACTTTGGAACTAGAAGTTGTCTAAGTTCTCCAAGTTTCCTTGGACTGACATATGTATGTTTCAATAGCACTGACGTCAACGTTTGGGCAGATGCCATCACCGAGATGATTCACATCGAAATGAAGCTTTACATTCCCAACTCCAACAAAAACCAAGTTCCAGCAAACCTTGGTGGCGCTCCAGCCCCACGGAGCAAATCAGTCTGCGAAACACGTGCAATGTAATGATCGAATCCGGTATTAAGAACTACAATTAGAGAGTCACTAATAAGCTCCTAGAATGTCCCAGCGACTCGCTTCCTTTCTGTTCAATGGCAAAAGTGATAAACAAAAACTTCAGTCACTCCTCATTCCCATATCTAGTGAAAGAGGACGAATCACTAGACTAACCACGACACCTAAAGGTGCAGTCTTTGATGCTAGATGTGAAGTTTCGATTTCGCTTAATCTGGTGCATTTTTAAATATTTGGATTTGCAAAACGGCAACGGGATTTGCAGGAATATCAGCCATAGTCCTCAGAAACTGCATATCTGAACTAGTATCTATTCTTCTGCATCGTACGCACAGGGAATGTTTCCTTTATGCTGGAAAACTGCGCGCATTCAACCGATACTCAAAAAAGGAAAACCGCAAAACTATCGTCCCATAGTTTTGTTGTCCATGCTGTCCATCAATAACGAAGTATTCAAATACGAGTACATGGAGGAACACGGACTGAAATGCGCCCTAGACATTTCAAAGGTGTTCGATCTAGTTTGGCATAGGAGCCTATTAAGCAGACTACCCTTCTACGGACTACCGGAACAGCTTTTTCGCTGGATGTTCAATTTTCTTCAAATTGTGGTCCATGGTATGCCTTCCGATACGTTTGTTGTGAACCCTGAAAAGTTTCTTTTATCCACTCCATACCAACGACCTACTAGCGTCGAGAAACAATGAGATCCTAGTATTGTCGATTACAATACCCTAGTGCTCGGACAACATTCCCGTGAAAGCAAATATGTGCATCACATCGTCAGAGATGCGACTAAAGCCACTCATTAAACGAAGATCTGCATGTCTTTAATGCGAAGAGAATTCAATTCACCATCTTTTCAAGAAGGAATACGCTTACTGTATCACAAGCTATAAATGGATGGCCAAATTGCCCAACCCAAAGAAACAAAGTCAACTCTGGAGTAATATAACACATCACATATCCTTCATCGCAAAATCGGAGTCCATGAAGACGGAGCTATCTGCTTAGAGTCAAGAGATATATAATTTACAGCGCAACAGATCCTTTTTCTGTACTAGGCCTAAGTTAGGTCGCAGCTTAAATATTGTTCTCACGTTTAGAGTTTGGGCCCAAAACATTCTCTTTATCTTCCTGACAGTATATAGGGAAGAGGGGTTCGTTAAAATCTCCAACCGTTGGTTCGTCGAAGGCGGGTAGTGGACTGCTATACTTTTAGGAGACATATTTCTAGAAGCTTTTAATCTTCAGCTATTTAATAGCAGATTTGACAGACATTTCGGAGCGCATTAAGGACCTTACCTAGTTTATTTTAATCTCGACAACAAAGCTCAGCAAAGCGGTATCTCAATCGAACATTCTCGAGTCTTACAACCATAGAAAGCATAGCACCATAAAAAAATAGGAAACCCATGAGATCGTCGAAAGCTTGAATGCGCTACTACTCGTATGCATAACTTATTCATGATCTCTCCCTCAATTAATACATTTTTATTCAATTTGCCGCTAAGACGTCTTTGTTAAACCGCTAGTAAATCAAACCTCCTACGCAAATGTCCTTCAAACTCGGATGCACACAAAAGCACAAGCATCCTCATTCTCTGCCAAAAATATACATCAATTTCCTCCCGGGGTTACACAATGGATTCATCAACCACATCACGCGGCATTTATTTCGAAATTTTTTTTTTCTCTTCTGATTAATTTGTGAAACCTTTGTCACCCGCACCAACAATTAAATCGTTTTGTAGATACTCAGATGTGAAATCATTGAAACCATCAGCAGCATCATCATCTCTCTTTGGGGTGGAATCAGACTCATCATCATCTGCGGTCCCATAAATCTTCCCAAGTGCTGCAACATTATGCAAATTTTCCACTTGTCAAAGTGAAATCCAAAACAAAAAATTCAGTTAGAGATACAAAGGCTCGCAGTGAGTGATCTTATACTGTGTGTGTGTGTGTGTGTGGGACGGAATCCCGTGGTTTTGTTATTTTCTTCTGCTCATAGGGGGGAGCTAAGCCAAATGACCAATTACTCATCCAAATGGCATTCGCCATTCGTGCTGTCGCGGAATGAAATCCCGCCAGCAACCGACAGTCAGTCGAGAAAAGACGCTCCGGATGTTGATTTGATGGCTGTCGACAGAGAGCGCATTTGGCACTATAACTCTAACCGTGAGAAACCATAAAAACAACAGAATATAATATGAAGCAGAAAAGATAAAAAGACAAAAAAATTCTATAAACAAATTTTAAGTGGCATCCGCAAAAAAATTAATGAAAAAACCATCGTGCGGTGGTGTCGCCTAAGGCAATAGGCTAGCGCCAGACAAATCCTCACGGAAAAGTCAATCAACAGCATGAAAGTGAAGGCAGTCGGATTCCAGCAGCGGCACGTTCAACTACTGATGAGGCCCTGTTGATGCTGGCTGTTGTTTATGCAAATTTCAAGAGGTAAAGATGAATGATGTGAAGATGTCGGAGAGATGAGTATGTGCGATGGAATGCCTAGTTGATTGGGTTTGCGAAATATCGTATTATACCTCGAGCTCATTAAGAGATCCGTGATGGGGGTTGACTAATTGCAGTCGATTGCAGCAATTGGTTTGTTTTCGGTTTTAATTGGTGATATTCGAGAAATTAGTCAAAGCACAAGGCCAGCCCTGTTGGCGCCAAAAGTGTGCCACGTTTTGAAAGTAGGTTTAGTAGGGGGCTTATTTTAATGGCGACTCAGTGATGTACGAAATTAATTCTTTTCTGTAACTTCTTTTAAAGTGGCTGAGCAGGGCACATCGGCCACCAGGCAAAGGAAAAATGTGCCCCCAAATAGGCCGTACAACGAAAACACATGAAAGTGGCTGCCAGTACTATCGGTGTAAGCACACTTAGACCGAAAGTAGATCAATTTTGATACCACCAGATTTTGAGATCTCACAGAACTAGTTTTAGCAATAGAAATTGATGACATTAGTATTTGCTAGAACACCTCTCAGTATTTGTAATCTTTTTAAGCAAAATGCTGGACACGTACGAGTACAAGGAAGACCTGTTTGTTCCTCCCCTTTGTATCTGGGATTCGGCGATTTTATTTCTCTAAACTTAAGGTCCATTCACAGCTCAGGGACCTGCGAATACGAAGGAGCGAATATTCGCAAATTTTGACATTTCATTCACAGCAACTTTTCTCTAGTCGCAGCAATCTGCGAATTTCACTTGTCATTCGTTACCACCAAGAAGAAAACAAAAGAATTGTGAGGTTAAACTGTTGCGAATGTTTTGGTCTTGCGTATGTGGATTGCGTTCCACATCTGTGGAATGTGAATTAAATTTGACAGGTCCCAAGAAGTATTCCCTTATTCGCGGAAAAATCAGCGAATTGTTAATTTCTCCGCAGAAACTAATTAAAATTTAAATTTGTTCCTATTAATCGATAGATAAATTACGCTTTGTTCTTTTGGAACAGTAAAGTTGTCGATTGTGTGACTTTAAATCTACTAAAAATGGTTAGTTCGCAGTTCACCCATTCGCCGGTCGCTGAGCTGTGAATGGACCTTTCGCAGAGCAAAGAATATTCGCAAGGTTGAGCTCTATCAGTTCCTCATCTTGTAGAATTAAATTTTCTAAAGTGAGGTGGAAATGGCGTCAACAACGCCTAAGCGTCATCTTGTTAGCGTTTCCACCGCGGTTTGTTTCTCGATTTCATGTCCGACAATGTTGAGTTGAGCACAGGTGTTAGAAGTGGTCAGGGCTTTTGTTTTGTCTGTGTTTATTTTAAGCCTCACTTTGTTTACGTCAACTTCTAGATTTTGGACCATCAGATAAAGGTCAATGATCCATATAGACAGTCCTACTGTCACACCTGCTTGCTGCCTCTTTAGCCCTTGATGCGAGTGAGTCGATATACTAACATTAGTCTCGTCTCACACTACGCTGCACTTCCTTCTTTTTAACGCGATATTGAGGTTCTCTCTACTGCTAAGGCCGCTGCTATCCTAGCATTGATTGCTGTACGCTCATCGATCCGTCTCCAGGTGTCTGCCGATAGTCATGTGCGGTGACTTTTGTGCCATTTGTCGACGTAGATGCATGCCCCAGCTGCAAAAGCATTTTTCACATTGCCCCTGAATTGTTGGCGTATTGAACCTGGTAATCTTTAGAAAGTTTGAGCGGTTGCTGTTGACGTATGCAGTACGAAGGCGTATACAAGATGGTGATCGCGTTTTTGTCCAATGTCTGCTCCATGTCTGTTTCGGACGTCTAGGAGACAACTTCTGAAGCGGCGGCTGATCGCAATGTGATCGACCTGGTTGGATGTTCGCTGCCTGTCAGTTAATATCCAACAGATCTTGTGGAAGGTGTTATGCTTAATCAGCTTACCTCCAATGACTAGGCGGTTGGTATTGCAAAAATCCAGAAACCGCTCACCGTTGTCATTCTGGTCTCCAAGGGCGTGCACTCTCATCACATGCTTAAGCATAGTGTTTCGCTTCCTACCTTGGCGTTGAAATCCTCCACCACCATTACGATGTCCCCATTAGGCGTTTAGTTGTAGACGGAGCCTATAAAAATTATCCTTATCATTTTCAGTCGCGTCTTCGATCGGAGCATAACACTGTATGATGGTAATTTTTTGTTTGCTCTGCTCTGGAATCTAGCCGTCAATATACAGTCGCTGTAAGATTTTCATGATATGTAACTGTTTCGCGCTGTTGGGGTTAGCATCAGTCCTACTTCGGACCATCTACCAGAGTAGAGCATGACTGTGTTTTTTGTTGAGGAATGGTTTTCCCCAGCATTGAACCATCTTATCTCACTCAGTCCCAAGATATATATCTTATATCGTCTTGACGTTACAAAAACTGATCGTTTCCCGTGTACGATTGCCAAAGGTCGTCAATAAAGTACCCGTTTGTATCCGAGGCGTTGTGTTCCGTTTCGGAGCAATTTGGGATTTTTACGATAGTGGCTCGCTGGGCCATAGACCAACCAACACTTATCCTGTTTTGTGGCGCAGGAAGCTCGCCAATCGTGGCACCTCGAAGACGAGGGAGTCGGGCTTACTAACAGAGATGCTAGGTTTTCGGTTCCAGGGACTCTTTCCGGTTATTTAGCGGACGTACAGCTATCGGGAGTTGCTGCTTCTACGAGGCCTTTGTTAATCGTTTAACATTCCACGCCATGAAGGATATTTTAGGTTTTGAGGCCGCGAATTGCATTCAAATATAAAACAATCTCTTCTAAAGTATAAGATGCTTAGTTTGTCCCAAAGGCATCTTCATCTTCATATTTCTCTGCAACGTACCATTTCAGACTTGAAACCAAATAAGGCGCCGCACAGCAACATTTCTCAGCTTCAATTGACAGATAAATTAAAATGTCGATTAAAAATTTCATTTTCAATTAAATAAAATGTGAATGTGCAAATGTCATTCAATTCAAACAGGTAACACAACTTCTGCTAACAATTATGGTGGCCCGGAGAAATCCCATTTCCACATCTACTCGTATCCGAACAATAGTAGCAAAGTACAGTAATCGTATTCATTGGATAACAAACATGCAACTACCACTGGGACCAGATAATCACTGAGCTATGCTTAAATGGCCATTCATCATCGTCATTAAATTAATAACCAAAAAAAAAAAAAAGGAGTTAATCCAACAAAGGCTTCCCAAGAAAGGAATAGCCCAACAAAAGCAAAGAAATTAGTGCGAGGAGTGAAGAGGCGGTGATAGTGGCATCCCACTTATGAGTATCGATCAATCTCACCGGCTACCATACTACCATCATCGTTATACGAGATATCCAGTTAGTTCTTTACAAGAGCCACGATGTTGAGGAATCCCTGATGGTCGAGAGTCGTGTGTGCAGCAACAAGTTATACATCGCGCATTACAGTTATTGACCGTGTTCTGGTGGTGTGTTACCACAGAAGAAGATGTCTTCTCTGTTTCCGAAAGAAGTGTATAAATGAGTCAAAGGATGAAGAAGGTGTCCAACGAACACTTTGCTGGATAATCGCACTACAGAATAGTCATCATCAAAGAAGACTACACGGTGTAGTAGATGATTGATGGCTGACGATACTGGTGCTGCATGGATGTCTCGATGATGTGGCCAATTAATATGTGGTATAGTGTGGATCATTAAGAGTTGATGGTAATTGTTATGGTTTTAATAAGCGCAGTAGCGTAGCACAAGCTCAAAAGTGCCAATATGCGACGGGAATTCCTCGTATGATGTACTAGCCAATGGATTTGATTTATTTTTAGTGTTTTAGGAACAGGTTGCGAAGATTGTTGGTAGGATGTTAATGAGTCAATTAAGTGTTTACAAATTGAATGATTTGCTTGGTTATTAATTACAAAGATGGTGCTAGCTGATAGGAGTGAATATTTGTTGTCAGAAAACTGTGTGATATTTTGCCTTTGTATCATGTCATTAGGCGAACTAATAGCTAAAGTAGCAAATAGCTAAACTTTAATCTAGAAGCTTATAAAGCGACGTTGCGTAGGGTAACAAGAGGAGCTTACGACATCTACAAGTAAAACAGAAGGGAAATAGAATGAAAAAAGAAATGCTATAGCAGGAGCAATGTTCAAAAGATTTACCAAAACTTAAAAAGAGCATGCCAAGGCGAAGAGAAGCCTGTAGAGATGAAGAAGAAAATCTAGTAGTAGAGTCACAATCAGTGCTGATCACTTCTGCAGAATGTTAAACGGTGACGATCGAAACTCCGCTGTCATGCAGAATGCTCCATTCAACGCGGACGATGACGATCAACAGTTCTTTTCACCCAACCAAAGTGAAGAGAAGATAGCATATCTAAGCTTAAATGCAACAAGGCTGCTGGAGCTGACGATTTAACTGCAGAGCTATTTAAAGGCAACTCATCTGTAAGATATAGTCGGATGGAGGTATGCCCAACGAATGGAACCTCAGCATAGTTTGCCCGATCCTCAGGAAAGGAATTTCGTCAACTTCGTCTTCTTCTTTTCCTTACGGCGAGGTTATAATCCGGAGTAGAAGGATCACAACCCTCCCTCTTTACTGCATCCCTACTGGTCCGCCTGTGGGATATGCCGGTTTGACCTCAGGATGTACCGACAGTCTTCCCGGTTTCGGATCACTTCGCCAATCAAATGCTGGTGTTTTTGCATTTGTGTGATCCAGTTGGTTTTTGGTCTGCCTTTTTTGCGCGATTGTGTGGGAACGTTGATATTGCCTTTTTGACGGGATTCGAAGGATCTCTCCTTTAAACATGACAATACCAACTGAGCCGGTCGTGCTCTATCTTGCTTGTGATGGGTTCTTTTACATGAAAGCTTCCTCGAATCTTCGAACTTCTTATTCTATCCAGCTTTGTTACTCCTGCTGTCATGCGAAGCATCTTCATCTCAGCTGCCGTTCATTTGCCCTCATACTTTTTGTACATTGTCCAGCATTGTGAACCGTATGTGAGCGCCGGACTTTCAGCTTAGGGGACATTTTTCGGTCACAGAAGATTGCAGAGTTTTCCCGCCATTTCATCCACCCTACGCTTACGCGATGATTGGTGTCATCATCACAAGTTGCTTCGCTATTGATCATAGATCGCAGATATTTCAACTTTTCGCACTTGAGAAGCACTTTTCCATTCAAGGAAATGTCTGGAATAGGCCGGTGTGGATCAGAGAACGGGCAGCACGAATACTGTCTTTTTTGAACTAATATGGTACGCATTCCCTACAAAACATCCACACATACATCAAGTGCTCGTTGCAAGGCCATTTGATCTTCACTTATGATAGCTCCATTGTCAGCAAAAAATAACTGATGCACTTTGGGGTCCTTCACTTTTCCTTCAAGCGGATAATCGAGGACTGCAGTAAATAGCAATGGACTGAGGACGCTTCCCTAGTGTACTCGTACACCGACTTTGATTGGGAACTCTTCGGTGACTCCTGCGGGACGTCTTATTTTGGTCCTTGCTTCCTACATACAAGTCTATGATCATGCGCATGTAGGTTTCTGGAACTCCTTGTTGTCTTAGCGCCACCCATAAGAGATCTCTTGGTTGTCTATCAAAGGCTTTTTCAAAATCAATCAACACCATATGCAAGTCCTTTAAGGAATCACGAAGTTTTTCTATCATGATCCTTATACTATGGATTGCATCTGTTGTTGATTTACCCGAGACAAAACCGCACTGGTCACCAAATAGCTGTATTATTTTCCACAGTCGGTCATCTAATACCCGTTCAACGATCTTCATGGTGTGTGACATCAGCTTGACAGAATGTGAATGTCCAGGAAAGTCCACCATAGATCAGATATTCACATTTCGGCAGATCTTGAAAAAAAAAAAAAAAACAGGAACTCCAAATCGATACTCACCACCTTTTCATCGATTTTGAAGTCGCTAATGATAGCGTCTATAGAGACGAGCTATATTGAGCCATGTCTAGTTTTGGGATCCCTTCCAAACTAGACATGGAGAATGCATGCTGCTCCATCAACATCGCCGAAGCTTTTGATGTCAGAAAAGGACTACGACAAGGTGACGCGCTATCATATGATTTCTTTAGGATTGTACAAAATTCTCAAGCTAACATCAGGGGCACGATCTTTAAAAAGTCTGTACAACTACTCAGGTACACCGGCGACATTGACACAATTGTAAGAACGCAGCTGGCTGTCAGTGATACTGACACAGATGCGTCAAAAATTGGTTTAGCGGTTAACGAAAAAAAAAAAATATACTGTGATCAAAAAGGACAGTCAACATCGGTGACTTGGGTAGAACGCCGCAATATACAGCTGTAATTTTGAGGTATTTGAGGACTTTGTCTGCCTAGGCTGCATTGTAGAATCCAACAATGACACCAGCGCAGAAATCAAGCGAAGAATCACTCTTCTCAACGCAGTTTCTTTGGACTAAGAACGCAATTGAGTACCAAAGCCCTCTCACGGACAACTCCCACCATCCCAGTCCTGCTATAAGGCGCAAAAGCATAGACTTTATCAAAGGCGGATGAAAAAATCCTTCGTTGTTTAAAAGATAAAGTATTTGAGTGATTTTTGGTCCCGGGGAATGGAAGATGCAAGAACGAACTATACCGGTTGTACAGCGACATTGAACCAGTCAGATGGGTTCGAATTCGTCGCCTAAGATGGCTGAAACATTAAGAGCGAATGGACAGCAACGCTCCCGCCCGAAAAGTCTTTGAATCAATCTTGGAAGGAGGACGAGATAAAGGAAGACCTCACCTAAGGTGACGCACACAAGTAAAAAAGGATCTCAATCAACTTCGTGTGCAAAACTGGAGGCGGTTGGCTAGAGAGGCTTGTTGGTTAAAGCCCAGGACTGTAGCGCCATCTAAAGTAGATTGCAGATTATTGGTTGAAGTGGGACCTGGTCACCTTAACACTGAGATTTCCTCTAATCTCAGAGCTCATTCAAGATGTCAGACTTGGTGATGAAAAAGACTATATTCTTGAGCGAGCTAGCAGTCTTCTGCCTCAAGGTAGGATTTACCTAAGTAACGATGACGTGTTCTAGTTAGACAGCCACAGTGACATAAGATATATTACATAAGATACGAGTATGAATATTCTGCTTAAGTTATCGTGTGCTATCCCCATAGCCATGATAGGTTTTTTTTTGGCTCGACAGTGGCCCGTAAGGAAGCCTGTGGCTATTCGCATCTAGCTCCTGGTTAGCTGTAGGAGTTGTTTTGTTCTTTTGTGGAAGGTATTAGGCAGAAAGATTTTGGCTTGTTTGTTGCCTTCAGTTTCCATTCAGTAATGACGAGCTTTTTCTTTTAGCCAGTTATTTATAGAATGGTCTTGGCATAACAAAGCTTGATTCAACTCCTCTTCTGGTTAGTAGTTCAGCCATTTCATTTCCTTCATGTTCGTTATGTACCAAAATGAAATGGATTCTGTTTGTGAAGGCAATCTCATACTGGTTTCGATGTCATTTCATAAGCCTTAGTTGCAAATAGAGCAGCCTTGCTATCTGATAATGTTCTTGTTGGTTATAGATCTGTTTTTTTTTTTCTCTGATGTACACTTCTATGGCAAATATTTCGGCTTGGAATACAGAGTTAAATTTTTCCATACTCGAGTGGATAAAGGTCTTTGTAGTACCACCGTATACCTCAGCTCCAACTCCTTCATCTGTCTTGGAGCCATCTAAAGTACGAATGCTTTTCAGCACTATGGACAATGCGACGTTCCACCATGCTCCGCCATGATCCCATTGCATGGCATACATAGCAGACGGTTATTCATTTCGTGCTTTAGGATTTTAGATTAACTTTTAGACTATATTGCGGCCATAACTTCACGGATGCTAGTGTTTAAGTGCTCCAGAGTTTGGGGATTGTTTGCATAAACACGATCTTTAGTATAACGGAGTCGGATCACACGTTCTTGGTGGCCAATTAATATCTCCAAATCTCGAAATTAAATGGCCAGACTGTGTTGTGTGGCATTTAACCCCGTCGTTTGTTGTTTGTCGTTCACATCAATGTCTTCAATCTCAGGCCAAAAAAAGTTGGTTATCATTTGAGTATAGCGCAAAGTATTCATCGTAACAGTGGCACCTTCGTCGTTTTCGAAAAAATACGGCCCGATCACGACGCCGCCGGTCCACAGCGCGCACCAAACTGTCACCCGTGCTGGATGCAATAGCTTCTCAATGATCACATTTGGATTCTCAGAACCCCAAATTCTGCAATTTTGCCTGTTTACGCAGCTGCCGTGCGAGAAATGGCCTCATCGCTGAAGAAGATTGTGTTCGAAAAATTGGGCGATTATTACGACCATAATCTGTCCTTAAATCACGATACGCAGATATTACAGAACTGTTATTTTTGTAGTAAGATGAAACAATTTTATTCTGTTGAGAAGTGGTTAAACGATCCATATTGTAAAATGACAAGACAAGAACTAACTACGAGTACCTGTCATTATGGATGACAGATGGATTTGACAGATGCCATATGGCAGGGATGTGATATCCCAACCTCGAAATGAATAACCTTTTAGAAGCAAAGTAAGATCTAACGGGGTATACTTGTATAGAAACAAGTAGGCGCTACTTGACTAATCATTCCTAACCCTCCGCTGGATATGCTGAAGCTTGGTGACCAATCTTTATGATGTAATCAAAAAACAACCATGAACAGTCAAAAGAATAATGAAAATCAATTAGACAAGGAAATAATAGTTACATGTCATACAAATTGCTCAATTTACTTAAATTTTCTTGGACTTCTTCCGCTGTTCCAGACTTTTTCTCATTTATCCACCATTCCTACACAAGTCAAGTAGTCACCAACATCGCTGTTTTTCCTAACTAATCGTAGAGTGTAGATTTATTACTGGAGTCTCGACAAAGTGTTACACCCTTCCAATAATTTCGTATACACCGCGACAAATATCTATCTTATGTAAATGTGCTTGATGTGATGACCAGAAAACTGGTCTCTGATTCCCCTCCTTGGGGTGTTGGTGCTCTTCTGGGTTCACCGATTTGTGTCTTGCGCCAAAGTAATCAACGTATAATTAAATACCGCTGAGGTGTAGCCGAGCGCGCGAGAATTATAAATCTAAATAAATAGAATCATCTGGTGGTGGCACCTGCTGTTAGTTGGTGAAGATTTCATTGGAATTTTCAATCTAATAACAACACACGACTACGAGCAGAAGAAGGAGTGTCCACGGGTTGATTAATGGTTTCGTTTTAAAATAAGTTTCATAGCTGTCCGGCAAGGACTAGTTTTCAGAATGCCATAACTCATGTTGTTGTCGTACAATGGAATTGAAATAGGATTCCTCGATAAACATCGGTAAATGATTCCGCATAGATAGGAGGATGATGCATTCGGGCTTTCCATTGTTTTAGATGGTGACGACAAGTATTACTAGTTTTCGGTGAATTGCAGGAAAATTGCTAAAACGTGACAATAGCAAAGAAAAACATGTTCACAAGACACATAAATTCTTCGATACTTACGATGAAAGTTGCCAAGCGACAATTGATGTCAGGGGTTGACTGTTCAATTGCGGTGAAAATTTTTGTTTAAGATTTACTAAATATTTTTAATAAGAAAGTTGTAAATTTTATGATTAACTATTTTTTATGTTTTTCTTTTTTCATTTCAGGTAATGACCGTGGTAGCATAAATAAATAATGAACGCAGTGAGTTTTTATTTAAGTTGAGGTTGCGGATGCCTCTAACAATTTCACTGGAAAGTATTGCTGAGGACATTTTCGACTGAAACACTATTGGGCGAAAATATCCAACGATAATAGGGCCTTATTTCTCAGAAAAGGTAGTAGATAGAGTCTTATGACTATTTGGCATTTTGAAGGGTAGAATTATAAATCGAACCAACAAAAAAAATTCCTTTTGGGTATGATGGTAGCGAAGACTGGTGCTGCTGGTGGTATGTCAGTTATTAAAATTATTATTAAACAACTAAGTAAAATACAGGGTTACGGAGGCTATTTGAGGACAAATTAATGGATATGGTCATACCTTATGTAAATAAAACCACCTTCAGCATCGATACAGTCTCAATTCGTGATCGGAAATGCGAGAATGCCGGAATTAAATAGTCCTTGTTGATGTTGGTCGTCATTTAGAGGCATTACATGACCTTCACTGCTGACTACTCCAAGGACCATCACACTGGCAAGAAACTTGTTGTGCATCACACTGGGGACATCTGAAGGCTCTGCACACAGCCATCTGTAGTTCCTTCTACTAATCTTCTGGTCTTGGTCGGCTTTTTTTTTTCATCTGCAAAAAAACCAAGAAGTCTTGGATCTTCCAGATGCTTTTACTTCTTGAGGAGCCGCTTTCCTCGGAACACACTCTGGTTTTTCGATTAATAGTAATAATAATAATATTTTAGAGCTAATAGCTCAATGCAGGGCCTAGCTTATCGCAGCCATATATGCTATGCGCCTCAAGAATAGTACAGACCTACAGTTTTATGCCGTTTCCAAAGGGCTTTTTTTTCGTTTGGGAGAAGCTTTTCATGACAACTTTATTCTCAAATGTTTGTTAGACGTTCGCGAGAGATGGGACCGTGAGAAAATTTTTATTTTTATTTTTGTGTTTTCTTGGATTCGAACCTTGATCGCGCACTTAATCACGTTTACTCTGACATAAACTAGCCACTTCCCATGGCTTAAAACCTATGCCACGAAGGTTTTCATGAACCACACCGCTAATTAGTCGCTCAGACACTTCAAGGGCCCTTGACCACATCGACATTCCAGAGTCCTGGTGAATACGATGTTCCACTTGTTGAACAAGTTCCAGGTTTTTCTTACTGTCCGAATGTGTTGAATGCTTTCTGCAATTTGAAACAAGCGAAATATCGGCGCCAGAAGCCAACTCGATGAGAACCTTGTGAACGAATGATCGGGCGAGTTTCAAAAAGCGCGATATTCCGAAATCCCTGCGGTCTGCAGATATGGCAGCAATCACGAGGTGTCTTTTAAAACTTAAACGTCTTCTATCAACGTCATCAACACTACGACTGAACAAAGACCTCAAATAGCCTTCGCACCCGGTAGATATACAAAAGTAAGAATAAATATGAATAGAATGCATCAAGTTTTTTTTGAAAAAAAAAAAAAAAAAAACAATCTGTACTGTCCAGATCAGAAGTCAGAATTCTCAAATTCACAATGGCGCACAACAAATTAAAAAGTGCTGCGAAAATTCTCATCGATTAGTATCGATTAGTTCACATTATGTACATTCATATTGTAACATAATGTAGCATAATAACTACGCCCCAAAAGTAAGCAACACAAAATTACACTCCGAAGTGTCTTTTCGGAACACATTCGAGGTTCGTGTCCACGGAAGAGAAGCATTATGTCTAAGACGACGTCGCGGAATTAAGAGAGAATTATAACCACAAGAGATTATTGACTGCAGCTGTCATCTTGGAATTATTACATCAGAATTTTCTCGTTTCAGTTGGCGAAGAATTTGCTAGAAGTTTCTGGCTATCAGAAATGCGACTATATAAGAACAGATGGCGATCGAGGCAGGGGCAGTTGGTTTTCGAACCGCACGAAGAGATTGGAAAAGTGATAATAGGCGAAGTTGTAATTTTGTGATAAATTGAAAGTTAAGAGTTAACAAGAAGAAGTAATTAGTTTGGATTTGTGAATTAAGTAATTGAAAGGAGATAAAGTGATTTGAGAAGAAAGAGATCTTGTAAGGAAAGAATTTGCGAAGAATAGTATAGTGTGAACTTGAATTGTTCTATAGACTAGAAAATAAAGAAATAATCTCACAGAATAACGTTTTATCTACTCGAGCCGTAGCTCGCATATTACAATATATGTTTTTTTTTAGGTCGCTGAATCCAGATCAGAAGTCAGAATTCTCAAATTCAAAATGGCGTCAAAAGATGTAAGTAGTTCAAAGAAGATAACAAAAAATGCCATTTTGAATTTTATAATTTGGTCTTCGGATTGGAATTCAACAACTTTTTTTTTGTCTAATTTTCTGGACGTCATTTTGAATCCACCAATGTGGAATCGTCAAATTTTGACATAGGTTTCGGATTCGGGGCCCTCGAGAAAATTTAATTTGTTTATATTTCTGTGCTTTTTTAGTAAAACATTTCTGTCTCGGATTTACGAACAATTTTAAGTATTCTTTCCATAGTTTCAGTTGCGACTGTTACTCGAAATCCGCAAGTGTTACGAGACGAGAGGCATGACAAACGATTTTCAGATAAGGATACCCACGACTTATAATGATTACGCCTAACGATAATGGTAAAACAAAAATGCTGCTTGGACCTTATTACGTATTACGAGACAAGAGGCATGGCAAACAAATTTCAGATAACGATACCCAGACTTGTAATGATTATGTGTGAAGAGAGTGGTAACAAGAAATTTAACTGAAATCATGTTGATGAAAGGCTATTTTGAACCGCGCCTATCTTCACTTCTATTGGTATTGTTTCAAAAAGAAAAGATAATTGTATAAATATTGCAAGAAAATGCTTGGAAATACGAAACATTGTTTTACGTTGAATTTCATGCGGCAACTCTACCAGACATAAAGTGTTATTTTGTTGTTTTGTCAAGTTCAATTGATAAATGAAAATAAACCTAATACATGCACAGGTTCACATGTGTACGTGTTTTCATTTGTCATAAATAAAAATAAACCTTATGCTATCTCAAACGACTTCTAAGAAGGTATGGTACATTAAAAAACATTCTCGTTGCCATAGCGATATGGGAGACCGAAGTCGTAACACATAATTGCAATTTTGCATTTACGATACCCAAGTAATGACAATCTTCACACGCAGCAAGGCCTATGGAAACATGTTGTAGAAATAGTGGATATTCTTTAGTATTAACAGCTGAACGCCGCCAACCTTTTTCTGAACTCACCCTAGAGCAGCCAAGTGAAAAAAAGGAAACCCAGCGACAGGCTAGTTTAAGCGGCGAATGAGGACACAACGTGTTATACGTTTTTGTACCTTTGTTTATTCTTGTTATATTAATAAAATTCACTCTTTTGAGACGTTCTTTTCTTTTAAAACCGACTACGCCTATTGTTTTGGGGGGAGCCGTGGGCGATCCGCAAACCAAATGTGTGGTGGAACAGCAACCACCTTTCTTACAAAAAAATCGAACCACGAAAAATGCCAAGATTAATTTATTAAAGTGTATTACTTAAGTTATGTATTACAAAAATTAAGTGATGCTCGGGCACATCTTACTTGTTCGAGCGGTGTCAGTGAAAAGAGAACGAACAAAGGAAAAAATGACTGACATGACTCGCGGAAAAGGAGTATATAAGCAAATGAGTGAAGTGAGTGGGGATCGATCAACTTTGGGTGTAATCGACACGTGGTGCCATCTGTGTATTCGACGCAAGATGCGCAGTGGATTGAGCTAAGGGTGTGCTGCCATTAGTTTGGCTTAAACACCTATCGAACGTACACCGACAGTATGTTATGTCAAATTTCCCGCGGCAACTCTGCCAGAAATCTATTTTTTTTTATTTATTAAGTTGATTCGTGAAATAAATAAAATAATTTACCAAATTGTTTGTTTGCACTAAAAATAATAAACAACTGCTATGGAGGTTTGGTATGAGACAAACCGTTCTCGTTTCCATAACGATATGGTCGACCAGAATCGTAACATAAAATCGGTATTTTGCATTTACGATAGCCAGATACCGAGAATCGTAACACAAGATAAGGACCATTCTTTGTACTGTTGCATATTCTTTTTATCAATCCAGAGACTTAGTTGCGGCTGAAGTAAATCCAACATTCCTGACTTTTCTTAAGTTTGAGTGACATTTGAACGGCAAAGTCACTGGAAGTCCATTCGATGTCCATGGTGCTAGTCCAGTTTTTTTTTTTTTTATATAATCTTTCAGGAGGAGCTAACCTACTCGTAAGGTGCTGCAATAGCACCCTCTTGATTCTGCTCTTGAATTGCTAAGAGTTAAACGCTTCTGAAAATATGTCTCCTGGGAGTGAGAATTCCGAAGTTTAGTCGTCCTGTAGCAGAAGGAGTTTTGATAAAGGGATATCTCCGCGATTGCCAGGTGATCATAAAGGTGATCGAACCTGGTGGTTTGCCTAGTAGAACGCTCAAATTTCGCATTACTGAGGATCATTCCAATGAGGTTTTCAAAACATTTGCTATGATAGTATCTATAGACTGTTACCTGTCCTCCATTAGGTGACAGTTGGAGATTGGAAGACATTCTTCATCTCAAGTTCGCTGTAAGCAATGCATTCCAGATTTACTGACAGTTTTGAAAGGATATTTATTGAATTGACTGTCCTTTAGACCGAGTTTGGAATTTGTGTGAACCTAGACGTCTGCTTCATTTTCTGCAATTTAGATCAGGAAATTGCCATTATCATAGCAATGGCAATTTCGATTCGCATTTACGTAATACCTTCATACGCAAGAATACACATAAACCACCATCTGCATTTCCTTCGTAATCCTTAAAGATTTGCATTTCAGTGCAATTTCCTCTCTGCCATCGGTTCTCGGTTCTTAAATTTCCTTCACACGCCGTCGTCACTGAAAAGGAAAACAGTAATAACTCCTCCACAACTACTTACAACACAAATCCGATTACCGTCTACTTCTCCTACTACTGCAGACACAAGTACTCCATAAACTCAGGCATCCTCCTTCATAGTCCTTGAGCTAATAAAGGCAACGACACCACTTGTTCCTGCATGAAGTCTCGCATTCCAACCACAAGTGATTCCCCTTCGAAATCCTTTCGAAGCCACAAATAAGACCCCGAAAAGCCAAATTCTATTTATCGCAGTGTCAGGCAAGATTTGTTATTTTCGATAACCGGGAACAACGAGAGTCGAGTCTGAACTCTGTTTGGGGTGATAAGGTTCTTAATATGTATGAATTAATTTCTGTCGAAAGGATTACACGCGACAGATAAGATTTTGAGTTATCTGCCACCGAAAGTTGATGGCAAATCAAATATCGTTCCCACAGTTATCGAATCACGATTACAATCGATTATGCAGTGAATTTTTTGGTTATAATTGCATAATACTTTCCTTTTTCAGTAAACAAAATCAATTGTATTTAAGGCAAACAGCAAGCCATTCCCAAACGAAAAAAAGTGTCCTTTTTTGTCGTGCTGTCTACCAAAGTCAAAAGTGGCTAAACAAAATGTGGACATATTCCTCTAGGTGGAGTGCACCAGGGTTTCACTTCCCTCTTCCGAAACAGCGGTAAGTGCATATATTTGCTTTGTCATCACCTTTTAACCTCTTCACGGTTTGCTGTGTGTATTGTGATACTCTGTCGTTGTCGTCGTTACTCGTTGTCAGTGCTTTGTTTTAAGGGGGAGTAGCTAGAGATCTCCAGTGTTTTGGAGTTGTGAACTTTCTGTAGTGATGTTGCTGTTCGGTGGCGGCAACTGAAACTCATTGCTCTACTTCAGGTGTGCTGTTGTTGTGTGCACTTTTCTACTTTAATTCGCTTCAGATGCAGATAGGTATAGTGAGATACTTTGGGGTGGAGCACACAGGTAGACGGTGTAAGGAAAAACGTGCAAACGTGCCAATTTATAGGTTTCATTATCCATCTCCACTAGGGCGAGTGGGCAGGGTTACAGAAAAAAAACAAAATCTAAGGAAATGTGTTTTTGAATTTATTTTTTGACATCGTTGTTACATCTTAATGTGTTTTTTTTTTTTTTCTGTTACTTACAATAGAGTAAAGCGAACAAAAGAAATGAAGAAAACATTTCGCTATTACAATTGTCAACAGCGACAAGACGTTAAAAGGTGCATTTCCGCATTCGACAGAGATCCTTCGAATTTAAGGAGTCTATGAGAGGAAGAAACACTATAAAATCTTTTTAAAGGTACAGTGAACTACTAAGTGCTATTAACAGGATACGGAAATCCAGGCGATAGTGCAATAAAAGGCTTACGAATGTAAAAAAAAAAGAGGAAACACTTTAAATGCATTTACTCCTTGGAAGTCACATTCGATGTGAGACTTCTCCGTCCAAGTTCAATGATTTGGGGCGTCGGAATGTGGAATATTGCTTTATTGTCACATACCGGTACGATTTTCTGAAATCCTTTCTCCAGTAAGACCTCTTATGTAATTGCTTTGAATTCGCATTTTCCGCACTCTTCTTCCGTCGCAGGAGACCATGTGGCAGATAGAACTCTCGTCTTTTGCCGCTTTTTATGTAGCTAATTTTGTTACATGTGTTCAACATCGAGTCGTAAAGATTGGAGTACTACCATCGCAGTGTATTTGCTCTAGTTGTCAGACAAACGCCACGTTAACACTGATAGGAGTATGTTAGTATCTCCCGTAAGCTTCCATGGTAATTGGTGTAATTTCTGCGTGAAATACTGAAAATATTCTCCAAGTTTGCATAAATCCGTATAAAAACACAATCTTGCTCCTGCGACTGGTGTATCATAAGCTATAGGGAGATGGGGAGTCGATTAAGGTCAGTGGCCTCAGAAACACCTTGTATGGCGCGTGAAAAAAGGATTTTGTCGAAACTTAGAGGTCTTGAAGGGATTTCAGGTCCGTTCCTTTAAGTCCTTGTTGTTAAACCATCACAGAGAAAATGTTCAAGGCTCCTCGCCAGCTCCAGTGTGGACATAGGCTGAAGTTTACCAGGCTCAGTCTGCAAGCAAGCTTGTTCAAGTTGATATGTCGGGTGTACAGAGTGTGCATTAATCTGAATTGCCTTCTGCATCTATAAAGCGACTTTTATGCAGGGTAAGAGTTAAAACGCTATATCATGGCTTTAGCAGCTTGTAGATAAATGTATTATCGTTGAAGGCGCATGTTGACCACTGTCAAAAGCATTCACCATTTTTGTTGGAAATCATAGTGCAAGATTCCGCGAAAATTTTAACTCTTCATGGTCATCGTTGTATACAACCACTCGGATGATTTCTGATTGTCAAACAAAATGTATCTCTTTTCGATCAGGCAAATTCTTGAAAAGTGCTGCGAATTCAACATTAAAACTCACCATTTGTTCGTTAACTTTGAAAACGCATTTAATAGAGTCAAGAAGCTCTGTAATTTGGTGGTGTTCAAACTCATCAGCTTGGCCAAATTAACCCTAACAGATGTTAAATCTAAAGTGAGGATCGGATCTGACTTGTTAAATGTTATTGAAACCAAAGAAGATCTAAGACACGGTGATGGATGATGCACAGCTGTTTTTTTTTTTAACTTTGTGGTGGATCTAGCTAGATATTTGCAGATACTGATGAGGTTGACTTCATTGTCAGTAGCGAAGGACAAGTAAAAGAGAACTATCTAGCAATAGAACAGACGTAGGACTCCAAGTCAATGAGCAGAAGGAAGCACGATAGCTGAGAGCTTCGAAGAGCCACCACTACAGCAACCTAACATTACAATCGGAGCCTATAATGTAGAACAGGTTAACAGTTTTGTGTATCTGGGAGCAGACGTGAATGATACGAATTAACATTTTACTAGGAAACATAACCTTTTTCGACCTCAGGAAATTAGGTCTAAAACTCTCGAATGTACACCCTACAAAACAACGATTCAAGTGGTCACTCATTGGTCTGAAACTTGGTGCATGACCAAAGAACATGAACGACAACTATCAGCCTTCAAGCGAAACATACTTCGACGTAGATCCGTATATATGGTGCTGCACAGATTGAGTAAGGCATCTCGAGAATACGATGTAACTACGAATAGCGCGCTACCCAATGAACCAGGAATTGTTAAGTTTGGACGTCTGCGCTGGGCAGGACATCTCATAAGGATGGATAAAGACCGGATGAAACCGACTATTGAATTCAAACCTCGAAGCACATAAAACACAGGGCGGACTACGGAAGAGATGGCTAGACAGTGTAATCAGGAACGTTCTGGCTCTAGGGATAGTCAACTGGAGAACTACCGCCTTGGAGCGAACTAGATGAAGACCGAATTTGGATGAAGTCACTCCACTTATGCAGTGTATCAGCACACACGCCGCAGTTGGATCGTATGCACTTGAGTCGCACCAGTACGTTTTAGGGTAAGTTACAGCCAGCGAGTGGTGTCGTAGGGTTCACAATTTAAATCAGTTCAGTTGTATGACTATTTGTCTATTGGGTTAGCCATTCGCTGCTTTCGTCAAATTCAGCTGAGACCAAAGCGGCGGCGGTGCATAGGGTTGTTCTTCTAGATTTGAGTCTCGAAGGGTGATCTAGAATGGAGTTGTCATTATGAACTGCAGCAGCTTGTTGTTTGCTATTTGGGCATGTTCTCGGAGTAGTGCGATGGATATTTGGTGGTCAACTGAGCTCTGGAAGCGAATGTGTTGGTGTAGACTTCAGAGTTCCCGTTATGATCCGCAGTAAGTGTTGTCTACTCTTGAGGCATGTGAGCTATTCATCCACACCGAGGAATAGTATTCAGCTGCCGAATATACAAGTCCTATTGCGGCAGAGCGAAGTGTTAAGAATTTCCCAGCAAGTTTTTGAATGATATTATTTCTTGTCCTTAGTCTTCCAGCTGATTTTGTGATATAAGCTTCGTTGCACAATACTCTATCTAGTGTCACTTTAAGGTACGGTGGATGTGGGTTGTGAATAAGAAGGGTGCCGTTGAAATTAACTCTTAGTTTGTAAGATGCCAATATAGTGTACAAATGGAAACAGCAAATCTCAGTCTTCCTCATGCTTGGACACAAATGTCACATCAAGGTCCGTCGTTCAATATTCTTTCGGGTACTGCGATATTTTTGTGTTGGATGGCTATAGCGATGTCATCGGCATATGAAAACTTCTTGTCGTTGAACAGGGTTGGTGCCAATACCGAACCTTGTGGTAGTCCGTTGTTAAGTTTTTTCAGATGACTTTTAGCATCATTTGTTGCTGTAGCTTTCAGGCTTATTTGCCGGTTTCACCAGTTTTAGGGGAGCAATTATTTTTTTTTTTCCTTGAACGATTTTGGAAGTTCTTCCGTCTTTAATATTTTTCCAGCTTACTTTATGAACTCTGGATATATAGGGTGACCAGATAAGAACGATGAATTTAAATAAAACAACAACGGTGTGAGATATCAAATTGATTCTGACTTTATTTTGAAGCTACATTCGTGCCATTAAATGGCCACCTTGGCTTCGCCGGCAGTGCTTCAAGCGGTCGGTCCAATTTTTGATGACTCGGTCCAATATGTGCGGCGTTATTCCGGCAATAGCGTCTCGAATGTTGGCTCAAGCTCGGCCAAATTAGTTCGCTTGTTAGCGTAGACTTGACGTAGCCTCAGAGAAAATAATCGAGGGGTGTCAAGTCGCATGATCGCGACGGCCAATTGATGAACGCTAGCCGTGAGATGACCCAGTCGCCAAATTTCTCCTTCACCACTTCGAGCGTTGCGTCGCTTGTATGGCATGCAGCGCCGTCTTGTTGGAACTACAGCACGGATATATCGATGTTGTCGAGAGACAAAAATGGGCCTCGTCCGAGAAGATGATTTTTTGGTCAAAATCACGTTCTCCGACCAACATTTCCAGCGCTCAGTTAGCGAACTCACGGCATTGTTTATGGTCGTCCGGCTTCAATTCTTGTGTCAGCACAATCTTATACGGATGTAGGCCGGTATCCAACCGCAAAATAAGCCTGGTTGACTATCTGGCGATGCCCAATTCAGCTGATCGGCGCCGAATCGACATTTCTGACTGGTTGGTGGCTTAAGACTGTACTCACGCTCAAACTTTTCCACGGTGCGACGAATTGCCTGCGCAATGAAGCCATGATGATGACCGACCTCACGACGAAGTTCACGTTGCGTATTTACAACTGAGCTGGAATTTCGATAATATTTTTTAATAATTTCCACACGTTCGGAAAGTGTCAAACGATGTACACCCCGCGCAACAAAAAAAGCCGCATACGGGTTTTCCATTTTTTTGCGCTAATTAACTTTAACGGATTCGCCGAATTATATTTTACTGCTTCCGGGTTAGGTAATGCACATTTTGGAATGTGTCGGTATTCATTCTGGCAGTATTTAACAGTGCGTGCAGTTGTATTTCTTAAATAAAAGTGAAAAGAGTATTTCGCGATGTCTAAAAGGGTACAATTGAGTAAAGAAAATAAGGCAGTTATCGTCGCCTTATCCAAACAGAATCAGTCATTTCGTGAAATTGCTCGACAAATTGGATGCAATGAGAGTTCTGTAAGAAGATTCTGTAACAAATATCGTCGGGATCACAATCTGGACAGACAAATTGGCACAGGATTGAAGAGATGTACCACTGTTCCGGGAGGACCGGGAACTGAAGAGGCTAAGCTTGAGAAACAGGTTTAAAAATGCATCGGAGTTAAGAGCTGACCTGCGAGAAGCTACTGGGGCTGAAGTTAGCGTCAGAACTATCCAGAATCGTCTCAACGAGATGGGTTTGCTAGCAAGGAGACGAGCGAAAAAGCCACTTCTGACCAGCAAAATGAAGAAAACGCGCCTTAGCTGGGCTAAGGAAAGGCAAAACTGGAGTGTTCAAGATTGGTCAAATGTGGTGTTCTCTGATGAATCCAAGTTTAACCTAATCGGACCGGATGGGAAGCAGATAGTTCGTCGTAGAAAAGCGGAACGCTACAGCGACGAATGCATAGCTCACACCGTAAAACATTCTCCTTATGTTATGGTATGGGGATGCATCACCGCAATCGGAGTTGGATCTCTAATTAAGCTCGAGGGTACTGTTAACGCCATGCAGTACAAACAAATTATCTTAGATGGTGTTGTACCGAGTATGGAAATGATAACAGCAGAAACATCAAAACCAATTTTTCAAGATGATTCAGCACCTTGCCACCGAGCAAAATCTGTGAGTAATTCGAGGTTTTTTTTTCATATTTATGGGTGTTTTGAAAATCTTATAATTTTAATTTTTAAATTTCCTCCACAGATTAAAACTTTGAAAGAAGAATTAGGAATAGAATCCCTAATTTGGCCGGGAAACAGTCCAGATCTCAACCCCATCGAAAATGTCTGGGCTCTTATGGGAAAGAAGATCCAAGATAAAAAAAACAAAAACCATGCAGCATCTAAAGAGCATCATTGAAGAAGTGTGGTTCAATGAAATTAATAACAATTACCTCGGTAATCTCTATGCCTCCATGCCGAACAGAGTTCATGACCTTGTTAGGGCGAAGGGTGGTGCTATGAAATACTAGAATCATTTTTTAGTATTATGAAAGTCTTAAATTATGTAAAAAGGTTTCTTAGTTAATAAAAATATGAAAAAAAGAAATTTGCTTTTCAAATTGTTGCTCTTTTTTTAATTTATGTATATTGATAGTACTTGGGTAATATCTGATATTTTGTAGTCTGATCTTCACGATCATTACTTTTTTTCAATTAGGCTACGAAATATATTGTCAAATTGGGGAATGTGTTAACTTAAATGTTAAATATCAAAAATACAAAGTGACTACGCAGTGATTAGTCATCATTTATTAGATTTCTTCCATTTTGTTAAAAATTACCATGTGCGGCTTTTTTTGTTGCGCGGTGAGTATGATGAAATGGCAAACCTTGCTGAATATTTTAAAAAGCTGGATGTAACTTTGACAGCTGCTGAAACATAACAATTGGAAAACTATCATTGCTATCTGGTCACCCTTTATATTGTCAAAACCAGCTGCTTTACCCGTCTTCACAGAGGCTGCCAAGGCTACTACTATTTCATCGGTTGTGATTGGGTTGGAATACTGAAATGTTTCCTTGCTTTTAACCTCTTTAGATCCCGCTAGATTTTAATCGTGTACCGTTTGTCTGATGGTGTTCGAGACATTTTTTTTAAATGGTTGACAATATCGTTGGGATTTATTGGTTGTTTTCCCAATGCTGGCTATAGTTTTCGCCTCCAAGTTATTTCAGCAGACTCCGTGCTTTTCGGCTTGAGTCAGTAAGGCCTTCCATCGCAGTTTGCCACTTATCCATGTGACTTTTGTCAAGTGATCTGAGTAGTCCATGTAAGTGGTTTTTTGCAATAAATATTACCAGTCCAAAAAATCTTAGGCAGGATAAAACAGATACAGCTGTCTAATTGCTTGGAGAACTGTTCCCAAGCAGCTTTCTTGAAGTTCCAGCGGTGTCTATGTCTTGAATTGATGAGTAGGATTTGAATGCCGATTGTGATTGTAACTGATCGGTGTTAGCTACACGGAAACCCTGACAAGACGGTTCTGGATGCTGGAAGTGGACGGTTTTCAAAGTTGCAAGATGCGAAGCACAGGTGAGTATTGTAGTCGCGACGCCATCTTCTGGAGTGGAATGTCCCTCGATCCTTAGCATCGAAGATTGGATGAATTTTTTTTTTTTAAATCCACCCAGTCAATGAGTGTTACGCCGTTTCTGTCGTTCACTGCATATTTTTAGAGGTTATGATGGCTGTTAAGATCGCCAATACGAGTATACGCACTTTGTTGGTTGTATGTGCTCAGAACATTATAAAGCTACCTGTTGAAGCTAACCAGAGACCAAAATATCTCCATCAGATATTCATGAGAAGCGATCACCATTATCGAGCTTCATTGTATTGACTCAGCTAAACGTAAAAGAGATGTATTTTGAATTTAAAGAAAACAATATGCAGATATTATTTTGACCAGCACAGATTTATTTGTTTTTAAACGTGAACGATGAAACCTCAAATGAATTTATTTTTATTATTTTTTTTTTTTTGTTTAATAAACAATGCAGTCACATAATTTACGAACGTTAACGATTAATTTCGTAAAATATTCTTTTAAAATAAATTGCATATATTTATGTGTGGTTTGCACTTTTTGAACCATCGCCAATTTTGCTGGCAATCACACAAAAATACATTCTTTAACTTACTGATGTTTCTTTTGGCTTTTATATCGATTAAATATTTTATTGTCACCTTCAAGTTGGTCGATAACTGCGGCAGTATATCTACAGTATGACTGTCACAAATGGTATTTAATTGAAACAAAGCAATAGACGATGAAAATTAGTTACAAATGCTTTAGCTATTTTCCGCTTGAAATATGGTTAAAGTATCTAATTGTATGGGTGGTTGAGTGTTAGGCATTGTGACATGCTTCGTTAAAATAATAAATTTCGGGTTAAAGTAAGAGACATTTGTGAGGTATTATCGATAATTTACGAGTACATAAAAGAAGAATATACTCTGACAGAGGTACGAAAACTTATTATCTGAGGGTGAAAGAACTGACGTGACTTTTTGCCAAGATAATAGTCATTAAATACCTGAGTAAATAAATTAAGATATCAGGTGCCGTAAGTGTGGCAATTGATTGCTTGCTATCAAAGGTTGTATAAAAGATACCAATGCACCCAGTCATAGGTGTGATAAATTGTGAAAAAAATCGATATCCATTTAAGGAATAGCTCATTGGTTCATTTTCGAAAAAGTCGATTGAATTCTTTCTAATGTTAAAAAAAAAAAACTAAAAAGTCCTATGACTGATACGTTCATAAATTTCAATTAATGAAATAAATTGATAAACAATTGGGATGATGGAGCTTGATTCGGAGAAGTAGATATGACTCAATTAATTTGGACTATTCGTTGATGAACTACACAAGTCAAAACAGTTGGGCGGTAGGCCTGGTAGGTGATTCAGTTTACCTTTCATAAGACTTTATTAGTGCTTCTAAGCACAGCTTTAAATGTTTTTGGAGGAAGTCTAAGCGTGTACTTGAAAGATATCTGATAAATGCTTTTCGCATTTATGCCACTAGGGGCAGCCTGTGATATCTCTTCTTCTGCTTACTAGTGAACGCTGTCACAATACATACACCCTTTAGTTTGCGAGTACATATATTCCAGAAAGCTAATCTGCTTCAGACGATATATAAAGTTAGGATGTTTTGTGAGTATCACTACTATCAATTTGTGTGTTCCTCGATCCATACTTAGAACCTCTCTCTTCGTATATCATATCGACATTTTGGTATGTCTTCACTTTTCCCCATAGTGTGGCCCATTTCTTTATCACGCATTTACAATTCCCCTAGAATTAACAAATGCTTTATACCCAACATATTTCCTGCTTGGTATTGAAAAACACAACATCAGGAGGCCAAAATCCTAAAAACAAGATACAGACAGTTACAGTTCTTCTGAAACGGATCGTATGATACCCCATTCCCCATTTTTCAAACCCATTCCTAATAAAGTGGGCGTGGCGCTGCGAACTTTTTGATTTAAATGCAATTCTATCTTTCTAATCTGAGAATATTTCCCCGAGTTTTAAGAGCTTTTGTCAGGTTTTACCACAAAAACTGAGGTTGTACCACAAAAAACTGTTATTACGACTTTTACTTAGCGGAAAGTGGGCGTGGCTGTCACCATTTATAACCGAAGTTTATGGATTTTGACAAGATATTTACAACTTTACATACTTAACCATCACCGAGAATTGCTTTCAGAAAGTAAATTACGATTTTTTGAAGAAGACGACCGCAAAAAGTGGGCGTGTCCCAGTACAATGTGTGTAGGCAGTATTTTTAAATTTGTAGATCCTTCGAATTCTATCTTTAAGATCGAAAATAGTCAGATGTACTTATCGCAGCCCTTGATGTAGCTTACATTTGTCCACTAGATGGCGCAACAAGTATTAGCATTTATGTTCATTGTCGCCAATACCGACATCCACTAAAAATATTTCGATGAAATAAAAACGGTTACGTATTCCTTTGAGTTTTAGGATTTTTGGCATCCAAGTGGCACAACGATAGCATAAATGCTTGCTACTAACATCCAGTATTCAGAGTAAAAACTACTTAAGCGATTTGGATAAAAAAAAAAAAAAACAGGTGTAGGTACATTTCTTGCGATCTCAGAAGTGTAGTTGGATAAACCAGAATAAGAATTGGGTACTACGAGTATATAAAAGATTAAATGCACAAATGGTTGTTGGAAGAAAAAAAAAACTGATTTGAACATGAGGAAACAAAAATAAGAGCAATTAATAAAAAATACCCCAAAAAACCCGACTATGAAAACACTACAGAGTGTAAAAAATGTAAATACTTATTGCAGATAAATATGGTGGAATTAAGAAGTCTCTGATGTCTGTCAGTTATTTGCGAGGTGGGACCGTGAAAAACTTTTTGGTGTTTAGATGGGATTTAGACCTGAGCCTCGAGCTCAGTAGCTGAAAGCACTGATTACTTAGCCACAGTACTAAAAGTGAAAAACAAGTGGAAATATCCGTGCGACCTTCTTTTCTCTTTCTAAAAAATGCATCGATGTAAATATTATTCGATTTCTACTTCCAATTGAATCGATTAGTGGCTGTTTTATAGAAAAACTAGACAAGATTAAAGACAGACAGATAGCTTTCTTATATTAGGTGTAAGGAAAATTTATGCATTTTGCAAGTCAAAATGATTTTTTTTTGTTCACTTTTTATTTAAAAATGAGTCCAAGATATAATTTCCTTCATTGGAAATTGGACTATTCGCCTTGCTTTTAGCAGCGAAAAAATGTCCCACTGCCATTTGGACATCCTCAAAATTCAAATACCCATTTACATCAAGAAAGTTCTGCACGGAATAGGTGGTAATCTGATGGTGCAATGTCAGGAGAATATGGTCGCTGTGGTAAAATTTACCAACCCAACTCAGCAATTTGTTGGACGGTTTTCCTTGCCACATTCAGTCTTGCGTTGTCGTGATGTAAGATTACATCCTTTCTGTTGGGCAAAGATGAACGTTTGCGCTGAATTTATGTATACAAAATATCAAGCTGAGAACAATAACGATCAGCATTTATCGTTTCATTTTGTTCCAGCAGCTCATAGTATACCGGATGCTTGCGGTCCCACACCACCTTTTAATGCTGATGGCGCAGTTTCCCCGCTGTAAACATAGACTCTTTTTATCTTCAGTAACCAGGCGGTCCAAAAACGGGTCTCTATTCTGACGTGCAAAGTTTGAAGCACATATGGAAATTCTGTCCATTAAATTTTAATCGCTTAATTCGTGTGGTACCCAAACAGAAAATTTTGACACAAAACCAAGCCTTTTGATGTGATCCAACGCAGTTGTCTGATGAACTCCCAAGCTTATAGGCAACATCTACGAAAGTTAATGTAGTATTTGTGCGGGTCATACTACTTCAGTCTTCACTATTAACATCTGATGACCTTCCCAGTCGTGGTTCATCTTTTCAAAGAAAAGTCACATGAAAGAAATTTTGAAAACCACCTTTGGCATGTTCCAGCTGTTACTGGAGCCTCTACAAACCCTTCACACAAGTATTTTTCTGCCTGCACCGCGTTATTGCATTTTTGGAACCGATAGAGTATACAATGTCTCAAGTGGACTTTTCTTGTGCATTAAAAAAACGACAGAACTTTCCGTTACACCTAGTAATAACTTCTCGATCACTGAACCGATTTCGATGAAATTTTGATGATTTTCCACATGTCGTAATGAAATCAAAAAAAAAAATTGAAAATACAACGCTCATTCACAAGTACTACGAATTTCGGGCGGGAACGAAACTTGACGGAGAGTCAGCTAGTCGATAGACCCCTTCCCTTAACCACGTTCAGAGATTTGAAGTATGGTGGGGAGAAAGTAATGTCATAATGCGAATGTGCCATAATTTTTGAAAATGGCGTCAAATGTCATTGTGCTTTGACATTTATGTTGTAGACGGGTAGAGAATTAGTTGACAACAAGCAATGGAGCGATACACTACACACCTGAAGAACGTGGAATTATTGTTACTGCTTATTTGACCAATTTCCGGTCTGTTGTTTTAACGCAGCGTGAATTTCGTCATCGTTTTCCTCGTGGTCCTGCACCATGTGCGCGAACAATTAAGCGATTAGCAGAGCGTCTCGTGCAAACTGGGTCCACTATAGATGTCGCAAGAAGTGGCCGGTCCCGTATTGCTCGTTCGACCGAGAATATCATTGCTGTGGCCGTGGACGTCCGACAGAGTCCACAAACATTGACGAGACAACGATGCACACAATTTGCAACGATGCACAAAGTTGCGTCGAATTTTGGTGAAAGACCTGAAGATGTTCCCTTATAAAGTGCAAACCGTTCACCAATTGCTGCCTGCTGACCGTCAAGTGAGGTTAACTTACTCCCATGCTCTGTTAAACCTGGTGCAAGAAGAGGATGATTTCGTATCCAAAATCATAATGAGCGACGAAGACCATTTCCACTTAAGTGGTTATGTGAATAAACAAAATTTGCGTTTCAGGGGCACAGAGAATCCACATGAACTGCACGAAGGACAATTGCATCCCCTCAAAGTGACTGAAAAAGTGATTGGGTGCTACAGACAGATGTTAAACGAATTTTTTTTTGCCGCAAGTTGCTAAATTGGGTCTCGAGCATTGTTGGTTCCAGCAGGATGGAGCAACTGCTCACACAGCTCGGGCAACGTTGGAGATTTTGAATCACCAATTTCCGTTGTGATCTCCAGTTTTGGCGATTTGAACTGGCCGGCCAAATTGCCAGTTCTGACGGCGCCAGACTTCTTCCTTTGAGGCTTTTTGAAATCTCGCGTTTACCACAAAAAACTGCAAACCTTGCAAGTCTTGAAAGCCAACATTGAAGAAGAAATTGAGAAATTTGGAGACAGATGCTTTGCAAGCAACAGTTCAAAATGCCGTAAAACGAGCACAAATGTGCATCTCCTCAAGAGGTGGTCATTTGACCGACATAATTTTTTTAAGTTAATGTCATCAATTTTACACCTTCACATGAACTTCTCGTGAAAACAGAGCCTCTAACAAAATGGCAGCCAATTCACAATTCACTAGAAGTATTATCAGTGATAATCAGACTGAACTGAAGTGAAGACTCTCGATGATCGCACACGTACTTTGGAACTGAAGTTGTCGTATTTAGGTTCCAGATCACGTTTGGTATAACAAGATTTTTTTTCAGTCTATTGGAAGAGAGCTCGAATACTTCCTCTGAGTCCGGAATATTTCTGTAATGGATAAACTCTCACATAGATTATATTCATAAAGTCTTCTTGCAGACTCACCAAGCATTTGTGAAGAGGTCCGATAAGACCACAGAGAAATTCTTATTCAATTTGGTCTGGTTATATCCGTAATATGACTACCATATGAATTATGATATATCCAAACTGTACGTACACACTTCCTCAGTGGCATCGTTGCGTCATTGGAATGGATGCTGTTCACTCTCTCTAATTGATTATATTTTTTTTTTCTCTCCATGGAAAAAGTATAATAAACCATTTTTTGAGTCTGAGTGGGCCATTTCAGAGGCCCTTTTTTCGTAAACTGTAGGGAATCCTACAACTCGTTTTTCCTGAATAAATATACCACTAATTGAGCCAACTCGCACGAGAGCCATTCATAACCTCCCATATGAACTGGTTGATTCATCCATAGGTACCGCCACTATATATCGTTGCAGTTGTAGTTTCCCTTTTTAATTCCCTAAAAGTTCGTAGCTTTATTATTATTACCCGGAAGAAATATCATACAACATATAATGTCTAAAACTTTCAAGTACCCATCGGTTGGTTCTTTCAAATGTCTCAAAAGTATTCTTTCATTGTACAGCTAAGTATGTATATTCCCATCTATGATACTCCCAAGTGGGAATACTTAATGACCCAAGGTGCATGCATGCCTACCCTAGCAAACAATCCTGTCTAGACATGGCTTACGTACAATACTCCAAGTATTTAATTTAATAATCAAATTGCATGACTTCCTTGGAAATTAACTTTCAAGTTTCCTTTGTCATTTCATCAAATTATCTTCTGTCATTCATGTCTTTTAACTTTGTAATCAGAAGGACTACAGACGCCAATGTAAAGTACACAATTCAATTAGACACAAATCAGATTCATGTTTCTCCCCCGAAGGATTATCAAACTACGTAACTAACACAAAATGCATAAACTCAATTTCCTTAAAACCCATCTCAATGGAAGCGAGTGTCCTCCTCCTCCTAGAACAAATGAATAATTCCTCCATTTAGTAACTACAAGGAATTACAAGAATGCCTCATTTATTCTTATCTTGAATCTCTTTAAAGAATTCCGCACACAAGGAGCGCCTCTCTCGGCAAAAGACTCCTTGTAAATCAATTAAGAGATGCATTTATTATATTTTTGAAATAGCAGATATACCAACGACGACAACGCCGGCACGTGCAATACCCCCGAGGAATGTGAATTTTATGACTTCTCAGAGCACAAAAAGGACCTTCAAGTATTCCATTGACCATTACGCGCGCCAGTGTTATCCATCAAAAGTGAAACAAGAAACAATACAAAAAGCGCGTAAGCATCTTTAAAAAGCAATAAAAATAAAATGAAATGTTTTATTGGCTCCATTGAGCGCCGCCGCCGCCGCCGCCGCCGCACTGCCCTACCCAGTGTTCTTCTCAGTAGAGTGTCGTGAATGCCCAAGCATTTCTTACACAAAAAATAATAAATACGGGAAAGCATCCAGAGATTTATTGAACTCATTGAAAGTTTAACGTGTCTTACGTGCCCCACCAGAGAGACACACAGGAGAGGGCCGCCAATTTGATTTGCATTGTGCTTCTTATGCAAATTCAAGGTTAGCTCTGTGTGTTCTTTTACACTCCTGTTGGGTATTATTTTTTTTTTCCCCACTGCAATATTGTACAGCATCCAGGTGCCAGACACATAAGCCCCCACAGACACAGTGGAGAAGTCTCATTTCCGGATTTTGTCATTCTCATTTCCTGCATTCGGTAGGAGGACATTTTTATTATTTACCACCAGGAGAGGGTAAACAATATCTCTCCTCTTTGCATATGTCATGTTGAACTTCTTTCTTCATTGTCCTTGATAATAAGAAAACATATATATACATATGTATACTCGTATATAGAAAAAAACGGACGTCGGCGTCGTTGGTCTTGTGCGGGCTTGAAGTGCCAAGTGTCACGCTGTGTGTCATTTGTAAATTGTAATTCAAATGCGAGGGCATCCTTTTTTTTACTTCATTCTCTAGTCCCCTTCTTCCATTGCCATGGAGACTTCTGCTTTTGATTGCCTATTGTATGAACTCGTTCTGAGGTGGGTGGAGAAAAACAATGCCAACACTTTTAATGTGAACTTTGCCACTTTAGCCTTTTGTTCTTTGTTTGATATTAATTTTTTGAGTGGATGGGGCACGAAAGTGTAGAAGAGCCTGCCATTGAAGTTTAATTGCAAAATTAGTCACCAGGAAGGAGTGATGTTTACCTTCACGTTCTTCGGATGGATGAACGCTTTTAACTGGAGTAGTATAGGTATAACCAAATGCGGATGTACGGGTACGGTGGCGTAAAATTGTATACCTAGTGTGCTTTTTAAACGGAAATGAATAGTTTTTATTAAGGGCAGCAAAGGCTGAATAATATGTAGAAAATTCCCTTGCTTTGACATCACAAATTAGAATTTCATACTTACAATTAAGAAGCCAGTAAAATAATATAAAACTAAAGGCAGGAGAAGAAATGCTGGTTGTCAGGCCACGTAAGAGTAGAGGGTATCAAAGTAGCCGACGAGTTGCCAAAAGAGGATGCTGTTACGCTCTTCGAAGAGCCAAAACCCTACTGCCGGATGGTGGACATATCATCTGGCAAGAGCTATGAAAAGAGAAGTAAAAATTGCTACCAATACTGGTAAGCCGAGGTGCCATTTCATACTTACAATTAAGAAGCCAGTAAAATAATATAAAACTAAAGGCGGGAGAAGAAATGCTGGATGTCAGGCCACGTAAGAGTAGAGGGTATCAAAGTAGCCGACGAGTTGCCAAAAGAGGAGGCTGATACACTCTTCGAAGAGCCAAAACCCTACTGCCGGATGGTGGACATATCATCTGGCAAGAGCTATGAAAAGAATAGTCAAGATTGCTCCCAATACTGAAGCAAGCCGCGGCGCTCGTCGGCAGCTTTATGTTGAAAAGGTCTGAGGCTTGCATGATTGCATCAGTTTAAACAAACAGAGATTGAAGGTACTTACAGGTTTCTTTACAAAACTTCGTAGACAAAATAAAAAAAAATATTGGGTGCTAAGCCTAGAAAGTGACCGTACGTTCAGATTCTGGAAAAGACCCTGGAACATCTTCTAAGAAACTGCGAGAAATTTATTTACAAAATATAAGTTATCTACGGGCCTACCAAATAGACTCGAGGAATTTACCCTCGCTGGACCCATTTTTGCACTAGGTAGCAAAATGTCGTTCAAATAGTGCATAAAAGACGATGTTATTATGAATAAGAGGTGCATTTAGCTCGTGATAGCAGTCCGAAACGAACCGAAATAATTGAGTGAAAAAAAAAAAAAAAATGGGAAAAATCAGTTCGGAGTGCAAAGCTATAATATCTGTCACGTCTCAATTTGACAACACGTGAAATTTCTAGAAGATTAAATGTAGCTCAACAAAGTGTGGCATGGAATTTGAAAAAAATATCGTTTGACCGGGACTACCAGTAGAAAAAAAGGTTCAGGGAGGCCAAAAAAGACGACCCCAGTGCAAGATCGTTTTTTGGTGCTGCATCGGTTCAAGACTTGGGTGGATCTTAAAAACGATCTGACAGGAAAAATGATTTCGTCAAGGTCAGTGAGCAAAAAGGCTCATGAAAGCTGGACTTAGAGCACTCAAGCCAGTACTGAAGCTGGATTTTCAAAAAAGAATCAGAGAAAAACGATTGCTCTGGGCTTAAGAGCATCTTAATTGAACTCAAGACATGTGGAACAATGTTATCTTTTCCGACGAATCAAAGTTTAAGCTGCATGTTGGAGATGGGTGGATTCTTGCGCGAAGAGAACCAAAGGAAAGACTGAGCTCTGAATGCATCTTACGGATGCCCCCCAAAACTGAAGGTTTGATGGTCTGGGAATGCTTTTCTGGAGATCAAAAAGGTAGAATGGTCTTCCTAGAATCGAAAGTCGCTGCAGAGGTTTACCTACGGGTTTTGAAAAATGTATTAGAGCCCTCTGCGCTGGAGCTTTTTGGTGACACTTGCAGATTCATTTTTTAACAGGACAATGCTCCTTGCCATACAGCCAAAATTGTAAGTATGAACTTGTTTTTTTTTTTTTTTAATATGAAAGGCTAATATCAAGCTTTTAAATAAGCTAGAACTTTTATGACTTTTATTTTATGATATCTTAGGTTAAAAAAAGTACTTCGAAGAAAATAATGTCGATATATTAAGTTGGCCTCCCTACAGTCCAGATCTCAATCCAATTGAGAATATCTGGTCAATAATGAAACTTAAGGTTGTGAAGAAGCGTCCAGAGTCAATTGAAAACCTAAAAAATTTACTTATCCGGACCTGGAACACCATACCTGCTTCCAAATGGAAACCTATCTGAGTCAATGTCTCGCCGATGTGCAGCTGTAATAAAAGCAAGAGGAGGTCCAACAAAGTACTAATTAGATAGAGAATGTTTCTGAGAAGCAATAAAAAATCAAAAACACTGCACCAATAAAGCATTTTTCTTTAAGCCCTAAAAATGAGGCACCGTGACCGCGTGTGAAAAATTTTAACACTCTAAATGTATCATGAAACGATTGAAACCGCATAAGAAAACAAATCCTCATTAAAAAATATGTAGTTATTGCAACAAATTTGACAAAATTCGAAAAAAAAGTTTGACCAAAATTTTTCGAACGGCACTGTATGTAGGTAATAATTCTAAAAAATTATAGATGTTTTGACATAAAATAGTTAGAAGCATTCTGTTGTCAGAAGGACAAGAGGCGAATGCACCACCATTAAGTTTAATAATTTGAAAAATTAAATGTGTAGATGGGGATGTACTTACGTACTTACTTAGGCGGCGCTACAGTCCGGGGTGGACCAGGGCCTCAACCAACAAACCCCTCCAGCCGGCCCGGTTATGAGCCAGCTGCCTCCAGTTGCGCACGCCAAGTTGGGTGAGGTCCCCCTCCACTTGTTTGCGCCACCTACCACGAGGTCGTCCTCTACTGCGCCGTCCGTCCGGGGTGGATTCGAAGACTTTCTTGGCTGGAACGTTGGATTCCATCCGCTCTTCATGACCCAGCCATCTTAGTCGTTGTATGTGAACTCTTCTGGCTAAGTCGATGCCGTATAATTCGGCATTGTATCTTCTCCTCCACTCGCCGTCTATGCAGACGGGACCAAAGATCACTCATAGAACTTTTCCCTCGAAGTAACCAAGGGCATCTTCATCCGATTTTGATAAAGCCCATGCCTCTGCGCCATACAGTAGGACTGGGATGATTAGTGTCTTATAAAGAGTTACCTTGGTAGTTCGGGATAGGGCTTTGCTACTAATTGCCTTCTTAGCCCGTAAAAACACCGATTGGCAAGAGTAATTCTTCGTTTGATCTCCCCACTGGTGTCATTTGCGGAGTTCACCATAGAGCCTAGGTAGACAAAGTCTTTTACTACCTCAAACTTATATCTGTCTATCGTGGCTTTCTGTCCAAGACGCCGATGTTGGGTGTCCTTTTTTATAGACAGCATATATTTTGTTTTCGCTAAACCCATCTTTGCTGCCTCGATCTCAATACTCGAAAACGCCCCATTGATGGCCCGCTGAGTTCTTCCAACTATGTCAATGTCATCGGCGTAGGCGAGTAGTTGTACAGACTTGTAAAAGATTGTACCTTCGGTGTTGATTTGTGAATTTCGTACAATTCTTTCAAGTATGCCTTGTCTAAGACCTTTTGGTGGTGTTGTTTACGACTTTGATGGAGCAGCGAGAGTCTGCACAAACGGACGAGTTTGGCAGGGATGCCAAGACTAGACATGGCTCTGTATAACTCGTCTCTATACACGCTATTATAGGCAACTTTAAAATCGATGAAAAGGTGATGCGTATCGATTTCTATTTGTGGGTTTTTTCCAAGATCTGCCGTAGTGTGAATATTCGGTCAATGGTGGACTTACCGGGCCTGAAACCGCACTGATAAGGACCTACCAGGTTGCTGACCATTAGTTTTAGGCGTTCACATAATACGGCAGACGGGATCTTATATGCCATGTTGAGAAGACTTATACCTCTGTAGTTGGTGCAGTTCAAAGGGTCTCCTTTCATGTTTTTTCTTGTTAATCAAAGGTTCTATTTTGTTGAAATGTGTTCCACCCCAGCACGACACTCCATATTGAAGTTTTAATTTAAATAAACCATTGTATACCAATCTTAAAATAGCTGAATTGCAGTAGAGGCTAAAATGATAGAGTTACCTTACAACTGCATTAAAATATTGCTTCAAGTATGAGGTATGGTCTTTCCAACTAAGCCTAGAGTCCAATATAATACCTAAGTATTTAAAACTGTCAACACGTTCAACTACAAAGCAATCTTGACATTTTCATCGAAAGTGGGCCTACAATGATCATGGCAACAAACATTACGAGTATTTAAGCGAAACTTTAAGCAACTGGACGAATGATACTTAAAAAACATATCTCCACAAACTAGCCCCATAATGTTAAATAACATGATCTTTGTTTTATTACTAATTACTAATTTATGAATTCTAAACCATCTACTCAGTATTTCTAAATCAAAGTTCAAATCCGCAATTAAACTGAGATAGTTATTATTCAAGTAGGATAGAGCAGTATCCTCAGCGAATGCTATAATTTTGCCTTTAAAAGGTTGAATAAAAAGTGAGTTAACGAAAATTAAGAATAAAATTGGCCCCAAAACGGAACCTTGTGGAACACCTATATTAATGATATTCTACGAGCTTAAACAACAGTTAATTCTTACACTTTGCTGACGGTTATTCAAATAAGAGCAAACCAAGCGTGTATAGTGTCCTCTGAAGCCTATATTATACAGTTTATTAAGCAAAAACTCATGATCTACCATATCGAAAGCCTTGGTAATATCTATGAATAATATAGCAGAAATTTCCGAATCGTTTAAACTATTATAGATTTCGCCGCATAGCTTTAACAAAGCATCTTCGGTATCCAGATACTTTAGTTTCAACACAACCAACCAGCACAAGGTTGCAGTGCTTTTCACTAAGCTATTCACTCTTTCGCGTGAAAGCAAAGCAAATATTTATCACTGCTCATGGTATTCTGCAGCTTGATGAAGATATCAGATAAAAAACTAATAATATGAGGTGTGACAGACGTGACACATTGAGCATACATTAGCTGCGCCTCGCGGTCCCTATAATCATGAGTGGATGACTAGATGAGTAACATCTGCCGGTATTCATGTTTGATGCTGTTTTGAAGCCCAGCTGATATCCCTACGAAATTATTCTTTCATCATATAAGCTCGTCGTCATCTGGGAACGGTCAGGAACCTTAGTTGTAGCATACTTCTGCTCTGCAAGGTTACGATTTGAGACAGAAATAACTGGTATGGTTAAGTTAAGTCTAGACGTGAAACACTTTTTTCTTTAAATGTTATATTCGAGTTTCGATTTTGAAGGAGGTCATAGAAAATGGAATTTCCAAGCACTCAAGCTCTTTCCAGCTTTTCAAAAAACTCATCAAACGATTTGCTAACGAACAGCATAATAACTACATGAGACCTAGTGGGTGCAATTGATTTTATATAGTGATGATCCGCGGTGGAAATGCTCTTCCACCAGCAATCTACGCACTGCTTCCAGTTAGTTCATGAGTTTTATATGATCTGTTTTATATGATATGAGTGTCTCAAGCAGAAACTATAAGCAGCACTATATAAAAGGTCTAAAATAAAAAACTAGAATTAGAAGTGTCTGCGTTGCAGTGAAAATGATGTATCCACGTACTTATCCATACACAAATATTCGCAGTGCTCACTGTTTCTATGACAGTGATAGAGTCAGAAACGGCAGGGGTTCGCATATTTTTCGAAACTTTATTTTATTGGCAGGTACTCGTATGTTTCTCCTGGCAGTGACCGACACTAAGTTACCCTATCCCACAGGATGTATTAGTTTTGATACATAGCTTGTAACATAGATAAATAATACCGATAGACCGTCAAAAATATATAACTACATATGTATGTACCTAGTCAAGTCATAAATACTGGTACACTCATTTTTGGTGATTTGATTTTTTTTTTTCTGTCAAACCAGGAATAATATTTAAACAATTTATTCGAAATGGCCGTAATTAGCATTTATGCAGGCTTTGAGTCGCTCTGGCCACTCATCGATCGCAGAACGCACCTCGTCCATTGGAAAAAATAAAAATGTCCACTGCACGGACAAATGCGCGCTTGATGGCCAATTGTTTGCTGCTATAGAGTTCGACACCTTGTTTTGGAGCCACCCTTACGTTGTTATTGCGCCTTATGAGCTGGAGCGGATCTTATTGGAAGGTCCACTGGTTGTTTAAAAACAATTGTTGGTTAAATCCCTTCACAAGGCCTTTCAAAACATCCGTTTGGTAGACTTTATCCGATGTTTTTATTGCCTTCTTGCGAAAATTAATGTCGGTAACGCCTTCGTAGCTGATTCCCCTCCAAAATGCTTTGATGCTTCTTCTTTTTTTGTTATATACTCGTATATAATTGCACGTATCAAAGGGAATATGAATACCCTTATACTAATTTTAGGACATGGGCTTTTATGGTGGGAAGGGGAAGAGACAGAGAGAAAGACATATTGGTGTAGTTGGTTTGAAACTCAGGTGGTATTAAGTTTCAGTGAACTCCAAGGGTGGTGCCCAGATAACTGGAAAATATTTTTGTTTTGCTGTTATTGTCGTCGCTTATGATTCACAGTATTTTTTTCCTTTTATTGAACGATTTCAAAACATTTTTTCATCCGTGAACAAAATTTTCCTGTGACCGGCGGTGTAGAGCTTTTGATTTTTCATCCCGTTTTTTTCTTTAATTAGGCTGTGAATAATAAAAAATCCATTAAGTATTTTTCAAATATATTAAAGAGAGTACACTTTTCGATTATTTATGGAAAATAATTTCGTTTAAAGGGCTCCTGCGGTTGGCTATATTTTCGAAGCTTCGGGGCTCTATTTCACGAATAGCTCGATCAATATTGTGTTTAAGTGCCTGAATCGTTTCTAAACTGTCAACATAACGTCCAATGGATTCAAATCGGAGCTCTGCGGAGGCCAAGTAGCATCAGCAAAATGGCTGATTACGAGTACACGATTATTGAACTTAATGCGCAAAAGATCGATTGTTGGACGGCCTGTGTAGCACGTAGCGCCGTCTTGCTACCATCCGAGATCGTCCAAGTTAATTTCCTCGGTGTCTGGACAAAAAAAAAAAAAAAAAATAATAATCGGTCATCATGCCTCTGTAGCAGTCTCCGTTGACAGTAACGTTGTTGCCATTTTCATCTTCGAAGAAAAATGGGCCAATAATGTCGCCATTCCACTAAACAGTCACACTTTCGGCAACAGCAACAATATCGTCGGCTGAGTGCAAACGACGAACACGAGGATAACTTGTATTATCAATTAGCATTCCAATCTCAAGAACTTTTTTCACAAACTTGCGTACAACAGGCACGCTTGGTGCATTATTTCGACCGAAATTTCTTTTCAAAATTTGTACTGTTTCAGCAACAAGTTTTCAATATTTCCCAACGTTGTTCAAGCGTAAATCGATTCATTTCGTACTGCGGAGATATAATATTGTGTTTCTGTCAATTTTTTGAGTGCGAAAGAGCTGTCAATATCAAAATAACGTAACTTAAAAAGAAACCAGCAGGTGGTCCACCCGTTAGAATGGATGTGTTCAATACTAATTTCACGATGAGTGTGTTCAAACGTGTACCAGTATTTATTACATGACAAACTATGATTAACTATTAACTCTTCACAATTTCTTATAATTTATATTCGCATCCAAAAGGACTAAAGAAATTGTTGAATATTTCAGTTTGGCAATTATCCGTTATCCAAAAACAGGGAAAATGAAGGTTTTTCAGTAGTGATAGATACCATCGTTCTCTCGACTAAGACCTACAAAAAATAATTAAATCCGAAGGTCAAAATTCATATCATCCTACTAACCTGTAGATAAAATTTCAACAAAAACCTTCGCAGATTAATGGCACAATTTTAATTTATTTCAAAAATTTATCTACAACTTCGTAGAGTCCCTTTGCACATTATGTATCGGTAAACCCACATGACCTACGCATTATCTCGGGACTCTTATCAAGTAACAATAAATATTTTCTCAATAAAATTCAGCTCACACACTCACCCACCTGTTTTATTAAGTAGGTATCTATCTATGTTGCAACAATTATACAATCGGATATTTATCTGAAGCACTTCGACGGTCCGCTTACGTACTTATATTACCAACACTTTGTCAATATTTATTATTATTATTGCCTTTTCCCTATTGTACCTAGAGATAAGTTCTTGGCCGACAGGTATATACAGATAAGGTATACGTTCTTCCGCACCAAACACTTGTTTCGCCTTAAAAGGCTTAATGCTTCTTTAGTGCTTTTGGCGCCAATTAAGGCTTATTGAACTTAAGAATTAATTTCGAGTATGGTATAGGTGCTTTAACCCTCGATATATAAATTGATAAGCAATCATTGATTCTTTACGGCACTCTCTGAGGAAAGAACATAAAAAAAAGCAAACAACCATCCGCCAGACTGTACAAATCATCTTCGTCATCAAATTGGAATTTATCGAAATTCCCCAAATGCACTTCGTCGTGTTCGATGACTGCACCAGAAGAAGCACCACCCCACCAACAGAAGATACGGCAGAGATACTCAAAATTCCAAAAGCGAGGATTTATCGTTCGGATGCGTTGAGAGAATAAAGATTAGGATTGCTTGGGTGATGGGTGAGTGTAGTCTGGGTTGGAATTGGAGTTCCTTTTTTGTGTCTTCTTAACACGTGCGCTTTTCGATGTTGGAAACGTCTCCCATTATGAGCGGTTGACAAGGTAGACAAGGTTGCCGTGGTATCACTTGTTGCCGTGTGATGAATTTCGTTGTTGCTCTGTGGATTCAATTTGGATTTCATAGAATGGAAAGGGATTTCCAATAATTGATTGCTATCTAGGTGTCTATTGAGTGTCAAGAGGTAGAGGTGGGTTGGATATATAAAACTGTTTTGAATTGAAATAGAGTGGTGGAAGGGGTTAATTGATTTTGGTAGAGGACACGAGGTTGTACGTGGGTTATATAGCACCGAATTATCGATTGCTTTACCTTTTGGAATCAATGCATGGATAAAGAAAGGTTCAATTTATAGTTAGGACTTATGCAGGCGAATTGATGTCTATTGGTTTAAATAAGTTGGGCATTACTGGAACAGCTGATGTCACTGCCCTCGTCCCATAGGCAAGGAAGTGATTGTTTCAGTATTTTACATCTTTGTGAATCCACCAGTATCGGTAGGAAGTGAGCTATTAAACGCAGTAAGCAAAACTTGATTAACGTCCCACAACATCGCACAGTAACTACAAGTCAGTTAAGACAGAGTTCACTGGGCGATCAATAGTTTTCAACCTTTTGCCTGGTCAACGTGTCAAACTTCAATAAACCTTAAGTCAAGGCGTCTGATGCCCCGGCTAAAGATCATTTCCAAAAATTGTTTGGAGCTACGACACTGAATCTTGAAAAGAGATAAATCTATTTTATCCTCAATTCAGACAAAAGGTCAGACCCATCAGCTTTATTCTACTTTCGATTAAAGACAGCATACTCGTAACTACTTGATTTTCTGTGCAAGTATTGAAAGATGTAATTCGAAGTTTTCTTTCGAATATAATTCGAAGTATAAAAAGTGGTACAAGTGTAAGTAAAAGTGGGTATAAAAAAATCAACATTTCTGGTGGAACTTGATCTTGTAGGCGCTAAGCTTGATGTTCTCAGGACGTCTGATTGAGGTTTTGATAACTTGAAAAACAAAACTCTGCAACTGTTAATGGAATAGGCCAACCAACGAACAATGGAAGATGAAGAATCATCGTATCTCTTTAAAAAAAAAAAACTGGACTGTGCAATATTTATCCAATACTCCTTCAAAAGAGAATCAGTATAATACTCATACTGCTCACTGGGATCTACAGAGCTATCATTGCTTTTTGCTATATTCCTCTTGCTTGGATGAGGGCTATCATTTCTGCTAAAGGATATCGAAAAACTAGCTGAGGCTGGAAACATCGCCAATGCCAATGAGGTGTCCAGTATTCCAGTTAGCCCGTCCAGTTAGTACCATCTAACAAAGTCAAGTACATAGCTCTTGAAATTAGAAAATCTAAGGTCATCAACTACTCGTATGTCCTACAACAATGTACTTTATCTAGATCTAGAAAAAAAGGAGAGAGAAATTCATAAACTATATCTGCTACGATAGCCAGACATCTATAAAAGTCTATTCTACCGTTACGATTACCTCAAAAATTCTGGTTGCGACTGTCAAAAGACTGAACAGACTTGGACGATATAAGTTTGATCTTCACCCAGTAACTAGATACAGTCTGACCAGTTATAAAATGGTTGGACGTCACTACTAGAATGGGTCTAGTACATGTCGGCAAACGAAATGTTAATAAACACGCAAAGTGAAGGCAGAACCAGATTCCTGTTAAACTTACATAGGGACAGTGGTTTGAGGACCATTCTAGGAGTCGTTATGGCTTTCACTTTTTTGAGCGATCATCTGTTCATGCTACAATATGAATCTGTAAAATATGTAGATTGCTGATAGTGATATCGATTCTTATGCATGACATTACCTGAAAGCTTGTCCTGGAGAAAAAAAAGGTTCACAAAATCTTCTTCACATACTTACTACCCCTAGACATCTACAGCAGACCTAAGGACATGTCACAATTCTAATTCAAACGCACATGACGTCCTCGTTTTTTTCGAGACCCAACTTTTCCACCTGATCTTCAATTGCCTTAAAAGCGTCAATGACAGCTTGCTGGAAGCGTGCGATAATGTCTATATCGTCTGCCTAACACAGCAGCTGCACAGATTTGTGAAGTATAGTGCCTCTGGTGTTAAGGCGTGATTTTCTCCAGGATGAGGTTGAAGAAATCACATGGAATAGTTAAGAGGAACATTTTCTAAATTGGATTTACGGGATCGCGAAATAAGTCATCATCCTTTGAAGGCTTTGAAGTCGATGCATAAATGGTGGGTTTCGATCTCAATATTTAGAGCTGATGCCTTAGTTATCATACACCCTACCAGAGCATCTTGTCCAGATTTTAAAAGCTGAAATGGGAAACTTTATGAAACTATCCTACCTAGCTCTTGTATGGTGGGTGTGAGAACTTCTTCATTGGGTTCATTATCTCGATTTATTTTTACATCGTATATAAGCTCCTTTACTTCATGCTTCTAATATGCCCTACCTATCGGTGACTAGACTTTCCTCACTATTATGATCTGGAAGTTGCTTGGCTTTCTCATAAAATCTCTAGATATTGCATCGCAAGGCATTTCAATTTCTTTGAGCTGGAATTCTGCGTCGGCTCTCTTTTTACTTGCTCAAGCAAGTGTTGTTTTCATGAAAATCTCGAGATACACCATATCCAGCCATTGATCAAACATTCAAAAAGGTACGCTAAGATATAGCACGAATAGGTATTCCATAGGAACAACAACGGAAAGAGGATCAGAAAAAATACAGGGTGGCTAAATACTGTTACTAATCCAAATAGCTATATTTTTTTCAATTGTGAATATTTTTTAATTGAATTCAAAGAAAAAAATGTTGGAAATTTATTCAAATTCAAGGATTTAATTTGGTACGAACAATTTAATAGTAAATTTATCGCACGCTACACGCAAGTGTGTCTGCGGAATGCGCTTTCATTCCCGGCGAAGCGCTAACTTGAGCGCGTCCGTTGTTTGGTATTTTTTAGTGCCAACCTTGGCCTTCAAAATGCCCCAGACAGAAAAGTCTAATGAATTCGATAGCCATTGTGTCGAGGAAATGAAGTGCGGAACATAGCATAGTCCTGTTGGAATGTCTAGGATCTTTGGCCGAAATGTTTGCGTGCCCATGGCTTCAACACAGCTTCCAAGGCAGTTTCACGATAAACCATCGGTTTTATGTTAACGCAACGGTCCAAAAATATGATCGGATACCGACCATCGGCAGTCACTACGGCCCAAATCGTCAAAAACGGTGGTGCTTGCTTCCTGGCGGCCATTCTTTGGTTGAAATTATCGTATGACCTCTCTGGCAGGTTAAGCGGATCAACTCCTTTGCCCTATCCACTCTAACTTTTTTTTCGTCTGGTGTGAGATCGTGCACTTTTTGGAACTTTAAGGCCTTGAGTCCGAGCTCATTTTTCAAAATGTGTTACATCCCTCCTCTGGATATGTTTACCTCAGAAGCGATTTTTCTTCCGCTACACCGAGGATTTCGTTCGATTCTGGCCTTCACACTCCGAATTACTGTTGACGATGTTGCTGTCTTTTTCGGACAACCCCCATAGCGTTTTGCAATGCTGCCAGTTTCGTTGTAACGCGATATGGTGCGATACACAAACATTTTGTTCACTTTCAAATGTTTCAGTTCACGAACAATAGCTGGTTGTGGTCTGTCAAATTTTCAGCGCGCTGTCATTCGTAGTTTGGCAGACACAGCGACGTGAAGTTGGTAACATGCCAGCCACTCTATAGTTGAAAACGCACAATTTTCAAGGAACTAAAACCAGAGAAGATTGACGTTGTCAAAGCTTCATGCTTCCAAAACGAGCTTAATCAATAAAAATAAATGCTTCAAGTCAAATTGGTATATGAAACGCTAAGTCTGTGCTAAAAACTCATGATGGAGTTCGATAGTACAACACATTGTTTGAATCTTTGTCTTGGAAATAAGGGTCAATAAACAAACACTCAGTATAACTACCTGCCACCACTATAGCCTAAACGAGGATCAATAGATCAGATTAGGAATCGCAACATACAACATCTTCAAAGCACAGAACCTTGCTGCTTGCGACTTCCAACATCATGGTCCCTTGCTTTAACTTTAACAATATTTTCCATATGTTCCGACCTCCTTTGAGAAGAATCTTGGTGAAGCTAGGCAATACCGTAATGCGTCAAGATTTGGGACTGGTCTGCTCCTGTTGCCTTTGATCTGAATGTGAAATCCTAAAACGTCAGACCTTTCACATCACGTTTCACTAACTCATTTCATGTTCTAAAAAAAAGTCACTACTCATTCATGCACAATTCAGTCTGAGTATAAAGAAAATAATGCAAAGAGTACTCTGTGGAAGGAGAATTTCCCTCGTCCTTGTTTTGTTCAACTGACCTTAATTCCACAATAATGGCACAATTAGCCACTGCACATTCCACACTCCAAACTGACATTTGCATTTGCAAGTTCTCCTAATCGAAACATTAATGTTAATTCATTCAACATGACCTGGCCACTTAATTCGATTTTCTCGTACTTACCCTTCTTAACAGGGTTGTAGATTCTATGTATGAGCAAGCACTCGCCTAGCTTTGCTTCTTAACAAACTAATCCTATGTAATCCAGGGACTGATTGGAAATCCCTATTTTGCATGTTCAACTCCGACGCATGCATATTATTAAGTAAACTACTCGTACTCGTACCTACCCTGACTAGACATCGTCGCTCCAATTCAATTTAACTTTTATCACCTGTTGAGTCTGCTATTAACCAAGGCAATTGCATGCAACAAAGCCATTAAGTCATCCCCTACTACCCACTGTTGCTCTTTTCATCCTTTGACTGTTTTACATTTTTATTTACCTACCTATCCACCATCACCCTCTTCCTCTATTCATTGTACAAAGTAAATGTAAACGTAACCTAATGACTTCTCATGTGGGCAATCTTTTGCAAAACTTCTTTAGTACATCACTATCCTTCCAGTGACATTGATAGATAGATTGAGTGAGGGTCACTCTTTGTCCCTTTGCCAACTTTCAATTAATAACTAACAACATTCTGTTTTTGTTTCCTTTCCAGCTTTATGGGTGTTTGCGTTCAGGAGGGACAACTCCATGCACTGACCGAGTACATTAATGGTGGTTCCTTGGAGCAATTATTAGCAAATAAGAATGAAGTATTAAGTCCTTCCCTTAAAATAAGACTGGCGCTTGGAATTGCCAGAGGCATGCAGTATGTGCATGAGGCTGGTATTTTTCACAGGGATTTAACTAGTAAGGTAAGTTGATGATGTGTTCTTACTTTTTTATGTTAGTGTAGAAAATAATAGTGTTGTGTTTAATTGGAGAGGGCGACTTAGCAACATGTTTGGCTAATTGTCTAGGAAGAGAAAATGCTGTGTCATTTTGTTAAGTCTCTAAATAATTACAGGTGTTTCTGTCAGTACTGTTAGAGATTGTGGACTGCAGTGGGCTACAAACTTCTTGTGACTTGTATATGCTTGCTCAAGTGCCATCATGTTTTACTCATGCATATTAGACAGCACTAAAAAAAACATACTTTATTGCAGCTTTCTTCAAATTAAAGAAATTATATTTTCTATAGATCAGGCTGGTAGTGTAAGTTATGACCTTACTGAGCTGCTGCGCACTGCCCTGCAGCCCAATTAGCACTTAAGCGCTATTTTGAGTACCACAACTCATGTTTGTTGAATGGTGTTAATAAAGAATGGTTTCAAATCCATCCTGTGGCATTCAGAAAACTGATCAACTCTGTGATACTTTTCTCTGAAATTTCCTTAAGGTTGTCAAAAAAGGGTTTGCCTAGAGTTCGATGTGGAGCTGCAATTAAAGCCGGACACCCGTAGAGGAAGTGAGAGAGAGTTTCCTTCTCATTTGTGTTTTTACAACTGCGGAAGAGTATGTTAAAAGCGATGCCCAGTCTAGACACATGCGTCCCTACTGGTCAGTAACCTGTGCTTATCGCTACAATTTCTTGCAACTCAAATTTTCCAAGTTCTTATGTTTTGTCCCAGTTGCAGTTCGGCCACATTTGCCCACACAACTGTGCAAACTATTCCACCTTTTGTTTGCCACTGATAGAAAGTCTGAAAAGATTTCACTCTTGAGAGTTCTCATCGGAACGAGGACTACCTCTGCAAGGGCCAGCTCGGAGGCCCCCCTCTATATTGCTATGACTTGGCTTATTTTGGTCCGACAACCTAGCGACGAAAGCTCTTCCCTACTCTGTTCTCCCGGCTGAGAAGATGATGTTGTTGAAATCAGAACCTTGATAGCAACCTGACTATTAAAGAAAATGGCTATACGAGGGTGAGTCAATAAGTCCCTGAAATATGAAATAAGGAACACTCTTTTCGGTATAAAAACATTTTATTTTTCAACATAGTCTCCTTTTAGCTCTATACTATACACTTCATCCAACGTTTCTCCAATTTGTTGATGCCCTCCAAATAATACGATTTATCGAGCCCCTCAACCTCTTCATTCTACCCAAATCTCTTACCTCCGAGCCATTTCTTCATGTTTGGAAACAAGAAATAGTCGCAGGGGGCTAAATCTGGGGAATATGCTGGATGAGGGAGGAGTTCGTAGCCTAACTCTTGCAATTTTGCCATTGCGACTGCGGACTTGTGCGTCGGTGCGTTGTCCTTGTGAAAAAGAAATTTTTTTTTCGCCAAATGCGGCCATTTTTGCTTCAAATCGGCTTGGAATCGATCCAGCAGCTCTGCGTAATATGCGCCGGTGATCGTTTTACCCTTTTCAAGGTAATCGATGTTAATAACACCTCGCGCATCCCAAAAAACTGTCGCCATGACCTTGTTTGCTGACAAACCCACCTTGGCCTTCTTCGACTTCGATTCACCAGAAGAAGTCCATTGTTTTGGCTGTTCCTTGGTTTCTGGTGTGTTTTGGTGAATCCAGGTTTCATCCACGGTAATGAAACGGCGAAAAAATTCAGCCGAATTTTTCTGGAACATCGCCTAACACACCTTTGAAGTTGTCAAACGAATACGTTTGTTGTCGATTGTGAGCAAACGCGGCACCCATCTTGCGGAAAGTTTTTTCATGTCCAAATATTTATGTAAAATTGAAATCACTGAGCCATGTGATAAGCCTGTGGCCTCTTCAAGCTCGCGCACTTTCACTCGCCGATCGTCCATTATCTAACCATGGATTTTGTCGATGATTTCTGGTGTGGTGACCTCAATTGGGCGACCAGAACGTTCGGCGTCACTTGTGCTTGAACGACCGCACCGAAATTGTGTAAACCAGTGGTGAATGGTTCCAATCGATGGTGAAGAGTCCCCATAATATTTGTCAAGCTTTTGTTTGGTTTGCGTGATAGTTTTCTCTCGCAAAAAATAGTGTTTAATGAGCACTCGAAATTCACTTTTTTCCATTTTAACGAATATGCTAGTAGGCGTCTATATAAAATGGCTGCCACAACAAAACTATTTGACAGATCTGTCTGAAAATTTGGGTGCGTTCTTTTGAAAGATAATTCTTGACAAAAAAAAAAATAATAAAATTGTTGACTTATTGACCCACCCTCGTATTGCTCCAGTAATCCAATAGTATATTCCACAACGCAGATTCTGATGATGGGCATTGATCCCGGACTCTCCTATGCAGTTCCTCCCACAACAGCTCTATAGGATTTAAATCTGATGATTGAGGCGGCCATATCATGATTTGTAAGATTTCATCATCTTCCCTCTGTTTCAGGTAGTCTTGACAAAATATTGACGTGTGTTTAGGTTCGTTGTCCTGTTGAAATACGAATCCTTCGCCAGTTAATCTTATTTCAGAGGTCACAGCGTTTTCTTGCAATATTGTTTTGTATGCCTCCTTATTCATTTTTCCAATCACTCGAGACAGATCTCCCACTCCACTTGAAGAGAAACATCCCCAGACCATAACAGAACCGCCTCCATGCTTGACGGTAGGAACCACACAGTCTGGTACTTTTAAGGGTGGCTGTGGTGTAGTGGTAGCATCATGGCTCGTCACGCTGTTGGTTCACGGTTCGAATCCTTATGTCAAGAATCATCTATTTATTTCACATGAAATAAATAAAAAATCACTTGCGAAAGCTAAGTCAACTCTATTGTAAAGGCATAACACCTGGCAGTAGGATGGTCATATGGCTAAAATGCAACTTGATCGTGATGATGACATCAGGCGGACGGAAAAAAATACTGTGAATCATGAGCAACGACAAAAGCAAAAACAAGCAAGAAGTTATCTGGACAGCCACCCTTGGAGTTCACTGAAACTTAATACCAGCTGAGTTTCAAGCCAACTACGCCAATCTGTCTTTCTCTCTGTCTCATCCCCTTTCCTCAAAATGCCCGTGTCCTAAAATTAGTATAAGGGTATTCATAACCCCTTTCACACGTGCAAATTATAAAAAAAAAAACCTAAAAGCAAAACGTCCTCTGTTCAAAAACGTGGATGTAAAATCCGATTTTTATTATCTAAATGTGTTGTGTATAGTTCAGGTAGAAAATTTAGGTAAAAATTTATGGGCTACAGCATAGGAATATAGAACTCTAAAAGTTTTGAATGGATGGAGACTAACGAATGCCTTTTCGAAGTCGATGGAAAGCAAGTACATCGGAGAACAGTACTCAACATATCGACGTGATCGAGCGTTATTTTCGCTATCATTATTGCGAATTGCAGGATTGTCTGCATCCTGGATTTAGGGCATACCTTCATCTCTTATGGTTCAAAACTTGAGAAAAATGCTCCCTCCAAGTTATAATCTTGTTCTTAGATAACCCCTCAGAGAACCATTCAACTTCTTTACAGGGTGTTGGCTGTGATCCAGCTCTTTGTTGATCCAATACAGGATTCTGCTGTTGCATCTACTTGCAGCTGGTTCAACTTGTCCAGCCGGGAATTGATGTATGACAGATGGCATGTCTCTCGGTCTCCGTACTCTCATGAAATCGATAAAATTCCATCTAGAATCGGAAACCAGAATAATGATAAAGAGCAAGTGGAACGATCACTCATCTCGTGTGCATATGTTCTGCTAACTATTACAAAAGAGAACTGTTGGAACACCTAAACGACTTGTTCAGACTTGATATCTATGAAATGCAAAGATTCGTGTCTGGGTTCAAATACTCGTAGTTTCACGCGCAAGCGAGGAGACAGTAACGTTTATCAAACTTTCTTTGTCAAGGAGAATTCAGCATGTAAAGTTCCTGGTGTTGGAAAATCCACTGAATGTCCACAATTAGGTCTACGTTCGCTTCACCTTTTCGTTTGGGAACCATTGTTACATATAGGTTTTTGAAGCTTGTTGTTTTCATTGCTTTAGACGGTTGCTTTATCAAGAGGCATCTGTTATAAGCATTGCGGGGCACTGTCCCGTAGGTAGGTTCTCCTATTCTGATAGAAGAATATATACGTATATAGGAAGAAGATGAGATTTAATCTACGATTAGGTGATGATTTCGTTCTACTGCCTTGGCATTGAGGTGTTAAATTGTGGGTGGCACAACTACTTATATTTATTTCTCAGTTGCTGGTTCCTTGGGGGCATAGCAGCGGTTGATGAAGTTTTCCCCGAACAGAATAAGACAGTGCTACCCGTTTGTGAATTGAATTTATTTTACACAATCCTAAGATGTCTCATCTCAATTTATCTCTTTATTTCTGCTCTGTATTTTCAGAACGTTTTAATACGAAAACTACCTGATGGTCTTCTCGATGCTGTTGTTGGTGATTTTGGTCTAGCGGCAAAAATTCCTGACAAATGGTAAGTAACCTCAAACCATACCTCTTACTTAACTCTGCCTCTAAAGTATATTTTTGTTTCTATTTTTTCTAGTGGTAAAACCCGCCTTGATACCGTTGGTTCTCCATATTGGGTAAGTCCAGAGTGCCTAAAAGGTCAATGGTACGACCAGACCAGTGATGTTTTCTCCTTCGGCATCATCCTATGCGAGATAATTGCACGCATTGAAGCCGATCCGGATGTGATGCCACGCACTGACTCTTTTGGTCTGGACTATTTGGCTTTTGTTGAACTGTGTCCGATGGACACGCCACCTGTGTTTTTAAGACTGGCATTTTATTGTTGTATCGTAAGTTAACATCCACATACAGAAAGTCCTTCCATTCTAACCACGTATATTCTTCTTCCATAGTATGACCCAAAAAGTCGTCCGACTTTCAACGATATGGTGAAGAAGCTAAACATACTATCGGAGAACTTTTGTGAGGATTCAAGTCCACTGAGTTCACTAGAGATGAATTGCAGTCCGAATGGCAGTGACTCCGAAAGTCAAATAACAATCACAAGCAATGGCAGCGGTGGCAGTTGCAGTACCCTTATGAATGGCTGTGCGAATGGCTTCGATGTTAACAGCAGTAATCGGTATTCTATTGATTCGAATGGTGGTGCCAATGGTTTGAGTCCACAACCGACGAGTTCGAATGAGAACAGCATTCATGGCTACGATGAGTTTGAGAATAGAATTTTAAAGACAAGAGTCCGACGGGCTACGAAGAAGTTAGAGGCAGAGCTGCAACACAGACGATCGTTAAGCGAAAACATCATACACTTTCCTTTGCATACGACGCCGAGTGACAAGGCGCGATGTCATCAAATGCAAAGGCAAAAGTCTAATTATACCCCAACGCCGGAATCGCCAATTTCTATGAATTTAACTCTGCGCAAGGTGGCCGAAACAATGTGCCTGAAGGATCCACAGTATAAACCTATCCGAATGGATCATAATGGTGTGAAATCGAATCCATTCACTGCGTTGGCTCAGTTAAGGGGTGTAAAGAAGATATTGGGCGCCAATCCAAAGACCTATGCAGCGGGTGTGGGGGATTTGTTTAGTTCATGCTTTGAGATGACGGCTCCGTTCTTCAAGGAGCTGGCAGCTCTGCAGAAGAGTACGAAATCTGCGACGGAACCAAAGAGTTTACCCACATCACCGAATCTGACGCGGAAATTCAGCGCCGTAGAGCTAAAGCTCTCACCGTCGGCAAAGAGTAAACTCGAAGCGTTTTGTATTTCCAACGATGATCAGGTGAACGGAGCCAGTGGTAATTGTGCCGACGGAGAATCCAGCAGCGATGGAGAGTCTACAATACCAAATAAGATGGAGATTCACCCCCTGCCGAGGAAATACCGAGCGAATTCGCTGTTCAACCACCCGCTCTTTAGGAACATAAAAAACGATGATGTCGGCGGCAATTCGGACTCACACTCCTCCGAGGAGTACGAGAGTAGTGAGAACATAAAGGTAAAGTCCAGTGGTTCAGATGAAAAGCCACCTCTTCCACCGTCGTCGTCATCAATTACACAGCCATCAGAATATGAGGCGGTGAAGGGTCAAGATTTTGCCACCCCGAAAGCTCTAACTCGACGTGATTCCATCGAAAGTGGATTCTTTTCGTGCTTTAATGAAGATGCCGATGCTATAACGTTCAAGAATCCCCAAACCTGCACATGTATCGACCAGATCAAAACACATTTGAACCTGGACGCATCCAGTGACAAGCTGGCCAACTTGTGCCGCTGTTGTTATTACGCTAATAGTCAGCTGTCCAATCAGACCTTGAATGACTCCTCTTCGGTTCTTTTGATTGATGATGTCGCGGCCTCCTCGACAAATGTGAGTTCACTGCGAAGCCTCGACGATCTGGAGCTGGCCGATGTGAGAAAGCGATACCCGTGCCACCATCATCTCCTCAGCAACATGGATGCCACGTCCATCGATATGGGTCTAATAAATCGTCTGGCGCTTGACTCGGAGATCAATTCTTTGATCCAAAAGTCTCCATTCGCCAATCAACTGCTATACAGTAAAAACCGCACCTCATCGATTTACACCGACAGCTCGGATGACATCAGCAGTTTGGCTGGTTCGGATTCCCTACTCTGGGATGAACGATCATTCTCAGCGTTGCCCAACACCAGATCAGCCCAGATCGCCAAAATCGTCGAGTACTTCGAGCGGAAAGGCCAAACTCTGAGCAACTTTCAAGTACCTGATTCGTTTAAGACATCGTCTGTGACGTCTTCAGCTGCAGCAGCTGCTGCCGCCGCCAGTAGTTGCAGCAGTAGCAGTGGAGTCTCATCCACCACTTCCTCTTCGTCCATGGCAGCAGCGGCAGTTGCAGCTGCGGCTGCGGCAAATATGAACCTACGGTCTGAGTATCTTAGTGGATACGATGGGCGGCACTTCCGTAGTAGATACGGCCAAGCAGACTACGAAGCGTTCTGCTTTGATTTAGATAAGAAGCCAACGCAACAGCGATTGATGGTGTGCGAGGGTGCTGTTAAATCGAAGCTGCAAATATTCGACAAGTTGAAGCAGCAACAGCATGGCCATCATAAAGAATGAGACGAGTGGTTATTGGAGGAGTAAACAAAACGGGAAAGAAAAGACAAGTAAATCGTTGCATTATTGATGTCCTTCTACTACTACTCCGTTCCTTCCTTCCTCCTCCTCTAAAACTTATAAATAATTCTTCTTTGTTTCTTTATATATATTTTTTTTATATGCAAATAATTGATCAGTAATATGTTTTTCCTTAATTTATAATTTATAAGCCAAAACTATTTAAATAAAATATTCTTAAAGTTAAATTTATACTTTTTTTGTTTATAATTTCTTTTATTTGTAATTTTTAGCTGAAAACGAAAAGAAATAACATTTATTTGCAAAATTTAATTTAAGCTTATGATTTCATTCTTTAAACAGTTCAAATGTATAAAACAAAGTGAAATTCGATTTACGTAATTGCTTTATGTGTAATTTCCATTATGTGAGTTATATATTTATTTTTATTTAATTTTCTATATTATTTGCCATTTGTTTGAATATCATGCTTTGGAAGCAACTGTCTGAGGATGAGGATTGCTTGTCAAACGAGGATGCAAGAAATATAACCTAGGCAACATTAAGTTCGGTCTGTGAGTGGTGAAGAGTGATCGTTGATTTGATTTCTTAAACATATCTGTCGTTTGAAAGTCGTGTGACGAACTATTCGTATGTTGTTTATCTCGACGCACAGACATTTTGTGCTTACTTTTGAGCGCCAATCCGAAGTCTCACTATGTCACACGTTGGAAATTCTAAGAATCCTTAGCAATTCGAAAGAAAGTCTTTTTCCGTCCGCCACTATCTATTTCTTGAAAAGATCTTGTAAACATGAGCACGGAATATGTCATAGTGGCCATATTAAGTAATCCGACCTGACTGAAAGTGTAGGTGCCATCGTTGATTATATCTGGATAGTGCCCTAATAGAACAGGATGTCCACTGTTATGGGATGTCCACTGTTATGGGATGTCCACTGTTATGAGTCAATGAAAGGCAGATATATTTGAGCTGAAATTTGTCAGCTAGCACATATGTAAAGGGCGATTGCATCAGAGGTTACAATTTAAATTTGATGTAAAGCACATTCGTTTTTGATAAACTGCTGATATTTGTGTGTCAATATAATGTCGAGACATTGACATTAAATATGAAAAATTATATCAGCCAAATGGGTGTCACCTTGCAGACTGACGCCGTTTTGATGAAATTAGTTAGTTATTGTACACAAAGTTGAACACAAAGTTCCAGCCCCGAAATTGGCCACCAAGATGGTACGATTTCACGGCGTTGGTTTTTTTTTTCTTGGGGTTATTTGAAGCAGAGGGTGTATGTCAAAGATCGCCAAACGATTTCATAGATTATGGACGATATGCGGGATTTATGGCAAACTGTGGCTATCATTTGGCCGATATCATATCAATGTCTCAACATTATATTGACATAAAAATATTAGCAGTTTATCAAAAACCAATTTGTTCTATTTCAAATTGAAATTGTAACTAACTTTCAGGTAAACCACCCTTTATTTCTTAGGACCCTCTAACTTCTACGAAAAGTCAGTGTCGATAGGACTATTTACTTGTGCGCTATGAATGATTTATTGTATGTAAAAGCGTCGACTGTGATTATAGAATAGAAGATACAAAAAACTAAAACGGCCCGGGAAATAGATAAGACAGGTTTACTACTGCGGAACTGAAGGAGGCTGTAGATTTGTTTAAATAATTTTAGGTGATCCTTCGAGAAGAAAACGTTTTTGTTCCACTCGTTCTCTCTTATTTTTAGAGTTGGGAATACGATTTTTCGCAGCAGTGTAAGTAAATATGATATATATAAAGGATGGCCACGGTGTAGGGGGTAGTGTGTTCGCTTGTGACCCGAACTGTGCAGATTTAAGCTCGGACAGGGAACAGCAACTTCAGCCATCCGAACATAAAAGAGAAACGAATAAAATCTTAGTTTCTCCAACCACTGCCTGGTAGTGCAATGGACACAGAAATGTGGGTCTGCGTGCTCCGGGATTTGGAAAATTCCATTTTAAAAAAAAAAAAAATGTAAATATGCTACTGACAAGTATTGCTTTAGACATCGCCTTGGATAGCCGTGGCCGTGATTGCTAGTAGGTTATCGCAGTCTTTCCTTCTGAGAATTTGTCTCCCTTTGGGATACTTTGTGTGCCGAATTAATTCCATTAATATTTCAACCAGAGGCCGCACTCAAATGTTTGTATTTTTTTTTTCAGTTGCAGTTTGCACAGATCCAATCTGCTATCGGCTTGTGAAAGTTAAGGATTACTGATAATTTCAAGATATGGTTCAAAGTTGGGTCAGAATCTTCTAAACGACTGCAGCGTTCTAGTGAAAACTGTAGTCACCATCGAAGCAGGAAGGTTTGTGTTCCTTTAGCTTAAGTTACACAGCTAACGTTCACATCAAATTCCAGTCGCAGATATAATTTTGTATTACCTAAGTCATTTGGGGTGAAAACTTTCTTTGACAATTTGCTAATAAACCACAAGAAAATTAAATAAACTAGTTTATGATAATTTTTAACAATTTAGGTAAGGAGCGCTGTTAAGTTATCCCTTCAATTTGATGCCTCCACAGTCATTTAAATTGTTCCCACTTAGATGGGATTACAGAAAACAAATTGTCATCCAGCTACAGCTAGACTCGAGCTGACGGTATGTAACTTGACTTAGGTAATAAAGGTGTACATCGTTTTGATCACAATCCTAGATCCAGCGAACCTTAACATCTGAGTTTGCTAAAGCTTTAAGCTGTTGAGTATCAAATGATTATTTTCCAGGTGAATTTCTTCTGTGAATTACCGGATATCGCAAACGGACACTGCACATAATCGCCCACCTTTAAACTTTATGCCAACTCATTCTGCTTTACTTGGAGCTACTTTAGTCTGTAAAACATTGTCAAATCTTGCGATTTTGTGTAGTAAAGAGCCGTTAGTTATTCCGTAGGTTATTATTTTGGTCTCAAACTGATCTTATTTAACTTTTGCTGAATTTTAAATGATATCTGTACTTCGACTCTAAAGTCAAAAAAAAAAAATCATTCACAGACCAATAAATTGGCATTACGTAGTTCGAAAATCTAATAATTCTTTGCAACCAGCATTAACTGTGAACCAAATTTCAAAATCTCACAAATTTCGACAAGAAACATTGGTATTGCATAATCCACAAATTAAGTTCGAAAATGAAGGTCAAAAAACAGTTTTGGATCTTAATAAAGGGTGTATGTATATTCCTAAAAAAAACAATTTGACAGATTGTCACCTTATTCTAGTTTAAACCTGGTCTCATGAAAACTTAAGCGAAATTATATGAATTTTGCAATATGGGAACAAACCATTTGTAAAGGAACTTTTGTGCGTCCTCCTAAGTCAAAGTGGAACTTGAATGGTGTAATGAGAATGTAAATTTATACATGTCACCTAGTCTTAAGAGAATAAGAGTTGTTGTAACTATCAACTATTTTTGGAAACTGTACTAAAACTCGGATGATTATTCGTTGATGTCTTTTTAAGGCATAAGTCGATCATTTCTTCTTTCTGTAATGCAAACCTACCTTGTCTAGAACGGCCGTCACGTAGCCGTGCATTGGAAAATTCTTTGCAAAATGCATGACATTTATGACTCATTTCATTAGTGAAAAAGTAATTGCAATAGCGAAACTGAAAGGAATACAAATACATAAGTCACTTGTGAAACGTTTTTAGGTCGAGATCACTCACAAGACTACAATAAAATGTTCCATATTTTGTAGAATAGTAAACTTATTGCAATGGCGAAACTGAAAGTCGCTTTTGGAACGTTTTTAAGTCGAGATCACTCACAAGACTACAATATATTGAACGGACAATCACTTAAATCTCCACCTAAAGAGGACTTACATATACTCGTCTATTTTCCCTCCACTACCATTATTGCATACCTATGACTTTGCTTTAATGAATTTTAAACATTTTGATAACTAGACTCGCATTAATAGAGATTTCATGACTCTTTATTTCCTTCGATTATGTTTGGTACTTGCTTTTAAACGCATGGTATTCAAATACATGATGGCATTGTAAAATCAAAAAAAAAAAAAAAATACAAAAAAAAACAAACTTCTTTTTGTCTTATATAAATATTTTTTTCTTAATTTATATGCTTCCTAGTCCTGTAATAATTTATAAATAAAACAAAAGTTCAATTATCCATAAATTAATTATTATAAATATTTCAAGTGAAAACATATGCTTTTGTCTGCTGTTCAATTTTCTTTCTTGTATGTAGCAATATTAATTTATTTTCTATTATTTTAAGTTTATTTAAATTGCTTATACATATATTTTTTCCTATTTCAGTTAAGTTCATATAGGTTTTTTTTTATTCACAAATATTTTTCTTTTATTTCTTATTGTACATTAATTGAATTATAATTATTTTTAACGAAAGAATTTGATAGTTTTTTTTTTTATATATCAGAAAATGAATTAAAACAAACAAGAAATATCTTTTAAAGTGAAAAAGAAAATCATTATAGAAGAAATGATTTATGAGAGTACATAGAATAAGGCATAAATATAAAGTAATAATAATAAAATATATAAACGAGGTTGTAAGACTAAAAATGTAATTATGGAAGTACATACATACATATTATATAAATATTTGAATAAAAATTCGTATTTTTTGTTGGGAATTTTATTTTGAGTTTTCATTTCGTTTGGTTTTGTTGTTTTCGTTTTGACACATTTTATTTATTGTTTTTATTTAGATTTTCAGTTGAATGCACTACCAATCCTAAATACAGGGTGGTGCAAAATGACATTTGAATTCATTATAACTACAGGGTGGCTGATGAATATTGCTACATTAAGAAACTCAAATAACTTTTTTTTCAGTGTATGGAATTCATTTTTCTTTTATTCATGTTAAAGCTCATTCAATTTTATTAAATAGAGCTTAATTAGTTTTAAAAATAATGGAATTTAAGTGTCCGTCCCCCCCCCCCCCCATGCTCGTTGATGCATGTGCGGCATCTTACCAAAAAATTGTTCATTACTGCTTGGAGAGTTGAGACAGGAATAGCCGCAATTGTTTCTCGAATGGATTGCTTTAGTTCATTCAAATTCGTTGGTTTTGCTTTGTAGACTTCCTGTTTGCAATAACCCCACAAGAAATAGTCAGGTGCAGTAAGATCAGGCGACCTGGGGGGCCAACGGAATGTGGAGTTTCTGGATATCAGCTTATTGGGAAATTTTCAGGCCGGGCTATGTGAGGAGTTGCACCATCTTGCTGAAACCACACAGAGTTGAAAAAAATTCTCATTCGGCGTAATTCTGGATAGAAAAACTCTCAATATTGCTGAAGTAACGGTCTCCAGTAACCGTAACGGTGTGACCGTTTTCTTCGAAGAAGTACGGCCCGACAATGCAGCGTGATGAAACTGCACACCACACTGTGACACGAAGTAGATGCAATTCCGTCTCATGGAGTATCTGTGGGTTGGAAGCACTCCATATTCGACAATTTTGTTTGTTTATGTTGCCGTTTAAATCGAAATGGGCCTCGTCAGACATAAAAAGACAGTTCAACATGTTTCCGTCCTCTTCCACCATTTGAAGCATCTTCTGGCAAAATTCCAAGCGAATCGGTAAGTCTGCTGCGTTCAGTTTGTTGGCCATTTGAATTTTATATGGGAATAAGTCCAAATCATTGTGCATAATTGACTGCAATGACTGTCTGCTTATACCCATTTGAGCAGATAAGCTTCTTGTCGAAACTCTTGGATTGTTTTGTATGGCAGCAGCTACAGCAGCGATTTTTTCCTCCGTCCGAACCGAAGGGTTTCGATGGTAAGGTCTTCTTTCGACTGTCCCATGCTCGGCAAAATTGTTAACAAGTCTCATTATGGTCCATCTGCTCGGAGGATTGCCGGCAAACGTGCGCCTATACTCTCTTTGAACCGAAACTACGGACTCCAGTGCGTGATAGCGGCGGACAATCCAAATTCTTGTTTCAGTGTCCCAGTTATCCATTTTTGTTAAATCTAAAAATCAATCTGCAAAATAAAAAAAAAAATTAACCAGATTCATTAAATAGAAAAAAAGTTCATCATTTTCAATTTTTTTTTTAGTAGCGGCTTTCATCAGCCACCCTGTATTTTATTTCAGAGTAAACTATAAATTTTATTTTTTTAAGTACAGTATACAAATGGGGAATTTTATTGACCTTATCGTGAAAGATTACGCTTCGCAAATGGTGAGTATTTTCTGTTTCGGACAGTCGTGCTGCGCTACCGTGCTGATGGTAGCTGGCTTAATGACGTAAACTCTTTCTTTCAAATAGGCCCATAGAAAACTGTCGAGAGCGGTTAAGTTCGGTGAATGAAATAATGCGCTTATCGAAGATGTTCCGTAACAAGGCCATTGTGTTCCTTAAGGTACTCGCATGCGCTGTGACTCCATCCTGTTAAAACTATAGTTGTGGATGATTTTGCACAGTTGGAGCAGCATTGATGGTAACTGCGGCACCGGCTTAATTTTCAAAGAAATATGGGACAATGATTCTTTTGGATGATACACCACACCAAACAGGGCTCTCATTATGTATGACGACAATAGTCTGACGATGTCGTTTCGACGACAGCAGTGCTTCATGTAATCATCAAAATCTATTATCGCCTGAACGCTATCGTTTTGACGATTGGTTGTTTCCTTCGTGTAATGCGAGAAATGTCATTTTCCATCGTTTGAACGACATTGTTTGCATGAAGCAAACTGCAGACGATAGAGTTGAATGGTGTCTTCCAGACGATGATCGTCGGAAAATTTACGTGATGAGTGCCCAGAACACCTCAGTGGGCATAATTGTAGCTGATGAACTGCTCTTGGATTCTTTGTAGCCCATATCTTGCAGTTTTGCTTATTAACGAAGCTATTTAACTGCAAGTGAGCGTCATCGCTCATTAACAAATTGTGGATGAAATCGGGATTTTGCTCAGCTTTTTGCCGCATATTCAATCCGTAGCTGGTAGTCTGTTGGCTTCAATTCTTGCACAAGCTGGACTTTATTTAGGAACATGTGCAATGTGGCCAAAATCCTCTGAAGGGTTGATGCTTCTGGACTATCCTGCACACACTCTTGTCCACGTTGAATATTTTCATCCGCATGTGCCGTACGTAGTCTTCCGGTACCATGGAGGTTTCTTACTGACCCTTTTTACCGAAAACGTGCAACCAGATGGTTTATTGTTGGGACCGTGGGTGCGATTCGCATATTAAAATATCGACGATTGAACGTTTCCCTACAACAATTGACCGTTGGTTTTCAAAATAAAATTCTATGATTCGTTGTTCTGTTGTGTATCGTTCCATATTAAATTCCCCAAGTTTTGTTTGCAAAATTCTGAAAAGAAAAATTAAAAAAGTTTTGAAATAAAAAAGTTATAACGAATTTAAAGCATAAAGATAATTTTGCGCCACCCTATACATTCTAGGATACTCCTATGACAAAAGGTTCTCGCTGGAATCGAAACTTACTATAAGTAATTTTAAAAAAGCATGCATGCCGTTTGCTGTAAAGTGTAAAACAGAGACATACGAGTACATACTAAGGAGTGTATTCTGTAAATCATGTCACCCAGATTGAAGGGATATAGTCGCTTGACAATCGGTTATTTAACTCAGTGAGATGCTACAATTTGAAATGCCAACGGTGACTTAAACCTTAAGAAAACGCGGCAGCACTTTTTACCTAAACTTAATTTGTTCACGAATTGCCTAAAATAAATTTCAGTGTCAAGTTGAGGTGGGTGATACGGTTGGTCACCAATTAAGACCAGAAACTCGGTTGACTCTCTCCAAATCATTCCCAATGTTCACGGTTTCTCGTTCAATGTTCTACGCCATGATTGCCTAGAGCGAATTACTTTTTTGTCAGATTGGGTAAGAGGGTTCCACTACATGGCTTATTTTGCAACTCAATTTATTTCGCGTTGCAAAATGCGACCCATTTACTGCCGCTTTCTTCGTCGTATTGTGGCGTCTATAGGTTTGTGACGGGTTCAAATATATATAAATGTTTGTTCGAGATAGGACTCGGCCAGAAATTCTCAAGATGCTGCAAGGACATCTGGTAATGGAAGACTACAGATTAAGAGTGACAGTGGTAGCCATCTTTTTAGTACTAACACCCTTTCTGCCGATGAAGAGATGAAGAGAGTTGTAAACTTTCTTAGACCCAAATGTTTGGTGATTGTTTATGTCGTGGCCGGGTCGATATTCTGTCTCATTTTGCTTGCTTCGGCTTTTAAAGTATGAACCATTTAATGCAAGCCCATTATTTTGTGTGAAAAGAAATATTCGTCGTTAATGTAGTCTATGTGATTTATTAAGATATCATTGTTCATTGTACTCTCTGGTATTCTATCATCAGGGATGCATGAGATCATCCGTTTTCAGTGATGATCTCAAGAATAAAAGTACTGATGACGGTATGCAGCCATGTCGCACTCCACTTTGAACTACATGACACTTATTACCTTACTGTTTTTTTGAGTGTACGTCTCCTGCACAGGGCACACAAAATGAGATCCGATGACCATACAACTGATAAAGTTGCAACATTTACTCTAGCTCTACGACTATCCGCGAGGTGTTATGTGGGCAATGTAGGGAGAGATAGAGAATCCCGACCAGAAAACTGCTTGCTCGATATCAAGTTAAATCAAAGTGTTTTTTGAGCCGATTCAGAATTATTGTGGCCATTATATTGGCAACCGCAGGGATATCTCTCCAGTTTCCGTACTCCATCAAGTTTCCCTTCTATGGCAGTTTGATAATCATCCCTCTTTTCGATTTTCCTGAAAAGCTTTTACTTTCCCTAACATGCTTTATGAGAAGATGCAAAAGGTCTCAGTATAATTGGCTCTACTTGGTAATGCTCGACAGGAATTTTGAGCTTTAAATGACGCATTCTAATTCAGGATCATAACCCTGTCAGATCAGTAACGCGGTGAAATGCTCCTTCCACTTTCTATGCAGATCGTCCGAGATTAGCCAGAAACCTCTTAAATCCGTTATTGATTGTTGCTTGGTTCTAAAGGGTCTTTCTTTAAGCGCTTCTTGTCTTTAAAATTAAATAAAACAAAGTGTGTGTGAGATATCATCGAAATTTTTTATTCGTTTGAAAGGCCTATCGATGCCATAATGTATGGAATACAACATCGTTCAAATGTCCGCCGCGGCTTCTCTGGGTGGCTCGCATCCGAAATGTCCAATTTTCCATGACTCTGGCGCATAAATCAGGCTGAATTTGACCGTTAGCTTTGAGGGCCGCTGTGGTTTGTGGCTTATTCGCATAGACCTGCGACTTCAGACAACCTCACAAGTAAAAGTCTAACGGGGTCAAATCGCACGATCTCGGTGGTCAGTTCACATCATTTCCAAGTGAGATGACCATTCCCTCGAATTGCTCGTGCAGAATTTCCAATGTGGCGTGAGCAGTGTGGCACGTAGCGCCGTCCTGTTGAAACCACATGTCGTTGGTGTCCTTATGATCCAATTCAGGCCAAAAGAAGTTGGTAATCATCGACCTATAGCGCTCGCCGTTGACGGTGATGGCCTGGCCAACGTCGTTCTCAAAGAAATATGGACCGATGACGCCACCAGTCCAACATCCACACCAAACAGTGACTTTTTCGGGATGCATTGGACGCTCTTGGATCTCATGTGGATTGGTATCATCCCAAATTTTACAATTTTGTTTGTTGACGTACCCATTCATCAAGAAGTGGGCCTCATCGCTGAAGATGAATTTTCGATGAAAATTAGGGTCAATTTCCAACTGCTCCAGAGCCCATTCAGCGAACACACGGCGTTGTCTATGGTCGTTTACCTTCAGCTACTGGGTCGGTTGAATTTTGTACGGGTGCAGGCCCAAGTTACGATGCAAAATTCGCCAAGTTGTGATCTGCGAAAGGCGGAGTTCTTGTGAGCGACGCGAAATCGACTGCCTCGGATTCTCCTGCACACTCACGGACAGCGGCGATGTTTTCGGCAGATCTTGCGTTTCGTCGACGTACGGGTGTTGATTGATCGTTTACTGAACCAGTGGACTCAAATTTATCCACCACACAGCGAATAGTCCTCTCGGAAGGACGATTATGGCGACCGTAAAATGGGCGAAGCGCGAGGAACGTTGTCCGAACAGAACACCCATTTTGATAAAGCAATTTTATTATTTGCACGTGTTGTTGAACGCTATATCCATCCATGGTGATTTGGCAAAACAGACTGAATAAATGACAGTCAATTTGACAGATGTAGCTTCAACAAAATGGCCGCTATCAACTGTCAAAGTTCGGAAGTCCCTATTGGAAGTCCCTGTACAATCACCTATCAAGTCCTTGGCAATCCTATACATGGTTCTACTGTCAAATCTGTTCAGCCAGCTTGTAAAGCAAGATCGTTGATAAGGTTTCTTTGTTACTTATCTTAGTATGCTGCAGTTCTATTCTCGTCATGGAGTACTTGGGTTTCAGCTCAAGTCTCTAATTTGAACTTTTGAGTAAAATAAGCTCTCCGATTCTTCTTCTAAATGCCTAATAAGTCGTGTCAAGTAACATGCTGCTGTTGGTAATCGATATTGTCCCCTTCAAAGTACTCTCCATTGAGTGAAACGCACTTATGCCAGGGCTTGATCCAATCCTCGAAACATTTTTTTATAATCGGATTTTGGTATACCCATTAGAGCCGTCTTCGATTTTTCTATTATCTCCTCTCGGCTGCTAAAACGCGTTCCCCGGAGTGGTTTCTTGAGTCAATCGAACAGGAAGAAATCGTAGAGAGCCAAATCAGGCCAATTCGGTGGCTGTTGGATGGTATTCGTACTGTCCATGGTCAAAAATTCACGAATAAGGATGACTTTGTGCGACGGTGCGTTATCGTGGTGGAAGACCCACGAGTTGTTTGCCCACAAATCCGATCTTTTTTGGCGTATTGCTTCACGCAAACGTCTCATAATGCCCAAATAATAAACCTTGTTGACTGTCTGATCTTGTGGCAAGAATTCATGATGTAATTCATGAAAACCGTGAGTAGTGCCTTCTTTTGCGACTGAAAACGACGTGGTTTTTTCATCCTGGCTCATTCGGTGTACACCATTCACTCGCCTGATTTTAACACGAAATTTGATGCAAACTAGTTGTTGCAAAGAGCTCAAATGTTAAAATACGACGCTAAAATTTTGAGGGATTGTTAAAAAAAAAAAAAAAAAAAAACAATCAGATGACTGAAAGCGCCACACGGTAGCCAATCCTGAAACTTTTTGATCAAGGAGTATTTACTTTATCCATACTCCAAGGAGTATTTACCTATACCATCGAAGCTTGATTCTTCACTAGTTCCTCTGCTAACGTAGAAGTCACTTGCTGGCTTGGCAGTAGCCCATCCTGCCAACTCAATTTGCAATATATTGTAGCATAATAATAACCTACGCTCCTGTGTCTATGCAGCAAATTCCGAAGTGACTTTCCATTCTGGCAGAATTTTGGTTCGAACTGTCCTTTCATTCGAGGTTCGTGTCTGGGACGAAGTCTCCACAGCTCATGTCAACGAAAGAGACGAATAATATCAGGGATAAAAGGGAATTATAACTGCAAGAATTATTTCTCTTGTTCCAGTGGTCGAAGAATTTGCTAGAAGTTTCTGGCTATAAGAAACTTCTGCTATATAAGGACAGATGGCGATCAAAAAAGACACAGTTGGTTTAGAACCGTGGCGAAGAGATTGGAAAAGTGATAATGGGCGAAGTGGTAATTTGGTGATAAATTGAAAGTTGAGAGTGAACAAGAAAAAGTAATTAGTTTGGATTTGTGAATTAAGTAATTGAAAGGAGATAAAGTGATTTGAGAGGAAAGAGACCTTGTAAGAAAAGAATTTGCGAAGAATAGTATAGTGTGAACCTGAATTGTTCTATAGACTAGAAAATAAAGAAATAATTTCACAGAATACTGTTTTATCTACTCGAGCCGCAGCTCGCATATTACAATATTTTCGATGGTTCGGGATTCTATTTCACGAATAGTTCGATAAAAATTGTGCTTAAGAGCCTGAATCGTTTGTGGATTGTCAGCATAACATCGATCTATAAAGGCACTTGGCAAAAAAAGGCCAACGGCATCAAATCGCAGTTCCACGGAGGCCAAGCAACATCACCAAAACAGCTGATTATACGCTTATTGAACTTAGTGCGCAAAAGACCGATTGTTGGACGCCATTTTGCTGGAACCAGAGATCGTTCAAGTTCATATCCTCAGTTTCTGGTAAAAGAAATGGTTATCATCCCTCTGTCACACGCTGAGGATACACTCGCTTCTCTAAGACTACGTGTGGGTTTTCCGAGGTGTAAATACGACAGTTTTGCTTGTTTACCTAGCTGCCAAGATGAAAATGTACCTCATTCGAAAAAATGAGCCAACAAAAAAAAAAAACCAAACAGAGAAGCAAAAACGAGGCGGGTGATCATTTTGCTTCAATTCCTGAGTCAGTTGGATCTTGTAAGGGAATAATCCGGTGCATAATTCCCCTTAGACTAGTGCCGGTTAATGTTCAGTTGCTGAGATCTGTGGCGAGCTGAGGTTCTCGGGTTTAAGTGCACACTTTCGGCACCAGCAGAAATATTCTCGGTTGAGCGCCAATGACTTGTGTTATCAATTTGACAAACTTACGAACTTTCTTCACAAACTTGCATACAGCAGGCATGGTTGGTGTATTATTTCGGCCGAAATTTCTTTTTAAAATTTACACTGCACTCACTTTGCAAATAAGTTTTCAATATTTTCCAAAGTTGTTCAAGCGTAAATCTATTCATTTCGTATCGCGGAGATAAGGCCACGACCCCGTCGTTTTTAACTGACAGCTAGGTAGAATGCACGCATTCTTATGGAAAGTGGCCCATAACCAACGTACGTTTACTTTCTACTTTTTTAGTCCATTGATCCGTTGGCAGTTCACACATTCACATACAGAAGCTTAAGCATTTACAAATTGAGAGTAAGCGCATTCATAGGTGGAATCATTGAGAGAATGTAGACAAACTGTCATAGCCGTTGACAATCGGACAGCTTGAAGAGAAAACACTTTCAGCAAAACAAAATGTCATCGGCTATCATCTGTCAACGAAGATATGCGACGGATTTTATGGGACTGTACTTTCCGGCTATACGTGAATATCAACGTCAACCTTCATATAGTCATATGATACTCTGTTTCTGTCAATTTTTTGAGCGCGAAAGAGCTGTCAGTGTCAAAATAACTTGTAATATGGAAAGAAACTAACAGATGGCTCACCCGTTATAATAGAGAATCTCAAAAGTCTAGCAGCAATATTCTCAGCTGAGCGCACAGGACTAACACGAGGAAAACTTGTGCCAATTAGCATACCAATCTCACGAACTTTCTTTACAAACTTGCATACAGCAGGCACGGTTTGTGCATTATTTCGACCGAAATTTATTTTCAAAATTGTTCAAGCGTAAATCGATTTATTTCCTACCGCAGAGATGTGATACTGTGTTTCTGTCAATTTTTTGAGCGCAAAATAGCTGTCAGTGTCAAAATAACTTGTAATATGGAAAGAAACCAACAGATGGCTCACACGTTATAGTAGAAAATCTCAAAAGTTAAGCAGGAATTTCTTCGGCTGAGCGCACAGAACGAACATGAGGATAACTTGTGTTATCAATTAGCGCGCCAGTCTCACGTACTTGCGGTGCATTATTTGGACCAAAATTCATTTTCAAAATTCACACTTTGCAAATAAGTTTTCAATATTTCCGAACGTTGTTCAAGCGCAAATCGATTCATTTCGTATCGTGGAGATATGATACTGTGTTTGTGTTAATTTTTTGAGCGCGAAAGTCAGTGTTAAAATGACATGTAATTTAAAAAGTTACCAACAGGTGGCCTACACGTTATAAACTGATTGAAAGAACACTAAATAAACGCAAGCTAAAGGTACGTGGGCTTGGATGCTACAAAAAAAGAAAGGCACACTGATCTTAACAACAATTAATTTAAAATTAATAGTCAATTTTATTTGTAGAATGTATTTATATATGACCTGCCAAATTTACTTAATTTTTATTATATCTCAGTTTGTTGTATGATTTTACCCTAAAGGTTCCTTAAAAAACTAACTAAGTCTGTTCTTTGGGGAAAAGAATTCATAAAATGTAACGCTTCAACAGAGTAAATAATCAAAGAAAAACTCTCACCCCAACTTTTGTATTGAATCTTCTTTAAAGAAAAAAAGAACTTCTAACAATTAATGTGTAATACAATTTAATGGCCTTATATACATTTCATTAGTATACATATAATTCATGTACATCAAGTAAACATTCCGATACAAATCCATTTAAGACACTTAAGAAAGCAACAAAAGAAAAATAATTTTATTAAATTTAAAATTAATTATTGTTCTTATTTTATTTTTTAAATTTATATGTCACTGAAACAAAATTCAAACAAAATATTTGCAACTGCAAAAGGAAATTAAATTATTGTAAATTTAAAAGTCTGTGTATTTGTAGAAAATATAGAAAATAATTAAATTAATGTATTAAATATTAAAAATAATGAAAAGAAAAATAATTATTATTATTATTATTATTATAGTTGTCTGCAATAGCAGAAATGTTTAAAACAAATGTCGTCCATTACAAGTAACGTTACAAAGTATTTGCAATTTAAAAAAAAAAATATATAAGATGAAAAAGATATGAATACTAAATAAATATCAGAATGTGAATATCAAAAGTTTTGGATAAAAAGTTTAAAAATAATTTAAATTATAATACATTATATTTCTTGGTTTATGTCAAAAAAAAGGCAAAGAAAAATCATAACTCGTTGATTGTCATGTTTGAGATATGTTTTGTGGTGGAAATGGCAATTAACTTTTTAGAATTCAATTAAAATTTAAATTTTAGTAGCATAATCATATCACTTGTTAATTAATCAAAAAAAAAAAAAAAAAACGAATCATTTGTATTGGAACGTCGTATCTTAGGTCACATAATCTTCCATTTTTCTTTTTTTTTTGTTTTTTTCTTAATCAAACTACAAGCATTTTTGTTTTTTTAGAAAATATAAAAACCCTAAACGTGAAAGACTGTCGGGAAAAGTTAATTTTAAAAGTTTAATTATTTTGTAACACCTAAGCAAAGGTAACAATAAGCTTTAATTCTTTTACCAATCTATGATTATTTTTAAATCTGTGCTATATCAATCAGTAGACCTCACAAATCATTAAAATGACCATAAATACTCGTATAAACATCGCCAAAAGAAATATATATATTTTCAATGCAATCATTGTCAACTTTTATCACTCATGTATGCCAAATTTTCCATACATCACCTGTTCTTGTTAAGCATCCTTTGTACTAAAATTAAATTCTAAATTAATTTCTTGGATTTTGTTGAAATAATTTTTTTTTTTTTATAAGAAAGGAAAACAATCAAATTTTTAACGAAAAGTGAAAATTTGTTAATGAAATGAAAAGTTTTTGACATTACATTGTAAACTATAGTGTGTAAGTGTATTCACAATATATTGAAATTAAGTTGTAAGAAAGAATAAAAGGATATATTTGTAAAAAAAAAAAATACAAATGAGGTGTAAACGGTTGGTTTAAATATTGTTTTAAAAGTATTACCCTTTCAGCCGGTAAGTATGCAGGGAAAAATTAAAGGTGTGACGTGGTAACTTCATTATATGTTAAACTATGGTGCATACTGTTAGGAGCGGCGGCAAATGTGGTGAATATAAAAGGAGCATTTATGAAAAATAAAACAATTGAATTGTGTTATTGCTGAAACTGTTCACTATATGAAAATATGTATTTCCCTGTGGGAGAATTAAATTTTCGGAGATGTCAGCTATAATTGCTATAAAAATATAAGTTTTTGCTTTATTAAAGAGAGTGCACATTCCGATTATTTATGGATCCATCCTGTCAACCCAATTTTGCAGTATATTTTCGATGGTTTAGAGCTTTATTTCATGAATAGCTCTATCAATATTGTGCTTAAGTACCCGCATCGTTTCTAGATTGTTAGCATAACATCAATTTTAACGGCACCCCACAGAAAATAAAAGTCCAATAGCGTCAAATCGCTGATTACATCATTATTGAACTTAGTGCGCAAAAGATCGATTGTTGAACGGCTTGTATTGTACGTAGCGACAACTTTCTTGAACCAGAGATCGTCCAAGCTCATTTCCTCAGTTTCTCTCCGAACGAAGACATGCCAATCTCAAGAACTTTCTTCACAAATTTGAGTACAGCAGGCACGTTTGGTGCATTCTTCCGACCGACATTTTTTTTTTTTTTTCAAAATTCGCACTGTTTTGGCAACTTTGGGAACTTTGGAAATAAATTTTCAATATTTTCCCAAGCATAAATCGATTCCTATCATACCACGGAGATATGATACTATGTGTCTGTAAATTTTTTGAGCCCGAAAAAGTTGTCAGTATCAAAATAACATGTAGTTTAAAAACGAACCTGCAAATATGGCCCACCATATACTTATAGAGTACAGGGGTGTTTATTTAGGCCCAAATTGGAAGATTTACGAATACATTTTCATATTCAATTCAATCTTCTTTCTGTTCTTATTTTATATCTTGTCACTTGGCCAACCGTAACAAGTAATCCGAGTCGCTATGGCTCTTTTTGACGCACTTGACAAAGCAGCGACATCACAGTATCACAGTTAGTCGATCGAACTTTTCTAGCACCCAGCAATAGTTTAATGAGCATCAAAGTTCCAAGCCAAGTTCTGCATTTTTGCACTCCTCTAACTCGATTACCAATCATGATAGGAACACACAAATTGTACACCGTATTGAGATGACCTATATTAGCAACTCTAGCAAATGTGAGTTTCTAACTTAAGCGGTTGCCGAGATACAGGACATTCAAAATCGCTTATTTTGAGAATGACTGACTTACTGATTATGAAAATCTATAGGGTTCTTCTCGTGAACGTAGAATCTTGAAATTTGGTACAGAGGTAGTACTTGGTTTGCAAACAAAGGAAAAAATGAGAAAGCTGGACGTGGTACATCAGAAAAATGGACTTTTGAACATAGTTTCCAAGAACGGGGTGGGGCAAGTGTGTGGCTTTATAATATAGTGTGAATCAATTAGAGGTTAGAATTTAAATATGAAATAAAGGACATTGGTTTTCGATAAACTCGGGCCTTAAAATGTATTACGAGACGAGAGGCATAACAAACGATTTCCAGATAACAATACCTACGACTTGCAACAATTATGTGTAACGAGAACGATGGCAAACAAATTTTTGATAAAACATCAAATATTTTCTAATATTTTCCAAACAATTACATCACAAACCCTATGATGAATGACAATTAATTCTTAACGATATGCTGTGAGGTGTGTATGAATGATACCATTCTCGTAACGATAACCATAGATGCCCACGATTTTATCGCAATTTTGTTGTTACGATATCTAGGTAATGGGAATGGCTGAACGTGATAAGGCTCCTGTTGATATTTTTATGTCAATATGACACAAGACTTGCTTTGCAGACCCTTTGATTTATTTTTCCATTATTTTTCGACATAAATCCTGCAGTAGTGGAATCATTTGGGGGTCTTTTTCTTCTGCTTCACATAACCCAAAAACCATTCAACGGCGTGATATCGCACGATCGAGCTCAGGATTGCAAAGACTATGAAAGGAAACCAGAAAACCTATAAACACGCAATAAAATAAAATAAATATTTGGGGCAACAGCTCTTTAAGTGCCAGGGCCTAGCTTCTCGCAACCACTCGTGTTGTGTGCGTTATATTTTTCACACGAATGGGAGGGACCTACAGTTTAGTGGCGTATCCGAACGGCTGTTTTGTGAAGCTTTCTCGTGACAACAATACTCTCGGATGTACGTCAGACGTTCGCGAGAGGTGCGATCGTGAAAAAACTTTTTGGTGTTTTCTGGGTTTCGAACTTGGAACCTCTTGCGTAGTGATCCGATACACTAACCACTACGCCACAAGGATAACACGTAAGGTACTTAATATTATTTTGGAGGAAGACAGGCTACTTTACGGATGAAAGTAAAAACGAATATGAGAGGTTAATTTGGATATCGAAAAGTGCTTTTTATAGAGATTTTTGTGAAAATATCGAAACACTAGGTGAAAAGCTAGTCAAATCGCAATCACTTAAGAAATGTGACGGTGCTTTAACAGAGATGAAAGTGGAAGACTTTAGTCATCAAATTGTCTATAATCCCGGTAAGACCACCGAGACGGAGAATTAGCTGAACCAGCTGAGCAGCCATGTGACAACGACCGAGACTATCAAAAACACTATAACGTGCTTTGATAGCTTCAAGGCCCTGATACTAATGGAATATACCCCTGGCTTAGCACTGGTATATAAACTATTCCCTGGCGAACAGTTAGAGTGACTTTTATACCAACAATTAGTATAAATATATACCTACTCACTCATGCGCGAAGATGTTTTGCGACTGCATCCTCTGCTTGAAGTGTGACCTTCAAAAAATGTTTGCAACATATTGACTGCGAGCTTGATAAATGCGACTTTTGACAGTATGTACATATAACTCAGGCTGGAAACACGGCATCCTTAGTGTTGGGGATTTAAGCAATGCTAATGAGTAAAACTTTGGTTGGGGATTTCGATTGTTTCCGTTAGGTAATGGGAGCCTAAAATGTGGCGATATGTCTCCACCGCTATGGTGCATGGCGGTCGACTCTCTCCTAAACAATCTTTAACAGTGTTAACATCTATAGCATACACTATATGCGGGTGATATTGCCATACTTCCTTTCGGATCATGCCAACAGAGTATCTGCTCTAAGGCGCAGCTGGCCCTAGAAGCTACCGACGAGGAATGAATTTTCGGTTAAACCTCTCAAAGCTGATGTTGTTCTCTTCATGAGAGGGATAAGTTGATGAATCTGGTTTCATTAGAGCTCAAAGGCGTATAATCCCCATATTATTTGGTAGTTATGCTGAAAAGTTAACTTCTTTGGTGAAAACATGTTGATTTGAATACTGCTAGAGTGCACCTGTATTTTTAAGTATATTATGGAAAGCGCTAACTAATCTCACTTCCGCTAAAAAGAGAATTATTTTAGTACAATCCGCACTTGAGTTTTGATAACATAATTGGTTTATGGAAAATGAGATCTCAGATGAACTGGGCTCTCGGCCAGAACTTCTATTGACGGTTGGGTTTTTTATGTGCATAACCGTGGGTGCCATGAACAAAAACTTCACACCGCATGAGAATGCTCAGATGGTCCAGCGAAATAACTCTACGGGACAAAGTACGACATAGTACCCAGTGTACCCGCTGCATTCTTATTGACTCTCAATAAAAATGACTGCAGCAACTTAATGGCGTTCTTACGGATCAATACACTCTTGCCAAACACCCCAATGTGGTAGGCTTTAGCGACATCACAATTTTCGAAGCCGCATATGTAGAGGGTGACGACACTCTGGAACATTTCTTCTGTGAATGTCTTGCTTTTACTAGTATCAGGAGACAGATTTTTGGAACAGATGTAGTGAGAGTTGATCTTGTACAAAACTTCAAAAAGAGGAGTAGGTAGCGAAAGTTGTCGTAACTAGTACACAGGTGGAATTGGCGTCCAACAATCACATTGGGATGCTATTGTTGCGAGGTACTTCCCATGTATTTTAATTGTGGATATTCCGACATAGGCAAGAGTGGACTACTACTTAAATTTAATCAACGTACGAATACGGATAAAATTCGGTACCTTAAGTTCAGCGTCAAGCAACTGCAACTGCAAAAGAATTCCGGAGCAGTTACAGTTCGGGTATCCTTTATTCCAAAAAAATCCAAAACAATCTGGAAACATTATCAGAAAGTCACCGCAAATGACGTCACTGAATTTAGTTTTCCCTACCTCAACAAAGCTTTTTCTTTAATGAAGAGTGCAGCACAGAGAGAGACACATAGAATGAATCTGCAGAGAAAAACCGAATATTGAAAGAAGGAGGAATTTAAAGAAACATCTGATAAACGGCGAATATAACTTCATGTAGGGTGACCAGATAAGAACGAAAGGAAACAAAAATTTAAATAATTCAACAGCGGTGTGAGATATCAAATTGATTCTGCCTTATTTTGAAGCTACATTCATGCCATTATGTATGGAATAGCATATCATTTAAATGGACGCCTTGGCTTCGCTGGCAGTGCATCAAGCGGTCGGTCCAATTTTTGTTGACTCGGTCCAATATGTGCGGCGATATTCCGGCAATAGCATCTCGAATGTTCTCCTCGATTTCGGCCAAAGTGGTTGGCTTGTTAGCGTAGACTAAGGACTTGACTTAGACCCAGAAAAAATAATCGGGGGGTGTCAAGTCACATGATCGCGGCGGCCAATTGATAGAGGCTCGCCGTGAGATGACCCAGTCGCCAAATTTCTCCTTCAACACTTCGAGCGTTGCGTCGCTTGTATGGCATGTAGCCTCGTCTTGTTGGAACCACAGCTCCGATATATCGATGTTGTCGCTCTATACCATTGGTCGTTCGAGGACCATTGACGGTAACGGTGTTTCCTTCCTCATTTCGTAAGAAATAAGTTCCGTTCCGATGATGACGCCATGCCATAAACCGCACCAAATAGTCAATCTTGGTCGAACACTTGTGGATTGTGGTCGCTCCAATAATGGCAATTTTGTTTTTTGACATATCCGCTGAGCCAAAAATGGGCCTCGTCCGAGAAGATGATTTTTTGGCCAAAATCCGGCTTATGGTCGTCCGGCTTCAATTCTTGCGTCAGCACAATCTTATATGGATACCCAAATCCAACCGCAAAATAAGCCTGGTTGACTCTCTGGCGATGCCCAATTCAGCTGACTGACATTTCTGGGTCTTTTCGATACTGGCCGCTACGGCGGCTATGTTTTCTTCACTTCGCACCGATCTCTATCTGGTTGGTTGCTTAAAGTCCAAAAGAGTGTACTCACGCTCAAACTTTTCCACGGTGCGACGAATTGCCTGCGCACTGCCTACGTTGCGTATTTACAACTGAGCCGGAATTTCGATAATATTTTTTAATAAATTCCACACGTTCGGGAAGACTCAAGCGATGCATGATGAAATGGCAAACCTTACTGAATATTTTGGCAGCTGGATATAATTGGTAGCTTTGACAGCTGCTGAAACATAACAATTGGAAAAACTATCATTGCTATCTGGTCGCCCTTTACTACACAAAATCCTGTTGAAAAAGAATTTATTTATGTACCTAGGCCATGCTGCAAAGTCGTAGAATCATTCTTCTCTTTGTAGAATCCCACGTACGAGTAAGTAATCTGCATACCCATAAACACTACTACTATCTTAAAACATACCATACCTGAAATTGTTCTCTAGTGGTTTAAATATGTTACATTAACCACGTTACATAATCCAATGATTCAAGGCAATCTTCAATCAAATAACCCATAAGTCTATTACCAACTGCCTTAATCTTATCTCATCCAATGCCAAACAAGCACTCATTAGTTCCCTTCAATCAATGTTTTGGTGTTTTAATAGTACAAATCCAAACAAACATTGGCTTTGTACTTAATTACTTCTTGCTTGCACCGGGGGGCTTTCTCTTAATTCCTCTCGCACATGATGTCAGTGGTGTCACTTTCCTTGGAGTACCTACCAACTTACTTACGCAATCCAAGACAATCAAAATTGTAAGCACAGTCATTATATAGCCGAAAGTCGAGGTAAATAACTTTTCTGCTTTTCTCAAGGAATACAACAAAGCTTCCCCGGTCCAATTGAATGAGAAGCAATTTTTTGTGTGAAAATATTTTATTCTTATAGATACAGTCAGATAGATATGAATCTACTGTGTCCGCAGACCTATACCCACTGTTGTGTGTTGGCGGAAATGGATGCTTTCTAAAGGTCACAATAGCACACGCAGCCGCCAGTTGATTCATTCATTTAGATTAAATGGCAAATTGTTAACTGTGGCAATATTTCTTTTTACTATAATATTTATTTATCTGTGTTTTTTTTTTTTTTTTTGTATTATTTGAGGAAAAAGAAAGTCAATTTGGCAATGTATTAGTCATTAATTTTTGAGTTTGGGCACAATCTCCCCCTTCCCACGATTGTGTTTGGAATACTGTATAGAAGGCGGTAGCTAGTGGAAGTGATTTAAGGTGTGATCAAGATTATTATTCACCTGTGTAATGGTTGGAAATTTCTGGTGATTATATCTTAATGAGATAAGGAGGGAAATTTGTCAAATTTGGGTAAAACAAAAGTTGTATAATAAAACATTCTGTCATATGTTATGGCTGTGGTACTCGTATCTGTCATGGGGATTGAGGTGCGGGTAGATACATACTAGTGTGAAGTAGTTAGTGGAATATGCATAGATCAAAGACTGAGAAAAAATACTTAAATTTCCTTCAGCAGTCAAATGTACAGGGTTATTCATTTTGTGCTTTAGGATTTCTAATATAAATAAAATATAAAGTATTAAGGATTTCAATGAAATTTGTTTACTATTTTAAATTCTGAACTATGCCATTATGTATACAGATGGCCGCTATGGGAGTATTCGCAAACTTCGATTTTTCAGCACTTTTCTGGGTATATAACTTGACGAATGTTGGTTTTTAAGAGCTTAAAAGTTTGGAGCCCCACGAAAAGAAATCTAACGAGGTCAAATCACACGATCTTGGTGGCCAATTGATGTTACCAAATCTCGAAATTAAAAGGAAGAGAACTTTTCATGCAATAGTGCCAAATTTGCCTGTGTTGCCCCCTTGGATCCACATGTCGCTCACATCAATGTCTTGAATTTCAAGACAAAAAAAACTTGGTTATCATTCCGTCGTTTTCAAAGAAATATTGACAGATCATGCCGCCGGTTATTTGTAATTATGTTGCGAATTGTTTGCTCAGTTGAGCGATTATGACGACTATCATCTGTCCTTAAATCGCGGTACACAGATATTACAGAACTGTTATTTTTGTAGTAAGATGCAACAATTTTAATGCATTGAGCAGTTGATTCTAAAATGCCAAAGCGAAAACTAACTACCTGTCATTATGAATGACGGATGGATTTGACAGATGCCATATGGCAGAGATGTGAATTCCCAACCTCGGTTATGGATAAACTATTAGCAGCTCTTTATTTCATTATCAAATTACTTAATAAGACTTTTTTCTGCGAGGTATAATCAGTTTGCCTCTGTTAAGTCAATGGACATTTCGAGGAAATCGACAATTCTGTACGGTCAGAGGCAAATATTAGTAAATGGTTATTCATTTCGAGCTTGGGATTTTACATCCCTGTCATATGGCATCTGTCAAATTCATCTGTCATCTACAGTGACAGGTAATTAGTTCTTGCCTTGGCGTATTACAATATGGATCATTGAATCATCATGCATTAAAATTGTTGCATCTTACTTCAGAAATAAAAAGCTGGAAAATTAACAAGTTAACGCCGATTTTTCGAACAAAATCTTCTTCAGCGATGAGGCCCATTTCTCTCTCGGCTGTTACGTAAACAAACAAAACTACAGAACTTGGGGTTCTGAGAATCCAAATGTGATCGCTGAAGGGCCATTGCATCCACCATGGGTGACAGTTTGGTGCACGCTATGGACCGGCGGCTTGATCGGGTCGTTTTTTTTTTTAAAAAACGACGAAGGCGCTACTGTTACATTGAATTCTCCGCGTTATGGTCAAATGGCAACTAACTTTTTTAATCTTAGATTGAAGACATTGATGTGAGCGAGATATGGTTCCAGCAGCACAGACAAATTTTGCTTTATTGCACGAAAAGTTTAGTTTCGAGATTTGGCGACATCAATTAGCCATAAAGATGGTGTGACCTGACCCCGTTGGATTTCTTTTTGTAGGGCTTGTGCTAAAGATAGTGCCTATGCAGACAATACCCAAACTTTGAAGTTCTTCAAAATCAACACCCTTAAAGTTATGGCCGCAATACAGCCAGAAATGTGCCAAAAAGTTATAGAAAATTACCTCACAAGAACCGGAGTGCACTTAGTTCTAAGCGGCAAGTTACTTTTAGGGCTTTTGTAACTTGCTAATTGCCACGACTACGGTATAGTGGGTGAAGCGTTTGCTTGTTACCCAAACTGTGAAGTTTCCAGCCCTAGCAAGGAACAGCAACTACAGCCACCTGAGCATAAAAGAGAAACAAATAAAACCGAAGTTTCTCCAATCGAGTTTGAGTGCTCTGGGATTAAAAAGAAAAAAGAATTAAATGCTAATTGCCTTCAATTTACGAGATGCTTCTTCTTCGTGAGACATGTCCAAATGGATTATTGGTTTAGACTGCCGAAATCAGTTTGTGTAATGGAGATCTGCCTAAATATTGTTTGAAGACGTCCCATAGGGTGTGAACATTTAACGGAGAAGGGGCAGAAGTTAAAACTACTTTTCATCCAAATAGAGCGGTGTAATAATGTACAGCTTTTCTGGTTTCGTTCTCTATAAAAAAAAAATGTAAAGTTAGGAAAATCTGCATAGTAGCGTCGGCGTTCGTTTCATTATACCATCGACAAAGGTTTAGCAGGATGCTGTAATTTACTTATTTTGGGTTTGAATAACTTCGCTGTCGTCCACGACGTAATCACACTGTAAGCAAGATATGGCTAACTGACTAGGCTGGTGCATTACTTTTCTATTAAACTGAAAGTGTTAGATTTCCTTATCTCAAGATATACTAGAACAAAATTAACACAGCCTTTTCCCAATGTATTACATCATATTGTGCCCCAAATTCGAGAATAGCTATACGATGCTCAAAACTATTCCCGCTCTACAGCTCTATCTTCTGCACACACTCACAGATAAGGTTTGGAAAACTGAGACCTTCACAACGATTGGAGAACAGAAATAATTGACAAGCTTCCAAAACAGCCAACTTAACACATTGTGTGGGTGGTATCTACAAGCTCCTCGTAATAATCAAAACATTATCTCGAATAACTCTCGAACGCTATAAGAATCACCTGCAAAAGACTCTCGACAATGAGCAAGCCAGTTTTCGTCCTGAGTCCATTCTCATTGACCACACAATACCTTACTGATCATCTTCGAATAATGCAGACTGGATTTATTATTAACTTTGAGAAGGTGTTTGGTAGTGCAAATAGAAACATATGGCGTGTTTTATAAAGGGTGTCCCAAAAATCCACGCAAAAAGTAATTTTGATTGAAAACATAGCCTCCACGGCTTTGGTGGTACATAAGTAATCTTCTGTCGAAATGTTCCATTACCGTTTTGCATAAATATGGCTCAATTTGCTCCTTCAAGGCGTGGGTGATCGTGGGCTTGTTGGCATAAGTACATACACTACCAGGAAATGACTCATGTTTCTCGGGCTGTTTGGCATGTGGCACCGTCTTGTTGAAACCAAATGTCGTCCACATCCATATGTTGCAATTTAGGTACAAAAAACTGGATTATCATGTCGCGATAGCGAACACCATTAACCAGCTGCATTTTCAAAGAAGAATGGTTCGATGATGCCTCCAGCCCAAAATCCGTACCAAAGAGTAACACTAACATCAAGATGAAAATGAGCCTCATCGCTGAAAATGATTTTGTTTGAAAAATCAGCATCCACTTGCTGTTGTTCCATAAACCATACGCAATACGCTCTTCGCAGTGTGGTCAGTAGGTTTCAATTCTTGAGTCAATTACTCTTTCTATGATGCAAATCTTTCGTGAGAATACGTTGTAGAGAGCTTCTTGAAATGTCCAATTGTTGACCACAGTGCCGAATTGATGTACCTCGACTCTCAACAACACTCTCACGAACTGCTTCGATGTTTTGTGTTGAACGACTTGTTGAAGGACGGCCAGAGTGTTTAAGATCACTAATTGATACAGTCTGCCTGAATTAATCTGTTCACATGTGATAGACTTAAATCACTATTCCAAACATATTTTGTACGAAAATTGGGAACTGTAGCTGCCAAACCTTAATTATTTTTAAAATATTGTTTAACAATGAAAACGCGTTGTTCTTTCGTGTAGCACTCCATTTTTAATAACCCTGAACTGTCAGGTATCACGCTGTCTTATTTTTTTTTTTTTTTTTTTTTTTCGTTGGCAACACTTTACCTCACAAATGGCGCAAAATTCAAATTTGCGTGCATTTTGGGACACTCTTTACAAGAGGGGCATACCAGACAAACTATTGGCTATAATCAAATAGAAATATTGTATAGAAAATTGTACACTACCGCCACTACTTTTTCTGGCGAAGATCAGTGAAGTTCTTCAGAGTTATTTGCCTGTACGAAATGGTGGATTCCAGTCTGGTCTTACAAACTATATCAATCAAAACTTTTAAATTCCCACCATTTTGGTGACAACATTCCACTGAAACTAACGTAACATAAACGTGTTGCTGAGCAACTCGTAGAGAGAGTATAAAATTTCGGGTATCTTGAAAGTCTTGTCTCCGTTGCCGATGGTATCGTATTAGATGCAAGCTGTCGAATCACGAAATCAAAGGATGTGTTGGGTATGTTGTCTAAGGTCTTAGATAGAGATGCAGTGCAGTCAGCTTAAACACAAAGCTGCGACTGTTTCGGTGCTGTTTTATAGATGATAGCAGCATCACTCAATGTCACATGAAAACTGCAAGCTTTTCTTAATCGTTGTCTCAGAGGTATATTGTTGATATTTTGTCCAAACCATATTTCAAGCGAACAGCTTTATGAGAGATTGGGTCAGTGGATTAGTCACATCCTAAGAAAGAATGATAATTGTATAGCCCGCACTTCACGCAAGACAATCGAAGAGGAATCTCTACAATTGGGGAAGAACTCGTTGGAGCTCCAACATATAGTCAGAAATCATACACGAAGGCAAATGCGTTTCGTATAGGCCCCAAGATCCGTAAAAAGTTAAAAAAGCAAGCCTAAATATTTAACCTATTACTTTTAATTTATCTCCGACTACGTGTTAATGGCATGTAGCAACAGTCTAGATGTACTCTTTCTTTCAAACTTAACGAATTTATGCTCTCTATTTTTCATTTACTTATTGGTTTTTATAAGATAAGGTACCAAAACGGCGCTTTTTAGTTGACAAACACAAATAACTAAAATTACCCAAGTACTTTTTCTACATACCTATGTACATTTCTTGTTTTTTCTCACCTCGACATATGACATATGATTCATAATTGTAAACAAATATTTAAGGAAATATTTGAAGAAATAGGATGGTGTTATGCTGGTGGTAAAGACAGTATGCGAAAAATTCATGGATTAAAATAATATTTATAAAATATACCATTTACCAGTGGCCACGGTGCAATGGGTAGCAGCAGATAGCAACCTACAGCCATCCGGACATAAAAGAAAAACCACTATCATCAAATTACTTCGGGATTTGGTTTCCCTTTTTAATAATTTAATATTAATTGATAAGCTTTTAAAAGATTGTTGTAAAAGTTTTACTCTGCACTCATGGGAAATCATTTTAGGAGATCTCTTACTGATTTTTAACTATGGTATTCATTTGATGAAAAAACAGCAGAGTTGACTTCAGAACAGCGCATGTTCGATATAAACTAAAACCCGAAGATTCCAAAGTTCAGCTTTAGCTGATATTGTTCACAGAAAGATGATGACTTATAAATGATGACTGATGACTATAAAAATCTGATATATTTTCGATCTATTAAACGATTTTCTAGAAAATTTCGAGGGCCATATATCAAGCATCGGTGATATCCATTTGCTATCTGATTTCAAATTATGGTATTCAGATACTTCGTAGATATTTCAGAAAAGAGTTAGCTGCTAAAGTAGGCAAATACACTTTCCTTTTCCATTTAGATCATACAATTTGAGTTATTTCAAATGTGGTGGCTCAGAACTTTATGCTAATAACCTACCTACCAAGCCTTTAATTGTCTTCTTCATTTATCCATAATTAAACTAATTATTATTTATACATTCTCTATAACAATTGCTGATATATGAGACGCCCTGTTTACGCATCGGGTAAAACATAACGCACACCACTTTCATGCATTCAAAGACCAATTTACAGTTGAAAATTAAAGCCACTGACGTTACCTGAATACCAAAAAACCTACTAAAGCCATAACGTAACCCAGTGTCACATTATCAATTGTCGCTTACAGCTACATACCACCGCCCTACCTTCAACTTGCCACTACCATTATAACCATGCATGCAAATCATCCAACAAAAGCAAACAAAAAAAAAAAAAAAAGAACCAACGTACTTCAAGTGTGTGTTCTTCACCTCACACATATTCATACTCGTATGTCTACTCTGTCCAGCAGGCTACTACCAATTCTAAGTCAAAAACCTATCGAACGCAGTACACTACTCTTATCTACACTACCATGCGAAAATCTATCGAATGGCTACGCTGAATGTTATCTCGCACTCTTACTTGAATTCCATGCATTAAATGTATCCAACAGATATTCATTCTTCAGTATTTCAAAATTTGTTGTTGAAGCAATAAATATGACGATAAAAATAAAAAAAAAAATATATAATTTCTTTTCCATTTCTTTCTCATCCTTCTTCACTTCCATTGCCATCGCAACCATCATCATCGGCAATACACACATGCATTTGGAAGTTTATTTATATACAATGGATGGTGTAGTGTATCCACCATTCATCCACATCCAGGTGTATGCTTTCTTTTTAATAAAATTTCTTTTACAGCTTTACCAGTTTTCATTCAGTAAGCAACCTTCCGACTTGTCGGATGCTTGATAAACAATTATATTCTTCTATTTCTTCAACTTCTTCGTGTGGTAATGAACAATCATTCGCCGAAGAAGAATAATCGCTTAATTACGTTCCGGGGGAAGTTTCAATAGATAAAGAAAATTTCGCGGAGCTAAGAGAAATTTGTGTAACAAATAACAATAATTGGTGATTGTGTGACACAGAAAACTTAACTATTAAGGGTGTGTAAGTTAAAGTTTGTTTCGTTAAACGAAAAATGTGATAAACTTGCTGAATTGAAAAGAAAATTGTGCAACAGTTTAAAATATCGAAATATTTGAAATTGAAAGGTTCTGTTGAAGTTGACACAAGTGAATACCTTCTCCATTGGATACTTAAATCAAATAATATAGCTCAAAAGGTAACTAAGGTCATCTTCATTTAAATAATTTTTTTCTTAAATTTATGTCACAAAGAACAAGATCGAGTTCGTTGCTCAACTCTTTTGTTTTTTTTTTTTTTTTTTTCTTGTTCCTGATCTTAATCTCTTGAAGAGGCCAGTTTCATGGAGTTTTTTTTTTTCTTTATTATAATTTTCATAATTATAAAAAAAAAAAAGAATTTTCTTCTTCATCGCTTTCCTCTTCAATGGGGGGAAGAAGATCTAAATATTTTGTAACGTTGACCCATAAAAATGCAACCGCAGCTGAAGCAGGTAATGGCAAAGGCCTTACAGCTGAGTTGATGATGATGGCATGGCATGTGTTAATTTATGCTAACATTTATGATTATGATTCTATTTTTTTTTTTTTTTTACATGCTCCGGTCTTCACATGGTCGCGTGGAACAACATCTGATAATTGAAGCAATTAATGCAAGACAAAAAATAAAGACACGCTACACTCTATATGAATTAGCGGGACATAACACTTTGCTTTTTATGATAAAGTAATTTGAGTACAATATTTATAAAAAGAAAAATGGGTTAGGTTCGAGGCGTGAGTTCTTGATTAGAATGTGAGGAGGAAGTTCTTAATTGGAGTGGGTTTGCTGGTCGGAAATACGTAGGTGAATGTAATGAAAACAAAACTGCTAAGCTTGTGTGGTTTTTATTCCTTCTGTTTATAGCGAAGTCTTTTATACTTCTGGAAACTCAATGCATAAGTTTAGTGAGCCTAATTCGATTAGAAACGCTTTCGCATTATGTTAGCCATTCAAAATTTCTATTGTTTCTCTTCGACCTTGTCAAGGTCACCTAGTTCTGTGATCTGTTTTGGTTGATATCGGCAAGGTTAACTTTATTATTTATTTCAAAACTTGTATACATTCCTTACATTTACCGCTCGCTCCTGGGAACTTTCTCCACAATTATCAGTCACTGGGCATTCAGCATGAAATAAATTTTTATATGATTCTTTTTCGGCGATGAAAAGTGTTTATTTTTTATTTTATTTTACAGAGCTGACCATGTAAATTTTTTTGATTTAGTTGCAATGCAGAATTTGATATCCTAAACTGGATATGACATTCAACTGCTCCTTGATTATCGCTCCTTTGAATTTCTTACATTCATGAACATAACCTGATTGACGGTTACCATAGTTACGAGTACCTCCGTCATTTCTCTTATAATTGCGTACTTATATGGAGGGCAAGCTTATCACTCACTGGTTCAGTCCAAGAAAAAATTCCACACTTTACCTGAACATTATATATAAACATTATCACAATTACTGAGTTTATGAAAATATTTCAAATGATTAGCTTAAGTATTGAAAACCATACGTATTCCGAATCAGTATAGTCAGACCTTTTTAATTATATTCCACTCGAACTGCTATCAGTTTAAGACATCTATTAGACCTACGCAGCATCGTAACTGCAGAAATTCCTATCCGATCTTCCTGGACTTTTTGAGGGCACCATTCCATTGTTCCAATTAGCGATAGTGGGTTTTATTCTGCGATCTGCAGTGTGTTACTCGTATTCACTGTCACATTCACTTCTGTGTAATTGCATCTATAAATCTGTTCATTCGAGTTACGGTTCGACGACATGCAATATACTCCTGAGTAAATAATTCATAAAATTTTGGATGTGACATTGTTGCTCACATTTCGGGTTCTACAGGCGTATACCTATATATAAGTATATCAGCACCGACTCCGTGTTTCACCAGAATAGCCATAGTTTGGTATTTAATCTGATTGCACTGCTTGTTCAAGCCAATGACAAAACGACTGCTTACGCCCAATTCGATGACCAAATGCTGAAGTACTCAGAAATAATTTTCGGTCCACTTTGGTGTATTGGTTGGAGAAACTTATTCATTTCTCTTACGAGTTCCGCGTTCGGGTTCGAACTTATACAGTTCGGGTCACAACCAAATGCGATACCCAGTACACCATGGTCACCTTGATACCGTCTATTGAGACAATACTTCTATGGTTCCGATTTCTAAACGCTTTCAACCAATTGTCCTGCAAATTTATTTATGGGATTTCGCGTGGCGCATAATTTTACCCGAGAGGAAGCAAACATCATTGTCGTAGTCGAGATGTTTCGGATTGGTTGTAAAAGTCACTTGCATTTTATTGCATCCCACTAAATAATGTGCATAATTCAGTTGGTCTACTCCTAGGAAACATCTAATATTTCTCGCCTTCCTAATTTGTTCTTATAATAGCCACTAACTTGACCGGGACATGATTGCAGGCATTGTGCTCAGACATATTTGTATATAATGCCACCTACATACGAGTACAAATGTATTTGAATATTGGAGAAGTCTACAAATCTCTCACAGATATCAGTCCGGTCACCAGTTCCGTGTTTTTTGCGCACTTCGTTGTTATAGCAAACCTTTCCGGCAGCGGACACGCATGTAAGATACATGGGGATACAATTCGATTTATTTTATGAATAAAATGCTAAGCAATCGATTGCGTTGACATTATAAATACCACTGTCATGGCGAAGTTTTTCATGACTTTTTGCCGCTGTTTTTAAGCAATTTCACGTAGAGTGCTATTTCATTTTTCACCTGAAAAATCGTCACTGGTTTGCTGGCAAAAACCCAAACCTCTAGAGAAGAAAGTCCGACGTTATTAGATCGCAAGACTTCGGCCAATTGAATGTACTCATTCAAGAGATAATACGTACATTGACAGAACTGTTGAATATTTCCATGTTTGAATATTTGTTTTAGCACGGTTTTTAAAGGTTTTTAGATTTTGGCAAATGTTTGATATTTCTCTCACTTAGAAAACGTCACTCTTTATATAGGGTGACCAGATAAGAATGATAGAAAAAGAAATTTAAACAGCGGTGTGAGATATCAAATTGATTCTGGCTTTATTTTGAAGCTACATTCATGCCATTATATTGGAATAGCATATCATTTAAATGGCTGCCTCGGCTTCGTTGGCAGTGCTTCAAGCGGTCGGTCCAATTTTTGATGACTCGGTGCAATATGTGCGGCGATATTCCGGTAATAGCGTCTCGAACGTTGGCCTCGATCTCGGCCAAAGTGGTTGGCTTGTTAGCGTAGACTAAGGACTAGACTTAGACTCAGAAAAAATAATCGAGGGGTGTCAAGTCACATGATCGCGGCGGCCAATTGATAGTCGCTCGCCGTGCGATGACCCAGTCGCCAAATCTGTCCTTCAACACTTCGAGCGTTGCGTCGCTTGTATGGCATGTAGCGCCGTCTTGTTGGAACCACAGCTCCGATATATCGATGTTGTCACTCTATACCATTGGTCGCTCGAGAACCATTGACGGTAACGGTGTCTCCTTCCTCATTTCGTAAGAAATAAGTTCCGATGATGGCGCTATGCCATAAACCGCACCAAATAGTCAATTTTGGTCGAACACTTGTGGATTGTGGTCACTCCAATAATGGCAATTTTGCTTGTTGACATAGCTTCTGAACCAAAAATGGGCCTAGTCCGAGAAGATGATTTTTGGGCCAAAATCCGGATCTCCAGCCAACATTTCCAGCACTCACGGCGTTGTTTATGGTCATCCGCCTTCAATTCTTGAGTCAGTAAGCCTGGTTGACTCTCTGGCGATGCCCAATTCAGCTAATCGACATTTCTGGGTCTTCTTAAAATTGTAGAATATTGTTCAGGCAGGCTTTGTTAAGCTTGTGTACTAGCCCGTCATGCCGAACCTTATCGAATGCTTGCGCCACATCAAGGAAGATATTGACTATCCTGTGGACTTGGTCAATTGTTGAATGTTTTTTTCGAAAGCCTTATTGATAGACCGGAATTGGGTTTTTTATTTCATTAATATTATTTATTCGCAATGATATTGGCCTGTATGAAAATGGCTCATGTGGTGATTTTCCTGGTTGCATTATAACTTTTGCAACTTTCCAGCTGTGCAACTTTCCAGCTTCTGATGAACGTAGGAGGTCCCTAACGTCTATTTCTTTGAGATCATTTAGGTCGGTGAAACAGAAGGCTTCAGAAGGAGTTTCCTTCTTTGGGAGAGAGCTGGGCATGTGCAAAGAAGGTGAAGAATTGTCTCCTCCTCCTCCTCGTCCATGCAGCTTCTGCAGAAATCATCGAATTGTTGCATGTTTGCCTATTAGACACTATCCAGTGATGACACCTATAACAACGCTGATATGCAGTCTATTGAGAGAAATAAAATTCTTAGAGCGCTTCAGATCCAACTTAGGCCAAATCTATTTTGTACCACTAGTCCACCTAGAATTTGTCCTTTCAATAGCATTCAGCTTGAATTTAAGTTTGCATGTAGCGATCGGCATACCTAGTGAACTTTTGTCAAGTTCGTCTGCATTACAATTTATTGGAATATTCCTACGCCCCGGCACCAAAATTAGGTGAATATTAAACTGCTCCGCCATCTCTATAAGAGACGATCTAGAGTCTAGAGCTGTTATAGAATTTATTGAGGATGATTCTAAGGAATTAATTGCTGCTTGGCTGTCTGAAAAGATGCGACGTTTTTCTTTAGCCAAGACAAGACTTTCCTTATTGCCATTATTTCCGCCTAGAATGGGAGATGAAAAGAGAGATTTAAATTAAGCCCATCAGAGGAGACACCACCACTCATCCCGTCGTTAGTTTTTGAACCGTCGGTATAAAAATGTAACGACTTGTCTCCTGTAAAACCACCTTCTTCCCAGAATGCTCTGGAAGGGACGATACTTGGAAGTATTTTTATTCATCTTTAGTAACGATAGCGTAGATATCTGGAAGATTTGTTTACATTATGTATAAATGAAGTATTTAATCTTTTAAATGGCCCCATCTCTGGCTTACCACAGACGTGCTCTTTCTAGGGAATGCTGTTAGTGTCGCTGGCTGTCGTGTTTATGGAATTGTGTGTTTTGTTTACATACAATTTCTTTTTTAGGTAACCAAGTGCTGCACTAGTTTAATATTTTATTCCGTGAGTGATCTCCTCGCACATGGAAGGTCATCTACGGAACTCTGTTGATGGAAACGATCAACCAAGAGCCGAATCGTTGATTCCGATGGAATATCTCTAATATTAAGATGTCGCCAATATGCTTTTGTTCTATAATTTGCGCGCGCCAAAGGGGATATGAATACCCTTAAATTATTTAAGAGCGTTTTTGTAGAAAGTGAGAGAGAGAGAGAAAGAAAGATTGGTGTAGTGGGTTTGAAACTCTGGAGGTATTATGTATCAGTAGACTCCAAGGGTGGCGTCCAGATAACTGGGGAGCATTTTTGTTCCGTTGCTTATGATTCACAGTATTTTTTTCTCAGTCTTGCTGATGTCATCATCACGGTCATTCGTTTGCCAGTGTTACGCCTTCACAGTAGAGTTGACATGACCTTCGTAATTGATAAATAGATGATTCTTGACAAGCGATGATGTTACCACTACACCACCGCCACCCTCGGATTGCTTATTGCATTCAAATAATTAAACATTGGTTTTCAAAATAAAATTCTATGATTTCAGCGCACTGTAAGTTACACATTTGTCCTTGACAAATCCTTTAGCTATGATTGCTGAAAAAAGAAGAAAACACAACAAAAAGTTATTAAGGCTACTCGTACACTGTATCAGCATTTTTGATATATCAGTTCGCAGTTCCGCACATCATCAACATTTTTGCGAAGTTTTGTAAAATGCGAACTATCCCATTTTTATAAGGCAACGTGTTGTTTGCATTAGAGATTGAAAAAAAGGTTTTATAGGATGGATGTGTCTAGGTACAAGGTAACCGCTTAACCGTGTAGAAATATGAAAATTGGCTGTAGAATGCAGCTATTTGACCATGTGACCATGTGGGACAATAGTTATAGGGGAAATTCATACATCTTACAACTTATTTGGGACAATCGAAGTAACTGCTCAACTAAAACACTGGTGTTTTCTTTTTATATATCCTATATAAACTAGACAAAAAAAAATCTGAAAAAAACCCACTTATCCGCTAAGAAATATCATCAAAAAAACCTGGCAACACATGCATCACAATGACACTTTAGCAATCGGCTGCTTAATAAGCTAGAAAAAGAAAACTGTTTCATATAATTTTCTTGTTCATCCATTGTTTGTTGTCCCTTTCTTGATTTATGGCGTCTTTAAAAATGGCGGATGAAATCATTTGTGACATCTTCTTGCAAGTTATCGATAAAACGTGGAAAAAACAGTATGAGCTCACTTTTTATTTGTACTTTTAAGGGCAAATATTGGTTTCCTGAAAATGTTCGGTCTCGAAATTTTGATCAAACTTGACATTTATATAATAGAGAAATTCGAAAAAAAAGGAAAAAAAAAATAAACAACAGGTCTCTCAATACTGGCTGTCTGTATGTATGTTCGTCTAAAGAGTAAACGGCTAGACGGATGTTTTTCAAACTTCATATCTTACAATTCGAGGTAAAATCTGAATTTTCATTTTAACCCCAAAATTAAAGGAACTAATGACTGATTTTGAAAAAAATCGATTTTCTCGAAAACGTCTCTAACGATTTTGATCAAAAATATGCTATTAAATGGAGTATCAGTTTTTTTTACTTCGCCTATTAATCGGCTTCTCAAAATTGGCCATTTCTGGGCTATAATTCGATCGATTTTGATTGATACCCATACCAAGTTTTGTAAAATCTTTTTTATCGATTTTGTTTAAATTTTAAATATGAGTGATTTGCAATTAAACAGCATTTATATAGGGTGCGCCATCTTTTATGTAGTTTATATAAACATTGAATAACTTTGACATTTATCAATCGATTGACTTAAGTAGACATGTTTTTGAAACGTCAATTCAGTAAAATTTTAACCGGAGTAACGCGCCGAAATAGTAACGCTGTACATTGAAAATAGTCGTTCAGTTGTGTTAGCTCAACGTGTATATCGTCGAAAAAATCGTGGCCAATAAGCACCGTCTGACAACACTATTCGTCGTTTGGTGTCGAATTTTGTTGAGCACGGGACAGTGGGAGATCGTCGATATGCCGTTCATCAACGCCCAAGACGGTCCGATGAACTGGTTGAAGCGGTAACAGAGAGTGTTGCGAGAACCCACATGTGTCGTATTGTCACCGCGCTCAGCATTTTGGCGTCAGTGAAACCACATTGCGGCGCATTTTGAAGGATGATTTGCATTTGTTTCTCTTCAGAGAAGTCGAAACAGTCGATGGGAATCGATATCGGTGGATGTTGGCTCAATATGTCTGCCCACAAATGTATGAAAAAGGTCTGAACGGTTACTGGTTTCAACAAGGCGGTGCGCCATGCCACACTGCAAATCAAACAATGTAGTTTCTGCAATGAAAATTCCCTGGACGTGTGCTGTTAAAAAATGGAGACATTGACTGGCCACCCAGATCCCCAGATTTGACCACTCCTGACTTCTTTTGTGGGGTTATTTGAAAAGCAAAGTGTACGTCAGCAAGCCTCAGACCATGACGAGCTCTAGGTAAACATTCGTGCCGAAATCATCGATATACCCCCCGAGATGTTCGAAAAAGTGATGGAAAAGGGCACATTTTGCTTTGGTCAATAGAGGCGGCCACTTGATTGATGTTGTATTCAAAAACTAGTCCAAATAAATTGTAAAGGATCAAATTAAATAAAAATACCTCATATATCGAAATGGTTTTTTTTTTTTAAGTTTGCCAGCTTGTATATAGTTACAAGTGCATGCGACCGACGGTCTTAAGCAGCGATATTATCTTCAACCGATGCAGGTTATTGTTGTTCTTGTATTTAACATACACAATTTTCCCTAAGCTTATATACGATACGAAAAAAACACATCTAAAATCTAACAACACACGAGACAGACACATTTGAAGGTCATCTTAAGGAAAAAAGTTATTTGGACCAGATCAGAGAAGCAGAAAAGCTAAAGTAACCCTATCCACAATGCTTTGTGTAGCAATTACTGAAGTGTGCTTCATCACTTTTTGCAATTGCAATGCACTCAGACGTATGTGGAATATTTTTATTTATTTTTGCAAAAATGTATGTCACACATATTCTGTTACCAAACATGTTTGACCTCAAAGAACCATGTCAGACCAACCATAAACTTGTTAATCCGCCCACTAACCCATAATTAAAAAAAAAAAAAAAAATTCCTCGCCTTCTTTAACCATAAATATCATGTACAAAATTTTTAATTACTTTATTTTAATAGCGTTCTGCCTGCCACTGTCAGCGAGTTAAGCTTTCAATAAATTTCTTTGTATCTTCTAGCAGTCCATTAATGTCTAAGAAAGTAACAGTTGCGCAGATAGTAATTGAACTATGCTAAGAATTTCATTTTAGAGAAAACCTCTCAATATATAATAATTTTCATGTTGGATACATATTTTATAAACAAAAGCCGACAGCAGGAATGGAATATATGTAGTATGTTGAAAAAGGAAAGTGGTACTGTGGGCACGACAAACATATCACAGTCAGACAACAATTTCCCTTCCATATGCTCATAATGGCTTATACTCGTAAGTATGGCTCTCATATGCCACATGTTGCGGTGCGGCATGATGTTTACACTCGGCAGAGTTGTTGACAGTGTCTCGACTGGTATCTGGTATCTGGTTTCCCCCCAAGTGGCCACACAATCTCAAATACAATGGCAAACTAGTTTTCCTCTTCGTCTTTTTCTTTTTTTTTTTTTCTTTGAGTGCTATTATTATTTTTATTACGCTTATGCTAGTTGAAATATTTTTATTTATTAATATTGTTGTCATGCCTCTGCCAGGAGGAGGAGGAGGAGGAGGAGAAGTTAGAGGTGAATAAACATTCCTTGGCCAAACCAAAGAAAAGTATGTCATTGTTCATTTTGTGTTCTTACCGAATCGTGTTCGGATTGAATCGATGGATCGCCCATAATTGGTATGTAACTATGACTACTACTTCCTCTCTGTGCGGGACAGTCTTGTTTGGCATTTGGTGAATTCTATTTATTTTTGCTTAAACCACTACACTCGGCGTGGTGTCTTGAAATGAATTGAAGCGATTGTTCCAATTCTGGTGATGAGCGGTTTCGACGAATTTGCGGTGTGTGCAAGCTCGACTAGCCAATTTATAGAACGTTATGGTCTCTGAGTTTCGTATTTTGTTGCTTCCCTAGAGTCGAGTATACTCGTACTTATGGTGGTGATGACCCATATATTTGGAGTGGAGCAGAGAAATTGTGGTCTTTCTCTGTAACTGTTATGTTTAGTTTTTGGCTTTATGCAATTTTTATTTGATGGGTAATGGTCAGCCGGAGGTGGTACGGAAAAGACGTTGCTCCTCATGGTAGTTATGGTGCAATGCACTGCAACAACACCACCAGCTGTGGTTTAGCATGTGCAGGTCTTAATTAAAGGAAATCGGAGAACTGATGTGATGAATGAATTGCTTGTTACGAGTAATTAATGTGAAGTGGTTATGCACTTCTTGCAGTGCTGTGGTTCGTTGATCTCGAGCTTGTCCAACGGTTATCAGATTTCTCTTAGGAGTTTGCGAATGGGTAAAAGTTATCTGAGGAAGTGGTTGTGGAATAATGTAATCTAAAAATAAGTTGGGGTAAGAACACTGAACATAATAGTTGGTAATTTCTCTTATTGATTAGGTAAGGGGTTAAGTTAATTCCGGGTCCTGATTTCCTTTATATCCGCATGGGAGCATGGCAGCAATAAAATGTTTCAAGTGCTTTGCTGTCAATTGAATCGATTTGCATGTCCTAATGGTAAAAGTCATCACTTTCTCTTCTAGATTAGAACTTTGATACCAGATGTGGGTAGATAATTGGATGAACTAGCAAATACGTCTACGGGTTCAAAGGTTTTGCACACGTTTTCCCGGGACTTCCCATAGGCCAGTAAATTTAACTTAACTTTTGTACTTCTCTTTTAACTTCAAATATTCAGTTAGAAATCCTAGGAATCTGATACTTCTCGAGTTGTAGGAGTTACTTTGTCTACTTTTAAACACAATATTCGAGACAGGTTGAAACAAGGCCTCAATTAATAAACCTTTCCAATTAGCTCGATCCTTAGCCAACACTGCCTTGAGTTCCAATGCTAACCTCGTGGAAGTCCCTTATTGCTTGTACGCATTTCCGTCCTACTTGTGACGTCCCTCTGATTTGGACATTCTCCGGACGGGAATTATGGTATTGTAGGAGTTCTTTTGTAGGAAGTGTCGGATAAAACATTTTTTATTTGTCTGTTATCTTCATTTTCTATCAATAGTGACACTTTTTCTATTAAGTGGCGTTCATTATCGAAAGAAATTCGTTTTGGATTGCTTTTTCTAGAATTGTACATTTTGACATTATTCCCTATTCTTCCAGCCTTTCTTTATAAACTAGTTACGCTGTGCTCAAAATTGTATGTCACGTAATAATAATATGGTTGGATCATAAGATCAACATCCTGGGCATAAGCGAAACTAAGTGGAGAGGAAGAGCTGAGTACAGATCAGACACGGGACAAATGAGAATGTTTTACTCCAGTGAGGATGAAAAGGATGGTGGCCAAAATTTAAATCGTGTTTGCATTATATTAAGCAAGGCGCAGTCTTATTTCCTCGGCCCCAATTTCTTCGAAATTTCTTTCGAAAATCTTCAGCATCACCATTTTCCAGTGCTACTCCCGTATATGTAAATTAAGCGACCAAGGAAGAGAAAACCGCTTTCATCCAACTCATAATCGTCATGTGTGACCTCAATGCCGAATCAAACAATGCGGGCCTGGAGCGCGTGATGGGAAAATGTGACTTGGGATCACGAAATAACAATAGTGACTTGCTTGTTGACTTTTGTAACGCACATCGGCTTGTTTTGAGTGGGACCTTATTTCCGCATTATACTTGTCACTAAATCACCTGGGTGTCTCCTGATGGTTAAACCGATAACCATATTGACCACTTCATGGTGCAATAGTGATGGAGGAAGTCACTGTGTGATGTTTGTGATTTACAAGTCTTAAGTACGAACGGCAGCTATGTAGCGGAGTCCAGATGATGCAGCGAGGATTACCAAATCTAACACGAATGCTTACCACTACCCTTAATGACAGAGCAGCGTCGAAAAGAAATTGGAAAGTGGATTTGAAACTGTGCCCAGGCAATCTAGAGCTAGAAACTCCTGGGTATCTCAAGACACCTGGTATGAAATCTCGCATCGTAGATCTTTTAAGATAATAATAAACTCCGAGACAGACGCTCAACGAAAGATGGAATTAAGAAGCGGATATCGGATAGTTCATAGGGGTGAGTGAGACGTGACAGGAGTACGAGGTTGGACAGTCTTGCGAAAAATGAGGATAAGGGAAGATCTCAGAGTTGTAGGGCAAAAAAGCAACACCAACCATCCTGTGTTGGGTGTGAATAACACTATATTGCTATTAATTCTTCGATCAGCTACGCAGATGGAGGAAACGTTTTTGTCTCCTGATTAATGACGTTTCTGGCGAGCAGAGTGCAGCAATGAGCCCTTAGTTGATCGACATGCGCAGATCTTACAGGGGTATTGACACTGGACGTGCAGAAATCCAAACTGCGATCAAGCTCCTCAAAGCCAACAAAGCAGCCGGACTTGATGGCATACCAGCTGAGTTCCTGAAAGCAGATCCCCCCACAATGGCTAGCACTCTGCTTCCGTTAATACAGGCCATTTGAGACCTATCCCAGGGAAGGAAGGACTGTGTTATCGTTATGATACCAAAAATATGGTGTCAAAAGGCAAGTATCATTCTCGAGCAGATAAAGGTTAGAATTGAGACTACACTCAGAAGACATCAAGCGGGCTTTCGCAGTGGTTGATTGTGCCTCTACTACATCATCACCTTGTGTATTATTCTCGGCCAATCAATCGAGTTCAAGTCACTGCTTTACCTCATGTTCGTAGATTTCGAGAAAGCCTTTGACCGGGTAAATCGCGAACGCATATGAAGATCTCTTCTTAGGAGAAAAATTCCCCCCAAAAAAAGTTGCTATTATAAAGGAGTCCTACAATAACGCAAGGTATTTCGTTCTGCCCAATGCACTTGATTGCCACCGTAGGTGCATCTGAGAGACATGGCATCCAATGGAGACCTTTAAAAGTCTAAGTCATTTGGACTATCCTGATGATATCTGGTTCCTGGCAAGCACTATGAGAATGGAGAGTCGGTCGGTCTAAGGATCAATGACAAAAAGACAAAAATAATGCCCACAGGTCGTTCTACACGTCAGGGTATTATTCTGAAGCAGACGCCAATTAAGGAGGTTGAACCGTTTAACTACCTGGGAAGGTTTGTATTATCTGATTTCGGAACGGAGCTAGACGGCAAAAGCAGAATAAATAAAGCTCGCGCTCCCTTTGGTATCCTGTTTCCAGTTTGGAAATCCAGTAAGAGATTATTGTACTATTGTATGCCTGTGAAACCTGAAAAGTCTCGACAACATCATGAGAAAGTCGCAGTCTTTCGTTAACCGCTGTTTGCGATACGTCTTTAAGATCCACCAGTCGCAAATTATATCCAACCAGAAATTGTGACACAATATGAGTCAGAAGCTGTTGAATGTCAATATAAGGCAGGGAAAATGTTACTGGATCACACACTGCAGTCCTTCGAATGGAATCCTTAAGGTGCACGGTGGGTTTTAAGACCAAGAACAACGTGAAGTTGAACAGTCCTTGCAGAAGCAGCGAGGAAAACGTGGCTACAGCTCCAATATCAAGGTACTGACTGAGAAGACGCGGTGTTAAAAGAAATATGATGATGATGATAATATGCTTACTTACTTTGCTGCCATAAAGAGGTAACTAATTCCAAAACCCTGCCTTACAAGTGTTGAAAAGGAACTATTATTATAAATTTATAAACGTTTCATACGTATGTGTACATACTCGTATTATATCAAATTCAAACAAATTCATCCAATTAAACAATTTACTATGCTGTTGTCTATGATTATATTGTTTACTTGATTCGTAGCTGAAAGACGTACGACCTTGAAAGTGTTTCCTTAAATATACGTTTGTTTAAGCAATTGCTTACCTACTGGGAAGTATACTTAAAGTGGTTAAATAGCGTGCCTACTAACTGCAAAACTACAATTTATGCTTGAAGTTAAGGAATAAAAACGAAAATTAGTTTCACCCAAAGTGTTTGTCACGCTTTTGAGCTCTTCCTATCTTCTCTGGCCGATACATTCCACACAGTACTTTATTACAATTAATAAACACACAAACCGTTTCCTTTTACAACAGTTAAGCTAACAACTTTGACTGGAAAGGCACAAAACCTACTTTGTTTTCTTTTTATACCTAATCATAGGTTCAAACGATTTCTCAATCGGCTGAGGTACGAGTAATTCTATCTCTAAGTGTAAATAAAGTTTGAGGGTAATTTTCAAAGTTTTCAAAGAGCATAAATCCATTTAACCAAAAAGAACAAATTTCCCCGCATTAACGGTCCTGCCTTGTTTGATAACAGTTAGCACGTGCTGTGGTTTGATTCTACACCATCAATCGGCTTTTAATTGAAAATAATCGCTGTTCAATTACCAACAATCAATAATTGGTGTGAGAATAATTATAAAAAAAAGAAAATGATTTGTTAGCACTTTTATTGTATTGAAGGAACAGTTCTAATAAAGCAATTAGTGGATCTTTCAAACAGAACTAAACCCTTTTGTCATCTTCCTAGCGGGACATATAATAGGCATGATTGGTTTTTAAATGAAAGATAAATAAATACAATCTTCCAAGTGATTTAAAAATGTAAAGAAATCATGAAATAATAGATTGGTACCATGTGGGCATTGATTTGTTTATTTATTTGACTTCAGAATACTTAGCTGAAGTGGAGATGGAGTTAAGCAATAGAACATATGACTCCCAAACATTTAATGTAGATGCTAAGATATTTCAGTGTATTATTGCAACACACAAACATCACTTTGGATATCGAAATCAAGGAATAACGTGATATTAGCCAACTAGGGTAGCAGACGGGTCCACGGGCTATGGACGGTGTGTCTATTTTGGACTATTCCAACTATCTCGGTTCCTACCTTCAATTCAATCATCTTTATAACTCTCTCTACCAACGGCACCTAATTAATGCGCAAGCAAGTCTTATAAATGACCCTAAGTCACTTTTTCAATTCGTCAACTATCACTAAGTAATTGCCGATTTCACACATAGATATCTTTGACCATATTGTTTTGTGGGGGTTAGAAATCCCACATGTAAAAAACAAACAACAAAGTTCTTATAACTTCAACTATTTATTCCTTAAATTATCTAAAACAGATAATAAAGCGCGATAAAATTACTTGTCTGACGATAGGAGCTGGCCTGTTGCTTCGCCGGAAGGCACCAGAAGGAAAGAAGGAAAAGTAGGAAAAATTCCAATGAAATGGCGACTTAAATAGCTGTCAGCAGCTTCGTGTGCAATGTTTGAGAAGAGCGAGCGAGACAACAGTTGTGACAGGAATTTTTGTTACTCCATAGTTTAATGGCTTCTGTCAATGACATATTTTTTTTCCTTTTGACATTTGTTAGCTGTCAGTCTTACTTTGCTTTAGAAGCAAATTGCGCGTATTTTTCTGAAAAGGTGGTATTAGAGTTTGGCGTCAGTTTTAATATGGAGTGCAAAAACAAGCATTTTCATCATATTTTCGTAAAGGAAAGAACGCAACGCAAGCTGCTGAAAAGTTACGTGATGTGCATGGTGAAGAGCCTTAAAAGAAACACAGTGCCGGAATTGGTTTGACAAATTTCGTTCCGGAGATTTTTCACTGAAAGTTGAACAACGATCAGGTCGACCAGATGAGCTTGATAACCCGCATCAAATTAAAGCCATAATCGAGTCGGATCATCATGTAACTGTACGAGAGATAGCAAAAAAAGTTAAATGTGTCACATACAGCGATTGAAAAACATTTAAAACGTATGAAACTCGTATAAAACTCGTGATATTTGGGTTCCACATGATTTGAAAGAAAGTCATTTAACGAAGCGCATCAACGTTTGCGATTTGCATCTTAGACACAATGAATCCGACCCTTTTTTGAAACGAATCATCACTAACGATGAAAAATGGGTTGTTCACAGTAACGTCAATCGAGAACGATCTTGATGAGCCAGCACAATCCACCTCGAAAGCTGATATCCACCAAAAGAAGATTTTGCTCTCAATTGGAAATTGGGATTGGAAATGTGTGGTGCATTTTGAGCTGTTCCAAAGAATCAAACGATCAATTCAGATGTATACTGGCAACAACTGGACAGATTAAATACAGCGATCAACGAAAATCGGCCAAAGTTGGTCCATCGAAAAGGTGTCTTTTTCCACCAGGACAACGCTAGGCCATATACATCTTTGGTCACTCGCCAAAAATTATTGGAGCTTGGTTGGGAAATGATGTTACATCAACCATATAATCCTGACCTTGCTCCATCAGATTACCATTTATTTCGATCTTTGCAAAACTATTTGGATGGTAAAACTTTCAATGATGATGACGCTGTGAAATCGTACTTGATTCAGTTTTTTGCCGATAAAGATCAGAAGTTCTACGAACGTAGAATTATGAAGTTGCCAGAAAGATAGCAAAAGGTCATCGAACAAAATGGAAAATATACCACTGATTGAAGTTTATGCGTTGTATTTAAAAAAAATGTGTTTTATTTATCTGAAAAAATCGGCAATTACTAGTTGAAAACATATCATCAACTAATCCGCATACCATTGCCAACTTTTTTGCCACCTATTTTAAACAATCTTTCGCCGACAACACTTTTGAAGCAGATCCCTCTTACTTCAGTCAGAACTTCTCCATTAGCCCCTTTCTGTCCCTGCCTTTTGATCCTACTGTCTTTGAAAAAATGATGAATTCTCACCAGGCCCAGATGGTCTCACGCGGCCCAGATGGTCTCCCTGCCATTTTTCTTAAAAAATGCTCCTTCGTTCTCTCCCTCCTCCTCTCACATCTCTTCCGTTTGTCTTCTATCACTTGGAGAATTCCCTCAGATTTGGAAGACCTCTTTCATAACTCCCATACACAAAAGGGTTTAAAGAACGAAGTAACAAACTGTCGCCCCTTTGCTTAACTTTCTCATCTACCCAAATTTTTCGAAAGTATTTTATACGAAGCCTTAAGCTTGCAGTGCAAGTCTCTTATTTCTCCCAACCAACACGGCTTTCAGAAAGGTAGATCAACTACCACTAACTTAGTAGAATTCGTCTGCCTTAGAGAATGACAAAGAAGTCGACGTTATTGCAACTGATTTTAGTAAGGCTTTTGATAAGGTTTCTCATAACTTAATCCTCTTCAAATTATCTGCCCTCGGTTTCGAACCCATATTGTTAAAATGGATATCTTCTTGCCTGGAAAACCGTTCTTACAGAGTTCGCTTCAGGTCCGTCCTATCGACTCCTTTCTTGGTGTTCTACAAGGTAGCCATCTAGGTCCCCTTCTCTTCATTCTAACCATAAGCGATGTTGAGAGGGTTATTAAATACTCTTTCTCTTTCTCTGTATGCTGATGATACCAATTTTTTCAAAACCATCCCTTCACCACATGACTAATGTCTCCTTCAACAAGACCTTGATAGTTTTTCGAACTGGTGCCAACAAAATACTCCCAACATGACACGATAGCGAACTCCATTGACCGTAACATGGCGATCATTTTCATCGACGAAAAAATACGGTCCAATCACATCTCCGGCATGAAATCCACACCACACGGTCACTTTTTGTGGATGCAATGGATTCTCTTAAAGCACATGTGGGTTTGTTGCTGTCCAATAATGCATATTTTGCTTATTGACAAGTTTCGGCGCTTCAAATGATCAAGAGGCTTCAGTTCTTGAGTTAATTTGATCTTGTAAGGGTGTATGTCAAGATCATTATGTAAAATTCGCCACAATGTAGACTGAGATATTCCCAATTCCTGTGAACGGGGTGGAATCGACTGATTTGGCTTATTTTGAACTAAAGTACTTACGGTTGCGATATTTTCGGTATTTCGACCGATGCGTTGTCTCACTGGCACAGGAACATTCAATAGTGAATATGTTGACTGAAATTTACTCTTTAAGTTGCGACCATCGACTCAGAATTTCGGTAGTAATTTTTAATAATTGCCTAACGTTGCTCGTTCGTGAACTTCACCAAGATAAATATGTACACCTTGAGTGACGTTTCGACATTAACAGACCTTAAAAAGGTTTAAAAAGGTGCGTTTGTATTAAAATACAAAATTTGTTATGTGCCTATTGAAAAACCTTTATATACAGTTCCGAAGTTTAGCCATCTCTGCATGACCAGGAAACATATTTATGACATAGAAAATAAAATATCTCCCCATCGATCCAACGCTTATATCTCTACGATCTCCAAAGTGCAACTCTTAAATCATTTACTGTCAAATCAATCAAATATGATCAAAATACATCCTCTGTTTTCAATATGCAGTTCAATGACTCACAACTTAACAAGACAGTCAATCAACCATAATTTCAAGATCCAAGAATAACTGAAAGCCCTTTCTCAAGTAATTATATAAATACCTACGAAAAAAGAAGAATTATTATACCGTGAGAGGCCAACAGCCCTATCATACAATTTAATAACATGAAAGCTTTGCCTTCGTATCCGCCTGTAATTGCTACCACTCTTTCTCTCATGACTACAACCATTATGAACAAATTGCTTAATCCACTCAAATTCTCATGGCCACTCGAATATGACTTGTCAAAATTTTCGTGAAAAAAAAGATGCTTCACGCGCACGAAAATTCACTTTCACTTTTATTCCTCAGACTGAGATGACGATGGGAAAAGATATCAAACCAACAAAACCGCCAAAACAGAAGCGTTTCGTCTATCTCTAAAGCAAAATGAATGCCAATGAATTATGGTTGGGGTTTCTCTGTTTTTTTTTTTTTTTTCCACTGACTTTGAACGTTGGCCTCTAACCCACACTCCAATTAAAACCAAACTTGGCAGCTAGTACAATAGCAACAAAAATCGAACAAAAACATACTTCTGACCCCATTGCTATCGCGCCGGCGGATAAGCCAACTACGAGTATATCCAAATGAATATTGACCATCGTGTCGGAATGTTGAACCGGTGTCTGCTTTCAAATTGGAAAACCAATGAAATGGTAAATAATGCAGAGGCTCCTCCACACTTGAGGTGGTTGACACACAGCGCGAAATCAGCGTAAGGTATTCGGTGTTTGGTGTTTGGTATTTTATTTCGTTTTGTGTTAAATTGTTTGTCTGACTTTTTTTCTTTTTTTTTTTGAATTAGTCATCGAAAATGCGAATTAGTTTTGCTTAAGAGTTTTCTTATGAAAATTTCACTTTTTAAGGTGCGTATGCATATCGATGAATTTAGTCACGCAAATTAAAGTGTTTATTGTTTTTATGCTGATGAAATTGAGTACTAAACGATTAATGTTTCCGGTGGGTAATAAGCTGTTCAGGTTGAGCATGTTAATATAATATGATGTTTTAAATAAGTAATCGATTTAAATTTGCATAGAAATCATCCTCTGAAAATACAAATTTAAGAAAACTCAGGCAACAACAGAAATGCAGTTGAATACAAAATTAAGTTCGCACGTCAACTCCTTTGTTTTAGGGTAATGAAAATTCAGTTAAATACGTTTACGATTATATTTGCCTGAAATTACTTATATTAACTGTTAGTAGAAGAACAACATAAAGTGATATTTAATTGACAAGAATAACTCTTGGATGTAGTCTTACAAGCGAACTGAATGTACAGAATCGTTTGCTGAATAAGTTCAGCCGAAATCAAGAGCTTTGGAATATTTTTCCTCTGTGGATCAGGTAGGCTCTAATAGAAAGCCTACCTACAGCATGATAGTGCGTGTGTCATTTTATTATGTGAATATTGAACTGCTTGTCGCATATGAGCTCTACTGTTCGGATAGTCAGGCGAGGATCAACGCAGTCACAGGCCACGGATGACATTGTAAATCATCTGTAATCAGGTTCTTAGTTGGCTTATTCTGACCTAGAAATATATCGCCAGATTCAAGCCTGGTAGACTATCGTTAAATGAACCCGACTGAGTCCTTCGTAACGTCGAAATGTTCATCCTTCGTTTTAAGATATTGTTTCATAACTGGTCCTCATGACTTGAGTCAGTTCAATGATTATAAAATTTATTTTTCCTTATTTTGGTAGCATTTAATTGAAGATGAAGTTTGTATTTTAAATTGAATGTATTGACCTACAGATTGGTGAGTCGCATTTGTTAGGTTTTACAATATATAGGTACGTACTTACAAAGGAACTCTGCCGTGTCCGATAGATAACTTAGCTTTGTTTCTGCACCTCTTACACATTAAAAAACGTCAGACTATGAAGCGTAGTCAGACTCCGAATATCGACATGCTGGACTGATAAGCCCCATACAAAATTCTGAACTCGCTACCAATTGATGAACGCTCGCCGTGAGATAATCCAGTCGCCAAATTTCTCCTTCACCACTTCGAGCGTTGCGTCGCTTGTATGACATGTAGCGCCATCTCATTGGAACCACAACTCGGATATATCAATGTTGTCGAGCTCTGGCCATAGAAAGTCGGTTAACTTCGCTCTATATCGAGGACAATTGACGGTAACAGTGTCTCCTTCCTCCTTCGAAAGAAATAAGGTCCGATGATGCCCCGTGCCATAAACCGCACCAAATCGTCAATCTTTGTGGACGCCTTGATGCTTGGTCGAACACTTGTGGATTGTGGTCGCTCCAATAATGGCAATTTTGTTTGTTGACATAGCCGCTGAGACGAGTAGATGATTTTTGGGCAAAATCCGGATCTCCGGCCAACATTTCCAGCACTCACGGCGTTGTTTATGGTCGTCGGGCTTCAATTCTTGCGTCAGCACAATCTTATATGGATGCCCAAATCCAACCGCAAAATAAGCCTGGTTGACTTTCTGGCGATGCCCAATTCAGCTGATCGACATTTCTGGGTCTTCTTCGATACTGGCCGCTACGGCGGCTATGTTTTCTTCACTTCGCACCGATCTCTGTCTGGTTGGTTGCTTAAGGTCCAAAAGGAATTGCCTGCCCACTGAAGCCATGATGACGACCGACCTCACGACGAAATTCACGATGCGTATTTACAACTGAGCCGGAATTGCGATAATATTTTCTAATAATTTCCACACCTTCGGGTAGTATTAAACGATGCGTGATGAAATGGAAAACCTTACTGAATATTTTGACAGCTGGATATCATTGGTAACTTTGACAGCTGCTGAAACATAATAATTGAGAAAACTATCATTACTATCTGGTCACCCTTTATTTAGAGACTTTCGAAAGTCCTCTAATCAACAACAAAAAATTTCACGAAAATCGGTTCACTAAATCAAAATGTCTGCTTTTCCTATGGAAGAATAAATAGAATTTTTTACAAATTTAAGGATCTTGTTATGGTCCCGAATCAATACGATTGGGTGTCTCGGTGGAAAATAAGTGCCTTGTTATACTGCTTTTTTCTCCATGAATAGATCCAGATTCCCAGAAACACTGCCACTCTGACTTGTTCTTCTGCTGACTTTTAAGTTGTTTGGATCACAAAAGTCAATATTGAGTTGGCTAAAAGCCCCTTTAGCGCATAGAGTTAATACCGCACGCGAATCGTAACCCGCAAGCCAGAGCAAATACCTGATGATAGCGTACCAGATTTTTGTTTAGCTTCCTACCCGACAACCTATTTAAGTCAACCTAACCAATGACATTCATCTCCAACCAGTGAACTTCTTAAGTAAAAGTATGCAAATTCAATTAACGTATTCCGACTTTCTGCCGACGTAAAACCATCCATTATAGACGCCTCTGACCGACCATGAAATTGAACTTGACATTCAGTGCGTGCAATGACCGCTAACACCGACGCCAGCAAAGCTGACACTGCAGCTACGTGAGCTCTCATCGTCAACTGTTCATCGTAAGATTTTCATATTTTCACAACTGTTACCATATTAATTTCGATTGGAAAAAGCAGCATTACCAACCAGTTTCAATCTAAATGTGTGCAAATGTATACAGCAGCAGTAAACAAATCCAGTTCATTTGCAACTACCAGATCTGCAAGTGCACCTAATGCGGTTATCTCTTCTGATCACCTGCACCCATTATAGTGGAAATGGTCTAATGTGGTCTCCAATTACATAACAACAAAAATCGCACCAACAACAACAAATGTCATTAATGACGTTGCTGCCTTCTTCATCTTGTTTCCGATCCGAGCGATACATACACGCATTCGAAACAAGACTCCCTCTGCCATTTCTCAATTTACTCACCGTAGAGTGGCGACAGGCTTCCGCCAACTACAGATACACTACCATCTATCTATCCAGTCGATGGGAAAATCAAGTTCATGAGTTGTCCCTCACTTAAAACTCGCCTCCCGTTCTTCATTGGCTCCGCAATTGATTTGTAACAACATTTTTACTGATATATACGTACGAGTACATACCCAACTGGTGTACTGAGGTGGTCCCAATATGACCATCCGAACGCCTGTCAGTGAGCTGGTGAGTCTAGAGACCAAACTGGGGAACTGGGTCAGATTTTAGGAAACTCGTTTTCTCTTTGCGTTTTATCATCTGATATGGTAATAGTACGCAAAAGATATCTGCAAATAAAAAGCGTCTCAATGTGTATCGAAGAGATACATAATGGGTGAGTGTGACGATGATGGTGTGGTTTGTTTTCTGTTAGAGGGTATGCAGTTGTTTTACTTGCTTTATGGATGAAGTTAATAGTTTAAGATCGTGCTGTGTTGAGTAACAATTTGTGTAAAATGCTTTTGAATTCTAATTGTTTTTTCTTGTTGTCTTCCTTTCAGATCTGCTTGTGGAGTAATTGGAATTTTGATTCCCCGATCTAAGGTAAGGTTCTGCTGAAAATTTTGACAAGAAAAACAAGTTTAATTAACAGGATAGGGCAAACTCATTATCAATCCGATTACGTTAGGGCGGCGAGATATCAGAAACATAAGTTGTCCGAACATTTTGAAGATTCTCGAAGCAAAGTGGGCTTTGTTGTCAAATTGATGAATTTATCTAAATACATTTACATTGCTATCTCTTAGAACATCAGTTCTTTCACATGTTTTCTGAAGAAGCGAACAAAAAAAAAAAAAACCTAGAACTTGGTGAATAGGCTCGGAACGAATGTTGAAAAGTGGCAGATTACAGATACTACACCCCTCCCCTCTTAGCTAGAACTAAGGTTGCTGTTTCGAAACCATTCCGAGCGACGTACTGTTGGTGTTGTTGGCCCTGGAGGCTGCGCTTGTCTCTACCGTCCCAGCTGATCCAAGTGTCTCCGCATAGGGTCCCCCGATTCTGTAGTGATGCCGTATGGAACCGGGAAAATGTCTTGGGGAGTCTTTTGAGTAACAATTCGGCAGGCGATTTCCCCGTCGTTGATGATGGCATAGTATGCTGGTGGAGTAAGAACCTCGTCAGCCGTAATTACATACAAACGTCAGTATTCCGCTTGAGGTAATATTTTGTGGTGCGGACCATATTTTCCGTCTGGCAATTGCTTGATGGATGAAACGCTGCAGTTAAAATGTGAGAGATGAGGTTACGTTTGCAGAAATTGCTGAACTCTTCTGACGTAAAGGCTGCTCCATTATCGGATACAATGCTATCTGGTAGTCCATGCGTCACGAAAATTGATCGAAAACTGTTAACTGCACACTGTGTACTTGTAGTGGACACCAGCTTCACTTCCAGCCAATTAGAAAAGAGTCTACTACAATGAAGAACGTATTGCCTTGATAAGGACCCGAGAAATCAATATGAAGACGTGACCAGGGTCACGATGACTCTTCCCACGGATGAATTACTATTTGCGGATTCTCAGGACGTGATTGCTGGCAAGTGCAACATCGTTTCACTATTCTCTCTATGTCTGCATCCACCCACTTACGAACGTAAGGCACCTTGAATGAATTTTTTAATGCACGCAATAATCGCAAGTGCCTCCTTGTTGATTTGCACATAATTCCTTTGTGTCGGTGTCAACGTACGAGAATAGAACGAGATTGGGCTTTTTTGTCCACTTAGTAGGTTATGAGTTAAAACCACACCTATTCCGTGTGGAGAAGCATCATAAACCAATGAAATCGGCAACTTTTCGTCGTAATTGACCAAAATATTTTCTCCTAGAAGTAGATTCTTTACTCTTTTAAAAGCCATCGCATATTTGCTTTCCCACTGCAACGCCGCTTTCTGGTCAAGCAACCTATGAAGTGGTTCCGCGACTGTAGCTTTGTTTTTAAGGAATCCGTGGTAGAAATTAATGAGACCCAGAAAAGCCTGCAATTATTTTTGTCTGTTGGTTTGGGAGATGGATGAATTCCCTGACAGTCTATCGTGTATCCGAGAAATGTTACTGAGCGGAGATCAAACTGACACTTGTCCTTTCGCAGTCGCAATCCAGCATTGCTTAGCCGTCGAAATACTTCTTCCATAACCTTAACCAGATGTTCAGAATTTTGTCCAATGAGGATAATATCGTCAAAACAGTCGTATACCGCGACGCCCGCTACTCCCCGCAAAAGATTTTGTAATATGCCTGGTGCTGTAGAAATACAAAATGGGAGCCGCTTTACGCGGTATGCACCCTTGTGCTTTATTAATGTAAAAATTTGCTATGGTTCGTAATCGTGTTTTAAGTGCTTTATTTACAGTGCATCTGTAGTCGCTACAAATTAGCAAGGATCCGTCGCACTTTGTTAAGGGAAGTATTGGCGTTAGCCACTCGCTGTATTCAGTTGGTTCTAAAATTCCTTGCTTCACCTGCTTCTTTAGCTCCTCTTCGATAGACTGCCGCTGTGCTTAGGGGCTGGTAGTCAAGAGAGTTGCTGAGAATTTTATTAACCCATTTTTTTTTTATTAAAATACACATTAAAACAAGGAGTCCAGTCTGCGTTATTATCGATTATTGCTTGACATATTTTAGTGCAACTTTCACTCGATTTTGGCACAAATTCTGTACTTAATTTCCTTCAATAGCCGTGTAAGTTATCCTGTTGTATACATTGGATTCTGGTCAAGACTATGTGACTTCCAATCTAACGTTGTTATCAATTTTCGACTACAATGTTTTGGATCGTTATTCTCTTGCAAGATCTAGTCGCTATTGTCAGGTCCATACAGAGATTCATCAGAATTTAGTAAACCCTCTTGGTATAGTCTGACCATGAATTGATTATCGAGATTCCTTGTGAACACTATACTCGTAAGCTTTTCGAATACTTTGGCCGAGAGTCATCCATAAACATGAACCTTTGGTGGATCTTTTACTGTGCGTTGTAGCCAATTTCACCATTCACCACGGTGTCTGTTTGTCCGTCTGTCCGTGTGTCTGTCGCACGCTTATAACTTTTGAACCGTCTGACCCAGAGAGCTGAAATTTTGCACAAAAATAGAACCAGGTGGACTAAAAAGAGTCGAAGAAAAAAAAAATGGAAAACAAATTTTGGTGTGAAGGCTTTTGGGGGCTTCGAAAACTAGCTGAACTACCAAGGAGTCCAAAAATATAAAATATATTTTTCTGTGATAAATTTTCTTGAACCAAAAAAACTCGAAAACCCCGGTATTTGTTTTTTTTTTCTATGACACTATTAATGCGACAAATTTGAAAAAAAAAAATTAAAGTATGTATATTTATGAACAGGTAAAGCGAAAATTGTAGTCTTTTCGAAAAAAGAAACACGAAGGCGTGTGAGAAAGATGATTCGACAATTTTTTAAAACCCTCCCCATATCTTTCTCCCCGCTCTATTTGATTTCGATCAATTTCAAGTGAAACTACTAACGAATCAGTCTAACTCTATGTGACAAATTCCTTCGAAATCCGTTTAGTAGTTTTTGAGTTAGTGGGCTAACAAAGATGATTTAAAGATTTTTGAAATCACCCGTACACACTCCACTCACAGTTGGACCGATTTCAACAGTTTGTAGACGAAATGACCTACATATCAGGATACAAATTGGATTTTATCAGAGTGTCTTTAGTGGTTCTCAAGCGAGCCCTGTGAAGACAAATATGGGTAGACATGGAAGAAAAAGTGTTTGCTTGAGACCTCACCCTAAAGGGTGATACTTTAAAAAGTATGACCATAACTTTCTCCTTTCCTACGAATTAACGAGAAAGAAAAGAGTAGAAGATATACTCGTAGTTAAAATAACGGTAAGGAACACTAATCGCGCGAGGCCCGAATCGCACTTGACAATTTTTTTTGACGGTTTTTTTTTTCCCGAGAGTTGGTGAAAAATCTTCCATAGACACTATGAGGATAGCAAGCGCGTGCTCATAGTAGTGTCAGATTCTTACTGACTAAAAAAACACCACCCTGCGATTTAATTTGTTATATATTGCAACTAACAAAGACCTTAAGTAATTTTTCTATCATGAAAAAAAAAAAAAAATTCGTTTGGCAGGTTTCTTGATCCTGCATGTTCCGCAATCTAGGCGCGGTTGATTCCTATCTCGCCAAGTCGAAAGGTTTCGTCCTTTGTAGTTGGCGCAATAAATTGCTTTCATCCAGAATTTGTAGGATTGTATTGTTGACATGTCCGATCGGTTTTTATGCTTTCTCGCGAAGCTTCTAATTTCAGCTTCGATTGTCGGAATTCCGAGATCCCTGTGGGTATCATCGTTTCTAGTATACCACGGTGCGTGGACAATTTCTCTTAGCACTTTATTTTGAAAAGTTTGTAAAATATTGGCGTTTGTTTTCTTGGCACAGCCCCGAAGTTGTATACCGTAAGTCCACACCGGCTTTAGCACTTGCTTTATACAAGCAAGCAGTTTGTTCTCAGTACTGAACTGGGAGTGTTTTCCCAGCAACCAGTTCATTTCTCTATATTTGATTTTGAGTTCTTTACGATTCATGTTCACGTGCAAAATCCATTTCAGTTTTGCATTCTAAGGTATTTGGACTCGGGCCAAGTTAGAAAAATTGGCAAGACATTAGTTTTCTTATAAGTGAAATTCACGTGAACAGATTTAGATTCGTTGAGGGTGATCCGCCAGTCCCTCGTCCATTCATTTACTTTATTCAGTGCGTTTTGCAGTTTTGCAGTCGTTTCTTCGATTGTTTTACCTACGACTAGGATAACGGTGTCATCGGCAAACTTAGCCAGGATAGTGTCATATTCTTTCGGTATATCTCGAGTATATAACAGATAGAGAAGTGGCCCAAGAACGCTTCCTTGCGGTACACCGGCCGAAATTTTGTTTGAGCTCCGAGTATTAATTTCCATGTCTAACACGTAAGAGTCTATTCCCGAGATATGATTCTAGAATGTAGTATAGGCATACAGGGAGAACTTGTCGTAATTTGCAATTCAAGCCGTCATGCCACACCTTACCAAAGGCTTGCGAGACGTCAAGAAATACGCTTGAGCATATCTTTTTCTTTTCAAGTGCTTTCTCGATTACGTCAGTAATTCTATGCACCTGATCAATTGTCGAATGCTTACTTCTGAACCCAAAGTGGTGGTCAGGGATAAGATTATTTCCTTCTATAACCGGTTGGGGACGCCTTAGTAATATCCTCTCGAATAAATACCGGAGACATTAATACAACGCGCAATCGGCAATTGAATGCAGATAATAATTTGGCTATAAACATGTAAGTAAAGCAAAAGAAGTAATTAGAGACACGTTTCTCTGAAACATACTGTATTTCAGAATCAAAAGTCGAGCTTCGAGAATTTCGTAAAAGCCCAGTTAGGGCAGTGTTTTGAAATACTTTTCGCTTGCAAGTGGTCTAACTATCTGTCAATAGATCCATCTTATAAAGGAAAGATGAGGAACCTAAATTCTAGATAAGATTCCCCATAGAGTGGGCCGACATTTTTTTTTTTTTTTTTTGAGTTCTTAGGCAGAAAGAAACTAACTTTTTTTTTTCATTTGACTAAGCAAATAAATAAAAAATATCGGTACATTTTCGACCCATGTTATTGCCCAAATTGCTGTACATCAATAGTTACGATTAGCTCATTATATTGGGTTTGAACTGGATATAAAAACACTCACAAAAGTCTGTCAGTGACCCTAACTAAGAAAAATAGAATTTTAGATGAGATGTGGGTTATACTCGTATTAGTTAAAAGGATTCTCTCTTTTTTTCTTAAGATTTTTTTTTAATTAATCTTTACATGGAACTGATGTGGGTTTATCCACTGTGCTTCTCCATTGCTCAATTTATCAGTGGAAAGGGCTCCGTTCAATGGATGTGCGACTGAAATAAAATTCTGTACTTCTTATTTAAAAATCATTTATTCTATAAAATAGTTTCCAATTACATCGATTGTTTGTTGCCAGTGATAGATAAAGCAAACGTTAATATAGCATTTATTCCACAAGTGACTACCATTTTTCTAAATAGATGGAAATAAGTAGGAAACAGGTCCGGTGAGTATCGAACTTAAGTGACAACTTTGTATCCATCGGCCCATACTAATTGACCAGGTTGTAGGAAGGTAACGTCTTCGCTGGAACACCATATTAGAATGGAGCTCCGCTCTTGACTATTGTCTTGAGGTTTCTCTCCGATCAAACAACTGCCCTGTACGTCTGCAATTATCATAGGGTATCAATTTCTCATCGCAGGTTATAAGCCACTTTAAAAATGGCTACAGTTTGTGGCTGTTAAGCAAATAAGAAGCCACCTGTTAACTCGTGTGGAACCCATCCATAAAATTTCTAACTTTCCCAATCCTACCAAAATTTTAGTAACTATGGACACATCAAACCTTTCTGCAAGACATTTAAGAGTCGTCGACGACTTCTGTTCAACTTCCGCCGGTAGCTCTTTATAATTAATACCGCAAGTCAGTGGTTCACTTAACTCATTTTTGAAGTCAAGATTTGCTTCGATGACATGTTTAAGTCTTCGTCAAACACTTGATTAATTTGTCTAGTAGCTGAAGCCGCATTTGGTTCTGTTTTACTGTTCCGTACCAGAATGGTACAAACGGAACACTAATGGATTCAACACGTTGTCCGTGTATCTGTAAGTCTGTCACGGGCTTGTAAATTTTGAACCGTTTAACCTAGAGAGAAAAATAGTAGGTGGTGTACCAAAAATAACCAGAGAATAAATTGTAAAACAAATTTTTTGGGCGAGCTTGAGGGCATAATGTACCGCAAGAAAAAAAAATATTTTTCGAACAATTTCTTCAACTAAAAACTAAAAGCAAAATATGGAAAGATTTGCATGCTTCGAAACTGTAAGGAAATGTTTTTCGCCACCTAGCAATTATTAAGTACTGCATTCAATACAAACGACTTTACAAGAATTATTTGCGTCCCGATGTCAATTATTGCGGCAACGCCCCATTTATTGCTACTTATTTTTGAAATGCATGATGAATTGCTCCAACTTGAGGCTGAGTCACATCGAGATGAGCAAATCGAGGTGAACCTGGGCAAATCGACAGCATGTCCATAAATTAGATCTGTAAGTAAATTTGTGCAAAGACGACGATTCAATGAGCTTTTACAGCAAATCGATATCTCTAAGCATCTTGCAGTTGCAATTCACTAGAATTTACAAATAAAGGGTGGTTAAGTTTTAAGGGCCGATGTTGATTTTGAATAAAACACAAATTATTTAGGAAATTACTGTCATTTCTTTTTATTATGATAATATTGGTATGGTTCAATTATGTATGGAACAAAATATCGGCCAAATGGCCGCCGCGACCTCGGCGGCACACCTCCATCCGATGGTCCAAATTTTCGATGACGCTGAGGCATAATTGAGGTTCTATGCCGTTAATGTGCCGAATTATCTCATCCTTTAGCTCTTGAATTATTGCTGGCTTATCGACGTACTCCTTTTCTTTCAAATAACCCCAAAGAAAGAAGTCCAACGGTGTCAAATCACATGATCTTGGCGGCCAATTGACATCGCCACCACGTGAGATAACACGGCCATTGAATTTGTCGCGCAAAAGAGCCATTGTTTCGTTAGCTGTGTGGCAAGTGGCACCATCCTGTTGAAACCATATATCGTCCACATCCATATCTTCCAATTCGGGCCATAAAAAGTTCGTTATCATCTCACGATAGCGAACACCATTCACAGTAACTGCCTGACCGGCCTCATTTTGGAAAAAATACGGCCCGATGATGCCGCCAGCCCATAAACCGCACCAAACAGTCACTCTTTGTGGGTGCATTGGTTTTTCGACAATCACTCTTGGATTATCATTCACCCAAATGCGGCAATTCTGCTTATTGACGAATCCACTGAGGTGAAAATGTGCCTCATCACTGAAGATGATTTTCTTCGAAAATTGATCATCCACTGTTGAAATTTCTTGCCACCATTGTGACCATTGACGACGCTTGAAATGGTCAAGAGGCTTTAGTTCTTGAGTCAATTGCACCTTGTAAGCGCGTAAATGCAAGTCTTTATGCATAATGTTCATCAACGACGAGCGTGAGAGGTCCAATTGTTGGGCACGACGACGAGTTGAGGTGGACGGCTCATCAGCCACACTATCGCGAACAGCAGCAATATTTTTTGCAGTACGAGCAGTACGAGCATGCACTGGTGTTTTCACATCTCCTACAGACCCGGTTTGCACAAATTTTTGCACGATTTTTCCGATTGTACGCACATTTGGACGATTAAATTGACCGAAAGAATCACGAAATGCACGATATGCATTTTGATTTGAACGTCCATTTTCATAATAAGCCTCAATAACTTTAACGCGTTTAACCACCCTTTATAATAAATACATAGATTATGAGGTAATTTAATTAAACAAATTTATTTGTATACATTTTATCAGAATTCGATCACTGTTGCTGCTCTTCCTCTTGAAAATTCCTATATGTTTTGGTTAAAGATAGTACTTAGTCAAATTTGAATGCTGCTATTTAAAAGTGAACTGTATTATTTACTTCACAGGCACTTTCCTCGTTTAAATTCTAAACACTATCACTTCAACATTCGAAAGTTAAAATACTTTATTCGTAGCCATAGTCAAATATTTAAATACTCTGAGAAGATGTTTGGCTCAGTGATACAAAATGATTTGAAAACTCTAACAAATGACAAATACCAAACAATTAGCGATTCACAGAAGAAATAGAGACAAAAGAGTTGAACAGCAAACTGGTAGCTTTTTTAACAAATTATTTATTTACTCGTGCATTGCTCAATCGTTTATCATTCCTTTTAGCGCCTAATTGTTTGAAAAATATGAAACACTTCTTTAACAAAATTACACCAACATTAAGCGATATGCATTATTGTGCCCCATTCCAACGTGATCATAATTCAAAGCATAATTTACCCTCAAATACCACATGATATATGTTTTCATATGTAACGCTTCTGTAGTTTATCTATGCGTCCATCTATACACCTCGTATTCACCTTTTTTTTTCTTTCATTTTTCTTAATTTTCTAACTTCTGTTGAAAGATCTAGAAAACAATAAATTGACTACAAAAAAAAAGAAAAAAAAAGTATGAAATATCATGCGCACTTGTCCGTTTCTAACGTTCGTGCTTCTTCTCCTCAGTAACTTATGATGAGTTGTTCGGCGGCTAGTTCAATGGCTCTTTTGTAGCTCTTCTCAACAACATCATCATGGACATAAAACAATCATCATTCAGTATACTCGTACGGGTATGAGCTTGAAGGGGAGAGAAATTAAGAAGCAAGCATTAAACTTGAGATTTTAAAATTTACAGCATCCGTACATCAATCGTGATAAGCGCAACACAACATCACCGACTGAGTGATCACAGGAAGCTGAACAGGAAAAACTTTTTGCACAAGAAACACACTTTTGCAATTCAGTACACAAACAGCATATGGAAGGCGAATGCGAAGAAATAAGTACAAACTTGGCTTATTGCATTGTTGTAAATGATGGTCATTAATTATTTATATGGCTTTCGTTGGCCATAATTATCATCATCATTATCGTCTTCGTCTTGGTCGGGCTATGTGACTTACTGCGCGCGCCGTCTGATTGAAGTGAGTGCTTATGATGCTATTTAGGTTTTACTTTCATCGCAGTTCCATCGTGATGTGTAAACGCCGTGAAGTCGAAGAAAATGCCTATAGTAGGTTTTATTGTTTGCGATGGGAAAATGCATCAAATGTCGACAAATTGCTGTAGATATTACACAGTGGTGATGTTTTTTTGTCTCTATTTGGAGATGACGATGTTATTCGCTATGGAACAGTGGGCGGCAGTTTGTCAATAGCACGTTTCACATCGTCGGGGAATGAGAAGGTGAGCATTAGTTGGCAAAATTTGAAGTTGAATGTTAGATAAATAACCGAATGGCATGAGCAAATCTCAGATGTACTTATTGAGTTGATTTAAGTGTCACGTTGTTATGCATTATGAAGGAAAATTAAGCAGGATCTTGGAACGTGAAACTTTCCACTACTTGGCGGGTACTTGTGATCGGAGAAACTGTAGGATCTTTCACTTATAGCGACAAGCACATAATGTCACTTAATTTCTACACTTGAACTTTAAAATACTAATTTGATGTCAATAAGCATGATGAAGTCATTAGCATTTCCAAATATAACACCTTCACTGAAATTTTGATCGGAGTCTTTAAAACAATTTAACACATTCCCTGACTGTGATTAACAAACTTATTAACTGATAATAGGAAAACAGAATGGATAGGCAAGAGTAGTCTTTACGAGTCTAAAGCAGAAAATCATCGCCAATTACACGATTACCGAACTTCCCCTTCAATAGATCAATTGTTTGACCAGCTCTGTGGTATGTTGTTGGAACCACATATCACTGATATTAAGTCCATCCAATTCTGGCCAAAAATAGACTTCCAACATGATACGATAGCGAACTCCATTGACCGTAACATGGCGATCATTTTCATCGACGAAAAAATACGGTCCAATCACACCTCCGGCATGAAATCCACACCACACGGTCACTTTTATGGATGCAATAGAGTCTCTTAAAGCACAAGTGGGTTTGTTGCTGTCCGATAACGCATATTTTGCTTATTGACAAAGCCATTCAGCCAAAAATGAGCTTCATCGCTGAAGATGATTTTTCGATGAAATTTAGGATTTTCTTCAAACTTTTGCAGAGCCCAAGTTTGGCGCTTCAAATGTTCAAGAGGCTTCAGTTCTTGAGTTAATTTGATCTTGTAAGGGTGTAGGCCAAGATATTTTCGGTACTTCGACCGGTACGTTGTCTCACTGGTACAGGAACATTCAGTAGTGAATATGTTGACTGATTTTATCCACTATAGCACACACAGCCTATCTGGTGGAATGATTATTACGACCAAATTTTGTATTAAGTGCACTTAAAGCTGCGACCACCGACTCAGAATTTCGATAGTAATTTCTAATAATTTCCAAACGTTGCTCGTTCGTGAACTTCACAATGATAAAAATGTAAAATTTGACTGACATTTTTACATTGACAGATCGTAAAAAAAGTTTAAGGATGCGTTTGTATTAAAATACAAAATTGTTATGTGCCTATTGAAAAACCCTTTAGTATCTGATCAAATGATTTAATAGACCTTGATAGATAAAACTCTGCTAGTTTCATTTATCCCCCTAAGTTTAACCACCAAAAAGATACTATAAGTTTATTTGTTCCTTTCTGATTGCTCCTTTTAAAAAAAAGAATATAAACTTGTTTTTCACTATTTAGGAACTTTTAAAGTCAAATTTTCGGGGTCCCGTAAATAGACCGCGAGGCTATTATTTTTATCACTATTACTACATATTGTTACTATTGTTAATGCAGTACGTATAAGCATTGCATACTTTGGTTGTATTTAAGTATATCCTGTGTATTTTATTATTATTTTTTTTGTATTCTGGGAGATGATGTTACGAGTACTAGGTTGGGTTCAAAGTTTTATCATTTTCAGCGCAAAAACGGTTTCATTTACACACTCTTCGTGGGTAGATACTGTTGCCGAAAAGCGGAAAATTTGAATGAGTTTGTGGATAAAGTTAGGAACCACTTTAACAATAGTCGACAACTGTGTCGTTCTGTGCAATACCTATAAATCATTTAAATCTAGAGACAAAACTCATGAAAATTTAAAGAAAACCTGTTGGAATGGAGAACAGCAATGTGACTATGTCCGAATTAGGCCCGAATTTTGCTGCCCCTAAACATAACCCTATTGCTACTTTTAATTTATTTTAGTTAATAGTTGAGCGATTTTTGATCGAGATGTCAACACATTTATATACTTTCTGCGCCATCATACCTAAGGTATGTATCGTTTTTATTTCATGAAAATCGGCTCAAGAGTTTTTTCATACACATACACAAATCGCGTTGAAAGCAATACCCTTCTGTAGCCGGGTGAAAAGCTTTGCGTGTGGCCATGGTCTGGTAAGTGCTTACTTGCTGATACGAAGAACAACCATTGGGTTCCAGCACCAATCGTGGACAACAATTCTTAAATCATTTCTTATATTACGACCACTTTCGGGGAAAACGAACAATATCAAATTGTGTCTAACCATGCCGTCTTTCCCCTTCCAACTAACTGACGGGTGGGCCATCTGCTAGTTTCTTTTTAAATTACTTATTATTTTGACACTGACAGCTTTTTCGCACTCAAACAAATGATAGAAATACAGTATTGTATCTCCGTGGTATGAAATGAATCGATTTTGAACAATGTTAGTAGATATTGAAAATTTATTTCCAAAGTGTTGCCGAAACAGTGTGAATTTTGAAAATAAATGTCGGTCGAAATAATGAGCCAACCGTGCCTGCTGTACGCAAGTTTGTGAAGAAAATTCGTGAGATCGGCATGCTAATTGATAACACAAGTTATCCTTGTGTTCATCCTGTGCGCTGTTGTCGAAAGTGTGCACCTAAAATGGTAGCATTATTGGCCCATTTTTTTCGAAGATGAAGATAGCAACAACGTTATAACCGATTTTTTTTTTAACCAGAATCTGAGGACATGAACTTGGACGATCTCTGGTTCCGGCAAGATGGCGCTACGTGCCATACAAGCCGACCAATAATCAATCTTTTGCGTACTAAGTTCAATAATCGTATAATTAGCCGTTTTGGTGATGTTGATAGGCCTCCGCGGAGCCGTGATTTGACGCCGTTGGACTTTTTTTTGTTGTGGGGTACTGTTTGAGATCAATGTTATCTGACAATTCAGAAACGATTCAATAGTGAAACAGAGTCCCGGACCATCGAAAATATACTGCAAAATTGTGTTGAGTGGATGGACCAAGCCCTGGCAGCCATTTAAATGAAATTATTTTTCATAAATAATCGGAAATTTAAATGGATATAGCAATTTTAAAAAGAAGCCAACAGATGGCCCACTCTTTAGCTGTAATTGCATAATTGCGTTACAAGGGCTACTTACTTTTCTGAAATTTCTGTAGGCCTTCTACTTGCTAAAGTACATTCCCCCTTTCGTTAATTGCATTCGAAACCCTCGTCACCAAAGTGTCGATGACTTCCAACGATTCTGAATTGATAGTGCGTACATTTTCGAAAGGTTTTCTCCTTCTCATGTATCTATACGTATCTCAATTTATTCTACATATGTTACAGTGATCGGAAAAGGATACAGTTCAATTTACCACAGTGATTTTGGAATGATCCACTTTTATTGCATTCTATTGTACATATAATGCAAAGTAGCCAAGGTAGCTGCAATATAGGTATCTCTTCTCTAACTTTTCAAATGAATCGAAGATTGATTGGGGTACAACAAAATAAAACAAATAAAAGAAAAGTGTTAAACAGAAAACATAATTTTCCTTTGATGACGAAATCACTTATACTTCTTGCATTACATGTTTATTACCAATGAAACGCTAAAAGAAAAACCCCATTCGTACAACTTCAAGTTGAGTTTAATTCATGACCATACGCATACAAGTAGACACTACCCTGCCACAAATGTTTATATGGATACTCGATCATCCGGCGAATCAACAAACCAACCAACCAAACATACAAATAAATCCATCCATAAGATGACTCTACAACTAATTCAAGAAAGAATGTAGGAGGACAACTTTCATTTTATTAAGCGGCAACTACAGCCACTCACAACTGCTTCTGGTTAACAATCCCATTCCGGCACGACGAAACCAAAGCCGCTAATAGTGCGAGACAACACGGTGTCACACTCTGGCTCTAGTGACAATGTTGTACATATTTCTCACCAAAAATTTATTTTGCCAAATCGAACTCTCAGCCCAGAACAACAGAAATTCCGTTGCCCTGACCCACATCGTCATAAATTGTCGCCTCGTTAAGGCGCCTTCTTTTCCACTTTTCATTTCAAAAAGATGAAAGTAAAATGTTTATTTCCAAAAAAAGCCGACACACCGACATCTGCATATTCAATCTTATCATTTTATTGGGCGATCGGAATTTTGTTCCGAATTTATAATAAAGTATCTGAGCATCTGGAATATCTGTGGCATTCTCTAAGAACAATCTGCGGGAATGACGAAACACAGAATTTCTTCACGATTTCACTTTCACCTTTTGCGTGGTGTTATTTTTTTTCGCGGTTATGCTGCTGGCCATCATCTTCTGCTTTTGATTCAGTTATTATGGTTAATTTTATTGCGTTTTTTGCTTTGTGTTCTGTTTCTTTGGATTGAAATTCATATTTTATGTTAGTGAACCTGTTGTGGCGTTCCGTCATAATGGAGATCTTTTTGGGTGGTTTTGTGCTTTGCTGTTGTTGTTGGTGTTTCGGTTTGGTTTCCCTTTTTAGTGGTTGATCTTTGAATTGCAAAATTTTGGCAAGTATCTGAGATGACCCAGAATGTGTTTTTTTTTTCTTCAGTGATCCACTTGTTAAGCTTTTTTTTTCAACATTTGCAAACATGAGTTTTGGGTTCATATTTCATGTATGGCAAAGGAAGTTGATGGGAGTGGATAGTATTTAAATAAATTATTTCAGAAGGCTTTTTATCTGCTTTGTTATACTTGGAATGTAGTGCCAGTGTGTGACAGCAGATTTTGTTGCAACCTTACTTCTTTTGATACATACAGCTAGGTAATTGTCTTAATATTTATATAGGGGAAGTGATAATACACATACCTATACATTGCCCATTGCACTTACGTTCCTTCTTTCCAAGGTCATGGAAACGCTGATAAATCATCAGCTTATGAATGGTTTTCGTAGCAAAAGGTCCACTGGTGATTTGATAGCATATCTCACCGAGAAGTGGAACAAAACTCTCCATTATTTCGGCGAAACCAAGATAGTTGCGCTTGATATTTCAAAGGCATTTGACAGACGTTGGCATCAAGCTCTTTTGTCGAAAATGCGTGCATATGGCGTCGATGAGTCTCTTCCTCAATGGATTAGAAATTACCTTTCTGGGGGTTCAATACAAGTTGTCTTGGACTGCTTCAAGTCTGCAATTCACCAAATGAATGCTGGTGTTCCCCAAGGCTCTGTTTTGTCTCCTAGTCTCTTTCTTATTTTTATAAATGATCTCTTGTCTGCAACTTCTAATCCAATCCATTCCTTTGCTGATGACAGTACCCTCCGTTTTCGTTCCCTAACTCACGTCCTTGCTCTTCGGCTCTAGAAGGGGAACGGCAGCGTATGTTAAACACATTAAATTCCGACCTGGACAGCATAATTAAATGGGGTTCAACCAACAGAGTGGAATTTAATGCTTCCAAAACACAATGCTGTCTTCTGTCTCTCAAGCGAAACCAAAACCCTCAACTTCTCTTCCACTCTCTTCCCTCAACTTCTCTTCCGCTCTTCCACTTTTCTTAAAATCCCGTGCCCTGTAAAAGTATAAAGGTATTCATATTCCTTTTGGCGCGCGCGAATTATAAAAAAAAAAAATAATAATAAAATTGATACAATTTAACAAGTGTAAGTAAATAAAATTAGCTCACCATTCATCCCTATCCTATTGAAATGTATTGAACTGAAGAAATTAAGGCCAAGGAACACGTATTTCTTGAAAATCTTCCTCAAGTGTTTCAATTATTTTCGATTGCATTCTTAGGAAGTGTCTCGTCATGGTGCTAGTATGTCACTAGAGAGACTAGGAATGTTCTACTAATTACAAAATGTAAAAAAATAAAAATCAAGGGAGATTATCGTTCCGCATCCTAGGAGGTTTATGTTTAACTAGATAGTGTTTCGCAAGCAATGCAACAGGTACCTTTCGTGTCACATTTACGTATTTCCAAATACAGAAAAGCTAAATATTGAAACGAATAATATATACGTTCAGGATGCGAAATTTAACTTGAGGCTCAAAGATTCCTTGAAAAATAGAACTGAAGGGGAAGTTCTATGGAATATCCTTAGTTTTAAAGTTGCGAACCAAACTTCAATTTTTTGATATGAAAAAAGAATATTTTTGCGACAGCAAATCGTGAAAAAATACTCATCTTTTGCTGATAACATTTTTGGAAAAATTTAACGGCTACCGACATTTTTCAGTAGGAAAAGGTCGAGTTATTTAATTTAATCTATTTTTTCTCGGATGCTATTAGAGATAAGAGAAAACACTTATGAACAAGATTGAAGGAATTGAAGCTTAACTTGTTTGGTGACGTTTACTGTCCTCAAATATCTTCAGTTTTAAATAAACGGCTCAAAACCGAATAGACCGATAGCTACACATGGTTTCTAATACCAGGTGGAGCAAAAATAATGTCATAATGTGAATTGGCTGCCATTTTGTTAGAAATGAAAAAAAGGGCTCTGTTTTCACGAAAAGTTTATTTGAAGGTGTAAAATTGATGACATTAAGTTGAAAAAATGATATCGATCAAATGACTACCTCTTGAGGTGATGCACATTTGTGCTCGTTTTACGGCATTTTGAATTGTTGCTCGCAAAACATCTGGCTCCAAATTGGTGATTTCTTCTTCAATGTTGGCTTTAAAGACTTGCAAGGTTTCTGGTTTGTTGTGGCAAACGCGACATTTCAAAAACCCCCAGAGGAAGAAGTATGGCGCATTCACAAAATGGGAGATCACACGGCCCGGAAATTGATGACTCAAAATCTCCATCGTTGTCCGAGGCGTGTATCGCTCCATTGCCTGTTGTCAACTAATTCTCTATCTGTCTACAACATAAATGTCAAAGCACAATGACATTTGACGCCATTTGCAAAAATTATGGCACATTCACATTATGACATTACTTTTGCCACACCCTGTAGGTTGTTGAAGTATACCAATGGGATATATGCAACGAAACCACTAAAACTATCTTGTTACTTGCCTTTCTGATTCCTCAAAATTGAATAACAAAGATATAGAGGAATGCTCCGGCCGCAGCAGGAACCCCTAGCTAAATGTGTAGGTAATGGTAAATTGAAACTCTCTCATATTTGTCTCAAAGCGGCACCAAACTATCATATTTCATGCAGAGCTCTTCGACTGATAGCTAAAACAGTCAACCAATGTTTAAATAAATAAAATGCATGACTGCAAATCATTTAGATTTAAAATTTAAATAAAATTGTTATTTTTTTTTTTTTTTTTGTTAAGTGCGTTAAAATAAAAAAAAATTAAAATGTTCGAAAACCTGGTATGCCATAATCTTGAATATGTCAAACATTGTTCAAATATTAATTTCGAACAGAATCGAATAAGTCATAGCCGAGAAATAACAAATTTTCTAAAAGTTTCGATTCGTTAAATTCGTTGGAAAAATTGTAGTACGCCATCTGTCGGCATATGTCCATATGTTTTTGAAAAATTCGATTTCGCCTCGAATTGTGACCCCATTGACACTAGAAAGAAAATTCGTCCAGCCATTTAGGTTGCAGTCGACCATACATACAAACGTACAATCAAAATTGCGGAACATTTTTTTTTTTTTTAAATTATCCATTATAGTAATACCAAGATTGATCAAAATCTCGATGTCGAATTTTTGTCACGAAACCAATCCTTGTCCTTGTGCATACCTACAAGTACATACAATGTATGTAAGTGCAAATAAAAAACTAGCAAACCGGGACGGCTTTGCCTGTGCACGATCACTTAAATTAGTCAAACCAAAATTACATAACTTCAATATTTTAAGTTTAATCCACCCACCTAAAGGTACATATATTTTTAATCAGCATGAAAACCTATTTTTAGACGCAATCATGTCCAAGGTAAGGTTAAATTCTCACTTTACTGTACAGTCATAGTGATTGGTGCACGTTTAAACGCACTCATCGTGAAATTAGTATTGAACACATCCATTCTATTTATATTGACAGCTATTTAATGATTGACATTTATACTAAATTAACGCGCAAAAAGATTTACACAAAAGTTGTTTGTAAATATGGAGTGGGGAGACATTGAAAACCGTGATAATTGGCCTTCACAAGTGTAATATAGAAAGAAGAAAGGAATCACCCGGAATTTTGTGTATCGAACTGTTAAACTGTTTGACGACACTGGTGAAGTAACTGCCCGTCAAAGACCCGGACACCCTTGTACTATCAGAACTTCACAGGCGACCAAAGCTGTTAAACACAGCATTAATCGGAAACCGATGCGAAAGCAGAAAATCTTGTCACGTGAAATGAAAATACCACAGAAATCCATTTCTCTTATTATCAAACAAGATTTGGGACTCAACGCATATAAAGGACACACTGACCACTTGTTCACATCCCAATTAAAGCAAATATGGAATGAAAGATCGAAAGCTCTATGCCGCCGGTATACGCTAAATGGTCACAGGAAAATTTTGTTTAAAGATGAAAAAATGTTTGCATTTGAGGAATCGTTCAATAAGCAATAAGTCTATCCAAAGAAGCGTCAGAAGTCATTCCGCGATTAGAACGGCGCCATCATCCCACATCTGTGATGGTTTGGTGGGAAGGGAGTAAAACCATCGTCAAAAATCTACCAAACGGATGTTCTGGAATGCAACCAACAATTATTTTCAGACAACCGGCGGGTTTTCCAATAAGACTCCGCAACAACTTATAAGACAAAAACAGCACAAGGGTAGCTCCAAAACAATGTGGATTTCAAAGCAGCAGATGATTGGCCGTCAGGCAGTCCAGACCTAAATCCTTTGGAATATAAGCTGTGTTCTATTGTAGAGACGATGGCTCGTTCTACTCGATGCCCAAATATTGAGTCCTTGAAGTGCACACTTATCCGTGTAGTGGACATTTTTCTAATGGACTGGGTGCGTATTGCTATCAACGAGTGACCAGAGTGACTCAAAGTCTGCATAAATGCAAATGGTGGCCATTTCGAATAAATTATTTAAATATTGTTTCCTAATGTTTTACAGAGAAAATAAATCAAAAAATTTTTTTTTATCAAAATGCGCATACCAGTATTTATGAGTTGACTAGGTATACCATTCTCAATTTATTTTTATTTTTTTTTTTTTTAACTCACTGTAGCTTCTAAGAGCATCAGTTTACGAGGCATGATGATGCCTTATATTATACCGATGGTTAAATCTATCTTGTAAGATCTGCAGTTAGTCTCTCTGGGAAACGGTAGCTAGAGGCGAGCTTAGGGGATGTGGGCAAAATTCGAAAAACCATGTCAAGTAAGGGCGGCCTGTCAGACAAAAATAACCCTTCAACACTTCCAAAAGTTTTAAAACCGTGCACTGTGTGGGGTGAACTGTTGCACTGACTGCCATTTGTCTACCAAAAATGTCTAGAAGTATTAAATGTAGGAGTATATCTACATATCTGGTGCACTAGAAGTGTTTGTCCTAAGCTCACCACTATCCGAATTTTCCTAGATGTTCGCAATGTACAACTTTATCCAAAGGCGTTTAATTTAGGCCTACTGACAAACCCGATAGATAAGCTGGTTTACATGAACCGACCGGCAGAAGATGCCGTACTGCTAATCATAAGTACAATAGATACAGTCATAGCTATCACATTTAAAAAACTTCTTTCAAATACGGGCGCCCAACGTAAACTTTTTCAACGCATTTATTTCAACTTAGAAATCTGTTTTGAAAGTGGAGTTAAATTAATGTTTCCATGACAACAAGAAACTAGCACCTTTCAAGAAGCATTCCCCTTCTATCTATTTACTATAAGTTAATTAGTCATTTAGAGTACTTTCGTTGACTGACTGATGGCTGCTTTTCTTTTCCCTTTCATTCAATTAAAGTCTCTCAATCATTACAGGCTCTACCAGTACCATCTTGTTAATCAATCATATTCAGAAAATGATTTCCATGGATAACACGGTGTAATTGGGTAGATCTTCTGTCACGACACAGCTCGTGTCCGTGTGATGCAGAAATGTCATTTGCGCCAAGAGATCCCCAGGTATGCGCAACAGATCTCTAAGAATATTTTGATTGATTGATTGGCAGGATCAGATAGCGTCAATGGCGTTGCCGTGATCTTAAACTGAGAAAACTTAGAAAATCTCCTTAATCAATGAATACGATGGGTAATCAATCTCAATGCGAGGCATTTACCGCACGCGTCTCCACTTAAGCCACCACGATGAGCGAGTCGGCCTGAATGTGAATGATGTGCCGTCGAAGAAGACTTTTTGAAAGTTCACACTAATTTGTCGAAGAAAGTTTTTTTTTTTTTTTTAATTTCATGAAAAAGAAAATAAAAATAAAAGTAAACTATATGAATCGCAATTGAGAGCGTACAATTGAAATGCTATTAAGCATTTTTTTTCTGTTTTCATTTAATTTTTTGTACAATGTTGTGAAATCAATGGGCAGCCGTTCAGAGTGCAGCACAAGTGTGTGCTGCATAGTAATTCACTTCCAGTTGGAAATAGATTTCCAATTAATTTTCTGTACAACTTTGCTTTTCAATGAAATGTTTAAAATATTTCCGTTTTCGTTTTTTAATGTTTTTTCTTCAAATGAAAGTGAAGTTTCGTTTTCGTTTGAAGATTTGCTTATTCACCTCAGTCTGATTGTTATGCTTAAGTCAGAATCATACAATTGGGAGCACATTTATTATTCCATTAGGTAGATGTCCGGAAATTGGTTTTGGTTTTATTCTTTTTCTTATTTAATGTTTATGCCTTGTAAGCGATTTCTGTTAAACTGTTTATTAGATAATAAATCGATGGAAGCTGCGTTATTGTTAATAACAATCTCTTAGTAAACAAAAAGAAGTCGGACAGAATAAATGAGGCAAATAAATCTTGCAAACAGAAATAAGATTAATTTGAAAGAAATACGTTTGTGTTTCAAAGAAAAAATAAAGTTAGCAAGATTTATTGACTATCTTTGAAAAAAGAAACCAGTCAAGCTTTTTAAAGCATTTCAACCTGTTAATTGGAAAATCTGCTTGTCCGGGAACCTAAAGAATCTTGAAAACATAGCGGGCTCGCAGTAACGACTTGCATGGGCGGATTAACCTTTGGATTCTATGCCTACAAAATGCCAAGCCGAGTATGATAATTTGATTTCTTTCAATGAAACGAATCAGCACGGATAAACCTAAGCACAATAAATTTTCTAATACGCGTGTTTCTTCCTGTGCCCCCCAGAGGTCTGTGGATGATATAGGATGCTAATCTGAAATTATGCACACTTATTGTATTAAACATGGAAACTTCTAAATTGTATATGTTGTTGCATGATTCTGCGCATGGGGGAGTTTTCGCGGCACCTTGTATTGCAAAAATCAATAATCCGAATCAATAGAATTCTTATCAATTTCCGTACTTATACGTGCGCAAGTTTTCAGATTTTTATTTCTTCTGAATGCAGAAAAAAAGTTAATTTTTTGTTATTTTTAAAGAAGTAGTTTTTAGCTTTCATTTAAAAATTCGTGAGAATTTTCAAAAAATTACAGGAAAATTATTTTCGATAAATTTGTACAAATGTGAGTGATTGACAAAATGTCATCTATCGTCCGTCATATTACTTTTTATGATCAGCTAAATATTTAATAGTAAATTAGTTAGTTAAAACAATAAAACTACCAAACCAAGTCGTAAATACTGGTACACGCATTTTTGATAATTGGAGAATAAAACGAACAAGTATTTTTTTTTTTTTTTGTGAAGCTTTAAGGAAATAATTTATTCGAAATGGCCGTCAATTACATTTATGCAGATCTTAAGCCGCTCTGGACACTCATCCGTCGCAACACGCACCTCGTCCATTGGAAAAATGTCCACTACACCGATAAGTGAGCGCATCAAGGACTCAATATTTGGGTATCCAGTAGAACAAGGCTTCACCTTTAAAATAGACTACAGCTTATAATCCATCCAAAGGTCTTAGGTGTTGAGTGCCTGACGGCCAATCGTCTGCTGCTATAAAGTTTGGAACATTGTTTTGGAGCCACACTTGTTTTGTTTTTGCCTTATGAGCTGTCACGGAGTCTTGTTGGTATGAGCATGAGCTGTCACTGGTTGTTTGAAAACGATTGTTGGTTAAGTTCCTTCACAAAGCCTCCCAGAACATCCGTTTGGTAGATTATTGCCTCTCTTCTCCCAAAAATTAGGGTCGATAACGCCTTCGTAGCTGACTCCCCACCAAACCATTACAGATGCGAGATGATGGCCCCGTTTGACTTGCAGAATGAGTTCTGATACTTCTTTGGATGACCGGGCATAGACTTATTGCTTCTTGAACGGTTCCTCAAAAGAAATCAATTTTTTCATCCGCGAACAAAATTTTCCTGTGACCATTTTGCGCGTACCGACAGCGTAGAGCTTTCGATCATTCATTTCCTTTTTGCTTTAAATCGGATGTGAGTAAGTGGACAGTGTGTCCTTTATATGGGTTGATCCTCAAATATTGTTTGATAATGCGAGACAAGAATTTTCTGTTTTCGTAGCGGTTTCCGATTAATCCTGTCTTTAACAGCTTTGATCGCCTGTGGAGTTCTAAAAGTGTGAGGGCGTCCGGATCCTTGACGATCAGTTACTCCACCAGTGTCCTCAAACAATTTAACAATTGGATACACAAAATTTTGGAAGATTTTAAGCGGTCGCAAATCGCCTCTTTATATATTACAGTTGCGAAGGATAATTACGACAACACGGTTTTCAATATCGATCCACTTCATATTTACAAACGACTTTTGTGCAAATCTTTTTGCGCGTTAACTTAGTATAAATGTCACTCATTAAATATCTGTCAATATTGAATGGATGTGTGCAATACTAGTTTCTCGATGAGTGCGTTTAAACGTGTACCAGTATTTATGACATAACTACGTACAATAAAAGAATTAAATATCGAAAGGGGCGCATTTGGTGCGCGTGGTATAAAGTATAATAACTGTAACAAAATAATAATAATAATACGAGTAATACTGTAATTGTTCCGGAACCATCGGCACATATAGCACTTTCATGCTGGTCTGTATTTTTCAATTTGTAAGTTAAATACAAATAATTTGAATGCAGACTAATTGCACTTTGATAGGATTTGGAAAATGTTTTCCCTAAGAGAGAAGAAAAATGAGTTGTTGATGAAAATATTATATCCTGCTTTGTGGACTTATACCATACCTTACTAGTTGTCACTTTTAGTATATGTTTCTTGAAACCCAACCACATTCCCACTCATTTTTTCTAGCACACGTTATTTTAGGGTCTAATTTTACTATTAAAGAGTTTGCTTACTCTTAATCTAAGCTCTTTGAGGTCGTCTGTCTGTCTGTCTGCTTTGCCATTAGTATATCACATGCTTGTAACTTTTGAACCGTTAGATCTAGAGAGCTGACATTTTGAACAAAAATAGTATGTGGTGAACAAAAAAAAAAGTTAGGAAGAATAGTTTTGGGGGAGCTTTTGAGAGCACCTCCGCATGTGGGCATATCAAATGAAAGCCAGAGGCCCAAGGAATTAGAACATGTAAAAAATATTTGTTTGGGTAAAGTTTGTTGAAGAAATAATGTCAAAAAATAAGGCAAAAGCGACGCCCCCTCTATCTGCGAAAGTACTAGTGTTAAAAATCTAAAAAAAAGAGATTTTATAAAAGGTTACATGAAAAATATAAAACGTCTCCTAGTGGAAGGTGTTTTTGAAAAAAGTTGGATGACGTGGGGTTAAAAACCGCTTCCCCATATCTTAGCCGTGGTTCATCCCGTTTAGATCATTGTCAGGTGGCTTCCTGGTCTAACTCGCTCCAGAGCTGCTATTAAACTCTGAAATCTTTGCATTACATGGTGTAGAGTTTTTCGCTTGAGCAACTAGCCAGGCAGTGTCTCTCAAAAGTTTGTGTACACTTGTCTGAGTCTTGACTCTATTGCCAACTGCTGCTGTGTAGGTAAGATCCTCTAGAGGATATAGTCCAATAAAGCTTCTTATTTTGCCCCACTCGCATTGCTCAGTTGCAAGCCGAACAGTAACCAGCAGCGGTTATAGAAGGATTCCCTTGCGGATACCCTCCAGTTAATAACCTCAGCCAAATTATTTGCTGAGATAATAGCGACCTATTCCAGTCGCACTTTGCTATGGCCTGGTTGTAATGGCGCTATGATGTGTGGGTTTACCTTAGTAGGATAGAGATAGGTCTAGTACGTCTCTAATTTGCATTAAACCATCTTTGGTATTCTATCCACATCTTTGGTATGGTGAATGTTTTTTTTTAACAACCTTCAACCTTGACACGTTATTTACGTAATACCAATAGAATACGATTACAAAATTTTACTCTGCAAAGTTTAGTAAATAAAGCTAAACTTAATTTCGTTATCTGCTTCCATATCTCCACAGGTTATACCAAGAATACCACAACGAAACGAAAAGAAAAGAGTTTCACTTTACAATAGGCTCCACATGGTGCCTGGTCGGTTTCCCGATAGTGCAATACGAGTATTTACTCCGCACACTTTGTATTCGATATGTTCATATGCTCGTCGCAAAAAATTACACACTTCACATTTTATTCGAGCACTTCATCTGGAAGCGCATCTCTGTCCCCTCGCCGAACATAAATGGTAAAACTTACATGCACGAATGTTTTGATACCAAAAATGGCAGCAGTTAAAATAGAAATATACATTTCGCGGTTTGATGGAATTGAAAATGATAGACTTCAGAGAGAAGACATTTCAATAAAAGACAACAACTGTTGGCTGTCTTGAGTTTTACACTTGTTCTGACCTTAAAAGAAGTGTCTGGATGAAAATATTTCGCACTTCGATTAATTGCATTTGAAAGATACGAAATGAAAATGTATAGGGTGTTTTCACTTTTACTATTATTCCTTTATTACTGTTGCAGCAAATTGAATAAGATTTTGTTTTCCCTTTCCAGAAACAATGGGGAACCTCAAGATTGCCATAGCAATCGCCTTGGCATTCAGCACTCTTGGTGCTGCTATTCCAACAACAACCTCATCTGCGGAGAATCTGAAACCTGAGGCACGTGATGAAAGCGGATCACAAGAGGATGAATTCGTTCCTTCAGGCTATGTATTGCCGAATCAAATTTTCAACGATGGCAAACCATTCTATGTTGGCAAGGACCCTATATCTGGACAGCTAGACTTTAGTTCTAAGAAAGCCGGCTTTGAGACTTCAGCCAATGAAGTTTACGATCCTAAAGAGAAAATCGTTCTAAGCAGTTCATCACCAAACTTTCACGACTTCCTTAACCTTCCAGTGAAATATTCGTCCTCGAAATTCGTCTATCCCTTGGTCTCGAGTTCCTATGCGAATTTGAAATACCAAGGAAACAACAAGAACTTTATTTCCAAGAAAGCTCCAACTGTTCCTCCTACTACTGCATCCACTACAACATCACCGCATTACTACACCATTCAAAGAAACATCACAAAATTGCAGATGGCTACGACGATGAGGCCTATTTCCACAACCACCAGAACTACGACCACAGCTTCTACCACAACGACTACAGTGCCTCCTCCAAGAACTTATACCACAAGAAAACCGATTCCACCGACAACTCCTTTTACAACCCCCACCACCACTACTACAAGGAAGAAGTTTGTCCCTACAAAGAAGTACAGTCAGACGACATCAGCGGAACCAACATCATCGGAGGAGATAAGAAAATCAACCAAACCGGAGACAAAACCAACACAAAAGACCACCACTCCATTACCAACAACTAAGCGAGTGAGCACCACAACAGCTCCTCCCAAAACCACTCATAAAACAACACCAAGCACAACCACAACCCGCAGGACAACTCCACAGGCTTCAATCTTTCCTACTGATCCAACAACTGTGAAGAATCCTGTAGTCTTCTCTGACAGCCCCAGCCTGCCATCATTCAGTCCGATGCCCAGCACAACTACGTTGCCAATTTTAGATGCCGGAGAGGTCTATCACACCATAGGACAGAAGAATGAACCGAATACCATGTCATTGGCGGAGATTTTCAACACCTTGGCCGAGGAGGAGGAAGCAAATGCTCTTGCGGCAAGTAATCAAGGAAATCAGGGCCTCGACGCTCAGGGTAACCTCATGAGGCCTATTTCACCATCGAAGCCATCTCCATTTGCCATGCATCAAGCCACAACTGGATCACCGTCTACGACGAGGCAGCCTAGTCCCATAAATCAATCCAGGCAACCACTCCCAGTGCAAACTACACTAACAATCCATCCATCAAAGCAGACACAACAAAACAAATTGAATGCCGAAAAGTTGGCTCATTTACAAGGCGGATCAACCTTCAACGGCGAGTACGTTCAGTACCAGGTTCAACAGCCCAACGTGCTGCAGTACCATCCAACGCCGAACGTCAACAATGTAGTCATATCACCCGGACAGCACTCGGCTACATTTGTTCTTGGAAGCCAACAAACAGTTGGAGCCAACTCATTCCTCGGAAGTGTGGAGAAAGAACCTCTATTCTCGAAGGAGCCACCAGTTCAGTATGGAACTGTAATCAATGAAGACATCAATGCCGCCTATCCACAGGGTAATGCCAACAAGAACAACATAAACTTCCAGCAGATTGGCAATGAAGAACAAACTCAGGAGCTGCTTGTATCGAGTAACATTCGTTTTCCAGCCAACGAGGAGCAGGCGAACGATAACGTAGCAGCTGCCAACGCAGTGAATGGACACGCTCAACCTCTTACAATGCATCTTCAATTACAACAGGCTGGAAACCAAGTGGTCTTCCCTACACCAGAAGACAGTGCCGGCGGGTACTCCATAATCGCTCCTAATACCCAAGCCAACGAGATCCCGTACAACAATGAGAACCTCGCAGACATACAGATTCAACAGCACGAGGTTCTAGCCCTTAATCATCAGCATTTGACGCAGAAGCCACACCCAAGTCCCGCTGAACACCACATCCAACAGCAACAGCAACAGGGTCAGCAAGAACGACCACAACAATTGTCTTTCCAGGCCTATCCACAGCAAAGTGAAGGTCTCAGACCAGTTCAACACATGGAACCACCACACTTCCATTCACGTCCTCCGCCAGAATATCATGAACAGCCCAGCAGAAGTCCGATCCAGAATAGGCCACCATATCCATATGGTCCGCATGGTCCACATGGCCCGAATGGGCTGAATGGTCCAAATGGTCCTAATGGTCCCAATGGACCTAATGGCCCCAATGGACCACCAGGACCACCACCACCAGCCTACTTGTACAACGAATTCACCCGCAAACCAATTCCCGGCATGAACCGACCAAACCCAGATCGAACCCTACCTAACATCCTTCCTCAATTCCGCCCAAATGCAAAACTTTCTCAAGGCCATCCGACCGGTTTCAGCCAAGAGCCAGGTAATATTCGCATACAGCATCCACAATTCCAGAAACGACCAGGCTCCCCACAATTTTCTCATCGCCGACAACCTATAGTAGGCCGCTATCCAGTGACTCGGGGTCCTGAATATCCAGGTGGACCTCCACCACCACCACCAGAGGCTAATCGTCGCATCTACCGAGTGTCTCCATATCCACCACAGTTTGTCGATAGGAACTACCTACGTCGCCCTCAACAGCCTTATCAGCTTCAGAAACCCCTTGAAAATTACGGTTATGAGAGGCATTCAGTGTACAAAACCATTCCAGATCCCTATCAGCCAAGACCAGAACCGCCAAGTGGTCCGGCTACCGATAGACTAGCGGCGTTTGAAGAAGAGGATCTTGTGATCAATGATCCTCCTCAACCTGTCATTAAGAAGGATGACAAAGAAGAAGTGAAACTGGAACCGGTAGTGACACTCCAAATGTTGAAATCCCAACAGAAATCCTCAGAGGAATCTGGAGAAGTAAAGGTTCCAGGTGAATCGCCAACAACATTCGAGAAAACTGGTCCGACACAAGGACTCTATGTAGTCTACCCCGTTAAGCCGTCAATTAGCACAGCCGAACACGACATCAATGTGTCTGCAGAGACAAAAGAGCCTGCTCCAGTGGTTGCGCCGCTAGAATCAGGAACAAGTACCGGTGCTGCAAATGATTACCAGAACACTCCATTCTCAGTAATCCGGGATCAGCCACAAGAACCGATCCTCGTGGTGAAGAACAAGGTGCATACTCTGCAACAAAAACAAGCCAAGGACAAGTTCCCGTACCCTCTCGAAAAGCCAGACCCATCGTATACTGCCTTTGGCCCTAAGTACCACACCGATGTAGACAGACATGATCGTGATTCAGGGATGTTGATCGCACCGAGGATCGTGAATGGTGCTTATGCACCCAACGCCGGCACAGAGACGCCCATAGCGATCGCTTACACGCCTACAGAACCCAATCGCTACCATGGAGTGCCTTACCAGCAGGACAAGTACTCCAGCATAAATTTAGCCACCCCAGTGATTCGTGAAATTCGAGACTCACAAACTGAAGACGCTGTCAACCAAGACCTAGACACTAGAGGCCAGAACTTTGAAAAGGACTTTATGGCCCCGTTTTATCCAAGCATGAGCCTTGATACTGCGACGAGTTCGCCGATCGCTTCAAATGGCTGGAATGTGTACCACGGCACGACCGAGCGAACGTTGGCATTGTACGAAAAGAACAACATCAACCGCGCAGACGTCTCATCAATAGCGGCTGCAACATCTGATGAGGAAGAATCTACAACCAAAGCCTTTGAGCTAGACCGCTTCCAACCAGAGTTACAGGGAGGATTCAAACCGATCTATCCACCAGGCTACAAGCACGACGATGACTATGACGGTGAGCATGATGACAGACCGGCAAATGATCGACCTATCGCATTAGCTTTGACGAGGGTGGAACCAAGAACGGCGAAACCAACGACATCAACAACAACTACCACTACTACCACGACCACTACACCCCGTCCAATGACAACTACAACCACACCAAAGCCCACTGCAAAAGCTCTTACTGGTACATCGCCAGCAACTCCTGAAGTAACACCCGCCACCACCCCTAGTCCTCCCACATCCTCTCCCAAACCAACACAACGTAAGAAAACACCCTTCGAGACGAGCTTGGAAGCCCTACTCTTCGGCGACGATGAAGACTTCGAAGACGATCCGCCACTGAAAGCTGACGAAGCGAAGAGTAGCTAAATGACTAACAATAGTTTATAATTAATGCGTGCGTGTGTATTTAATAGATGTACAATTTTTTTCTAGGATATGTATTCAGTTTATATAAAAACCCCGAGACGAAGACGACCTTTGCGAGTCTAATTCGAAAAAGAAGTGGGCGTGTCCATAACCCACAAACAAACAATAGTTTTTGGAAGAAAATTTTTCCCATTAGACTCTCGAATCGTGCGAAACTTACGAAATGTTTTATTCACATTTCCAATCCAAACAGCAATTTTTTTTTTATTTTTATTATTTATTTAACGAGACTTTTTTAGTTGTAGTTTTTTTTTTTTGTTTTTATTTTACAGGTTTCATTATTTATAATTTATTTCATTTAGCTTGTAAGGTTCGAACATTGAACATTTTATGACATCACAAAGAATTAAGTAACAAAGTATTTTTTTTTTTTTTTTTTTGCTATAAATAAAATAAATTAATTAAAATAATTTCGATGTTTTCTTTCGTCTGTCTGACTGCAGCCGGAACGGACTTATTTAAATTTTTTTTAAATATTGTCTGTGGGGTCACAGTTTTCACTCCAAACCCCAAATTAACGGTAGTAATGGCAGCTAATTTGGGATTTGAAATGAAAATTCCGATATTATGGCGATGGTACATGACGTACCGTAACATTTGTATGTTACGCCATTGTTTATATCATGATATGTTTCTGTCATAAAATTTAATGTCATAACAGAATTATGCACAAATATATGGCAGTTCGTCCACTGGCAAGTAAATTCTTCAAGTCTTTGTGCGTGACCTCGCAGAAAGCTCCAGCTTTTGCAAACGCTAGTCGGGGTGTAAAAAGTCACAGCATGATTGTTTCTGAAATTTTTTTTGACGATGGACAACGTCCATCAACGCTCTATCTACCTAACTGAGTTATACCTGGATGTTAAAACATAATTATGTCACAACATTTTTATGTCTTAACATAATTATCGGCTGTGAAGACTAACAATAACAAGCTCGTGATTGACTTTTGCCGCTTTTGAGGCCTAGAAATTAACAAAATGAACGTGAACTGTCACATCTGGATGGGTATCTATTCTTAATTTTGTACCGACATACATACTTATCTTAATTACAATCACTGAAGAAATGACTTCAACAAGCTCATTAGCGTCTTCGATGAAACTAATTCTTGCAACTTTATTTTAGTCGGTGATTTTAATGTAAGAACAGGAGTAAAAGGATCTGTTGAGGCTCGCAGTGTGTGTTAAAAGGGATGCCCCTTCTAAACACATGCGTCTCTGCTGGTGTTGTTGAAATCAGGACCTTGATAGCAACCAAACTACCGATGGCGATATTATCAATGGGTATAAACTTATCCGACGTGCTTCCCGTATTGCCAGAACCTCCCCTGGAAAACAATGGATGTATCGGGAAAGCGGAAGGATACTGATATATTCAGTGTTTCCGAAAAGTTTCCCACGCCGACCCCACAGTTCTATCTGAACTGTCGGTATATAAATTGCTGTTTTGAAATTCTTTATGACTTCACCCCTTTCCCAGTCTGTTCTGGACAAAAAATCGACTGTGAAGTTGTGTTGAAAGAGTTTTCTCCAGTTCTCCTGGTAACGAATCAAGAATCTTACTGTGTTCGTAAGGCACCCTGATTCTCTCTGATGGGGATATCGGGAATATAATCAAATTGAAAATCTTCAAGGCTTTTTTTGTAAAACTATGCTCTCTTCTACCGAACAACACATCCAACTATGTCATTCGTTTGGAAACTGGACTGCCAAAAACCTTCCTAGCTACGTTAAAACTACATTTTGCGGATGTCCGTAAAGCTGTTGCGCTCCGCATTCCAGACTGCCATCCATTTTTTCATAAGCTATTATAACTGTGCCAAGAAATGGCTAGACGCTGCAAGAGTTCAGCTACGATATGTCGAGGTCTAGCTGGCAAAATACGCATGGTATACTTTTGGCAAAACTTAAAGTAAAACATTGGACAGAATTTAGAAATCTGGCGCTTCAATCTCAATTCCATGATGAGTGTTGTAATCTATCGTACGCTGATGTTTCCAAATACTTCGATGACATCAGCTCCCTACACAACTGGAATGGTGAACATGTTGCCAAAAACAGAGCCTATATGTAATGGCGCTCCATACTCACAGAGAAAGCAATATCTAGATTAATAAGCCTCTGAAACACATATAATGTAACGGTCTAGTCCACGAAAAGAAGAACAGTGAGATAGTCACTCACTAACTTCTCTGGTGAATGACACCTCTAGTGAAAAGGAAACAAATGCTTGCCGCAAAAGTATCGTTCCTAACCAAAGCGATGGACAAACCCATCAATCTCAAAACAATCAAATTTTCTGGAGGGATACAAGCTTATAAGCGTTCGATTGAGTTCGGCATAGAGCTTCACTAGACAAACTTACCTCCCACGAATTACTAGAACAGCTCTGTGGCTGGGTGGAAAATGTTCTTTAGGACAGATCAATCGAAATTTTGGTCGATTGTGTGTCCTATGACAACTCTGCTGTAAATGCTGGAGTGCCGCGCGGATCTATACTTTCATCAACTCTGTTTCTATTTCATAACAACGACCTACTACAGTCAACAAACAACTAGATCTTTAGTTTTGACGGTTATTGCTCCCTATACTTCAATATGAAGAAAACTCAATTCACCACCTTTCCCAGAAGGAACACCTCTATCGTACCACAGTTTCAAATGGGCTTCAAAATTACTCAACCTTAGGAAACCATGTATCTTCTTAGCACTACAGTCAACTCTGGTGTAGCACGACCATATATCCACCAAGTTGAGTTACCTGTTTAGAGCAGAGATACAGTGAATTAACTCCTGCACAAATATTGTGTATTGTTCTTGCTTTTGGAGTTCAGCCTTAAAACATTCTTTTCATCTGCTCGACAGAATACAGAGGAATAGTTCGCTTAATAGAAAACCATGCACTAAGATCCAATCTCCAACCGTTAGCTCATCGACGGCTTGCGGCGTAACTATGCCTTTTGGCAGATGCTCCGAAGAGCTCAATAGAATGCTTTCTAGAAATGAGTCATTTGTGCGTCCTACTAGACAAGCCACTAGCACCCTTATGTCCACTTGGTAGCTGCGCAAACATCTTACTATGAAAATTCCTTCTGCTACAGGACAAGCAAAATTTGGAATTAACTCCCAGGAGACTTGTTTCTTTTCACATCTAGTATTACTGACCGTCAGCGTGGTTTATTATGGGCAATGTGGGTGGACACTAATCTAATCAAAAAGGAAATGGAGAAACCAATGAACAGAGAAAACCTACGGCCATAATTCCACAGAAAAAAACAACAAACGTGAACTTCTTCCGACAGGAAAGTAGCTTTCCAAAACGAACATTTTTACATTTTTTATTACCTTACAAATTCTAGAGAATATTCCTTAGCAAAACACTTGGTTCTGTTCCTGATCCTTCTTACTGACATATTCCACACACTTTGATGGATCTGTGGGGAAATACTCCTGGCACTTTGTCATCAGTCTCTTCAGTCCTTGAATGTACTTGCGTTGCGTTTCATCGTTCATTACGTGCGCTACGTTTTTGGAGAAAATCTTTTCTCGTCCCGTACGAGCATGGATACCGACCATAGTGACACCAATTGGCCATGGGGCATTCCCAATCGCCATTTCCAGGTACGCATCGCTCGCATTGATGTAGTTTCTCGCCAGCAGATGCTTCGTTATGTCCCTCAAACTGTCTAGGATGTCATCAGGCAGATTCTTGTGCTTAAGCTTTCTAAACAGAGGCTTCACGTACTCCTTGGTTTGCGTGTATATGACTCTCACCATTTTCACTTTCGTGGAGAGCTTCTCCTGCGCAGAATACGATGTTATCTGATCATTCCACAGCTTCAGCAGGAACGTGAGCAGAGTTATAATCACATCCATGTCGTGTTCCTTGTTGCCACGACCCATTGTCTTGGCCATTTCATGTATCGACTCCCAACTAACAGATTCATCGAGCTCAGCTTCATCTGTTTGTTTCTCTACCTTTGCAGCGGGTGCATTTGCAAACATTTCATTGAGATAAGCCTGGTCGACCTGCTCCAAGGCCTCCTGGAAGTCATTGCGGAAGCCGCGATTTGTTTCTGGCTGGGAGATTTCACAGTGACGCAGACGTTGGAAGGACTCAACTTCGGATTCGCCAAACAGTAGGATGGGTTCACCACGTTCGCGAAGGCGCCGGATAACTTCAGCCCGAGGGAGGATGTTTGTCTCGGACACAGAATTGTGGATGTTGCCTGCAAAAACAGGTTCTTTGAACGATTCGTTCATATATTCTAGAATTTTGTTTACTTACTGTTGCCTTCTAGAAATGGATCACTTTTTTTCTCAGAGTCTGGAGTTTTGTAACCGATTTTCTTGAGAATTTCTTCGGTGTTCTTTGCAATCAAGTCGCCCTGTCTGAAGTATTTTTTCTTCTCGCCCTGAAAGAAAAATGATTAAATTTTGGGGTTTTTGTGAGTTTACGTTGAGTTTTGTACATACCACTAGTTGCTTGTCTTCCAATAGTTTACGTTTTCGTGCGATTTCCGCCCGTAAAACATCCATTTTATGAGAAATTTAAAAAAAACTTATTTACGTAGATGAACGAATCCCTTGTGTTGCTTATAAAAACAATGGACGATATGACAGATGTAGAGGTAAACAAGTTCGTTTTTAAGTCTGTTTAACTGTAATACTAATGGTTTACGCTGAGTGCATTCAGACACACACAAATTTGAATTTGTTTTTAACTTCCTTTAATAATAGGCGAATACAATTCTGGTATTCTTAAGGCATTATTTTACTGCGCAATTTTAATTTTGTGGTTATTCACTAGCGTTCACTGTGGTTCTTCACTAGCGTCTTAAAATATAAGCTGATTTCCATACAAACATATGTAGATGCGGTGGGTATTTTAATGTAGCATAGTGAGTATTGTAGCATAGGCCAGTTTATGGAACTAAACAGTAAATTTATCTTAAGTGTAAATTATGCAATAAAAGTAAATAAGCAAAGTATATACATGTTTTCGTTGCCTCAATTGTTTTTTTTAACCGGTAAATGCTGATTGTTATGTGGAAGGGGACAAATAAAATAGATAATGGAGCAGTGGAAACAGTGTATTTATGAGCTTGTACTCGTACATGTATTGTGAATACTCTTAATTGATGTGGCTCTTTTTGTATCTATAATATTGGTTTAGCTATCAACGAATCAGACGGAATAATAATTAATAGTAATTATAAAAAAAATAGTTACGTTTTATATACCTAGTATGAATAATAGAATACATTTTTCTGTGTCGTGAAAAGCTTAAAAGCTATAACCCCAAATCAAAGATTTAGAAACAACTACTTAAGATAATGAGGATGGTTCAGGCATCCATGAAAAGATGGCCGTGTGTCAGACATGTGAAAAATACAAAAATTAATAAAAAATAAGTAAAGTGTCACTGTAGCCAGCATGGAGAAAAATTCATGCTGAAGAAAATTGATGTGTAAACTACACGTTTTCTAGTGAATTTTCTCTGGTATGAATACTGGGTGTTTTCAAAACTGACATACAAATATTTTCCAAATGCGCGTAAAACTTCCTACATACTTTTGTTTTACATTTGTATTCTGAATTCATTTTAACCCAGTGCACACCTACACACCCTTGCCCGCAAATTAATGGATTCGAAATTTCGAAACCCACCACCATCGTTAACCAAATTTTCAAAATATTCCGTTCCATTTCTGGAGCCACCAACCTCTTTTATTATTGGTTTCCCTATTAGTAATCAAGTATATGTCCATAATGTCGGTATTATTCAGGCATTCAAAAAGGCCGAGGATCAACAAAATAATGTTAGCCTCTGGCTTTCGGTTTGGTGTTTGTGATCGTGAAAAAGGAAATAATTATTTAGGTGCCTCATAATTAATGTACATATTTAAGTGTGAAGGAATATTATTATTTGTTTATTATTTATAGTACTGTGTTGTTGAAAAAAATTGTTTTCATTTAATGTCACAATTTAACTTGACGCAGTTAAACTCACCTTCTCCTAAACGTCAGAAGTAACCTTAAATAATAGTTTTCACCACTGAAATGTCACGACAGACAATGTGTTTAACTTAAACCCCCTTTCTTATAGATTCTTCCAGACTTTTGTAATCATTTGACGGGTCATAGCGTTTTCAGTTTCTTGTGTTCATTCACATTCATTTTACCTTGTATCTGAGGAACTGTTGTTTTCTTGTTTAAAACAACAGCAAGGCGACAGACCATCAAACCAGGTGCGCAACTATTGAATGCTGTGCCGGCAAAGAACTGCGTTGGTTAGAAAGATTTTTGGTTCCATAGCCCCATCGAAAGCAAAATAAAAGCCATACAGCGGCTTTCCCTATTCAACTGTTATACACAATTATTCTAACAAACATCTGTCATAACATTTTAGCTGTGTTAAGCTAACTCCCACAAATTTATATCCCAAAATTTCAATAAAATAACAAAAATTTAACTTAATTTCGTTTCCTCCTCGAAGAAAAATAATCAATTCGCAAAGATGCCAAAAAAGATGGGCTTAAATTCGAAAGCCGTCGAGGCACGCGAACGCAAGCAAGCGATCAAGAAAGATGCCCAAACCAAAGCGGAAAAAGAGGCCGAGGATCGTATGTGGCAGGATGACGATAAAACTTTGGCCAAAAAGAAACAACGCAAGGAAGAGGAAGATCGCAAGCGTGCCGAGGCTGCAAAAAGGAAAGCCGAGGCTAAGGCATTGCTTGACGAAGAAATGTCTTCCATTCGAACGCAGGGCAAACAGTCGATGAGTAAGGTCAATCGAATGCAGATCCAGGAGGAGATCGAGAAACGCAACAAAAATGTTGAATTGGTTAATGCTCCCAAGATACCTGCTAAAGTTGTGGTTGCCGAACCAGTTCTCGAGGAGAATCTTAATAGGGCGATGGCGGACACAATTGTTGCGACAAATGTTGATCAGGCTCTGGCTGCTCTGAGGTGAGGTTCTAGATGTCCATTGTGTAAACGTTCTAATTTTATACGAATTTCAGTGTACTTGATGGCGAGGACAAACATCCGGAGAAACGCATGCGAGCCGCCTATAAAGCCTTTGAAGCTGTCAACCTGCCACGCATCAAGGCGGAGAATCCATCTCTGCGACTCTCGCAGTGGAAACAAATGCTTATGAAGGAGTGGAACAAGTCGCCTGATAATCCATTCAATCAGCGTGAATGAAGCTGGCCGATTTTTGTTTTGCGGAATGGAAGTAGACGAGTGTGAAAAGTGAAACAGGTTTTGGAGGATTTATCCTTTTTTTTGGCTTTAAGTTCTTTTCTTTGTCAACACGGACCATGAATGATGAGATCGTTTTTGTTTTGTTTTATGTAAAACACCCAGACTATGTACAGTTATTTATTTCACAGCCAAGCTGAACAGCAAAAAATACAGAGAGCAGACCTAGCAATTGGTGTTTTATTGAAGAAAAATGTTGGCCTGCGCACTGTGCTGAGTTGAATAAGATAATGGTGGTGATCCAACGGCAACAATAGTTGATATTCTCTTTGGCAGTAGTGTATTATGAAAGGCTGAGTGCTTTTGTGCCTTTACTCCCACTTTTCTTCGGCTTCTTAACTGTGGACTATTTGTTGTAAGTCCATTGATCTATGCAAACAATCGTCAGAGTAGTTTAGCAGTGCCTCTCGTGTGCTCCACTTCCATTTTTTACGCACAGGTACATACATATATGCAATTGTGCTGTGTGCCAGAAATTTGAAATTATTTCAACATCCTTAAACAAGTCCTTTGTCCCTGGACATCATGGCCTAGTAGGCAACAAGATTGCAGGTGGACTTTGTAGGCAAGCTTCACAATTTCCATTCATTGGTGCTAAACTCTTCTGCCTAAAGTTTAAGTTCAACGGATGGAAATTCAAAGAGAATCTCTAAGTGGAACTCCAAGGAATTCCATTTAAGGTCAAGAAACTGCCGAGAATATATTGTGCGAGTGCATGCAGTATAGCCTGCATGACCTGGATCTTGCGCAAAGTCATATTCAATCTCCAGTTTAGGGAGGTTCAAGGGAAACACAAAATATCATTGAGATAGCAGTGAGATGTGGTTTTCTTATAGCTTGAATATATTCTAATAATAATAATTCAACTCTGTCGCGACCCGCATCGTATTAATATGCATGCATGCCCCTTAGCGCGTAGCTCGATATTAGCTTAATTCTGTTGCTCAAAGCGTTCTTCATTCACCCTGTTGAATGGCTTCCCGAAATCAATAAGAACGAAAGGGGGAGTGTAGATTTATACTCGAAGCATTCGTCTATGATGATTCGCAGTGTTTATGTGGCCGATGAGTAATGTGATAGCAGGGGTCAAATCTGACTCATATTTTGCAATGAGATGTGAAAGCTCTCTTCTGCCATCGCCTATGTTTGAATCGAGATGGGCTTTTATTCTAAGAAAAAAGCTCTGGCACTGGATACTGTTTTATCGCGTCTTTTTTTACTCTAGTCCCTGTTATGGACTAGTACACTGCATATCTCCAATTCCCCATCTCTCCAATTTATACCTTATGAACTCTTGTTTAAGTCTGACAAATTTGGCTATTTTCTGAGCTCTTCTAGTCACAAAAGTTGTCAATGGTACATTTTTATTTAGGAACTTTGCGGGTCGCGGAATATGCGGAAATGCCTTCAGATGTAAAGGTTGTCTGTGAATAAGTATTTATTCAGCGGCGGATATTGGATAGATGTGGAAGAATTTGCAGTTTGGCCTTGTGATTTCCTAAGAAAAACCAAATACACCTGGGTCCGATATCGACAAGGGGAGCGGATGTGACGTCTGACCGAAACAAAAAATTGTTTAGCTACTGCTCTATAATTCCCGTCCGATAATGTATCGAAACATACAGCAACATCTTTGGCTCGCTTTCTCTGCAGGATGGCCCAACATCGCGATGTTTGTTGTAAGAGGCGTCACAACAGTCTGATGAGGAGCTCGCTTCAAAAGAAACGGTGGGATGATTTACTGCAGTTTCAATAGAAACTACTTACATTCCTTAAAGAAACTCATGGTGCAAGTATGACTAGACTCAAGCTTGATATATGCACGAGACGAAAAAGACCGTTCGACCATCATTCATCTAATCGAAGCTTGAACTTCTACATCTGCTCACCGAAGAAAAGACAACCAACAAAAAGGGCCCCAATACCCTTAAGCCAGTGTCGTACTCTAACAAATAACCGATTCTCATAATCATTAAACAAAAGTTGAACACATTCCAAGGGAGTTCAACGTTTCCAATGTTCTGTAGTATGACCTGCTTCTTTGGAACCACAAGAGCAGCAGTCAAACGCCAGTAAGTAAGTAGTACTGCCGACTGCTGTAGGTTAGTATCTTCCGCGTATCAGATGATCTACAGCAATTGGCCACCAGGTGATCAATGGTCATTTGGTTGTCCTCTCGTTTAAATTTTGATCAGTTCCTCAGCAGGATTATGCGATGAGAAATATTTGTTCTATGAGAACATTCAGCATCATAGACAGTGGCTGAGTCCTTCAGACAAACCACAGTGAGTGCCACCCAAAAAAACGTATCTCTCTCAGTCTTTAGACCGATTAAAGGCAGCTCTTGAAGAAAACCGTCCAACACAGATCAGTCACCGAGGGATCTTCCAACAATACACTCGATCATGCAACATATCAAATTAAAGTCAGACACAAAATAGTCTTCTTTTCCTCGCGGGAAGAAACTTTTATTTCATTGGAACTGCTGCAATGTCAGATAAACTTCTAAAAATGATTAAATACGATGCTTCGATTAGAATGTACTTATTGCTGTACTATTGTCATATTGAGAATCTATTTTTTGCCCAGCTCAGCTGAGCGCTGAGATGACTTCTCGACAGCGTTGATCAGGGTTGCCCTGCAATGAAAGGAGCCTTCGTAGGAAAACCTCACAAGAAAATACAAAAACAAACCTTAAATTCCCCTTTTCGAGTTCATATACTCCGCATATTGTAGCGCCACCCGGTGAGCAGACCTCATCCCTCAGTACCGCCGGATGTTTTCCGGTGATAAGCACGGTTTTAGCTGCTCCCAGTAGTGTCTGTGCAGAGAATTGCAAGGCCATTTGCCTTGGAACTCCTTGCTTCACAGCACCATCAGCTAAAGCCTCTATAATCGTGTAAACGTAAGCAGGCCCACAACCTGCCACCCCCGTCACTGCATCAATCATCTTCTCCGGCACCTGCTGGGCAATACCCAGTGAGTTCAACATCAAATGTACCTTCTCCAGGTCCTGCTGTTTGACATACGACCCTGGTGTGTACACCGTGCATCCCTCACCCACCTGCATCGAGGTGTTCGGCATAATACGAATCATCTTCAGTCCTTGGATAAATGAGAATGTCTCCTCCAGCGTTTTCAGATTCACTCCAGCCAAAACCGAGACAAGCAGCTTGTCTTTATCTTTTGGCGTCGGGATGTGGGTATTTCGCAGCTGCGATGCGCATGGCTCAAGGATGTGTGGTTTCACCGAAACAAAAATGATGTCAGACTTCTCCAGTACTTCGTAATTATTTTCAGTGATCTGTGTGACGCCGTGTTCACGCCAACGCTGGAGATTCTCGATATGCGGGCCAGATACCAGCACTTGACCGGCTTTCACAATGCCACGGGAGATAAGGCCTGCGCCGATGGCAAAGGCCATATTGCCACCACCAATGAAACCGATTTTCTCGTCCAATTTAGCCATATTTCCGTGTTCTTACGTAAAGTTTATTGAAATTCGCTTCTGGAAAGTCGATTTGTTTACAAATTCAATGAACACTTTTTCGGCGATTCACAGATGTTTTGATTGGGTTTTTGTTTTTTTATGCGGCTTGCAGCGAGATAAAAAAACAGATATTTATAGTTATCTGTCGACTTTTGGTGCGTTGCAAGTGCTAGACAAGTTGGAACTACAGGCGAAGCGGGGGATGGGAATTGCCGCGAGTAGGCTAAATCAAATGCAGTGGGTGATAAAGAGTACTGAAGGTTGACAGCTGATGTGTATTAGTAGCGCTCAAACTGTAAAAAAATGGTTGTTAACTTGGTTAAAGTGTGGTTTGTGAATAAGAAATGGGTTTTAAAGGGTGCCACGATTTGGTTTAGCAGGTTGGTTTAAGATCTTATTTTTGGTTTTATCAGATTGACTTTTCATTTTGAAAAAATTACGTCTAAAGCCCCACGCTACAAAGAAAAAAAGTAATACACAGTAGAAGAAATAATCCAAAATCATACAAAACTAAATACATAAAATAAAGGGTGTCCCAAAATTCACTCAAAAATAATTTTGATAGAAAACCCAGTTTTTTAATTAAAAATTATAAATGTTTTATTGATTCATAAAGTATACAGTGTAGGGTTATGAATGGAATAGCATATCGTGTAAATGGCATCCACGGTTTTACTGGCACGCAATCTTTTATCAGAATTTTTAACGACCGTTTTGCATAAATGTGGCTGAATTTCGTTGATGCAGCTCTCAATTTGCTGAGCATGCATAAAAACTTAGACTTCAAAAAACCCAAAAGAAAAAAAGTCCAACGGCGTTAAATCACATGATCTGCGCAGCCAATTCTGATCACCAAAATGGGAAATTACATAACCAGGAAATGACTCATGCAGCAATTGAATTATTTTTCGGGCTGTATGGAATGTGGCATCGTCTTGTTGAAACCACGTGTCATCCATATCCATATCTTGCAATTTAGGCACTGAAACTGGATTATCATGTCGCAATAGCGAACACCATTAACTGTTATGGCCTGACTAGCCGTATTTTCAAAGAAGAATGGTCCGATGATGCCTCCAGCACAAAAATCCGCACCAAAGTGTAACACGTTGCGGATGCCTTTGTTTCCCAACAATCACTCGTAAATTTTCTGAACAATTTTGACGATTAACAAAGCCATCAAGATGAAATTGAGCCTCATCTCTGAAGATCATTTTGTTGGACTGTAGCGGCGAAACCTTCATTATTTTTAAAATATTGCTCAACAATGAAAACGCGCTGTTCTTTCGTGAGGCACTACCGTTTGTAGGAATTTCTGTTAAAGTCGTCTTTTGGACAATCCCGTTGTAAAGTCCAGCAATAATCTGACATTTTATGCTTATCCCACCTGACTTGACACCTTTTCTCCATGGTCCTATATCCTGGTGAAGTCATTCACCTTGTTTTTCGCTAATCGCCAAGATCGGTCTAAGTGATTATGCAGGTAGTGAACCATAATGCTCATATTAGCACCCATTTGATTGAAATTTGCGAGCATATTTTGTACTATTTATTCATAATTTCCTGCTCTATACTTACCTAAGAAGTTCTTAACAATTGAACAAAACTAGACCGAGCTGAATTTCCAATATCAGTCATAGATTCTACAAAGTTCAAATCGTTTATTAATTTTCGAATTTGAAGACCATCAAAAATGCCTGCCTTAGTTTGCCTGTTCACACTTAGTTTGAGGAACGATCTGTAGATATATTTGATAAATTGTTTCATTAGCCCCAGTTTTATATGGAGTGGTGGAAGTATGATTTTGCTCGCTGTACCTACAGTCAAGTTTTCTCTAATGGGTCATATCTTATTCATCCAATGGTATTGTTTAGCTCTAATATCGCACATACAAATGAAATATGCGTATTTTGTTTTCACATTCTTCTTTAAGTTCTGTTGAGTGACCAATTGGTATGGATGCATAGCGATTTCCACTGTTCAACAGAACACATCTTAGGCTTCTTTTAGAGCTGTCAATAAAAATACGCCAATCCATCGAATCAATAGTCGACATTTTGGGAAATCCACATTTAAAAGCAGACCTGAAATATTATTGCAATACACAAGCACTTTATTCCTTCTTTCTTGTCCTTTAAACAGTTATTGCAACATCCGACCTTAGATATTTTTTTGCTTTTAATCTAAATTTTTCGACAGATTTAGGTCCCTGACCAGCATTAAGCTCATTTTGAGAAATAGTTTGTAAAGTTGATGGACTTCCATCATATTAATTTTCGCTGGTTGTTTGAGAGAACTATTGTGGGCTCTGCAGAACTTGGGCATCGCGAGAAAGAAAGCTGTGTGCTCTCTTCTCTGATTCCAAATTGGGGCACTTCCATGTATGCTTCTTGAAGCGATTAAAGCCCTTCACATTTACTATATCATACAATAGGTCCATATCATGGGTACATATACCAAAGTCCACTTTTTCTTCTCTCCTTTTGTCCATACGAGTTCTACAAACATTGTGGGAAACCCATGACTTATCTTGTCCTTGTTCATATCAAGAAATTGTAGTAAATCTAGTTTTACTGCAACGGATTTAGGAAAATCTTTAAGTATCTTTTCAAACAAAATTACAACTTATTTGAAAATATTTTCTTTAAAAAAAAAAAAAAAAAAAATAACAAAAGGGTACCAACATTTTGTTCTATCGATTTATTTGTGAATGAATAGAAATTTGCTAAGCACACGTTTAGTAGAACTATTGTACATAGTACATATGTATCCCTGAGTGTACGAGTAGTAGATCTACTAAAATTTTAATAGAGTGGTACCCCTGCTTGGCCGTATTAATCTCTTCCTCATTTTGCTTACTTTGGTTCCTAAAATATGGACCATTTGGTGCAAGTTTATTGTTCTGAGAGAAAACAAACAAATGGCATCAGCTTGCTTGCGCTCGTCACGGCTTCACGCAGAAAATCACTAATAATGTTCAAGAATAACAGTGGTCACAGTGTGCAACCTTGTCGCACCCCGCTTTGAACTTCAAAGTCTTCCGACACCTTACTGTTGTGTATGTGATACTCGGCATCCTCGTAGGTTGCCTTTATGATAGCAATTCTCGGGGATACCTCTTCTGCGCAAGTCAACTGATAAAATTCCGGCACACCCTATCGAAGTCCATAAATAGCAGATGAATACTCGGCGATGATTATCCGCAAGGCGTTAATGTAATGTTAACTCGATGCAGGAGTATTCTGAGCAAAATTCTAATTGTGCGATATCAAGAGTTGAATCCAAATGATCTTTGATCCGATCATAGGAGTTACCTATTCCCTAATTCTTCAGTGTGTGTAGCAAGGGCGTTGATTAGATTGTCAAGTTTTACACTACGCTATATGCCTTTCCTATTCATGAGGTACTGGAAATAAGTTCTTTGATCCGTTTCTAGATGTCCGCAGATAGCCAAGTACTGTGGTGTTTCACCTCGCTGCGCCATCGTCATCTATGTGCATAAATAATTGTCCACTTTAGGAGCTTCAAATTAGTTACGTAAATAAGAATAATAATTGAAAACATTTTTTCCTTATTTTTGTTTTAATTTTATTTCGTAATTCCTATTAAATTAACTATATTTTACATTTTTTCCTTTTATCGTATTAATTTTAATATATTACATACATTTATCTCATTCGCTATTTGCATTTTTTTTACAAAAATATAACTAAAAAGAAATTATTTCGATATTTTATAAACAAAATACATATGGTAAACTATTTACAAATTAAATTAAAACTAAAAAAATGCGAAACAGTTTTAATTGCTTGGAGCAGTTTAAATCACATAAAACGTTGAAAAACTTGGCAAATATATTTTTTGAAATAAAATTAGAATAGAAAGTATAAATTTATAAAAAAATAATTAATATTAAGATTTAATTTTTTATATAAAAAAAAGAAAATTAAGTAATATCAAATGAGACGGAGAAATGAATTCAAATTAAATCAAAATTAAAAGATAGAAAGATACAAAAGAACGAACTTACATGCTAGTGACTAAGAAAATATTTCATTATACATCAGTTTCTTGTTCGTTTACAAATTATTTTTACAACTTATTTCTTTATACAATTACACAATTCATACAATTTAACTAGTGTGTGTGTGGGGGGTTCTTGATCGAGCGGAATTGTTTTACATTTTTAAAATGGCAACTTTGTAACAATTTGCAGGACTCAATGGTCCTTCAGTGATCTCGGTGAGTGGCAGTTTTATTCTTCTCCGTTTATTTGATATTTACAGCTCCGTTGTAGTTTCCACTTCTGATCGATCCAAATCGTTGAGGTAGGAGAATCCCATTTGGCCATAGTCACGCTTACCGAAGGTGACATTGTCGTTGGTCGCACTAATGTGACTTAAATCGCCATTGGACCTAATATGAGAAGAATATTAAATGGTTTAGTAAATGTCGATATATAGGGCTGAATTTATAGGTATAAGTAGCATAATACGTTAGTATCACTCGTATCCGAAATAATTTGTGTCTTCGAAATAAGCTTCGTATAAGAAATGATTACACGTTGATGACTTGTGCCTATAGTACCCGGTATCACGACAAATATAAGTTCCTGGAAAGTGAGGACCATATCACATTGACTCCGACAAACAAGGTCCTCAAAACGTCAGATTCTTTCAACTGGTGAATGCATTCATTCAGACTAAGTAAGTAAGTGAGTTCCAATCTACTACAACGCGTAACACAATTAAGAAAGACCGCCCGGAAATGAGTTTGAAAGGTGTAGGTCATGTCGTGGAAGCCTTTCATTGATCGATTTATTCACGTAGATATGTACGACAAGAGTAAAGAAAGTAACCATTATTCAGTGCTGCTGGTTTCGGATGAGAATAAGCTAAAAAGACGGAGGGAGTGCAATTTCAGCCGCCTAAACCACATAATAAATGAAGGTATGGCTCAAAGTCAGGATACCCAATTCGATACCAAAAATTCCAGGATTCGCACCACATCGTGTGTGTTAGGCTGCCTTCAAACTCTAAGGCAGCTTAACAGGGTGTGGAATGTAGAAAGTATGAATATAATAGCTAATATAACTCTCGAATGTATTAAGAAACATCTGAAAAATGCTTTCGACAATAATTTTGTTCTTGTTCCTCATGGTTACCAACAACACCATACGGAGGGCATTTGATAGTATTAGCGGACAGCTGATGTGGCTTGTCTTACATTTTTCTTGCACAAATTGGTACTGTACATAGTTCATAGTGAAAATAGTCCCCAGCATGGTGGTTACTCCAAAGAGTAGGCCCTTAAGCCGACCGACATTCAAATATATTAGTGACTACAAGCAAGTTACTCTTTCGTTATTTGAGGCCACTTTTGAATATTCTTTAAATAGCTGCGTGAATGAATAGTCTTAGTACACATATATGTACATACATACCTTCTGATCAAAAAGTACCCGAAATTTCCCATTCAAACAAACCGCGCTTGAGATATTGTCAAAAGTTTTTTTTTTTAAGGTTGGTACATCTGTCATCTTGCGCTCAAATATCTGTTTCAGCGCCATTTATCGGGAGTTTGTGCGTGATAGCTTTGTAAACAAGTTAGTGTTTGCTGTGTTCTGCGAATTTGCTGAATTTGTTGCAGAAACCGCATCGCATTGATGTCGCTAAAGAAATGCTTTCTGTTATCGATGCCATCATTACCGGTGACGAGACATGGGTCTATGAATATGACATCGAAACTAACCAACAATCATCGGAATGGCACTTCTCAGACGAACCAAAATCCAAAAAACCACGACAGAGACGATCGAAAATCAAGGCTTTGTTGACCGTGTTCTTTGATTGCCGTGGTGTGGTTCACTCCGAATTTCTTCCGCCAGGCCAGGTAGTAAATAAGGAGTATTACGTGAGCGTATTGAGGCCAGAAATGTTTCTTCACCACGACAACGCACCGGCTCACACATCTCATCTTTCCTATGAAATATTTGAAAGACTGAGAGAGACAGTGGCGAAACACTGGTCAGATATCCAGATGGAGTTACAAGCTGTGGTTTGCCATTTTCTTTATCCCATTTGGCCCTTCAAAAGAGAGCTGGTCCATAGCAGAAACATAGTGGAACCCTGAGCTACGAATGGCGATTTAAGTAGCTCAACCCATGATTTACCTCTCAGTCAGAGGTAAATCCAATCTTATTAAAAAAAGGTGGAAAACCTGTTAGATTCGGTAACCTTTCAAGTGATATTAGGGAGCGCACCAAGTATGTTTGTTTCAGCTTTACGTATATGATTCACTTCTAAAATTGTTTGTAAGAACAAACAAAGCATACATTTACCCCTGCTGTGTTACGTTATGTTAACGTCCAACGACTATATTGGCTCAGTCTTATCAGGAGGATGGACTACAAACTTCTATCCAAGAGATTCTGTGAATTTCAGCTCCAAGTTTCGAGACTATAGGAAGACGGAACTTGCCGATGCAAGGATGTTTGGCTTAGCGATTCGGATGAAACGTGGCCGGAATCTACAAGAACGGACGTTAGCAGTGTATTAGACAGAGATTCTGCACGGGTCAGATGCCCGATAAGTACATAGTTAAGTTATTGTACCCACTGCTGAGGAGGTACCAATATAAGGTTGGTAGGGACATTCTTCACGATTTTGAAATCAAACCCTGACTGGAGAGAAATGCATTTGTTTTTGTACTGTTTTCCATACTCCTACTATGTTTTCTCAGTATTCGACAAAGAACTTATAAGGAGGACTACAAGCAGTCTATCGGGTTTGTTTATTCTTTGGTTCAGGCTGAGATCCACCCTGGACAGTAGTGCCATCTAAGCCAGTGAGTAGATAGCCTCCCCACTTTTCTCATCCGATATATGAGCTCGCATTAAATATAGCGCCAAAAAAGCGGCCTAAAATTAAGGCTTGCTATCTAATTTTCTTAAATTTCAACAGAAAGTCGGGTCCATATAACAATGAATTAGAATTAAATCAAACTCACCTTTGAAATAGTGGATTAGCGATTGGGATATCCGCATAACCCCTATGATTATTTCTTCCCAGTGTGTTCGTCATCAGCTCTCCTTGTCCATCATTCGGTGTGTTCTGTCCACTGCCGAAAGTATTCCCCCGTCTTCCCAATGTACTATAAGCATTATTTGGCATATTAGCCAAATTGTTTCTGCTAATCGTATCCAACTTGTAGCCCCCATTCTGATAATGATTCGTATTCTGCTTGATCCTGCCAAGCGTTAGTGTCCCCGGTAGGGTACCATTTGACGCCAATGGATTGGCATTATTTCTATTCATTTCCAGAGTACGATTAAACGTATTCTGTCTGTTATTCATATTGTTATTAACATTGTTATTATTATTATTGTTTCGACGCAGGGTCGCCGTAGTGGCAGTAGTAGCCTCTGAATGCGACGGACTCGACTGACCGTTTTCCTTATGTGTAATGTAACTAACACTATCCAAGCTGAATGCATGGTTTTTCGCACTGAAATCCAGCTGAAGATCATCATCACCATCTGGTGGAACTGCCATTGCCAACACTTGTGTTTCATACTCTTTGAGATTGGTAACAGCTTCACCGTTTTGCGACCCCACTATCACTGGGTCGTAGCGAGTGGGGCTCGATGGGGCTGAGTATTGACGCATGCGTTGTTTGAAGTTTTTGTATCTGAAAAGAATAAATTAGTAGGTATCTGATGTGCATCATACTATATCCACTTACTTTGACCATGAAATGCAAATGTAAATGATTCCAATCGTTCCCAGGATAAGAATAATCAGCGACACTGCAATCAGTGTGTACGGAAACACCTCGTCGTTGATCGCAATAGCGGCTTTGATCTGAAAGAGAACATGATAGAGAAGGATGTCTCAAAAAGGATTTTAATATTACCAACCTTATGCACTTGATGTCTTGCCTCAATGGGCCCAAAGATACCCTGCGCCGTGGCTCTTGCAATACCTGATGCAGCAAAATTTATCTCCGCCTGAGCTGTCGGCTCCAGCAGACTTTCACTCACTATACTGTCATTGCGTCTAAGAATCGTCTCCGTCTCCGGATCGATAATGTAAAACCAGACATCTGTCGCTGCTGGATTCTCAATAATACTTCCATTCTCGTTCAGGAACTTTCGATTGCTGAATCTTTCGATGCCGCCAATCATTCCGTTCGTCTTCTCCTCAAGGAGTTCCTCCAATTGCGTATAGTGACTGCGAATCTCGTTCGGTGTCGAATCAGAGAAGACAAGCGTCATGCGATTCAAATCGGTGATTTGATTGACAACGATTCGTGCCCTCGTCCGGTGTGATCCATCCTCCTGTCCATCATTGTCACGCGCTTCTACAAAGAAACGCATCGGGAAATTGACGTCATTGCGCAGATTTTTGGCGGTTTTTAGAATTCCTGTCGTCTCGCTCATGGTGAAGTAGCTTGTGGGCTGCAAACAAAAAAAAAAAAAAAAATTTCTCGAAATTCCCTTGGTTCTCACCAATTAAAACTTACCAATTGTGCCTCACTGATTGTGTTATCCTCCTCGTCGTAGATCTTGTATCGAATCATACCATACTTGCCCGAATCACGATCAGTGGCACGAACCTGCAAGATCGGCGAGTCAATGTCCACATCGGGTCCAACAACAGCATAGAATGAGTCCTTCTTGCCTTGCAGTCGATTAAATATGAACTCGGGTGCATTGTCATTCTCATCCTGAACGATGATCTTCACCGTAGTCATACTCTTCTGCGGGTTCACAAAGTACTTGTGCGACACCAACTTCAATTGCAGTGCATGTGATGTTTGATTTTCAAAATCCAAATGCTTGGTGAGAACAATACCACATCCGTGATCCTCTATACTCACATCGAACAGTCCACGTTCGTTGCCGTCGATAATTTCACATTTGAAGCCTGGATTCGCTTTAGCTGCTTTCTTCGAGTTGATGATTTGGATCAGCTTGATCGTTGCATTGATGCCAGTGGTTTCTGGAACCCCCGTCGTGTAGCTGTCATCACTGAATGCCAAGCCTAAACTTTCTGGACTCATGATCACTCCAGTGTCCATTTTGCCTTCCATTGTGGGGTCATCAATCGATGGATCTGTGAGCAGGTGACGCACAAACACTGGCAAGGTGGCAACTGAACTTAATTGTGGTTCACCCATGTCATAAGCTCTGATGTCGATTTGATATTCAGTGTCCTCTTCTTTTCTCAGTTCATCACGAATTCTTACTGTTCCCGTGTCGGGATCAACTTGGAAGTATTTAAGCGCCTTGCCGCGCCCAACCATCTCATAGCGAACCACATTTCCCGGTGAAGATCCATCACCATCGATCGCTGCCATTGTGTCAATTATTGTGCCAATCGGTTGATCATCATTAACTGTCTTCGGTTCCGGAACCGAAACAAACACTGGCGGGATATCATTACGATCATCCACATCGACGATGATCTTGATCGTGTCTCCCGGTCCGACCCCATCATTTTCAATGGTTCCCACTATCAACTCATGCTGCTTCTCCTTCTCAAAGTCCAACCCCTTTGTCGTCTTAATCTGTCCCGTCCGAGGATCGACTTTAAAAAGATCGGCTGATCCCTTCCTCAGAGTGTACGTGATTTCCTGCACAGTGTCAGGATCAATCGCTTGAACTGTCGCTATCAAGAGATCTGGAACATTTTCCGGCACTCGTACGTCAACACGTGAATCAGTGAACTTTGGCACCTCATCAGGGATATCACGCACCAACACCGTGACACTTGCAGTGCCCAGGCGAGCGTCTGGCGCACCATCCTTTGCTGTAATCACAAACTTGTACTCCGTTTGACGCTCATAGTCCAGCTTGCTACTGGTTCGTATCTCACCAGTCGATGGGTTGATCGTGAACGGAATGTCCGTTGGAATGGAATAGGTTACTTCAGCGTTGATGCCTTCATCGGCATCCGTTGCATGTATAATGCCAACAAAAACTCCAGCCTTGCCCTCCTCAACATTGAATACATACGGCAACGTTGACTCATCGAACTCGGGATTCTTGTCATTGATGTCTGTCACCTTGACATTCACTGTCGCACTGCTTGACAGTCCACCATTATCATCGGCCTTAATTATCAACTGGTACCGCGTCAGGCTTTCACGATCCAATTTTCGAATCACCACAATCACTCCATTCTCTTGGCCAACGGCAAACTGTCGCAGATCATTGCCCGAAACAATCGAATAAGTGACAGGATCATTCTCTGGATCCTCTGCCTTTACCACTGTCACCGTCGAGTTGATCTCAGCACCTTCACTCACCTGCACCTCATAGACAGGCTTCAGGAATCGCGGTGGTTTCGTGTTGGGTCCTGGTGTCACTGAAACCTCTACAATCGCCTGTGAACTCAATCCGCCAATGTCGGCCGCTTGCACTGTAATACTGTATTGCTCGCCGGCCATAAGCCTACCGCGTGTCTCTATCTCTCCCGTTTGCTCGTCGATGGCAAATTTATTGATTCCATTGTTGGAGACATGATAAATCGAATACGTGATCACTGCATTCTCACCCTCGTCATTGTCTGTCGCTATGACCTGTGTCACCAGACGTTTCCCATCGCCGGCGGTTATCGCGATCGGGGCGACCATCGCCAGCTTGGGAGCGTTATCGTTGACGTCCTTTAAATGCACAGTCAGACTTAATGGTGCACTGGCGGCATTCGTTTTCGGTTCACGGGCAACAACCTGAAATTTGAATTTCCCCGGATTCGGGGGATCGCGATCGAGCGCCTCCTCGTTAACAATCAAAATACCATCTTTGGTCACATCGAATGATGGTGTCGTCAGTTCGTAGATATACGCTGGTTTCGGATCATCCTCACCGAGATCGGCATCGGATGTTTGGAAGGAAATTGCTTTGCCATTGGCATCCAACACTCTGGTGCCGATTGGCGAGTTCTCATCCACGAAACCTTCGATATCGGATGCGGAGATAATCGGTGGATTGGCATCCACTGGCTTCACCGTAATTGTCAGTTTAGCGGTGGTGAAACGCTTTGCTTCCGATACCTCTTCGGCTTTAACGATGATGTCATATTTCTTGGCCGTGGACGTATCGACTGCTTTTATTTGTTTCAAGACACCTGTCTGTTCATCGATTTCAAAATAGTCACCGTAATTACCGGGCATTCCACTGGAGAAGGTGTACCGAATGGGGGAGCTTATCGAATCGAGATCTACCGCTTGGACGCGTTCTGGCGATACACTAAGGACACCTTGCAGGGAACCCGCTGGAACAGATGCTGAATATTCCGGATTAATACAGGCACCATCGAGTAGAACACATCCACGATATATGAACGAAGGATCTAGGTCATCCGAATCGGCAATGTTCACTGTGAGGGTGGTAGTTGATGAGAGACGCTCGGTAACGTTGCGGGCACGATCCTGAAAAAAAAGAAAAATAACACATTAGACTTGGAAACTTAAAAAATGCTTTAGTGTGTATCTATCACTGATTGCGATCTACATCTGTGCAGTTCGCAGAGATACACTGTAACAAGTTTCGCGGTCTCTGCTTGCTTGGTCTTATCCGATTCAAAGTTAAGAGTTGGATGTGTTGTAAATTTATCTCTCGGAAATTATGAGATGCTGGATGCTTTCCAGAGATTGTGTACTATATTCATGATTTTGCGCGTATCTATAAGCGGCGCGTATATAATTTGTATTTTTGTAGGCAATTCAGTATCTGATTGATGTGGAGTTTGCACAAGTTGGTAGATTTTTATCGGCATTTCGAGTGTGTTTAGTGCAAATGAGGGGGAAAAACTCTTTTTTTTTTTGATTGAAGTGAGTTGATTGGATGAAAACTTTGCGTCCGGGCAACAATTTATCCATGGGAGCCAAACAATTTGTTGGAATTTTATCTACGCTCGTAAAAGTTGATTTTCTGGATCATGCTGAGTGTAGCAGAGAACACCATTGGGTAATGATTTCTTTGATTTGCGATAAGTTGGAGTAGTGTTGTATAAACTTGTGGATTGAGAAATATTTCTGTTTCGCATTCGTGCAGGATTGACAGAATATTTTTGTTATCTTTATCAGAGATAACTTGGTACAAGCTAACAATTGTATTAGGGAATATAGTTTTAAAGCAGCTGTTAGTGGGAAAATATATAAAATGTGGTGCAAATGATTGAGTATCAAGTTGGCATTTCTAATAAAATTTATTTCTGAAGAATTGTATAAAGAAGTAAACATTTGATCCAAGGGCAGGGAACGATCCTGTGATAGATATGGTTTTATACCTGGATGCTTTCCTCCTTGGTCAGTTTTCCAACATCACAATTTGTACATATAGGCTCTTTGCCATTTGGGTTGCAGCTAATTAAGGACAGTAAGTCATAAACAATGGAGTAAATTTTTTGTTCTAGCACCAACAGGTATGACTTTTGACATTGCCAGAGTCCGTTTCGCGACATGTAATAAGAGAAGTCAGCTTACTAATATATTTTTCTAAAAATAATCATTCTTTACATTTGGGATTCACTCATTTAAAAATGGTTGGTATGACTGATTTATTGACAAAGGGTTATTCATTTCGAGGTTGGGATTTAACATCCCTGCCTTATCTGTCAAATAAATCTGTTATTGTATCCATCACGGGTGACAGTTTAGCGCGCTCTCTGGCCCGGCGGCGTGATCGGGCCTTTTTTTTGAAAATGACTGTTACGTTGAATTCTCTGCTCTATGGTCAAATGATATCCCACTTTTTTGACGTCAGATTGAAGACATTGATATAAGCATATTTTTGCAGACAATGCCCCCAACTTTCAAGCACTTAAAAACCAACATCCGTGAAGTTATTATCACAATTTAGCCAGAAATGTGCCGAAAAGTAATCGAAAATTACCTCGCAAGTATCGAAGTTTTCAAAAACTCCCGTGGTGGTATTGTATTCCATAAATAATGGCACAGTCCAAAACTTAAAACAGTAAACAAATTTCATTGAAATTTTGAAATTACTAATCATCATACGAGTAGTATGTACGAAGAATAAACATTTGACTTCAAACCTTGGTACAGCCACAGGGACCTGTGTATATTGTGAAGCACATTGTTAAGAGTTTAGCAAGTCGGTTCACGGGTGAGAATAGCAATGACCGGCCAGTTACAAAATCGATTACCTTAATAGTAATACTGCGACTTATGATGGTCTTAATCTAATTATTTTCGTTTAAGAAAGGACAGTGTACATATTTTAGGGGACTGAATTTTATTTTGATTTATTTAATTGAATTAGTTCTTTTAAATTTTAAGGAACATTTTAACTTCTAATTGGTACACAGTTTTGTGCCTTTTTTCGTGGCCAATGAGACTTTTTAAAGAATTCGTACATAGACCAAGGAACCCTATCGGAATCCTCGCTTGTCCATCCATCCGTCTATCTGTATGTTATCTCCTTCTAGCTCTTAAGCTATAAAAGCTAAATGCATATCCTTTATATAAGTCATCTAAAATATGATGGCTCCAATACAAGTAAATGTCTCAAGAAAAACATTTTCTTTATAACATATAAGCATGTGACTTATTGTTGAAAAGACCTCTTTCGAATTAAAAATTATAATCTGTGCTAACAGTGGAGGAATGTTTTTGAAAATTGTGGGTCCGCTCCTCCCGTTCAGCTCGAAACTTTTAAATAAATTAAAATATCAAACAAAATTTTACAAAATCGGTTAAATAGGAAAATGACCATGTCTCCTTCTCATATGGCATAACAGTTAGAATTTTCAAGCATGTGCGAACGGATTCGCTCTTTACTTGATTTTTTGAGAACTTACGGACATTTTTGGTAGTAACTGTGGAGCTAAGCATTAATTATACCCTATTCAGGGTTTATTAAGTTTTATACATATTTTGTAACATAGAGAAAGAATAATGATAGGCCATCAAAAGTTATATCGATTTAGCCATGTCTGTCCGTCCGTATACCACCATTTTGTGGGCCTTAAATTTTGAGCTAGCAACATGAAACTTGGTATATAAGATTCTGGAATCCGCAGCGGTACAAGTGTAAAAATTGTTAAAAATCCACCCACAGACATGCCCATTTTTAAGAAAATGTCGTTGTTCTCATTATTTTTGCTAGAAACTGAAAAAATATTGTTTAGGTAAAATATGTAGATGTTGACATTCCCTACATTTAGTCCATGCATTATACATTACCACGCCCACGTTTTGGGGGCGATTTCTAAAAAAATAAAAACATATATTGCATTTTGCAAGTTATTTTCGGTGATGGTTAAGTCTTATTGTGAATATCTTATCAGAATCCCTGAACATCGGTTAAAAATATTGGGAGCCACGCCTATTTTCTGCTAAAGAAAAATTGTAGCAACAGTTTTGTGATCAAATTTCTTAAAAATCGTGGATATTTTGTTATAAAAATTTCTCAACTCAATTTGTGAGTTAAAAGATGGGAAATAGGGTATCATAGAATCCATTCTAGAATGATAGTAACTTTTCTGTAAATTTATTTTCGATATTTATTTCTTTTTTCAAAAATCAAAGTCTAACGCTGACGATGTTTGCCTACTTTCACATCAAATAACGAAGTTTCATCTGATGGCCCAAAATCTAGAAGCTGAGCAAACAAAGTCGGTCTTATGATAAACACAGCCAAAACCAAAACCCTGAGCACTTCTAACACCCACACTCAACTCAACATTGCAGGACAGGTAGTCGAGAAAGTAAATACCTTTCTATTCTTAGGAAGTGTGGTCTCTGCTGACCGCGCTGGCACCGAACTGGAAGACAAAAGCTGCGTTCGAAATGCTATCGAAAGTCTGGAGAAACAATATTCTCAGCTCCAACGTGGAATTAGTACTACTGTATGGGGTGCAGTACTTGGAAGGTGGATATCACTATCACACGCAAGCTGCAAACCTTCGTAAACAGATGTCTAAGAATCATCTTGGGGATCTTTTGGCCCAATTGTATCTCTAACGAACAACTTCATCTGAGAACAGGACAAGAACCTATAGACATTACTGTGCGAAGGAGAAAGTGGCAGTGGATTGGACATACTCTACGGCGCGACGAAAACTCCACTGCGAAATACGCCATGCAGTGGAATCCGCTTACCCAGGTAGGCAGATCAGCGGGACGCCCTAGGCAAACATGGCGCAGGGCAATCGAGGAGGAATCAAGCTCTTTCCGAGAAATCCGAACAAGAAGGTACGCAGGCGTTGTTGACGCCCTATGAAGTTCAAGAATTTAAACAACAAAATCTAAAAAAATAAAATATAATATGATAAAAATCTTGAAAACAAACCGGAATCTCTTAAATGCAATCCCTACTCACTGCACTGTTCTACAGAACCTCAATATGACAGAGATGTACGAGTAGTGACAGTCAGACTACATTCAACTCGGTCCATTCTCCCACAAATCCTTCAGAGATTGAGTTGAAGTGTAAAAAAATAATTTACGGGTCACACAAAAATTTTGGATATCGAAATATTTGAATTGCTATCAAAAGAAAATTCTGAAGCTGCTATTTTAAGTATAAAACCAATATTTGGTCTCATTTAGTAGGAACTTTTCACTGGATCGGTCGATATATGGATTCAGTCTGTAAAAAAGGCTAGCTGTTTAGAAAGCACAAACATGATGAAGCGCTTTTACTTTCAGTATCATAAACACATTGTCCACTGACTTAGTTAATTTCTTATTTTCGTTAAGACTGCAATGAAATTTGATTAGGCCTTCGCTTAGCTGTCGAAGAACAACCGACCATTTTTGAATATTCGGGGTAAACCTTTCTATCCCCTCATTTTGAATCAAACCAAAATTAAATTAAACACACATCCATAATCTTGCTGAACTACAGTGGACGTAACATGAGATATCTTTTGAAGTTTTTAATCCGGCTAAATATCATTAAACATATTGGAGCAGATTTGTATCTCCTACTTCAAAGGCACTTGGTTACCTTTTGCATTACTAATGCACACTTAACTTACTCATTAACAATTCTTGCCAGTTAATGTTCATTAAAATATGCAAAAATTCATCCAGAGTTCCTTTTTGTACAAAAAAATCTCAACTCTAATTGTATACAATTTTTTCCTAATACATTGCAAAAATCAGTTTTGCGCAATCCGTAATCGCAGTGATTCACATCACAGAGCCTATACAAATCGAACTAACAAGCTAAGTCCAAGTGAGGCGTTCAACTACTGTTGTAACGGAACAGGAAAATTGTGTTAATGTGCTAAATTGGACTCACGATCGACTCTCAATTAATTGTTACAACATTCAGAATGCGCTCGCTGCACACACATACTCGAAGGTGTTTTCACAACTTTCCAGTCTAAGGAAAAAAAAAAAACTGCAAGTACCTCTAGTAAATTAGACATTTAAATTACAGTTTAGACTTAAAGGTTTCGTGAGGTCCATTGCATTGCATTGCACACAGAAAAGTGTGGTAAAGCAAGTGAAATCCGTGAGATTTTAACGAAAAGCTAAACAAAAATGCAAACGAAGAAGAAATAACACCTCTTTTTTTGCTCTGTTTCCGTCTCTCTGCAGAGATTGCAGCAACACCAACGTAATTGTAATTAGACATTTACATGGTCTGTATAATGTTGGCCGACTTATAAGTCGCGTCACGGAAATGCGTCATCGACTCGAATTCGTTTCAATTGAAAGGGAAACGTGTGGGTTGGTTGGTCAATGAAACTGGTGACGAACGACAGCGACTATGGAGGTTTAACTAACAACTTTAAGGAAATCGAAAGTTTTTAAGTTGATGTTTTGGTATCGAACGGCGGGGGTGTAGATACATTGGTAAAATGTTTTGTTGTTAGTTAATTGCTTAATTGGAGTGCGTTTACATAGCTGAGGGGTTTCTAAAAGTCATTTCCGTTAGCGATTCACGCAATCGTGCATAACACTCTTTTTTTTTTTTGCGGGAAAACAGAAGATAATCCGTTAAACAGATTAAAATACTTCAATGGGAATGAGTTTGCTGCTCAACTCTTTCGTATTGAGGCTTGAAATTTTAGACCACCGATGTGTTTTTTTTAAGAGTCTGACTCTTTAGTTTAAATTGTGGGACATGTGTTTTAGAAACTCATCTGGTATGGTAGGCTTTGGTGACTTTTGTAAAAAAAAAACTGTATCGGCTTGTTCCTTAATTATTTCCGATTGAACTGTATTGAAAGGTCTAAGTGCTAGTATTGGTTCATGAAAGGTCCATCTGTCTTGGTATTTTTCTTTCAAAATTCCCTGGATCCTCATAGTGATCCATGGTAGCTAAAATTGCAAGTGTTTGTTCTAACTATTAGCTTAGTAGTAGTCTAAAAGCGAAGTGTGATATTCTTTGATAAGAAATGATCACACGTTGATGACTTTTGATTATTTTTCAGAATGTAACGTGACGACTATCCTTGATATGGCAAAGAACGTTCCCGAAACCTCTGGTGGAGTCTACTTTTAACTCAAACGCAATTAAAGGTCTTGTATCCAATAAGTCTCTTGGACATCGAATCAAAATAAAATCTAGAAACCAGTCTAAAGAAGAAAGACGATTTATATAACCAAGTAGGTGGCGCCCACAGTTTAACAACTGATATATTTCTGCAACACCAATATCTTTCGCCTTGTCACGAGTGGTATCATGTAAAAATATTACAAAATCATTGGGCTGAATTACATGTCGATCAGTAGAGCCATACCACTAAAGTGCTGTAGAAAATGTACTTGTATTCAGAGCAGAAAGTATGTCAAAGCTGTGTGACAACAACCTAAAGTTTTCATCAATACCCTCCCTGAAGAAATAAAAAAATGTGCGAGTAGATATAAAAGTAACATCTTGAATGATGATAGATCGTCATGGCATATGTTTGGCATGTTCGATCCTTGAATTCATTTAAAAATAACGAAACCATAGCAGTGATCGAAGCATATAAAGTGCGAGGGGCTGCGAACTCCCCGTCCGAGTACTACAAAGTATCGCCAACAACATCGACAGATCTTCCACGACCACTAGCTGAAACAATTTGAGGTATTAAGATCTATGTACAACGACGAGTGGAAGGAGGGAATAATTGTCAAGTTTCCAATGATAGGGAACTTAGCAGAATGCGAGACCTGAAGGGCTATTTGCGTGCTTCTGGCAATAGTTAAAAAGATGTTGTGACTTGCAAGTCAGGGTAGGCCACTGAGGAAATTTTAATGCAGGTGATGTGGATAGCGCGGTACGCCAGCGGTTCCTCGGCTCGCGATTTTCTGTTCACCTGCTCAGAATACAAAATATCGTGCCGAAGTAAAAATAGAAACAGGGACCGAGAGAAGGAAGCCACTTTACGGAAAATAAAGCAAGTATATATGGACATATGTGCTGCTTAATCGCCGTTCATTGTTGTGAGTTAAAGTAAGACCACAAAACTGCCTTTGTGGCCTTACACCGGAGTACCTTGAAAATGATTACCAGTTTCACAAAAAAACAGATTTCGTTCTCCCAAAAAAAAAAAAAAAAAAATCGCGAGTGTTCAGTCCGAATCTACGCTTGTCACGCTGTTGGTTCACGGATCAAATCCTGATGTCAAGAATCATCTATTTATTTCCCATGAAATAAATAAAAAAGTCGGTCAATTGCGAAAGCTGAGTCAACTCTACTGCGAAGGTATAACACTGGCAGTAGAGTGGTCATATGGCTGAAAATGCAACTTGATCGTGATGATGACATCAGGAGGATGGAACAAAATACTGTGAATCATGAGCAACAAGAAAAGTAAAATAAACAAGCTCCCCAGTTATCTGGACGCTACCCTTGGAGTTTACAGAAACTTAATACCATCTGAGTTTCAAACCACTACACTAAATCTTTCGTTCTCTGTCTCTCTTCTTCACAACGCCCGTGTCCTGTATTCATAACCTCTTTAGCGCGCGTAAATTACAAAAAAATAAATAAAAATATGTAAAGAGCTGTACTGGTCATGAATATATAGATATACATATGTACATAAAACATTCGCCAGCAATATGCACCCAAGTCAGACTGAAGTGTCCGTAGAAAGAAGTTCCCGAATTCGCACCACAACCTCCAGTAAAGAGGAGATTATTACCGCAATCAAAACACTGAAAACTTGACGGCATACCCGCGGAGCTTTTTCAAGCTACGCCAACAGCATCGGCAGAGCTACTGTTCCCACTTGTCGCGAGAACATGGGAAGCCAAGAGTTTTCCAGATGAGTGGAAAAAGGGAATGATTGTCAAGCTCCCTAAAAAAGGCAACCTAATGCAGTGCGAAAACTGGAGAGGTATCTGCGTGCTGCCTGCTGTGGCCAATATAATAGCTAGAATCATCCTGGAGCGAATCAAAGAACACCTTGAAGACACACTCGACGCCGAACAAGCAGGTTTCCGTTCTGGATCCTCCTGTGTCGACCACATCAACACCCTGCGGATCATCATCGAGCAATGTGTTGAATATCGATCACCACTTCACCTGTTGTTTATCGATTTTGAAAAGGCGTTTGATAGTGTCAATCGGGAATTTATTTGGCGTGCCTTGCGCAGGAGAGGCATTCCTGATAAATTAATAGCAATTATCAAGGCTACATATGATGGGTCCACATGTCACGTTTTGCACAGAGGAAGGCTGTCTGAGGAATTCGAAGTCCAAAGTGGGGTTCGGCAAGGCTGCATACTTTCACCAATATTGCGATGTGCTGAATGCGGCCTTATCAACAGGAAATGGAGGAATTCCATGGACTCTTACATCTGAACTCAAACACCTCGACTACGCCGACGATGTATGCCTACTATCTCACAGAATAATGTACCTTCACCAAATGACAGCAAATGTGGAGAGGGAAGCAGACGTCGTTGGGCTGAAAATTAACTCGGCAAAAACAAAAATGATCAGCCTAGGACCAAACTCATCAACTCATATATGCATTGCTGGACAAACGATTGAGAGAGTAGAGAGTTTCCAATACCTTGGGAGTATTGTCTCAACCGATGGCGGAACCGAACTGGATATAGCCAGCCGACTAGGTAAAGCAAAATCTGAGTTTGGGATGCTATCCATACTTTGGCGAAGTAATGCAATTAGCTTAAACACCAAGCTACGACTGTTCCGTTCCAACGTTGAATCCGTGTTGCTATATGGATGTGGTACCTGGAGAGTGACCGTCACTATCACGAGGAAACTGCAAACGTTTGTGAATATTTATTTATTTATTCTGGCCAAACCGTATCTCTAACGAGCAGCTTTATCAGAGAACGGGCCATGAACCTATAGACACAACCATACGACGACGAAAGTGGCAGTGGATCGGTCACACTCTCCGAAAGGGTGACAGGTCCATAGCTAACCAAGCGATGCAATGGAACCCGCTTACCCAGGATGGCAGGATACGCGGCGGTCCTAGGAGTACGTGGCGCAGAACAGTTGAGAAGGAAGCACGATGGCGCGTAGGCGTTTTAGAGGCCCTAGGACCCATAACGGGATACAGGACATAAGTATATGTACATAAAAGCAAAAGTGCATTCAGCAGCTTGGTGCATGGGCATAGATGACCTAAGTGGACCAAGAACCTTACTCATTAAAGTAGAGGTAAAATTGTTTGTAGATCTAGTTCAGGTACGCCACAGAAGGGGAAAGCGGAAAAATCTAATGAATGTACTCTAGTCGAAATAGGTCCTACTAAAGAGCTGCTATAAAATAATTTAAATAATAAGTGGGTTTTTGTATTTATATGTTCAGTAAACAATTTGTAGATAATACAGTGGATTGCAAGTTAAGCTCCAATTTATATTACAATACATTCACTACATGCATACCTATGTCCAGTACAACTAACCTAAGATAATATTTTATATTTATTACGAAAATAATCCCTCATCTCTTTAAGAGTCCATGAGGCAGATTCTTTAATGGCTTTAATCAAGACTAAGTGCTTATAGATACCTCTATACTCAGCTACTATAATGACAATGGCCCAACAAACAAACATCGTCTTAAGTAAGATGTATTAACATAATTTTTAAAGAATTACATTACTTCTTAAAATCAGCTCATGCACTGGGCATGCGTTTCACAATTCCTATCAAAGCCTAACAAATCGTCCAATCCGATTTACTTTGAAGAGTGTACATACAATTCCATACTAGTTACACCACGAATACGTATAATCAAAACATCTTGCATAAACAAAAAGCCAAACTAATTATTATCCGAGGTGTTAACAAAATACACACCGACAAAGGATTATTAATTATCCACTACCATTGGTCTGCAAGTATGTGCACTGAAACAGTCTACTAGCTTTTAAAAATGTGTACATGTCGCCAACTAGTCCACTCCTAATGATAGAGGTGGTATAATTACATATCCATATCTGCACAATACACGAAGCATATTCGTTAGATACTCGTATCTTACGACTCACATTTTTCACCCCGAGTTCGAGTTACAAGCTTTACTGCATTCGTATCTATAGTTTACGAAAATTAAGTTACCATGAAAGATACAAATTACTGGGCTGGTTAAATTAATCCTGATTCATGGGGCATGGAATTTAGGTGGTCACTGGTGCAGCAGAAATAGTACACAAGGCGGAGAGCGTAGAGTAATTAATGTAAGTTTTTTTTTTTTTTTTTGCTTCATGCGGTATCTTTGGAATTTACCTAAGTCATGAAAAATTACGAGAATTTATCAGAAAATATTGTGCTTTGTTTTAAGATAAAAACAAAAGAGTTGACTTAAAAACTGGTTTCTTCGTGAATGATTAGTTTAATCTTACAAAACAACAGATCACTAAGCTTCAAGGGATTTGTGTGCATAATTTTGAAAAATAAGAAGAAGAATAAAAAATAAAAAATAAATCAATTAGCTAGCTTAATTAACTTGGTAACCTTGGAGTTGTCTTACAAAGGTAGGGGTCATTTGAGTTAATTTGTTCAAGTTTAACTCACAGGAGGAAAAAAGAAAGAAACTTAGAGGCAGGAAACTTTCAAATGGTCTTCACTTTTTGACAAATGTTTGAGAATTATAATGGAAATGAAGGATCCATCACATAACATGGTTAGGGCCTATACAGACAGTTTGCCCCACACACGGATTCTAATAATGGAGAAAGTAGGACACGATCTCAACAACTTTCAATAATTTGAATCAAAGTCTTGGAAAACTGACCGCCAGCAGCCGATGTAACACTACAAATCATCCAATTCACTACATCAGTTAGACTTTCCAATATTTTCGCTGGCTTAATGTATTATTGCGAAATACACGAGTATTAATTTATTTCATTTAACATCTTAACCCGTCTGCACCGCAGGTAACATCTATTTTCTCACCTGAAGACATCTGTTTGTAATTACCCGTTTGTACACCATTCAAATTGGTGAAATGCAGTAAAACGCGTTTACGTGACACGAACCACGTTAAATGTCCAAATGGTTAAATAATTTGTTAATGTCAAGCAGTTGACAGTACAAAAATGTTTATGAATAATCATGAGACAAACGAGTACTCGTAGTAGTAGGATGCTGCGAATGTGAAATTAAATGTGCGTCCAATGTCCGATAACAATTTGACTGTCTTCATGAATGTATAGTCTAATTGGATATCCCGTACGCATTTATATACCGCGGCTTCTGTACTTTGAAAAACCATCCAGCCATCCTCATTCACATCATCCTCTCCTACTGTTTTACTATTTATAATTGCAAATTTATAATGATCAAACATAAATTATAATGTCTTCCTTTGGTTTTGACCGTTTGCCCTATATGGAAGACAATCGGACAGGCGAATACATTTCAGTGGCTCATAATATTTCTTCGAAATCTTATGGCTCCAGTGAGGCTCGTAACTTTTTAACCCGTCAAAGAAGCAATTCTTTGGCACAGCTTACAATCTATTGTTGTTCGGTTAGTAAATTCAGGAGAGTTTTTGTATATTTTTATTTACTCTCTGCTGGCAGCAGAGTACACAAACCATTTTTGGATGTGGCGAATTATAATTCAAGGAAATTTATAGACGTGCAAACGTTTTGAGGAATACTTTTACGCATTCGTTGGGTAAGTTTTTGTTTGTTTTCGGATTCAAGTGTGCAATATGAATTTTGTTTTAGTCATGTTTGGTTAAATTTAAGATGGTTTTTCAGAGGATTAGTTAATAGTTTACAAGGAATATTTAAATTATTAAACTTTGTCAATAGCTTTTACTTTTAGAAACGAATCTAATAGTCCATCAGTTTTAGGTTAAACGTACTAAAGGACCTAGTTTCTCATGTGCGCGTCAAGGTTTTTCCGTAAAAGAACAGCGAACAGTAATTAATGAATTTTCAAGTCTTGACGTGATAGCTTATTGAATGAAAATAATTGTCATTCCTGAAAGCTGAACAGATTTTCAGTCAAACTCCTAACTTAAGAACCACTAAAAGGATAAACAAACAATTCTGGAGTTCGTTGGAGATATTGTTTCTGCAACAACGACCACTTTGTGCATGGCTCCGTCGCCGACGAAATTGATTTTCTTGCAGCGCATGCTACACTTGATTTTACTTGTCTTCGCTACTCTGGCTGGAATCTAATCTGTGCATGGGTGGCTTCATTGCGATCTTCCTCCAGGTCTCCTTGCTATTTTCCGAAAATACCTTTTGTTCTGATCTACATTTTAACACGCATACTAGACTCAACGTCACTTCCGGAACGATTTTCAGAATACAGTTAGCCAATTTTACTCCCTTATGATTAGAACTCATCGCCTTTGTATCCGGGCTTCGACGCTATAGGGACTAAAGTCAAAAATGACAGCCAAGGTTTGAGCCATGTTAGCGCGAATTGCAGCTGCTGCGGAAGTATCACATGAAGACCACTTACTGAGCTGCACAGTAAGCTCTCAAAGAAGTGGAACTTGATGGAGGGCGGTAACTAGAGATGGATATTTATAACTGACACACAATACGAATTCCAATTAAGGGTTTCGGCCAGGTGATCGTCCAAAACCTATCATTTGAGTCGCGTTACGGCATAACAAGTGTTTCGCTGGAGGTATCGAATCTGGTGTTTGTACCAAGAAAAGCAATAAAAACATCCTACAAACTTGTGTAAATAAAGTTCTTAGAACGATCGTACGTACCATAAGCATGGTACGTACGTAACGAAGATATTCATCGGGATCTGGGAATACCCAGCGTCGTAGAAGAGATAACAAAATTTGCTCGTAAACACAAAGATCATGTTTACGGCCATTGTAATCGTTCAACTACTTGACGCGAACAATTCAATTCGTCGCCTGCAAAGGACAAAACCTTTTGACCTCGCGTCATAGTATACATACGACTATGCCGGTCGTGAAAACCGACTTCCATTGGAATTTAACCCGTCTAAAGCGCTACATTCTTTTTAAACGACATACGAACATCTTTTCAAAAAATCACGAGCCTCGTAAGCGAAAATAAAACTGTTGGATAAGCGTCGGCTTAGTTGTAGTACTAATCTTGAAGAGAGGTGTTTTTAGTGAGTAAAAATCTTACACTACCATAAGCACGCGCGGTCCGGCCTTATGGTGTCTTTAGAAAATTTTCCACCTGCTCTCGACAAAACAAAAAGAAGAAATCTATTTGAGAGCTTTAGGAATACTTGGTAAGCAAAATCTGCTCATGTTCCTTAGGTACTTGCAAATATTTACTGCAACTAGCTTAAACGAAAAACACTAATTGCATTTGGGACAGAGGCACAAGCTTCCATGTAACAAAATTTTGGTATATTCTGGATCGAAAATGTACTAAATGTTGTATCTTATTAAACAGCTTGCAAGTCAATACGCTGAGATGAATTATTCTCTACAGATCACCACGGGGGTAGAATAATTAGGGAAACCTTGATGTATAGCGCAGTCAGCTACTCGATGCTCCCTAAATAGAGTCTGATTAGGCTATGGGTTCAAAGAAACAGTTGACAAAAGATCTTTTTACAGTCCATTTTCAGTTGGGTGGAGTGTGGTGTCATTCCCCCAATCCGTTGGCTCCTTCTCAACATTTTGATTTCAGTATGCTCTCTGCAAAAAATTTCATACTCACTGGTAAAAATAACATGTCGACGATTCAAAGATCCTATCCGAGCCCGCAGGAATAAGGTGGAAAAAAGAAAATTTAGTATTCGAGTCACAGTCAGAGTTGAGAATCTGTGCACAACACTTTTGCAGAAATTTAAACAGCGTTGGCTACCACCCCACTTACTCGTATTCATTGCAATTACAAAAATCCTGTGAAACAAAGGATTGACAATAAATAGGAAACGCCGAGTCAAGGATATTTGATAGAAATTATGCATTCTTCTTCTTAGATTAACAGTTTCGAGATAATTGCGACGCTATTTTTCTAAGATGACACTCAATATATGTCAGATCGATCAGGCAACATAATCCCATGAACAAAATAAATGGCACTATCCATTGTCAAGTCTGTCAATAAGTGCAGTCTTAGAAGTCTTGGCAAACTTTTTCAATGCGAAACACACCTTTTGGGGTTCAAGATGCAATCCACCTAAAGGTAGACTACTTTATGAAGTCCGCATGCAATTTGGTGTTGACTTCTTTTCAACGGGCAAACCAACATATTGGCCCTCCGATACAGCAAAAACGCCTGACCTCATAGACTTCTGTATCGCAAAAGGGGTGTTTAAGAACTTTAGAAACGTCGAAAAAAGTTTTGATCTCTCTTCAGATCACTCACCAGTCGTATTGACAATAAGTGAAGAGTCTAATGAAAAAAAAAGGAGCACTTAGATTAACTATCATCTGGGACGGCTTTAGAAAGTATCGCAGAGAAAATATGGTTCTGTGTATGTCGCTTAAAATACAATACTAAATAGAAGTCGATGTCGACAGATTTATTGAAGTCTTACGTGGGACAACACTCCCTATAGGAAGCCAAATAGTCAAATAATATATCCGACGGAAATCCCGTACTTCCCAGCATAAAACTTATTCGAACCATCTATGCAAAAACCGGGAAAATCTCCAAACAACAAAAAATCGTATAAACCAATCCGCTCCTGCCAATAATATCAAAGGTTGTTGTAAAACTCCTATCAAAGCGCGTCATTGAAGAAAGACGTTTAACTCCTAACCATCAATTCGGCTCCAAAATCAAGCATTCCACAATTGACCAAGTTTATAAATTAACCAATGAAATTGAGAAAGCCCTAGAAGAGAAAAATACATGTTCTAGCGCTTTTCTTAACGAAGAAGCGCTTTTCTTGACGAAGAAGGCTTGAGAGGCCTTCGATAAGGTATGCCACGAATGATTACAGTATAAGCTAAGGTGGGTTCTTCCGAAACAGTTACACACAATTTTAGAATCCTACCTTGTGAACTGACTTTTCCATGTTAAACACGGAACCGAATACTCAGAGTTTAAGAAAATCGCTGTTGGAGTTCCACAAGGAAATGTTCTTGGTCCAGTCTTGTTCCTATTCTACACTCGAGACATACCTCAAGAAGAAGACACCGCTGTAAGCACATTAAAAAGACAGGCGAAACGTGTTTGAGAATAGATTTAGCAAGTGCTAAAACCAATATGGACGTAGGTTAGGTTAGGTTTGATGGGTTGACGTAGAGGTTGAAAGACCTACTACGCCACACTTAGATCAATGTAGATCCATTGTGATGCACATTTGCCAACAACACGCACATCTAAGTACTAACCGCGCCCGACAATGCTTGATTTCGGTGATCCGACAAGAACCGATACTGTCATCGTGGCATGGTCTTTGACAATATGGACGTATGGTATACAACTTTGGGGATGTACTAAACTGAGAAACAGCTTATGGTGGATTATGTAGGAACAATGATATCCACAGAGACTTAGGAACAGCTACCGTCGTAGACGTAACTCCGTATTCGTCTTCATGATCATTGCCAAATAATATTCCAAATTCTGGACGTGATAAATCTTGTGCCCCGACTTCAAAGAACGAAACCGTTCAATTTAGCACAATAAGGAGTAGCTGCACGTATGTCGGTGTCAGAGAGTACTTTTTCTGGAAAGCTACTTGCATAACGCGAATATTCTTTCAAACTTAAATTACAAGATAAGGTAAGGTAACTTGTAGTCAACAAGTTTTTAGTGTGTAAAAATCTCGCACTATTATGAGCGCGCGCTGCTAGTCCTCTGAAAATTTTCACCTACCCACGAAAAGAGAATCAATTTAAAACTCTCCATGGGGCGCAGACTGACCGCATATTTGACATATCTGCACTAGAAGGTTAAAGGGTTTTTCAATAGAGACATAATAATTTTTATATGTTAATACAAACACACCCTTAAACTTTTTTTATCATCTGTCAATGTCAAAACGTCAGCCAAGGCTTACATTTTTATCATGGTGAAGTTCACGAACGAGCGATGTTACTGAGTCGGTGGTCGCAACTTTAAGAGCGCTTACTCCAATTTCCGGTCGTAATAATCGTCCCACCAGACAGGCTGAGCATGCTATAGTGGATAAATTCGAGTCAACATATTCACTATTGAATGTTCCTGTGCCACCGATCGAAGTACCGAAAATATTGCAGCCGTAAGTGCTTCAGTTCAAAATGAGCCAAATCAGTCGATTTCACGCTAATTCAGGAATTGGGAATCTCTCACTCTACATTGTGGCGAATTTTGGGTAAAGATCTTGGCCTACACTCTTACAAGAAAACTGAAGCGTCTTGATAATTGGACAGCAACAAACGCACATGTGCTTCAAGAGACTCCATTCCATCCACAAAAACTGACCGTGTGGTGTGGATTTCATGCCGGCGTTGTGATTGGACCGTATTTGTTCGTCGATAAAAATGATCGCCATGTTATGGTCAATGAAGTTCGCTATCGTGCCATGTTGGAAGACTATTTTTGGCCAAAATTGGATGGACTTGACATCAGTGATATGCGGTTCCAACAAGATGGTGTCACATGCCACACAGCTGGTCAGACAATTGATCTATTGAAGGGGAAGTTCGGTAATCGTGTAATCTCGAGAAATGGTCCGGTCGAATGGCCAGGGCGGTAATGCGATTTAACGCCGATGGACTTCTTTTATGGCGTTACGTTAAGTCGTTGGTTTATGCCAACAAGCCAACAACGTTAGAGGAGCTCAGAAACAATATCGAACGCGAAAATGCCAACGTGTGGTGGAAAATTGGCGCCAAAGAATCGATCGCTGCAAACGTGCTCGCGGTGGTCACTTGAACGAGATCGAATTCCATATTTAAACCTAATATGTTATAGTACACATAGAAATAAACTTCAGCCCGATATCTCAATTATTCTGTATTTTATTTAAATACAAAAATGTTATGTCCTTATTGAAAAACCCTTTACATGCGCCTATTGTAAGATGATTATATTGGTGGACAGACTGAAGAAAGGAATAGTTGCAGAAACCTCAACTTTGTAGCAGGATAGAAAGATGATAGTATGCAACTCACTCGTTTATGCAGGATGAATATAAACGTATGGCCTCGCGTTTAGAATAAAAAGAAACATTTAGACATAGATTCATTAATGGGAGTGCCAATAAATTTTCTTATTGAATTGGTAACCAATTAATGACTTTTCAAAGGATTTTGCAATTCAATAGATAGTGTCTTTGAGGTATTGTTAGCCATTTAACATATCTCTTCATCTGTACATTCCCCGTTACTTACAAATTCGAATGGAAATTATATTCTTTCTTCTATAAGAGTTGTTTCCATCAGGCTTTATGCTGTTCATCATCGATAAAAAGAAAACTCGTTAAGCGATGTTCTTTCAAATGCTTCCCACAAAACAATGGGGTGTGTTTCAATTTAATTTACTTCAAGCCCACCCACAAAGCCATTGAACTTGGTGATGTGTAATTCTCCACTACACATTTTCGTTACACCATCATTGATCTAGTTGAAGCTCTTCTTCTGAGTCTACTATATTCCTTCATGTAATTAATTGCAATCGCAATTAAAAGATCATACAAATGATCGCCTTCATTTGCTATGGATCCCAAAGGCAAATGTGAAGTTTGTGGGGTGGTACCTCTACCATGTGCACATGGATGGATGCAAACTAAAACAGATGACTCGATTGGATGTATCCGTACGTAGATGAAACTTACTCGTACATTCAATTTATTTTCAATTTATCTTGGCCTTGGCGCATATAACGTATGATTGTGGGGAGTGAAGATGGAATGCGTGGATAATAATTAGAGTACTTTATAATTTTAGTTAGAAATTAACTACAATTTTTATTTAATAAAAAAAAATTTTGCAAAGTGCATCGCAGGGGTATATACCATTTAATGCTATTGCTTCGATTGTAATTGCTGTAAGTAAGATAAATTCTCTATCGATGTTAGTTAGTCCACCACTCCAGGGTAGGTCTTTGCAAATGAATTACATCATCAAAGGCAAATATTACTTTAATTTCATTTCAGTATCTGTAAAGAGGAACTAAATGTATTTGTCTTCTCTTCATCACTTGAAGGATTCTTTCTATTCCGCTCAATGGCCACGTTTCTGGCGCCCCGAATATTAATTAATGAACTTATCAACGAACGACGTGACAATTTGGATCAGTTTGGGAACAAATAGATGACCATGTTCAGTGCAGACTGCAGCGTCATTCCAATTTAATGAGACGATTCTTCTCCTGGCGCCTTCTGACCTTACAGTCGACTTATTTGCACAAGCATAGATAAGTCCACATTCGACGACTGACGCCATTGAAGAAGATGTCAGAAGACACTCTCTGCCAAAAAGGATGCCAGAATATATCCAGAAAGATGCAGCAAAGCAGTACCATGTCCCAGGCGGCGTTCCTCATGGCTCTATATTAGGTCCTCTACTGTGGAGTCTAATTTGCAATGTTGTCCTTATACTGTGAATCCTAAGGTCATCAACAATAGTTGGCTTCTTCTGAAGACATAGCTATTTTATCTATCTATCTAAGCTTCTGGAAATGATAGAGTACGATAGTAACGAAGCTATTAGGCTAACATTCATGGCACTACAGCTTGCAGAACAAAAAAGGGAAGTTACACTCACCAGTTTAAGAAAGTAATGGAGACCATAACAGTAATAGGCAGTAATTAAGCTGTAGTCTTGAAATGGAGACAAAATACATTGACGTGGTAAAGGCAAGCACTATAGAAGAAGATTGCTTTTGACAAGTGTTTCAGCGTCGATAAAATTGCGCACGAAATCACCCTTCGGCAAATTTAAAACTCTTGCTTTTCAATAGGAGGTTATTACTTGGATAACATTTTTTTTGGAACAACGGCAGTATATAGTTCTTTTAGATTTTCTGTATCTTACCCCATTATAGCCACGTCCGGAGTCTCTCAAGGCAGCCACCTTGGTCCTTTGATATTTATTTTTGGCAAATAATGATGTGGATTGTATCTAGAGAATCTCATCTATCTGTCTATGCCGATGATATGCAGGCACATATTTTCTCCCGCTGACTCTCGATGACTTGATTCAAACAAATTTTCTCGAGCTAAATGTCAAAAAATGTCTCCTGAAATTGTCGTTCACCACTCCATAGAGCCTATTTTATTTGTGACGAGCCTATCTCCTATGTCACTTCATTGTGTTATTTGGGTGTTATCTGTGACAGGATACTTAATTTCCGCTCCCACATTGATAACATTATAAGCAGAGACAATTCTATACTCGGCTTCGTGAAACGGTGGTCCTGTCACGAAATCTTTTTACAACCTTTTTATACCTTGAGTATGCTATCCGAGTTTGGTCACCTTATTTTGATACCCATTCCCTGTGTGCTGTCGAAGCATGTTCACCCGTTTTGCCCTGCGCGGCCTACCTTGGGTTGATAGCTATACTCGTAAATGACCACTCTATATGGATCGCTTGAAACTGATTGACATACAGTGTCTTCAAAAACGTCATAAAGTTGCCGATATACTCTTTGTTCATCAGATATTGGCTAGAAATATCGATTGTCCCTCGCTGCTTTTAATGATCTGCCTAAACACCGATCCAGATAACTTTAGGTCTGTACCCCTTTTCCGTTTTCACGGAAAACGTTGCGACGAACCAATGACCAGAATGTTATGGATGGCTAATGGCACTCTACATTACTTCCCCTTAACCCAGTGTCCATTCGATAAATGAGGTAAAGCCTTGGCAAAGAAATGCAGGGGCTGTCTACCGAATCTATGCACCGAAATCGCACAACGTCATACTATGCGACATGTACGTTTATTGTTTATGTGTTGGTGGTGCCACTAGATATGCTAGCAAAGGAGGCACAATAGAAGCTATCTGGTCAGCACAACAGCAACAAAAATATCAAATGAAATCCAATCATCACATAGAGCGACTGGCTTAAATGAACGAACGCATAAACCTGGAGCTTCCATAGATAAAATCTTTGATGGCAGCTCTGCGGGGAAGGAAGGGGAGATGATTTCAGTCGGTAAAAGTCCGGCATACTATTGAATTGGTTCATCAATTCCATTAGAAGATTTCACCTACCAAAAGCAATTTATTGCTGCTGTCCAAAACACACTTTCCCTATGAAAAGCAGCGAAATATTTAAAAAGGCCGCAACTACAAGACCCACCATTGAAGGAAAATGGATGAGAAACCCCAAGCAGAAGGCTGATCTTTGTGAAGAACACCTGTTGGCCTTCCTCATCTGACTTAATGAATAAAAATTTAGCATTTGTGGATAAAGTAGTTGACGAAGAAATACCCTATGAGAAGGCTTAAAATATCGAATAAAAAAGTGACAGGTTACGATCTTGTTACCGCGCAAATTGAAAGAACTAACGAACGTAGCCACCAATTTGGGTTTAGGAGTAAGTATATCGGCGTGATAGAGAAAGCACTCGACTGTGAACAGGTATGCTCTGCGTTATTCTTAGACGTAGCGCAAGCCTTTGACAAGGTGTAGCATAAAGGCTTGGAATTGAAACTGCATAAGGACCTACCTAGACAATACTATGAGATACTGAAATCTTATGTAGCAGACAAATTTGTTCGAGTACGCTACGGTGAAGAGCAGTCAGAACTGAAGAAAATAATGGCAGGTGTCCCACAAGGTAGTCTTCTCGGACCAACTCTGTATTTATTATAAACAAGGGATATATCACTAGACAACAACGTCATGGTAGCCACTTTTGTAGATGACACCGCAATACTTGCAGTTGACAAATGCGCAGCTACTGTCATGTTGAAGAATGCAGTCAAAAAAGTAATATTATAGGTTTGACGCAACAACTTAATGAGACAAAGTCTACCCACGTTAATTTTACAAAGAAGATGCTAGCACATCAAAGTACCTAGGAATGACCTTAGATGCCTAATTAAAGTGAAAAGAACACGTTAAAAAAAATAGCAAAAAAATTAAATATAAAACATAGAAAGCTATACTAGCTAATAGAACTTAATTCGGGGATGTCTATTAAAGAAAAATTGCATTCGACTATTGGGCTGTACAAAGAAAACAACTATTAAAATAATAAAGGGTGACCAGATAGCAATGATAGTTTTTCCAATTATTATATTTCAGCAGCTGTCAAAGCTACCAATAACATCTAGCTGCCAAAATATTCAGTAAGGTTTGCCATTTTATCGTGCATAGTTTGACGCTTCCCGAACGTGTAAAAATTATTAAAAAATATTATCGTAATTCCGGCTCAGTTGTAAATACGCAACGTGAATTTCGTCGTGAGGTCGGTCGTCATCATGGCTTCAGTGCGCATGCAATTCGTCGCACCGTGGAAAAGTTTGAGTGTGGGTACACTCTTTTGCCACCTTAAGCCACCAACCAGACAGAGATCAGTGCGAAGTGAAGAAAACATAGCCGCCGTAGCGGCCAGTATCGAAGAAGATCCAAAAATGTTGATCAGCTGAATTGGGCATCGCCAGAGAGTCAATCAGGCTTATTTTGCGGTTGGATTTGGGCCTACATCCGTGTAAGATTGTGCTGACGCGAGAATTGAAGCCGGATAACCATAGATAATGCCGTGAGTTCACTAATTGGGCGAGAGATACGGATTTTGATCAAAAAATCATCTTCTCGGACGAGGCCCATTTTTGGCTCAGCTGCTATGTCAACAAGTTAAATTGCCATTATTGGAGCGACCACAATCAACAAGTGTTTGATCAAGCATCAGTGCATCCACAAAGATTTACTGTATGGTGCGGTTTATGGCACGGTGGCATCAACGGTCCTTATTTCTTTCGAAATGGGGAAGGAGACACCGTTACCGTCAATAGTCTTCTGTATAGAGCTATGTTAACCGTCTTTCTGTGACCAGAGCTCGACAACATCGATATATCCGAGCTGTGGTTCCATTAAGATGGCGCAACATGCCATACAAGCCACACAATGCTCGAAGTGATGAAGAAGAAATTTGGTGACTGGGTCGTCTCACGGCGAGCGTTCATCAATTGACCACCACGATCATGTGACTTATTTTCTCCAGGGCTACGTCAAGTCCTCAGTCTACGCTAGCAAGCCAACCACTTTGGACGAGCTCGAGGCCAACATTCGAGATGCTATTTCCGGCATAACTCCGCACATATTAGACCGAGTCATCAAAAATTGGACCGACCGCTTGAAGCACTGACAGCGAAGCTGAGGCTGCCATTTAAATGATGTGCTATTGCATACATAATGGCATGAATGTAGCTTCAAAATAAATCCAGAATTAATTTGATATCTCACACTGAGATAGAAGTCATCCTAGATGTACACAATAACGTTCGCAGATTGCGAAGAACTAAGCCAAGCGAGCTTATGATTTAACTGTGAAGAGAAATTATTCAAAAACATAAAAGCGATTACATTTCTAAAAGAAATAAAAATCATTCGTCGGTCTTCCCTAGATAGGATATGGTAGAAAGTGTTTTTAATGCGGTTTTTTCCCACACTACCATGGGTTGAGATCTCCGTAGTGTGTTTCGATATTTCCAACAAAAAAAAAACATACAACACGCAACAAAAGCATTCTTTTATGGATACAGATTCATGCAGAATGCAAAAACTTCACCCCCAACAACACTTCTAGTCTTCCTATGTCTACCATTTCCAATCGCTTATGCATCATTCTAATCTATTGATACTGATCAGCAGCAAATTTTCATTCTCAGTATCTAATGGATTCAACCAATTAACAAATTAAACAACTTCACAAATTAGCACTATCCGTACCAGGCTGCAAATGTAGATTACACTTTCGCACTTTCAATATCTTGAATTTCGAGTCTTATCCTCTTTGTGCGAGTACGTAACGTACATCAACACCTACAGTTGAACAATTTTAACATATTCAGTGATTTCGGTTCGCTAAATGTTCGCGCGTAGTGTTACTTTACGACGCGTTGAAGTTAATGAACACTTTGCTTAGAAAACATTTTTATTGGCACAATAATTGGTAAAATTGTTGGTTCATTAGAGTCATGTTTTCTTTATCAAATAGTTGGAGTGTTCATGTGGTCCCTTGAGGCGATTTGGAACTGACCAGCATACTATGTATGATGTTAGACTAATGTCTTAAATTCCTGTTCGTCCTCAAGTGGGTGCTTTGAGGAACTAGTTTTACTCTGTTGAATTGAATTTGAATTTTTAAAAATTTATCGATAATGAAACGAACACGGACAACCAATAGACGAGAGACAGACCTTTGGTCAGATTTAGTTTGCTTTAGTTAATCGTCGATTAAGTGAAATTACTTCGAGTAGCTTGTTGGGTGTTCGTTGAAATAAATAAAATAATTGTAGGTTCACAGGAGGGTTATGAGAGCTCGGCTTTAATTGTGGAACAGATTAGTAGACTTGAAGTTAAGAAAATATTGGTGAACTAGATTCTAGGGGAACTTGTGCGAGTTGGAACCTCGCTAAAGAGGGGTCTATCGAGTTGTTCACTTATAAAGATAGCGTAAAACACCTCAAGAAAGAGACTAGATTTACAAAAAAGAATTCGTGGCCTGACCTTTCCAAAACATCAACGCTGATATATTCTATTGAAAGAATAGATAGAAGCTGGACGATTGGCATGAAAAGATTCCATCGACCATCCACTTTCTTTGATGTGTGATATTGTGAGCAATGACAAAGTTTACTTCTTTCAACCCACTGATGATATAAGTTAAGAGAAAAGTAGGTACACACATAGAAGGGAAGAGATACTTTAAGTAATGACAATGTCTTGAAAGAAATATTGTGGAAGGACTCAAGTATTCCTAGCTACTCGTAAATTAAGAGAAAAGGAGGTACCTGAACTGAAAGTATTTACAAATTGTTGGAAGTCGCGATGGAAACCTAATTTCTGGGATGCATAGTATTAGAGAGAAAGCAACATTTAAAAGGCAAACAAAAAGAGTCCAAAATTGGACATACGAGTATGTAGCAATGGAACAAACCACAACAGCACTAATTTCACCAACGTGCGATTCAAGTTCCGAAAACTGAATTCAATTCCAAAAGATGTGTGAGCCTATCTGAAAAATGAATGGATTTAGACTTAAAACCCTCCACACATCAAAGCGAACATGAATACCAACATGAACGAGAACCCGTATAGTTCCTGCATTGGGTAGTCCGTGTATGCGTTCACGCTTGCGTTCGTATTTGTTTTGGTGTGTGGAAGGCCTAAGTAATCCACCAGAGACCAATAGATTACAAGCTTTACTCCTCTTTAGCGGCTCTGTATGGCTTTTAGCGTGGGAATAAGGTTTCAATTTTTAAAAAAGATCCAAACCCAATAATAAAGCCAATATCCGAAATTTCGACACATAATCTGTGGTAGGCATGATTAGGTGAAAAGTTATGTCAGGTTTACTACGTAAGTATTGTAGTTTAGAGACTCTCTCTGAAAGCCAGAGATTTTACTGAGGTTTGCATCAAGAAATCCTGCATAATTCTCAAAAAAAAGATCATGGATCCCTAGAGTGGTTCAAAAGTAATGTCATAATGTGAATTGGCTGCTATTTTGTTAGAAATGAAAAAATTTGAGCTCTGTTTTCACAAAAAGATTATTTGAAGGTGTAAAATTGATGACATTAAGTTGACAAAATGATATCGGTCAAACATTTGTGCTCGTTTTATGGCATTTGGAATTATTGCTCTCAAAACATCTGGCTCCAAATTGGTGATTTCTTCTTCAATGTTGGCTTTCAAGACTTGCAATGTTTGTGGTTTGTTTTGGTAAATGCGAGATTTTAAAAAGCCCCATAGAAAGAAGTCTGGCACCCGGAAATTGGTGTTTCAAAATCTCCATCGTTGCATGAGCTGTATGAGCGGTTGCTCCGTCCTGCTGGAACTAACAATGCTCGAGACCCAATCCAGCAATCTACAGCAAAAAAAATTCGTGTAAGATCTGTTTATAGCGCTGGCCACTTACGGTTACGGTGGTGTCGTCGGCGTTCTCAAAAAAATAAGGGCCAATCACTTATTCACTGAGGAGATGCAATGGCTTTTCGTGCATTTCATGTGGATTCTCCGTGCCCCAGAAACACAAATTTTGTTTATTCACATAACCACTTAAGTAGAAATGGGCTTCATCGCTCATTATGATTTTGGATACGAAATCATCCTCTTCTTGCACCAGGTTTAACAGGGCATGGGAGTAAGTTAACCTCACTTGACGGTCAGCAGGCTGCAATTGGTGAACGGTTTACACTTTATAAGGGAACATCTTCAGGTCTTTCACCAAAATTCGACGCAACGAACGTCTGCTGATGCCAAATTTTGTGCATCGTTGTCTCGTCGATGTCCTCTGCCACAGCAGTGATATTCTTGGCCGAACGAGCAATACGGGGCCGGCCACTTCTTGCGACATCTCTAGTGGAACTAGTTTTCGTGAGATGCTCAATTATTCGCGCACATGGAGCAGGACGACGAGGAAAGCGACGACGAAATTCACGCTGCATTAAAACAACAGACCGGAAATCGGTCAAATAAGCAGTAACAATAATTCCGCGTTCTTCAGGTGTGTATCGCTCCATTGTTTGTTGCCAACTAATTCCCTATCTGTCTACAACATAAATGTCAAAGCACAATGACATTTGACGCCATTTGCAAAAATTATGGCATATTCACATTATGACATCACTTTTGCCCCACCTTGTAGATTGCGAGGTGATAAGAAAACGAACGCTAGACAGGGCTGCCGTAACGCATGGGCGAAAGGGTTAATTCACCTCACGAATTTTATTTTAAAAAAAAAGGCAGTAGAGGGTGACAAATTATTAAGTGAATGTTTCAGCAAATAATTCCTTCGAAGTAATCAACAAGAGGGTATTTGACAAGACGTCCTTTTCCGACCACTGTTGGATATTGTCCAGTTTGCAGCTAATCAATGCGAGAAGGAGAACTTTTCGAAACCCGCTGGGGAGAAACTCTGTTTGACTATGTAGTCTGGAGTTTATTCGCAGCACTTGTGCGAGTTAGAACCTCGCTAAGGAGAGGGCTATCGATTTGTTCACTTATAAAGATATCGAAAAGCCCCTCAAGAAAGAGATTCGGTTTGCAAAGAAGAATTCGTGGAGAATAACTAACCTGACCAAAGCATCAACGTTGATATATTCTATTCAAAGAATCGCTGGAAGTTTGACGATTGCAGGGTATTCTAGCGACCACTCATTTTCTTTGATGCGTGATATTGTGAGCAATGACAAAGTTTGCTTCTCTTAAGCCACTGATGATACTGCAAAAGTCAGAAGTGGCTGTTATGTAACTGAATTAGATTTACACATGCTAACTGAAAGTGGGCTACGTTTGCATATAATTCTCGTTCACAAAGCTGTGGAAGCTAATCACATTACCTTTAAGGTCTCCCATCGTATTATTCTGAAGACAACTACTTATATATCTTCATCAGAGCTTGCGTACATAAAACCTAAAACAATGATTGCTTTACTCTAGAGTAATATGTATCTACAGTAAAAAAAAAGTAGCTACAGCATAATGAATTCGCCCTAGAAGTCTGCACAGAGTTGTACTCAACATCGATTTTTGCGACTGGATAATTCTTGAGCACAGTTTAGTAGGGGAAAACTTCAGAATGGTGTTCTCTTGCTTCTCATACCTATGGTTCCTCTATTTGGACGAATTGACGGTCTATACTAATGAAGCTTTCATTCTAGTATCATGTCAATTTTTCCTAATAGCGTTAGTGGTGAAAGTTTCAGAGCCAGCCCTTCAAAGTGCTATTTGCTAGGAAATTACCATTCCCCTGCTTCCAATTATGAGGCGGCATGATGAGTAGTAACAACATGCTTTCGCATGACTTCGGCAACGATGCAATAAACTGAAAACTGGGCTATGAACGATACCTACTTACGGAGGAAGTATACTGCAGTATCTAATGTAAAAATGAATAGGGAATGCTTAGAGTTTTACCTCCGGTATCGCTCTTCAATTCATAATAGACTATGATGATGGAACTGTTGGGAGCGACACTTAGTCATCTTTTCATTCTCAGTCATACTCGTATCGGTAAGTAACACTGAATCTGGTAGACTATATCCGGTCATTGAAAGTCTTCCAGCCTCCAGTTTCCAATTGCTTCCATCATATGTAAGTTCCATACCTACCCTACGTTAACGGATGCAATTTCTATTCTTATACTACTACTTGTTGCTACAGGGGAGTGAGTTGTTGTGCCACACCATGTTTTGAGCGGTCACTAGTTTGACCCTCCACATGTTCATATGTTGCATTCTAGATGCAGATACATATTCCATTTCATTCGAAGGACACCTTGACAAACCCATTTGATCTGGGCTCGCCCAGATCGGTTGAGCAATATATCTCTCGTTGGATGCATGAATTGATAGTCTTTGTTGATCTCTCTATTTGACATACAGGTCCACGTAGTTAAGAATGCAGCTAATTGTTACACACTTTGTGAGGTAAAATATATGAACTTTTGAATGTCGCACATTGTTAAGTGACAACTGTGACAAGTCTGACAGTAAAGCTATGATTTAATGCCCATTCAGTCATTGATTAAATCAAGAATTTATCCAGATAATCACTCATGTCATGCATTCCTCTCCTGCGGCTATACAATAATTATGTGCAAACTTAATGAGTAGCAACTACACTAGTACTGTCAGCAACAAATGCATCGATCTTTAATGTTTTTTTCAGTTCAACAAAAAGTTGGTTTTATCCGATAAACTTAGTCTTTCGCAAGAAATGATTCTGCATGCTTGCGCAAATGAAAATGTTTTTCATTTAAATTTTTGGTGGAACTACAACATCGTATAAGAAATACCACCGCCCGAAGTGCTCCCCCCCCTGACAAACTACTGTTTCGCAATATCTAGTGCAGCAATAGAGTCTTTTTTTTTGTTGACGACGCCACTGCAAAATTTCATTCAGCGGTAGTCCGTCCAAAGGAGATCATTTTCCAATAGATCGAATAACCAATGCGATAAATTATTATGCAAAAATTGGCTCCTCAATTCGTGGTGGCAGGAGTGAGATTCCAACCTCAATAGGGTACACGAGCAACATGCATTCCTCCGCGCCTGTCCCTGTCTCAAGCTATTGACAAAATTCCCTGCTGGCAATAAAACACCAACGAACATGTAGCGAAATCTTTTCGATATTCGATAGACAGACCAAGTTTGGTATTCGGAAACCTGCTCCAGAGGCTCCCAAGAACAGAAACCACCACCACCTCACCTGTGATTGAATCAGTGCAGTGTTTTCGCCTTGAGTTACCTGTACCTACCAACAGAATCCGCTATTTGCCATCGTGTGTAGCATTGAGGGTTCTCTCTATCGTTGCTGGTGGAGTTATAATTAAATTTCCTTTTTTCCAGATCGTTAATGGTAAACATTGGTGTGTAGGAAGTGGAGCTGCTGCTGCTGCTGCTGCTGCAATTCCTTATACTATCGATGCCAATTGTATTTGTAATTATGCATGTTTTCAATTATTTTTTTGTGTATTGTTTCCTCTTGCTGATAGCCAGAAATACTCGTAGTTGTTATTCTGTAGCCAGATGGCTCTGGGTACGAGTTCAAGTTTGAGGTTGTGCCAGTGCCTGGCATGGATACCATCGGGAATCACGAATTTATTTGTTAATTTCTTATCGCGGGGGGTTATCGAGAAGTTGCTATGGTATTTCTGGAGTTTCTTTTAGTGCTGTGAGACGAGGGAAAAAGTTTAGATCTTGGTGGTTAGATAGAGATCAAAATTTCTTAATTCAGGGTTAGTTTGTGGGGGATCAACAGATCGGCTAATGCGGTTCTAGTGGTAAATTGGTAAATTCGTGCAGAAGTAGGTTGGAGGTCGTAATAAAATACAAGGATTAATATTTACATATTTAATAAATTCCTTTATGGGTTATTAATGAGATTGTTATGTAAAACCTTTAAGGAGCACGATGAGTTTAGTTTGAGAGTAGATTCAAGTCCTATTAAACAGTGCATTTGTCGCATGCTCTATTTTTTGTGGTTTTTTCTTATCAATTTATTTGTAAATAAAAGGAATTGGTTCTGTTTTTTGATTATGTTTAAATTGCGAAGATAATATCGGTCAAGTGGCCGCCGCCAGAGTTAATGCATATTTGGGCTCGTTCCATAGCATTTTCCATGACTTTTCTCAAAACTTCTGGCTATAAATCCTCAACTTCTCGTCGGATATTCTCCTTTAGGGTCGCCAAGGTCTTTTAGCTTGTTAATATAGACCCGTGACTTAAAAAAAACTCAAAAGAAAGAAGTCAATTTCTAAGCTGCAAATTTTCAATTAAAAATCATCCAAATAGCGGTCGAGGTTTAGCAGAACTTGGCTATAATTTACATACGATTGGTGGTCTGCAGGTAATAGCTGATGCAGTGTTTGCACTTTGCGTGGTTATATCTTCAAGTCTTTCACCAAAATTCGTTGTAAAGACTGTCTATTGATGCCCAAGTGAGTGGCCCGTCATCTGGTTGATGTTTGAGGATCCTATTCGATATCTCCAGCTATAGCAGCAATATTCTCGACCAAAGGCAGGTCCAGTTTCGGCCGCGTCTGCTATTTTCCCGTGTTTAGCCAGTCTCCTCGAGGCAAGCGGTTAAACGCCGCAGTGTTTGTCCAGCTAGTGCCACGCGACTAAAGAATCGACGACGAAATTCACGTTGATGCAAAACCGCCGACCGATTATGTGTCAAAAACATTGACACAATTATTCCGCGTTCATTAAGAGTATAGCAAACCATGTTTTGTCTACGTGCGTTCCGTTTCTGTTTGCTTCACAAATGTCAAAGTCGCGATGACATAAGCGCCGTTTGCAATGAGAGCATCTTCTGATAGGCTGATGACTTTTGCGCCATCTTGTATTTTTATACTTTTTCATTCACAATACTGGTCGGTATTGAGATTTCGATTCCATGTTATACACCAATGCTTATTTTTGATATTCTATTTGAAACTAATGCCAACTGCAACGTCATCTAAAATCTTTTACGGGGAAATGTAAATTGTTGCTTTAAGATGCTACAGGCACTGGTGCACGGTTTTGGGATTCTCAAGGAGGATAAAAAAACAAAGTGCAGCTTAAGACTTTAAGTTTTTCAGAATGTATTCAGCTGTGGTAGAAAATGGTATATCTGACCATTAAGTGACACTCCCTTGGGCTCCAGCATAGTACAGATATGGGGAAATGAATTGATTCGAGCTACTGATTAGACCTCCATACTAGGAAAAGCAGATCCAGAAAGACTACTCATCTCTGCAATAGGGAAGATGGATGATATTACTTCAAATCAGAAGATGTATGCAAAGCAAACATTTATCGAAAAGTGCTGCGTGGATCAACAGGGACATCCTAGAGAGGTGTAAGGAAAGAGACAGGGTCTACCATCAAAAATTGATCATATTAAACTGAATACAAGTTGTTACGGAAGCAAGTAAATAAAAAAAAATATCTCAAACCAGAAACCAACATTACAAAGAAAAATTTGAACAAACGAGGGGTGACGTGTTAGAACTACGGAAACTATTCTTGGATGACACTATCAGAAAAAATTGTTCATCTGATGTAAACACGGCTGCGCTGGCAGATGAATTTGGTACGCTTTTCTCGAAACAGGCAGAGTCTATCATCCACAAGTGTAATGTAGTAACATATTGACACCAAAGTGCGAGATTGTGTAGTTCTATCTATTTTGGGGAAACAGATTATACAGAGATTGAAGGTTTGATGCATCGCGTAAACATTCGGAAAGTACCTGGGGCAGACGTTATTAGGGTCACAGACTTTAAATCGAATACAAATATCTTTGCCCCAATAATTACCAAACTAGTGCGAGATTGAGAAGTTCTATCTATTTTGGGGAAACAGATTGTAAAGATGTTGAAGGTTTGGTGCATCGCCTTAATATCCGAAAAGCACATGGTACCACAATTAGGGAATGTGATCAACCCGTTGAGTGTGTCATACTGAATCGCCTTGGAGCAGATGGTATTAGGGACACAGATCTTAAGTCGAATACCGATATCTTTGTCCCTATAATTACCAAACTAATTTACCTAATTTTCGATACATGTACGATTCCAAAAAAAAAAATAAAAAAGGGAGTTGTACGTCCAATTTATAAGGGAGAGATCAAAAACCCCACAACGAACTATCGACCAATTGCAATCTTACAGGCCATCGACAAAATCATGTAGCAAAACGTTTCGAATCGTACGAGTATATGGGAATTTGTAAAAATGCATATTTTGATCTACAGTAACCAATATGGCTTCCAAAAGGGAAAGAGCACTAACAAACTTCTTGCCAACTTTGCGAATATAATCAATACAGCCCTTAGTGCTTTTACTTTTTCTGGATTTCAATAAGGCATTCGATACCCTCGACCACACTTATGAGCGCCTTACATAAAGAATTAAAATTAGATGCAAGCTGTCGGCTTGGTTAACAAATTATCTTCCAGATAGAACCATTCGAGTTAAGATCAAGAATTGCTGTAGTGATGAACAAAAAGTTAAATGCGGAGTACCGCAAGGTTGAAAGATTAGTCCTCTAATTTTTATTTTGTACACAAATGAAATACTCAAATGTTTAATGCTTCGCTGAAGACAAGGCAATTGTTGTGTGCCGCCAGTCGTTGAAATACGCCACAAAGATGATGCAGAAGGATTTTGACGAAGCAGCAAAATGGTGCCATGTTAACAGCCTAGTACGAGTAATAAAAAAAACTAATGCACAGTCGAAGCCCGATGTATCCAGCAACACAAATTGTTTTGAACACCTTTAAATGTGCCAGTGCGTCTGACTGTGAGCAAATTGAACTCGTAGATAGTATCTAGGCATCATCATTGACTTGCATTTTCTTTGGGATCCCCACAAAATCATCTAGGTAAAGGTGCCGAATGTTAGGAAGATTTTCCACATGAATGTGGCACTGCAAGTTTCCGGACACAAATTAGTCATCAGTTTCATACAAGATGTACGTACAAGTACGACAGGAGAAGACTGATGTACATCCTGCCGAATGTATTGAATAATCATCCTCCACACTTGAGGAACATGGAGCAAATAATGTGCAAGTCAGGTGTTAACAGGGAGGGCACTCTTCCACAATTCTACTGGGCTATGCAGGGTAAAATCCACTTTCCAGGTGGGCGTCATAGAGCATTTTACGTCTTCTTAAGTCTAGTAGAAGAGAATTGGTCTTGAAGTAAAAGAAGATAAAACCAAATACACGCTTTCACTATCGGCAGTTCTGAGTTCTAAATGATTAAGCAGTACACTCCACTATGTCCGAGTATTTCTAATCCACCTTTTTTGGTGGAGAAACTCAGATTTTGTTCGGTTCTCTTCGAGGTGGCTGTTAGTTTTTGTTTCCTATTCGGGGTCACCATTTTCCGATTCTGTCGGTCAACCAGCTGTGTAATCTCGCAATATAAAGTCTGCTTAAGTATTAAGTCTGCTTAAAGAGCTACAAAAGAATATTTCCGAAATAAGTCGTACGATATGTTTTGTGTCTTCCTACTAAGAATTATCGGATACTGAAGACTTTTTAAGTGAGATTTCGAGAAATCTTTGCTTAGGCAAAGTACATGCATACTAAGAATCTACTAAGCTGCAAAATCATCAAATAACAACTTCTATTGAGATGCTCTAGAAAGCGAATGAATCGGAATGAATCAGACCATCTATTTGCATACGCCTTGACTATTATAATGATGTTTGTCTGCTATACTCGTACCACAAAATAAAAGACATATCCCAAATGTTCTAGAATGGCTTGAGGGGATTATTCGTTAATGACCAAGCCCATCAAGTTCAGTATGGAACATATAATTGCTTGTGATCGTCAAGAAAAAAGGGTCTCTTGCCAAACATAATGTATTTTCTTATCAAACACTCCACTATGTCCGAGTATTTCTAGTAATTGTGAAGTGAGATTTATGTCGGTGGTCTGGCCTCTTCCGTTTTCATTTATTTGCCCAACTCCAGCTCTCAAGAGCGACGGATGCATTGCGCGGATGCAGGAAAAAAAAAGGAAACATTTTGTTTCCATTCAAGTGTACATTTCGAAACGACGACGACGAACCAAGATAAATGGTCAGGCAGATAACTGCTGGCTGAATGCTGCTGCTATTGCTGTTTTATACGCGTGCATAAATATTTTTCATTCACATCGCGATGTAAGAGACTTTGAGTTGGTAGCAGCAATTTGCATTTCCCATACCCGAGAAGAGGCCCCCAAGAGTTTCCTCAAGAGAGATTACGAGCGAATTTTATTGATGTCGTTATGACGTTTTCCATTCAAATGTGCAAAAGACCTGTCACTTTCATCATTTGGATCATTATTCATTCCCAGTTCAAAATGATGTTCCTTTGCGAGAGAATGCCAATTTCGAGTCAATTATCGATGATGGCTTCGAAGCGTGTAATAAACAAATTTTGCAAATTACGCTCCCCGAATGGTATATTGGAGTTGAGTTATTGAAAAATTCAAAGCACCATAAATTGATGGGAGTTTAAGTGATTCTTGAGACGGGTTGTTTATTAAAGAATACAAGTTGTGGTTGTGTAATGTTTGTTGCGAGACGCGTTGAAAGATTTATATGAATATGAGTTATATACCAGTTTGCAGTTCAACTCTTTTGTTTCACATGCATAAATTGCAGTTTATACCTGCCGCCTAAATTTTAATAAACGTTGACCACATTACAACACTAACATTTGAAGTCACACTCAATGAGGCTGGGGTGGTGGATAGGATTAACCTAATTTTGTATGTCGTTTCAGTATTTTATGCATTTATCCACAATACACTTGTCACACAATTTTTGATTACATTAGTCATACCACAAGCATCACGAATCGGCACCAAAGCCCTCTCTATAGCCTTTTAACTCTACAGAGCGGCAAAGTAGTAATGGAGGAATGTCAGTGCAAAATACATAATTATCTTTGATTGATTGACTGATCATGCAATGAATAAATGGTTAACCTTTGCGAGCTTAGATTTGTTACCGCAAAAAATTGAAAAGCACGATGCAAACGGTGACTGATTTGAATTTAGATGTTAATCTTTATATATCGATGAATATGGAAAAAGCTTACCTATAATTTGCAATCAAAGTAAACTTATGTATGCTGTTATATGAGCGCTGAATCATGGTGGATGCAATGTATGAGAATGATGTGGAAGTTGACGCTTCTTCCGCTCGAGGCTGAGACATGAGACAGTCATTTGAAATAGAAATTAATATGTACATTGGAAATGCCATCTGGTTTTGTTATGCAACTAAAAAAAAAACATTTGTTCAAATACTAAACGGCCAAAGTTCAGAGCGTTTTCTTAGTGCTATTCACTCTTTGACATCCTCGGAGACAACCGAGGTTGATACAGAAAATGCAGGTGAGAAGAAGAAATTCAAAAGAGGAAACCGGCTAAGGAAGAAGACAGTTTGATACTCAGCCAATAATACAGTGTGTTATGTTACTTCGGCTAGGAATGGCTACATTTCTGAAAAGGATATTGAGCAACCAGAAGCCGTTCATCATATAGCAGGCAAGGCAGACATAAGAGCAGCGACAGCAGTACCCGTGGTGAGAGATTTAATCACCCAAAAAATATTTTAAGTCTCTTCTCTGCTGGAATCGCTGTTGGCAACTTTGCCTGAGGAGTTTGTGCAACAAGCTTAGGAACAGAGCACACCCAGGAATATCTGTGTCAAAACCGATTTCGCTTCAATACTTCCGAAATGCAATGGACACAACAATCTTGCACTTATCTATAATGAGGAGATACACTCAATGGATATTTGTAGCAGGAAGTCTGAAAGGTGGGGGCTACTAGAGTACAATAACCAGCCATACTCTTTGGTTTCAGGGCTTAAATACCTACTTCTCTTCAGATTATGCTACAGTTCGAGGTGGCCCTGAGCTCCAACCAACAGACCTTAAGATTCTTGTTAGCTGCTTTAGTTCTGTGCGCAAAGTTGGTTGATGTATCTACCATTTGCATATGTTACCGTGTATGAGGTCTGACTATTTAATGTAGTTTTCAGATTTAAAAGTAGCACTTAGGTAGACAAACATCTTAACTACCTCGAAGTTGTGGCCTTTTGATTGTTGCTTCTGATCCTTACATTGTTCTGTCGATGATATCAGTACCATCCGTATAGCCAAGTATCTATACAAATTTATGACAAACAGTGTTCTATGGGTTGACCTAGCTGTTTTGCACTATCTACTAAAAGAAGTAACTTTATGACAGGTAGTTGTTTTTCCTGCAACTTCCGCGTAGAGTCGGACACTTTGAGTTTTCAAAGTCTTGTAGAACATTTCGAAGCCTAGGCTGCGATAATTTTAGTTCGTAGGACACATGGTTTGAATGACATTCGCACTCAGAAATAATTTTCATCAACTTCCTTGTTAAGTCGGACATTAGACTTCGTATCTTCAATTATCGAAAATTTTGAAAAATTTGGCATCCATTTTGTAGAAAATTTGAAACCCTAAACTTTCAAATGTGATATTTTTTTCTATTGTAGGACTGGATTCCCCGTTTTCGAGATGTTCGCAGCTAAAACCGATGCACTGCAACCCGAAGGTACATATCAGCTCAAACAACTTTCTGTTAACACCATGGTTGATTGGATAGTTGGTTCTAGAGGGTGGGCTTTCGCTCTTTAATTAGGCCTCTACTGGGCCCATTTTGTTCCCCTCGAAGTTAGCTGTGTGGTATAGTCTATGATGTGGATCATGTGATGTTGGGGGATATGCTATTGAGATCAGGGAAGTAAAAAGACTATGATGTATAGTAATAGGGAAAGTGTTTTGATCGCCTGGTGAATTCCAATCGATGGTGAAGAGTCCCCATAATATTTGTCAAGCTTTTGTTTGGTTTGCGTGATAGTTTTTTCTCATAAAAAATAGTGTTTAATGAGCACTCGAAATTCACTTTTTTTCAATTTTAACGAAAATGCTATGTCTATATAAAATGGCTGCCACAATAAAACTATTTGACAGATCTGTCTGAAAATTTGGGTGCGTTCTTTTGAAAGACGATTCTTGACAAAAAAAAAAAAATTTAAGGTGACGACACAATTTGTGTTAATTTTCAGGGACTTATTGACCCACCCTCGTATTTGCGAAGACATTCTTCTATTATTGAAAGGTTACTGAGTTTGAAGAAAGTTACTTAAGATTGTCCTTCTACTTTTGACATCACATTTTTTTTTTTTTTTACAAAACCCCGATGAACTAATTGATTTGACACAAATAAATGTCAAGATTTAAGCACATCAAAGTAGTATTAGCATTTAAATTTTTACGACCGTTAGACTGGTTTCAAAAGAATACTGTTTTTATAGAAATAATTTGCATAGCAAGTTTTTAAAGTTATCCGTAGACTTTACGATGTTATAAATTTCAAATTTTTGTTTATGCTGAGTGAACTGATCCATTATGCATATTACGAGTACCATGAATGAAATTTTGAATGTTATGACATTCTTAATGAGAACGTGCTGAATATGTATGTTAACCTTTAAGATTAATATTTTTGCATATTTTTTTATGGATTATTTGCATGCGGCATAAAATTTTAGATTTAATATTTGGAAATTAAAATTCGACAGTTAATTTAATCTCCCAACTCCTATATGATGGAGTGTGCAGCCTCCGTGACCATAAATCATCTGTGATAACAAACTTATCAAGTTGGAATAATGTAAATTATTTTATAGCTGGCTACTGCTTTACGATCTTCATTTTTCATTACCGTATTAAAGGAATCGGATTAATGATTTTAAAAACTCATTTTTACCTTAAAGAGGGTGGGTCAATAAGTCCCTGAAAATTAACACAAATTGTGTTGTCACCTTAAATTTATTTTTTTTTGTTAAGAATCATCTTTCAAAAGAACACACCCAAATTTTCTGACAGATCTGTCAAATAGTTTTGTTGTGGCAGCCATTTTATATAGACGCCTACTAGCATTTTCGTTAAAATCGAAAAAAGTGAATTTCGAGTGCTCATTAAACACTATTTTTTGCGAGAAAAAACTATCACGCAAACCAAACAAAAGCTTGTCAAATATTATGGGGACTCTTCGCCATCGATTGGAACCATTCACCACTGGTTTACTGGTTTACTGGTTACGATGCGGTCGTTCAAGCACAAGTGACGCCGAACGTTCTGGTCGCCCAATTGAGGTCACCACACCACAAATGGTCGACAAAATCCATGGTTTGATGGACGATCGGCGAGTGAAAGTGCGCGAGAGGTTGAAGAGGCCACAAGCTTATCACATGGCTCAGTGATTTCGATTTGATAAACGCATTCGTTTGTCAACTTCAAAGGTGTGTTTGGCGATGTTCCAGAAAAATTCGGTTGAGTTTTTGCGCCGTTTCGTAACCGTGGATGAAACCTGGATTCACCACAACACACCAGAAACCAAGGAACAGTCAAAACAATGGGCTTCTCCTAGTGAATCGAAGCCGAAGAAGGCCAAGGCGGGTTTGTCAGGGACTTATTGACCCACCCAAACATTCTTGCAGTAGATACTGTTAAAGAAATGAAAGTCGCAACGCTACCAGTTAGGAATGCACTTCCTATTAAGGAAAGCTACAGATCGTCTTAGACAGATCCTCGAACTGGATTGGGTAAATTAATAAATTCCAATTTGAACAGTGAATAATGGGCCACAGGTTTCCCCCGTTTATATTGTTTTATTTTATTAGTTACTTACCGATGCGACAATTGTCAGGTAATACCGTTGAACTTTTTCATAATCCAGCGTTTTAGCAACAGTCACCTGTGGGGAAATGGAGAAAAAGAAAAAGTTTTTTTTTTAAAAAAAAGTGAGACCACAAAGAGTGTATTACAGTGACGTTCAAATGGATTTCCAATAAATCTTTCAGATGGAATATGGCATCGTTCAACCGAAGCCCGAGTGTGTGTGCAGATGGACATTCTTCATCGTCGGTCTTAATTTATCAACTCTGGGATGGGGATGGCTACTGGGTATGACAGGCCATTGGATTCTGTATCCAATGATACTATTAAGGTTGAATGGCATCCATAAATCTGTTTGGGTAATTCATTTTCATTAGGCGGACGAAAAATCGGATCTCCAAACTTGGCCAAGATTGTACGCGGCACCATAGTAGTCTCGATTGAATCGATGATTTTGGAGAGTAAGAGGGAGCAAAGGAATGACAGATGGTGGCCATGGTTAAAGTAAATAACTTCAAAGTCGTTTAATTGTGTGGATGTAGACTGCAATTGCGATGTATTCATGTTTTGCGAAGACATGAAGTTAAACGGAACTGTCACTTCTGATGATGGATGGCTTCTGGTGGCGATTATAAATCATTCGATGGATACTCTTGGAAGTCTATGCTTGACTCTGAATTGAGCAATTGCTGGATGATATAGGATCAGGATTTTATGTAGGCATGTCCTTAGTTCGTGGTACTAATGAATCTTTAATATTTAGAAGAAATATTAAATTAGATATAAAGCGATTCAGTTGAATGCTCTGTGAGGATGAATAACTGGATGCCAGGACATACACAGGTTCAAATGTCATGAGTTCGAAATAGACTTTAATGAAGCCAGAAACGGATCAAGGAAAAACTTCTGCGCAGACCTGAACTTAATAGCGAACATTCGGAATTGCGTAGAGTTTCCTTTGCTCGTCCCTTTAGACGTTGCTCGGAAAACTGACGGGAAAAGTACAACCATTAATGTGAACTTATCTTTCCCAGCGACTTTGTTAGATTAAGTACAAAAGTAGGTTCGTTCAGTGTAAGAAAAAGTTATGAAGTTTAGTACATCGTGGCGACTTAGTCCATATATTTGCGCGTCCACGTTGAATGGTGGATCTAGATTAGGTAAGGTTGAGATGGCTGTCAGCAAAAAGCCAACACACTTAGATCAGTAAGAGGTCCATTGTGATGACACATGGCTCTAGCATACTCGTTGAACCATTTGGAGCTTCTGATGAAGCGTAGAAGGTCCCTAACGTCTATTTTATTCAGATCATTTAGATCGTTGAAACTGAAGGCTCCTAAGTGAAGTTTCCTTCTTTGGGAGAGAGCTGCGCAGGTGCAAAGAAGGTGAAGAATAGTCTCCTCTTCCTCCTCGTCCATACAGCTTCTGCAGAAATCATTTGGGAGTACGCTAAGCCTTGTTGCATACTTGCCTATTAGACAGTGTCCAGTGATGACACCTATAATAGTGCTGATATGTAGTCTATTGAGAGAAGTCAAACTCATAGAGCGCATCAGATCTAGCTTAGGCCAAATCTGTTTTGTCGCTAGACAAGTTGTACCACTTGTCCCCCTAGAATTTGTCCTTTCAATAGCATCCAGGTTTAATATAAGTTTGCATGTAGCGGTAGACATACCCAGTGAACTTTTGCCTGGAAAGATAGGTATTGTTGTTCCATGTCTGGCAAGTTTATCAGCCTTATAATTCCCTGGAATATCCCTATGCCCCGGCACCCAAATTAGATGAACATTAAACTGCTCCGCCATCTCTATAAGAGACGAACGGCAGTCTAGAGCTGTTAAAGAATTTATTGAGGATGATTCCAAGGATTTGATTGTTGCTTGGCAGTCTGAAAAGATACGGATATTAACGGTCGATATCAAGTTTTTCTTTAGCCAAGACAAGACTGCCCTTATTGCCATTATCTCCACCTGGAACACGCTAGAGCGGTTTGGGAGACGAAAAGAGAGGTTTAAATTAAGCCTATTAGAGGAGACACCAGCACCCATCCCGTCGTTAGTTTTTGAACCGTCGGTATAAAAATGTAACGACTTGTTTCCGTAAAACCACCATCTTCCCAGAATGCTCTGGAAGGGATGGTAACTTGGAAGTTTTTGTCAAAATTAAACTTGGGTATGGTGTAGTTAATGTCTTGAGTTGTAGGCATGGCCATATACTTTTTTGGACCACTGTGAAGTAGCTGCCATTTGCCCGCCATAAATGTCGAGGGGTGTTAAATGAAAAGAGTCCATAGCTGCGGAAGGTGTCGTTCGTAAGCTGAACGTTGAATTTTGCTTAATAACTTCTGGTTTATCGCTTTATCCAAGGCAATCCACCAGACAAATACCCCGTACATACGAGTAAGGATCAGTCTGATGACCTAGATATAGAGCCAGTGAGTTAATCTGGGTTGTAAGCCCCATTTGTCCCCATTTGTTCCCAATTGACTGAATGACTGAACGTATGGTTTAGTTGCGATTCCAAGAAATTTTTGATTATTCCACCAGCGTTACCATGATAAAAAAAATGGTCAACTGCGAGTCCCGGCCACCCCCGGTTTTATGCTTTCTAGGTAATCCGCGGGAAAAGTGAAAGCTTTGGTCGTACTTGAAAGGGTCAAGTAAAATAAATACTTTTTGTTCCATGTCTGCCCATAGTATGGGTGGGATGTAGGAGGCGGGGTTTCAAAAACCTTTAAATCGTCTTTATTAGCCACCTAACTAATGTTGGCCTACGCCATGGGTTTTAAGCATTTTTGTTCAAAAAACTTCATCCAGCTAATATATTTATATACTTGGACTCCTTGGAAGTTCAGCTTTAATTTGATATGTCGCATGGTTACCATCACCACCAAGTTATATCTTCGTACAAAATTTTACTCTACTTCGAACGGTTCAAAAGTTACAAACGTGTGACAGACACATAGACTGACGAACAGACAAACATCGAGTTGAATCTACTTCTATGTTCCGTTTATACCACTCTGGTATGGAACACTAATAAATTGAAATCGCTTGTCATAAATTCTGTGCATGTTATACTTTTCGCGCGGATGGAAGGGGCCTACAGCTTGCCGTAGAACACACCCTAACATTTAATACTTCCAAAACAGTCTTCAATTTTTCAAAAGCTTACCAATGCACATATGGTGCTTCGGGATTAACCAACCAAGAACGATGAAAAAGCATCACAGAGGACTACACACGAACAGAAATGAGTCACTTTGAAGGGGTTGTGAATGCCTTTAGGGATATGAAACTATCAACCGACCATGCAGCAATACCTGAGTGTCTTCCGTATTAAAACTGAACCATCTGGCAAAGCTGCACTCCACTGTAAGAAGAAGAACACAATAAATAGCTCTAATCTAGACCACAGCTTGTTTGTTACTACAAGAATCTCTGCAGGAACGGCGTCTATCTAAGTTAAGGCGAGGGTAAGGTCTACGTCTTTTGCGCAACACAAGAGTCACCAAAACTTGAAAAACTTGAAAACTTCTTCAGTGAACTGGAAGAAATAGTTTACTTGGTTTTGTTTTGAAACACAAAGGAAGTGCTGGTGGGTAAGCAGGAAAGTTGAGCAGTTATTCGGCTTTTTTTTCTGTGTTGCAGGTGGGTGAAGTCTTTGGGATATAACAAGGTACTCGTACAGGTGAAGCTGAAAAGGCAATAGCAAACATCAAAGCGTCATTCCCTAGGCAGGTATATTCGGGGATAGACGATTCTGTAAGAGCAACAGGCCACTATAGTCCACTTTCTCTGCCTATGCGCTAATAGATGTAAAGTGGTCAGTCCATAATCTTGCTAGGATACCAATCCGATTTCCCAAATTACGATATACTGCCATTAACTGAAGAATGGCGATGCAAGACATCTAAGTAAACTGCTTTCTCTGTTTTTCTTTTCTCTAATTTTGCTTTAGAAAGGGCCATTCCGAAAAGTTAGGTTACGTTAGGTTAAGTAGAAGTGGCTACCAGCTGAGAGCCGACACACCAACAATAGGTCCATTGTGATACCACATTGGTTTGGGGAAAAGAATTAACCACCCGAAATGGTTTGTATCTTCGAAAGGGTGGCTGACATCAACTGTTACCAACTTCACATCACTGTATCTGCCAAACTACGAGTGACAGCGTACTAAAAATTTGACAGTTGTTAACACATTCCATTCTTGACAAGCGTGTGTAAGTTTTTGTTCTATCGACAATGGAATTCAAACGTAATAGTGTCATTGCCCTTTTTTTGGCTGGAAAATCACAACCAGTGAGCTGAATCATTTGAAAGTGAACAAAATGTTTCCATATCGCATTACAGCGAAACCGGCAGCATTGCAAAACGCTATGGAGGTTTTCCAAAAAAGACAGCAACATCGTCAACAGTGATTCGGAGTGAGAAGGCCAGAATCGAATGATATCTGAGCTAAACATATCCAGAGAACGAATGCAATACATTTTGAAAAATAAGCTCGAACTCAAGGCCTTAAGGTTCCAAAAAGTGCACGGTCTCACACCTGACCAAAAAAAAGTTAGAGTGGAAAGAGCAAAGGAGTTGATCCGCTTGCACCCATCTGACCAATTGCCAAACTTCGTCTTCTCTGATGAAGCACCATTTCCAATTGAGCAACTTGTCAACAAGCAAAATTTCGACCAAAGAATGGTCACCAGGAAGCAAGCGCCACCGTTTTTGATGGTTTGAGCGGTAGTGACTGCCGATGGTGGGTCTCCGCTCGTATTTTTGGACCGTGGCGTTAAGATAAGACGCGATGATTTATCGTGAAACTGTCTTGGAAGTTATGTTGAAGCCATGGGCAAGCAAATATTTCCGCCAAAGACCCTGGACATTCCAACAGAACTCTGCACCTTCTGGCAAAGCCCGAGCAAATCAAAAATGGCTGCAACAAAACGTTCCGCACTTCATTCCTCGACACAATGGCTATCGAATTCTCCCGATGCGAATTCATTTTTCTGTCTAGGGCATTTTGAAGACCAAGGTTGGCACTAAAAAAATACCAAAGAATGGACGCTCTCAAGTTAGCGCTTCACCGGGAATGGAAGCGTGCGATCAATTTATTAACCGTCCCAAGGAAATTGTTCGTGCCAAAGGTGGCCATATCCAAAATATTTATTAAATCCTTGAATTTCAATAAATTTCCAATATTTTTCTTTTTGGATTCAATAGAAAATATTCACAATTAAAAAAAAATGCAGCTATTTCAATTAGTGACAGATTATGTCATGTACCCCTGAAAAGGAAGTCTGTCTAGACTGTCTACCTCTAAAACTAGGCATTTATGTCTTGCACCATCAAGTAAAATAAAGCTTCTCATTTTGGTGTAAATTTTACTGGCGTTTAACTTGAATAACATCAAGGATATCAACACAGACAAGCTGTAGCCTCACTCGTTCATTACTGAATAAGCAGATTTGGATAACATCCTTAGTGGGTCTTTAGAACCGACCTATGGCCAAAATATATATTAAGAGGGTCATACTTCTTCTACTTGAATACCGCAGCACCTTCAGTCCCGATCCAAAATCGAACCAATATCCCGTCACTGACAAGGAAACATGCTTCTGGCTGCCATGTGAGTCAGCATCTACTCGTATCAAATGTGCGATTCATGTGCACTCATATTGTTTCTTTTTTTTTTGCGCACTAAGGAAGAAAAGTACATGATCTATTACTACTTTCGCTGTACAGATTCTCGTTAAACCCCTAATACGTTCTTACATTCCAACCGATGGTAATTGCTCCAAGTAGAGAGGGCTTTCAGTTGGAAATATCAAACTCTTACCATGATTACCCTTTCTAAAAGAATGGCAATTATACACAAACTTCTTAACAAATTACAAAGCCATCAAACATTTGAAAGAAAAATTGGATACCTTCCGAATGATATACGAGTATACACTGAAGCTGAAAAAAAAAAGAAGAACGCTACTCCTTACCTGTCCTTGATGAGGAAACGAAATAGCAAAAGTGTCATAGCCATCGGCGATAGTCATTTTCTCATCCTCCGTGGTGTTGGTTGTTCCTTCTACAACAAAATATTCAACAAGTCCATTAACTCCAGCATCCTTGTCGAGGGCTTGTATATTGCGAAATATCGTTGTGCCAACGGGTGTAGACTGTAAATAAAGAGAAAAAGTGCATTCATTAAACCAGAAACATAGCGAAATTCTTATGCAGCTATCGCCCGCCTGTCTCCCCGTACCCTTAACAATTGCATTTCACCCATAAATTAACCGAGTGTACCGCATTCACATAATGCCTAACTCCTTGATCCCTGTCTTTTTGTCAGCCCCAGTATATCAGTCGGTAGTCTTCACCTCGTCTTTGTTCTCTTGCTGTCGTCATTATAAATATTAATCAGTTTCTACACTTTTGCAATGTGGCACATCATCGGGAATGACTATGCAACAGCAACCAACCGTATATGCATCCTTAAGACTAAATGACAGATGCGCCGTAGTCGTCGGGATCCATGCCACGTCCCATATGGTAGCAGCAGTAGCTACTGCAAGTCATTTTGAATCTGTATTGACGTAAAATTGATCAATACGTCATGTTTGTGATGCATGATGGGGGAGAAGTGGATGATCGCGGCCTGAAATTGAAGGTTATCGTTGGTCGTCTTGATGAGATGCGACACATGTACGAGTAACATAAGCGTGTGTGTATCTGCGCAAAAGTAAATGCCTTCATAATTGCGCAAAATCAATTCTTCACCATTTTGGCCAAATATAGTAAACTAATTGGAATGTAGTGGCGTATATACTTGTATGGGACGCAGAGTATCTATAAAGCAACTCTCGCCGCGTCGACTCTGTACAAATGAGAATTCTAGACTTCTTAATATGCTGTCATGCGCATTATGGTGTTGTATTATCCCACTATGGAGTGCTTCAGGAATTCTATAATTACAATTACGTAGAAGTCACAAAAGAATGGGAACTGAGAGTGAGACTATTCGATTCAAATGGTTTCACTTGGTAGATATCTTGTAAGCAAATCCAGTACAAAAATGTGGAGGCAAGAATTTAAGGCATCCGTAAGATCATTAAAATCTGTGACTTTAAATTGCTTAGTAAAAAAAATTCTCGCAACTGTAGATCTTAAATTTTTTTTTTACAGCATGCATAGGTACCGTCAGATACTCTAACAGTCCTTCTGCATCTTTTACCTTTAGACAAGCATTATAGCACATAACGCAATCAGACTCAGAAAGTTTATGTGCTGGACTGCAAAAACCTAAGAGCATAATCATATTATACTGGACTATCTAGCGAGAGAACTCGCATCACCCTCAATAGATTACATTATCGGCAAGATCGGCAGGTGATTAAGGATTTTGACGTAACAATCTACAGAGACGGTTCAAAGATGGACTGCGGAGTCGATGCAGGTGTGTTTTCTGAGTCCTTCAACATCTCCAAATCATATAGACTTCCAGATAATGCCAGTGTTTTTCAGGCGATACTACTCGCTATCCGCAAAGCCTGTCGCCAGATCAAATTACATACATATATAACGCCAAGCTGCTATCAAAGCCATCGCCTCGGCCACTATACGAGTATCCTCTAAACTAGTGTTGAAATGCCGAAATGAGCTAACCTCGCTTGATCGACAATTCAAGGTAACCCTGATCTGGGTTCCAGGGCATAATAGTTTATGGAAACGAACTTGCTGATGAACTGGTCAGGCAAGGCTCAGCCCTCCACCGCTCACTTGCGGAATCAGTTCACGTTCTGCTGGGAGCAGTCAAATATATTTCTTATAAAAGCCAACCTCAGATGGACTACGTATATGCTAACAAACTGTGTCATATCCAGAAGGATGTGGACAAACTACAACAAAATTAAAACAACCGACTTCCTAAATAGAATGCATAACGACATCGCCAGATTAACAGCGATCACTACGGGTCACTGGCCTATAGATTGCATGTACGACGACGTCCTCAGACTTGGAATCCCGAAGTCCTCGATATAGCGATCGTTGTAGTGACCAAATTGCTTGAGGAGTTTCAGCATGACTGTAATGAAGCTATCGGGATGGTACAGGACTGGTTAGTAAGCATGGACCTAAAACTAGCAGAGGAAAAGACCGAAGTAGTGCTCATCAGCAGCATACTAGTTATGGAGACTATAAGAGTAATCGTGAGCGATCACGTTGTAGTTTCCAAACCAAAGCTGAAGTACGAGTACCTTGGCGTTACTATAGATGCAAGGTTGAATTTTAAGCAACACCTGCAACAAGCAGCTAAGAAGGCAGTTGAACAACGCCTGTAATGACAAGGATCATGCCAAAGATATTAGGGGACCCAAACAGAAGAAGAGGCTGCTCTTAGCAAGAGTTGCGACATCGATTATGCTTTACGGCTCCCAAATATGGGCAAGTGCCATGAAGTTGAAATCGTTCAGAAGGAAGACAGAAGCGGTCTACAGAATATGTAGCGCCTTTCGAACAACGTCCTATGATGCGGTATGCGTAGTTGCTGGAATGGTGCCTCTTAAAAAAGCCGAAAGGAAATATCGTGCCAACAGGACCGTGGTTTCAACAGCGACGAGTCGAAGTGACACCGAATTACCGTCAAGAAGAATGACAAGAGAGATGGAACTTTTCTGACAAAGGCAGATGGATGCAGAAATTCATCCCCAATATAGACCCTTGGATCAATAGGAAGCATGGAGAGCTGAACTTCTATCTGACGCAAATGCTTACTGGTCATGAATGTTTCAAAGCCTACCTCCATAGATTTGGACACGAAGACAACCCATATTGCCCAACGTGCATGGAAGCAGTCGAGGATGCAGAACACATCATGTTCCACTGTGCACGATATTACGATGAACGTAACTTGCTGGCGAACAGACTGGCTGTGGACTTAGCGCCAGAGAACACCATCACAGATGACGAGCACGAAAGAAGATTGGGAAGCAGTAAGCGAAACTGTGGCTACCATCATGAAGGAACAACGAAGACAGGAGCGAGACGAGTTTATAAGGCTGAAGACCCCCTCGCGATGAAATGCTTGACGGCATTGCCGCGAGGACCAGAGGTAGGAGGGGAGATGGGTTTAATGGGTGAAAATCCTACACTGTTACTGAGTATGGGCTCAGTTTCGTCTTTGAAAGATTCTCACCTCCCAACGCAAAAAAAAACCCAGGTTACATGAGGTGTGGTAACAGAACGGCACTTAGTGGTAATTGAGTTCTTGCTAATTCTTTCCTGATAAAGCAGCAATATTTTGAAATATTGGCACAGACTTGATCATTCGATAGAACTTCCAAAGATGTGCCTCCTTGTTTCACGTTAGATTGGACATTTACCAACAAAATGCTGCAAAGTAAAGGTAAATCATCTCTTGTGGTACATACGAGTAATTTAGTCTCAGAAGTTCATTCCTAAGTTTGAAGATCATCCCTATTTACCCAATGCTTTATTCATTCCTAAAATAATTATTTTGCTGCAAGTTGAGTTGGAGCTGGTTTCCTCTAGAATTGTTGTTCTTGTCTGTTCATCCTTTCGATGAGCTGGTAAAGTTCCAACTGCCAAATTCCGTCGTATTCCAATTCAATTCCAAATATGCGAGAAAGTTTTAGCCAATCATTGAAGTTTAACCACGTATAGCTTGCAGGGTGCCTGTTTTGGAAGTCGGTAGTCTAGCAAACATAACACCTTAAGCATATGAAAAGCGGAGACAATCCAGTTTCTAGTACTCACATTTAGTTAGGCGTGTTGGGCGGCAGTTGGATATTTCAGCAGTTTTTCAGTATCGCATTCCTTTCTACCACTTGCGCCGCATAGCAAAGGATAGATTCGGAAACAGCTTTGAAGAACTTTATACTTGTTACTGTGTACAATGCATTTGTTATTAAAACAATTTCTCCATGCTGTATTAGTGGCACATTTAGAACTCTTTAGTTCTTTTACTAAATGTCTCGCCACACTGAAATTTTTCGTAAGGATTCCCTTGAGTATGCTAAAATTAAAATATCATCAGCAAATATGAGGTCTTTGATCAGCAAACCCTGCATACGTTAAAGCTCCTGGAAGAAAATCAATTATATCCTCAAGAAAAAGAGGGTACATCTCTGTTTAATGCCAGTCATCGATTGAAACCACTCGAATAACACCTCACTATCCCATACCACAGATTTGGTGTTACCATAAAGATTTTCTAAAACACGTTCAAACTTTGGTGACATATACCGAATCAAAATCCGCCTTAAAGTCTAGAATGCGTAGAGTTTTTTGTTCTGCAAAAGGAAAGACTCCACAACACTCCTTAGAACAAGGACGTGGTCAACAGTGGAATGTCCTTACCTGTATTCCGCTTGAAATTCTTTAATAGACTATTGGCTTTCCAGTATCGAAGTAACCATTTTATACGATGCTTTTAGGAAGGAAATGCCTCGATAATTCTCTGGGTGTGTAGCACATTTTTTTTTGTGAATGGAAAAGATCAACGCTTCTTTCTTTAAATCATTATGGGACAACCCCATAATCCAAAATGCTGTTGAATAAGGTCGTGATTTTGATATTGAGTTTGTCTGTGCCGTACCTGTAGCCATAGAATTCAAGAGGAATCCCAACCGGTCCTGCAACTTTCCTGTCTTTTAAACACTTCAGGGCTCCTTTAACTTCCTGGGGAGTGATAGGACTATCTAAAATATTGTCCTGTATACCTCTTGCAACATATTGGAAGTTACACCTACTCACAGATGGATTCAGTAGAGTACTCGTATTGAAAGGAATATCTTCCACCATTCAATTTCCTTACAAGTTTCCAGAACTTCGATGCAGCATTACATTACTACAACCTTCGTGCCTCCAGTTTATAGTGGTTGCCTGCATAATGCCTTAAGATCACTACTGGCTTTTATGTACTCGTTTTTGAGAACGCCTTCATTTATGATAAATCTCGAAATAATCTAACCCGGGCGTGGTAGTTAACCTCGCTTTTCTGCACGCAGCATCAATCCATGGTTCTTTGCCTATTACTCTTTTGGGCGGTTATAGGATACGATGCTCTAATAGTATTTTTCAGTCTGCTGAGGTCTCATTTCTGTTTCATTTGTAGACTCTCCTCCAGTTGTCTTTTACTGGTACTACTTTGGAATTCATCCACACCAGCGTAGGAAGCAGCCTCATTATTTTATTCCCCTCGTTTTCTGTAATGATGAGCTCAAATGTGACCACAATCGGAAGGTGGTCAACAAATGGGACTTGTTTCACTTCCAGGTCAGTTAAGTCAAAAGCTATATTTGCATTTTTTTTTTTCCTAATCTTACAGTCTTTCGATAGTCGAGTGATAATAGGTCTTGAACAAATTAAAAGCTAGCTTAACGATAACTAATAAGGGAGGGTGAACTTGAGTGACCTTCCGACCATTTCAATTACCAAGTGCAGATGAAATCTTTCTTGCTCTGCAACAAAAAGGAAAGCAGGATATCATACGGCAATGGTTCCAAAACACAATGCTGTCTTCTGTCTCTCAAGCGAAACAATAACATGAAAGGTACTTATATCGTTAAAACCGAAAGACTTGTCATTCTCGGCTGATAGCCATCTTCGATGGAACGATTAAATATTCGAGGTCCTTAAACGGTGTTCGAGGTCCCTAAAGCCCAACTTTGGTCGTACTGTCAAATATAAGGGTTCGTTTATATGCCGAACGACATAATTGTGGAAAGATCTACCAGGCTCTGCATTTCCCCATCACTACAACCACATCCACTAATAATTTATTCACCTTGAGGACGTTGGAGAAAACTGTGGGCAATTATAACAAAATAAAAAATTCGTTAAGCGCGAGTTAGGCCTCGCGGACGGTGTTTCGATTTCCATTTCGAGGTTAGGATTTCACATCCCTGTCATATGTCATCTGTCAAATCCATCTGTCATCCATAGTGACAGGTAGTTAGTTCTTGCCTTACTATTTTACAATATGGATCGTTTAACCACTGCTCAACACATTCAAATTGTTGTATCTTACTACAAAAATAACAGTTTTGTGTGTATTGTGATTTAAAGACAGATTATGGCTGTCATAATCGATGAGCAATCAATTCGAAACACAATCACCAAATTGGAACAAATCGGTAGTGTTTGTGATGTTGTAAGGCCTTTGCATCATTGTAATGCGCGGTCAACTAAAAACATAGCCGCTGTGAGTGACAATTGGGCATTCCGTACAGCTCCGGTTGGCACATTTTACGCTTGGATTTGCATCAAGGTTCAATTTATAGGATAACTAAAGTCTGCTGACCAAAAAATGCGTAGAAGATTTGTCGATTGGGTGCTGGAAAGTTAACAAATTGACGCCGATTTTTAGAACAAAATTGCAGGATTTGGGGTTCTGGTATCCACCACGGGTGAGTTTTTTTTTTTTGAAAATGACCACCACTGTTATGGTGAATTCTTTGCGCTATGGTCAAATGATAACCAACTTTTTTTTGGCCTGAGATTGAGGGCACTGATGTGAGAGACATGTGATTGAAACAGGATGGGGCTACGTGCCACACAACACAGGCAAATTTGGTTCTATTGCACGAAAAGTTTCCCGGCCGTTTAATTTCGAGATTTGCCGTCATCAATTGGCCACCAAGATCGTGTAATCTGACCCTGTTGGACTTCCTTTTGTGGGGCTGTGCTAAAGATTGTGTACGAGTATATGCAGATAATCCCCAAACATTCCGTGAAGTTATGGCTGCAATACGGCCAGAAATGTGCTGAGAAATCATCGAAAATTACCATTCACAAGAATTGGGTTTTGCAAAAATTCTCGTGGTCCAAACTTTTAAACAGTAAACAAATTCCATTGAAATATTTATTTTTATTTTATTTTAAATTGAAATCCTAAAGCACAAAACGAATAACTTTCTCCCTACACCATACGGATACCAACAGAAAGAAAATAAAATTATGCCACTACGATCAACGTAGTTTGCTTAAATTTATTCAAAGGACGTAATCGAACTCTGGCCGAAGGAACGATAGCAGCAACAGATGGCTCTGAGCAACCGCTGTTAGATAAACAATACAAACAAAACCAGCCTTCCATGACTAGATAACAGTAAGTGTGCGCTTGGAGAAAAGTTGACTAGCGACTTGGCCAACTAAACGTTAATCATGTGCGGAAATCGGTATGTGGAAATGTTGGTATTATCGATGTCTTCAAGCAACCATTCAACCATTCTCCATCCGTACACCAAAAATGTTGCAATATGGGTTGTTCGTCGATCTTTACAATTCGTGATGAAGATGTCATTTCTCCAAACACATCATTCGAGCGGAACCTGTGAACCTATATTCAGTAAACGACTTTACATTTAAATTCATGAACCATTCATATTGCTTGGTTGCCTTGATTTATAACTGCGTGGCAGTATCAAATCAGTGAAGCCATACGAGCATTGTCTACTCAGTTTACCACCAAACAATTAGCCACAACAGTGAGACTCGTTGTCTTAAGAATTCCTAATTCTTTCAGCAGGTCTAGGTACATACATCGTTGTTGTCGTCGCCAAGACTGAGAATATGTGTACTCTATATGCTCGTACATTTTATACTAACTGCGTTCACATGATCAGTTTAACCACATCGCCGCGTTGGTGGTATAAGACCTTGAAGTACGAGTATCTTATTAAATAGACCCCCAAGCGAACTCTTTGGTAGGTTGGTCACTCTTTGGAAACAGGTCCCCAGAGAATGCTGTGACAGCGAACAAGTCTAATTTTTTTTTGTTTGTCAAATGAAGTGCAAGCGCGCACAGTGTGCATTATGAATGAAGTTTTGCGTAACTCGAATAAAGGAAAACTTGAATAGTAATGACACACCGATTTGACAGGTACACACATATGGTAGTATGGTTTCTTGAGAACATGTTCAGTTAGCATCCACTTAGAGATACAAATTGCTAAAAGCAACATTTGTGCACTAAAAATCAGTTAACATAAAATTGTAAGCCACTTGCGTAATGACTGATTTCTATTTAATTCCAACATGGGTTGTGCATATTTAAGAAGTAAGATAGGTTCAACTTCTTGAAGTACATATGTACTCGTATTTGCAACAAGTATAAGGTGACCAGATAAGAATGATAGGAACAGAAATTTAAATAAAACAACAACGGTGTGAGATATCAGATTGATTCTGACTTTATTTTGAAGCTACATTCATGCCATTATGTATGGAATAGCACATCATTTAAATGGCCACCTTGACTTCGCTGGCAGTACTTCAAGCGGTCGGGGCAATATGTGCGGCTTTATGCCGGAAATAGCGTCTCGAATGTTGGCCTCGAGCTCGTCCAAAGTGGTTGGCTTATTAGCGTAGACTAAGGACTTAACGTAGCCCCAGAGAAAATAATCGAGGGGCGTCAAGTCGCATGATCGCGGCGGTCAATTGATGAACGCTCGACGTTGGCATGTAGCGCCGTTTTGTTGGAATCACAGCTCGGATATATCGATGTTGTCGAGCTCTGGCTACGGAACGTCGGTTAACATCGTTCTATATCGAGGACCATTGACGGTAACAGTGTCTCCTTCCTCATTTCGAGAGAAATAAGGTCCGATGATGCCGCCGTGCCATAAACCGCATCAAACAGTCAATCTTTGTGAATTGTGGTCGCTCCAATGACGGCAATTTTGCTTGTTGACGTAGCCGTTGAGCCAAAAATGGGCCTCGTCCGGGAACCAACATTTCCAGCACCCAATTAGCGAACTCACGGCGTTGTTTATGGTCGTCCGGCTTCAATTCTTGCGTCAGCACAATCTTATACGGATGTAGGCCCAAATCCAACCGCATAATAAGAATGATTGAATCTCTGGCCGCTACGGCGGCTATGTTTTCTTCACTTCGCATCGATCTCTATATGGTTGGTGGCTTAAGTTCAAAAAGAGTGTACTCACGCTCAAACTTTTCCACGGTGCGACGAATTGCCTGCCAATGAAGCCATGATGGCGACCGACCTCACGACGAAATTTACAACTGAGCCGGAATTTCGATAATATTTTTTAATAATTTCCACACGTTCGGGAAGCATCAAACGATGCATGATGAAATGGCAAACCTTACTGAATATTTTGACAGCTGGATGTCATTGGTAACTTTGACAGCTGCTGAAACATAATAATTGGAAAATCTATCACTGCTATCTGGTCACCCTTTATATTATGTGAATAAGCAAGCTTTAGACTTGTAATGTGTCTTAAAGGGTAGAGAGCAATCTATCAAGACACAAGCATCGACACCTTATGCACTGCCTACCAACTCTTACTCTCACTTCCACGCAGTGAACCCCGGGTGCCGAGTACCTGGGCGAATGAAGGGGTCAAACAAACGAGAAGAGGAAGAAAAGTGTTCCACTAAGTAATCCTTTATTGGACCCAGGCGGCAGCGGAAAAATTCTTTAGATGAAATCAACTGTGGTGTTTATAGTTCCAGTAAGGTTGATCTACTTTGACATATTTGGAGACCAGGTCTATAAGGAAAAATCTTGAAAATTGCGTCAGGGTTCTTCCAAGAAGAGGTGGTGGTGGAAGAGATTTCAAGAGATCAACGGCAGCGCTCACATCTCAGTAGTGGGCTATTACCAAGAAAATGGCCCTCCAGGTTGGAGGTTATGCGTCAGGGTAACTCACTACAATGGACAAAATTAGTAGTTACGAAACAACTAAAAGACTCTAATATGGGTGGATCAACTGTTAACGATCCCAGCAAACGAAATAAGGACAACGACCTTCGGATCTGCACGGAATATTCCTTAAAAGACCGCATGTAGAGGAACAACTTCTATAAAGCTATTACAATTAGCTATCCAGAGCGATGGGATGGGACAGGCAAAAGGAGGATGAAAAACTGTGACATTTAATATGGTGATGGTTACAGAGAACAGAAGCAGCGCTTATTTGGATGCGGATTTGTCATAGGCAGCAAACTTAGGCAAGAAGTCTTAAACTTCCGACACGTAAGCAAGCGACTTATGACAATTCGCATGAAGGCTAAATTCGCGAAGCACCATAGAGGACAAGGACGAGGCCACCAAAGGGTATTTCTAAGAGATCCTTGACAAAACTTATGAGCAGTGTCGTAGATATGACGTCGATATAGAAAAGGAGGATGTCTTTGGTCAGTTGGTAAATATAGCCTACACGACACCACATTCAGAAAAGGACTTAGGTTAATTGACTTTGCAGCGGGGCCCATAGCAAGCTGAGGGTCTTATATAAAGTCACCTTAGTTGTCCGTGAGAGTGTTTGGTTACTCAGTTGTCTTCTTACCCTGTTCTGGAAATGCATGGATATGAGAGGTGTGATACCCATTAACTCTACAGGCATGGATATCTTCTCTGGAAAATTTGATTAAGTCTTAGTAAACCTCAGTGAATCAAGCCGAGATGGTGGCCCTACTGTACCCACAGGGTTATTTATGAAAGAGTCAGGTAGCCGGGAAAAAATATCTCGAGAGACTGCACAATCAAGCAGTGATTAGTCCCAAGGAGCGGACGGAAATTAACACACTACTGGTGATGAATCGAATATGCAACTCAAAATTCAGTGACAGTGAGGCGACACTTTGAAATCGAATAAAATAAAAAAGGCAGACGCCCTGGTAAACCTGGTGATAGCCTGGGAACTTCTGTACCTCGGATCATTTTCTATTTTAGGCGAGGAAAGGAATGGGCTAGGAATGGAGAAATGAAATCAAGTCAAAAAGGCTATTAGATTGCCAGCAGTCTTCGCAAAGATATGACAGAAGGTCTAAGCCTGAAGCGAAGAACGCTCAAATTGGTAGATGCAATTACTTTAGCTGTAATCTTAAGAATGTGGGACTTTTGGAAGGCGACACCTGCAGCTGGAGGATATAGAGACTGCGTTACATGTATTATTACCATGTCTGGCACTAGCTATGAAAGGAAGAGAAAAAAGGACAAGCAAATGCTAGCATTGACAAGAAGAGTAAAAAATATTTAGGGACACTGGAGAAATCCAGAGAGAATTTGACTAGGTGGTCTGGTTAGATAGTTCCCTAAAGAAATTTATGCTTCCTCAGTACGAAGAAACGCCATTTGGGTATAGTAGATCAAGGTAGCAGAATAATTGTGTCAATATTTTGACTTTACGAAGCCGGCATTCAATTTAATGTTGACTTCTTTTCTACGGGAAAACCGACACATTGGCTCACCGACAGAGCAAAAACTCCTGACCTCGTAGACTTCTTCATTACAAGAGGTGTAGCTAAAGATTTTACAAACGTCGAGGAAAACGTTTTGATCTTTCCTCAGATCATTCACCAGTAATCATGGCAATAAGCGAGCGTCTAATGAAAAAAGAAGGGGCCCCTAGATGAAATTAGCACCTGGAAGAAAAGTTTAAGCCATTTGATAGACAGGCGCTAACAGAAGACCTTGGTGATACAATTACGACACCTGACCACCTGACTACTTTAAAATAAGGACCGTGCCGTTGGTCAAACTTTGCCAGACAATAAAAAATGTTAAATATAACGGCCTCTGGGTATGATTTAATAACCGGACAGATCCTCAAGGAATTGCCAAATAAAGCCCTGACCAAGCTTCTGCATATTATAAATGCCGCGCTAAGATTATTATACGTTCCAAGGCAATGGAAAGTCACCGGTTATAATGGTTCCAAACCGGGAAAGCCTCCAGATGACAAAAAAAAAATCGTACAGACCGATATCGCTCCTGCGTGTATAAGGTATTAGAAAAGCTTTTTTTAAAGCACCTACAACCGGTCATGGAAGAAAGACGTTTGACGTTTCAGAACAAAGCATTCCAGGTCAGGTTTATAGAAGGTTTATAGAATAACAAATGAAATTCTACCTTGCATTCTAACAGACTATTCCGAGTTAAACATGGGATCGGAATACTCTCAATTTAAGGAAATCGTTGTCGGAGTACCGCAAGGAAGTGTTCTTGGTCCGGTCTTATTCTTACTGTACACTCGAGATATACCACAAGAAGAAGGCACTGTCGTAGCTACGTTCGCGGACAATACGGCTATATTAACAACAGATAAAACAGTCGAGTAAGCAGCAACTGTAAAGCTCCAACGAGCTTTGGACAAAATTTGCAAGTGAATAAAAGATTTGGCGCATTGCTCTCAATTAGACCAAATCCACTCACTTACAGAAAAATTAACAACCTATTTTCATTAACTCGGTACAAATACCATATGTAAATGAGGCAAAGTATCTAGGAATGACACTAGACGCGAAACTCAAATGGAAGTCGCACGTTAAAAAGGAACGCGACGGGCTTGAAAATGGATTCAGACAAATGTATTCGATACTTGGAAGACATTTAAACTGCCTTTATACAATCAAGTGCTTCAACCCGTTTGGATGTATGATGTAGAACTTCGAGATTGTACTAAACGTAGCAAGAGAGATATGCTACAATCTTTTCAAGACAAAGCGCTGAGAGTCGTTGTAAATTCCCCATGGCATATCAGAAACAATGATATCCGCAGAGACTTATAAGTAACTACCGTCAATGATGAAATAACGAACTTTGCTCGAAAACTCCGTATTCGTCTTCATGAGAGATGAGATAAATCTTGTGCGCCAACTACAAAGAATGAAACCGTTCGATCTAGCCCAATAAGGACTTACTTACTTACTTTAGGTGGCGCTACAGTCCGGGGTGGACCTGGGCCTCAACCAATACGCCTCTCCAGTTAGCGCGATCTTTGGCTAACTACCTCCAGTTGCGCACTCCAAGTTGGTTGAGGTCCCCTTCCACTTGTCCGCGCCACCTAAGGCGAGGTCTTCCTCTACTGCGTTGTCCCTCCGGGTTGGAATGGAAGACTCTTCGGGCCGGAGCGTTGGTGTCCATTCGCTCTACATGTCCTAGCCATATTAGACGACTGATGCGCACTTTTCTGACCAGGTCGATGTCGCTGTACAGCTCGTAGAGTTCCCTGTTAAATCTTCTCCTCCAGAGCTCGTCAACGCAAACGGGACCAAAAATCACTCGAAGAATTTTGCGTTCGAAAATACCAAGAAGATCTTCATCCGCTTTTGCTAGGGTCCATGCTTCTGCGCCATAGAGCAGGACAGGGATGATAAGGGTCTTATATAGAGTCTCCTTAGTGTTTCTTGACAAGGCCTTACTAAACAATTGCCGTCTTAGGCCAAAGAAACAGCGGTTGGCAAGTGTAATTCTTCGCTTGATTTCTGCTGAGGTGTCATTATCAGAGTTTACCGCGGAGCTGAGGTAGACAAAGTCCCTAACTACCTCAAAATTGTAGCTGTCTATCGTGACGTTTTGTCCGATTCGTCGATGTTGTGTGTCCCTTCTTGTTGACAGCACATATTTTGTTTTACCCTCATTCACCACCAAACCCATTTTTGCCGCTTCTGCACTAATACTTGCAAACGCACCAGTGACAGCTCGCTGTGCTCTGCCAATAATGTCAATGTCATCATCGTATGCAAGAAGTTGCACAGACTTTTGGAAAATTATGCCCCTGGTGTTGGCTTATGAGTTTCGCACAATTTTCTCGAGAATGATGTTGAGGAAGTCACATGACAGCGCGTCACCTTGTCTAAATCCTTTTTTGACATCACAGGTCTCGGTGAGATTGTTTCCAACCTTTATGGAGCAGCGAGCGTTCTCCATCGTCATTCTGCACAATCTGACAAGTTTGGCAGGGATGCCAAAACTAGACATGGCTCTGTATAGCTCGTCTCTATAAATGCTGTCATATGCGGCCTTAAAATCGATAAAAAGATGATGAGTATCGATCTGGACTTCTTGGGGTTTCTCCGGGATCTGCCGTAGTGTGAATATTTGATCGGTCGTGGACTTACCGGGCCTAAAACCACAATGATAGGGACCTATCAGATCGTTGACGAATGGTTTCAGGCGTTCACGCGCAATAAGGATCAGCCACATTTAATGGCGGGTTTTAGCAGGTGCTTTAACTGGAAAGCTACCTGCCCAAAGCGAATATTTTTGAAACTAAAACTACTTGATAAGGAAACTTAGTCATAGTAACCAGTATTGTTTAGTGAGTAAAAATCTCACACTACTCTGAGCACCAGGCTCATAGTGTCTTTGAAAAATGTTTACCCACAAAAAAATATTTTTGACAATCTGTAGGTGGTTTTGGCTCAACGTGAATTTCGTCGTCGATTCCCTGGTCGTGTAGCATCAACTGGGCAAACACTGCGCCTCGAGGAGACTGACTCAACACGGGACAGAATCAGACGTGACCGACCTCAAATCAGCCATTCGGTCGAGAATTTAGCTGCTGTGGCTACAGATACCCAAGAGGACCCTCAAACATCAACCAGACAACAGGGCATGCAATTGGATATCAATAGACGGTCTTTACACCGAATTTTGGTGCAACATCGCCCGAATTGACCGTTCCACATCTTTTCCTTTGGAGTTTTCTGAAGTCACGGGTCTATAAGAACAGGCCATAGACTTTGGGGGCCCTAAAGAAGAACATCTGACAAGAAGTTGAGAATTTATCGCCAAAAGTTTTGAGAAAAATAATGGAATATACTGTGGAACGAGCCCGAATGTGCATCAACTCTGGCGGCGGTCGGTATGAGTAACATTTCCGGGCACAATTTTCCATTCAAATTCCTTCATTGAAAAGAAAATCTTCGTACACCAACCGCCTTTCATTAAAACCTAACACAACGAAAACAACCCATTTACGAACCCCGTTCGTGATTTACCAATAAATGTTCCCAAAGCGCATGTGTAGCATTCCGCATCCATGCAAAGACCCTGCTAGTGCACAATTAAATTGCCTGACACCTATTTGAGTTTTCTAACATGGTATCCGAATACCACAGGTGCACTAAACGTGGTCGAAAAAATTCAAATAAACACCATTGTAGCAACACCACTGCTGTTCCATTGTTATATGAGGTCGGATGGAGAACTCATGTCGTCCATAAAGAAACCATATGCAGTATACGAGTATGTGTTCGGTTCAGTTCGTAGGTTGAAACCCAATCGCAATGGTCCATGGAACATAAAGACCAAAAGACAATTGGTGCCTTAATTATTTCCATCGGCCACCAATGTGACACGGCAGGAAGTAGAGGGAGAACGGGAGTGTAGTGAGGATAAAGAATGCTGGTCGTGCCTGCATGGTGAAGGAATTTTTTTTTTCCCGAATTTATGTGATCGCATTGAAAGGTGATAATGACAGTGTGGAGGCGTGACATATTTATTATAATTGTTCTTGTTCAAGTGCAGTTGAGAACTAGAATCAGAAACTATTGATTTCATAAAGGGTTGGGATTTCACATCCCTGCCATATGGCATCTGTCAAATCCATCTGTCATCCATAGTGACACGTAGTTAGTTCTTACTTTGTCATTTCAAAATATCAACGCTCAACGCATTAAAGTTGTTGCATCTTACTACAAAAATAATAGTAAGATACACCGGGTGTTCTTCAGTGATGATGACCATTTCTATATCCTTTGAGATACTCACGTCTCCACTTAATCGGCTGTGTTTTTAGTTGTGCTTCATCTGGGGCAGCAAAAATCCGGAATCTGTCAATCTAACATCTAATCAAAAGTTTTATGTCTCTTTTTTTTTTGTCCTCAGTTCCATTACATTTCACGCTGACAGATAGAAGAAAAATCGCTGCCATTCCACAGAGGCATGTGCCTTTTTATGTCGCAAATAAAAAACCTAATAAAATCAATACAACGGGAAATGGAAAGGAATAAAAACAGATAACTGTACTCGGGTATATACACCAAACGTTGTCGTTTGAGGAAAAAGAAAATAATGCTGACAAAAATTCCATCGCATCCACACTGCAGCAGGACGTGTACACGCTAGCGCTAGAAACATCGTTCAATTGCACGTCGTTGGACAGCATCAACGAAGAACTGGTTAATGCCTTGCATCCAAAATGTTGTCATGTGCGCTGTTTTATTAGTGGTAGCAGCAAGGAGTAGGGGAGAATTTGGCTCAAGCTGTTTGCAGACATTTCCCTAGTGTTAAACGAGAGTTTGTCGGTTTGGGTTTTTGGTCACTTTCACTAAACATAACACTCAGGATGACTAATGCCACACTCATAGTTGGAATCGACACAAATGCATGTATCCTGACCTTACTTTGGCAATTTCGTTGGAATGGTGGTCGCGCTTCGCTGATTCAAATTTGTGCACTAGAGTACATTCTCCTGGAATGATGTGAGTAGCGAAATGCTTTTAAATTTAATGCAAGAGATCCTCAAAGGCAAATCGTTTGGGTACAGCTTTGCATAATGTGGAGGAAAGTCTTAAGCAATTTACCTTAGGTGCTTTTCTTGTTATAGAGTGGGCTTTTAATAATGTGAACGGTAGCGCTAAGACGTGCTTTAGAAGATCTAGAAGTGGAACAAGAAATATAATATACTAAGCATCAGGAACATCAGCTCGTTCAATAGGGGAAACAGTCACCAGAAGTACCCTGCAGGGAGGGGTACTGGTGATCAACAACATCCTTAAGTAGCTGAAATAAGGGAGTAAATGTTATCGCAGATGCTGGTGACATGGTAATAATGATCCTGGGTTCCTCAGTATCATTAGTGAAGTAATGGAAGCTACATTGACAACCTTAAGTGGACTTGGCATCCCAGCAAAAATGGAATTAGTTCTCTTCACCATAAAATACAAAATACCACCCTTCAAACTGCCCAAATTGAATGGTGTGGTGATCGGATTACGCCAAATATCATGGTCTAACACTGGAAAGGAAATTTAAATGGAAAGGGATAGAAAAGCATACAATGCTTTCTTCATCTTCAAAAGATTGGCGAGTCAAACCTGGGGACTTATGTGTGTAACATGATCATCAGACCTTTACTCACGTACGGAGCGTGACTTAGAAAACCACATTAATGAAGCTAATGCAGATATCACTGGTGTCCTGCGCATAACCCCCAAAGCTCCACTTGACACCTTTCTGCCGCTGGATATACGAATTGAATACATTGCAGGCTAACTAATATTGCCTTCCTTAAGACTGGCAGAATAGGGCACTGTTCAATCCTAATGGAAGTTCTGACAGACAATTCGAAGCAAACGGATGATATTCTTTCGATTCGTCGTACGAAACTGTCTATCCAGAAAGGAAAGAGTGGCAAAGAAATTCAGTAACATGATACAATGAGATTTCAATTTATATTGACGGCTCTAAAACTATTGAAGGAACAGGCTCAGGAGTATACTGTGCGGATTCGGTGATTAAAAAGTCGTTTATATTACCGGATACGTTTAGTGTATTTCAATTGGAAGTTTTGGCTATATTCAAGGCTGCGAAAACACTGGAAATAAAATCGATATCCGCGCTTAAGGCACTTGAATCGAAGATTATCAAATCTGAAATAGCTGCACAATGCTTAAGGTATTGTATTCAGAACTGCGTGCGACTATGTTGGATGCTTGGTCACAATGGAATTGTAGGAAAATAACTTGCGGGTGGTGGATGAAAAGAGTTCGGCGACCAAGTGGAAGCAAAGCCACCTTCATGTGGCTTAATCAATGCAAGAGTCACCAATATGAACAAAGCTATTCTACTAAAGGGTGTCCCAAAATTCACGCAAGAAGTAAAACGGAAAATTACACGACCAGGAAATGACTCATGCAATAATTGAATTATTTCTCGGGCTGTAGGGCACGTGGCATGGTCTTGTTGAAACCACATGTCCTTCACATCCATATCTTACAATTTAGGCACAAAAAACTGGATTATCATGTCACGATAGCGAACACCATTAACTATTATTGCCTTACCAGAAGCATTTTCAAAGAAGAATGGTCCGATGAAGCCTCCAGCCCAAAATCTGCACCAAACAGTGACACGTTGTGGATGCATTTGTTTCTCAACAATCACTTATGGATTTCTGAACCCCGAATTCGACAATTTTGACGATTAACAAAGCCATCAAGATGAAAATGAGCCTCATCGCTGAAGATGATTTTGTTTGAAAAATCAACATCCACTTGTTGTTGTTCCATAATCCATTCAACGAACTTTCTTCGCTGTGCGTGCTCAGCAGGCTTCTATTCTTTAGTCAATTGCACTTTGTATGCATGAAGATGCAAATCTTTCTTGAGAATATGCTGTAGAGAGCTTCTGGAAATGTCCAATTCTTGACCACGATGCCGAATTGATGTTCCTCGAGTCTCAACAACACACTCACGAACTGCATCAATGTTTTGTATTGAACGACTTGTTGAAGGACGGCCAGAGTGTCCAAGATCACTAATTGATACAGTTTCTCACAATTGATGAAGTTAAATCACTATTCCGACCATATTTTGTACGGGAATTGCGCACTGTAGCAGCCAAACCTTCATTATTTTTAAAATATTGCTCAACAATGAAAACGCGTTGTTCTTTCGTGTAGCACTTCATTTTTAATAACACTGAACTGTCAGCTATCACGCTGTCTTTTTTTTTTTTTTTCGTTGGCAACACTTTACCGCACAAATGGCGCAAAATTCAAATCTTGCTTTATAAGAGGACACAATTGATCTACAACCGTAACCACACCCTGATTTTTAACAAAAACTATAAGCCTTATTCGAACTACGAGTAAGTATATTTTTCTGAAATTTAAAAAGTTCCCATGAAAAGCAATTTCCCACCTAAAATCTATTGCCAAGAGAGAGCAACAGATCTCTCAATCGATTTTCCAAAATCCCAATTATGGTTAATTGAGTCTAGTCAAAAGCGGCCATTTTAACTGATCGCCACAAATGATAAGCCACCATTTATATCTTATGATACATTTATTTGATTTGTAACTAAGCCAAATCCGTAGGCAATTGCAATTAGATATGCATCGGTCATTAATTACTCCACCTTCTCAACATGAGTTGCGTTGTACCACCAAATAGGGCCCGGCAAGTCTTTTGCTCAATTGACTGTGCACCACGTCTAATGAAAATTCATGAACGTCACTGCAGATGAAAACATGACAAATTACACGACACTCATGATTGCTGCAGGTGCTGCTACACTGGGGGTACCATATCGGTTAGTTTTCCACAAAAATACATTATAGTGTCCTTCTAGCGCTCATCAGTTGATTAACTGTCAGAGTTCGATGGAAGATGAAAAAAAAACAGCAATGAGGCGAAAATTGAAACATTTTCACACAGGATGGCAGAAATAGCACTGCCACCCATCTACTGCCATATAAGTACGCCCAACACTCGTGTACTCCATCATCAGTCCACAGGCATTTGGGTGTCTGATACCTAATACCATGGTGTTGTAACCAACGTGCAGCTCATCTTTGGTTTGCGATCATGTTTTGTCCGGATACAGTGGAAAAGAAATGAGGACAAACATGACAGATTACATCGGTGCCATATGACATTTTGATTCATAAGGTGAGGGACTGGCTTGTCTCTCTGGGCTCCCATGTGAATTACCAATGAGGCTGGACTTGGATGATACTTTTCTCTCGCCGTTGTTTGGTAAAAAGAAGATTAACAGTTCATTGCATCATTGGTAACCAAATATAGGTGCTATTTAGAATGTGTTTTGAATTTTTCGAGTTTGTAGAGTGATTGCAGATGAACTACGAGTATCTATTGAGACTCTAGGGTAATTTTAATGATTAATGTTGCAAGGTTTGTCTTCCTTTAGATGGCAATTATGCTCAAACAGTTGAACTATTATCCCAAGAACTGGCACTGAATTCGAAGAAATTAGCTTTAACTAACTGAATTCTGATATGGCAGCCTCAAGCTTCTGGTTCTCCCTTTACCCCTGTACCCTTTTGCGGCTAAAAGTTACAGAGTCATCGAAATGACACAACCATCGAATTCATCCTCAAGAAAGAGTACCGTATACGTTCTTAAAACAGACAAGAACAGGCTAACTTAATCTCAAACCGGAATATAATAGAGGTGAATGGACGGATATAAAGGAGGAGGACCATACAGACATAGGCTTAAGGGTCTTTTAATCCAAACCAAATTAATGAAAATACTGACAAATGTCTATGGAGAGTAGGCAGAGTATTGCGCCTAGCCAGTCAAAAAAACAATAGCATAGGAGCCTTGGATCAACAGACAACAATAACGACCTCTACTACCAGATTTGAAGTATGCTTAACATTATATCGTGTACTCGTATATTTGCTAAGGGCAGAATAAAGTTTTGAGATAGTGGGGGGTAGAATGTCCTGAAGGTGAAGTGAAATTCTTACTATGTACTTATGGACCTACGATGCCAGTCCCTGAAGAGTTAGAGCGTGAGATACCGCTGGCTAGAGTTAACGACCCTATTGTTGGGACCATAGTTGTTCATCGACGATGCTCGATGCGATTTAGCCAGTAATACTGTTCAGATTTTGGACTATATCCATGTCTTGCTCATAAAAACCAAGCTATGAGTACCAAAAATCCAAACAGGAATTCTTCTCTCAAATGAACCTCTGCTCTAAATTAAAGTGGTTATCCCATTCAAACCAAAGACTGAGGCAACATGGTCAATGATATATTTTCTTTCAGACAAAACGATCCATAAATAAAGTAGAATTCAATATTTTAACTTCGGAGTTAAGCCTCTGAAGTCTAAGTTAGTACTACTTAAGCAGTAGCAAACAAATAACTAGCCCCATATACTGGACAAGCTGACTATCTGGTTTAAGATGCCAAAAATGACCAGTCTTACTGGGAAATATATCGAAACAGCAAACAAAATATATAAAAGTCAAACCACTTACGTGGTCGCGACCAGCTGACTAGTACCCTTTCTTCATTCATCAACGTTTATTTCTCAGCATGCATGGTCCATAAAAGGTTCAGCTATTGAGTCTGGTCACAGTTAGAACAATTAGATCACTCAAAGCTGATAAAAATAAAGGCGGTTTTTCTCTATATAAAGCAGGAAGATTTAGTTTTTTTTTTTTTATATAAATAAAAAGGCAACCCTAGGTTAGGTTGAGGTTAGGTTGAGGTGGCTGTCAGCTAAAAACCAACACACTTACTCGTATACCAATAATAGGTCCATTGTGATACTACATGGGTTTGGGAAACTCTTAGGCCAAATCTGTTTTATCGCTAGACAAGTTGTACCACTAGTTCACCTAGAATTTGTCCTTTCAATAGCATCCAGCTTTAATCTAACTTTGCATGTAGCGATAGGCATACCCAGTGAACTTTTACCTGGAAGGATGGGTATCTTTGTTTCATGTCTGGCAAGTTCATCAGCCTTACAATTTCCTGGAATTTCCCTATGCCCCGCACCCAAATTAGGTGAATATTGATCTGCTCCGCCATCTCTATAAGAGACGATCGGCAGTCTAGAGTTGTTAAAGAATTTAATGAGGATTTGATTGCTGCTTGGCTGTCTGCAAAGATGCGGATATCAACGGTTGATATCACTTATTTCTTTAGTGAAGACAAGATTTCCCTTATTGCCATTATGTACACCTGGAATACGCTACAGTAGTTTGAGAGATGAAAAGAGAGGTTTAGATTAAGCCTATCAGAGAAGACACCACAACCTACCCCGTCGTTATCAGCAACCCTAAGGCAATCAGATTCAGTTTGATGCATTGCACTACCAGGCAGAAACCTCTTTGGTTGTGGCTGACGTGATTTGTTTGTTTGTCTTTTATTCTCGGTAACACAGCTCTTGTCACAGGAAAACATACTACACACTAGACTTCCAAAGGCCAAAAAGTATATTTTCCTGAAGTTGGTTTATATTTTCAGAGACTGCATGAGTCGTACGATAATCTAGGATGCTAGTAAAAAGTTACCTTAACTAAATGAGGGAAGAACCAAAAGCTTAATAGGTATTGGGGTAAAAGGAAATTCGCATAGGGTATTGCGCGATCAGCATTATGGCCAATAGACTAACCATAAACTCTCCCAACTACTGCAGGAGCTGTCAGGATGAGGAAAAAATAGAGATCATCAAAGCTTGAACAAGCTTCGTTGATGAACTTAATGTGATTCATAAGGGGCACACGCTGGTTCGAGCAAGAATCAGCTAACTAGCAACGGTGTTAGACGGTACCACTACTCTAAGTGGAATCATAATAGACCAATAGGGCTCGTATAAGCATCCGTTGTGGTTCACATCCCCCTCACCAACCTAACCTAACCTAAAAAGATACCTTGAAGCCAAAAACTCAGAAATTTGGTCACACAATATCTAAGAACCCATCTGTCTAATCCCTTTCATTCTCCAAATATGTACTAAGAGATATAGCGATTGTCAAGATCCATCCGCATAGTATGGGGATTCACTTCAAAGGAAAGATATTTACCTCAGAAGATACAGGATGTCTCGTTGCAGATTTATGTTTTTAAACGTGAATAAAACAAAAACTATGAGACATATTGTTTTATTTCTTAGTTTAACATAAAGGGAAAGAATGCGGATTCAATTTTATGATATACCATCCAAATGCCGTCCATTTAGTCGCACACACTGTTGGAAGCGGACCACCGTGTTTCGTGCCACGTGTTGCAGCATGCTTGGCTGGATGTCTTCAATTTCACGACGGATATTTTCCTTCAGCTCCATGACAGACCGCGGGTTATTAGTGTAGACTTTATGTACCCCCATAAAAAAAAAAAAATCCATGGGGGTTAAATCTGGAGACCTTAGTGGCCACGGGACGTCTCCAAAGCGGCTGATCAATTTTCGTGGGAAATGTTAACGCAGCAAATTCTAGCGGTATGCGGAGTTACCCCATCTTGTTGAAACCACTTGTATAACGAGTATGGTGGATATGCTCATATTTATCGCCTGTTCTTTGGAATTTTCACAGAAAAAAGGGCCCGATGATTCCGTTCGTCGATAAAACGCACCAAACGCTTACTCTTGAGCAATGTGTCGTTGGTGTTAGTATTTAAGTCGCGCATTAGGTTTTCGTGTAGCCCAGTAGCAAGCGTTTTGCTCATTTACGTGCCCATGGTAGAAGTGGCCTTCTTCGCTCCAGAATATGGAATTAACAGTGCGAAAGTGACAGTGTAAAATAAAAAGTCATTTTTCTTAAGTTCTTGCACCAAGGGTGACATATTAAGTTTTCATGAACGATAGTTTTTGGGAGTCCCAAAGCAGCTGCTCTTTTCCACACTGAGATTCTTGGATTTTCACGCAATCTTCGTTCTACCTCCCGAATGTTTTCGGTGGTCCTTGATGTTATGTTGGGCCATTGCTGAGAGGTATTCAGAGCTGAAGAAGTTTCGCGGACTCTTTGTACCCACAAACGAATTAAATTTACACTCGGTCTATCGACATTCACGAAATCCAGCCAAGCATGCTGCAGCAATTGGCACGAAACACGTAATGCAGTATGGAGTTCTCAAGGTTATTGTTTCTCGACTTCAGCAAGCTTTCGACAAAATCAAACTCGTAGATCATTTATAACAAATTGGCGTTAGAGGAGAGGTGAGACATTATCTTAGAGCGAGAACATTTCGTGTAAGAATCAGCAGTGTAAATAAAATGCAGTATGGAGTTCCACAAGGTTCAAACCTCGGACCCCTACTCTTTATACTGTATACAAGCGAGATGCTTAAGTGTCTCCAAAAGAGCTTTCCGTTCGCATATGCAGATGGCACGGCGAACGTTGTACGTCACGAAACAGTAGAGAAAGCAACGAAGATGATACAGGCAGAATTCAACTAAATGGTGTCCCGATAATGGCCTTGTTATCAACGGATCAAAAACGAAACTGATGCATATTCGTAGTCCGCAATTTCCAGCATCAAAAATTATATTAAAAATCTTTAATTGTGTAGATCTACGAGCCATTGTGAAATTATTGAGATAGTCGATATGCACAAGTACCTTGGTATAACTATTGATAACTATTTGGAACCACACGTTAGTAACTTACGTAATAAGCTGAAAGGATCGCTATTTGCGCTGGCATGCTTGGAATATAAATCAACAAACTGTGTACGCAAACAAGTTTATGTGTACACTGTTTGTATGAACTCGTAATACAATGTAAAATTATACAAAAATCTGCCACCGGACACCCTGTATCTGCAATGACTGCGGTGACTAGGATTTAGGACAGAAAGGGCTCAAATGCGAGTACTTAGTTCTAAGTGGATAATAAAACTTATTTTGGTCTCAGGATGGTAAAGTAATGACCTGTCTTCTAACTCTCTTTCTCCCGCATGTTACTGCAATGAATCCTACAGGTTGAAATTTGCTACAGAATCCATTATTCAATTTTCTAATCTTCGTAAGCGTGTTTTTAATTGTAATCGTCGTATTCCGCATATCATGAGAAAAGTCGATCTCAACGAGATCTGTCTTAGAGTTGATTGCATGGGAACTACATTATTTTCAGTCACAACAACACATAACTGTCAGTAGAATGATAAAAAATAATATGTCAACGTAGTTTGAATGATTGCGTTCCAGATTTGATTGAAGTTGTTTATGTGTGCCGCACACTTCACTTGTTTGATTGACTTGGCTCACAAGTTTGCCGACTAATGCTTGGAAAATAAATATGTTTATCTGGATGAATCAACCTTAGCCCACTGAAACTTGTGTGTCCAAACTAATGATCTGGTTAAGTGCCATCAATCAATTAATTAATTCGTTAGGAAACCTTTTTATAGTGCTGGCTTATTTTTCGAAATTAGCACATAATTGAGAACTTCACTAACAGTTCTTGTAACCAGTTCCAGTTAATGTGAATGCAGTTGATTAGTAAGAGCTCTTTACAAGTGGGCCAACTAATTCAGTGTGTAATTGACGGACACAGCAGCTGTGCATAAGAGGTCATGTTAATGACTGTATCAGCAAGAGAGTGGTGTATCCATTATTCTATGCATTGGCGAACAGAACTTGCTATAATTGCAGCTGCATGGATTTAATATTGGCGACATTTGGATTCTCAGAGCCCCAAGTTATGCAATTTTGTTTGTTTACATAGCCGCCGAGCGAGAAATGGTGGTTGTCTTTACGAGAAGAATGAAATTGATTGGTCCGACTCAACCAGTCACTATCCAACTATCCAACTCTCCAAGGAAGCCAAAAGTTTAGGAGTAATCTTAGATAGCAAACTTCTTTGGACGAAACATGTCGAGCTGAAAGCTTCCAAAGCTCTGTCAAAGGTGTTTTCGGCAAGACATGGGGTTTGTCGCCAAGGAAAGTCCTTTGGATCCTTCCTCTCATATGCGTCAGTTGTTTGGTGGAATAAGCTCTCACGTAAATACGTTACTGGTGCTTTCGCTTAACTCCAAAGAACGGTTTGTCTCGGCTGTTTGGGAGCTTTCCCCAGTACGCTCTGCTCTGGACGCCTTGATGAACCTCCCCCTTGATATTTATATCATGGGGTGTACACTCAGAGCCATCTTCCGTTTCAAAAGAAGTGGTTTCTGGCACGATTCGCACTGGAGCTTTGATAACGTTTCGCGACGATTATCCTACGACCCCTGCCTCATGGATATGCCATCTGATGCAATGACACCTGAATTACAGCTGCGGTGTAAATTTGAAGTCAACTTTCCCCATGTTCAGGATTGGCTTTGGCCGGACTCTGAGATGGGAAAGGAATGTAATCGCATTTTCACGGACGGCTCAAATACTGGACAGGGGTCTAGTGCTGATGTTTTCGTGGAATGCGACAATATTAGTCTTCACTTCTCATTGGGAAAATACACATCTGTCTTCCAGGCAGAAATATATGCTCTCCTAATGGCTGCGGATTATATTGGTAAGAACAGGTGGAAGCGACGAAGTATCTGCGTCTGTAGTGACAGTCAGGCTGCGCTCAATCCTTGAATTCGGTCGGAGAGTTGAACTCACTGAATCTGGTCCCAGGACAGAAAGGGATAACAGGAAATGAGATCTCTGACGAGCTTGCTAGACAAGGCTCAGGAGAGAATTTCTCTGGACCTGAAACCACGTTGGGTTTGCCAGCATCCTCGATTAGAGCTTCCATTGAGGACTGGGTTTTCAGTGAACACAATCGAAGGGTGGCATGATTCTCCAGGATGCAGGCAGACTAAACGAATTGTCCCCGTCGTCTGTAAGAAATCCGCGGCTTTCTTGCTATCTCTGCAAGTCTGCAGACAACTTACTGGCGCTCTTACGGGCTACTTCGCCTTTGCCAAGCACCTCCATGTGCTAGGTTTGAGCGCTACCACTGTCTGCGACTCTTGTGGAGACGGCGATGACACTCTGGAACACTTCCTATGTGATTGTCCTGCCTTTGCTAGGATCAGGTGGCGGATCTTCGGTGCTGATGTGGTGAGTGCTGATGAGCTATGCTCTTTATCACTGAAGCGTCTACTCCTCTTTTTATAAAAGATGGAAAAATCACATTAAAATGGAGTTCTCTGCCTGTTTTTGAGTCTGAGTGCTCCAGTAGGGTGTACCCGCCCCGACAAAAAGGAAAAAAAAGGGTGACAGATAGATTTGACAGATCCGATATGGCAGGGATGTGAAATGCCAACCCTTTACCTCGAAATGAATAACCCTTTACCACGTACACTTTCTGTGGTAAAGGGTTATTGAGATGCAGTCCAAATCTACTCCTTCTCCCTTTTGTTAGTTTTTTAATAAAGGCCCCAATCCGTTTGCCAAACAACCTTCGGTACGAGTGGGACTACAACAATTAAATACATTTTCTAATGTATTTATGCCTTCCCATACAAATATAACACAAAGATACATTGCCTACATTGAATAAGAAGAGCATTGTATGTGCCACACTGTATACCTTCTGTCAAGTACTCTTTTTTTTTTTGCCCACTTTGAGTCCGCGTATGATTTACGCTGATTGCATTGGAGCTAGGTCTACGATTATTAACCCAAAAAAAAATGCATCACACAAATGGATACCCTCCTCTAACTACACCTCTGCATAAAAACCTCCGATGTCAAGTCAATTGTCGTACACACGGCCTCCGTTGAAATGTAAAACCGATCGTTAATCAAGCGAAGAGACCGCCTTTGACGGAGCGGCTTGCAGTAATCTCCGCAATCTGTGCGCTTGATCCTAGGATCGTAGTGTAGTTCAATCAAAATGTATCTATGCATCTAAATGAAAATAGCCAGATCGTGTGCCATGCGCACACTTATTCAACTTTTGCATATCGATCTACGAACCATGGCTCATGATCCGAGGGACAAGTTGATCCATTTTCGTTGCCATAAGGAATTTTTCAATTCAGATCAACTACCTACGTGCTGACTATTAAATAACTATCGCGAAGATAAATTGGTTGATAATCTTATTTTGGGTATCGAAGTTGTTTTGGTGTCGTGTAATAGAATGCTGTCGCCCGTGGGCCATATGCAATTGTCTTTCCCTGTAAATATTTTATAAATAGAGCAACAAGTTTCTCGGGTTTTTTTTTTGCACAACCAATTGTTCTCAAGACTGGTAGTGGTAGTGAACAAATATTTTATTATTTTAATACCACTTACCTCGGCTACTGTGACTTCGTAGGGTGTGTTCATAAATCTTGGTGCATTGTCGTTGACATCTGACACACGCACAATGATTGGAATGTTACGTTTCTTGTTTGACGATCGAATTGTACATGACACCTGAAATGGAAAAAAAAGGTTGCAGTGATTTACAGATATTAAGATTAATTATTTGTTAAATGTGAGGTATGCAGTTGTTTGAGGATATGTCTTGGGCGCAAGTAGATTCTGAAAATGAATGGCCCTATAAAATGTTAAACGGAAGTCCTTTGGTCCACTACTCTATGGCAGTCAGTAATCAAACAACGAGGCTTCGAAAGTATTTCCAAGTCTTTGAGGCTTTAGCATAATAGAACACCGAAACTTTATTTTAAATCACTTTGACATTGGAAGGATCACACTTGTCATTCAAGTTGTTGACGGGGTACAGATTATGGAAGACTTCGGTGGAATTGATCGAAGAGATGAGCACACTTCTAACAACTATACGTATTGCGTTTTGCTAAGGAGCAAGATACCACAAGAAAAGACAAACTTCTACAGTAGCTGGCGAGCACTCCACAACCGGCAGCCGGGAGAAGATCCTACCGCATCCCCTACTGCCATTTATAGAGCCAATAGAAATGTGTTAATGCATTTGGTGTTAGGTGGAACCCTCTATTTCTCTATCTGGTCCTTGACCTAAGGGAGGAAAGTGTACAAAAGAAAGAAAGGCGAATCCAGACGACACTACCCCCTAGGTACCCGTACCTACAGGTGTATCTACCCTAAGCAAAGAAAGACGGAAAAAATTAAATCGGGACCACTTTATACTTTGAATGCATGCTGATGATAGTAGGCTGATGGCGTGCCCAGGAAATGACACCCCGAAAGTATATTAAAAGAAAATTGAGTGATACCCATTGCGGAGAGGTCAACTGAGATCCAACTCATTTAAAATTTTAAATATGGAGACTAGACAAGCTACACAGTGGGGCTCCCTGAAAGGCTATTTCAAGGAAATTTATTGACCAACAACGAAGATACAAATATAGCACTTTACGTAACCAATCAAGGGAGAACTAGAGGATCTACCTTATCCTCAAAACGAGTAGAGCAATGGCGGTTTGAAATAACTGAACAAAGTGTTCATTCTGGAATTATCTTCATTTGTGTCCCAGGACACAGTAATTATAAGGGTAACGAGCGAGCAGATGAGCTGGCTCGCTAGCGGAAAGAGTCAATATTCCGATAGCAGTCGTTAAGGGTGGAACAACCTTACCAGTTGTGCCGTATTAAGAAAGACATGACCCAGTTTCAACAGACCTAAATCAGCAGAGGTACTAGGCAGATCAAAGCCTAGTATTGCTAGAATTGTAGCCATTATTACAGGCCACTAGCCTATAGGGGACCACGTGGCCAAGTTTGGCATTCCTCACAACACTTTCTGTCGCAGCTGCAAAGACAGCAAAGAGAGGGGAACTCTTTTCCACTTTATTTACAGTTGTCCTGCCTTAGCAAGGACCAGACAACGCACGTTAGGTAAATATAACATGTCTGGGGCGTCTTTATTGCCCTGCTATACACTGGTATATGCTCGGGCGGGTAGATGAAAAGAGGTCACTCTGTGTCTATACATGGAGTACGAGAGGTCAACCGAACACCTATCTGCTTTCCATGGACATAAACTAAACACTTTATTGGAAGATGTTCGAAAGGAGTGGGGAGACAGCGTTTTGACTGCTCTGTGGATGTCTGAGATGCCGATTACGAGAAGTACTGAAACACTGTTAAGACAAAAGACTATTGGGAGACTGCACAATAAGGGAGGTTCTATTATTCTTTATATGGTTCCCTATAGTACTTAAATATTTATAACTAACTCCCGATGTAAGAAGGTGTAGAAGGCAGTTGCAAAAGGTATCGTGTTATGCAAAGAGTTTGCTTGGGGATAGTGGAGCTGTGGGTTAGGTTAAAAAGATCCCACCTGAGCACAGAAAAGAAAAACCTTGGGACGGTTAACCGGCATAGAAAATAGACAGGCACAATGAGTTCACGTCGTACAACGGCTTTGGATATGATTATCCATCTAATAAAATACTTTACACCTTGCTATTAAGGGTCCCGCTAAATAAGAAAACGAATGGCAAAAGATGGTATAGGAGAGAAAAACTGGGGGCCAGAAAATGAGACTCAATCTGTAAAGTAGTATCTCTTGGAAGATGAGAAGAGAGACAGGCTTGATAAGAACAATCGAGAAAAACTAAGCGAACTAGGGTTGGAGTATTTGGGCCAAAAACCAAGTACTCTGGAGTCAGTGAGAAGGTTTTCAAGTTGACTTCACAAGCACTAATAAAAACATTAGTTTCCAAAGCACTATTCAGCTTCAAATAAGCCATGATCTCATCCCTTAAGCAGTATTAAAGGAGGAAACATTTGGAGATAAAAATTAAGCGAAAGAGCCAAGCTAAGATATTCGGCAATGTATACAGAATTAAAGGTTTACATCAGTATAAGCAAAAAATAGACCAAATATGTATTTCTAAATTCTGGACATTTCAAATTCAAAAGCACAAGTGACCGTACCTGCAGATTCTGTACCGATGCGGCGGACTCACATATGGTTGAACTGTTCTCCTGATACTCATAGGAGAAACTATGCCCTACACTCCAGTTCCAAATACATCTAAAAAAGGGAACCAATATTGAAGGAGGTGCTTTAAACTGCGAATAACCTTAATTTTCTTTAATTTATGAGCTCCAAAGCGCCCGGTTATTTGTGAAAAGAGGTAAGAGGAACAGAAGAGATGCGTGTGCAAGTTGGCTTTAAATGTTTGGAGTTTTATAGTGATGAGGAAATACCGAGCCTGGTAGATCATTCCACATTCGTCTGAGTGACCGATGTTGGGCTTAAGGGTAAACTGATCTTCATTCGAGGGGCAAGAATGCAACTATTTCCCTTGAGCATTTTTTATAACAAAAAGCGGTAGAATAGGAAAAGACACGAGACATTTCTACGATGTTCGAGTGAATGTATGGAGTTTCAAATGACTCCATCACCTATAACTTCCAACGCACTATTCTGTACCCTGTGCAGAATGTGCAGAACAGTATTGGGTGGGCCAGACCAGATGTAGACGTTATATTCCAGCTTTGGGCGGATGAATGCCATCTAAATTGGGGCTAGATCAGATGGGGAAAAATATTTCTTGCACCGCTTAAGGAATCCTTTTTTTTTTTTTTTTTTTATAATTTGCACGTGTTAATGGGGGTATTCATATAATACCCTTATACTAGTTTTTAGAACACGTGTGTTTTTGTAGAAAGAGGAAGAGAGAGAGAAAGACAGAGTGGTGTGGTTTGAAACTCAGGTTGTCCAGATAACTGGGGAGTATTTTGTTTGTTTTCGCTATTATTGTCGTTGCTTATGATTCACAGTATTTTTTTCCATCCTCATCATCACGATCAAGTTGCATTTTAGCCATATGACCACCCTACTGCCAGTGTTATGCCTTCACAGTAGAGTTGACTTAGCTTTCGCAAGTGATAGACTTTTTTATTTATTTCATGTGAAATGAATGATGATTCTTGACATCAGGATTCGAACCGTGAATCAACAGCGTGACAAGCGATGATGTTACCACTATACCACGGTCTCCCATCCTTGATGTTTTGCAGCATTTTTGGCGACGTCGAATATCTGATCGTTCCATCGAAGATGGCTATCTACCGAGAATGACAAGTCTTTCAGTTTCAGCGACGCAAGTACCATTCATGGATAATGGTTTGAGGGTTTTGGTTTCACGCTGGAGACACAGAGGACAGTATTCAATTCCATTCTGTTAGTTGAACCCCATTTGATTATGCTATTCATGTAAAAATTTAAGAAGAACAAGGGTGTGAGGGTACTGTTATCAGCGGAGGAATGGATTGGATTAGAAGTAGTAGACAAGAGATCATTATAGAAATAAGAAAGAGAGTAGGAGACAAAACAGAGCCTTGTGGAACCCCAGCAATTATATGGTGAATTGTAGACTTGAAGTTGGCTAAGACAACTTGTATTGAAGGCCCCAATTAATCCATTGAAAAGGAGATTCATCGACGCCATAAGCACGCATTATCGACAAAAGAGCCAGATGTCAAGAGATGATGATGATCAAGAGATTGGTTCCACTTTTCTGTAAGAGTGGACCTGTTACTATGAAAACTGTTACAAATACTTCAAGTCTACCCTCAGAAAACTTATCGCACTTTCAGTCTATCGGTCAAATACAAAATATGTTAGTTCGAAGATTCGTTAAATCTTACATTTCTACTTTAAATTCAAAGTTATAAAGCTTTTGTCATGCAATTCAAAATATATTTCGATTAGAAAACCCCATTAGTACTCTGATTAATATTCACAAAAACTACAACACCAATCAAAAGTGCTATGGCCAATTTATGGAGTCATTAGTACAAACGATGCCCATAACAATTTAAATGAACCAATAAAAAGGCAACAACAACAAGCTCCAACAATCCAATAAAATACCCCACAACCATTACGTCTCGACACTTTTCAATGCTTAACTAATTCAAATTAGATCGAAACTAGATTTTGCTCTATGACTGCTAGACCGGCCACAGGTATCTGTGAGACCAAATAAACTGCCTTACATGTGAGGCCTTAAAAGTTTTTATTTTAACACCATAAATACTCTAACGGCGTCAATTGCTATGTTATTGGCCAGCCGTTCATTTCATGTTTATTCTAATTTAATTGACGGTCGCTTCTCACCTGGAAGACAATATGGCTGAGATTTTCCTCATCGCGGTCCAGTGGTTGCAACAGCTGCAGCTTCTTACCATTCAGTAGAAATGTTGGATTGCCCTTTGGAAAGACTAGATCGAGAGCAATTTCCGTGTACGGATCACCAAAGATTGGTAGCTCTGTTGGATTTGTTTGTTGGCCGACATCTGTAATTAGAAAAAAAAAGGAGAGAAATAATTTTTTTTTTTTTTTTATAAAGAAACGAGTTTATCTGAGGTTTTGTGGACTTTCTTGTGCGGAAAATTATTTTTATTGCTGTTCCCACGCGCACACGATTATGTGCGTGGATATTTCAATTAATTGGTGAATAGGTAAGATTAGGCAAACATTTAACCGAATGTGTGCGTCTTATCGTCTTTGGTTATATTTTTCTTTAACACGACGGCAATTTGTGAAAATTAAACGCGGATCAAATGTATAATAGATAGCACGTGTAACTCAATTATGTAATATATTTGAGAGTTGGTGAAACCTGTGGAAGAAAGGCATGGGTTTATATAAGACAGCGCAGAGAAATTTGTTGGCAGTGTTGAGAAGATTGATGCCGACACACGACTTGTGGTTGCAATTTGATCAAACCACGGTGTAGTCGGTGACAAGGCGATCCTCCATGGTATAGTTACTTCAGATTTGCTACCTTGCTGTTCAAAAATGGGCGAGATTCTCTAGCACTTGCTAAAGATGCTTTATCATGGATGTCAACGATGCTTTATCAGAAAGGATTCCAGCAAAAAGGGAGATAAGTCTAAGAAGTAAAGCAGACCCAAGCAAATTTTTGCAATTTTAAGCTAAAAATAAAGAGGAGAGGATAACTGCAATGTGAGAGATTTCTCTTCAAAAATTCATCAAAAAGTCCTTCCACATCACTGCTTTTCTTATCCACAATATTTTTAACCTAAAGTGGTTGGTATGGAGCCTAACATTTGAGACACAAGTGTTTGCCTAAGTTATTGGGTTTCGAGAAAACTAGCCACAATACTACCTTGATCAAAAAGTTTCAGGAATGACTACCGTTGTGGCGCTTAATTCTGATTCGAGTTTTTGTTTTAGGTTGGCACGTCTGTCATTAACATTCCCTCCAAATTTTAGCATCGTAGCTTGACATTTGTAAAAGCTACGCTGTCGAGAGTACTTCTGCCTCCGTGTATGTTTTCGATATTTTACGATTTTAAAAATGGAATCAATTTTGCAATAACGAATTTGTATCAAATTTTGTGTTAAAAACGAATTCAACGGTGCGAAGACTTTGGAAATGTTGTTGAGAGTGTATCGGCATGATACTCTATCGAAAACAAACGTTTATGCGTGACACAAATGCTTCAAAAGTGGTCGTGAGTCCATCAAGGATGACGAACGCAGTGGTAGGCCGTCGATATCGAAAACTGCAAACTGGTAGAGGACTTGAACATTGCTTATAGATTCGTTCAAAACATTTTGGTTCACGATTTGAGCTTCAAACGTGTCGCTGCAAAGCTGGTGCCGATAGACCTGAATTTCATGCAAAAAAGGGACCGCATTGACATCACGAAAGACATAATTTTAGAGGCTGAATCCGACCCAACATTCATCAATAATAATATTATTAATAATTACTGGAGACGAGACGTGGGTTTAAGAGTACGAAACGAAATCCAAGCATCAGGCGAGGGAATGGCGTACACCGAATGAGCCATAACCGAAAAAACCAGGTCATTTTTAGTCGAAAAAGAAGGCGATGCTCACGGTTTTCATGGATTACAACGGTGTTGTGCATCATGAATTCTTGCCACAAGATCAGGAAGTCAATAAGGTTTATTATTTGGGCATCATGAGATGTTTGCGTGAAGCAATTCGCCAAAAAAAGACCGAATTTGTGGGCAAACAACGCATAGGTTTTGCACCACGATAACGCACCGTCGCACAATGCCATCCTTATTCTTGAGTTTTTGACCAAGAACAGTACGAATACCATCCAAAAGCCACTGATTTCGTCTGATTTGGCTGTCTGCAATATCTTCCTGTTCGATCGACTCAAGAAACGGCTCCGTGGAAAGCATTTTAGTAGCCAAGAGGAGATAATAAAAAAATCGAAGACGGCTCTGATGGCTATACCAAAATCCGATTATAAAAAAATGTTTCGAAGATTGTATCAAGCGCTTGCATAAGTGCATTTCAGTCAATGGAGAGTACTTTGAAGGGGACAATATCGATTATCAAATTCCTGAAACCTCTTGATCAAGGTAGTATTCCTTTTAAAATGGGCAAAGCTCTAGCCAGAGCAAAGGCTACACCACAACTGAGGTAAAGCGGCCTAAAGTATTCCCATCGAGGGATGTGCAAGGTGGCATCGCAGAGTCAGCATGTTGAACTATAAAGACCAGCTTTGGCATGACTACGCGAAATCAGCAATAGGTAGTATGAAGCCCTGGTAGGTGGCTGGGCTAGACTGGGTAGATATATGGAAATGAGATCCTCTACTTTTTCAGAGTTCGGAATAGTTTGTTGGTTATGAAGGGCTGAGAGTAGCCCAAAAATAGTTACAGAAGATTCATCATTCCAATAGATGCAATCCAGAATTATGGCTTAAGTATAAGCAGATGAATTTGCGCCTGAAATTTATATGGAATTAAGGCTGCTCAGAGGTGAGAGATACTGTGAATAGAATGATTGTGTCAACCGATTTAGTTAGTACGGATAGCAACATTGATTTTTGCGACTGAATTGGGTTTATATTTATGTCATTTACAATCACATCGATCTAAGGAAAAGTAAAAAGTAGTCAAAAGATTAGAACTAGTGATGGAAGAATTTTTATATAAAAACAGATTTGCCAACAATGTTGCCATCCTGGTATCAGATTTTTACCTATTTTCTACCACTATGTGGGAGATTTTTTCTCGCGCTTGAGATTTGTTAGAGAATTGTTCAAAAACTGACGTCATGGTGTGGTGGAAGAGTCTTGAGAAGAAATACGATCTTTCAAGCTTGACGAAGTTCCAAATGAGGTGCATTGGGATAAAAGATATATGAGATGCATACTAACAGCTCCATGTTTTGCTACTAGAATTTGGAATAGAAGAAGGAAAGAAGATCTGACTTTCTGCACTAGAGAATCCAAGATGGATGTCGGCACAGCAGCCTTAAATATCACTTCGTATAAATAAGATTGCAGTGCATTTCAATGTCACAGACGGCTAAGACTCTTCAAGTGGCGCCTAATAGTGATAACGTATATATATGTACATAAATATAAAATATTTTGGCACTACCGGCCTCTACAGGGATTGTCCTAGGTCATCGCTGTAGTAAGTGTTGGTTTTCGATGGAGAAAGGAGTTTCATTACAATTTTAATATCGGATGTTTGTCAGACATTCCCGAGAGATGAGACCGTGAATTTTTTTTCTGAGACTCGAACCTGGTGCACTTAACCACCGAGCCACGGTGTCCAACGCCGATATCGACTTAAATGCGAATAACATATGATGGGTCCAAAGACACACGGACATCGCAAGAAAAGGATCAGAAATACATATATACCTTGCCTTTGTAAGAATCCCAGTCAGTCTAAACTAGAAAATTGATTAAGTTTTTAGAGGAGCAACTATGTATCGGAGCATGTTTGATACATGTACAACTGTAAGAACGATCCGACCAACCATCTATAATAAGAGATCTCTTTCGCTGACTAGACTTATTCGCAAGGCTGCACGAGACTTCTCCGACATACTCACTGGGAAGTGCGTATGAGGGCTAGTTTTCCCAACAGAGGATAGCTGTAATAGAGTAGAACTGCGAGAAGCTTGCCAATCGCATTGCTTCCCTAGTACTCTGCAGCCTCGAAGATGTGTGAAAACATTGCAAGCAAGTTGATAGCGCAACTATTTCCGAAAGACAAGAGTGGAACTACAACACATTAATTAATGTACAGGACATTCAGCTATACACTGACGGGTCTAAAATGGATATCGGAACTGGCTCTGGAGTTTTTTGCAAGTCACTTAAAATCAACCACTCATACTCGAACAAACTCGCAGATGACTATAGCATCTTTCAAGCTGAGGTCGTCGCAATTGACAGGGCTATACATAGCAAAAAACTAAATCCATAGTCAAGTGGCAATGAAAGCATTAGACAGCGAGGAATTCAGATCGAAAACAGTTTTCAGATGCCGTAATACGGTGAACAGAATATGCAACACCAATGACGTAACTCTCTGCTGGGTTCCTGGGTACAGTAATATAAAAGGAAACGAGACAGCAGATGAACTAGCTAAAAAAGGATCAGTATTGGATCTTAAACATACTCGGATATCAGTAGAAGCTCCAATAGGTGAACTAAAAAGGAAAATAGACCTAAAAGCAAGAGAACTGATTAACTGGGGATGGTCCGCCAAAAGCGACTGTGTCATATGTCGCAGCCGACAGTGGATGAAAACAGAATAAAAAGCCTATTGGCGATGAATAAAAAATAAATTCGTATCTTGATAGGCGCGCTAACAGGACACTGCGCGATAGCGAAAATGGCTGCTAGACTAGGCATCAACACACCCGACCACTGCAGGAGCTGTCAAGATAACACATAACAAAAGGGAGACACAATGGACCCCATGTTAAGCACTTAGGTGCACTTCCCTCCAACCTAAGCTAACCTAACCTAGATGTTATGTGACATTTACCCGATCCAGTGAAATCTTTGGCCAAGGGCATGTTGCTGCTCATCTGTTAAATATATTTAGATTGAAGCATATATGGAGTATCGGACTTTGGTATTGCATCTCTGTAAAATGGACGAGTTTGACTTTTGACATACCCAGGTTATCACCACTGTTTGCAAGATGCTCCCAAAAGAAAAACCCCATTAACTGTGACAGCGTTAGGGGTACCAGGCGATCTTATTAAACTTTTGACAAATAAATTTATTAGTCTGCATCGGAGTGACTTCAGAAAGGGGAAACAATTTACCCTATGGCGTCAAGTTTAATTTTATAATCCCTGGCGAACTTGACCGCCTGTGCATGATGATGTAGGAGAATATTTGCTGCTCCATAAAGTTCAGTGATGAATAAAAAGAATTTAAGCCAGTCCTCTCTATCAGAATATCATAGCAAAACTCATTTGCCTTTTCCGAATTCAGAAAATCGTACATAATAGCGAGCAAAGTTTCCAGTCATTTGGCGGTATTTGACGTTTCTGCTAAACTCTATGGCATTCCTGTGTAAGACTCCATACTTTTCTATAGTTAGAAATGATATCCAACATTTTAGAACTTACATCATACTTGAACGTATTGCAAACAACCCGAGTGTTAATATCTTCAGTAGGATTTTTGATAACATTTTTCAAAGGAGAGTTTTTCAAAGACTCTAAAGCTGTTTAATGATTGAAGTCGCCTTAAGAATATAGTCAAAAGAAACAGCAATAATTACTGAAATTTAATTGAAAGCACACCTTTTTGTATGAGTTTTTCCTACTGGAATTAATTTGATTAATCATTTTGGTGGTCCTGGGATGCAAATTTTTATTCAAGTTCGCACGTCAACTCTTTTGATCTAACAAGTTCAGCATAATTTTTACACAAACGATTTTCATGCACTTCACTCATCAATCATTAATCGATAGTTTACTGGCAAATCGTAAGATCAAATACATTGTGTTGTAGTACTCTTGTTCGATTTTCAAAAAGGCAAACGTAGCTTTTCCTCCTCATTCTTCTAAAATATTGATTTTTAAGAATTTTGAATTGATTCACTATGATGTAGTAGAATGATCTATCTTGAAGCACCACAGTATAACTCCAGCATAGCATGTGGTTATTACCATCTCCATACCTCCAATCAACGCGAAATTGTATCTCGTCTGGTCCACTTGGTGCAGCTCTACGCCCACTTTTGATAACTCATCTTCTTCTAGCACATTTCTTAACAAGCCATAAATCGCATTTTCAACGGTTGCTACTACCTACCATTTTCTATTCAATACCTTGCAGCTTTACATGGAAACCACTACCGCACGATTACTTCTACATCCCGTTGATTGCGCAAAATCGTTTCACAAATAATCAGTGGCGGCTTGGCCCTCCCATTTCAAACTCATAGTCACCTTCGAGCTATATAATCAAATCATGACACCAATAATCCAAAGTTTCCTTCCTCACCAAGTGCACGAGGTGCCGCTCGGGTATAGCTCCCGAAGCCAGCCAGTCAGCGCGTTATGATGCAGCGCTCTGATTTATTTCCATCCGAGGTTTTTATTTGCATGGCAGGCGAATTGGCATACAAAAAAAAAAAAAAAAACTCTTCAAACACTGATCTATTGGATACAATTGTGCACCCATCTAATGGGGAGTTAGATATCCCACCTCTCTCATAGTTTTTGTTTCCAATTTTTCTTTTCTTTGCTAATTCAAGCGAGAAAAATGCAAGTTGAAAAAAAATTGTGTTAAGATGGAAACTGATTACATCACCTTGTTGCAACACTCTGGGGTCCTTTTGTGTGTTCCGTTGGTCATTTGGACAAAAAGCATCGCTCTCTAGCGTGCAATATCTAGATCACCATCATCATCACCGGTTCTTGATGAGGTTTGTTTTATTTGTTGTTTTTTTCTTTGTATGGATGCCTGCTGAAAGGCGGTAAATTTATTGAACTGCTTAAGGATTCTACGATGTTTGCATGCTACATCACTAAGCCGGTGATGCACATCCAATTTCCATTGGATGCGCAATGGAGATAACACTAATGATTCGGTGAGGAAAGGGCGTTTCGAATTCACGGTCCTAGTCGTCGTCTTACACAAGCGGACAGAACGAAAACACATCACTACGGACGGACGGACAGGCGACGACGAGTACGTTGTAATGAAAACGAACGATTCCCATAATGCCAATAACTTAAATGCGTTCCAAGTAATTGGATAAACTTCTAGTGCAGATGGCCATTTGCAAAGTGGTGTGGACTTCAGTGAAGAGTATAAGGTCGCCAATGTAGGATGTAGAATGAGTTGTGACGATGTGATTACCAATTAATGGTAATTATTTTATATTAGCATTTTTATAGGGCGAGATGATGCTGTTCGTTGTAGAATACCTCGCAAGCGCACCTTTTGCCTTAACAAAGAGGTTGTGTTCACTTTAGTTCAGTTCGGTGCGGTTCGGTGCATTGGTGAGCGTTTAAAGAGAGATATTATCATTGGATATGCCGACATCGACCTGACCACGAACGGTATACAGGGAGTCAGCATGCAATTAAAATGCACAAAATGCACATGAGAAGATGTATTAAGTAGAGCTTATGGCTTGCCCGAAGATAAACATTTCTTAGCTGGCAATCAAGTTAAGTTATTGGATTAGAGGGGTTTATGACTCCAAAGAACTAGTATATCTGTTTAATGTTAAACGATTCTTTTAGATCATTTGTAACTAGGTTCTTGTAGATTTTAGAAAAAATATTTATTTAATGTCTGTACCTAACGTCTAGTCAGAACTTCTGATATAACGACTTCCCTGGCTATTGAATATGATTTTTCCTTCCACCTAGGCAATCGTAAATTTAACTACTTTGACCTATCATTACTGCATATAGTTCGCAGTAGTGTACAGTGCAATATGGTGAAAGGTGGACGACCGGCATTCAAAATGCCCTAACTCAACTATAAAAAAGATAAATTTTAATGTCGGAGCACTGCTTGAGATTACCAATGCTCATATCGAATGATTTTGAAAAAAAGCTATTAAGGGACTCCATACCAACTATAGTACGAGTACCTACAGGATAAACTATTAAAAAGAAGGAATTCCTGGTATGGTAAGCAATATAGTCTGGTGAATGTTGTCACGTTTGGAATTCGGCCCCAAAACATTCTCGTTAGTTCATCGAAGGCTGGTAGAAGAGCTATGCTCGTTATGTACATAAGCTTATGCCCATCTGGTAACTCTCTATTAAATTTCCTTTTACTACAGGACTAATAAAAAAATACTAATGAGAACATTTGAAGTAAAATTAAGAATAAATAGGGTGAAGGCATTGATTGCAATCGAATGTTCTAAGATAATCAAGGTAACCATTAAATTTGGCCTTACACTCCGTACAATTTTTCTCATTAGTGATTTTCCTTGGCAGATACGTATATATCCAAATATTTTCGAGATAAATGAGATGAACTTTCTTTTTTAGAAATCTTTGCGGAGACCTCACCATTCCATACAGCAGCTTTTGTATCATCATATAGGTTTTGGATAGTCTGACGAAACTTATGTGACATACAGTATAGCTTGTAAAACAACGCGTTCCGGTCCACTGTATCAAAGGCGGCCTTAAAATTTACAAAGAATGCATATATCATAGTTTCCTTTTCTTCAGGAGAAATGACTCCACAACACTCTTTAGTACAAACACATGGTCAACAGTTTTGGTATTCTTTTAGGGATCCTGCTGCTTTGCCATCTTTCAGTCCATTAAGTGCCTCAAAAACATCCTGAAGAGTTATAGGCCTGCACAAGATATCAATTGAAAGCTAAACCTATTACGCGATGGATTCCACAAAATATAAAAATACGCTTGGAGGATGTTCGGGCGGAGCTCCCTGTGCATAATGTATCTTCCACCATTTAGTTTCCTGACTGGTTTCCAAAAATCTGAACTCCCTTGAGTATAGGGCCTTGAACTCCCTACTAGCTGTAAGATAAATACTTTTTATAGCCCCATCATTGAAGAAGCGGAATAATTTTAACCAAGCGAAGGATAGTTGTCTCGCCTTTTTTCGAGTACACTCCTTATCAAACCACGATTCTCTATAATAATTTCCTACAGTCCTCCTGCAGTTGTTGGTTGGGTTCAAATCTTTGATTATTCCTTCAATTATACTGAAGTCAACAGCCTGCTGGGTTTGTAGTCGCTCATCAAAAAAACAGCTTTAGAGTTGCTCCACTTTAGCTTAGGGAGGGCAGTCATTTCCCTGGCTTCCGAATCAGCAGTATGGAAATTGCTTTATTTCCAAATCCGTTATGTAGGCGCTCCACTCCCCTCCTATAAGACAGTCGTCAATGACTGATGTCGCACAAACGTGAAGTTACCACATTCATCGCTTTTGGTTGTTCCATTCAACAATCGCAATCCAAATGAATTACAGAAACTCAGCAACTTTTTACCTCTTGCATCACAAATTTTATCTTTCGACTGCTAGGGTACTTACGAGTACTTACTTACACTATAATTGAATATTAATTTAAGGTATATGGTTTTCCCGATTTATTTATTGCATGAGTTAGTTCATATAGACTTACTTTCCAACTCCTTTTCAGCGCAATCTAGTGTTCCTCAGGGTAGTCATTTAAGTCCTATTCTCTTTATACTCACTAACAATCAATTTACATCATGTATTAATCATAGCGATATTTTCATTTATGCTGAGAACATGAAAATCTTTAAGAGCATTGCTAACCTAAGAGTTTCGCAACTTGGTGTGTTAAAAACGGTCTAATACTGAACCATCTTAAATGCCAAAATGTGACATTTTCTAGAAGGCGTATGCCAACCGCGTTTAATTATTCATTATTGCAAACATTCTCTTTGTCGTGTCAATTATTCTAGGGACCTAGGGGTTTATTTTAATCCTAATTTTGACTTCACGAAGCATATTAACTTTGTTGTTAACAAGACCAATGTATGTTAGGTTTTATAAAAAGATGGTCAAAAGTCTCTGTACAACTGTTTCATCCATCCCCATCTTGTGTATGCTTCACAAGTCTGAACTTCTTTTTATGAAGGACTCCCATCGTACGATCCATTTAACTTTTCACCATACACAAATTGTTTACAAATCTTACCTTTGTCTCAAAGATGGGCAAATAATGATATAATTTCTTTACAACAATAACTCATATCGGGCTTAATTGATGCGCCGTTTGGAGTTATTGCATGTCCAGCATGCGGAGTGTTGAATTATAAATATTTTCGTGCAGTCCAAACAGATGAAAAGATGCAACTTCGAACATTATGTGGATGTATGCCAAAGAAAAGAAGCCAAAGGTCTGACGATTATATTAGCCCGGCCACATCAAGCGAATGGATACCATAGTTGTAAGCAGCTAAGATTGTCTTCGAATCTCATCCTTAAAGTTCGAGACGAAAGGAAGATGAGCGCTGATACCACACTGAAAAATTAGCAGCACCAGCTATTTTTTGCTCTGAGTTAGATCAAAGAGGCTCTAAAATGTCCTATTCTATACGCGATATGGCTAGGCCATCTCTCAAATGACTTCTGCAAGAGCTGCAGGGATAAAGAGAAGGAAGAAATGATCAGAAGCATTCTCTGTTTCATAGGAAGCTTAGGTTAGTTCAATCAGCCCTTTAGAATACCGATAGATCGCTTGGTATGACAATGGACCTCCTTCGATCTAAGTGTATCTGTACACAGGTGCATACGATCACTCCCATTTCCTTTATACCTGTCCAGCGAATATTAAAGTCAGAATTATCCTCTGCTTCAAAAGATGCTCCGGCTGGTTCAATCAGCCCTTTAGGTAGTTAGAGTATCGATAGATCCCTTGGTATTACAATGGACCTAATTTGGTCTAAGTGTGTTTGTACACAGGTGCAGATAGCTACCCTAACGTAATCTAATCTAAACATGTGATTGAAAAATAGCTGAAGTAGGGGTAGTGAAATATTATACCCATATGTGCTACTCATAATATTACAAACATCTGGTAAGAACTGCAAGAATTTATATTTATTTAGCAGAAAGAATATACTAACCAACGAAATGACTAGGTTAGCAACACAAATTGTAGAGAAGAATATAGCACAAGGTTATTTTAGCTCTTATTTTTAGGAGAGTAGCCAATATTGCTATTTCGGTGTAATGTAAAAGTGAATAAACTCAAATAGCTGCTTAAGCTATTTTTTAGTAAATTAATACTAACAAAATAAAAAAAAGTCTCACTCCATCGTGAAGAGTCCAACTAATAACCATTACGGCTACAGTGACGTTACTTTTGGCTATGCCAGAAGTCATACTTGTATTCATTCGTGATGTGATGCGTTATGTTTTTCGAGTATACCTATGGTTTTAGTGGATTCTCCAAAAGGGATGAGAAGCTCCATAATGAAAACTTAAGTCTCGAAGGCTTGTCAGACATTCGCGGGAAGTGAAAACCGTGAAAAACTAACTCGCTTAATAGTCTACAGCACTAACTTATGAGCCGCTGGACCACTATAGAATACCAATAAAAAGTCCGATCATAAATTGAATTTTCACAACGTGATTATGCCAAAGACGTACATATGTATCTCCTATAATTTTTTTTTACAACAGCATCTGCAATGTAAATAGCAGAAAAGATATGAAAAATAGCAACAGAAATAGGAGAATTTGCTATAGAAAATAGCAATTGTTATTCATAAATAGCTATTATAGCTATTTCTATTCGAAATTGCAACAAGAATAAATGCAATTTCTATGTAGATAAGTGCTATGCTTAAATGACTTATACCAAACAGCAATGGTGTGAACTAGTATTCACATCGTTTTTAATGTTAAATAAAGTTTTTCGCCCACTCCTGCAAATACTACCATTTGACAAACCAATGGTAGTATTTGCAGGAGTGGGCTTGCTTACAACACAAATTCACGTGCAATAATAAGTGTACTACGCTCTTATAGAGTCAAGGCTGCGGTATGGGATGGTCCCAAGGAGTATACTGTGACAGGAGGGGTACCGCAGGGATCTGTGTTGGGCCCACTCCTCTGGAAGCTACAATTGTGGGATTCGCCGATGATGTTGCGATTGTCGTGGTTGCCAAGCTACTGAAAGGAGTGCTTCAACTACGCAAAGACACAATTAGGATAGTTCAACGCTGGCTACAATATGTGGGTTTAGAGCTGACAGAACATAAAACAGAAGCGGTACTAATCAGTAGCAGGAAAAAAATGGGAAATAATCACTCTTACTATAGGAGGACACCAGATTTCATCGAAATACGCCATCAAATACCTAGGCGTCATGATTGATACAAGGCTTTTTTTAATGAACACCTGTTAATGGTAAGGCCTCACGAGTGAATAATGCACTAATGCGCATAATGGCAAACCATGTGGGCCAAGATACAGCCGATGCCGAATAGTGACATCTGTGCCAGAGTAGTGACATCTGTGATACTCTACGGTGCACCAACATGGGCTGAAGCCATGAAAGTTAAATCATATAGGCGTAAAATTGAATCGACATGTCGGCTCTGCGCAGTTAGCATATGCAGTGCATATCGCAGTATTATTCCCAATTGACATACTGGCTGAGGAATCGCATAAAATATATGAAGCTAGGAATCTGGAGCCTGTGTTAATCGACAACAAAGCGAACCCATCAGAGAGAGCAATCAGCATGGCAAAATGGCAACAACGATGGAGCGCATTAAGATGGACCTATCATCTTATACCGCTTCTTGAGATATGGACAAGTCGGAAACATGGTGAAGTTGATTTCTATACAACGCAACTACTAAGTGGGCATGGATGTTTTCGAGCGCATCTTTGCAGATTTAAGCACGACAATGCCCCCTTTTGTTCGTACTGTGGAGTGCTGTAAGTGACTCCATGACACAACTAAGAAACATTATTTTTTTTTTTTATATAATTGCTTATGATTCACAGTGCACAAACGCACATCGACAAGCTTCATAATATCCAAGATAGGGCTACTAAATTACTATAGAGAAGAAACACAACAACAAATGAAGACAAGGCGATGCAGTATGACAATATTAATTTTCAGGTATCAATCAAAACAAGAAAACGAGCGGAGGGACTGTATCCACTTCCAAATTTCAATGTCTACGGCAAGAGGCAACTGAACTACACCATGCCTAACGTACTAAATAACCTCAACATCTAAAAAAAAAACATAAGCCAAGTTAACTTAAGGAAAAAAGAGATCGAATGAATATTTTCCAGAAGCAATAACCGCAAATGATTTTCTAAGTATCTTTCTTGAAAACTAAGCAATGAAGTGCTAACTACAATATAATTCCCTGCAATTCATGATAATAATCTTTTACACAGTACCCTTGCTAATCAAATGCGTGGAGCTTCAATCACTTGCTTAGAGCCTCACTCAGTTTCACGCAAAGGGTGTGACGGTCTTTGGCAGCGTTAGCGTAATATCTAACACTACGCATCATACGCATCAACACACAATCTCGCAGAAATAATTTGCACATAAATTCCCGAGCGAGTGCGACGAATCAGTGTCGAAATGTCATCACTATCGAAATTACTTTGAGGCTATTCAAGCCACTTAGACAGTCGTCGTTTCATAGATTCTTTCCAGCCTGCAACCTAAGCCTATGATTATAATCTGGACGGTCCATAGACGGTCATATTATACACTTCGTACCTTCCACAAAAGACATTATCCTTATTCTGCTTTAGGGTCCTGCTTCATAAATATCCTGAGGCTATCAAATGGAGTTAAGTTGAAAAATGAGCTCATTGACTGTTCTCTTTTGAGTTTCCTTTGTGGCAAGGAGTGGCAACGTTGAACAATGCAAATGCACAACAGTACACCAACATGCTAATATTAAGGCCGCCACAGGGGAAACATTACATGATTCAATGGCTAGTGCGCGGTGTAAGACGGGCGATCTCATCAAACTCCCGACAGAAACATTAAAAACGGCAAAGGATATACTCGTACTCCTTTGCACACAGAATGGTCATCATTATCGTGATCATTTTGATTTGAGCAGTGACTTGTTGCGCAGAATGCAAAACACACAGACTGTGTGCTGCAAAGAAGATCAAATGCCAAGATAACTAGATTGGAAAAGTCTTCTCTCATGGTGGTGGTTGGTTGGGGGGGAATTGGCTGTCTCTGGGGCTGACAAGATGCCGCCAAGCTCTGTAGCTATTCCAAGTTCGACAGGAAACCAGGGGCACAGAGTTGTGTTTGAGGAAGAGGAGAATTAAAATAGAGTACTTAATAACAGGCATTTCCATGGAATGCAATAAATCTTCAATTGAATGAACTAGATTACTTCTGGGGCATTAATACGAGTAAAGTAAAATGCACGTGGAAGGATCATTCTTCAGAGCTATGCGAAATAATAATCCCTTTAGAAAGAGCGGTAGAGGGGAAGATGCTTGACTTGCAATGGTAATTGTTCGGACGATTAAAGATGAGCAGTTGTATGGAAGAAACTACAACTGCTGTTGGGTGATACGAAGTCAAATTGGTTAGAAAAGATTTCCATTGAAATGTTGATGGATTTTCTATTCTTAGTAGCAAATAATGCAGCCAGGTGCAACAATGTTGTGTTGTAGAAGATACATCATAGCTTTAGAAAATAATTTCATAACAATTAGTGAAAACTTTGAAAAGCCGCTGGACTGGATGTGTCTGTTTTGCACTACGAGTACCTTTGGCGGATATACTACAAAATTTTGTTTAAAATCGCTGCCTCGTCATGATTGGACTTCTCACCTCTGTCTCCATGGCAACTCTCATTATCACTTACTAGGCTGCAGTAAAACTTACTATATAGCCCCCATCTCAAGGCAAAGTTTGAACATCAACGTCGCGGAGAGAATGGGTGAGGGTAGCTCCGCAACTCTGGATGCCTGGCTACTTCCGGTTTCAATGTAATTTACTCTGTCAATAGATATCATCTCTTCCGTAGCTACTAGGGGGATCGATTCTCAAAAGAGCAATACTGTTTTAGGCGCATATATACAGACAAGTTTTCCAGACAATTTTGACGACGAGGACACCACCACTTGTCTAATGAGCAAAATGGTGCAAATAACCGACAGCAACGGCTCTATGGTGCGCCAACTATCCGTCCGCTCTAAAACTCTTTGCCAAATCTTCATATAAAGGGTGACCAGATAGCAATTATAGTTTTTACAATAATTATGTTTCAGGAGCTGTCAAAACTACTAATGACATCCAGCTGTCAAAATATTCGATAAAGCCATTTCATCATGCATCGTTTGACACTATCCGAACGTGTGGAAATTATTAGAAAATATTATCGAAATTCCGGCTCAGTTGTAAATACGCTACGTGAATTTCGTCGTGAGGTCGGTCGTCATCATGGCTTCAGTGCGCGTCGCACCGTGGAAAAGTTTGAGGGTGAGTACACTCTTTTGGACCTTAAGCCATCAACCAGACAGAGATCCGTGTGAAGTGAAGAAAACATAGCCGCCGTAGCGGCCAGTATCGAATAAGACCCAGAAATGGCGATCAGCTGAATTGGGCATCACCAGAGAGTCAACCAGGCTTATTTTGAGGTTGGATTTGGGCCTACATCCGTATAGACAACGCCGTGAGTTCGCTGTTGACCGGAGATCCGGATTTTGGCCAAAAAATCATCTTCTCGCACGAGGCCCATTTTTGGCTCAGCGGCTATGACAACAAGCAAAATTGCCATTATTGGAGCAACTACAATCGACAAGTGTTCGACCAAGCATCAGTGCATCCACAAAGATTGACATTTCTTTCAAAATGATGAAGGAGACACTGTTACCGTCAATAGTCCTCTGTATAGAGGGATGTTAACCGACTTTCTGTGGCCAGAGCTCGAAATCATCGATATATCCGAACTGTGGTTCCAACAAGACGGCGCTATATGCCATACAAGCGGCTTAACGCTGGGTCATCTCACGGCGGGCGTTCATCAATTATATCATTTGACTTGACAACCTTCGATTATTTTCTCTGGAGTCACGGCAAGTCCTTAATCTAAGATAATAAGGTAACTACTTTGGATGAGCTCGAGGCCAACATTCGAGATGCTATTGCCGGAATAACGCCGCACACATTTCAACGAGTCATCAAAAATTGGACCGACCGCTTGGAGCATTGCCATCGAAACCGAGGCGTCCATTTAAATGGTGTGCTATTCCATACATAATGGCATGAATGTAGCTTTAAAATAAAGTCAGAATCAATTTGATATCTCACACCGTTGTTGTTCTATTTAAATTTCTTTTTCTATCGTTCTTATCTGGTCACCCTATAAAACAATACTGGACAACTTTCCAAACACTGGGCCAAATCTAAGGGCCTAAGTTTATCTAACACAACCACAATAAGGTCGAAAAGCTAATAGAGTTTATCAAAGGATAACTAATGATCTTGACTGGCTATCTTATCTGAAAAAGATGTTGACGTTGCAGAGAGCAAAAAGAGACAGCTGAACATACTCTCTGCGAAAGCCAGTAATAGATTGCTCCACTTGTCGAAGACTATAATAGGTCCAGCAGATATTTGGAACATGGAGCCGAGAGATATACTGAGGTATATTAAGAGCCTTAATTGGGCTCTCGGCTAAGCACAAGGCCAGCACAATACAGGGTTATTCATTTTGTGCTTCAGGTCTTTTAATTTAAATAAAATAAAAAGTATTAAGGATTTCAATGAAAGTTGTTTAATGTTTTAGGTTTTGGACTATGCCACGGGAGGTTTTGCAAACTTTGATTCTTGTGAGGTACTTTTCGATGACTTTTCGGTACATTTCTGGCTGTATTGCGTCTATACCTTCACGGATGTTGGTTTTTAAGTGCTTTAAAGTTTGTGGATTGTCTGCATAGACACGAACTTTAGCACAGCCCTACAAAAAGAAATGCAACTGAGTTAGATCACAGGATCTTGGTGGCCAATTGAAGTCGCCAATGTCTCGAAAACGTTTTGTGCAACGTTTCCTGTTGGAACCACATGCCGCTCATATCAATGTCTTCAATTTCGGACCAAAAAAGTGTTGTTTATCATTTGACCATAGCGTAGAGAATTCACCGTAATAGTAGCGCCTTCGTAGTTTTCAAAAGAATGCAGCCCGATCACGCCACCGGTCCCTAGCGCAAACCAAACTGTCAACCGTGGTGGATGCAATGGCCGTTCAACAATCATATGCACCCTCTGTGCACACGTATAGGGATTTTAGGGGAATCAACTTAAATCAGTTGGAAGAGGACGTTCTTAGAAGAAGAGGGTGTGTGTAAAGCGATTTAATAAAATTCTTCTCATGAAAACTTTGTGAAAAAATATCCGAGAGCTTGGTGTTGGTGGACAAAAGGTGATTATCCCTGAAAATATAAACCCTGACTTCTTAAATTCTGAATTCGCCAAAATTCAAAGTACTTTGCCCGACGTTGGCGAACCCTATATGATTGATTCTCTCGTTAATCTTGAAAGTAATGGTTGCTTCCAGTTCACCAAAGTAGATGAAAACGACGTTTTGAGCGCCCTATTACGAATTAAGCCTAAAGCTATGAGCCTTGATGGAATACATCCACACTTTATTAAAATAATTTTGCCCCACATTCTTCCTACCCTTACACAGATTTTTAACACAATAATCATGACATCGTCTTTTCCTAAAAAAAAGCCTGCTACCCGTTTGTCACCACCCGAGTTTTGACCTATTTCTATTCTCCCGTTTTTATCCAAAATCTTCGATAAACTTCTTCATAAGGAAATTACAGTTTTTGTTAGAACTAATAAACTATTGAATGTCCAACAGTCAGGTTGTGTCCCTGCTATTTTAAAAATAGTAGATGATCTGAGAAGTGCGATGGATACGACTTATAATCCTTTCCTGGGCTCCTAGACTTCTCAAAGGCATTTGACAATATCAATCACGGAATAGTTTTCTTAAAACTGAAGCAGAATTCCCATTTTAGCAACTACGCAACTAACTTGATTCTTTCATATTTAAGTGACAGAAGTCAAGCCGTATCGGTTGATGAAACCACTTCCCGGTACTTCCAACTAATATCAGGAGTACCACAGGGATCAATTCTTGGACCACTGCTTTTCGTTATGTTTATTAATGATCTCCCGCAAGACATCCAACACTCATCAATACATTTATATGCTGACGATATGCAGATTCGGTTGAGCTACAAGCAGGGAATGTTAGAAGATGGAGTAGACAAACTTTTTTTACTTTTCGAATACAAATTTTTCCAGTGTTAAAATGCATAGCAAAGTCGAAAATATGAATTGTTTAGATTTAATAAATGAACTTTTACTGTTATGAACTTTAATTCATAAGTACAATGTAAAGAATAAATAAATAAATATAAATATATTTGGATTTTCAGAACCACAAATTCTGCAATTTTGTTTGTTTACTCAGCCGCCGAGCGAGAAATAGGCCTCATAAGAGCAGCTGAAGAAGGTTTTATTCGAAAAATTTGTAATAACTTGTTGATTTTCCAGCACCCAATTGGGGTATGTTCTGCGCATTCTACGTATGGTCAGCAGGTCTTAGTTTAACGATTTATGTTGTAAAATAGCAAAGTAAGAACTAACTACCTGTCAATATGGATGACAGATAAATTTGACAGATGGCAAATGCCAGGGATGTGAAATCCCAACCTCGAAATAAATAACCCTTCAGATTTTTCTAGTCAATATTATTCTTTGTTAACGAGAATGACTTTTAGAAAGTACTGATGAATTTGTGTTTCTCAATCCCAGGATGGCAAACGACTAACAAAGACCTCGTAGGAGTAGCATCTCCCGATAGGTGTTGGTTCGCTAAGTAACGAAAAAGAGCCACTGCAGCCGACAACCTAGCATCTCTGTTAGTAAGTCCTACTCCCACCTCCTCGTGGTGCCATTTCTTCAGAAATTGTGAACGGGAGAGGACGAATGGCGAGTCTTCTGCGCCATATAACAGTATAAGTGTGAATTGGTCTGGGGCACAGCGAGCCTCAACCGTAAAAAGAAAAATTGCTCCGAAACGGAAACATACGCCTCGGATACGGACGGATAATCTGATGACGACCTTTGGCTATCAAACAGGGACAACGATCGGATTCTGGAACGTTAAGACCCTCCTGGACTTACTCCAAGAAGGGCCTTATAACGCCAGATTCCTCCAAATTGAGCGCGAATTCGTGCGGTATAAAATAGACATCTTAGAGCTGAGTGAGATAAGATGTTTCGATGCTGGGGAATATGTCTCGCCAACAAAAAGTACTGTTATGCTCTGCTCTGGTAAACCAGCTGGAAGCGCACGGAGGTCTGGAGTAGGACTGGTGCTAACTCCAGCAGCGCGTAAAAGCCTCATATCTCGGAAACCTCACAGTGACCGGATATTGACGTCCAGATTCCAGAGTAGAGTAAGGAAGGTCACCATCATACAGTGCCATGCTCCGACTGATGACGCGACTGAGGATGAAAAGTACAATTTCTATAGCCATTTAGGCGCCGTCTTCAATGAAATGGGGACATCGTAATGGTGATGGGGGATCTCAATGTCAAGGTAGGTAGCGACAACAACATGCTGAAACAAGTGATGGGTGTTCACAGCCTTGGAGACCGAAACGACAACGGTGAGCGGTTTGTGGACTTCTGCAATACCAACCGCCTAGTTATTGGAGGTACGCTATTTAAGCATAACACCAGCCATAAGATCAGATAGGTCTCGACTGATAGGCAAAGAACATTCAACCAGATCGATCACATTGCGATCAGTCGTCCGTTACGGACCACCACCTTGCCTTAGAAGCGGAAGCAATCAGCAGCTCAATGCAGGAGAGCTTGGATGATCACTGGAATGTTGTGAAAAATGCTTTTGCGAGCGGGGCACATACCTATGTCGGTAAAAGGCACGTACACCATCGTACATGGCTTTCGGCAGACACCTGGGGACGGATCGATGAGCGTACAACAATAAAGGCTCGGATTGCAGCGGCCTCAACAGTAGAGAGAATCGAGTTAGAAACCCAGTACCATACAAAGAAGAAAGAAGTGCAGCGTAGTGTGAGACGTGACAAACGTCAATATATTGACACACTGGCTTCTAGGGATGAAGAAGCAGCGAGCAGGTGCGATAGTAGGACAGCTTACAGCATCACCAAGGAGCTCATTGGTGGTTGAAACTCCAAACCCGGTGAAGAGTCTGGACGGTAACCTCCTGATTTCGGATGAGGATCAGCTCAATAGATAGAGAGAACATTTTGCTTCAGTGCTAAATCATTTAGACGATGGCGATATGATCAACAAATTCGAATGAGTATTCCCGACAGAAAGCTTTCATCAGCTTGAATCTAGATGCTATTTGGTTGGTCTTGCGCAGGAGAGGCATCCCGGAAAAACTTATTTCTATTATCAAGGCTACATACGAGGGCGGTAAGTGTCACGTCTTACACAACGGTAAGGTGTCAGAGGAATTTGGTATCCGAAGTGGAGTACGTCAAGGATGCATTCTGTCACCACTCTTGTTCTTGGTGGTTATCAGCTATGTACTCCATGTAGCATTGACGGAAGGAAACAATGGAATTCGTTGGACTTAAACACTTGGATAATGGACCTTCATCTAATGGCCCATAATCTAGAAACTGAAGCAAAAAAAGTGGGGCTCAAAATAAACACGGCCAAAACAAAAGCCCTCAGCACTTCCAACACTAACGCTCAACTTAACATTGCCGGTCAGGAAGACGAAAAAGTTGATAACTTTCTATTTAGGAAGTGTGGTCTCGGCTAACCGCGGTGGCACCCAACTGGACGTATGCAGTAGAATCGGGAAGGCTAAAGCTGCGTTCGGTATGCTATCCACAATCTGGAAAAGTAATGTTATCAGCTTAAGAACCAAGCTGCGACTGTTCCGAACTAATGTGGAATCGGTACTGCTGTATGGATGCAGTACCTGGAAGGTGGACACCATTAACACACGCAGGCTGCAAGTCTTCGTAAATAAATGTTTAAGAATAATCTTGAGGATTTTTTGGCCGAACCGGATCTCCAACGAACAGCTTTATTGAGAACGGGCCAATAACCTATAAACAATACTATACGAAGGAGAAAGTGGCAGTGGATTGGACACACCCTACGGCACGAAGACAACTCCATTGCGAAATACGCCATGCAGTGGAATCCGCTCACCCAAGCAGGCAGAATAGCGGGACGCTCCAGGCAAACATGGCGCAGAACAGTTGAGAAGGAATCGAGCTCTATAGGAATGAGTTGGAGGCAGCTCAAACGCGTTGCAGAAGTACGAACAAGATGGCGCGCAGGCGTGGTTGACACCCTATGCCCCCCGGTGGGTTAAAGGACCTAAGTAAGTAAGTAAGTAAGTAAGTAATCCCAGTTGGTTAAAAGTAAATGAAAGTTCTCGTACCGGCAGAAAGCCACAATACCTACGTAGGTTTCTCATTATGCATTTTCTTAAATCTAAAATAAGTCTACTTACAATTTCCTCTGCTCTCCTCGATATCCAAAATGATGTTCGTTTGTCCAGTTTCTACTTCACACATTTGAGATTTGCCCAAAATTCCGTGGGCTCTCCGCGCGAACAAGAGAAGCACTACACCAATTACTCCAACCTTCCACGTCATCTTCTGAAAATGAATAAAAAGAAAAGTAATTTTGAATAATTTTTCGACCACCCACAATCAAAAACCGAAAACAATAAACAAATCAAAAGTTGAAGTCCAAAACTTGTTTGGTAATAATTTATAAGTGCACTCCACATGAGTGCTATTATAATAATTTTCAAAAGTACGCAACGGTATAATGATTAATGACTAATATCTATTCGAGTAACTTGAACATCTAAAGGGAAACTTTTCAAGGCCAGCCAAATTAATTTGAGATACTCCAAGAGCTAGATAGTGCGATTCGAAATTATTAAGTAGCACTTAACTGTTGGACCAATTTTGTTGTTTGTTGTATCTATGATACATACAGACATACCTACATGTATCATTGTTCAGTGTGTGTCTCTAAAAGTCTAACAAATCAATTCAATTTGGAGCACAATGCCCGGAATACATTTCACGGGCATTAGGAAGTAATAAATTGTTGCCCCAACTTGGATCTACATCTAAGCACACAATTCCAATTGATAAGTAGCTTATTTAAATTTTTATTACTTGAACCGCAATAAAAGGTCAGATTGAGATTTTTTCCAAAGGACAGGGATACGGATACTCGTAATAATGGAAATCAAAGAGAAAGAAAAACGACGCACATCAGCTCTATTTGGAGTGCCTTTGCATATGGTTTGACATTGGACCTTTTGGTTTTTCGGCCCAAAATGGCAAAGGAACGCTCCGCATAAGTTCAAATAAAAATCTGCGTTTCTTGAAAAGATACTCGTAGAAGAGAATGTTGGTTGCAAAGGAATCTACAGCAACAGGAGAAGCACATTCGTGTATCTAGAAGCGATTCTTTGTTCCTGTTTGTGCGTCCATTTGAATATTATGGTAAGATATGTGCCACAATTGGCAATGGCACTGGTTTTATGCGTAATGTCCTTTTAGAGCATCTTATATGTGGTAATGGTGAATGTATTGCTTACGGTTGGTGTCTTTAGTTTTTAGAGTTTTGTTTTGCCTGTAAAATAGTTTGCGATTCGCAGCATAATGAATAATTCAGATACGTTTAACAGTCTCTTTGCGTTTGTTGCATTTTTGTGAAAGTTTAAAGTCAAGGTACGTACTGTATTGGCTTGCTGTCCCTGTAAGGTATTCGAGTTTGGTGACAAAAAATATCAACATACATACATCCGACGAACTTTCAAGAGAAAGTAAGCCCGTACCTATTCTTGTATCAGAAGTTATAAGCAAAATGTGGTCCTATGCGCGTAGTGGGCGAAGGTATGGACCATGAACTGTATGAACTTCACAAAGATATAGATTTAGTTCGAATAGCAAGCAGTGACTATTTTGCTTCAGAAATATTAAACTAATGAGCAGCAATATCTCAGAAAGTTCAGCGATTTCTAGGCTCTGGATTAGATAATAAAACGAGGATTAAACATTCGTTTCTAGAACGACGCGGAAGTAAAAGACGTTTCACGGAATTCGACGCTTTGGTATTTAACCTGCTCAGTATCGTACTAGAGAGGGCAATACGAAATTCAAGTAACCTAGCATACACAACAAATCTGAGTTTGAAACGATATCCAGATAACATAGCAGCCTGCGCTTCAGAAATCCAGCTTAGCATCGCATGCAATCAACATCTTATGATAGCTATTAACTATTATACGACTTCAAATTGAATCTGTTGGTAACAATTGAACAAACTTCGGGAGGTCCCGCCGACAGTTAGGGATAATTTAGGGATCTTCTATCTGAAAGAGCTAAGACAATCGGAAGCTTAGTACAATCGAAGCTTGTGTGACCATTGGACAGCTGTGAAAACCATTTCTTCAGATAAAGACAGACAGCAAGCATATGGTGATCGAGGTATATCTCTAGAAAATGTATCAAAGAGCGTATTTCAGTCAAAACAGTAGAAAAAATCGATCTCGAACCTAGTACGTAATGAACAATATAGACGGTCAGCTTAGTGTAAGACGTGCTAATATGAGATTTCGTCGCTGTTCTGAATTGTTTAAGAGACAGCGTCATGGTGCCAAATTTAAATGGGCTTTCCAAAGCTGTAAACACCGAATTGCGCAGAGATTTCAACGATATCAGAGTATAGATGCGCACAAATATATGATATTTATCAGCTTAAAGAAAGTATGGACAAGTGAAAGTTTTCCAAAAACACTGGAGGATGGGAACAATTGCCAAACTCGGTAACTTGATGGAATACGGGAGCTGAAGAGGTATTTGTGTTCTAAAGGGTGTTCCAAAATTAACGCAAGAAGTAATTTTAATAGACAGCACAGGTTTTTGTTTAAAAATGTAAATGTTTTATTGATGAGACCCTCTGTACAGTATAGGGTTATCGGGTAAAAGCCTCCACGGTTTTGTTGGAGTCGAAATTTTCCATGACTGTTTTGTACAAAAGTGGCTGAATTTCACTGATACAGCGCTCAATTTGCTCCTTCAAGGCGTGAGTGGTCGTGGGATTATTGGCATAAACTTTAGACTTCAAAAAACTCAAAAGAAAAAAAGGCCAACGGCGTTAAATCGCATGATATGTGCGGCTAATTCTGATAACCAAAACGAGAAATTACACGACCAGGAAATGATTCATGCAGTAATTGAATTGCTTCTCGGGTTGCATGGCATGTGAAACCACATGTCGTCCACATCCATATTTTGCAATTCAGACACTGGCCAGCTGCATTTCCAAAGAATAATGGGGTGGGATTCTGAACCCTAAATTCAACAATTTTGACGATTAACAAAGCCATCAAGATGAAAATGATTTTGTTTGAAAAATCAGCATCCATTTGTTGTTGTTCCATAGTGTTCAGTTCTCAATTCAATTGCACTTTGTATGCATGAAGATGCAAATCTTTCTTGAGAATATGCTGTAGAGAGCTTCTGGAAATGTCCAATTCTTGACCACGGTGCCGAATTGATGTTTCTGGGCTTTCAACAACAGTCTCACGAACTGCTTCGATGTTTTGTGTTTAACGACTTGTTGAAGGGCGGCCAGAGTGTCTAAGATGACTAATTGATCCAGTCTTCCTAAATGTTTGAATTAATCTCTTCACAGTTCATGAAGTTAAATCACTATTCTGATCATATTTTGTTCGAAAATTTGCGATCTGTAGCTGCCAAACTTTCATTATTTTTAAAATATTGCTCAACAATGAAAACGCGTTGTTCTTTTGTGTAGCACTCCATTTTGAATAACACTGAACTGTCAGCTGTCACGCTGTCTTTTTTTATTTTTCGTTGGCAACACTTTACTGCACAATTAGCGCAAAATTCAAATCTTGGGTGCATTTTGGGACACTCTTTATAATTCGGTCCATAATTGGAACCGAAACACTTCGATACCACCTCGATGTCGAACAAGCAGGTTTCTGTTAAGGAACCTTATGCATCGACTACTTAAAGACATTGCGGATCATTAAAGGATAATGCGTAGGTCTTCGTTTCATCTAATAATTATCAATCTTTAGAAAGTTTTTGACAGGGTGAACCGTAATCTTGTGCTTTGGGCGGAAGAAGTATCGCCGACAAAATTGTTGATAGTATAAAGTCTACCTGGAAGGATGCTAAGTGTTATCAATTGCATCCACTTTCAATATTGGAGTCCAACATACAATCCAACTAGATTGTATACTCGTACTGTCGCCATTGTCATTCTTGATATGTTATTAGTGATGTTTCGTGCGCAGCCCTGATTAGCAAAACTAAGGGAATACGATAAACGGCGACGTCCTAAGTATCAAGTATAGATTACGCTGACAAAATTTGCTTGCATTCGTACAAAATAATGGACTTGTACCAAATGGTTCATAGTTTAGAAGCCGAAGCAAGGAAATTGGAGCTGGAGATTAATATGGTCAAGATAAAAGCACCCATCAAATATTGCCCGGAAACCAGGTAGAAAAAGTTCACTTTTTCCTTTATCTGGGAAGCTTTGCCTCGGAGGTCATTGGCACCTAACTGGACATGGACAACAGAATCGGGAAAACGATACTGCCTTCAGTGTGCTCATAAAAATCTGGAAAAAACAATCTTCTCAGCTCAAAATATAATCTGCTACTGTTGCTTTCAAATAAAAAGTCAGTACCTATTGATGTTGCAGTATGGGTATAGTACTTGAATAGTTAACCGCGACTATTACTCGTACGTAAACTGTAGTCTAAACAGTTTTAAGCGAAAACGGTTCATGAACCTACTTATAGGTACTATAGTTGACGAAAAATATGGCAAGTGGCAATAGATCAGAATACAATGCAGTGGAATCCATTTACCCTATCCGGCAAAAAAGTGCATCACCCGAAACAAACATGGCCCTGAACAATTAAGGAAGATCCGAAAACACTGAAAGTTAATTGGAGAGAGGTGACAGTCAGAGGTGTGTTACGTGGGTGTGCACATGGCAAAATATTTTACGTACGAGTACAGTACAGAGATTCTTGTGATAGAAGTGAGTTTCATGATAGATTGGAGTGGAATTAAAAAAACAAAGAAATAATAGTTTCAAGATTTGGGTTTCTTACGATTGCGTTGAGCGTAGACTAGTTTTTCGCAGGCACCGCTACAACGGGCATTCTCGTTACCTGTTAGTGGTATCACCTATGGACAGAAACATCTCTTTGCAACACCCTAACAACTCTTAAATTGTTCACCACTCGCAGACATAAGGACGACACTCGCTCGAGACAAAATACCCTCTAGTTTCCTCGATTTAACCTTAACCACATACTACCCAACACCCGAATTAATTATTGAATGCATCAGCTAAGTACAGGGTGGTGCAAATGACCCTTAATGTTTAAATTCGTTAAAACCTTAAGAATTTTACGAACAAGACTTTAGGAATTTAATATGCAACGACGTGCATATCGTCGATATATTAATGTGCGGATCACACCCGCGGTGCCAAAAATAAATCATCTGGTTGCACTTTTCGGCAAGAAGGGTCAGTAAAGAAACCTTCCTGGTACTGGAAGCCCACATACGGCGCACGCAGATGAAAATATTCAAGGAGACGTTCGGCTCAACTCGGGCTATAGAGGAGGTCCGTTCAAAGAATTTAGGCCACATTGCACGTGTTCCCATATAAAGTCCAGCTTGCATAAGAATTAAAGCCGACTGGACTAGCAACAGATTGATTTTGCTATTTCATTGCGGCAAAAAGCAGAGCAAAATCTCGATTTCATCAACAATTTGATAATGAGCGAGCCTCAAATGGCTTTGTTAACAAGCAAAACTGCAGTATCGTCCGAAAGGATCATTGGCCATTGGCCAATTGACCATTAATCCTGCTCAATATCGGACGATGTTGGAACATTTTTTGAATCCAAATGTGCAAAACCATCCACAACTACGGGTCTAACAGGATGAAGCCACAGTGTATACTGCAAGGGACATAATGGCTCTATTATGGGACATCTTCGACCAGCACATTATTTCGTGCAGTAGCGACTTCAATTGCCCGCCGCTTTGTCCGACTGTTTTCTATGGGCCTATTTGAAAGAACGAGTGTAGTTCAATAAGCCAATGAAATCTGTGTCATAACACCTGAAATTTTGCGAGAAGTGATGAAAAATATATTGGAAAGAGCATGAATGTGCTTTGTGAGTCGTAATCTTTCACGCTGAGGTCAATAAAATTCCCCCTTTTTTAGACTGTACTTAAAAAAAATTATAATTTAAACCACAAAGGTCGTTTTGTGCCACCCTGTAGTTAGTGAATTTATTTTATTGTAAAAACTTTGCCAACTTTTACGGGTACACTGCAATGCGAAATAACTTCAAGTACTCCTGATGATGGCTTAACCTTTGAACGAGGCTGGTTTGGTAGGTCGAACAAATGTCGGATGCGAGAGGATAAAAACAAAAGCATAGAGCCTGAAACTACACAGTAAAGGGTGTTTTTTTTTAAAAAAAAACAAATTAATTTTATGGACCGAATAATCGCCCATCTGAACGTGCTATTCCTCGTGTTATGGGTAGATTTCGCACTAATTTAACGCCACATGACATTAGGACAGTAACAATAATGAGACCAGTGTTAGTTCGCATCCGTACACAAGATCTTGTTCTTTGTGCGTCTCGTCTTGAACTAATAACTTACAAATTCAACTGGTGCAAGAATTGAAGCCACTGGATCATTGCATGTGTCGAACCTTCGATGAATGGACCTGCTTTGAGCTACAGCTGAGTCTGTATAAGAACGCCACAGCTGGTTTTCCAATCCGCTCATACCAAATCTATTCGAGCTAGAGTCAGCAGTTAGTTTTACATAAGTAGAAATCAGACACCTATAAAAGAGACTTCATTAAAATTTGCGCAATCTCACTTTACGATACCAAGATTTATTGAAAAATGTATGTAGAATGCAACCGGTTGTATCACGTCTTTATCGAGTTCACTATACTACACCCCGCTCCTCTAAGAATGCTGGTAACATAAGCACTCCTATCGAACAACTGGATTAAATCAATTATCGTTAGAATTGATTCGACTTACGATTGGAATATGCTCATTAAAATTCAAATAAGATTATAGATGTTGCTGGGTGGAAAGTCAGATATTAAAAGTTCCCAACGAGAATTTTAGATCTCTTAAGCCTTCGAATGCGCTTACGCCCATAACTTTGAATCAATAAAAATCGACTGACACAAGTTGATCAAATTACGATAAGTCCCAATAAATTCTTCTCTTCTCCACACACACCAACTACCACAAGACAATGCGATAGAAAAATAAATTTATGAACAACAAACATTAATCCCAAATGGATTCGGTAAAAAGAAGAAAACCCCTTTGACACCTAAACACCATGACGAAGTGAAGCCCCTCCAAACACCCAAAAAAAAAGATAAAAATCAACTTCAAAGCAGAATTACCAAATCAAATGTTTGTACTGTCAAGATCGAAGAAGACAAATAGGAGAAACTCTTCAAATGCCCTCAGCCGACATCTAGAAATTCTCACTCAAGTGTGATGTCTGGAGGTTTAGAAAATTTTGTCCATAAAATTATTGAAATTATAATTTCATTCCTTAATTTGCAAATTTAAGAGCGTGTTGTGCATTTGTTGTTGGCCTAACAGCAGGAGAAGACCCGGGCGCAGAAAAGAAAGTAACAAGGGACTAGTTTTGGTTTATTGGCAACAACTCTGCAAGCTAAAGAACCATAAATCCAACAAAGTATGTGGCACAGTCTTTTACACGGTTACCAGCTCCTCAAATGAGGTCAAAATTGTTGATCATCAGTGAAGATACTTAATGCAGTGGTTGGTAGGTACCTGTTTGCTGATGGAAGCCAACACCAAAAGAAGGAACGTTTCTGTGGAACTCCTCTTACCAAAAGTGAGATAGTGAGAGAAATTTCCCAAGTAGGAAGTCAGACGGGGAAAATACTGTAAGCAAACATGAGTGATGTGACCTTTTTCCGTCGTCGTCGTTAAGAGGATGATGGTAGGCATAGCTTCGTGCTTAAATACATATTTTTTTTTTTTTTTTGATATACGAGTATGATAGGAGGAGATCTGGTCAAATTCGATTCGGGAAAGAGTTATGGGATTAGGTACTTTGCAGTGCATACAGATCCATCACGACCTCTGTGTCCATCAGAGTGTCCGATTACACCATAGGTCGGAGGGGAATATCTTTTAACTGAAAATCACGACGACAGGATTTTAGACGTCAGGTCCATGAATCTTTTTTATGTCATAATTCGTAGTGAACTTATGAACTACTCGTAAGAAGCGAAAACCACACGAGATATTGTGTCAGCGAACGGATTTTATGTGAACCTCATGGGGAAGTAGGATAGATCGAATCGTAAAAGAGAGTTACAGGGATTTCTGTGGTGGGGCTTCACTAATGAAAGAAGTGAAAGCGGATGAATAAGGAAATCATTAAGAAAGTGAGAAAAGAAGGAAAGATATTTGATAGATACGAAGAGAATAGAATACTTCAACAGAGCCTGGAAATTCGAGTTAAGGGTACTTGTTGGAGTTAACTTGAAATTTAAAGTGTGTCGGAAGAATGTAATGGCATTAACCATTGGCGTCAGTCGAATTTTCTAAGGAAACCATTTACATTGGCGATAAAGGAATTGAAGAACAGACATTGGTTGGTTGGTTGGTTGGTTCGTTTAAAAGGGTGAGCTTATGCTCTTCAGTTAGGCCTCCATTGGGCCGGTTGTGTTCCCCTCATCTACGTAACTGTAATGAATAGTGCTGTGTTGTGGGAATTACAATATGTAATGAGAGGATTTAGGTCTAGGGATCATGGGTAGTATCAACGGGAAACTATATCGTATAGTGATGGGGTAATCGTAGTGTTCGTCTGGCGAACTCCAATATATACCCGATTCCTTTCTTACTGAGGTGTGTAATATCCGGAATCCTTGGAGATAACAGAATTTTCAGCCTTAGCCTCGCTGTAGCAGTGCAGTGACGGAGGAAGTGTTCTTTATCTTCCTCTTCACAGTTGGCACAGATTGTTGTATCAGCTATGTTTGTTGAGATTGATGTGCCCTGTTAAAAGTCCCACCATCAATCTCAATAGTGCTTTATTTATGCTTATGCTTTATGTATGCTTTATTTCACTTATATTGATTAACAAAACTATGATTTTACAAATTCATTGTTTAATTAAAATGAAATAGTTAGGTACAATCTATTGCCCAAGTGACAAGAGTTGAATGCACCTAGCAGTCTACAAAAAAAAAAAAAATTTTGAAATAGTTGATGGGGAGTTTCAATGAGGGAGCAAAAAGTTACAATAATTTAAAAGACCAAAATATAAAAGAATAATTAGACATTCAAAGAACTAAATTCATTAATAAACAAACTATTTATAGCTGAGTAGTCAAAAGACAGTACCCATTTTTTAATACCATTAAGAAATGCATTTTTCACTCTTTCACGTCTCATAGTATCTGGAAGTAGGTTGAACAAACGGGGTGCGGTAGCAAAGTAAAATCGTCCAAAGTGAACTTTATTAACGGTTACAAAATTTCTAGTATTTCCTCGCAAATTATAGTTTTCGATATTTCTGACTGAGTAAAAGCCCGAATTTTGGAAAAATATTTTTAGGACTTTATAGCAGTAGAGATGCCTTAGAGGAAGAGTTTCAAGGTTTCTGAACAAATTAAAACTTGGAGTTCTGCGATTTACTCGGCATAAGATTCGAATTGCATGTTTTTGTTTTATTAGTAAAGGCTCAGTTTTTTTTTTTTTTAAAAATGCACCACCCCAACAAGGAATGCCATATTCTAATTTAGATTTTAATAGACCATTATATACAAGTTTTAAAATTGATTGTGGGTAATAAAGGCTTAGGTGATACAGTTGTCTTACCACTTTGTTAAGATATTGTTTAAGATAACTTGTATGATTATACCAACTAAGCTTATTATCTAAGACAATACCTAAATATTTAAAATTGTTAACGCACTCAACTTTAAAACAAGTACTGCAACAAGACGTTAAATTGTTAAAGGAGAAAGTATTATCATCGTTATTAAATAAGCGAAAGCGTGTGCAACTCGGAGAGTGATAGAATAACGACAAATCATCACAAATTTTACTGTTGATATTGAATATCATAAATTTCGTTTTATCGCTTATTGTATGGAAAACCATTTTCTCAGTAAATCGAGGTCATAGTTTACATCCAATAAAACATTCAGTAAGCTTTTATTTGAGTATGAAAGCGCAGTATCATCAGCAAAGGCAGTAACTTTACCTTGAAAAGGTTGAATAAACAAAGAATTTACATATATTAAGAACAGAATAGGACCTAAAACTGACCCTTGTGGAACACCAACCAAAATATTTTTCGGAGAGCTGTAAATATTCTTGATCTTCACCATTTGCCTGCGATTTTTTAAATATGAAACAAACCAGTCATAAGTATAGCCCTTAAAACCCATACGGAAAAGTTTATTTAATAATATTGAGTGATCCACCATATCAAAAGCTTTAGTGATATCTATAAACAAAGAAGCCGGAATCTCTGATGAATTAATACTGTGATATAATTCACCAGTTAGTTTCAGTAGTGCAGTTTCAGTAGACATTCCGCTTCTAAAACCGAATTGGCAATTGTGTGTTTTTTCTAGGAATGACAATATTCTAGATTTAATACCCCTCTCAAATATTTTTGAAAATACCGACAATACCGAGCAAAGATATTTAAAATTGTATTGTCGCCTTTTATATGAAGTGGCATTACTATTGCCATTTTTAAAGATTGCGGAAAATTTCCTAACTGAATACTACTATTAAAAATAAAATATAAAATTTTTTTCAACATAAAACTTGAGATCTTATCACAAGAAGTAGAATTGGATGATTTAAGAGAGTAAATTATTTTATGGATCTCCAGAGCAGTGAATGGTTCACAGAAAAAACTCTCTGTTTGACTTTCCATATCTACTAAATCAATATTACTCATGCAATTGAAATTATTGTTTGGTGAGTTACAAAAGAAATCGCTAAATAAATTATCAATTTTCAAAGGGTCAGAGATAGTTGAGTTGTTGACGTTCAAAACTATATCCACCTCTAAAGATTTTCTATTAAGAATCGCCATTCTTTTTTGGAATTACCAAGACTTGCTGTTAATTTACTACGAAAATAATTATCTCTGCAATAAGGGACTTCCAATTTAAGCTCTTTATTTAACTTTTCGTAATATTGTTTAAGTCTAGTATTATTTGGGTGTTTTCTAACTCGAAGACAGAGCCTATTTTTTTTTTCGAATTTTGTTCAGAAGTGAGAGAGTCATCCATGGCTTCAGACATTTATTTTTGTTGTTTGTGTTACTTTGTGTCTGTTTGCTGTTCGTAATGTGAGACTGCAGCTTCATTAAGAATATGTCGAAGGTTATTGAGGGATCAGCTGTGTTAAAAACTTCTTCCCAAAATTCAAAATTCAAACGATTTCTAAGAACATTGTAAATGATTTTAGCGAAGGTTTCACATTCATTTGGTTTGGTACGCGGAACATAACTATCCATTTGAATAGTAGTTAAGCAGTGGTTCGTTAAATTCAGGTCAAATGACGCAGTTTTGAACTTCATTTTGTTATTTCGATGAACCCTCCCAAATATGTGGTCCAAACACGAGTTTAAACGAGTGGGCTGGGCCACCAAAGATTCAAAACCGACCGCAGATAGAGTCGTCAAGAAGTGGTCGACATCTCTTGAGTCAGACAGAATATTTATATTAAAGTCGCCAATTTTAATAGTTGTCAGAGGGACCCCTATTGTATTATCCGGGTTCAGTTCTGCATTGCCTGTTGGTGGAGCGTTTCAATAGGACTTTGGACGAACATCTCTCGAAGGTCATAAGTGACTACCAACGGGATTGGGACCGGCAGATTCCCTTGTTTTTGATGGCCTATAGAAGTGCCGTGCATAGCACTACTCGACATACGCCGTTCGAAATCTTGTTTGATGGAATAGCTCGGTTACCCAGTGAGGTGAAATTTGGATCTCCTACCAATGAGTCCAGAAATGAAGAAGAGTACGTGGCGGACATTAGGGAAAGTCTTAGGGACATACACCAAAGGACCAGAAGCCAGATTAAGATAACGAGCGACCGCATGAAGACCAGGTATGATGCCAAGGCAACAACGTCAGGATTCCAGGAAGGAGATCTAGTGTGGCTATATAATCCCCATCGCCAAAAGGGGAAATCACCTAAGTTGCAGCAGAACTGGGAGGGTCCCTACAGAATAGTAACCCGCATCAACGATGTTGTCTACCGCATCCAGCGAGGACCAAGAGCCAAAATGAAAGTGGTTCATGTGGACCGACTGAGTCGATACAATGGCCGAAATGAGGATGCACTTGTTCGGGACGAACAAGTCTAAGAGGGGGGCAGTGTAACATAATAATAACTACGCTCCTACAACTATGCAACCCATTCCGAAGTGTCTTTTCATTCTGGCATAATTTTGTTCCGAAGTGTCTTTTCATTCGAGGCTCGTGTCGCAGAATTAAGAGAGAATTATAACCGCAAGAGATTATTGGCTGCAGCTGTCATCTTGGAATTATTACATCAGAAGTTTCTTGTTCCAGTAGTCGAAGAATTTGCTAGAAGTTTCTGGCTATCAGAAATGCGGCTATTTAAGGACAGATGGCGATCGAGGCAGGGCAGTTGGATTTGAACCGCATGAAGAGATTGGAAAAGTGATAATGGGCGAAGTTGTAATTTTGTGATAAATTGAAAGTTGAGAGTTAACAAGAAGAAGTAATTAGTTTGGATTTGTGAATTAAGTAATTGAAAGGAGATAAAGTGATTTGAGAAGAAAGAGACCTTGTAAGGAAGGAGTTTGCGAAGAATAGTCTAGTGTGAACTTGAATTGTTCTATAGTCGGGAAAATAAAGAAATAATTTCACAGAATATCGTTTTATCTACTCGAGCCGTAGCTCGCATATTACAATATATACGAGTAGTATACTATCCACAATCTTTACTCAGATTTCGAGCTTATACTTCCCGATCTGTTTCGAAATATAACACCCAATCGCTTTCATCACTTTAACACCTCAATAAATAAACGAATTGAATTGCAAATTCTTTTTTTTTTTTCCCCCACAAATTATCAGCACTTATATGGTCGATTACTTTCTAGTGACATGGCATGCATGTATCCAACGGATACGCTTCAATTGTAAAACAAATAGCAATGAAACTGATCTCATGTATCATAAATCCAATCAGTGATTGATGCAATTATACGAGTATATCTTTGAGTTGCTGTATTTGATTGGAGTGCGCATACCGCCTATAATTAGAGTCCGCACGGTAGTACGAGTACACATGGCCGCGGAAAAATAACACTTCACTATAATTAGTAAACATTTTTCTTTTCAAAATCAATAACGCGGTTCATTCGTCAAAGGTTACGTGCTCCTGTGGAGGGGTGAAATTCTTAATTTTTCTCTGAACAAACGAGTGCTTGTGGTGGTGGGAGGTCAACAGAGTAATTGGATAAAATAAGAGGTGTGTCTCAATACAAGAGTATGAGTACTCGTACTATCGAAATCGCTGCAATATTTCACCTGCATTATGGATTTTTGCAACAAATTGTATCGATATGTCAAATTATTACTTTTCGCTTCAAATTGTGGATGTGTTGGTGGTAAGAAAAGATTGAGTTATTTGTTTATTTGCAAAGAGTGACGTTAGCTACGAGCTATGACAACACCAGTGCACTGTGCGCGTTGAGATTTATTGTATGTAAATTTGGAGTTGATGTCATTAGCGTTTAAGGCGGTAGATTGTTTGTTCAATTAGTCAGAAAAATTTGCCGAGTGTTTTATATGCAAACAGGATATGTGCTCTTATTGCTGGAGCACAAGTAAATTGTGCGGAATTTACTTCGAATTCAGAATAATAGTTGTGAATAATTGCAGTACTTTTGCAGATCTTAAGAATGCTGATTGCAGTCTTCACTATCTTAAATCTTACATTTAGTTAGTATCTTCGTCGATCAGGAAAATTCTCTTAAGGCACCGGAAAGTCTATCCACTCAACTTCTTGCTTGATCTGCTGCCTATTTGATAGGTTGAGGGATGGTAGTTAGTGTGAAAATGTTGGTTTCGTTTTTAGCCCCACCAGATTTATCTCTATCATAGTCGATGGGTTTGAGACTATGTTCAAATCCACCGACCAGTATGAAGCAGGTCACTGATCACTACCGCAAAAATATTGACAACGTAGCATATGCTCATACATACAGCTTTGGCGAAGGCAGCTTCGAATATTAAATTTCTCTAACGGCCTCTTCCTATCCATGTAGCATGTCACATTGCTCAACTTTGTAAATTGCCTTGATAATAACAAGCAGTTTGCTCGAGATACGAGGGCAAGGTGAAAAGTTATTGGACTCACGCAGAGATGGCGTTCCAATCAACAAAAATTTATGTATCCTGACTGGGTGCACTTTTCATTAGTTCGTATGACAAGTTTCAACTTATTCTCTCAAGTAGTTTCTTTACACGAATTTTTGCAGTAGACGTCTTGCGTGTTTTTCGTTAAAATGGATAAACTTGAATACAAATATCGTGTGGTGGTAAAATTCTTCGTTTTGGATGGGTTAACCCCTAAGGAAATTCATCCAGAGTTGAGAAAAGTTTACGGAGACTCTGCTCCTTCCATGTCAACCGTTAAAAAGTGGGCAACTGAATTTAAACGTGGACGCACGTCCCTCGAAGGTGACCCACGTGAAGGACGGCCAAAAACCCCAACCACACCCGAAACTATCGAAAAAGTGCATGATATCACGTTCGACGATATGCGAGTGAAGGTGAGTGAGTTAGCTGAGGCTGTCTATATATCGGAATAGAGGGTGCGAAATATCCTGCACAAAAACTTAGGGGTGCGAAAGCTCTGCGCAAGATGGGTGCCGCATTTACTGAATGCCGATCAAAAACAAATGCGTAATCGATTTTCGCGGCAATTTTTGAACCGATTCAATAGGGATCGAACCGATTTCATCATGGATGAGACATGGGTCCACCACTACACGCCAGAAATGAAACAGCAGTCGAAGCAGTGGGTGGAAGCCGGTGGTTCAGCGCCAAAGAAACCGAAATCGATCACATCCGCCGGAAAGGCAGGGATGCGAAAGGGATCCTGTTAATTGATTACCTTGAGAAAGGCAGAACAATTAGAGGCGAATATTACTCCGATTTTCTTGACCAGCTGGATGCCAAAATTCGCAAGAAGAGGCCTGGCTTGAAGAAGAAAAAAAATCATCTTTCACCAGGCCAATGCACCTGTACACAAGTGTGCGTTGGCGATGGGAAAACTGCGGGATTTGGGGTTACGGTTTGCTCGGCCATCCCCCCTATTCACCTGATTTGGCACTCTCAGACTTCCATCTGTTCCCAAACTTGAAGAAATTTGTTTCTGGGAAGCGCTTCGCATCCAATGCAGAAGTTGAGAGGGCCGTAGATGAATATTTTCACAGCTTCCCAGACTCTCACTTCCGAGAAGGAATACTGATGTTGGAGAAACGCTGGACCAAATGTGTTGAAGTCAAGGGAGATTATGTAGAAAAATAAAATCATTTTTTAACTGAAAATCGCAGTTTTTCATTGTCAGATCGAGAACTTTTCACCTTGCCCTCGTATAGTTCATCATAATTAACTCTCTCTACAATGTGGATCATTTGCGAACTCAATGGAGATCTCTAAAAAACGCATTGTTCGACGACAGGACTTGTGAAGGTAATCCACATTTTCATTGCCATGATTTTGAAATTTTTTTTTTAAAAAATTCGGCATCCATATACAAAAAAAAAAAAAAGATTTGCTCCATTCTATATCTTCTATATATGCTTGGTACACCGCAAGACAAATACCTAGCAACTTATAAACTCGGTCCATATTTCATTCGCAAGTGATGCTAAATACCTCTGCATGACAGTCGACACAAAGGTAAAATGGAAGTCGCACTTGAAAAAGAAACCTAATGAATTCGAAAACAAATACTGGTTGTATCAAGTAAACTAACGTCAATATTTTACAAAGTTCCAAAATTAAAATGTTAAGAGAATTTCTCCATGCACCGTGGTACATAAGAAACCTCGATATCCACAGAGATCTCGGAATTCCTGGAGTCGAAGATGAAATCACAAAGTTTGATTAAACGGACAGTCCTACAAATTCTGGACGACAAAAATTTATTGCGCCGCGACGTCTACAAAGGACCAAAGCGTTCGACTTAGCAGGATAAAGATTAACCGCCTCTAAACCATAGGAACTTTCATTAGAAAGACCCTGGCAAACGTCTTTATTTCGTGATAAAAAAATTGATTTATAAGTCTTGACTTACGAGTAGTTGCAGTAACAAACAAATTTATATTGAAGGGAGGTATTTTTGGTGAGAAATAATCTCACACTACTAAGAGCACGCGCCTGCGGTCCTCATAGTGTCTATAGAAGATGTTCACCTACTAAAAAAAATAAAATAAAATTTAAATTGTGCGGATAGATGAAACCAGAGTTATAAGATCGATGAATATTGTCCCACATGCCTTAGTAACACATTGTTAGGGGATCTCTAAAAATTATGAAATATTCAGTCTCCTGCGCAAGTCCAACCAGGTAGCATCTCGATTCAAGCTGTCGACAGCCTTCTCGAAAGCCTTTACTCGACGCAGTGCTCTATTATGATCCATAAGGTATTTATGTATGTGTTCGATGCAGGAACATCTAGCGCGAAAGCCTGCCTGTTCGACTCCGGGAGTTGAGTGAGGGGATCACCTTAACATTGAAGACGGATGTTGCGGATAAAAGGACTAACTTCAATGTTGACGAACTCAAGAAACGTGATAAGAACAAAGATTTAACGAATCTATTTGTGGAGCATCCCAGTCTAAATAAGTTGTGTACGCCATCAAGAAGAACTACTGGATGAACCGGGCTAAAAAAGAAAACCGAAATCTGCGACATTTGCTACCGTCACAAGAAGTACAGTTTACTTGGGTCCGGCTTTGATGAAAGATTTAAGAAAAAACATTAATCAATTGCGATTCGCGTAATAAGTCTTCCGTACCGCCATCTTAACGTTATCCTAACTTTACTTCCTCGTTAATAGGGGAAAAAGGAGAAAGTTACATAAAATTGTAGGGAGGCTACGGTGTAGTGGGTGACTCGAACTGTGCAGGTTCGAGCCCAAATGGGGAATAGCAACCAACCAAAATCTAAGTCTCTTCAACTACTATATTAAAAAGGGTTTTCTGTCTGGTAGTACATAAATCGAGTCTGACTGAGCTGACGTTTCGAAATTTCCTTAAAAAAAAAAAAAAAAAATACTGAAAATCGTACTTGAAAGGAGGGAGGAGGAGGTTTCAAAACGATGCACTTTTTGTTTCATGTCTTCCAGTCTGATTTGCACTCACACGACTAGCTCGAGAACCACTAAAGAGTTTTTGATGAAATTCGATTTGAGCATCTGTTTTGATAATCGGGTGATGTGTGGGTAGGGGCGTGGTTTTGAAAATCAAGAACATGTGAACGGATTTTGATAAAATTTTGCTTGTAGGCTTCGACTGTCACATTGTCGAAATCGGATAAACTGGGTGTACTCGTAAGATATGGGAAGTACAGCTAGCATTTCATGTCTCTGAATTCGGGCTGGAATCAGCAAAGAAAGGGAGCTAAATGGGAAATTTGTGGGCCAGATTTGTAATCTGAATAAAGTTCTTCTCTTTTCTCATTTTTCACCGAGCATGACGTCAGAAAGTTTTTTGACTAATCATAATGCACACAATGCGGTTGAAGCTTTAATGAGGAACATAGACAAAAAGTTCAGATTGCGGTTAAAACTTGAGTAGATTTGAGTTGCCCAGGCTAGGGGGCTAGAAACAAGATTTTTTTTTTATTTTTTTTTAAAATCTTCGAATCACATTTCTCACACACCTAATTCAAGAACCACCCAATGGATTATAGTAAAAGTGATTCTAGTTTTGAGACGTATAAATACGTCTTTCTGTGAACCATGGAGAAGGCAAGCCTTCATCTTTGAATTTATTTAAAAAAAAATGCTTGCGTTAGGAGATTTATCAGATTTTTCCCGCAACCTCTTCACAGTTTACTCGTATCAGTTATTTTTCAAATTTTTGACCTTTTTTCTTCAACAAACTTAATCCGAAATATTTGTTGGTATATTTGGATTCTTTGGAAGTTCAGATATCAAGACATCTTAGGGCAATGTAACGTGATCTACCGATCACCAAACCTACACGAAAATACTCATCCTGTGTACTTATAATTTTCAAACGTCCCGAGCTGTCAACGTCGGCTTGGTATGACCTGATTAAATACCGAATGATGTAGTGATGGAATTTTAAAGGCTGCAATCGCCACCAGAGCACTTGATAAGATGTCCCGCAAACATTGGTAGTAATACTCGTACTACCTGTAATGTAGAAGTGCTGCAACTGATGCTCCAGGTTTGCTCCAGTTTCTTTGAACTACCTTTGGTGACATGACATCTCTACAGCAGAATAAGTAGAGCAGTCTCCGAAGAAAAAGAAGCGACTGAGATAGCTCTGGGTATAACCAGGGTAAAGCTGATGCCTTGATATAACTTTGAGGTCTATCTATGTTCTGCTGTTAACTCCACCTACGACATCTGTGCAGAGATAGGAAGGATAGTCATTCTTTTCAATTCTCAATTCGCTGTTTCTGTGAGCGAAGAAGGCAAATGAGTATCAAGACCATTTCGAGAAGACAAGTGCAGAAGCGTGGGCATTACCAAAGTCAGATGCAATTGCTCTTACAGTTTTCCTGAGATGAACTCATTAGGAACTGTCTACATTGACGGTACACATATGTATATGAAGGAAAAGATTCAGCGAGGAACTGTAGGGAATATATACAGCGACATGTCCAAAACACTTCTGCCTGGACAGTCGAATCCATTCCAAATCTCGTTTTCGAAGGAATTTTCAATCAAATATTCGCACGTACTTGTACAACTGAAGAGGATCGCAATATCTAGAGGGGTTTCTTAGTTTATTCGTATGTCCACCCAGAACTACACCATCATAGACCTCGCATTCTACAAGGTCGCATTTTTTGAAGTTCGATTTCAGAGAAGATTAAGTATTTTGTATACGAAAGTCTATCTAAAGTCTTTATAAAGTCTTCCATTACAGGCCTCAAGTTCTCTGGATGGTGGAAGACGAGAGATGTAGTACGAGTTCTCTGTACTCTGAGTATTGAGAAATTTATTGGCTCTTTGGCAGTTGTTTTCGCTATTCGATCGATCTCCATGTGCCTGACGAAAAGCAGGTTATCGATCTTCTAAGCTTTCCACATCATTATGTAATTTGATTGTATCTGTTGCCTCAAACAATTGTATTTCGAATTCGAATGCAGACTGCTCGTAAGGTGCTTATCTTTTTCGACTTTTTTTTGTGGTTCTGAGGTCCATTCAACAACTACCCTCGTTAAAAATTTTAAATGCTTAAGGAACTTTGTAAGGAATTCCTTTAAATCTCCTTCGCCTATGACCCACATTGACCGAGGTTAACTAAATATTAAATTACAACAAACATATTCGTTATGGCTTCAACACCTTAGACCGACAACGGCCGAGCATATATACAGCACCCTTCCATTAGACACAGAAGACATTTAAGGTTACAGCAGTTCATTCTTTCTCCAGATTGTACCGAACTTCATTACAACAACTGTACCATGCCCGTACACATTTTTCTGATTTTCTTCATTAACTTGAGGACTAAATAAAAACAAAAAAAAAGGCACCTTTCTAACAATCTACGGAAATCTTTAACCTCTTGCTGCATTCAGGTGTAATAGCGGCAGGCGCACAGCAGTAGACAAGCCATTACCAATGGGCTCTCTGACTAAAACATCGCCCAGCATCTAACTGTTTCTATTCGCTTTTTATCTCTCTTAGGGACAGAGGGGGCTAGCAAACAAAGTGGAACACAACAGGAAGATAGAAACGCGAACGTACACCTGACATCGTCGAGGAGGAGATACCTACCTACGAGTATCTCTTGAAAGCTCACGATCTACTTAAAGGGTGTTCCTTCATGTATGCCCGTCGTAGCAGCATCATGTTCGATTTGGCCCAATAGAACGTGGTCAGCAACTTCGACAGGAGCCAATACATAAACTGCGAGCACACAAAATCTCTATGTCGCGGTTGAGGTGGTTTTCAGTTTCCTCATTCCAACGGTGATGTTGTGCTGGGAGAAACTTGAACCTAAACATCATCGTCGTCGTCAGGGAGTCCAATGGAAGAGAGACGCCTTCTCTCACTCCATGATTAAAAGTTGGAATTTGTAATCCGAGGAGCTGCTATTGGGTTTGTCTGTCCAAACGTTAGATACATTCTGAGGTTTTCGATAGTACGGTACCGTGGCCACCAACTGCCACTTCGTCATCGTGTCGCAATTTTGTGGTCATGGTATTGTGCTCCATTGAAATCGTTGCAGCAGGAGGCTTATATTATAATTTCATATTTGCCATGATGAAGACTGTAGGCCAGAACGAGGAGAAGTATCTGAAGGGAAACCTAGCTATCGAGAGAATTATCATAAGCGATGACTCTATTCCACGAAGAAATTAGATCACATTGTAATGGTGTGTTGTGCGATCCGTAAGATACTTATGCGCGATATGTGTTAGTTTCCCGTTTTTATTATTTTAATGCTCCTTCTTCTCTCACTTATCCGATTGTGCATCGAATTGAATTTCATTGAAGTTCTTGAACTTTTAACAAGAGCGCACTCTTCACACATGGCATTCGTGTGCCATGGCTCTAGCTTGGAGTGTAACCTAAGTTCACTTTGGAGCAAATCACTTAGAAGGGATTTTGTTTTGATTTCTTTTCTATTTTTTTTTGTGCAGTTTCGCTTGATCGAATTCAGTGTGGAAATTCATAGGAAGTCAACGGGTGGTATTGAGCAGATGATTAAATTTTGTTTTCTCTTTGTGTTGCAATCGAATGACACTTGGGCTTTGGAAATGTTGGCACGAGGTAATTGAGGGACATTCATTTCAAGAGCAGTTGGATTGCAAAGATATAATTATGTTGTGCTGAGTAAGCGTCAATATTGATGCTACTTAACGAGCGCTTCAAATGTTGATTTGGCTGGCTTGAGCGATGGCATTTACTCGTAATGCAAAGCTTATGGACGATGATAATAATGAACCAAGAGTGAGAAATCCTTGGTAATGCACTAATTAAAATGTTCTCTTTAAGAAAATAAGATATTGGTTCCTAAATAAATATTTTTTACTATTTTCAGTTTTCTTTGTGTGTCTAGCGGATGCTTAATAAACCATAATAAACCATGCATTCGACTCGTGTCTTTGTGTTTTTATAAATAGTAATGGGCCGGTAGCGCAACAACGAATATAGTAACTAAGTGTTGCCTCTACCCAATGTTCGTAGTAACATTGCCTATGAAAGTACATGGTTTGCAAGTAGCTACACCTTATAGTTCAGAAATGAAGTCTAGTAACTAGCTTGGAGTGTCTAAACGCCAACCTTACTTCAGATAAAGAATAAACGCGCGTTAATAACTTTTGGCTGTGGTACCCAGGAGAAGACAGTCCTCAAAATGCCAGGGCTCTCAACGCGTAACTTTTAAGACGATCATCGTTCAAACGACGTCGTCAAAAGTTTGCTTCGTGTAACATCACAATCGCATCGTTTAAACTGTTGACAGCTTGAGAAACAGTTTGAGAAACAGTTTGAGAAACAGTTTGAGAACTACTAAACACATTAAATGTCATATCGAAAATGGCATTTATGCTGTCACTGTTCAAATTTAAGCTGTGTCTTCGCTTTCTATTGAAGAAAATGTCCTCATTTTCTCGCGGTCTTTGAAAATATAGGTGGATACCATCTACGCATCCGATAACTATGGAAATAAAATCACTAGTATAATTCGAAGTGCCGAAAATATGGATATTTATACTTAGTTCTTGGGGTTGCATATTTCTGATAAAACCACTGCTTTGTCTCCTCTTTTCGTATTTCGTTGTCCATATCCATAAAGGGTACATTGTGCAACAGAAATACCAAAGTCGTTACCAGTCAACCATTGGTAGCCACCTCCAGCTAGGACCTCTAAGGTAGCACAAAGTCTTAAAATTGGTGGAATGTATGTTGACCATGAGCCGGTCCTTGGGTTCACAGTTTCCAACACTAGTACAAACGCCTCTTTTTATAAGCGAAAACCTTGAATAAAACTAAAATGCAAAATAGGATTCAGCAAGTTTATTGTTTAAAAATAGTTTATAATATTTTTACTTTTTCGTTGGAAGGGAAAGAGGATCCGATGCATCTCTAAACGTCCTTCGCATTCGCAATAGTCCGACCGACAACACATTGTAATGCCGACGCATTTTTTTTTTGTATATTGCTACTATTTTTATGATTTTTATTTAAAATGTAATCAACAAAACTAAACAATCAACCACGAAGTTTAAAACGATGGTAAAATAGCAATCGTTCAATCGCAATCGTTCAATCGTCGGTATTTGACAGTTCAATAAGTTATACGAAGCATTAGTGAATCGTCCAAAACGACGTCGTCCAAACGATTTAACTATTTTAGTTAACACGAAGCATACGAGTACAATCGTCGTCTTACGCGATGAGAGCCGAGTTTCTATCGAACTCGAGAGTAAGTTCATTTTCGAACAAATCTCTCAAAGCACTTGAAGAGCTCATATCCCAGAAACTTTTTACTGACCGAATATTGACGACCAAATTTAGGACAAGAGTAAGAGATGTTACCATCTAGTGGTATGTTTTCACAAAACCAGTGTTGGAAGGGGAGAAATGTGCGATTTGTGTAACAAACTAGTGACTTGACCAATCGAATACCTATTCAATGCCAACATTGTACTGGAAAAGATGGCAATGGCGAATGCAATGACTTAGACGTGCCATAAAAGCAGTAGCGTCTCGATTGTACGGCAGCAAAGTTCTTCTAAATATTCGAAATAGTCGAGGTGTCGACATCGAAATGAAGTGGTCCATAGCTACCTTATGTATGATAGCTTATGAGTATATCCATCTACGTACTACACCCGACCGAAATAATCAAACACAGCTCTCCAAGTAGACAGGTCAGATGCAATACTGAGAGACTAACTGTGCCAACAATTTTAAGGCAATCTAGTATACGAAACATATGTCATTATGCTACTGAACACAGAGCAACAATGGAACGATATGGCATGAGAATTAATGCTCTAAACTACCCACATCGCACTACCAAGATTGTTACCCCTATCAAAGAATTCAGAATAACCCTTTACAAAATTCCCCTTACAGCAGCCATTCTACATCACCCACTGATAGAAATGACTTGGGATACTTACGCCAGTGGCGAGACGTACAGCACATGAACACATGAACCCTCATTATTTGAAAAAAAAGCAAATAAATACTAGATTTCCAATTTCTGAAGAAACAAGCAAACAAGAACAACAACTAAGTGGGTATAAAGTTTCAGTAACTTTGTATACTATCCACAGTTGTCGCTTATAGCACATTTAGACTAGCAACAGATGGCGAAATAAGATGTTTTACTCAGGAATGTTGGCAGACAAGAAACGTATTCATATTGTAATATGCGAGCTACGGCTCGAGTAGATAAAACGTTATTCTGTGAGATTATTTCTTTATTTTCTAGTCTATAGAACAATTCAAGTTCACACTATACTGTTCTTCGCAAATTCTTTCTTTACAAGGTCTCTTTCTTCTCAAATCACTTTATCTCATTTCAATTACTTAATTCACAAATCCAAACTAATTACTTCTTCTTGTTAACTCTCAACTTTCAATTTATCACAAAATTACAGCTTCGCCTATTATCACTTTTCCAATCTCTACGAGCGGTTCAAAACCCAACTGCCCTGCCTCGATCGCCATCTTTCCTTATATAGTCGTATTTATGATAGCCAGAAACTTCTAGCAAATTCTTCGACCACTGGAACAAGAAAATTCTGATGTAATAATTCCAAGATGACAGCTGCAGCTCTTAATTCCGCGATGTCGTCTTAGACATAATCCGTCTCTTACCGTGGACACGAACCTCGAATGAAAAGACACTTCGGAATGTGTTGCCTCTTTGAGGGCGTAGTTATTATGCTACATTATGTTACAATATCTTTAATTTAATATTCTATTCAATGTAATACATATAAAACAAGAGAGCAGGGCGACGGTGGAAACACTAATGTTTTTTGCACTACAATCCGCTCTCAAAGCAGTAGTGTCAAATCACAAAATTTTGAATAGGATCGATTATTTTGTGAAACTTAACTAAACTTTATATAGAGTTAGAAACAAATACGGCTAATGTTGATAACAACGCCTTCTGAAACTGAAAAATGTTTCTTTAGGAAAATATGTTTCCCTGACTTTCTTTACACTTCGTTGGCACATTGCCCAGAGCCATGCCCATTTTCTGGGGCGTTTTCTTCCAAAAACAATATTTAGCCCTATCAAGACTATTTGCGGTGATGGCTAAGTCTTATAGTGAATATCTCAGTAAACTTCTGTTACAAATGATGACAGCCGGTAATTTTCTATTAAAATTTCTTAAAAATCGCGGAATTATTCTCAACGCCACGCCTTCCTTATGAGAGATTGTTAGAAAATGAGAGATAGGGTAGAATACGATAAGTTCGGACCGGATTGTAACTTTTCTGTATCATTTTTTTAATTTTCGATACATTCACAGCTTATGTACTCGTATTCCCTCTCGAAGCGAAATTCTGATGACAATAGTATGACGTTGAAAAAGAGGATTGTGAGTTGACTAATAAATGTAAATTTTTGACTGCGAATATCTCGAAAATGGTGCACTCTAAAGCAGAAAATAATTGAGATTGAAAATTTTTAGTTTGAAAATGTTCTAAGAGGTGTTTCTATGATTTCTAAAAATTTGAAAACTGTAGCTGCGTAATTTTTCAAAACTTCCCGAAGTTAATACAAATCATTTTTGGGTGCTAATGTCTCAAAGGCGGTGCACACCGCTAAAAAAAATATTGAGTTTGAAATTTTAGCCCTTTAACGCCGTCCTTTATCCCAAAGTTAATAGAAATCATTTTTGAGTGCGAATATATCGAAAACGGTGAGTCCTACGAACAAAATTATTGCAATTTCAGCTTTTGAGTTCTCCATAACATGATTTTTTTTCCCCGAGGAAAATCTATCTTCCATAGATACGAGTACTATGAGGACCGCATGCGCGTGGTTTCGTTGATGGCTACCTGCCAGGCGCTTTGCAGTTCCGCAGTTGTTCGTCGATCATTTGCTAGGAGCTTTCTTCTTACGGTTTATAAAGCGTATATAGAAGATATAGAAGCGGGCCAAGAACGCTTCCTTGCGGTATTCCAGTTGAAATTTCTTTGAATTGTGAGTATTCATTTCCGTATTTGACACGGAAGAGTCTATTCCCAAGATATGCTGTCACTATGTTATCTAGGCATACAGGCAAAATCTGTCGTCTTTTGAACTTCAAGCCTTCATGCCACACCTTATCAAAGTCTTGCCAGATATCGAGAAATACGGTTCAATAGATATATTTTTTTTCAAAAGCTTTCTCAGTTACGTCAGTGATTCCATGCATCTGGTTAATGTTTGAATGTTTGCTTCTGAACCCAAACTGCTGATCAGGGATTAGATTTTATTCCTCAATAAACGACTGTAGGCGCTTAAGTAATACGAGAGACAGAATGGGTTTATACGACTTCCTGTTACTCGGTGGTTTTCCTAGTTTTAGTACCATTACGAGTATGACTTCTGCAATTTTTCATTAACTCGGTACGTATTCCAATTTAAGCGCAGCGTTTGTACTCGTAATATTAATTAAGGCTTTTCTAGGCAACATTTTTACAACTAAAACAGTTATAAAAACATTTGCATTTTAAACGATTTATTGCATGCTTTTTGCCACCAGTTTCGAAAACAAAATTAAATATAAATTTGTCCCACCATAGTGCACTCATTCAAAAGTTAATTTAACAACTATCACCTAATTGCCAAGAAACCAATTGGCCTGGCCTCATCTGTCAAATAAAATTCACAGTCTACTGCAGAACGAAGTGAAACTCCATACGTAGGTGCCATATGTATTCCAAGTGCAACTGGCATTTACCATATTCATCCTAAAGTAAACGTCTGTAATAAAGTGTCCACATTAAGACCACTTCGTTTGTTGTCAGCAAACCACTCTGCGAGAGCAAACAGTTTGGCCGAACTATCTTCGCGAGATAATATTAAAAACAGATACAAAAAGACAGCAAAAAAAGAGCTCCATTTAAACAAAATGCACGTGAACTAAAATTACAATCACGAAAGAACCACGGCAACTGGCACTCCGTAAAAGAAGTATGGCACTGCTGAAGCTAAATACTGGATCCTGCTGCTGTTGTACACCCAAAGCCTCATTCTCTATACCTCGCCGAGGTGCGTGCTCTGATTTCACGGCACTGTACCATTTTGTTATTGGGAGATCGGCAGATAATTAAAGTGCCTCTACTGCAGCACCACAAGAAGTAGAAGTGGTACAAGTCCCGACCATAGTTAAGCACCCAGCTCTACTGTAGCCAACTTGTCCATTTATAGACAATGAATTTACGGCAATGTTATTGCAATTAATATTGCACCTGATTAAGTGCGGAATTTTCGCCAGAGAAACATTTTAACTTCGATCCTTGTCTGAGAGGGTCTTTGGACAGACAGAGTTTGGTTCGATGATGCATGCGGATTATCGGATTTTTTTTTTTTTGTGAGCTACCAATTTAGTTTCGGAAGCGCGATACAAGTTCGCGAATTTAAATTTTTACACTGTACACCGGTGGTGCAATTTTGCATGATCAGACTTTTATAGATGAAAAGCATGGTATGTTGGGTAATTTGATTGAAAGGCATTTAACGTTAGATTGGAGTTGCGTGAGCAAGTCTACCACGAAAACTAATTTGGAAATTTCTCAAGATTCAAATAGACTACGAGTACTTGGAAGTCTGAAAGTTGTTAGCTGATTAAAGTCGGTCGTCGTTTGTAAGCACAAAAAATTGACTCATTTTTAAGGTGTCGAAGAGGGGGTATGGTTTATCCCTTGTAGCAGAGGGGTGACACGTTTGCGGGTTGCACTTTCTCTCAGTTCATCACAGAATCACTTGGATATGTAATAGCATCTTTTGGTCTGTCCAAAGAGGGGTTGTAATCCATTAGGGATTGCAAGTGAGATAAACTACGATTAGGTAGAATAGAAGTTGAATAGATAAGAAAGGGTCTGTTGTTAGGAATCGCGCACCGATCCATATTTGTATGGCTATGTCGACTGTCAACTCTCGATAGCATGTATGTTTTGAATAGCCCCTAAAATTCTTGTATTGCGCACTTTATTCAACTATACACATGTGATCTCCAAAAGAGTACGAGTATTTACAAACTCTGGACTGTGCAAGGAACGCACACGGAGGGTCGGCTAGAGATACATCATACTCCGCGCGTAGGTTTGACTTGACTACCACGAAAGGAAAATTAGTGAGTGATAAAAAAACTATCTGACTGTTGATGACCCCAGGAAACGTATAAAGGACGACGTGGAATGTGCGCAATCTGAACAGATCACCTGCAGCAAATAAACTAGCAGAGATACTCGCGGACATAATCCGATATAACCGCTCTTCAAAAAGTGTGTTGAGATGGACCGGGCGTACGAAAAACGATATCTACTGTGAGAATTGTTACCATGAACAGGGGCAGTAGCTGTTTGAATGCGGTTTTGCTGTTATAGGCAGACTAAGGCAAAAAGTCTTGAGTTTTCGCCATGTAAGTGAGCGAGTGATGACGATTCACATCAAGGCTCAGTTCCACCATCAGCCACCACCAAACATTGTTTTTCGAACTCCTCGAGAAGACCCACGCACAATATCCGAGATGAGAAGTTAAGATCGTCTTTGGGGATTTTAATACGAAGATCGGAAAAGACGACTTCTTTGGTAGTACCATCGGAAGGCATAGTCTGCATGACCCAATCTCCGGAAACGGACTCAGGCTTTTTGGCTTTGCCATGGAGCAAAACATGGTAGTATGTACCATGGGAACTTGGAATCAATCGAAAGACACTCCTCCAATGTATTGATTTTTCGTATTGAAACATCGACTTGGACCTCGGACCTACTTACAGCGAAGGTACAGACGAGAATATCCAAGTACGAGTACGTCACGACAAGAACCACCACTATGAGGAATTTCAACATTGATAGGCTGCAATCGCAATCGATGGCAAAACCCTTACTGACCGGATGTCCCTAGAGGTTTACAGAAGTACTTCAACAGTAATGGCAAGCGAAGAGGACCAATGGCAGCACTGCCAGTAAGCTATCAGAAATGCCGCGACTGATGTGCTAGGTTTCACTCTACCACCTGCTAGAAAGCGGTCGGCGGTGCAAAAAACAGACGAGAGGTGTTCGTCTCGTTTGAAAACGAGACACTAAAAACGCATACTCGCACGAAGAGATGCAGAGATATTATGGTAGGAAAGGGATACGGAATTTTTATAGAAGGATAAAGAGAGCAACCCCATATTTCGCTACCCAAACCGGACCGGCAAGGAAAGACTATTTCTGCAAACTATTAACCAGCGATAAAGGCCAAAATCACGCTATTAGGCAGTTTAATAGTCTCAATCTGGAGGGGCACCAATCAGTACAACTCCCGGGCTAGAAGAAAGTTGAAACAGTCATAGCTAAGCTATGCCCCATAAGGCCGTAGGTTTAGATGGTATAGGAGTTGAGCTGTTGAAGGCGGCACGAGATGCACTGGTAGGGAAGATGTACTCATGATTGGAACCTTAGCATTTTCTGCCCAAACCATACAAAAAGGGAAGGGTCTTACCTGAGCCAATTATAGAGGCTTAAGCCTATTCAAGACCTCTTATAATAGCCTATGTTGAAACGCCTGCAACAATATTTCGACGATCTGGTTGGAAACTGTGCGGTCTTATGCCAAAGACGCAAAAATTCCAGATCGATACCTACCGGTCGAAGGAATTTTGGAATTCTTGCAAAACTTAAAACTATGCGGTTGGCTTTATTTCCATCGCTCAACCGAAGTTATGCTCGGTGGGCCTCATTTAGAGAACTGGACTTCGCAAAAACTACCACCAAAGATTTAACGAATCTATATAATCATAATATACCAACATGTACAAACTATTTCAGCACAGCGCTTTGTTACAAAACATGCAGGAAGGTTAGAATACTATCGCGCATCTAACTCATCCCTATTAAAGTGGGCGTGGCGATCTGACATTTTCAATTCAAGTCCAATGATATACGTATCCTTCTAATCAGAGTATACTTCTGTGACTTTTAAGAGATTTTATTAAAAAAAAAACTCATTTTGCGGCTTCTTTTTGTAAGAAAGTGGGCGTGGCTGTATCTATTTGTTACTGAAGTTAATGGATTCTGATGAGATGTTGAAAATAAGGCTTATCCTTCACCATGAGTACTCGTAGCTATAAAAAAGGTTTTTTTTAAAAAGAAAACGCCCCCAAAAACGAGGCTTGACACTATATAACGAAGCTTATATACCTAATTTCATCTTCTTTGCTCAAATTTTAAGGCCCAAAAACTGGTGACAGACGAACAGATGCTGATCACAAATGTACATATGTTTATACTTTTTTGGTTCGCTAATGACCAATGGAGAGAGGATATATAGGCAATTGAGTAGTAAGGCCTTAACTCGAACAACTAAGGAAACTCTATACAAGACCTTAATCATCCCGGTCCTGTTTTATGCCACTAAATCACTGTCGAAAGCGGATGAGGATATCCTCGGTCGTTTTGAGCTAAAAATTCTTCGTAAGATATTCGGTCCGGTTTGCGTTGACGGTCTTTGGAGGAGAAGATTCGAAATAAACGAGCTGTACAGCGACATTGACCTAGTCAAAAAACTGCACATCAGTCGCCTAAGTTGGCTTGGACATGTAGAGCGAATGAACACCAATGCTCCAGTCCATAGAGTCTTCGAATCGAACCCGAAGGGACAACGCAGTAGAGGAAGACATCACCTTAGGTGGCGCGCACAAGTAGAAGGCGACCTCAACCGACTTGGAGCGCACAGCTGGAGGCAGTTAGCTAAGAACCAAGGCTAACTGAAGAGACTTGTTGCTTAAGGCCCAGGTTCACCCCGAACGAAGTAAGTAAGTATGCAAGATTGTAAGTGGATGTATTGTTGGTAGACCTACAAATAACATAGATACTTCTAAATTACGACTTAGCCATTCACGTATGTAACAAAATAAAGGATAGCTACTATTATATTATTCTTAAGTCGTTGTGTTGCAACACAAGAAGTTTCGTGTCTGTTTCACGTTGAAGGCCATTGAATTATAATCTGACGTAATTTCACTACTGTCCAGTCCATCCGCCTTTAATTAAAAAATCAGCAATTATTTCCACCTTATTAGCAACTCTCGCCGACATTTTGCGATTTTATTCTTATGAGCTTTGCTACTATCGTCTATACATCCAAATATAATGAGGGTACCAAATCCGAATTATTATTCATACGAGTACGAGTATGAACATCTGTCAAGGTCCAGTGTGTGAATATATGCTCGGGGCACTGCTTGAGAAGTGCAAAGCGTTGTGTGCGCAAAGCATCTATGTATTGCTTCAGTCAGTCGCACATGTCCATCATTACTCAATCCCATTCATTGTATCCATCAATCAAGCAACGAGCGGTCCAGCTGCGCCAACAGTTGCACAAAAGCCAAATCGATACAAGATAGGTTTTCAATTCTCTTCTGCCCATTCAGTTGGTTGCGTGAAGTTTTGAAATAATAATTGCAATTCAACTTCTGTTCGCAATGGATGGGGCTTAGCTTAGATGATTCGATTTGGATTTGATGCGGAGGAGACGGCGCGACGACCGACGAACGTCCCACTCGAAATGGTGGTAACCTCCACTGAGCATCGAGTGCTTAATAGCATTCCAATGGCACATTTGTGCCCTGAGGTCAGACATACTCGTAAGAAAAAAATACGAGAAACAAAGATTCCTATACGGTTTTAAGTATCTATAGTGACCATCAAAAGCAAATCACTTAAAGATTACTTTCGCAAGAGGACCGCATCATCACCCCCGAAGACCCTTGGGACATGTCACTCCTTGTTGCAGATTGCAATAACTTTTTCTCCACAGCCCCACTTGACTGTTGGGTCTCTCTCTCTCGGCTTGACAAAATGGTATTTGCAAGCTAGCATGACATTTCATGGTCTACGTTGCCTACTCGAAGAACTACGGTTATGTCAGTTAGCTGCCTTGCCCGTGGGCCGCAATCCATTTTGCATACCAAATTCTTTTCCAAACCATTTCTTCGTCGTCTTTGCCTACGTTGGTGAGTTGAACCACAACTCTGAGGAGGATTTATGTTCGCTGCACGGTTCTTAGATAATAGTGAAGAAATGGTTTGGTGTAGAGGACGGGTGGTGGCACCTTGCTGATGTATTTAAAATGTCCAACGTCAACTGGAGAATGGACTGGTTACGAGAGGCCTCACGCTGTGCGTTAGCATGCTAGGGCTGATTATGCATTTGTTTTGGATTTCCAATCACGTTAGGAGCGCACTTGATGGTTTTGAATTTTGATTTTCCATCCCGAAGCGCATGTGGTAAGAAGAAATTGGCGCGAGTTGGTTACTCGTACACTCAGCAAACAGAAAATTAATGTACTTGTACTGGTTTATGGGATTCCATAGGATTTGCATGTTAACTTGGTTCTTTTTTTGTTTTGCCCGTTTTTTGAAAGCCATGGCTATTGAACCGTTGGAATGAATGTGAACTATGCAATTGGAGTGGTTAAAGTAGTATGAGCCAATGAGAGGGTTTATTTTGAATGACGGGTAGTCTCAGGATGGTTTTTTGTTTGAAAGATACATTTTTGTCCCCGACTGGTGCTTGAACATGCAATTTTTTGCCTCAGTAGTCAATGCAATTTACACAATGCCATTGTCACCCACAGAATGATAGTAAAGTCATGGACAATGAGTCGAAGGATGAACAAAAACTCATAGAGGATGTTAAACTGTGCGCACAAAGAGTCGGTAGACATTTAACTTTGAACTTCACTCTCAAGGACATGCAATACTGGGGTAAAATGCAACCAGCGGCGTGCACCAAACTGATCGCATTCCATATGTAATGCTCGATTTAGTATTACTGCTACCGACTCATCTTATTCAAAGCTTCACCCCTTCACTAGCTCTGGAAGCTCTAATATCGACGTTACAAAAACAAATGCGGAAAAGTTACAACACGTCTGAAATGGATCGTATGATACCCTAGCCTCTATCAAGGGAAGAAATGCCTCTTCATAGCGGAAAAAAAAAAATTTAGAAAGTTCAGCTCCAACTTGGGTCCATCCGGAAGGGAAACTGAAACCTTGTTGTACAATCGGGCGACCCTAACATAGTGTGACGATTAAGAAGAAGCCAAAAGCTGAAATTCTACGATTACCTTGGACGGCTTAGTCAGGGCTAACTTACAAGTTCCCGCCATTTACGCAGGCAGTCTAGAATAACGACTTTCAGACGAGCAATGGAATTTAAGCTGCTCGATCAGCTAGATGAAGCGTTGCTCAATTAATTTTAAATCATAAACAAGAAAGTGTCTATTGTATTACCAGACAGAAACCCCTTTGGTTGCTATTGTTCGCTGTTCCCCGATGGGCCTTGAACCTTCACAATTCGGTTCACAAGCAAATCACACTACCAATACACAATGGTCACCCGCGACTAGAATGTGTTACTAGGCCACAGGATGATTATGGTTTTGCATAATGAGAAAAATAGGCCACAAAAGTGAGAACTAATCAAACTGGAAAACTAACAATGGTCTACGTTAAGCGCTTTCAGCATTCCAAGTCCTTAGTTAATCAACTGAATATTGAAACAGAGCTAAAACACCTCACCGCGACTTTCAGACATGTCTTCGAAAGGTTCTGCCCGCATAGTCAAAAGCTAATAGGAACACAACCCACTTGGTGGACACATTTAGAGGCTGCAATCCCGGGATTCGGAACACTACTAGGGGCGGCTAAGAAATTTTCGAAGACATGTCATTGACTCTTCATTACTCTGGGCCTTCATATACGAGTAGCATGGTCAAAAAATGGGGTCCCTTATTTCAACAAGGGCTGTGAAGACGATCCCCGCCCAGGGAGGCCTGTGTCAGTGATCACTGAAGAAAACGCCGGAAAAGTTGAAAAAGTAGTTCTGGCCGACCGAAGAATAAAAATGTGGCAGATAGCGGACGAGCTGCACATGAGCAAAGAATGGATTGAAGTATTTTTGCAAGAGCATTTGAACGTGAAAAAAAATTGTGTGTGCTGGCAACGACGATTCGAGTGCTGCAAAGATTTTTCGGCGTTAGCCGGGAACAATCGCGATGTTATTTGCAACCGAATCGCAACTGTAGATGAGACTTGGGTTCTCCAATATGATCCGGAGACCAAACAAGAGTCTCTGCAATGGATTGAAAAAAGAGAGAGGCCGCCTAAGAAATTCAAGATGAAAATGTGGGTTTCAAAGCTTATTGCGACTATTTTTTGGGACAGCGAGGGTGTTTTGCTGATTGACTTACCTGCCAAAGGGGACTACGATGAATGGTCAATATTACGCAAATTTATTGACTCAGCCACGTGAAGCGGTCGTACGGAAACGACGTGGGAAACTTAGGCACGGAGTGTTGTTCACATGGCGCGGGTTTCGAGAGAGGCCTTAGAAGACATAGCTTTTTCAACGATGGACCACCCTCCTTTTCCTTTTTCCAATTTGAAAAAGGAGTTACGAGGCCGGAAATTTGCAAATGAGAACAAGATCAAGCCAACCGTAGAAAGTCATTTCGAAGGCAAATAAAAAGAATATTTCTTCGGTGGTATTAAAGAAGAGAGAAATGAGAAATGCATTTCACTCGAGGGAGATTGTATTGAAAAATAAAATTGTTTAATCGGATCTCTTCTATCACTTAATGACTTAGGTCGTGAACTTATCAGCCACCCCTCGTATATTTTTTGCACAAGAACTCTGTATCTTCAACTCATTGATCGTTTCTTTTACCCAAAAATTTCCAGGAAACAGGCAGACAGACAAACAGACAGAATTGCGAGACCCACTTTTTTGAGTTTCTCTAAGTAATGTCAAGTTTGATCAAAATCTCGATGGTGGAAGTAAAAAAAAATATCTAGTGCTTGACAAGACACTGAAGGGGCCATCCTAAATCTCGAAGTTAGGGTCATTTAATTAAGCAAACCCTAGACTCCCAGGAAAAAAGATGAATCAATTTTAGATTGCGCCAGACGTATACTCAGGAGCCGATGAATAACCCCAGATTTGGGAGGCTGCCTTAAACCCCAGGGGAACCCTTTCAGGGAGATGTCGCGAATGACATTGTGCTGAAGTTACAGCACAGTGGAGGCAGCTAATTCCAGATTATCTGAGCTACCTTCCTACCCTATTAACAGTGCTACTAAAATCAGCCTCAAATATACACTGACTAAATGAGAGGTACCTAGTTAGGTCAGAAAACTAACCTCAAAACCAAAGTCTAGTACGACACAGTCAGTGCCAGAAAAAGCAGACGAACCGCAGTCTTCGAAACAATTCTTTAACAAGCACCGTTGATATACAAGAAACACTGGCAAAAAAGAACTCTGTGTCTCCAAGCTCATTGATCTTTTCTGTTACCAAAAATTTTCAGTAAAAATTTTTTGAAAGCGGGGTTCATCTACTCGTAAGCTGTGTTTTTTTTTGAAAGCTAGTTGGGCAGCAGTTGGCAGTAAAGTCGAATTTCACATGTAAAACAAATCCAACAACCAACTGCCTACAACTCTTGATTTTCTCCGCAGTCAAATGCGACTGGCTTGGAATTTTATGTTACCTCATGGCCAGGCGGTGCTGAAAGCAATTTTGTTATTTATAGATGTTGGTGCCACTGCGAAATTGTTCGCTTCCATAGGGATGTGTTGGTAAAGCTATGTGCAAAGCGTGAAATGCTCCTGATTAGCCGAAAAATAAGTTATCGTATTAATTTAATAAATGCTGTGAATTCTTTTCTTGTTTTATTTTAGTTATATCACTTGCTAAGCATGCAAAATATGAGGTTCAAAACATTTTTAGAAAAACTATATTGTAATACCCATTCCGAAAAGATTTAATTAACTCCGGCGCATACATTTCCTTTTCATGGAAGTGAACCTCGAATTACCCTAATTATTTTATGGAACGCTTTGCACATAGCTTTACGAACACATCCCTACGGAAGAGAAGAATTTCGCAGTGGCACCAACTTCTACATATACATCAAATCAACTTCCTTTGACAGCCTCTGAACCGTTTAAATGAACGACTGGCCAGCTACGAGTAGGTTTCAAAAAAACACAGTTATAGCTGGAGAATTTTTTTTCTCAGAGACATATGTAATTCAAATATGAAGGGATGTCTAGGTTCTGAGATCGACTAAGACACGAACAAACTTCCAAACACCGGCAACTTGCCTACATGCCCTGATAACGTAACATAAATTTCCATGTGGTTTGTTTAAGCCATTGTGGTCGCTATCGGTCGCCTGGTGCGATCACGAAGCAGGAGATTCTAGGTTGAAATCCCAGAAAGTACAAAACAGTTTTTTCACGGTCCCACCTCACGTGAACATCTGAAAAACATTCAAAAGTAAAATTGTTATGAGAAGCTTCTCCCAATCAAAATAAAATTGCGAGAAGCTAGGCCAGGCCAAAATATTTATTTTAGTTTAAGTCCCTGATGCTAGTTCATCAAATTCATCTACGAGTATATTTCGTATGATTCTTTCCCAATGACTCTTGTCTTTCTTATTACAAGTATCTCATTACCTTGTGTTATTCACCTCGAACTCTGCGTCCAATATTATTACACGACATCTACACTTCATTGCCTTCTGCTTCAATAACACTTAACTCTCTAATTCATTCTTGACTTTGTGAAAGTTGATACAAACTCATGTAATTTACATGTCGGATGGTTAACATACAAAAAATATGTTCTACAAGTAAAATATGAACTTTGGATTCAAATTTCGCTTACTCTTAACTTCATTGAGGTGTTGTAAGTTTTTTTTCTGACAAAGAATTGAAGTTGAATAGGGCAGTCTGTTAATGTTGAGTCAGTTGTGTGGTTTGTATGACACTTTTAATGCAACTCAACTGACTTATAAACAAAACATTGGGGGACAGATGAGCCCATGTGAGATTTCGGTGGCCAAAACTATCGACTTTGAGTTAAAGTTTTTGCTTACTCGTACATACGAAGATTCATTTCGTTCTCTTTGTGATCATTTTGTGTATTAAGGTTTATGATGGCACAACATTCCAATAAAAATTTAATTAATTATAGTAAATCCCCTTTACCCGTATTTTAGTGTATTTCTATAGGGACTCCCATTCTTGTATGGTCGACGGATAGGGAATGCAAACCAAGAGGTGATAAATCTACCGTAAGGAGACTTTTATGGCCGAAAGGGAGCTCCATCGCTAATGAAAAATTTATATACATCGGGGCCCCTTTTTTAAATTAATTCCCCTTTCCTAATTACAGGGTATGAGTTCAGAACGACTACTTCTTCCTCTATAAAAAAAATGTACCAGAATGACAGGAACAAAGAAAGGGAACTGAAGGAATAGTGTACTCGGTTGTACTCAAAATATAGTTATTTGTATTATTATACAAGATATGTCTACAAAAATGATTTCCTCAGATGAAAGATTAGGGAAGCAATTCGCATTGATATGGAAAAACTACTTCTCGATAGTGGTAATAGTCGCCCCATTGCAAGCCCATCCAACTGAAGAAGAATAGAGAACTGCCAGTTGATGATAAAAAAAGCTAAGGAAAAATGTCATTAGACTAGTTAGGGGGCTTCACACCTCTTCTGGGAACCTACTGCTAGTTCTTTGAGGGGTTGGTCTTGTTAAAGCGATGACATATCAGCACAATCAGCGCAGTCCTTACACATCACTCTCCGATAGGTCTACACCCTAAATGGCTGCCATCTTTGTGTCTGCCCCGCTATATCTAAATGAAGATTACTCCCATCTGGGGACCCTACTCTTTGACGATCTGAGCTACCTGGTGATTATTGATGTCAGAAGAATTCATCGCTTCATAAGAAGTTTTGACTGGTTCCTTTAAGTAGTTAATATAGCAACAGGGTATCAAAATGGACATCCTTTAGTCTAAGCACGTCTGAACAAAAGTAAATATAGCCACCTAAGCTAACCCAGTCTTAGAATAGTGCCTGCAGTAGACTCAGGCGAAGAGAAGCTGATGGGACTACCCAAGTCTATGAGCTGCCACGGATCTAACGGTCAAGAAAAGTTACATACTTGTACAGGCACATACAAAGAATGACGAGATCCACATCAAACTCGATATCAGAGAGCAAAAGTATGATGCAGACTTCTGGGAGAGCAAGTAAAATAAAATGCACTACAGATTCGTAAGTAATCGCACCTACATTATGTATCATCTCAAGGTTAGGATTTCATATCCCTTCCATACGGTAGCTGTCAAATCTACATATGTATTTGTCATCCATAGTGACAGATAGTTAGTTCCTGCTTTGATATTTTACAATATGAACCTTTTAACTATCGTACAACACATTCAAAGTGCTGCATCTTACCATAAAATGACGATTTCTCGAACAAAATCTTCTTCGAAAGTCGTACACCGAAAGAGTAAAAATCACGGATGACAGCAAATGACAGATGCTACTCAGCCGGGGTGGGTTCAAAAATAATGTTCGTGCAAATTCATAAATAGGAATAAGGGATACCGAGGCTCCACACAATCTTTTGTTAAAAGGGAAATTAAAGCATCTTTTCCTTGGGCATCCTTAAACTCGACTGAGAATATTCCTCGAAACAATATCTCTTCTACCAGAGTTGGGGGCTAAATATTTTCCGCCACAGTCACTTATTCCGCTTATTTCGGGCTCTGTAATAAACTTGCTTAAGTCCTTTTCTTTTCTACCAAAAAATCTTTCTTTCTTTTCTTTTTTTTTACCACTACTGTGAATTTACCCAAAACGGCTTTCAAAAAAAAAAAAAAATTCTCTTCTCTCAATTGACAGCTGAATCTCGCTCACACATTCTCGTATACAGACATCCATTCAATCGGAAGGCGAATTCAGCTATCTTTTTTTCCGCAAGGGTTGCAATTTTAAAAGGTTTATTCAAAATTTTGTTCCAAGTGTACACTTATTTTAATTTTACGCGATTTTTAATTAATAAATTGTCTTCTTGCCACAGTGTCGAAGATATGGTTGTATGGGTAGCTCTGCTCTTCGCCGTCACAGTTTATTCAGCTCTCAGAACTAAAGGAGCTACCTCCAGAGCTCCTCCATCTGCAGCTTTCAGTCACCTCTCATTCGGCTAGTTCACAGTAGTGGATTGGTTAAAAAAAAGAAGAAAATCTTTCAACACGTGGCAGACAGAGGCACAAAAATAAAAACAGTACTCTTATTGAATTTTGACACTAGAGCTTAAGGATAAATTAAATGCTGACATTAACTAGTTAATATATCTTCGGTCGGATAATAAAATGTGGAAAGGGATAGACTCTGGAATCGAAACTATCCAGCGCTAGTTTTCGGGTTTATAACAATTTTCTTTTGCGATGTATTCGTGGACACAAATCCACTTAAAGGTAGGTTGGGGTCTACAACTACTACACTGACGAGATCCTGGACAGCCTACACAGAGTTCATTTGAACATGAGCCTTTGCAATTGGATTGCACAAATGCTTCAATCGCAAATAGTTGTAACTATCCGGAGAAGGTACCCCCAAGGCGGAGTTCTGTCACTTTTATTATGGCTCCTCGTAGTGGTTGAGATCTTAGTAATACTGAAGGAAAACAGCTTCAACGCGACGGCCTATGCCGACATCATCCTGGTTTCGGAAAAATTCCCTCCAGCCCTAAGCGAAAGCCTCAATCTCGCACTATAACTAGTGGATAATTGGGTCAGCAGCAAAGGGCTGGGAGTGAACCCCTCAAAGAAGCAGGTAGTTCCTTTCACTAAGAAGAGATCAATTCCTACCTTCAGATCCCCAAACATCGGTGGTATTGAACTAAGTATCTCAAGTTCAGCTCAATACCAGGGCATAATTCTAGATTCCAAACTGAACTGGAAGAATAACACTGCCGAACGCATCAATACTGTAGTAGTTTGGCGGCTAAAATCGCTGTAAGACTGAGAGAAGGCCAATTGTGGTCATCGAGCTGTTACGGCCATGCCTCCAATTCATCCCTATGGGGATGACCAACAGATCGGTGGAAACTGATTTCTTGACCCCCACGCTAGCATTTGAAAGGTGATTCAATATAAGAATTTCTGACAGAATGTACTGGAGGAACCGAAGAACCACGAAGAAAAATGAACTGGCGTTCTATACCGAGGATTCGAAGATGGACGTTGGCACGGGAATCGGAGTTTATTGTGAAGCCAACTCCTTTAGAATAAGCGAAGACTGAAGTGTCTTTCAGGCCGAAATCACAGCCATCATACAGGCTGCAGAAATTATACAAGAGAGTATCTATATAGACAGCCAGGCAGCCGTTAAGGCTCTGGAGTCTGCTGTAATTAGATCAAGGCTTGTGAGGACCTGCAAATCACTCTTAAATGGAATATCCAGAGCCTATGCGGTGACCCTCTGCTGGGTACCAGGGCATATGGATATCAAAGGAAACGAAAGGGCTAACGAGCTTGCTAGGAAGGGGTCGGCGATGCACTTATCGCGGGCCCTTCCTTTTGTATTAAGCCCAATCAGTTCGTTACGGAAGAAAATATAAGTTGAAACCACCGATTGAGCAAACAGACGGGGGATTCATCTGGAAATATGCGCAACGGCCAGGGCACTATGGCCGGCCTTCAGCAAGAGATTAACTTCTCTGGTGAAACTTTGTCGTTATAACGCACGGGTCGGTTCTGGAATAATGCCTGGTTATTGTGCCATTGGCGTTCACCCTTAGCGAAGCGGTGTAACGACTAAGTTGCAGGGACGAAGAAGAAATTGAATCAGTTCATCACTTGCTGGGTGATTGTACTGCCCTATCCGTTACAAGAATGAGGACTCTCGGAAGTTACTTTTTCTCGGAATTGGAGGGTGCTATCTGGGTGGTTCTAACAGCGGACTTTTACAGCGTTTCCAAGGTTAAATTGGGCACAATGGCCCCGAACTGTTGGTCTAAGTGAGCAGTGACTCTATTTGTCACAAGGCACCCATATACCTCAACTAACATAGGTTGGACTACCCGCCTTGGGATCAAGAAACTCCAGAATGGGGGCTTGACAGTGTATGTAGTCGTATCAGGACAGCCTCTGCAGAACTATATTAAAGTTGAACAGTTCCTCCGACGGAATAATTCATTCACTCCAGACAGTCTCTGGGATCCAGGGTATCTGCTTTGTAATCCTCTCAGAGTACCTTGGAGAGCATGGACTCCATTAGACCGTTACTCTAGGAGGACTAATGACTAAAAAGTAAATGACAAAAATGAAGGATAGGATTAGAAGCAGTTTGGTGCGTCATTTGCATACAGTATGATAGCTATGGGATGTTCCATGAGGAGTAAGTATAACGATAAGTTTTCTTCACCGAAGTGCTCTAATAAAAGGGTTAAATAGCTTCAGAGATTGCCATGAGTAGTCTAATCAACGTCAAACCCACAGTTTTAGCTAAAGTTTTAGTTTCAAGGGCTGTAGCATTTTATAGATAGGCTGATGTACCGCCTCAGCTATGCATAGAATAAAAATCACAGATTGAAGGTATCTATGTACCTTCAACCGTTTAAGTCACCATTAACTCCAAATGCAACCCAAAATACAGCAAAATGACGCCAACTGAATGGCTTCTGAAACCGGAAAACGAAACTCTAGAAACCTTAATGATGAGCATTAATCGGTTTTTTTTTTCTGTTAAATAACGTTTGCCCTCGCTCCAAATGCCTCCGTGTGGACCAAAATCCAAGTTGGACTTGCACTTCCCATCATTTATCTGACTTATCTCTGAGCATGGACTGTGAATTTTTTTTTTTTTTTTTTGCTCAAAAGTCAAAATGTTAAGTTTCCAGTTATCTCGAAGTTATTTTCACACAGGGAACATCTTCCCAAAGAAACACGCGCACTCCGGTGGACTTCCAATGGTTTATCCGCAACATTCAACTCATGGCTGCGCATTTAACCCAACAAAAGCCTAGCGCGCAATAAAAGGATTGTTTTTGTTGCCCATTTCTTGTTATTGTTGGCTCGGAAAAGTAATTGTAACCTTTCACTTCTGGCCACATTGACAATCAACCACCACCACCATCAGACGTAGTGGTGGTGCATGGAAACATGCAATATACGGCGAAGCAGGAGGGAATGTGTGGTCTACTCCATGGAGTAGAAATTATGGGAACCTTATGATAGAAATGTTTTTATCTTAACAAACAAACGCTGCTCGAGAGTGGCTTGCAGTTTGACAGAATTGGTAAATGCAACAAAATCTATCCCGAACGAGACCCATTGCACTCTGTTGGAACACAACACGCGAACCTTAAAATTTGAGGTGTGAATATGAATAATTTATATCGGATCGAAATTGGACACCATACCCCATCGATTCCAGTTCATAATATGAGATACATAACCATAATATCTGGAGGACAGTGGCGTAGTGTAGTTCTGCTGTCTGGATCACCACGATTTTACAGAAAAACAAACATGACATTTGCATGGCGTGGGTGATTAGAGAGACAGAAGATTCACTCCTCGGAATAGGTCAGGCTAGTATCTTCAGGCAATTCCGTTAAGATTCACTTAGCGTCAACGATTGTACCGCCACCCACATCCGTCTGGCATCACACAAGTCAGGCAATGTCATCGCGATGCGTCCGCTAAGAGTACCTATATACGCCAACCAGGAACTTAGCTTAACCAGTCATTCCGTTTGTATGCTGATCTCTGTGCAGTGCAAAAGGTAAATTGTGTCATCGTTAACGGAATCTTCGAATGCTGAGATGCACAACGCCATTGCGGGCAGGCACAGGGAGACATCCACTTGCGCAGCACATTTAGGTGGGAAGACAATTTACAACAATTCGTAAAGTTCATGTTTGTCTTTGTCTTCAGTCTTTTTCGTTTTTATTTTGTGCATGGTCTTCTTTGGAACTTGGCAACTTGGCAGCACAGATCACACTAAATGGCAGGTGCAAGAGAAATGCTAATTCTGCAGTTACTCGTAACAGACCATTGCTGTATGGAGTAATTGTGGTTCGCGGAATCACTTAGTAAATTGTAACATCCCGTGGGGATGTTTCGTCATTTGTGTCCGTTTGTCTATTTTACATTTAATTTTAGCTGATTAAGTGTCACTAGAACATGGTGTCCAATTAAATTGGATCGTTTGATTGAGAAAATGGAGTCAGACCGAATGTACTCGTATTCTGGTAAAGTTCATGTTACGCCACTGCTCGTTGCGGCTGTTGGCGAAAACGTGACTTGGCATGACGTTGACGTTGTTTAATTGACTAAGTTCAAATGTTTGATTAATATTATTGCTTTTTTAGAGCTTTTATTTATGGAGGTGGCATTTGTTTAACTTGTAGTCGGTTGTGTAAGTTATTGTTATTGTGTTTCTTTTTTTCAGTTTCATGGAATCTTTGAACTTATACGAGTACAATGGAAACGACACACGTTAGACATTCTCCCGATTTTAGTCTACTTGTTGTTTCGTAGTTCTTAAAGGAGATCGTTTTAGAAAATATATCAGAGCATGTCTATAGCCATTAACTCTTATTGAATGTCACACAAAACGGCCGTTGATGAAATATATGCAGAGCAAAGCTTTTTGACGTAATGTTGTTACTAAACAAAGGGCTTAGTGCCTATCAGTATATCGGAGTTCTTGATCTCTTCTTCTTTTCCTTACGGCGAGGTTAGGATCCAGAGTAGAAGGATTACAACCCTCCCACTTTACTGTATCCCTACAGGGCCGCCTGTTGGGTTTGTCGGTTTGACCTCAGGAAGTATCTACAGACTGCGGTGTAGAGCCTTCCTTTCAGCTTAGGGGACATTTTTCGGTAACTGCAGATTGCGGAGTTTACCCGCCACTTCATCCACCCTACGCTTACGCGATGATTGATGTCATCATCACAAGTTGTTTCGCTATTGATCATAGATCCCAGATATTTGAACTTTTCGCACTTGGGACGCACTTTTCTATTCAAGTAAATGCCGGGAATAGGCCGGTGTGGATTAGAGAATGGGCAGCACAGATACTCTGTCTTTTTTAACCATTTCCCTCCAAAACATCCACTCATACATCAAGTGCTCGTTGCAGGGACATTTGATCTTCATTTATGACAGCTCCATCGTCAGCAAAGAATAACTGATGTACTTTGGGATCCATCACTTTTCCTTCAAGCATATTATCAAGGACTGCAATAAATAGCAAAGGACTAAGGATGCTTCCCTGGTGTACACCGACTTTGATTGGGAATTCTTCGGTAACTCCTGCGGGACATCTTACTCTTGTCCTTGCTCCCTCATATATGCCCACGTAGGTTTCTGGAACTCCTCGTTGTCTCAGCGCAACCCATAAGAGATCTCTTGGTTGTCTATCAAAGGCTTTCCTTTGTGCAAAGGAAGAAAATAGTTTTCCTCCACTGATTAGGCATTGGATCACAGCTCATAAGTTTTGGAGATACGAGTAAGAATCATCAGCCATCTGGACCCGATGTCTCTCATCTTTTTCCAGAACTCAGAGGGTATCTCGTCTGGCCCGACCGCTTTTCTTCTTTTGGAGTATATTCGGAGTTCTTGATAATAAATTGAAACTTATGTCTATGACTGATGCCCTCAGTAAAAAAGCAATTGGCAAGCTGGCTCACACCCACGATTGCGTAAATATTTAAGGAACTTACCACTGCAACAAGTAGCAGCTTTATGTTCTCGAACCAATCTTGTGGATGCTTCTGAGATTCGGCGTTTATCCAGTTTTCGAAGGTTAATCGATGCATAGGTCAAGATTAGTATCTGAACTTTGTGCTATGTTTTCGATTTAGCAGTTTCAATTGCGTTATTTGGGGTCCTATTTATTGAAAACCTACAAGTTATTCCACACAACCCTAACACCTGCATCTAAAGGCCTAACTTTCAGTGCTATGAACTAAATATCTAAAAACTACAAGGCCTACTAAATTATCGCAGCTAGGTCGATAGAGAGTTCGGCATTATTAGTTCTAGTCAAGATCTTCTATTTGTCGACAGAATTCTATAGGTCACAGCATCAGGCAGTTTGATATTGAATTTGAAACATGAATGGCTAGAGATGGGTAACCACTCATTGCTGGATCTTCAAAATCAAAACGCCTTTGTACGAGTAGGAAGAAATGAACAGCAGAATGAACGCAATAGTGAGCCCCACGCAGCCTGGTGTAGTTGTAAGTCGACAGCAACACTACCAACTTTAAACCCATCATGCAAATACAAAGGCTGGCTTCCATTAGTCCTACGAATGCAATGAGATCCATAGCAATGGTGGTATTTTTGTTAGCTCCTGCTGGATTCCTGGGCCAAGTGCATACCAGTAAATGAGAAGGCTAATAAATTTATAAGAAGAGGCTTTGTACTGGACCCTGATCGAACTGAGTCCCCCTAGTAAACTCAAGCAGGGAGCAGGAAATAAGACGCTTAATTAAGCGAACAATGGTAGCCGCTCTACAACATAACCAGAATAGGTAGACTATACAGAAAAAACAAAAAGTTTTTGTCTATCTTTGCAGGAATAATCACTTGACAAAATATTTTGCGATACCATTTGAAAAAAAATAAGGCTAGGTAGGGTAGGTATGTATGTATGGCGGTTCTGTTAGGAAGAACCCAATTAGCACTAGATGCCGTTTTGTTACCACAACTCATGTAACCTGGGTGTTATGGTATGTTGGTGAGGAGTTTCTGGATCCAGAATTGAAGACAAACTCTGTGGGGTGCTGTGATGAGTAATCACATGAGGATTCATCCTTCTGTCTCTAATACTGTCTAAGTCTCTATCAACTAAGGTGCAGATATCTTGGACTATACTTCTTTTAGAATATTGAAGTACTACCTGATAAACGCGTTAAACATATCAGTGCTTCGCGGTGCTTCGAAACCCACAGTCAATAGGGGATCGCTCCGCAAAAAGAGGGGATAACTTCACCCTTTATCAAACGCAGGTACCTATCTTAACCTATAAGAACGCAGCTGCATATATATGGCACTATTGCTTTAAAATTATAGTGGAAATGTAAAATACCCGAGCACACCTAATATATACTATGTACCGACCAGGGTTGGCTGGTATGACGGAACCTGCAAAGATATGTCATTTATAGCTTTCTTAAGAAACCTTATAAGTGAACAGGGGGATTGGGAAGGAATAAGTCTCGGATTCGAGCCAGAAACAAGTGCCCTTGTCTCATCGGTTATCCTTTTCCGTTATCATGGGTGGAACAGGTAGTTGGGTAGATATCCCAAGCCAAATGTACCCTTAGCTACTTCTTTACTGATATTGACGTGCGACATACAGGATTAAGGATTTCAACAAATTTTTTGACTGTTTTAAATTTTGGACTATGCCATTATAAAGAGTGGGCCATCTGCTGGTATCCTTTGAAATTACATTTTATTTTGACACTGACGTTCTTCCGCACTCAAAAAATTGACAGGCACATAGTATCATATCTCCGTGGTATGAAATGAATCGATTTACGCTTGGAAAAATATGGAAAACTTATTTCCAAAGTGAGTGCTGTATTGCCGAAACAGTGTGAATTTTGAAAAGAAACTTCTGTCGAAATAAGGACCAACCGTGCCTGCTGTACGCATGTTTGTGAAGAAAGTTCATGAGATTGACATGCTAATTGATAACACAAGTTATCCTCGTGTTCGTCCTGTGCGCCCAGCTGAGAATATTGCTTACTTACTTACTTTAGGTGACGCTACAGTCCGGGGTGGACCTGGGCCTCAACCAATAATAAATGAAATTATTTTTCATAAATAATCGGAAAGTGTACTCTCTTTAAAAAGAAACCAACAGATGGCCCACCATTTATATGGAATACAACATCGGTTAAATGGCCTTTTTTGTAAATTTCGATTCTTGTGAGGTAATTTTCGATGACTTTTCGGCACATTTCTGTCTGTGTTGCGGCCATAACTTCACGGATGTTTGATTTGAACTGCTCCAAAGTTTGGAGATTGTCTGCATAGACACGATTTTTAGCATAAAAATAAATTCAACGGGGTCAGATCACACGATCTTGGTAGCCAATTGATGTCGCTACATCTCGAAATTAAACGGCGGTCGCTCCCATCAATGTCTCCAATTACAGACCAAAAAAAGTTGACACAGATAATTCATTGTAATAGTGTCACCTTTGCCGTTTTCAAAAAAATACGGCCCGATCGCGCCGCCGGTCCACAGCGCTCGCCAAACTGTCACTCGTGGTGGATGCAATGGCGTCTGAAAGAATGAATTCGGTCTCTCATAAGTTAGCAAAAGTGAACGAAAACTTAACGAATCGAACCAAAAAGCTAAAAGTGTTATGTTATGTATCAGCAGCTGTCAAAGCTAAACGACATCCAGCTGTCAAAATATTCAGTAAGGATTTCCATTTCCATTTAGTTGTAAATACGCAAAGTGAATTTCGGCGTGAGGTCGGTCGTCATCATGGTTTCAGTGCGCAGGCAATTTGTCGCACCGTGGAAATATTTGAGCGTGAGAACACTTTTTTGGACCACCATCTAGACAGAGATCTGTGAGAAGGGAAGAAAACATAGCCGTCGTAGCGGCCAGTATCGAACAAATATCGATTCGGTGCCGATCAGCTGAATTGGGCATCGCCAGAGAGTCAACCAGGCTTATTTTGTGGTTGGATTTGGGCCTTCATCCGTATAAGATTGTGCTGATGCAACAATTGCAGCCGGACAACCATAGACAACGCTGTGATTTCGCTAATTGGGCGCTGGAAATGTTGGTCGGAGATCCGGATTTTGGCCAAAAAATCACTTTATCGGAAGAGGCCCATTTTTGGCTCAGCGGGTATGTCAACAAGCAAGATTGCCATTATTGGAGCGATCACAATCCACAATTGTTCGACCAAGCATCAATGCATCCACAAAGATTGACTGTTTGGTTCGGTTTATCAATCGAAATGAGGAAGGAAACAGCGTTACCGTCAATGGTCCTCGGGATAGAGCGAAGTTACCCGACTTTCTGTGGCTAAAGATCTACAACATCTATATATCCGAGCTGCGGTTCCAACAAGACGGCGCTACATGCTATACAAGTGACGCAACGCTCGAAGTGGTGAAGGAGAAATTTGGCGACTGGGTCATCTCATCGCGAGCGTTCATCAATTGGCCGCCGCGATCACACGACTTGACACCCCTCGATTATTTTCTCTGGGCCTACGTCAAGTCCTTAGTCTACGCTAACAAGCCATCCCCTTTGGAAGAGCTCGAGGCCAACATTCGAGACGCTATTGCCAGAAAAACGCCGCACATATTGGACCGACCGCTTGAAGCACTGCCAGCGAAGCCGGGCAGCCATTTAAATAGTGTGCTATTCCATACATAATGGCATAAATGCAGCTTTAAAATGAAGCTAGAATCAATTTGATATCTCACACCGTTATGGTTTTATTTAAAATTCTTTTCCTATCGTTTTTATCTGGTCACCCTATATATATGTGACCATAATCACACAATACAATTCCTTTGTATTCGCACTGCTTCGGAAGTGGTCTTACGAAACCATTCTTCTATTATAGTTTCGCCTTAACTACTGTCACTATGGATGACAGATGGATTTGACAGATGCCATATGGCAGGGATTGCAAATCCCATCCTCCCAAAGAATAACTCTTTATGATAATTTAGAGAAATGTAATATATTTTCCTATTTTTACTAATCATGAGTGTCTAAATTTGTTCTTCGTTGAATGAAATACAATAACGTATAAATGTGATAAAAACAATAAAGCAAATTTTGAACAATTTTTTTTTTTTGGATTTATAGCTATTTCACGAGTGAATTATAGTTACGATCGCTGTAATTCGCAGAAATAGTGCCGTAAAAGTATCTTTAAAAGAAAAACACCTTTCAGAACTCTGAAGGTAATAAACAATTTTAACGTTCGTAAAAAAAGGTGCAGTCTTTGCTAAATTTTTGTCAATGAATCAAGATTATACGAGTAATAAGGTAATAATCATTTCATATCTTAAAGCCTACAATTACTCAACTACTTGGGTAGTAGAAAACCCCCTACTCGCTTTGATTTTAACCGACAATAAATTATTGTATAAGATACTTGCGCACTTGCAGTCCGTAGAGTCCTTGGTTTCTAATTACCCACTCAATCGATAGAAGACAATATAATCACCATCAGCACCTGATCGTAAATATCTCAAGAGTTGGAACTGAACGCCCCCAAATCAAGTTTAATTAATTTCCTAGAATCTTAAATGTTCGACTTCGATGCCGATGCCGATGCCGATGCCGATAGGTAATTGTTAATGAAATCAAAATCCTCATCTCTGCACTAACTCACACAAGTGACCCCGAGCAGTTTTCCCAAATCGGTAGCAGAAGTATCTAATTAAGATTTTGTAGCTAGCCTTTGGCCTTTAGTTGAACCGAGGAAACATAACTTTTGCTGACAAGATTAAAAGGCATTCTAAATGTATCTACTCGTATACGAGTATATCCGTCAATGAATGGAAAAGAGATTGTTTGTGAGGTTAATTTATGCTGATAGTTTGTTTATTTTTGAAAATTAATCAATATTAGGAAATTTAGTGAAAGTTTCAACGTTTATTTGTTAATGCTTTCTTTGCATTTCCATGGAAAACTTTTTTTTTTTTGGGTGAGCTAAAGCACGTGGAAGTAAGCACTCTGTAGCTGGTAATGCACTTGTGACAAGTAAATGGCCAATTGCTGACCTTTTTGGCCTCGGTGGGGAATTTCATGGAGTGCCAGCTTGCACCAGCACACAATGTACTCGTAATTTGCCATTTGGAGGTGTGGTAATAATAGTGATGATGAATGCGGTGAATAAGCGGCAAGCGGTAGCGAATTGGATTAAAATTCACAAACACCGATTGGGTGGTAAAGGTCAATTACTTTATTGGCATGATTCAAGTAGGTGATTGAAATGTGGCTTGCTACAGGGGGTTTCGAGACTCGTGTGTGCATTTAATTTTCACTCACAAAGGGTGTAATCAGCAAACAGAAGTATAGCTTTGATTTAATTTAAACTGTTTTACATACGTGTTTTGTTTTTTTTACGTAGAATTTTGTTGTTAGCTATGGAAATGAGGTTGGTGTAGGGTACGTACGAGTATGCCGTACATGCATTTAGATGATTCAAGTTTCATTAATGTTGCTTACCTGTGAAAGAGACAAGAAAACAATTAGCATATTATATCAAAATGTAATATCAAAATATGGTTCAATTAACATTATATTAGCATAGGGATATTCCAGGAAATTGTAAGGCCGACGAACTTGCCAGACATGGAACAACATGTGCTGAATGCGACATCAACAGGAAATGGAGGATTTCGATGGACTCTCACATCTGAACTCAAACACCTCGACTACGCCGACGATGTATGCCTACTGTCTCACAGAATAATGGACCTTCACCAAATGACAGCAAATGTGGAGAGGGAAGCACACGTCGTTGGGCTGAAAATTAACTCGACAAAAACAAAAATGATCAGCCTAGGACCAAACTCATCAACTCATATATGCATTGCTGGACAAACGGTTGAGAGAATAGAGAGTTTCCAATACCTTGGGAGTATTGTCTCAACCGATGGCGGAACCGAACTGGATATAGCCAGCCGATTAGGTAAAGCAAAATCTGCGTTTAGGGTGCTATCCATAGTTTGGCGAAGTAATGCAATTAGCTTAAACTCCAAGCTACGACTGTTCCGTTCCAACGTTGAATCCGTGCTGCTATATGGATGTGGTACCTGGAGAGTGACCGTCACTATCACGAGGAAGCTGCAAACATTTGTCAATAGGTGTCTATACTACATCTTAAGGATATTCTGGCCAAACCGTATCTCTAACGAACAGCTTTATCAGAGAACGGGCTATGAACCTATAAGCAGAACCATACGACGACGAAAGTGGCAGTGGATCGGTCACACTCTCCGAAAGGGTGGCGGTCCTAGGAGTACGTGGCGCAGAACAGTTGAGAAGGAAGCACGACAACTGGGAGAGAGTTGGGGACAGCTGAGGCACATTTCCAGAAATCGCACACGATGGCGCGTAGGCATTGTAGAGGCCCTAGGACCCACAAGGGGATACAGGACATAAGAAGAAGAATCCTTCCAGACAAAAGTTCACTGGGTATGCCGATCGCTACATGCAAACTTAAATTAAAACTGGATGCTATTGAAAGGACAAATTCTAGGTAGACTAGTGGTACAACTTGTCTAGCGACAAAACAGATTTGGCCTAAGCTGGATCTGAAGCGCTCTAAGAATTAGATTTCTCTCAATAGAATGCATATCGATAGAAGATACAATTACTGTGACATAGCAATGTTGTCAGACAGTCAAGCAGCACTTGACTCCTATGTTATTACATCAAAGCTGCTTGTATGGGAATGCCTATACAAACTTAATGAATTGGGTAGCAGTAACAAAGTAACGCTCTATTGGATTTCCGGCCACGCTGGAATAGAGGGTAATGAAGAAGCAGACTCCTTGGCAAGACAAGGAGCAGCAGAATCCTTTACCATTCTGCGGAATAAGAAACTACACCATACGCTTAAAATTCAGGAAGATGGACAAAGAAAACAGGGTGAGAATGGATCAATACTCCATGTCTGAGGCAAGCTAAGAAACTTCTGGAACACTACAACCAGAAGAGATTTTGCATCTGCTTTAACAAGAATAATCTACGTATCCTAACAGGCTTTCTAACTGGGCACTGTAAACTTGGGGAGCATCTAAAAAAAAAAACTAGGTATAACAAACGAGGGCCTTTGTAGATTCTTCATTGGGTTCAGTGAGACTCCAGAACATCTTCTGGGGCACTAACCTACAAAAGATTGAAATGCTTGGGCAAGTACCAATTATTAGATGAGGATATGCCAACCATAGACCCACTTTTCATTCTCAGATTCCTAAGAGAAACCGGATTAGAGAACTATACTTGCAAAGGCAAAGAAAGAGTATTTAACCCTGGATAACAATTCTGAGGGAAACTCTCTTCTCTCCTAGATGTTAACAGGGGGCACAATAGACGATTAGGTCGCAGTGCAAGACAATTCTACACAAATAATAATAGCCGCCGGAGGAGAAATGGGCCTCATCGCTGAGGAAGACCTTGTTGCATCGACATCCCAAAGGAAGAGCTTATGTTTGTTGGCGGAGATTTGAACAGACATGTCGGGAAGACAAACGAAGACTATGAAGACTGCCACGGAGGACATCCTAAGCATGTGCAAGCCAAACGGTCTCATAGTGCTAAATACCATGTTGGTCAAAGAAAGCCGGCGCCTGATCACATACAGCCGTGGCAGAAATGAAACCCAGATTGACTACCATTTAGTAGGCAGTTTCATGATCGCCTAGCAACAGCGTCTCCCCCTGACAGAAATTTGTATGGTATGGAGACGGGGAAGATAACAAATAAGCAATCAAAGCTGGCTGAGAAAATCAATTGGTATAAGCTGGACAAAGGAAAAGGTGAAGCTTTTATTACTAGCATGACAAATTACCTCCTTACCAACATCGATGAGGTCGGTGAAGAGGAGTGCAGAGCACAAGATTCCATACAGCGATCTTGTTTGGAGAGAGCCAAATCACTGCTTGGAACGTCGTAGCAGCCCAGAGAAGAAGAAATGCTCAGGAAATTCATTCCCCAAAGTTCATTAACAATGCTCAAGGCCAGCTTCTTGTGGAAGACGACGGAGTTCTCCACAGATGGCGACAATATTGTGAAAGTCTTCGAACGAACAGTTCCCCCGCGTATACTTTCCAGAGCCACTCCTAACCATGACGAAGTATCCGACATTATTGTCGAAGAAGTTAGGAATGTGGTTAAATATTCCAAAAAAAGAAAAGCAGTTGGGCCAGACGAGATACCCTCTGAGTTCTGGAAAAAGGTGGAAGACATCTGGTCCAGATGGCTCATGATTCTTATCTCCAAACTTATGAGCGGTGATCCAATGCCTAATCAGAGAAGGAAAAGTTATCTTCTTCCTTTGCATAAAGGCAAGGGCGATACGCGAAACTGCGATAACTACCCTCACACAAGCTGATGTCACACATCATGAAGGTCGTTGAGCGGGTATTACAAGTAGATGGCCGACTGCGAAAGATAATACGGCTATCTGATGACCAGTGCGGGTTTGTCTCGGGTAAATCAACAACAGATGCAACCCATAGTATAAGGATCATGATAGAAAAACTTCGTGATTCCTTAAAGGACTTGCATATGGTGTTGATTGATTTTGAAAAATTGATTGATTGATTTTGAAAGTCCTTTGGGAGCAAGGACAAGAGTAAGATGTCCCGCAGGAGTTACCGAAGAGTTCCCAATCAAAGTCGGTGTAGACCAGGGAAGCATCCTCAGTCCTCTGCTATTTATTACAGTCCTTGATTATCTGCTTGAAGGAGAAGTGACGGACCCCGAAGTGCATCAGTTATTCTTTGCTGACGATGGAGCTATCATAAGGGAAGATCAAATGGCCTTGCAACGAGCACTTGATGTATGGGTGGATGTTTTGGAGGGAAATGGGTACCATATTAGTTCGAAAAAGACAGAGTATCTGTGCTGCCCATTCTCTGATCCACACCGGCCTATTCCAGACATACTTACTTGAATGGAAAGTGCTTCCCAAGTGTGAAAAGTTCAAATATCTGGGATCTATGATCAATAGCGAAGCAACTTGTGATGATAACATCAGTCATCGCGTAAGCGTAGGGTGGATGAAGTGGCGGGAAAACTCCGCTATCTTCTGTGATCGAAAAATGCCCCCTAAGCTTAAAGGAAGACTCTACACCGCAGTTGCGGTTCACAATGCTGGACAATGTACCAGCAGTATGAGGGCAAATTAACGGCAGCTGAGATGAAGATGCTTCGCATGAGAGCAGGAGTAACAAAGCTTGATAGAATAAGAAGTTCAAAGATTCGAGGAAGTCTTGGTTGTCATGTTCAAAGGAGAGATCCTTCGAACCCCGTCAGAAAGGTAATATCAATCAACGTTCCTATACAAAGCCAGACAAAAAACAACTGGATCACACAAATGCAAAAACACCAGCCTTTGATTGGCCTCAGTGACGAAGTGAACCGACACCGGGAAGCCTGCCGGTACTTTCTGAGGTCAAACCGACAAACCCCACAGGCGAACCAGTAGGCATGCTGTAAAGTGGGACGGTTGTGGTCCTTCTACTCCAGCCGTAAGGAAAAGAAGAAGAAGAAGAAGAACGTTAATGCATCCAGCGGTGGTTAAACTAACTATCTGTTACTATGGATGACCGATGGATTTGTCAGATGCCATATAGCAGGGGTGTGAAGTGCTCGAAATGAATAACCTGCTGTAAAGTCAGCATAAGTTTTCGGTCAAAAAAAGTGTCAAGTGTTTGTTCCATGAGTGTGAATTCCTCGAAAATGTGACATGAACAAGGTAAAAGCCCTCCATTTCTAAATTAGCTCATAACATCCGTTTGCTATTTTAGTCATGCTAGCACATACAAACTCCGTTTGCCTAAATTTCCCAGAAACCATATTAATTACTAAGCTCACCGTAAGAGGACTTCGATCTTAACAATAAACTGCAAATATTTGTTTAGCACGTCGCCGTGTCCAAACCCACATACGGCCAAGTGGCAGAAACCAAAATAGCACCATAGCGCCGTCGACAAAGACGTCGCTAAACAATTTTACTTCCAATTAATTGCTGCAAATTCTGTTATTGGTTAACGACCCGGACCACCACCATGTATGAAATTTTTATCCGTTAGCGTCTTTGACACCTTTGCTCTTTTTAAATACGTGTTCCTAGGCACATCTTCAATGTGGCCCCATACTCGTAAAAAAGTCACCGTGTGTACCAAAAAAAAAAAAAACAAATCCAACATGTTAATAGGGCAAAGCTCTTAGACGACGTTAATTCAAATTCGCGCGGTGCGTACTCTCCGCATAGTTTATTGACTCTGACAAGTGGATGTTGTTTGTGCGCGAGTACCAAGTTATTTTCATATGATTAGCATTACCATTCTAATCTTTTGGATAATTTTTTTTATTCAACTTGAACCCGATGGCACCGACATCGGCATTAGAATGGCTAATCGGTTTTACAGCTACAAACGGCCAGTTATAGTACTCTTCTCTGTCAATCTCGATGGACACGACATCCATTCGCTTGAGGCAAATGCCACGTTCATTGTTTGTCATTTGACGCCTGCTAAGCTGAGTTTGACCCAGAGTGAGTCAAGTACATACTCGTACTTACGCAACATGAAGCTATTTCACTTTGAATATTTAACGAGAGAGTGAATTATAATGACAGTTGATGTATGACAGATGACAGATGACCGAATCGTTTGAACCCTCTTTAATTAGCTGTCAAGCGAAAAATTGCACGTCAACACTATTTGTTGGCCTTAAAATAAAAGCATGTCGAAATCACATAGGGTGACAGAGAGAACATCAAATATTCAATTTGGACACGGGCTCAGGGGCTTAAGTGTCATTCAACTGTAAGTGCGTGTTTTTGTACATAATTTCGGTAGGTACAAGTAGATACCACGCCTATCAGTATAACTGATTTGCTGTCAACTTAAAGGGTCATTCGCATGCAACTCTGATGTATTTGACGTTTGTTGCGCCTTAAAACGATTACTTCGCCGACAGTGTGAGAAATGGCTCTTTTCTTCTTTGTTCGTCGATGTGTGCTATGAAATTAAACGGTTGGAGTAATAAGTTCCCGTTGGTTAATCGGATTTTGATGTTGAAATCGAGTAAAAGGGGAAATTATTGCGAGGGCATGATCGATTTGTTAGGCCCACGAATAATGTGGAACCGACAGTGGATTAGCGACAAAAGAAGAAGTCCATTTAAGTGATTTATTAACTTTAAAAGTGTAGGTATTTAGTTGGTTATGTCGTACTTCGATATCAATACAGTGGGCTACCGACCAACAAATTAACTATAGTACCGTCGTAGTGCACACATATTGTCTATAATCAATTCAATCATACTTGAAACAGCGGAAAAGACAATACAGAGATGAAGATGGAGAGGAGGCTCCAAGAAATATTGTGCTGTGCTAGTGCTAATTGCAAAAACATTTTACAAGTACTTAGGAATATGAGCGTACCACCCTTCCTAATAAAAACTGTGTACTCTGAATACTCCTATTTAATTCCGACTGCGGCCTGAAGGAATACAGCGCGATTGGTGATGTACCACAGGGATGCGTGCTGGGCCCCCTACTGTGGAGCATCAAGTATGGCGGCGTGCTGTGGCTCTCAATACTCGAGGAGTCGAAAATGGTTGGTTTTGCTTATGATATCGCAATTGTAGTTACTGCCAAACTGTTAGAAGAGATCGACCATATTGGCAATGCAACCATAAGGATCGTTCGAAATTGGGTTTAAGTTTGTCCCGACTAGGCCATTGTGCTAGCCTTTCCCACAGATGTACAAATATAAAAAAAGAAAAACACCGTCAGCCCATATAATTTGAAAAATTAGTATGACAAGAGGAGGAGCATGGTCCTTATGGTCCATACCTTCGAATATATCCGGTCTGTGCTCATTGCTTACGATGGGCGGATGATGATGTTCGTTGAGGCCATAAATGATCAGACATGCCTGCTGAACCCAGAGGGGTACAGAGCACCAACATGTTCGCCGAGCATGTCCCCTTAAGCAGTGCACTCTGGCAGAATGAGAGAGCTACTGACGTTCAAAACTAGTTAAACAAATCCAGGAACGCCACTAGCTTTTTAGCCAGGTAGGTTGGTAAATTTGTTCAGTAGAAAAAAAAGACCACACAAGCAAATCGGTAGTATAACCAGGGGTCCTTGCCTTGTAAGCAATCTGCAAATAGTATAATGCAGGGCGTGAACTAACGCTGCCATAAGGACTTAAGGTGATCGGCTTTGCTGACGATATCACCGTGGATATTGCAGCCAAACACATCCACGAAATGAAGTCTGCCATGGATGGAGCGGTCGCCAAGATCAAAAATTGGCTAGAGCTTGCCAGCCTAGAGGTAGCTGACCACAAGTCCAAGGCTGTCCTAATAACCAGCCACAGGGCTGTGGAATACGCAAAGTTCCGGGTTGGGAACCAGACAATCAGGTCTAAAGAGGCATTCACATACCTCGGAGTAATGCTCGGCAACAAGCTGGACTTCAAAACGCACGTCGAGTATTCAAGTTAAAAGGCGTCACAGATGCAGGCAGCGCTTTTCCGTATGCTGCCAAACATCGGTGGGCCTAGATACGCCAGGAGGATCATGCTATCCAGGGTGGTAAGCTCAACACTACCCCGGTCTGGGCGGGGGCACACACAATGAAGGAAACTAGAAGGAAACTCTCTGCGGAATCAGAATTATAAGCCGTTTCCGAACAATTTCAGGCGAAGCAGCTTGTGTTATAGCCGGTATGATTCCCATCAATATTCTCGCTAACGGCAAGAAGACATCGTTACCAGGACGAAAAGAAAAGGCAACATCTGTAGCACTGTGGTAAACCAGGTGGGATAAAATGGCAAAAAAATTTCCTGTCCAGGCAAGACGGCTATCGAAAATATCTCCACAGATTTGGACACGATACACTGTGTATGTACAGAGTTTGGATTAGTGCGTAGGCGCACTCATGGCATTGATTATTCGGGTTTGCGAATCATGCATGCTAGTAGCCCGGGCTATTAGTATAAAACAATAAATAATATCAAACCACGTATTACGCAGCTCAAAATGCAGTGCATGTGTAACTTTATTCGTGTAAAACTGTCTGTCTAACATGTCATCAAAGGAATGGATGTCACTTATATTTTTAAACTTTAAAACAGATCATAAGATGACGATCAGTTAGGAACGCTGGAACCACTGACTGTGACCACTTTTATAGAAAACTCTCATAAATTCTAGGATACTGACCACTAATCCAGATTTCGGCAGTACTACCAGGAAGCAATGAAAATTCCTTGTCCTTCGTAGAAAAGCGATAAAGAGCTACAGTAACGAGGAGCTTATGATATCAGCACTCACCACATCGGCTCCATACATCTGCCACTGACACAAGCAAAAGCAAGACAATCGCAGAGGAAGTAATCCGCAATATCGTCACCCTCTCCACAGGCACCGCAGATGGTGCTATCACTTAAACTTAGCACGTTAAGATGCTTGGCAAAAATGAAATGGCGCGTAAAAACGCCAGTAAATTGTCTGCAGTCTTCTCTACTGAGAGACAGCAAGAATGCCGGGGATTTCTTAAGGAAATTCGGAAAATTCCTTTAGTCTACTCGTATCTACATCCTGGAGAATCATGCCACCCACGATTATAGTTATAGGAAACCCAACCGGAAATGGAAGCCCTGATCGAGGGGGCTCTCGACTTTTCAAAAATCTCTGCCTGAGACACCGCAGAACTGCATCGAGTTCGAGGTCAAAATAGAAAATGGGCCGCCCATCTGTCGACCAAAACTTCTGGTATAGAGGAAGTGTCGAATGACACAAGGAACACCATTTTGACAGGTTACACAATTCAATTCCTAAGCCGGCGGATGCCCCTACTCAACTTTTTAATTCATCTGAAACTATTGGTGAATATATTTCTAGCGGAAGAAGTACGAGTATTGTTCGCTCTCAAGCTTCATTTAGAACAAACTCTAAATTAGTAACGAATGCTAAGGTACCGTGGCTAGAGATGGGCATTGCAGCATTAAGGGTATCTAAAAATTGATTAAGATGTAAATTAGGTTAAGAAGGGATAATGAAATTACGCTATCGTAAAACACTGTGTGCTATAATGGGCCCATCGCGAACTCTAGAAAATCTTTATAAATTCACAGATACTTATAGAAGCACACATTTAGCAGTTTCTCAGAACAGTTTATTTGTATGTATGACCGACTGCAGCTCAATGGATGTAGAGAGTCCACAAACATCGACGAGACAACGATGCACACAATTTGGTATCAGCAGACGTTCGTTGCGTCAAACTTTGGTGAAAGACCTGAAGATGTTCCCTTATAAAGTGCAAGCCGTTCACCAATTGCTGCTTGCTGACCGTCAAGTCCGGCAAGAAGAGGATGATTTCTTATCCAAAATCATAATGAGCCGCGAAGCCCATTTCCACTTAAGTGGTTATGTGAATAAACAAAATTTGCATTGTATCTCCTCAGTGAAAAAGTGATTGGCCCCTATTTTTTTTTGAGGACGCCGACGGCACCACTATAACCGTAACTGGTGAGCGCTACAGACAGATGTTAAACGAGTTTTTTTTTGTTGCAAGTTGCTGAATTGGGTCTCGAGCATTGTTGGTTCTAGCAGGACGGAGCAACCGCTCACACAACTAGGCCAACGATGGAGATTTTGAATCACCAATTTCCGGGCCTTGTGATCTTCCGTTTTGACGATTTGAACTAGCCGGCCAGATTGCCAGATCTGACGGCGCCAGACTTCTTCCTTTGGGACTTTTTGAAACCTTGCGCTTACCACAACAAACCATAAACCTTGCAAGTCTTGAAAACCAACATTGAAGAAGAAATCACCAATTTGCAGCCAGATGTTTTGCGAGCAACAATTCAAAATGCCGTAAAACGAGCACAAATGTTTGACCGTTATCATTTTGTCAACTTACTCGTAATGTCATCAATTTTACACCTTCGAATAAACTTTTCGTGAAAACAGAGCTCACATTTCTAACAGAATGTCACATTATGAAATTACGAGGGTGGGTCAATAAGTCCCTAAAAATTAACACAAATTGTGTCGCCACCTTAAATTTAATTTTTCTTGTCAAGAATCATCTTTCAAAAGAACGCACCCAAGTTTTCAGACAGATCTGTCAAATAGTTTTGTTGTGGCAGCCATTTTATATAGACGCCTGCTAGCATTTTCGTTAAAATGGAAAAAAGTGAATTTCGAGTGCTCATTAAACACTATTTTTTCCGAGAAAAAACTATCACACAAACCAAACAAGGGCTTGACAAATGTTACGGGGACTCTTCACCATCGATTGGAACCATTCACTATTTCCATGCGGTCGTTCAAGCACAAGTGACGCCGAACGTTCTGGTCGCCCAATTGAGGTCACCACACCAGAAATGGTCGACAAAATCCATGGTTTGATAAGGGACGATCGGCGAGTGAAAGTGCGCGAGCTTGAAGAGGCCACAGGCTTATCACATGGCTCAGTGATTTCGATTTTACATAAATATTTGGACATGAAAATCGACAACAAACGCATTCGTTTGACAACTTCAAAGGTGTGTTTGGCGACGTTCCAGAAAAATTCGGCTGAGTTTTTGCGCCGTTTCGTAACCGTGGATGAAACCTGGATTCACCACAATACACCAGAAACCAAGGAACAGTCAAAACAATGGACTTCTGGTGAATCGAAGGCCAAGGCGGGTTTGTTAGCAAACAAGGTTATGGCGACAGTTTTTGGGATGCGCGCGGTATTATTCACATCGATTACCTTGAAAAGGGTAAAACGATCACCGGCGTATATTACGCAGAGCTGCTGGATCGATTCCAAGCTGATTTGAAGGAAAAACGGCCGCATTTGGCAAAGAAAAAAATCGTTTTCACCAGGACAACGCACCGGCGCACAAGTCCGCAGTCGCAATGGCAAAGTTGCATGAGTTAGGCTACGAACTCCTAACTTATCCAGCGACTATTTCTTGTTTCCAAACATGAAGAAATGGCTTGGAGATCAGAGATTTGGCTCGGAGGCAAGAGGTCATCGCTGAAACAAACTCTTATTTTGAGGGGCTCGAGAAATCGTATTATTTGGAGGGCACCCACAAATTGGAGAAACGTTGGATGAAGTGTATAAAAGAGTGTTCCTTATTTCATTTTTAAAGGACTTATTGACCCCCCCCGTACTTTTGCCCCACCTTGTACTTTGTCGTGCACTTTATTTTTTATAGTTGATGAAGCTTACTTCCTCAAGGTTACTGAAAATGTGACTGCCTAAGCGTTCCCTACCGATTTTAAGCTCGTACCTTGACATTCTCATAATATTTTTGTGATATGTCGTTGCAGTATCTGCATTGTCCGTGTCAGTACGAGTACGAGTAAGTCCAATTCTTTCTGAGAAGGCTGTGTCCATATAGGATTCTTAAACTGTTTTTACAGTTCCTTACGTTCTAACGCCAGTCTCGAAAAGCGGTAAAACTGTCATGAATTTATTTCGTATTTATACCCCTCGTTATAATCGGTTGACAGTTTGTTGATGCTTTTTTGCCCTGCAGAAATGTCGATGTCTAATCCCATTCACGCTGGTAATGTACCTCAAATGTATAAACCAAGTAAGATCAATCCATAATGTCCACTGACTAGTAATTCAAATGCAATTTATACATCTCTAACTAAAATATCATGTACGAGTATAAACCTTGTTGAACATCAATTTCCAAGAATTACTGCACACTCTATCCATCGGCGATACCATTTGCAGTATTCTTTTGTTTCAAAACTAATTCAAATTCATCGCTGACATAGAACCCAAATGGAGATTGTATCTGTCACAAAAAAGAAGGAAAATATATAATAAAATAGTAATCCATACAAATTATATGCAAATTTCCAATTCTATAGAAAATAATGCGCCACAGATACATTAACATGCGGAACGTGTGTTCGATTATGTACGAGTATACGAAACAAAATCATAGTGCACTTGAATAATGTTGCACTTCGCTGTGAATGCAAATACTCGTAACGTGGGCGGAATAATTACGCCTCCAGCTTTAAACTGCCGCGGTATAGATTTCTATAATATCTTCATAGATGAGCGCTGGGAGTATACGTAGTTAATAAATATAAAGTGTATCGAAGACGACTTTGAGGTGTTAATTCTCCTCTCGTGGTAAAATGATAGGACGGCTTCGCCGAAAGGCACTGTAAATATTTATACAAATGACTTAGATAGTGTTGTGTGTACGTACGGCTTAGGAGTGGTTCCAATTTGTTCAACTGAAATATGGAGATTCAATCGAATTGGAATGGAGGTGAGAGACAGCTTGACAAATAGAAATAAAGTGGGTTATGTATAGATAGTGGTTGGACGTAGTGTTTGAACAAGATGGGCGGTGGGTTATCTCAGGTGGTCATGTAAGGAAAGATGGCATTTATTCTGAGAAACATGAAATGCAGCTACTTATTACCATTTTGCTCCGAAATGAACCACTCCCTACATCAAAGCACTGTCATGGAATCATCACCAAAGAGAAATTGTCTGCTGACATCAGCGCGAAATCACACCTTTCCCAGAATTCTCTCCCAAGTGACCCAGTTATGTTTTAATTTATTCATCACAAGAAACCTGCTAACTTCTGAGATCATCGTGATCAACTTAAGACGACATTCGTGATTTTTTTTGGCAGTTAATTTGTGGATAAATCAAAACAAATAATTGTATCTCTGAAGTTGAAGCAAATTTTCACTGTATCTGCACTTAATGAATGCTAATGACATCACAGCGTGAGTTGTGCCAAATCGGGTAAAGAAATAAAAAAAAAAATCGACCCACATTTACTGTATTACTGCAGCGCAGACACTTTTAGCCAAAAACTGGTTACTGACACTTTTTCTTCGTTTTTCTTTGGGCATACTCGTACACTGCATCCATTTGAGACGTCCATATCAAGTCAGCAGAATGGATTGCTTTGCTTATGATTTTGAAAGTGCACTGCCAAAAGAAGAAGTCGAAAGAATTATGAACGAAGAAAATCCTTGGTTGTGATCATGATGATGGAAATGTTGGTGGTGGGTGGCCTTCTGGATGCCAGAAATGGGAGGAAAGGAGAAAAGTATCTTTTGTATTGCAAAAGATTTGAAGGTTCACCTTAGGCGACAAATCGGGTTATATTTTAACCTGTTTGCTTGGGTTTAGGTGGAAAATAAGGTGTATCGTAAATTAAATCGTATACTGGTTCTATATTTATCCCTTCCTGGATATAAGGACAAGCTTTTGAGGCTATACTGGTTTCAAAATTAAAACACCGGATCATGCGATACCCAGAGTCTCTTGCTGGTGATAAATTTTTTTAGAGTTTTTAATTCAGGTGCTATTTTTCTTTTTTTTTTAAAAAAAAAAAAAGGAAATTTCCAAATCCCGGAGCACTCGGACTCAATTTCCTGTGTCCATTGACTCATACTACCAGGTAGAACTCCTTTTGGTATAGTGGTTGGACAAACTTAGATTTTATTCGTTTCTCCTCGTTGTGGTTGCTGTTCCTGCACAGTTCGGGTCAAAAGCGAATACACTACCCACTACACAGTGGCCACCTCAGGTGCTTAGCCTGGGTGAAGAAGTATTACTCGTATTATGAGTCTACAACTCAGCTCCATCTCTGCTTGGTGCATGAAATGTTATCTGATCTGGAGAATTGTTGAGCACTATACACCCGTGGGCGCCGTGGCTCAGTGGTTAAGTGCGTGATCATTGAGCCAGAGGTTCAAGGTTCGGATCCAAGAAAACACAAATAATATTAGTTGCGCAACTAAATTCTTTTTTGATTAAAATGCAACTTAATTGTGCAAAAATGGTTACAAATGAATCATTCAAAGTATTGCCCATCGCTAGCTGCAACTTTTTCCCATCTTTCTGGTAAAAGTGTTCATCTCTTGAGGCTATCCACGAATCAAGCCATTTTTTGATGTCTTCATATGAACGGAACTGCTGATCAGCCAGACCATGTGCCATCGAACGGAACAAGTAATAATCGGATGGCGCAATATCTGGGGAATATGGCGGGTGGGGTAGGACTTCCCATTTGATCGTTTCCGGGCTTGGCAACGAGAGATCGAGCGTTGTCATGCTGTAGAATCATCTTTTCGTGCCTCTGCTCGTATTGTGGCCGTTTTTCGCGCAGTGCTCGGCTCAATCGCATCAATTGAAGTCGATACCGTTCCCCAGTGATGGTTTCATTGAGTTTCAATAGTTCATAATAAATAACACCGACCCGGTCCCCCCAAATATACAACATAATCTTCGCAGCGTGATTATTCGGCCGAGCCGACGACATAGAAGCATAACCGGGCAGTCCCCATGACTTTCTTTTCTTTCGGTTGCTGTAATGAATTCATTTTTCATCACCCATCACGATGCGATGAAGAAAACCCTTCCCTTTTCGCCGCTGGAGCATTTGTTCACAGGCGAAAAAAGACGCTCAACGTCTATTGGCTTCAAATCATAAAGAACTCAAGTTCCTTGTTTTTGAATCATTCTAAACGCATGCAATCGCTTGGAAATAGCTTGACGGGTAACTCCTAATGCTGAAGTAAGCTGTTCTTGCGTTTGGCACGGATCCTCATCGAGCAATGCCTCCAATTGGCCTCACTTCACGCGGACGGTCGTCAACATCGAAATCACCGCCTTTGAAGCGACGGAACCAATCACGGCACGTTGTTTCACTTAGAGTAGCATTTTCGTAAACTTTTGGAGCTCTTGATGCTCTTCAGCTGCCGTTTTCTTCGAATGAAAGAAGAATGAAGAAGAATGGTACAAAATCAGACATTTTCACACAACCAAAAGTATATGACGCCAAAACAAAATCACTATTGTGTCAAAACAGTTTGTTTACCATATGTCTAAGCTCGGTTCATGACGTTTTGGATATGTCAAAATCGACCAGTACTTACTGCTGGAGACATCTATTGACAGACGGCGAGAACTTAGTTGCGCACCTAATATGCCAGCGACCTCACGACGTTTTTCAAGAGACTGATCAGTTTCAGGCTATCCACATGGGGAGGTAAGTTATAGCTATTAACCCAATCAAGATGGGTTTCATAGTGAGGTGACCATCTGCCCCGTAATCAGCTAGAAAATACTGGACATGCGCTCGCAGCATAGAGAAAGTAAAAAAAAATCCTTTTATCCAATTTTTTATTTTTTTTTGTCATGTAAACTTATTTTTAAAATAATTACACCAATTGCACAAAGAAAACCTTAATTAATGGCGGTCAGCTTGACACTTAGCTCATTTTGACATTTGACATTTCATTCGCGTGCTTACTGTTCACACCTAAGGCCTGATCACATGAAACTGTGTGATTTGTATTGAAATTTGAAAGGCTCATGTCTTAAGGCTTAAACATACATTTTTATAAAAACTTTTAAGAAATATTTTCCGTAATGATTCTTTGCTGTGGATAAGCTTTAAGCTATAAAATTATCCATAATACAGTCAAATCTGGACATGCGAGAATATTTTTTCCTGGACATGCGCAATTGATCTTTGGACATGCGCAGCCGTACCACGCCGTACTGTTGATACGGGGCGGGTGACCATACTTGGCTATCATATTTAAAAGGGGCAGACGGGTTTTAGTTGGCTTTTAGAGTTGGCTCTGCTGATAATGTTGTCAGTGTGGGCACAAATATTGAGTTTCCTATCATAAAGGACACCCAAGTCGCGCAATAAAGAGAATAATGAGACAGGCTGGTCGCAAATAGAGTAAGCGCTGGGTTACCCACCCAGGGAGACGCTTACAGGGGTATGTGATACGAGTACCTTGACACCTGCAATGGGCAAGAGTCAACAGGGGAAGGTATATGCCTGAAGATTTCTATGTCATCAGCGTAGATAGATAAGAATTGTTGATGATATACTCAACATTTCAACATTTGTAGTCAAGATGAAGATTATAGGTCCAAGGTGGCTAGCTTGAGGGACGCCCGAGGTAGTATCAACGGGGTCAGATACGGACGATCTAAAGAGGAATTTATACTGGCAATCTGTCAAGTAGAATTTGATCTGCGAAATGAACTCCAGCTGAAATCCAAGAGTTTTTAGTTACAAAAGAATAATCCTACTTCTTTGCGCACAGAGTTATGGACATGAAATGGATCACGTTGGTAGTAGTCCTTAGAAATCCTTATTGGTTTCCCAATGCTTTCAAAAAGCTTGGGAATACAAGAAAGTTTAGGAATGGGATGATACATATTTAGTTGTGTTTTTATGAATAGAGAGAAGACTCTTATATGTCTTTCCAAAGTTGGGGGAAAGCTCCCTGCAAAATAGAAATAAGGTAGTAATAGGCTGGATTAGGCTGGACTTTTAGAACTATTGCGGGCAGATCATCAGGGCCGTGGGAGCAATCATTCTTCAGTTTATTAATTCTCCCTACAATCAGAGACGATGATATATTTATTGAGATTAAGAACGTTTGGGTACAGCCATAAATACGAGTATAACTAACGTAGTTATGATCTCAAGTTCAAGAAAGTGGTTTGTAAATGACTGAAGCTTGCGACTATTTTAGGGTCTGCTGAAGATTCATTAGAAAATTCTAGGATGGAAGGATAGCTATCAGATTTACTTTTAGAATTGATAAAGTTGTAAGAACTCTTAGGGGCGGCGATTATATTAGATTCCATTTGGTCCAGATGTTCGTTATAACGAATTTCAGTTGGAGGCAGATCGATAGCTTGTTTAGATCGAGTTCATTCGCTGGGCTTTATAAGGCGTAGAAAATGTTGTTTAGTAATTTGAGCGCGAGGTGATTGATCCATACCAGGTGAAGCGTAATCTGAAATCAGCCAAATCTTCACTACATGTCAGATAATATACAAGACACCCCAAGGGTACCAAATTATTACTGAAACTCGGGCTTTAAAGATATTCATTTTGAAGTCATTCGCCTGCAAGATGACTTGACAATAGTCGTTGTTTCGTCAAAGTCAGAAAATAGACAACCCACTCTTCGGGAGGGCTAGGTAGAGCAGTTGAATACCAAAACCCCGGTCCAGGGAGTCTTCGATATACATTCCAGAAAGACAACGCATAATAGGCATACCTTATCTTCGGCGCACGTTGTCGCAAGTTGAGTTGGACCTCAATAGAACTGTCGGACTGCCGTGCTGTCAAAAATAAACTAAATAAGTTTTATTGCATTCGTTTTTATCCAGGGGATATTGGCAAGTACATTGCTTTGGTCTGCGATCTTTTTGTGATGGAAATCTCTGTGTACTTTCCAAATGTATCGCACTTTATAATTTGTTTATCCGTAACATTTGTAATGAAATTGACAAAAAGAAAAATAAATAGCAATTCCCATACACTTCAATCAAAATCCATTTTGTATCTGAAGCACATCAACACGCCGCCATTCACTTCATAACAAAAGTACCATATTGCATGCGAAACACACACACGACATCGTTGTCGAAAAATGGAAAGTGACCAAGTAACGAAAAAGTCTTTCCATTGCATGTTGGTAACTTGCACTCCACAAATCCATTGATTGCATCTGAAGCGGAAATTTTTGTTATTAGGCATCAACAACATTCACCGCCAGCGTGTCAACAATAACAACAACAACCGGCAATCAAAATGAATACTGCTACCCACACTGCCTGCAGGCATAGAGCTCGATGCACTGATTTAAATCGAATAAATCACAAAAGTAACTCCCAACTCGAATCGAAAGTGTCGCATTGTCAGTTCGAGTACGTCCACACGACTTTCCAATACAGTGCTTCGCATGTCTGGTTAACATGGCCACCATTATTGTCCCGCATTTCACAATCAAAACATAATGTTCAACAGAAATAAATTGGCCAAGAGATAGAGTTTGTCCACCACCCATAACACTCTTTCGCTTCCTTTCAACTTTGGCTCATTAGAAGTCCACCGGGGCAGCTTCCTTCCTCGGCAGATTTCACCCAGTTCTTTGGGCCGCATCGTTTGGCTTTCCACTTACGATGGTATGGCGGTAGCTCGAACCATTGGAAGATCGTATTTTATGTACGTAAAGTTCCGTAACCCATGATAATTGAGCACAAATCCCGTTACTGATAAGTGGTACCCACTGCAGTTGCCGCCATCACACAGCAAAATGCGGTTGCATACTTAATGGGCGCACAGTAAGCCTCGTACTCGTAGCTAGTGACCTCAATTTGAGTGTTCCAGGATAGACTGTGACTGCCTGTTACCAATGGCCAATGCCGGTTTCCTCCCTCTCGACAGGCAGAGAAAAATATTCTTCCGTTTTTGATTTATCACCGTTTGCCAACACTGGTCGCTGTCTTAACCATGGCAGCATCTGGTGGCCAGGCCACAGCAATTGTGCAGAGTGTCGTTGGCTTGGGTTTAATGCTCACTGTGTGCACGTTGAATGCACTTTTTTAATGGCTTCATTCAATTTTCGTTACTTTGCCAGCACAATCGATTGATTAAAATGGTTGACCATTTCGTGGAGGGACTTCTCTTGCAGATTGGGAGGATTTTGAGTGCCAATTTAGCGACGATCGAAACTACTGTTGCTAGTTGATTGAGTTGCTAAAGAAGGGAAAGATACCACTGTTTGTGTGCTGCCTGGGCATTCCAATCTTCGAGCCAATTGCAACTAACAATGAGGAGGAGCCTGACATAGTTTTTCCGATTCCCAATTAGGCAGGTTTTACATTGTTAGATATTTTACAATAAGAAATGTTTATGAATATTGAATAAGCACGCAAGCCGCTTGTCGTGGGTTGTCTATAGGAGATTCCGTGGAGTGAGTGGTTTTTAACAAGATGAAGATTGCGCAGAAGTTGGTGTTAGGCAATGGTCAATAGACACGCTTTTCAAAAGCAAACTTAACAACGATTTATCTTTAGGACAGCGATGAATTGAAATCTACTATTGAAGCTGTGAACTACAACATTAACTTAAGACTTGTCGGCGTATTAGGGTACTCAGCAAGATTCAGAAAGTTCTTAGCCATGCTTATTGGTGCTGTGAGCATGAGCTCGAGATCATGCTCATTGTCTGCCGAGGTAGAAGTTCTTCCAGGCTTTTGTAGGCAGGTTTACAGCTGCACAAGAAAAGCCCCCGTGCTTCTGATGAAAACTTATGTATATAAAGATGTAGGTACTCAGGATTTAAAAAAATATGATGAAAGAAGCTTGAGAAGCTTTCAATACATCAACAAATCCGATGAGGATACGTGTAGATGCGGCCAGACTGTAAAATCGTGCTAATGCAAACGTATCCCACAAAACCAGATGGTAGCTACACCGAAGATGAAAAACATAGGGCACTATTCCTCTTAGAAACTCGTCTTCAAGGAAGTTCGCCTAGTATCTATAACGGGAGCAGGACCAACATAATGATGCATTGGAAGAAAGATTGGTAAATAGCAACAGCTATCTGTTCCAGAGGAAGAATAAAATGGACAAATAAGCTTCTTTCAGGCCTTTAAGTCACTAAGTGTTGATGGTATTACACCCGTCCTATTGCAGAAGGGTCTTGCTCTAGGCTTCATACCAAACAAGTTTAGACGGGTGAAGGTTTACGTTTTTATAGACCAGTCAGCCTAACATCAATTCTTCTTAAGACAATGGAAAAGGCTGTAGATAACTGGATTAGAGAGGAAGTACTACTCACGGTCAACACGCATATATGTATAGGTAGAGCAGGAAGATCCATTGATACTACTCTATATCAGTTGACGGAGAATATTCAAAGAGCTCTTGAGGCTAGGGAGATAGAACTCTGTGCCTTTCTGGACATCGAAGAGGCATTAGATAGAAAAGGAGGCAGTTTCACAGTATCTAAGTGAACTTACGAGCTGCCGACCGCAAGATCAGCGGAAACTCAAACGTCGCTAAGAATCATCAAGATTAATACAACAAGAGGAAGCAAGTTTGGTAGTGGATGACTTAGTATTGATCACCAGAGGAATGTGTGAAGAAACTCCCTGTGCTCTCATCGGAAAAGGGCTAAAAATAACTCAGAAATAGTGGGACTCAACATAATGAACATCTGAAGACAATTAGACTCGTAGGTACTGACACCAGTCAACGCCAAGTATTTCAAATTATACCTAGAGAGTAAAGTCTTCTGCAAAATACACAGAAAATATCTTCAGAAAGACCACTCTTATTCTCATATGTAGCAGCTTACCGGGCTTGGGGATGTTTGGCCAAGAGAACCTGTATGACCACAAATCGAGAGACATTCAACAAAATGTAAAGACATACCTCTGCATCAATGCGAACATGCCCAACAGCGACCATGGAGGAACACATGGAAATACTCGTAACTTCTTTTCCCCTAACAAAACAAGGACTTGGAAGGGATTGAAAGAAACTGATGCATTGCAATCCTAGACATGAATTTCCTTCCGAAGTTCAGTAAAATCCACAGTCTGGACAACCACACAATAAAGTGGTATACAGACGGGTCGAGAAGTGAAAAAGGAACTGGCCTTCGAGTGTTTGGGCCAAAAACGAAGCACTCTGAATCCACGGGCAAGTGTACCAGACAGTCATGAAGCCATCAAGACACTTAACGCCCACGTCGTTCGGTCTAAGTTTACATGGGAATGCCTACACAAATTTAGCACACTGGGCGGAAACAATAAAAACCATCAAATGGATACCCAGTCATGTCGAAATAGAGGGCAATGAAGCAGCAGACTCACTAGCCAGACATGAACTATTCTCCGGATCAAGCTTTAAAATAAGAATTCAAGATAATAGAGAAAACAAACAAAACTTGGAGCTGGACTAACCTTCAAGGGCTGATGCAAGCATAGAAACTCTTAGGGAACTATAACCGAAGAAGTTTCAAAGCTCGCATCATTCTAAATACAAAAAAACCTACGTTTCCCATTAGCCTTCCTAACAGGGCACTGCACATTAGGAATATCTTAGGAAACTAGGTGTTGCAGAAGATGACCTTTGCAGATTTTGCAATGAGTTCAGTGAGACTCCTGAACACAATTTGGAATCTTGTGCGGCAAATATCAGATAAAGAAATGCCAACTATTGACTAACTCCGCATTCTCAGATTTCTAAGAGGAACTGGACTGGGGAGGGTGTTCTAGGTTGGACTATTCTTGCCAAGGCTAAGTCAATGCAGATACCCTTCTCACAAAATCTAATGGTGCATCATTCTCCCTTTGCAAGGTCTCTTTACATTCTCAAATTGTGGGCAGTGGTTAAAGAAAGTGCTTGTAGTAAATACTCTCACTTCTATCCCAAAGACTTAGTTCGAAAAAAGTCATTGGTCCTTGATCTTCGTCCTGCTCTTATACTGGTACGAAAATCATATTTTAACCTGTTGAACTTTTTTTTAGGACAACAAACCAACCGTCAACATTCTCAATATGGTGCACCCCCTCAAAACAGTATGGCAGACATCAGTATCCGTCTTGTCGTGGTAATGACCTATTGCCATGGTCTAGTAACTTAATACACCACTCTAGTTGTTGCCCTCTATATGTGCTGTTAGTTCATAACAGCACAACCACTCTCGCTATTTTTGCATGAACTCTTTGTTAACAACTCGCGTCCATTGAAGGCATGAGTGATCAGGGTGTGTATTTTAATATCCAAAAGGGGAGCCAGTAAAAAAACTCATTTTTATGACCGTCTATACCGAGAACAATCGCAGCCGCTAATAATTGGCAAAACAATAAAGAAAACTTCCTATAATCCGGTTAAAAAGATACTTCACTACAAAATGCATTCACAAACAAAAAATAAAAATATTTCGATTTTGGGACAGAGGTGCGGTGCTCCAAACCAAGGCTTAAGACAACTTCAAGTTAGGTTTTCCTGTTGTATTAGTCAAACCAGGTGGCGGTAGTCATTGGGCTTATTGGTTGTAACCAAACCACCGGCTCACTCTGTGGCAATAAAAACTAAAGATCAAATGAAAGTCATCGAAAAAACGCAGAAGAGTATTTTTGCCTCTTTTAAGCTGCTTGAATAAATGTATATTTTGCAAAAGACCACGCTGTGATTATGTGATATTTAAGCAAACCAACAGCTTGCAATGTCGTAATCAAAGGTTTTCAAATAGCTGACATTCATACCTGGCTATAAGTCATAAAGTTTCGGATTTGGTCTAGGAAGATGTGCGCTGTCCGTCCTCAATCGTCATTTTACGCAAATTTTATACGAATAATGGCTCATTAGCAAATTCAGCTTTAATAGGCTTATAGCATTTTTCTGCTATGGTTTATGTTTTGTAAGAACTACAGAGTTACTGTCTTAAAGTTTTGCTTTATGGTTGTTGGCTATTTGGGTAACAAATCATGGGCTTATGGATGCCGCTGGTGGCGACAGTTAAAGAATTAAGACGTAAATAACTATAATTCAAGTTTTAGTAGAGATTTTTAAGATGAATTTTAGTACTTTATTAGCATGGCAGGATTTCTGTAAAATCAGAATATACTCCGTTCATTCGTAATAAAGAGTTTTTCGATAAGGACATAACAATTTTGTATTTAAATAAAACCCAAAATAATTAAGATATCGGACTGAAGTTTATTACAAGTGTAGTACATATGTTAAATTTAAGTGTGGAATTCGATCTCGTTCATATAACCACCGGGAGCACGTTTGCAGCGATCGATTCTTTCCACCACTCTTCCACACATATCGGCCGGAACGTTGCCAATTTAGCGTTCGATATTGTTCCTGAGCTCCTCTAACCTTGCTGGCTTTTTGATATAAACCAACGACTTAACGTAACCCCATAAAAAGAAAACCATCGGCGTTAAATCGCATGAGCGAGCTGGCCATTCGACCGGACCATTTCTCGGGATTACAAGATTAACGTGCTACCCCTTCAATAGATCAAATGTTTGAGCAGCTGTGTGGTATGTGGCACCATCTTGTTGGAACCACATATCACTGATGTCACATATAGATCCAATTCTGGCCAAAAATAGTCTTCCAACGTGGAGCAATAGCGAACTCCATTGATCGTAACATGGCGATCATTTTCATCGACGAAAAAATACGGTCCAATCACAACTCCGGCATGAAATCCACACCAAACGGTCACTTTTTGTGGATGCAATGGAGTCTCTTGAAGCACATGTGGGTTTGTTGCTGTCCAATAAGGCATATTTAGCTTATTGACTAGTTTTGCTACTTCAAATGATCAAGAGGCTTCAGTTCTTGAGTTAATTTGATCTTGTAAGGGTGTAGGCCAAGATCTTTGCCACAATGTGGACTGAGAGATTCTCAATTCCTGTGAACGGCGTGGAATCGACTGATTCGGCTCATTCGTTGTCTCACTGGGACAGAAACATTCAATAGTGAATATGACTCGAGTTTATCCACTATAGTACAGCCTGTCTGGTGGGACGATTATTACGACCGGAAATTGGAGTAAGCGCTCTTAAAGTTGCGACCACCAACTTCGGAAGTAATTTGGAATAATTTCCAAACGTTGCTCGTTCGTGAACTTCATCTTTATAAACATCCTTCTGCTTGCTTTAAAGTTGCAAATGCTTCACTAATGAAGATATGAACCTCAGAAGGTCATTCAGCTAAATGTAAGTAGTACAGCCCCTTAAAGAAGTGACTTCCAAGAGCACTCAATCTTCTGTTGTCAAAGGCGACATCGAACAGATCCTATTCCTTTTTCAGCCCGACAGTATTCACTACGGACTATCCCGCACAGTGCTTAGTAAGTTTACCAGAGACGACTCTATAACTGAGTTAAGCTATAGAAGAGGGTATCTTCTTATAGAAAAATAGGCAGAGTACTTTCGTTATTACTTGTGTCTAAATCGGGTAGCGCTCATACAGTATCGTTAATTTTGCTACAAGTAATGCTGAATAGGAATGGGAAGTATCAACTTCGGCCTTTTGATTGCCCAATAAATCATCACCACGATTATGAACAAAAAACCACGCGATCATTGTGTTGAAAAACCCACTCAATGGACCACATCCCACGATCTGACAACACTGGCAATATTTCCTATCAAGCATTGTACACGTATAAAGTGCATCCAAATTCATATAAATTCGGCGAGCACGACTACGTCCGCACAGAGACAAACTATTTTGCAAAAAGTAGGCAGAGCGTTCTGTCAGTAATTTTTTTTTTGTATGAACCGATTTTGGTGAATTCTTTTTTTTATTGTTTAGAGGGGAGATGAACGTAGGGAAACAATCAATCGGTTACTTGCATATTTAATGTGATATATAGCAAATTAATTTGAATATAAAGATCACACTATCAATGGCATATGACATGCATATACAGACTTTTGCTTGTACTGAAACGAAACAATCACCAAAATAACGGTTTTTCAAAAATGACACCGAATTTGTCCTTTGGTCATTTTGCATACCATATCCCATAGGGTATATTCATAGTTATAACATGGAGAAGTAATTACGATAGACCCCCAAAAGTATATATTTGCGATCAGCATCAAAAGTTATATCTATCTGTCCGTAAGTCGGTCCGTCTGTTCGTCTGTTCGTATGTCACCGACTTTAGTTTTCAACTACAAACATGAAATTTCATTAGTCTCTTAAGAATCCGAAGCAGTACAAGTGTACATACTTTTGAAATCCCTTCACAGACACGCCCACTTTTTAAAAATGTCGTTTTTCTCAATATTTTTCTTGGAAACTGAAAAATGCTGTGAAATATGTAGCCATTGACCTTCTCTACATTCCGTCCATACACTCTATATTGCCACGCCCACTTTTTGTGGACATTTTCTTAAAATACATAAAAAATAAATAAATTTCTTTCTCAGTCTTATTGTGAATATCTCAGCAGAATTCGTGAACTTCGGGGAGAAATTACGGTAACCAGGCCCTCATTCTGCTAAGAAAAATTCCTAAAAACGGTTTTCTGATAAAAATCCTCTTGAAAATCGAGGATACATCTTCTCAATAGAAAAATATCATTGGAAGATTTTTTAAAATTTCGCAAAAAGCCACTCCCACTTTATTAGGGATGGGTTAGAAGATAGGATAGGGTATTATACAATCCGTTTTAGATGGATTGTAGCTTTCTTATCTGTTTTTTTTTTTTACAAGTGGGATACGTAAAGGAAAAATTTTTACTATACCGTGAAATTATTCTCTCATAAGCGTGAACATTCTCTTAAGAGTCAACAAGCCAGGGTTTTATTCGTTCATCACAACCGCAAGTCTACTGTAATGTTAGGTAGAAAAGATGGTGAAAAATGATAAAAAGTGTATCAATACTTTGGAAGTAAATATTCGGCGGTAGAATAGTAAAAAATAATTGAATGAACAACATATTCTTTGGTTGGTTTTCGGTTAATAAACCAAATTCTGTGGTGCAGTGATTCGAATAGAAATAGGGATATACAAGGTGTCGCAAAAGTCATCGCCCTGTCGGAAAATGCTCTCATTTTTGCAAATGGCGTCTTATGTCATCGCGACTTTGACATTTGTGAAGTAAACAGAAACGGAGTAAAGGTAGACAAATCATGGATTGCTTCAAGAACGCGGAATAATTGTGATTCGACAAATAATAAGTCTGTGGTTTTGGCTGAACGTGAATTTTGTCGTCGATTCCCTGGTCGTATGCCGTTAACTGGCAAACACTGCGGCTTTCACCCGCTTACCTCGAGAAGATTGGCTCAATACGGGACAGTATCAGAAGTGGCTGACCCCGAAGCAGCCGTTCGGTCGAGAATATTGCTGCTGTGGCTGTAGATGTCCAAGAGGACCCCCAAACATGAACCAGATGACGAGCTGCGCAATTGGGCATCGATAGACGGTCTTTACAGCGAACTTTTGTGAAGAAGTTGTACTTGCACGAAGTGCAAGCAGTGCCTGCTAATCGTCAATCACGTGTAAATTGCAGCCAAGCCCTCCTAAACCTCCACCTCGATGAGGATGATTTTACATTGATTTACATAGAATGAGTGAATAAGCAAAATCATCGCTTCTGAGGCACTGAAAATCGGTGTGTAATGCACGATGAGCTATTACATTTTCTCAAAGTCACTGTTTGGTGCGGCGTTTGCGGAGGAAAGGTGATTGGCCCATATTTTTCCATATTTTTTCCTAGGATGACATCATCAACACTGTTACACTGACTACACTGTGAGTGCTACAGAACCATGATCAATGACTTCTTTCCGCCGCAAATTGATGAGCAAACGTTTCCCGGCCACTTAATCTTTCTTTTTGGCGATTTGCACTGCTCAGTAAAATTGCTCGATTTGACTGTTACAAACTTCTGTGTTTTTTGAAGTCACGGGTCTATACGAACAAGCTACAGACCTTGGAGGCGAGAATTCCGACAAAAAGTGGAGAATTTAGCGCCAGAAGTTTTGAGAAAAGTCAGGGAAAATGCTGTGGAACGATTCCGAATGTGGATCAACTCTGGCGGCGGCCACTTGACCGATATTCGCGACTTAATGAAAAGAACCAATTCTTTTCATTAACAAACAGAGTTACTTCCTTAGGAAATCAAGTGAGAACTTTTGAGGCACCTCGAATGTCTGACAAACATTTCCTCAATCGAAAAAAATTGACCTTCGGAAACGTCATAGAACTGTGGGTCCCAACCATTCCTGCAGCGCACAGCTAGGCTAGGCCCGGTATTGGGCTGTTAGCGTTAAAATATTTATTATTTCTCCATAGAATCTAAAAGTCCTCACCATTTAATATACCAGTGGGCGCCGTAGCTCCCACCATAAGATGTGTAAATTAAAACCATGATTCTAGGCACTTAAACTTACTCGTAAATGCTCATGATTTACACAGTGTTAAGTAGGTATTAAATAATGACAAATTCCCAATATAATACTTAACACCATTAGCACTTACAACACCCTCTACAATTGTACTATAAAAAGATAAAACTTTATCTTACCTTTTCCTTTTATGTCCTTGTGCTGTAGCAATCCACAAACAAAAAACGAACAATCCACACCCGTTCGGATAGTAACAAATAACCAAACGAAAACCAGTTTAATCCCGGTTAGACGCAATCGAATACTTTTACACAAAACTCATATTGCACATCCGAATGCATTCAAATCGGATAAAAGTGATATAACAATAAATTTACGAAAAAAATAAAAAAAAATTTATAAAAATATAAAATTTCGCATCACAACTGTCGCACGATTGTTGTAGGCACTCTACTCAAGCATAATATTTATGACAAACTATTATTAATGCAATAATCGTAAACTGACGGCGACGCGCCGAGACATGGAGAAGTTAATTGTTTTTACGATAAACACCCGACGACGATAACGACCGACGGTGTCTGTGTTGCTGGTCATTCAGATTTGGATCGAAATTGACAGTGGCCGTTTGTGGTTACATAACTCATTCAATTTTTTTTTTCCACTCTTAACTGGCTGAAGATTTAGCAGGATTTGGATGCAGTCAACTGAAAAAGAAACGAAAAATTAAAGTAATTTTTGAGAAGGAAAATAAAGGAGTGATATAAGCCTCAGATAAATATTTAATTAATTGGTTTGTATGACATTTCTTTCATAGAGCAAATAATCCAGGCCTATTAAGACAATTATTTATTTTTAGTGTCACCTTTTATGGCTTGGAGTCATGTATAGGTAAAGGGTGTTTCAAAATTCACGCAAGATTTGAATTTTGCGCCATTTGTGCGGTAAAGTGTTGCCAACAAACAAAAAAAAAAAAAAAAAAAACAGCGTGACAGTTCAGGGTTATTCAATGTGGAGTGCTACATGAAAGAACATTGTTGAGCAACATTTTAAAAATAGTGAAGGTTTGGCAGCTACAGTTCACAATTTTCGTTCAAAATATGGTCAGAATAGTGATCTAACTTCATCAACTGTTAAGAAATTAATTCAAAAATTTAGGGAGACTGATCTTCGACACTCTGGGCATCCTTCAACAAGTCGTTCAACACAAAACATCGAAGCAGTTCTTGAGAGTGTTGTTGAGAGTCAAGGAAGATCAATTCGGCACCATGGTCAAGAATTGGACATTTCGAGAAGCTCTCTACAGCGTATTCTCACGAAAGAGTTGCGTATTCATGCATACAAAGTGCAGCTGATTCAAGAACTGAAACATACTGACCACGCATTAAAGCTTTGTTAATCGTCAAAATTGTTAAATTTAGGGTTCAGAAAATCCACGAGTGATTTTTGCGAAACAAATGCATCTACAACGTGTGACTGTTTGATGCGGATTTTGGGCTGAAGGCATCATCGAACTACATATTCTCCTTTGAAAGTGTTGCTGGTCAGGCAATAACAGTTAATGGTGCTCGCTATCGCGACATGATAATTCAGTTTTTTGTGCCCAAATTGCAAGATATGGATGTGGACGACATGTGATTTCAAAGAAATGGTGCCACATGCTATACAGCCTGAGAAACAATCCAATTACTGCATGAGTCATTTCCTGGTCGTGTAATTTCCCGTTTTGGTAATCAGAATTGGCCACCTAGATCATGCGATTCAACGCCGTTGGACTTTGTTCTTTGGGGTTTTTTGAAGTCTAAGGTTTATGCTAACAAGCCCACAACCACCCATGCCTGTGTTTTCTTTCAAAAGTACTTCTTGCGTGAATTTTGGAACACCTTTTATAAACAGAGCAACTCATATCCAAACACTTTATTGGAAATTTGAATAAGTGTGTCAAGAGACTAGATTAAGTAAGCTATAACCTTTGATAACTTTTGAGTTATGCTAGAATCTTTATTGCTTTTTTTTCCTCCGAGTTTAGGTAAAAAATCTTCAAAAAGACATTTTGAAGACCGTAAAACACATTCTCATAGTAGTATGGGATTTTTACCCACTAAAAACCTCCCTTCAAAATTTGTCTTTCTTACCTCAACTAAGTACTCGTATTGACTTAGCCAACAGTTTTCATGTAACGAAATTAAAACGTTTAGGAGGTATCTTTCCATGGAAAGTTCCTGCTTGTTCCGCAATTTTAACACGATTTTTTTTTTTTTGTTATTTATCGAGTATTTCGCGTGTCCTTTCTTTTCATAGGTAAAATTTACATAAATAGATTTAGTTTTGTTGAGCGCAATTCGCAAGTATGTGTCCACTCATTTACGAGTACCCTATTTAATGCTTCTTCCAACTTTTTAGTGGTTTTTTCTATAGTTTTTTTCGTCGCCAGCATGACAGTAGTCTTCTTCTTACGGTATATTACGAGTATAAAAACAGATACAAGAGCGAACCTAGAACACTTCCTTGTGGTACCCCAGCTGCTATTTCTTTAAATTCTGAGTAATCGATATCGTGTTTGACACGAAAGAGTCCATTCACGAGATATGACTCCAAAAAGGGCATATAAATGTCTTGACAAAACTTGTCGCAATTTGAAGTTCAAGCTTTCGTGCCACAACTTATTAAAGGCTTGACAAAGATCTAGGAATACACTTGAGCAAATCTTCTTTTACATCGGTTATTCTATGTACTTGATCAAATTGTAGAATCCTTGCATCTAAATCCGAACTAATGATCAGGAATAAGATGATTTTCTTCTATAATAGGCTGCAACGATCCGAAGAATTGAGATCGGTTTATCTTCCCTGTCGTCCTGGTATACAAAAAGTCTTTTGCTAGATTCTAGCAGGGTGCTTGAAATGCGTTGAATTTAATGTTTAATGTGTCTTCGTACCCGTAACTACACCAAACGCAATGGATTAGACTGCGACTTATTAATATCGCCTTCAAGTCGTATCGTGCTTAAGATATAGGTTCTAGGGTATTCATTTGGGCTATAAGAAAAAAAAGAGACCATTCAATAATACCCCCCAAGAAGAAACAATTGTTGGAAAAAAAATTATTTTTCCTGCGACTTTTGCTTGTACTGCACCTCCGAAATAATGGTTTTCTGAAAAATGGTACCAACGTTGTCTTTGCGTTATTATTTTACATGACTTGTGAAAAAATCGTGGATATAACTTGAATGGTTTAGGAGCTAGAAGGTGGTGACAGACGGACGAACGGGCTGACACACTAGCGAGAGCAATAGGGTTCTGTCACTATTTGCGGAAACTTGAAAAAGTGAGCTTCTCAGTTTTGTCTGTTTGTGTGTGTATATGGCCAACTAAAGCCTAAACGGCTGAAAGGAAAGAAACTGCCTATCTGGGGTCTATGGGTTCACAATCGGAATTTTCATTCCAACTCTAAAATTAACGGTATTTAAGTTTGCTCAAATTGGGGAAAAAAAATCAGTAGATACATTAAAATCCGCTCACTTAAAAAAACAAATTTTTGAATGTTTTTGCTAGAAATTTAAAAATATTGTAGGCCACGCCTCCTTTTTGGGGGCATTTTCTTTAAGAAATCATGTATTGTAACTTTCCTATGTTTTTTTTTTTTTTTCGTTTGCGATAACTGTTGGAGGATATCCAAGTTCTAGGGTTTGTAGGTTGAGGTAAGAGAACAAAAGACATGTATTGTACTCGTAGGTAGGTTTTGATAAGACCCCATTTAGAGTTACAGTATAACTTCTGTTCCAAATAACTTAAAGCATTTTTAAAAAGGGAGTAAAGGATAGTCCCAGTTTGGTAAAAACTGATTAAATCAACTCAAATATGTGAAATATCAAAAATGTTCATAGTGGGTGTGTTTTTTTGCTAACTATATACCCAGCAATGGCTGAATTTGTACAAAATCCTACTGGCAATCACTAGTGATAATATCCGTAAAGGAAAGGAAAGGTCTACTTGGGACACATTGTTCGGATACATAATACGAAGAGAGCGCTGATTGCTGAAGAATAAACTTCTCTGCTACAAATTAATGGAAGATTCAGTTTCTTTCTTTTAACTTGTGCTGGATGATATTTGTTTATCCTTTTGACTTGTTGAATATTGTTCTTTATCGCTGCAAAAAGGATTGTTAAACATTGTGATTTGCCATGTTTAATGCAAGTATCGCAACTTTTATACCGGGAGAATGATCAGAGAATTTCTGACAACCACCACGAAATGTAATTTTCTAAAACCTCTCTCAAGACAACAAATGAACATTCAGAGGAGAGCTATAGAAGGTATTTGTGTTTTATAAACGTTTGAATTTGTAAACGACTGTCGCTTTGAGAATAATGCTACTTGTACCAGCTCAAACAGCAAAGTATTACCACTGTTTCACTGAAAACGTCTAAACTTACATAGTTTCCCACAAATAAATGTATCTGTAATGACAATTCCATCCGGAGAACAATTAATGATTGCAGAGATAGCATTGCACTTTCTGTAAGGAAAAACAAAATCTTGCACAATAGTGAGAAAGGTCGTAGAAATTGCTTTCATTGTTACCAAAGCCTGCACTCATGCATCCGTGACTGATGACAACGAAAGGAGTGATTTTTTGTTCCACACTCTAAATTTTGTTGCACGACATTTATGTATGTATTACGCCCTACAAGACCCATGCACATGATTTTCCCCGAACAAGACAACTAAATGTTCTCCCATTCATCTGTCCTCGTGTAGGGTATGTACACTTCCTCTCCTTCTATGCAGATCATAATCTAATCAAGTTAACATTTCCGATCTGTGATCACCGTTGCGCTGCTCCAAAATAAATCACTGAACCGTGGAATTTATGAGCGTTGCAACTACGGTCACAAGCCGGGGGAAATAAATATCCCAGAGTGCCCACAATCACTTTGAGGGAAAGAAATTCCCGAGGTTCCCATTTCCAGAGCAATCGCTCTAGAGAATGCTGCCAAAGGGAAAAAGGGTCCGCTCTGGAATGGGCGAAAAAGTCCGTAGGACGATGTGGTGCTGAGTAGATTTTCATGACCGGAGGATGGGATTTGTTACCGCACACTGACGCGCACGGTTTGCTCCATATGAAAGAACGAACACCACCACTAGATGTCAGGCAGCAAATGAACAAACATGGACAGACAGACGGCTGAGATTGGTGTAACTGGCCCGATGTTAAGTGTGTGGGCTCAACAACTTGTTTTTCACTATCATCGCCGCGCAGCCATGATGATGCATCATCATCCAAACGAGCAGCGACTGAAGAACGGTCTGGCGGTGGTTTTTTCTTCGTTTCCATTTCTATTGGGTTAACACACCACTCTGCTCCTTGTAGTGCCAATCACATCCTACGCACACATGAGAGTGGCAGTGCGGTTTTCTTCCTTCTCGCGTACGTTTCCTACTCTGTTTCCATTTTTGTTTTCTCAAAAACTCCCAGAAGATGATGGTAAAACGATGGCGACGGAGGGAAGTGACTAAGAAGATTTCAATTTTATGGTGAGAATAAGGATGTTGTGTTCGGTAGCTGGTGAGAGAGCACCTATTGGACGAATGAGGTGATGAAAGGCGCACGCTGGATATGGTTTAATGCTCTGTGGTTGTTTTCCCGAGCGCAGGAGGTTCTGCTGTGCAGACACGTTCGATGGACTAGGGAATCGCGTATGCACCTGCAAATAATTATTCTGTACAGGGCTCTAGAGCGTTTTGATTTATGCAAATGTTAAACGTGATTGATGGCCTGCTGTACAGGATGGTATAGGGTTTTTGAATTTTACGGATTGTGTCGGCTTCCCTTTTGCATGCGGTTTATCGTGTGGTTTTGGAACCTGAACCGAAAGTAATGGAGGTGCAAGGTGATGGGTAGCACCTCGGGTATCTTAGGGTACATAAGATCAGGGATTTTAAGAGATTTCGTACGCCAAAGGTTAGCCGTCAATTCAGAGAAGACGTTTTAATGTACATTTGACATTCATGCGCTCATAGCTTATGTCCATTCCTGACTGTAGAACCATAAATTCTACGATCAACATGAACTCTGACATCCATGTGTGTGCTAAAGTAGTTCTGTTCAAAGTTTGTTAATCTTTGTTGATCTGAGATATTTAATTAAAACCATGTGTTCGATCTATAGTGATCCCAAAGTATAAAAGAAACTGCTCAGATATTTAGCATACAACCAATGACAAGAACCTACCATTCAATTTCCAGGTGCCCACCTGTATTTATCTTTTCTCATGTGTTGTTCAGGCATTGAATTACAGCACCTAGGAGTATGTCTAAGCCAGACATGAATACATAGGCAGATAGATTTCCTAGTGCAAATGAGAATAGGCGGTCATTTCTTTTACGAGTATATCGTTGCAGGAGAAACAATAGTTTTGCAAGCCGCAAAGGACATCGTTTCCTAACATAAATGTAAATTTCCTTCTGATTTACACAGAAAAATTATCCACAGATAGGTCATGAATAAAATATGCTTGATAAGGCACCGCAGAATCGAAGCATCTTGTCGAATCAACTACCTAGGGAGCAGGTCGATTTTTACATCCTTTTTCAATTTGCATTTAGATTAGATTGCCAGATGTCCTGACTTTAACACTACTCGTCCAGGTTTTAATGAACGAAATAGAGAATGTAAATTTGTAGCTTCATATATTTAAAATCGTTGACCAGAAGATATGGGAGAATCGTCAGTTGGGCAGCAACCTTTGTCACTTCTGTCCCATGTTGGTACTTGAACCAATAATTTTTTTAACAACAATAAAACATGCTACCTACCATTGCTCCTTCAAGTAGTGTGATTAAATGACAAACTGGCTTCGCTTTCGAATGGCAAGATGTAGAGAATGATACTTGTATGTTAGAAAAATCTCTATAAGCAGTCGGCAAGTGTTTCTTTCATTGCAGCAGTAATACTAACGTACTCACATCGTTTGTCAGTGTTGGTATACATCCAGAACACCATTTTAGCAGTTAGCACGAAGGATCTGTTGTCATTCGCCATTGGTAGTCGAGAATTCCGGTTGGGAGAACAAAGACAATCTTTTGAAAAAAATAAATTTGATATCTTCTTCCATTAAAAGAATATCGTTTAATCAAAATGCCAATCAAATCGATTTTAGCTCGTCAAATCTTTAACTCCCATGGCAACCCCACCGTCGAAGCAGATCTAACTACCGAATTGGGACTTTTCCGAGCTGCTATACTATCTGGAGCATCCACTGGTGTTCATGAGGACCTTGAGCTCTGTGATGAGAAGAAGGCCAACTACCATGACAAGGGTGTGGGGAAGGAAGTCGAGAATATTAACAATTCTATGGCACCAGCAATATTGAAGGCTGGATTGGAAGTTACCCAGCAAGAGGAGATCGATAATTTCATGATTAAGCTCGACAATGCCATTTTGGGTATTTCCCTTGCTGTTGCCAAGGCTGGTGCAGCTAAAAAGGTATCCAATTATACAAAGTTGATTTGACCGGAAACAAGGACGTTATCTTGACAGTTCCCGCTTTCAACGTGATCAACGGTGGTAGCCACGCTGCCAACAAGTTGGCTATGCAGAAGTTCATGATTCTACCAACTGGAGCAACTTCATTCACTGAAGCCATGAAAATTGGCTCTGAAGAAGGTCATTAAGGATAAGTTCGGTTTGGATGCCACCGCTGTTGGTGATGAGGGCGGTTTCGCTTCCAATATCTAGAACAACAAGGAAGCTTTAATTCTGATTCAAGGAATTCCCCATCGTGAGCATTGAAGATCCCTTCGATCAGGATCATTGGGATTCATGGAGCAACATGACTGTAACTTGACTGTAACTACCCACAAGCGTATTGCCACAGCTGTCGAGAAAAAGGCCTGCAATTGCTTGCTCATCAAAGCCCATTTGTTTGCCAAGAGCAACGGTTGGGGCACCATGGTATCGCACAGGTCCGGCGAAACTGAGGACACATTTATAGTATTGCTGACTTGGTCGTCGGTCTGAGCACTGAACAAATCAAGACTGATCCATGCCGCTCCGAAAGTTTGGATAAATAAAACAAAATTCTTCGTATCGAAGAGGAGCTTGGCGCTGGTGCCAAATACGCTGGCGCATCTTTCCGCAAGACACAGTAAGGGAGAAATCACGCCCTTACGCAACACTTTCTTTAAGTTTTATTATTTGATTAATACGCATATATTTGTATTGAAATTCCATCAATTATTGGTGCATGCACCACATTTCAATGTTACAAATGAAAAAAAAGCAGAATGCAGGATACATTTGCTTTGGAAATAAATATAGTTTATCGTTGTTGCTGTTAGACTTAAGCCTTTGAATCCATAAATAAATCTAAACATTCTACGCGGTTGTCAGCTTGCTCAGGTAAGGTGGTTCTTTTTGTTGATTTCATGTTTTATCCTCACCTTCGCTTATAAGTTTGGTCATCTCAAGCCTTGACGACGATTTTCTTCAAATCTGTGTTACAATTCGCGGCAGAATCGAAATTTTCACTCTAACCTCAAAATTATTTAAAAACAATTAAATTTTCTCGAAAACGGTTAACCATTTCTTTCAAATTAAGTATTCGAAGAAAGCTGGTAACATGAACAAATGCTTAATTATTAGACCGTACTGAGTTGTTTATTGTGTAAGACATAACACTTTTGTGTGAAGTGACCGCGGATATGGAAAGTCTAATTTCTGGCTCCAAAAATGATCTCAAGAACTATAGGTGACTCTTCAAATTATCAGCAATTCCTAAACTGTTTCAAAGTACAAAAAATTTTATGCCAAAGAGCATATTTCCGAGTTCCAACACGGATTTGTTTCAGAGAGGTTCGAAGCTTTCAATCTCGTTTATTTTACGTCATTTGGTTGTTTGGAAAAAAGGTCATCAGGTTGACACAGTGTACATTGACACAGTCTACACTGACGTCGTCTCTATTAAACTCTTTTGAAAAAAGGTCATCAGGTTGACACAGTGTACACTGACTTCAGTAAGGCTTTTAATACATAAATTTCATTCATCTATGTCGAGATGGATTACATCCTTCTTGAAGAATAGAGTGCAAGATAGATGCAACCTTAAGTTTCTATAGGTTTTTATTCTCTACTACATTCTCCCTTCATTGCAGTTCATCGACTCTTTCATGTCCTGGTACATAGATTTTAGGACAGGCTATTTCTGAAAATGCTTTGATGCGGCTCATGCAGCTATGAAAATATGTCTCTGGTGTGGTGGGGCGAACGCTATCGAATGGTAATATTCTTGCGGGATTTTAGTTCCAAATTTGACAAAATTTTTTACGATTGGGGCCACTGAGAACCGATTTAACTTTGAATGCTGATCAGAAATATAATACATTCCTAAAACTTGGCAGGTGGTATGTATCGTTTTTAACTGGGAAAGCTAAACAGATTCTAAGGACTGCTACGGATTAATAATTCTATCTGTCGGATTCAAATGATAGTCATGTGCATATGTTTGTCTAGAATTGAAATCGCGGTATGACTCACGCTACTCGTAATTTGTTACTTAAGTTGGATGCGATTAGCAAAACACAGATGGCACTACATGTCGGGTTACTAGAGGATTTCGTCAGAGCTGCATCAGAAACGCTCTATCAATTTGTTTTTGCTAAAAAGATTACACTCCAAAATAGTGTTGTCTCCGGGCACAGTCAAATGGAGAAATATGCCATAGATTTTTCATTGAAAGAAAGCTTCATGTAGAAGCATACCTTTTTGATAACCCTAGTGAGCTAATAAATTCGAATGTTAAGTGAATACAACACTTTATCGAGCTCCAGTCTTTCGCTGGTATATTCCAGGTGATACCTAGATCCTCTTGTGGTATTATAATGAACCTATTTCTGGTGTAATTATGTCTGCACTTAAGTGTAGGTGGCCACTCTTACCAACCTTACCTTATCTAACTATGATAACTTACAAGAAAAATTACATTACTTGTGCATGAGAGGCAGATCGCTTTATACAGAGTAGTGTTCAATAATACACTATTAGCCTCTTCCCGACTAGTCTAGGTACCTCGACAAAGATAGCACCAACCTAATCTGCACAACTTAACACTGGACTCTGCAGCTGCATTAGACTGTAGAAACCTAAACAATGGAGGAACACTTCAGTGTGGTTACCACTCATATGACTCTTTGTGGAAGATGAAGTACTCGTAAAGTATAACACCATGGTCGACAGTTTTCACGAAAGCATCATGAACATGAGCTTCAATGTGATAGCCTATGCAGACGATGTTGTGAATTGTAGGTCCTAGGTCTTGTCACTCCACATATTCAAACCTCTAGAAAACGGCGAGGTTGATCAGGAACTGTCGAGTATGGCATGGTATCTAGGCGTCATTTTAGATTCCATGCTAAACTGGAAGGAGAATATTAATAGCACCTAAGGTACTTGTGGCTTTCTACACTTGGAAAACAGGCAGAGTGTGGTATATTGGCAATTCGGTTATAAAAATCACTGTAATTGGTTGAAAGATTTCTTTGTGGAAGGGTTTTGAGTAGAGATGCTGCTTTTTTAACCTGATCGATATAAAGAAGGCAATTCGCATTAGACTAACATCAGGCAAGTCTATAAAAATCTAGAGTCCCTGACAGAAAGAACTGAAAAAACTCGCAACTGATTTGGTCCTCTACACTGACAAAGATGGATGTCGGCACATTAGCTGGCATTTACTGTGCAGCGCGGGATAGTTTATTTTCCAATCTTCTCTCAAGCGAGTTGAATCTAACTCCTTCGAGATGCCTGTTAATTCTGTTCTTGAGTAGCTGGAGATTAAAGGCTTTTGGAAATGTATCTCCTAGCAGTATATTCCAAAGTTAACCCATTCTGGAGTTGTCAAGGTGGACGTATGTATGACATTTTGGAGTTGCACTTCTAGAAATCATTCCATTGATTCAGAAGTTCGGAATCTTCTATCATGCCATCTGCTCGTCATGTGAGAATAAGTCGGTATCGTACTCCAAGCATGAAAACAATATTCAAGCCCCGGTCTAACTTGTGGTTTCTTCTTCGTGCTTTATACTTGCTCTAAGCAGACAGCCCAACTGTGATATTTACTACCACGAGCATTCTGTGCTTTTTGAGGTTTCCAGCGGCTCTTGATTCAGATGATGTCCTTAGATGGGTTGCATATGATAGTGCAGTGCATATGCAATTGAATATGGGCCGCGGATAGCATATTAATGGTCCTTTATTAGACCGTATCACTAGAGATATTTAATTTTGTTGTCAGCATTCAAGATATTTAGCATGGACAGCTATGAGATGATAGTTTAGTGAGAACCATTTCTTTAATTTGTTGGTAATTTTCTTGATAGCCAGGGGCCTGTAAACAAAATACTTCAAGTGAATTTCTAGAACTGTGGAACCATCTGCAACACTTTGACACTGAATCTGTCTACAATTATAAAAATTCTCTTGTGCTATAGGTACTTGTATTTTAATCCAAGTACGAGTAGGTTGTAAGACTGCCAGGAACTTTGCTGGACGCATTGTTTGATGATAATCCCAGGGGTGTTGGTCATTGCATGTGGACACATAATGGAAACTTTATTGTTTATCAACCACTCCTCGTAGATGTTAAGATTCTAAAGGAGTCGGGATATCAACAACCAATGCGATAACCCTACGCTGGGAGGATGAACTTGACTGGAAAGTGTCAAAGATACATTCCTCATGTCGCTTAACAAACATCGAACAGAAGATCCTCTTGGAATTCATATCTTCATCAAAGTAGCAAATACTAACTTGGCATTCTCTTGTCCTGCTGATATTATGGTTAAATCTACTTAAATATGCGACTAGATAATGTGAAATCTATCATAATGTTGTTTCACAATAATTTTCAAGAATGGCTTTGTCCATCTGCAACACTTTGATTAAAGTACGGATAGCACGATGTATCTTAATGATTCCGCAAATATAATATGGAAACACGGATACGTAACAAATATTTTTCCGACATTACACCCGTCGTACCTACAACTGCCTACTATACCTATTCTGCCCACTCTATATGGAAAGAAAAATCCAAATCCAATTGCAACTTCTTCCCATAGGATTTTCTCTCAACAAATCCGTAGCTTTTTGTTCGCGCGTGATTACATCCGTACACCTTGGAATTTCTTTTGTTTTCCACAAGAAAACTATTTGCACGTACTGAGTTCATAAGTTGTATCCAAAGTTCAAGGAAACACAGCGAAGTTTTTGTACTTCACACAGAATTGGTTGGTGGAGATAGAGAGAAAATGCGTGAAAAATTACACTCGTTTTTGAATTTTTCCACCTCAATTACAAAAAAATTATGTAAAACTCGCGCAATCCACTCACACTGCTTCGGCTGACACGTTACACGAGAGAAAGAATTACGAGTACCTACGCACAGTGGAATAACATAATAAGATACTTTTATAAATTCGAAATGGGCGGCATGCAAACGACGACCAATGGATGGTTGTATGATGATGAGAGTGCATTTTGACGTGGGAAATTATGTTTCCATCATCATCGGAAGAAGCGTAGCGGATAGGAAAATGATTCAGCGATAATTTAATTGAATAAAATTGTTCACTCATCTGTCCCAGCAGCACAATGACCACCCTTATGTTGGGTCTTATCTGCTGCTCTGAGAGGATCGTTCAACCACACACACACACACACTCAATTAGGTAATTTGAAAGTTGTTTTTTCCAAGCAACTGATTTAAAGATACCAACATAAATACCTCCAACCAAACGTCGACTGTCGAATGAAATTCTTGTTCTTTTATCTAACAAAACTGGTCTAATGGGCGGCATATATCTCAGAACTACGTACACCGTGCACCTGTGAGCGCGGCGAGCAACTACTGCGCTAACGAAATCGAATAAAGCGTATCTGAATCTATCAGCATTGGCTACAAACGTTTCTAGGAATTAGTATCTGGTTTATTACAAGCAATTGGTGACTGACAGCAATGCTATTTACGTACAATCACGAGTATCTGCAAATGAAAAACCGCCTACGACCATGGAATGGTACCACGTTGTTGCAATTATGTCGTATTTAGAAATATTATCTTTGCTTCAGGGCAAAAAAAAAAAAAAAAGATACTCAAATCAATGAATAGCAACTACAGCTCCCCCACAACATGAAGTGTGCAGTCAAAGCTCACAATCGGCTGCATTTCATGGCAATCAACTATTTGAGGTTCAATGAAAGTCTACTGGTGAAGTTTTTTTTTTATTCTCACATGTGGCACCAACAACGTACGAGTACTTTTAGAGATTACGAGTAAATGTGATTTTTGTTTTATACGTAAGGCTATTTAATTTTTATTGGCTTATGCCATGAGACTTGTTAAATTCGTTTCTGGTTTTTGCACGAGTGTTAATCTGCGTAACTACGAGTATAATAACTTTCAAGACTTTCTCTCTCCATGCGATAGTGATATGCAAATTTAATGCTAGGAGAGGTCTTCTCACAAATTTTGATTTTGTTTGTCGGAGGAGGTCTTGGGCCATTATATGCATTCACAAATTAAGACAATAAGCCATTTGTACGAATTTGATTTAAATTTGAATGTTAATAATTCACTAAAAAATTTGGTGAAAGACTTATGCAAAATTTTCGAAAGTGACTTTCATGTGGGAAGCACTAATAACAACCAGCACTGCCTAGTTCCAATTGTCATTGGTTTTACTCGTATTGTTATCAGAAAAGAAAGAAAGCAAAGATTAATTCAAGCGGATGGAGAAGAAGAGGCGATTGATTTCCTGTTCAAAGTGATTTGTATTTTTTTTTAAGACTACTTGAGCAGTACTAATTTTACAATGCTACTACTAATATGCGTAATTAGTTATTCAAATATTATAATTATCGTGCGACCAGAATAAAGTTGAAATATTTACCAAAAAAAACATGAAAACGAAAGTAGAATGAATTAAGGCTTAGTGAAGTGAAAAGTTAGAAGGGGAACTGACGGTCTCAAATGTTTGGTTATATCTTTCTTCCATGTTCTTCCGAAGACTTTGTTGATTTAAGGCAGTTTATTTGGATTTTTGTTTGAAGTTACATTGGAATGGGTTGTTGCAATACGATAGGAATTACTGACTTACCTAGACTGGCAACCGGGTACAATAACCCTGTTTGTATTTACACTGGAAGCGAATACAAATGTACTTGCATAGGCCGTTAACAACGCCTGTTCTCATTCCCAAAGAACTTGATTCCTCCTCAACTGTTCTGCGTCACGTTTGCCTAGGGCGTCCAGCAGTTCTAAATGCCTGGGTGAGCGGATTCCACTGCATGGCATATTTCGCAATGGAGGTGTATCCCTAGGGTGTGTCCAATCCACTGGCATTTTTTCTTTCGTATAGTAATGTTTTGACCCGTTCTCTGATAAAGTTGTTCGTTGGAGATACAATTGTGCAAACAAATTCTCAAGATGATTCTTAGACATCTATTTACGAAGGTCTGCAGCTTGTCCGTGTTAGTGGTATCCACCTTCCATAGACTGCATCCATACAGTAGTAGGAGCAGAATAGTCACAGTTTGGTTCTTGTGTTGAGAATATTGATTCTTCAGACTTTGGATAGCATTCCAAACGCGCCTTTTCGATTCTGCCACCGCGGTTAGACGAAACCACACTTCCTAGATATAGAAAGTTGCCTACTTTCTCGTCTACCTATCCGACAATGTTGAGTAGAGCGCGGGTGTTAGAAGTGCCCAGGGGTTTTGGTTTGGTTATGTTTATTTTAAGCCTCACTTTGTTTGCCTCAGCTTCTAGATTTTGTCCATTATCCGATATGAAAGTAGGCAAGCATCGTCAGGGTAGTGGAGGTGTTTAAGGTAAAATGTCATAGTCCATCGAATTCCGTGGCTACCTTCCGTCAATAGTACATCGCTGATGATCAATAACGACAACAGTGGTGACCATATGCACCCCTGGCGTATTCCACTTTGGACTTCAAAATCCTCCGACACTTTACCATTGTGAAGGATACCTTTCTGGGAAGTTTTTCCTGTGCAAGGCCAACCAGAAAGCATTTCTATTCAAGCTGTCGAGGTCGATAAACAGTAGATGTAGCGGAGACATACACTCGACGTCGAGAGTATACAAATGCAGGTTGGCTTGAATCACCCACATAACGATATGCATTTCAAAAGGTCATTTGTAAGGAAATTCAGTATTTAATTTGCTGAAACAGGGCATTCTTATAACAGGGTAATATTCCTGGGTATTAGAAATTCCATAGTAGTCTATATAAGCCACGCTCGGGCTCAAATGGATGGTAGTTCAATAGCCAGATGCGGTGTGTGTACATTTTACAAAGCCTAACCAGAGATATATACGTATGATGAACCAAAATGAATAATCACATCACCATCACAATGCTGTTTCTAAAGAGCAAAGAGATCAGTTTTTTCTTTGGAGTAGATAATGTTACATTCAAGCTTTTCAAACACACTCGGTGTGCGAAAATAGAGGCGACAGACACTGTAGAAAGTATGGTTGTGACAAGCGAAAAATACAAGTCAATCTACATCACAGTGCATCTGACAACTTGAGCTGGAGCTGCGCTTAAACCAGGACATATGTCCAGGTAGATCCATAGTAATAAAAGAATAAGATTAGAGTAAACATTAACACCGACGTTAAAACTTGTATCGAAAACATTCACGAACTCCTCAAGCAACAGTTTGGATTCCCAAAGAGTCCCTCGAACTCACCACTGAAATGGTCTATCTGAAGAAAGTCTCCTGGTATAAGTGATGTGATTGCAGACTGAATCTTAATAAAAGAATAAAAGCTGCTCAATAAGGATCTTTGCAACCGCAGTGGGCTTAAATTAGATCCCGCACGTTAGACTTTTTCATAAGATACTTACAAAGCAGGGTAATATCAGCAGAGGGACGAGGTCTCTTTGTCTCATACGTACAAAATGGAGATAGAACACTTTATAGAAGAATAACGCTTCTAAATGTGCATGTAAAATGGTATCCAATGAAATACATGACTGAATAAGACCAATCGCTGAAGAAGTAATAGGTGAGCACCAGTGCGGTTTTTGAAGCGGAAGATCCACTGTTGAACAAGTCTTTATATTAAAATCTTTATCATCATTGTTATCGACAAGCAACCATTTGACAGCGTTAAATGCTCAAAACTACAAGAAGCATCGATAATGCTAGGAATTTCCCGTAAACTAGTGAAACTAGCGATGAAGAGAGATGGCAAAAGTACTGCTTCAAGGCAAAGGATCAGGTGAATTCTACATCAACAATAGTGTTGTACAAGGGGACTCATTATTTGCTCAACTTTTCAGCATGGCTCTGCAGTATTCCGTATGAGAACTAGTATAAGGTGGTAGCATATCCAACAAGACATATTAAATAATAGGATACGCAGATGATCTAGCTATAATGGCTAACACATATCGCAGTATGGTGGAGGTATTTGCAAGCAAAACAGGTTAGGCTCGTTTTGGTAAACGACAATAAAACAAAGTGTATGAGAATACCTAGAAAGGAGACCACAAAATATATAGGTTGACCAGATAAGAATGATAGGAAAAGAAATTTAAATAAAGCAACAACGGTGTGAGATATCGAATTGATTCTGGCTTTATTTTGAAGCTACAATACATTCTATGACCTCCTCGGCTTCGTTGGCAGTGCTTCAAGCGGTCGGTCCAATATGTGCGGCGTTATTCTGGCAATAGTGTCTCGAATGTTGGCCTCGAGCTCATCCAAAATGGTTGGCTTGTTAGCGTAGACTTGACGTCTCAGAGAAAATAATCGAGGGGTGTCAATATGACTTGGTCGCGCTGGCCAATTGATGAACGCTCGCCATGAGATGTCCCAGTCACTAAATTTCTCCTTCACCACTTCGAGCGTTGCGTCGCTTGTATGGCATGTAGCGTCATCTTGTTAGAACCACAGCTCAGATATATCGATGTTATCGAGCTCTGGCGACAGAAAGTCGGTTAACAACACTCTATACCGAGGACCATTGACGGTAACGGTGTCTCCTTCCTCATTTCGAAAGAAATAAGGTCCGATGATGCAGCCGTGGCATAAACCGCACCAAACGGTCAATCTTTGTGAATGCATTGATGCTTGGTCGAACACTTGTGGAATGTGTTCTCTCCAATATTGATAGTTTTGCTTGTTAACACAGCCGCTGAGCCAAAAATGGGTCCGAGAAGATGATTTTTTGGCCAAAATCCGGATCGCCGGCCAACATTTCCAGCACCCAATTAGCGAACTCACGGCATTGTCTATGGTCATGCGGCTTCAATTTTCGCGTCAGCAAAATCTTATATGGATGTAGGTCCGAATCTAACTGGTTGATTCTCCGGCGATGCCCAATTCAACTGATAGGCACCGAATCGACATTTTTGGGTCTTCTTCGATACTGGCCGCTACGGCGGCTATATTTTCTTCACTTCGCACCAATTTCTGTCTGCTTGGTGGCGTAAGGTCCAAAAGAGTGTATTCACACTCAAATTTTTGCGACGAATTGCTTGCGCACTGAAGCCATGATGACGACCAACCTCACGACGAAATTCTCGTTGCGTATTTACAACTGAGAAGGAATTTCGATAATATTTTTTAATAATTTCGACAAGCTTGGGAAGCATCAAGTAATGCATGATGAAATGGCAAACGTTACTAAATATTTTGATAGCTGGATGCCATTAGTGAGCAGCTGTCAACTGCTGAAACATAATTATTGGTAAAACTATCATTGCTATCTGGTCACTCTTTATATCAATATGTTTGTGTCCGTGCAACGCCACGTTACTAGACTCGGATTTATTTCCGTAAAAGTGTCTCCAACTCTGAAGAAATCTGTAAACCCACGACGCCAATATTAGAGCAGCTACTCGGAAGCCTAGTCTTTTTATTATCAATCGAAATTCTAATTTAGCCCATCCAGTGAGGAGGATTCAAAGATATGCGGCATTTGTTTGCCTTGAGTACTGGTGAGCCTCAGTTTCGGAACAAATTGATGGATTCCTGGGAACTGAACAGCCCACGAACGAAGTAAAATTCTCAGATACATATCTAATTTTAAAGCCAAGCAAAAGGAAGCGAAAAATTTAACTTTGCTGTGGATGTCCATGTTACGTTTCAGAACAGATAATTCTTTGTTGCCAAGAAGCACAAATAGACTTTCATATGTGCGCAACTCCGGTATTCCCGTAAGAATATCACAATTTCCTCATCGTTATTGATGTATTCTACTGGCATTCATTTTCAATTATCTTAGTATGCCACTTACCCAGAATCTTGCAGAACAACGCTCAAACTCAGACTCCTCTACACCTATCAGATATGGTCTAATTTTTCCCTCACTTCATAAGAAAATTCTCTATTATTAGTTAAAATGTTGTGGTCGACATATTCGCTTACCAATTTGCCAATAGCTGTCCTACATTTATTGCCTAACAGAATATAATATATCCTCGGCCGGCAAGCTGAAATTTGTATACCCCCGTAATCAGCGTACATAAAAGTAATTTTATAGTTCTTCACATGTCTTCGAAGAACTTGTGCCAGCAGTTACTTTTCTCATTTAGCCACAGGAATACTCTAGACATTTTAAGTATTTTTACGTATACACTTATAGCAGCAAAACGTTCATCTTGCAGGAATGACGTCGAGCGACGATGGCCAACGACCACCTCTAATGCATTCTAGCGTAATCTCTTGCTTGATGGCAGAACAATTTTGTTACAACTCTCTCGCTGAAAGCGGTGATCGCGAAAAAAAGCTACATAATGCTGCTGCTGCTTCTGTTGCAGTCCTCACATTGCAACGATAAACCCATTAAGAGATGAATGAATAGACGACGACGAGCTGGTCGTCGTTTCGCCGGCTGCCTTTTCTCTGGCCTCTGTCTTCGTACTTTAAGATTAGATTTATTTCTTATTCTTGGCGTTCTTTCAACAGCATAATCTCTAGCAACACCGGTCCGCAGCTGTCACAACTACCTTGACAAATAGATAAAACTGTACTCCATAAGAGGAATCTTTATTTCTTCCTCATACCGAAGGCTGGAGTATAAAAAAATTCTTGTGCCGTACTCGGAGATGGGGTTTTTTTAATTAATTGTAAATATTAAGTTAAATCACCGAGATAATGATGCGCGGAAAAAAGCTATAGGGATAAGGAAATGTGGTCATTAGCGAAAGTTTTATTTCACGGTTGCAGGGAGAGTGGGTATTAAAGTGCCGGCGTATACGATGATTTCAGGTGTAAAAGTAAAGCATAACCAACTCCAGTTCGCTGGTCAACTCTTTGGTTTTTTTTTTCGTTAAATTTTATCTTCTCACATTTCTACAACTTCTTCTAGATTCTGATTTATCGCTTGGTTTCTTCACTCAATTAAGTGTTTATTGTTGCTTAAAATTAGGTTTTCTTCAGTCGAGTTCTTGGTGTCAATATTTCACAACGAAAAGGAAGTTGGTATCGATTACGCATGCTACCACCACTAGCACCATATATTGTTGATTAGTGTTACTTTACAGCGCTCGGCCACTGTGTTTTTTTTTTCCCACTGATTTGAGATCAAACTGGTTTTCGGTTTCCAATAAATGAAATTCAAAACTCTGACTGGCCTCGTAGGCAGATACAATTACACTATTCATTTTGGTTCTTATTAGAGATACTCGTATATATATATTTTGTTACCTCCTCTCTTTTCAATGGCGAGTGGGTACATTCAACGCCTTCGAAACCCTTTTTTATTGGTAATAGAAGAATAAGCTATTAGGAAACCAATTTGAAATTCCTCATCTATACCCTTTTAGTGTGGAGTTGAAATCCAATTCGATTGTAGATGCTTTGAATGAAACCACCACCCAACCACTAGCAAGCACACAGCTAATGGATTTAATCAAGGAAGTGAATCATCTTATGAGTTATCATCATGAAATCACAGTTGGATGCAGATGTAACGATGAAAACAAAGCCTTGGTATGTTGGAAGGGTCATCGATTCAATAGGACAGACAGTGTACATGGAATCTATTTTCTTTTCATGAATTTAGTGTTTTAGAGACGATCGAGAAGAGGAGGAATGAGCTATGCAAAGATGCAACACGATGGTAATGGAATTTTAATGATGGATCGGAAAATGGCCTATTCATGTTAATCATAAGACAAAGAATTTCAATTCTATTAGTATGTTTGCGAGAATAAATTGATGAATTTGAAAATAGAATGAAATTTTTCTTCGAACAAACGTGATGCAGCATTTAATAGAGCTTAAGTAGCAAGATTTAGCGGGCGGGTTACCATTGATTGTTTATTAATCGAAGGACTTCAGAATGTTTTTTATTAAACACTACTACTCTTAAATAACTGAATAACTTGTTTAGTAATAAAAATAACTTTGATAGAGGAATGTTCGCTTGGTTGCCGGGTAAATGTACCCTAGCGGATCATTCAATTGCGGTCATCGGGAAATCAGCCATGGTAGTATCTACAGCATAGATAAACCAACGGTTTGAGATTGAATGTACAGAATTATCTATTAAGCGAACTGTAAAACAGAGGAAGAGAATGTTTTAGCGCCAAACCAAAAAACACGAAAACAGTACTCAATCTTCGGCCTAACTTGTGCTTTGTTCGAGAGTATATCTTTGCTCTAAACAGGTAGCGCAACTTCATGGGGGCTGATTTTGCGATGTTGGATATTTGGTGGTGCGATGATACACCAGATTTGACTGTGATATCATTGGTTGCCCATCTGAAGTTGTAGTACAATAAATGTATTAATTTTGAAAAAGGAGCTGAATTGGGTATTCTTCTTCTCCACCAAAAGATTTTCCGCAAATTTTCATTTAATTTCTTTTGAGATATCTAGAGCAACAAATCTTGATTCCCTATGATTTTAACTGGTATATGGCCACGCCCAAATGGCGTGTAGGCACTGCGACCAGAAAGATCTATTGTGTCAGAGACCACTTTTTAGGGCAGCAGTTATTCTACTTTTCTTATGAAAGCTACGGAGGAGTTCCTTAAGTCTAATGAAGATATGATCTCCTTAAGGAAGAAGCTTCTCCTACTTCTACACAGAGCTACACACTCACATAGTCTGTGTTCAGCGGTGATATCATCTGAAATTCTCATTTTATTTTAAGATAGTAAACAAGTCAGGAAGCTCACAAGCCTTCTTATGCCGTTTCTGCTATATTTTAGGATATCAACTGCCTTTTTTTGGAAGGGTTGGGTAGCTTCTTTAGCTTGTCAGAGACCTTGGGAGTTATTCCAGTAGGAAATGCACATGTTGCGTTCGCAACTGTTTAGGGTCAGTTTAAAGGCAGAATCAGATATTCCGCAAAAGGGTTCAGGTACAAGATGAACAACTCAAATTAACCTTTTTTGGCTAGCAGATCTGCAGTTTCGTCACAGTCAACACCTACATAACCTGTATACCCACCAGAACACTGTAATCGTAAAGTTTATTTAACATGGGTTGCAAGGTCTCTGGTAAATTTGATAATAGGACAACATCATCAGCATACAGAAGAGCCTTAATATGCGTACTCGCTTAAGAAAATCCCCCTGGGAGATAATCAGTGATGTCTTCAATGTAAAGAGCAAATAGTGTCGGGCTTTCGTTGCAACCCTGTCTAACTCCTACCTCTGTAACGAACCACTCGGACAAACTGTCTTCGTTCCACACCGCTGCTTTTGTGTTGTTGTACAAGTTTGCCGAATTTTTGAGATATTCCGTACTGATAAAGTTTGTAGAATAGTTTTTGTCGGTCTATGGTACCAAGAGCCGCTCGAAACTATATTTCGTAACACAAAGATATGGTCAACCATGTCGAAAACCTGCTTGGAATTCCCCCAGATGTCCGTTCAGGGTAATTAGATGGGTCGGACGAGTCGAATCGGGTTAGAGCTTCTTTAACTTTCTCATTTAAGATTGGGCTATATAATGTATTTCATTATTAAGTGGGTTCGGAAGATTTTCAAAGTGACTTTTTAGGATTTGAGCAGTGCGCTGGTTACTAATTTTTAGAGAGATGCCGTTCGCAAGTTTCCTAGCTTTATGGAAAGCTTCAACGACGCACCTTGTCAATGCATTGGTTCCCTTTTTCAGACACAGGTATCCTGTGGAATGCTGTTGCCAAAACTATGGTTTGTTGGTTGGTTTAAGAGGGTCAGCTTATGCCCTTCACTTAGGCCTCCATTGGGCCCGTTGTGTTCCCCTCATCTGCGTAACTGTAAGGAATAGTGATTTTGGGAATTATGTATTGAGAGGATTTAGGTCTAGGGATCATGGGTAGTATCAACTTTATCGTATAGTGATCGGGGAATCGTATCGTAGTGTTCGTCTGGCGAACTCCAGTATATCCCCGATTCCTTTCTTACTGAGGTGTGTAATATCCGGAATCCTTGGAGATCCCAGAATTTTCAGCCTTAGCCTTGCTGTAGCAGGGCAGTGACAGAGGAAGTGTTCTTTATCTTCCTCCTCCTCTTCACAGTTGGCACAGATTGTTGTATCAGCTATACCGAGTCTGAACGAATGTTTGTTGAGATTGATGTGCTCTGTTAAAAGTCCCACAATCAATCTCAATTGTGTTCTGCTTGAGTTAAGAGCTCTTTTTGCTGTGTTTTTACTCGGTTTGGTTATTACAGATCTAGCCACTTTGCACGTGTCTAGATTCGTCCAGTAGTTATTGAACTCCTGTCGTATCTTTTCATTGATTATTGTTCTAATAGTTGTCAGAGGAACCCCTATTGTATTATCCGGGTTCAGTTCTGTATTGCCTGCTCCTTTCCTTGCTAGTTCGTCTGCCTTTTCGTTACCCGGTAAACCTTCGTACCCCGGTACCCATGTCAGACGGACTCTATTGCGTCTGGTAAGTAAGTTCAATTTAGTTTTGCACTCCCTTACTAGGCCTGATTTCGGCATGGGGTTTGTAATCGCGCTAATTGCTGCTTTGCTGTCTGAGCAGATGTCGATTTGCCTCCCTTCGCTGGTGTCTTCTGCGAGTATTTCGGTTGCCTTCATAATTGCATAGACTTCTGCTTGGAACACCGATACAAATGGTTCTAGGTGAATAGCAAGTTCAATCGGTGGGTTAGCACTGAAGATGCCAGCCTCTGATTCACCTGATATGTTAGAGCCATCTGTATAAACCGATATCCCATTGGAGTTTCTTGTCGTTCTTTCATACGTCCAATATTCTCTTGCGGGAAAAATTGTTTCGAAGTTGTTGGAGAACGTAAACGATTTTCCAACAACATCACTGGGGCAATCGATGAGTGGTGTCATTACTCTTATCATTTCGGTGATTTTTCGATGTCCCGTATTTGTACCACCGATGAAATGGCCGATAGTTCTAAGCCGTGAGGCTGAAATGCAGGCAATCTTCTTCGCTTCGAGGTGCACTGGTAGAATGTTTAGTATCGCTTCCATGGCCGCGGTTGGTGTTGAGGATTGTGCTCCTGTAATACCCAGGCAGACCATACGTTGCACCTTAGTTAGCAAGTCTCTTGCATACTTTTTGCTCATCACTGGCCAGTGGCCTCCATACAACTACACCGTTGAGATGATAGGTTTTATTACGCATTCGTATATCCAGTGGACCTGTTTCGGTTTCAAGCCCCATGACTTCCCCTGCATATCCAATATGCTCACTTAGTTTTGGTGACTCTTTCTTCCAGGTTCTTTCTCCAGGTCAGTTTCCTGTCCAATATATGCCAAAACCATACTGGCGTTCACTAAGGAGATAGTTCCCTTAAAGCTGGTTGACAATGCCCATTTCGTGAAGGTTTTGCCATAGTAGAAGAACACCTCCTCAGAAGAAGGAGGAGATCCTGCCCAGATCTGAAGAGATCTTTAATGACTCGAGCTACTGAATGGGTTTGAAAGAGTAGAGTTCCTAAGGAACATTCTACGCGGTTCAGTATAGGCAGAGAGAGAGAGAGAGAGGCGAAATTTGCTTTCTCTTGGAAGTCCGTGATATTTCTGTTATTGTAATCGAAAGGAGGAGTAGTCTACTTTTTTTTTTACCATACTGCAGAACTGTAACTCTACTATAGGATTTGTAAATACAAAACTTTTGATTGATTATGAATTTCACTTGGCAAACTGCCCGCTAATATTAATTATTTACTTTTCTCCTCAGCACTATGGCGGCGACTCTCAAAATGCACTTTCTTCGCATCATATAAGACTTAAATGATTGATGCTCTATACATTTGCCGGAACCTCCGCCGTTCGATAAAAATACACAAAGCCATAAATATTTTTTATCCAATCGAACATAAATTATCGATCAGATTTCGAGATTTCGCCAAAGAGTGAAAGTCGTATCCACATACAGATACAACTTCTTATCAAACACATTTCCGTCTTTGTACCATGTATCTACACTCGTACAATACAAATATCTATTCTAAATCCAAGTTCCTGTTGAATTTGAATCAACCATTATTAAGTTCATGGACAAAGCACAGAACAAGAGCGAAATGATATATGGTTCTTGTCGGCGGCACTCCCTTTCTGGGTCGCACAATACCCACTTATGTCATTATCTAAAATCAGTGAAATAATCGTTATTGGTCGTAAATAAAAATAAAAAAAAATATTACTCAGGTGTAAGATACGTGATCATTTGCATTCAACCATTAAAATGTCTGTGTGCAAATATTTGAGATCAATTCGCTGACTACGACGAGGAGGCATTGAACTTGTGTGCACTTGGACAGTATGGCCACAAGTGGAGAGAACGCACCTTTTACGCTCACAGAATAAATCTAAAAAAACAAATTGGTCGTTTTTATTTATGCTGTCCTATGGCTTTGATTTTTGTTTTTCTGTCTTTTTGTTCGCGACGTCATTTTGAGTTTCTCGAGTGAGTTAATGTCGCGGATAGCTTACGAAAGTAAAGTAAATCCGTAAGAAGGACTTCAAGTGGCTTTGCTTACGTGGTGAACGCCTACTTTGAATGCTGATTTCTGATGGAGAATACTACTCGTAAGTGAAGAGTAAATATTCGAGTGAATGTTAGGTGGTACAACACATGATTAGTTGACAGTTGTATGTTTTTTTTCTTTTTACTTTTATCAACAAAGAAATGTTTCGCATAAAAGATTTAAGTCATGGTCATAATAATGCGGGAACTTCAGATGCGAGTTCATTGGCCGATGAAAAGTCTGCAGATACAAACAGCGAACCATTAGGCAAACCCACTGAAGATGCGAAATTTCCTTAATGATGATGGGTTTGGAAAAAGCTCTCAGAAATTAGTTATATTGAAGTTTTTTTGCCAATAAATGTATATAATTAGATGCTTTTGGAAGGAAACAGGGGGGAGAATAGCAAAGAGTTATTGGCCAAGACAATGTGTTACATTCCAATGTGTGAAGACCCCCGAAGGTTTTCTTATGATACTACGCCCATTCGCTGTTGTTAAATGGAGGAGCTAGGTATTAATTCATGTTTTTTCAGCAATTTGTGGCTAATTACAATCATGATATGGCCAAGTTCGTGCAGAGTTAGTTTTCATTGGTGGCTTTATTATTTTTGTTATGGAAAATTTGTTGACTAATAGCTGGACGTAAAGAGTGCTACCATTTAGAAACAAAATTTCCTCAAAATGTTGTATTTTACAACATCTGCTGATTCCATGGAGTCTTTCATGTCCATGACCACAACAGATCCTTTGGCAAGTCATATGACTCGGTCAGTTAGTGTAAAGCTACGGTAAGTCATTTGGTGAGACGTCGGAAGTATAGTTTTGTGTGTCATTGGCATTCACGCTGAGCGACTCGGTGTGCTACATAACGACTACTCCTATTGTAGAAGGACGAAGAAGAAATTGAATCGGTTCGTCACCTGCTGTGTGATTGTCCTGCCCTATCCGTCACAAGAATGAGAACTCTCGGAAGTTACTTTTTCTCGAAATTGGAGGAATTAGGTAATGTAGAGCTTACGGACCTCCTGAGATTTATATCACTATCTGGGTGGTTCTTCTAACAGCATACTTTATTACGTTTCCAGGGTTAAATAATTGGGCACAATTGACCCGAATTTTTGGTCTAAGTGAGCAGTGACTCTATTTGTCACAAGGCACCCATCTACCTAATCTAACCTAACCATAGTTCCTTTGTGAATTTATTACGTATTACTATAGTTAGTTTAGATTTCCAAACTTTGTTTGGCTTTGCTGGCTTTTTAAAACTACCGTCCGGTTTATTTTTTTCTACTGATTCGACCAGGAAATTGGAATTGCTGCTTCCACGTCAGAAATCTGGTTAAAATTGCAGCAATTTTCGGATTACTTGGATTTGAATTAAGTTCATTGAACAGTTATGGCGATGACATCGTTTGACAGCCAGGGGAACCTGGTAAGCTACGGATTCTGGGATGAAGAATTTCATCGGTGGCTTGGAGTATAAAAAGCCTCATATAGCCTGAATAGATTATATGAAATGGTATTAGCTTCACAGTATCGAAATGTTACAGCATTTTACACAGAGAATTAGAGATGACTTGCTTGCGTATGTAGACCTTGAAACATATTCAAGGAGCAAAATGACAAAGGATCGTAGCCGCAGCTACAACAATCATGGAAGATGTTCTTGGTAGCGATGCCTTGATTTTGAGTACAATACTACCCCTATAACCGCGGATATTGGTTTTTAAGTGCTCCAAAGTTTGAGGATTGTCAGTATAGATCTTTAGAATAACAGATCACACGATCTTACGATATTGGTGGGCAATTGATGTCGCCAAGACTCGAAATTAAACGGCAGGGATACTTTTCGTGCATTAGACTCAAATTTGCCTATATCCTGTGGCACATAGCCCCGTCCGAGGTACATGTTGCTCACACTCATCTCTTCAATCAGGTTACCATTTGACCATAGCTCAGAGAATTCGCCGTGACAGTGGCCCCTTCGTCGTTTTCAAAGAAATATGGCTCGTTCATGCCGCCGGTCTATAGCGCACACCAAACTGTGGCCTTGGACTGTCAACAATCACATTTAGACTCTCAGAAACTCGAATCCTTCAATTTTGTTTATTTACGTAGCCGGCGAGCGAGAAATAACAGATGGGTTTGACAGATGCCATATGGCAGGGATGTGAAATTTTAACCTAGTGTTGGGGTGTGCAGGTAGGGCCCCTGCTGGTTCTCGTTGACTCGGATGGAAGGAAATCCGATGTAAGAAAAGAAAAAAGGTTCCTTCTTTATACACGTCTTTATTTATGTCTTGAGGAAGAGGTCTTACCTCGTTGAAGGTTGCAGCCAGAAGACTTTGTGAAAGTTAGCAAAATGGCAAAATTTATGTACGTAGAGAAGAGACCTCTAGCTATTCAATATGCAAATAACTACTAGAAAATAGCAACTAGATATTAAGCGACGTTTACACCTAAACACCTAGAAAGGAACAAACATTTATAAGTAAAGTCAGAAGTGCTATCATCGTACAAGGAATGGATTGCAAGAAAAACTGATAAAGTGACTGATATATATTAGAAAAAGGGTTGAAGTGTGGACACTACATTGAAGATATTTTCAGATACCTACCCGGATTTGCACACATAAATAGAATCAAGAAGAGTGACAAATTATTTGGAAACAAATCAGTTGTAAACAAAGTTGTAATGTAAATGATTCGGTTTAGTAAATTATTTTAAAAGAGGTAAAATGTCACAAAGGCTTAAGAAAAAGGGGCAAATTTGGCAAATTTCTGGAAAGCAGTCTCATGTAAAACAAGTACAACAACAAACTGGCCACAACTCTTGCTTATCTCATCAGCCAAAACCAACTTGCTAGGAACTATGACTCCTTACAGATAATTAGCCTGATTTTATTCACAAACTTTGGTAAGCCTTTTAATTACTGTATTAAAAAAATAAGCTTTTAAAAATGTTTGACAAAATGAAATTTTGAAAAAATCGTTCAAGCCATTTTTTATAAAACCGGAAGAAAGAATAGTCTTATAAATTTGTTTTTAAAAACTTTAAACCAAATTAAATAGAATAGGTCTAACATAACTCACATATTAAATTTGAGCAAAACTGTTGGGACCATTTTTGAGAAAGATTGATTTTTTTAAATTAAATAAGACAAACATTTAATAATCGCTACATCTCACTTTAATTTTACTTTTCTTTTTGTTTAATTATTTAATGATACAGGGCCCTAGTAAAATTATAAAGCCTAGCACCCAGTTCATCCGAAACATAAATTTCCGCATAAAATTAATCTCTTCGATTAGAAAATTACATTTGTTCATTATAAATTCATCTCATAAATTATTTTTCTGCTTTTTTGGACTACAGCTATTTTTAAACAAATCGTCACATAAATGAAATGTTTTTAATCTATAACTGTGCTCAATAATTTTATGCATAACTATGATACTTTAAATTGTGGGTACCTCTTCTACTCCCACTATACTTCACGAACATAGCCGCTAATTATGGTGAATACTTTGACAGTTGACAGTTAATGTCATTTAGATTGAAAGCAAGATTGCCAATCTTTAAATACAAAAAAATATTAAAACTCCAGCTGGCTAGGCAACGTTTTAAAACATGCAACATTATTACTAAATAAAGGTTAAATTTTAAGGGCCGATGTTGAATGTGAACCACACCTAAACGTCAAGTTTTTTTCTGCATTTCATTTGACATTTCTCAATTTCAGACTAACTCAATTTGAACCATGAAAAGATACACAATCGAGCAACGCGTTAAAGTTATTCAGGCTTATTATGAAAATGGGCGTTCAAATCAAAATGCATATCGTGCATTTCGTGATTCTTTCGGTCAATTTAATCGTCCAAATGTGCGTACAATCGGAAAAATCTTGCAAAAATTTGTGCAAACCGGGTCTGTGAAAACACCAGTGCATGCTCGTACAGCTCGTACTGCAGAAAATATTGCTGCTGTTCGCGATAGTGTGGCTGAAGAGCCGTCCACCTCAACTCGTCGTCGTGCCCAACAATTGCACCTCTCACGCTCGTCATTGATGAACATTATGCATAAAGACTTGCATTTACGCGCTTACAAGGTGCAATTGACTAAAGAACTAAAGCCTCTTGACCATTTCAAGCGCCGTCAATGGTCACAATGGTGGCAAGAAATGGCAACAGTGGATGATCAATTTTCGAACAAAATCATCTTCAGTGATGAGGCACATTTTCACCTCAGTGGATTCGTCAATAAGCAGAATTGCCGCATTTGGGCGAATGATAATCCAAGAGTGATTGTCGAAAAACCAATGCACCCACAAAGAGTGACTGTTTGGTGCGGTTTATGGGTTGGCGGCATCATCGGGCCGTATTTTTTCCAAAATGAGGCCGGTCAGGCAGTTACTGTGAATGGTGTTCGCTATCGTGAGATGATAACGAACTTTTTATAGCTCGAATTGGAAGATATGGATGTGGACGATATGTGGTTTCAACAGGATGGTGCCAGTTGCCACACAGCTAACGAAACAATGGCTCTTTTGCGCGACAAATTCAATGGCCGTGTTATCTCACGTGGTGGCGATGTCAATTGGCCGCCAAGATCATGTGATTTGACACCGTTGGACTTCTTTCTTTGGGGTTATTTGAAAGAAAAGGTGTACGTCGATAAGCCAGCAATAATTCAAGAGCTAAAGGATGAGATAATTCGGCACATTAACGGCATAGAACCTCAATTATGCCTCAGCGTCATCGAAAATTTGGACCATCGGATGGAGGTGTACCGCCGAGGTCGCGGCGGCCATTTGGCCGATATTTTGTTCCATACATAATTGAACCATACCAATATTATCATAATAAAAAGAAATGACAGTAATTTCCTAAATAATTTGTGTTTTATTCAAAATCAACATCGGCCCTTAAAACTTAACCACCCTTTAGTTTCATATGTGTATCTCCAATGGACTATATAACGTAGAACCAGAAGTTCAGGAAATTTGTCGTTCTGAGTTTTCCAAAAAAAGAGAAATGGAGGAATGGGGGAAGAATGAAATACTTTGACACAGTGATCTTCACAATACGCTGAGGAATTTTCCTCACCTCTAACTCTACTAATATTTTACTAGTGGAGGTACCTTGCAATTAGGTGAGATTGTCAGGCAATTAAATGTGTTGCAATGCCCAAGATCAACATCGCTATTAAATCCATGGTTTCAGCCACTACGTCCACATAATTTTTAGAGCAATGCTAAAATAAACTTGTCTATTTAGGAGATCATGTTAAGTTCACTTTGTGTTAAGTTCTAGGTGATAGTGACATAGAAGATAATGATGAAGCCAATGAGCTATACATTTAGGTGGAGATCAGTCACTCACAACTTTCCTGTTGAAAGAATTCACATTCTGATGGATGATGTGAATGGTCAGAATAGTCTCACTATAACTTACTTTCGTATCTAGAAAGATTGCAAGGCCAGGAAAAATTATTATCTAAGACAAATGTCATGTGAATATCACCAGAGTTGTGTTGAGCTATGTCGATTATTGGGGACCAAGCAGCTAAGTTTGATTCTCGCATCGTGCACTAGGCAGACTCTTCCCCACCGGAATTAAGGAGATACAGGGGAAAAGAATGACAAAGGCTGTCCCCTTTCTGAATGAAGGATGTATCTACCTAGGGTTTCTGATTTATTTTATCCTATTTGGGGGCGCCGTGACTCAGTGCGATCACTGAGCCGAAGATTCCGAGGAAAAAATACCAAAAAGTTTTTTCACGGTTCCACCTTCTCAGTCGAACAAATTATCTTCGGAAACGGCATACAACTGTAGATCCCTTCCCATTCGCACAGCACGAATGACAGTGAAAAGCTAAGCCAGTATCATATTTGTTGGAATAGAAGTAATTTTGATAAAGAGATCTTCGTGCGGTTGCAGGGTGGACATAAAGGTGATGGCTATCATTTCATTAGGAAGTCATTGGAATACCTGTCAAGTCAGACATTGGTCTACTGCCAGCCTTTGATGAGTTAACGGATGAGGATTGGATTTTAGTGCGGGATCGTCTAATGAGCGAACTGTTACTCTCTGTATAGTGAGGGTGAAGCTACAGTCTAACATACTAGGTAGGGTGAAAAGTAACCTCCTTGGGAATGAAAAAATAAAATTTTTTAAATGTTTTTTTATTTTATTCAATATAGTCCCCTTTTAGCTTGATACACTTATTCCAGCGATTTTCCAACTTCTTGATCCTGTCCGAAAAGTAATTTTCCGGAAGGTCTGCAGAATACTCCTCCGTGGTGTCGATGATTTCCTCGCGTGAGCTGAATTTTTTATTGATGAGACATCTTTTGAGGTTTGGGAAGAGATAATAGTCCGAGGGAGCCGAATCGGGCGAATACGGTGGATGCGACAGCAATTGGAGCCGTAAGTCATTGATTTTAGCCGTGGTTGCGATGCTCTTGTGCGCCGGCGCATTGTCTTGCAAAAACAAAATTTTTTTTCGCTTCATGTGAGGCCGTTTTGCAGCGATTTCGGCCTACATTCGCTCCAATAATGCACAGTAATACTCACTGTTGATTGTTTTTCCTTTTCGAGGTAGTCCACGAAGAGTATGCCATAACAATCCCAGAAAACCGACGCCATAAACTTTCCGACCCATTGAGCCTCCCTCGGCCGCTTCGGAGCACTCGTGCCGGCTTCAGTCCATTGCCGGGCACTCATTCTGTTCTCTGGTGTGTAATAGTGGATCCAGGTTTCATCAACAGTTACCAATCGACGCCAAAAGTCCGCCCGATTCCGCATCAGCAAGTTGAAACACTCTTTCGAAGTGCTCTCGCGTTCATGTTTTTGGTCAGGAGTGAGCATGCGCGGCACCCAGCGCAGGATAACTTTTTCATATGCAGAATATTGCCCAAAATATGGCGTGTGCGCTCAGTACTAATCTTTGTGGTATCTACTAGTTCGCGCACCTTCACTTTCTGGTCAGCCAACACCATTTCATGTATTTTTTTGACATTGTCCTCTGTAACCGCATCGGAGAGCCTGCCGCTGCGGACTTGATCGGTAGTGGAGTTGCGGCCACCACGATCGGTGTAATCTGACGGAGCATTAGCCCCATAATATTTATCCAATTTTTCTTTTGTTTCCTTCGCCGTTTTGCTTCTCAAAAAATAATGTTTTATAAGAGAACGAAAATCAACATGATGCCAAACACGTCAACAACAATCAGCTGTCAAAACAAAACTAAAGACAGTATCGCACTGAAATTTGGCATGTCTGCCTAAATATGAATGGACTTCAAGGCACCATAACCTTTTTTGCAGTAGCAGCGCATTCTGGCGGTCAAGGAGGTTACTTTTCACCCCACCTAGTAAGAAGATGTCTCTTTGCTCTAAATAGGTAGATCAATTCCAATGTTGCACCTCTACTTCGATTATTCAATCTTCCTTAAGGCATTGGATTGACTCTTTTTTTTATACCCAATTTAATATACTTTGCAGTAAAGTCACTTTTAATTGAGTATCTATGAAAAAGCTCCAATTTACTGACTCATCTGCAAAGATCACTAAATCGAATTGGGGTCAATGTCTGCACCGGCTATTAGCTTGTCTCCTTAGATAATTGGTCTTATGTAAGGCAAATCGGATTACACTCCACTCTTTTCGTTCGTTCACCCAATTCGACGGACAATCATTTCCGGCTTTTTTTCTTTTTCCATAATCGGTTAAAGATTAAGAAGAACTACGAGTATTACAAAATCCAAGAGACCTTCACTTGGCTGTCTATAAATTGAGAAATGACCTTTATCAACCACACGACATAATAACGATATTATAAAAAATCTTTCATACATTATGGAATTGTTATATAGAAAGATGCATATCTAAGGAAGAAAGAAACACGTTTAGATTTGATGACTACATTTCCCAGCATCGAACAAATATGACATAAGCCGGCGGAGGTCTCCTTGTTTTAACGATCGCGACGATGACTTTGCGCCCAAAAATCAACAATCATCTCACCCCAACAACTTTCTAATTCGTTAATCATTTTTCTATTTGTATAATCTTGTATGATAGGTGTTTGATGGGTTTCTTTAAATTTTCAGAGAAATTTAATAGTGGCGCCTCTAGCAGAAGATACAAATCATCATCCACGTCCAATATCGTGGGATTTTCTCACAGCTTGTAATTGAAACGTTGTTCTTAAGCATGATGCCTTTTTGATTGGATATTTTAATGGATGCACTCTAGGGTGATGTTGATTTTTACGATTCTATAAAAGAAAAGGCTTTACTCGTAGTCTATCTAAACATGGTTTACACAGCTAAATCGATGGTTAAAGTCTAAAAGATTTATGAAAAATTTAATTTAGAATTTCTGTAGCACAGCGTGTTCGTGTGGTTCTTTTTATGGACATTTTTATTACCTCCTTTGTTCTCATCATCATAATTTAGATTATTAATGTGATTTTTAAAAAAATATAAAAAGTCATTTCGTTATAACCACCAGGCCTATTTGTAGCCATGAGAATGTGTGCGCAGTGATTTATGAACGATGACAAATTGTGAATCGATTTTTGCAAAAAAGATAAAAATATTATGCATAATATTTTCTTTTGGAGCGGATATTGCTATTAAATTGACTAAATTAGCATAATTGATTATTATTTTGTTATGGTAACTTATACCAGTATTGTTGTATATGGAACTCAATGTCATTGATTGGCGATGCAATCACTTTTTCTATTATTTTTACAAAAAAAATTGACAAATCGATTTCGGGGGATATTAAAACGAAATCTATGTCGATTGTAAGTTTGATTTGCTTTGACATATCGTAATTTATTACTCAGATTTTGTAATTTAAATTTGTACGCAAAAGAAGACTCATAAATTTTGTTCGATTAGTGGAACACCTCATCAATCATTATGGGAAAGTTAAAAAGAAAGTGGAATATTTATTGAATGTAAAACCTTTTCAATTATTCACTGTGACAAATAATTTTGTAGGTGATATACACAGTATTATGCGTAACATTTATACAGGGTGCTACTAAAATAGGGGCTACTACGAGTACTTCATGATCTAAGTAAGTAAGTAAGTAAGTAAGTAAAAGTAGTAGCTAGTAGTTTCTAGATATCGAAGGGGCATTTAACAATGTGAAAACTCAAAAAATTGTGGAGGCACTCTCGATATACTGTAATAACCAAATAATAAACAATTGGCTAGAACACATGTTTACAAAACGCATTATCACAGCTTCACTGGGAGACGACACAAGAAGGGGAACAGTCCGTACGGGAACACCACATGGGGGGATAATATCTCCTTTTCTGTGGGTGCTCACAATGGACAACCTTTTAAAAGCACTGGATGAAACCTGTGCGAAATGTGTAGCGTACGCAGATGACCTAGCCGTTCTGATAAGAGGTAAGCACCTGAACATCATAGGAGAGCTTACGCAAAACACCCTTCGAATCATAAAAGAATGGGCGGAGGAGAGTGGATTAGAAATAAATCCAAATAAAACGGAAATGGTTGTCTTTACAAAGAAAACCAAAACTAGTGACTTTCACATTCCACAACTCGGAGGAGTATCACTACAACTCCGCGACAGCGTCAAGTATCTGGGCATTATATTGGACAGGAAACTGACCTGGAGAAAGAACCTGGAAGAAAGAGTTACCAAAGCCAAGAGAGCATATTGGATATGCAGAAGGGCCATCGGGAAGTCATGGGACTTGATATCGAAACAGGTCCACTGGATATACGAATGCGTAATAAAACCTATCATCTCAACGGTGTAGTTGTATGGAGGCCACTGGCCAGTGATGAGCAAAAAGTATGCAAGAGACTTGCTAACTAAGGTGCAACGTATGGTCTGCCTGGGTATTACAGGAGCACAATCCTCAACACCAACCGCGGCCATGGAAGCGATACTAAACATTCTACCAGTGCACCTCGAAGCGAAGAAGATTGCCTGCATTTCAGCCTCACGGCTTAGAACTATCGGCCATTTCATCGGTGGTACAAATACGGGACATCGAAAAATCACCGAAATGATAAGAGTAATGACACCACTCATCGATTGCCCCAGTGATGTTGTTGGAAAATCGTTTACGTTCTCCAACAACTTCGAAACAATTTTTCCCGCAAGAGAATATTGGACGTATGAAAGAACGACAAGAAACTCCAATGGGATATCGGTTTATACAGATGGCTCTAACATATCAGGTGAATCAGAGGCTGGCATCTTCAGTGCTAACCCACCGATTGAACTTGCTATTCACCTAGAACCATTTGTATCGGTGTTCCAAGCAGAAGTCTATGCAATTATGAAGGCAACCGAAATACTCGCAGAAGACACCAGCGAAGGGAGGCAAATCGACATCTGCTCAGACAGCAAAGCAGCAATTAGCGCGATTACAAACCCCATGTCGAAATCAGGCCTAGTAAGGGAGTGCAAAACTAAATTGAACTTACTTACCAGACGCAATAGAGTCCGTCTGACATGGGTACCGGGGTACGAAGGTTTACCGGGTAACGAAAAGGCAGACGAACTAGCAAGGAAAGGAGCAGGCAATACAGAACTGAACCCGGATAATACAATAGGGGTTCCTCTGACAACTATTAGAACAATAATCAATGAAAAGATACGACAGGAGTTCAATAACTACTGGACGAATCTAGACACGTGCAAAGTGGCTAGATCTGTAATAACCAAACCGAGTAAAAACACAGCAAAAAGAGCTCTTAACTCAAGCAGAACACAATTGAGATTGATTGTGGGACTTTTAACAGAGCACATCAATCTCAACAAACATTCGTTCAGACTCGGTATAGCTGATACAACAATCTGTGCCAACTGTGAAGAGGAGGAGGAAGATAAAGAACACTTCCTCTGTCACTGCCCTGCTACAGCAAGGCTAAGGCTGAAAATTCTGGGATCTCCAAGGATTCCGGATATTACACACCTCAGTAAGAAAGGAATCGGGGATATACTGGAGTTCGCCAGACGAACACTACGATACGATTCCCCGATCACTATACGATAAAGTTGATACTACCCATGATCCCTAGACCTAAATCCTCTCAATACATAATTCCCAAAATCACTATTCCTTACAGTTACGCAGATGAGGGGAACACAACGGGCCCAATGGAGGCCTAAGTGAAGGGCATAAGCTGACCCTCTTAAACCAACCAACAAACCATAGTTTTGGCAACAGCATTCCACAGGATACCTGTGTCTGAAAAAGGGAACCAATGCATTGACAAGGTGCGTCGTTGAAGCTTTCCATAAAGCTAGGAAACTTGCGAACGGCATCTCTCTAAAAATTAGTAACCAGCGCACTGCTCAAATCCTAAAAAGTCACTTTGAAAATCTTCCGAACCCACTTAATAATGAAATACATTATATAGCCCAATCTTAAATGAGAAAGTTAAAGAAGCTCTAACCCGATTCGACTCGTCCGACCCATCTAATTACCCTGAACGGACATCTGGGGGAATTCCAAGCAGGTTTTCGACATGGTTGACCATATCTTTGTGTTACGAAATATAGTTTCGAGCGGCTCTTGGTACCATAGACCGACAAAAACTATTCTACAAACTTTATCAGTACGGAATATCTCAAAAATTCGGCAAACTTGTACAACAACACAAAAGCAGCGGTGTGGAACGAAGACAGTTTGTCCGAGTGGTTCGTTACAGAGGTAGGAGTTAGACAGGGTTGCAACGAAAGCCCGACACTATTTGCTCTTTACATTGAAGACATCACTGATTATCTCCCAGGGGGATTTTCTTATGCGAGTACGCATATTAAGGCTCTTCTGTATGCTGATGATGTTGTCCTATTATCAAATTTACCAGAGACCTTGCAACCCATGTTAAATAAACTTTACGATTACAGTGTTCTGGTGGGTATACAGGTTATGTAGGTGTTGACTGTGACGAAACTGCAGATCTGCTAGCCAAAAAAGGTTAATTTGAGTTGTTCATCTTGTACCTGAACCCTTTTGCGGAATATCTGATTCTGCCTTTAAACTGACCCTAAACAGTTGCGAACGCAACATGTGCATTTCCTACTGGAATAACTCCACTTATTAGTCCATTCACAGATTTTGTTTATGCCAATTTGTAGTTTTTCTGTGGATTCTTCATTGGTTCTTCCTACTGCTAGTATTGCAGTATCATCTGCGAATGTTGCCATAGTGTGCTTTTCTAATTTAGGAATATCACTAGTATATAATAAGTATAATATTGGGCCCAGTACACTACCTTGCGGTACGCCGGCCTTTATTTCTCTTAGATTTGAATAAGTACTCTGTTGTTTTATTCTGAAATGTCTTCCATCAAGATACGATTCCAGAATAGAAGCATATTGATTTGGCAACATACATCTCAGTTTATAGATAAGTCCTTCGTGCCATACTTTATCAAAGGCCTGCGCCACATCTAAGAATACAGCCGAGCAAACTTTCCTTTTTTCTAGTGCTTCTTCGATTTTATTCGTAATTCTGTGTACCTGTTGTATCGTAGAGTGCTGCCTTCGAAAACCAAATTGATGGTTCGGAGTCAGCTTTTTCCTTTCAATTATTTTATTTAAACGCTTTGCGAGTACTTTCTCAAACACTTTTGATATTATTGGCAATAACGAGATAGGTCTGTAAGATGACACTTCATTTGGCGGTTTACCAGGTTTGGGAATCATTAGGACGTCAGCAACCTTCCACAAACTAGGCACATATTTAAGCTTAAATATGGCATTTATTAAATTTGTTATTTTTATTATTGCCTTCCTTGGTAAGGTCTTTAGTACGACACCAGATATAAGGTCATGTCCAGGACTTTTCTTTGCATTTATTTCATGCTTAATTAAGTTGTAAATTTCATTAGGAGTTGTGAGCAGAATTTCTTCGCTTTCTTCTTCTATTAACGTAGGTTGTATATTTCCATTTTCAACTGGTGGTTTAAATATGTTTTCAAGGTAGTCTGCGAAGAGAATGGTTTTGTCCTCATCGCTTCTTGCCCAGTTTATGTAAATGGAAAAATAAAAGAAAACAAAACAAAATTTTTAAATTGGAGATCAAAATTTGTTATTTGAAAAGAACGGAACACCAAAACATCAAGAACTACGAACGAGAACTAACAACGGATTCCAGACTTTTAACATCAATGTCTTACGCGATTTATAAATCTATTTATGGGACTAAGAGTCCTAAGCCAAAAAGGAAGTTTATTAAAGAGACGGCATTACGAAAGCTAGGAACAGCTACTAGATGCAAGTGATTGCCACGCATATTATAATTGTCGAGAACTCTAATATTCAAGTTCCCAGATCTATAAAAAAAATGACTTTAGAACTTTGAAATAATACAGATGACGGACTGGAAGAATTATCATATCGTAGAATAAAGTAAGATTCGGATGTAAGCGATTTTTCCCGCAAATTGTTCTTACAATATATTTTTGTAAAACTAAAACTATTGGAGTTTGGAGTGAAAAATTCCATAATGAATTATTTTAAGAAGGTTTGTTGAGCAGACACTCCTCCTAAGTGTTGTGCGAAAATATTGCCTCAAGTTGTTAATGTGATGATGACATCAGGTGGAGGGAAAAAAATACTGTGAATCATTAGCAACGACAAAAAGCAAAACAAACATGCTCCCCAGTTATCTATCTGGACGCCACCCTTGGAGTTTACTGAAACTTAATACCACCTAAGTTTCAAACCCACTACACCAATCTTTCTTTCACTCTCTCTCTCAATTTCTTCAAACGCCTGTGCCCTGAAATAAATTAATGGTATTCATTTTTTATAAAAAAAAAAAAAAAAACATTCTGGAGTCAATAATTAGCCCCAGATATTTAAATTCATTTACGCTCTCAATTTGAAAACACTTTTCGCTGCAGTTAAGATTGCTACAAAATGCTTTAGTGGAAGAGCTGGAGCTACAGAAGCAGCTAAACAGCTTAAATCTTTGGCACTCAGGTGCATGAAAAAAAACTTCAGCGTCAAAAGAGTTTTGCTCTGACATACTGAAAAACATTATTTTTGTTTTGGAACTGATCATTAGCTTATGTACAGCGAACCATGTTCTTAGTAGTTCTAAATCCGAATTGATATCACCAATTAAATTTAGAAGACTTACCGAGCCGTACGTTAAACCTACGTCATCTGCAAAAGCAGTGAGAAGACCTTTGAATGCCAGCTCAAATAACGAGTTAATATAGATCAGGAAGAGAATCGGTCCCAATACAGAGCCTTGAGGCACACCTAAATTCATTTACTCGTTGAGATCCATTTTCAAGATAGGATTTGAATCACTTGAGCATAAATCCTTGAAAACCAGCACTTTGTATCTTTCGCAGCAGAATGATATGGTTAACCGTATCAAAGGCTTTGGTAATATCGACGAATAGACCTGCTGTGAACTGTGAACTAAGCTATTGAAGATTTGTGAACAGAATTTCAACAGTGCATCATCCGTACATTTACCTTTTTGAAATCCAATTTGAAATGAACTAAAAAAAAAACATGTATTATTAAGAAAGCTAACGGCTCTATTTTTTACTACTTTTTCAAAAACTTTGCTTAATGAAGGAAGAAGCGAAATAGGCCTGTAGTTTCTCACATCATTAGCAGCACCTTTTTTGAAAAGTGGCACTACATCCGCACATTTAAGAGCTTCAGGGAAGACTCCAGATAAAACACTTTTATTAAAAATATGTGCTAGGACATCAACAACAAAGCATGCAATGCTCTTCAACATCCGATTTGAAATGCCATTTATACCACAAGAATTTGAACTTTTTAAAAAAACCTTCGAAGAAAAAGGTACAACTCTGACCTGTTTCATAAGGAGTACATAAGGAACTCGAATTCTGATAAAACGACGTGGTAGAATTCGGATGGATAATGTTGGCAAAGTAATTATTGAAGATAACAGCAACTCCAAGCTTATCAGTAACAATAAGATCTTTAAAGAGAACCGTTGTAGGTCTTTTAGAGGACGGAGGCTTATTAAGAATGTCATTAACTAATTGCCATTCTTCTCTAAGAGGAGTTAAATTGATTTTTGTAAAAGGTATCACGGCATTTTGGAACTTTATACTTTACTTCCAGGCATAGGCTTTTGTATTTATTTTTCAACCTGATATTCCCAGGATTCTTAGCAGATTTTAGACGGAGTTTATTTTTCTTATTAATTAAATGCATTAAATCCGAAATTATCCAAGGTTTGAACCTTTTTACTGATTTTTTAATCCTTTTCATAAAACTACAATTTTTTATGTGATTAGTAAGGCATTTTATAAAAAGATCTGGATGCATCCGGTTCAGTAAAAATTTATAACCTGGCAAACTATAATTTTTTTCTCGAAATCATAGATCCAAATCTCCGATACAAACATGAAATCCGGCAAAGAAACAAAAGAGTCTAGATGGGATACAAGAGTTAAGAAATTTTCTCTTAGACTTCTGATGTTTTGGTGTATGAAAAATAGTTTATTTACACAATATAAATTGGATATAAAGGCTTGTCATCGAAATAATTAAAATTAGAATTCATTACAATTAGAAATTTAAATAGATCACAAGACTAATTTAAGATCTTCGAAAGATTTTATTGCGATGATATTATCTGGTAGTCTTAGGTCTAACTTTTACGGCTTTAATGCTTTTTTTTAATCTTTTAACATTTACGTTGATTCCATCTTCAAAATAATCTGATAAAATGCTTAAAAAGTAGCAAAATAGCCGCTATTAGGTCACTGTAAATCCTCAATTGTTAAAGCAACGACTAGAGTGACTGTATGGTGCGTCATTTGGGCCGTCGGGGTCATTGGTCGACATTTTTTGGAAGACGTAAGCAATAATGCCGTAACAATTACTTGGATATCGCTATTGTGACATGTTGCAAAACTTGTTGGTGCCCGAATTGGATCGATTGGGCCTACTACATATGTGGTTCCAACAGAACAGTGCCTCGTCATACCCAGCAAACAATGCGATGGATATTTTTTGAGAATTTTATCCCTCAATCCTCTAACTTGACCGTTCCCGATTTCTGCCTTTGGGGGTACTTGAAGGGGGAGGTGGTCTACGGTAATAAGACAAACACAAATCCTATGCTAAAGGAATTCGAGAAATTGGTGAAATAACATCAGAAATATGCGAAAATATTATGCAAAATATGGTTGAAAGAGCACGCATCTGCACAATGCCCAGAAGCAGCCATTTGGTATAATATTCCATACATAATTGTTATAAACCAACTGACAAGTCAATAAAAAAAAAGAGAAATGTTACACCCTGTAAAAGAAAAAATGTCCAAGAATTGTTTTACCCCTGCAATTAACACCAGCATCAGCCGTGCTGTAGGAGTTTCTTCAGACATTCTGTTTTGTAGTAGCCCGTTCTCACATATTGACAGCTAAAATGATGTTTTGTCGTTAAACGTTCAGTTTTAAATTTTATTTTAGGGAAAAATGTATAGTCAGGCGCACAGTGCTTCAAAAAGTGTATATATACAGGACATTATAGTGGTTATTAGGTGTTATTTTGATAGCGTTTCTTATTATTTCGGACACAAGTTGTCATACGAAGACCAATAAGTGTAACTTGTAACGTTGCCCATTATCTATGGTTTCTAAAGGGTGTCCCAAAATTCACGCAACATCGCATGATCTGGACGACCAGTTCACGAAAGTTCACCAAAACGGGAAATTACACGACCAGGAAATGACTCATGCAGTAATTGAATTGTTTCTCGGGCTGTATGGCATGTGGTACCGTCTTGTTGAAACCACATATCGTCCACATCCATATCTTGCAATTTAGGTACAAAAAACGGGATTATCATGTCGCGATAGCGAACACCATTAACTGTTATTGCCTGACCAGCTGCATTTTCAAAGGAAAATGGTTCGATGATGCCTCCAGCCCAAAATCCGCACCAAACAGTAACACGTTGTGGATGCATTTGTTTTTCTAAAATCACTCGTGGATTTTCTGAACCCCATATTCGACAATTTTGACGATTAACAAAGCCATCAAGATGAAAATGAGCCTCATCGCTGAAGATGATTTTGTTTGAAAAATCAGTAACCACTTGTTGTTGTTCCATAATCCATTCAACGAACTCTCTTCGCTGTGTGTAGTCACTAAGCTTCAGTTCTTGAAACAATTGCACTTTGTATGCATGAAGATGCAAATTTTTCGTGAAAATACACTATAGAGAGCTTCTCAAAATGTCCACTTCTTGATCACAGTACCGAATTGATGTTCCTGGACTCTCAACAACACACTCACGAACTGCTTCGATGTTTTGTGTTGAGCGACACCAGAGTATCTAAGATCACTAATTGATCCAGTATCCCGTAATTTTTGAAATTCTTTTCAAAGTTGATGAAGTTAAATCACTATCCCGACCATATTCTGTTCGAAAATTGTGAACTGTAGCTGCCAAACCTTCACTATTTTTAAAATATCGTTCAGCAATGAAAACGCAACGAACCATTTTTAATAACCCTGAACTGTCAGCTGTCACGCTGTCTTTTTTTTTTTTTTTTGTTGGTAACACCTTACAGCACAAATGGCGCAAAATTCAAATCTTGCATGCATTCTGGGACACTTTAAATTCGGACGCGGTTAAACTGTAAGGTCTTGTGACTAACAGTGCTGGTCTTGAGACTAACAGTGCAGGTCAATGATGGAGAGGGTATGCCGAGAGAATCAGAAGCAGCCATGTGCTGCCAACGTTCTAGAACTGTGAAAAAAACGAATGACTTCATACAATATACTTCTCTCTATGGAGAAGTCATATACTCCTCTCTATATGTATCTATATATGTACGTATCTATATGTGTAGTAACTTAAGCTCGGTTAAAGTTCCATCGCCAACACATAAAGAAATTCGTTTTGCCATCTTTTCGGCTTTCGACGTCAACTCACGCCAGTCAAAATTATGCAGGAATGCCAAAATGCATACGGAATAAATTCACCATCTCTTGTTACCATTTCAAAGTGGTTTCGAAGATTCCAGACTGGCCATTTTTCTGTGGAGGACGAATCTTGTGAAGGTCGGCCCAAATCCTCGACCGACGATACAAATGTGACCCTGGTGAAGGCTAAAATTGACGAAGATGCCAGGATGACACAGGAGATGATAGCGGATGAACTGGGCTGTGCCACGAAAATATTCAAAGAAGTCAGCTCGATGGGTTCCAAAAATTTTGAATGGAGAGCAAAAAGAGGCTCGTGTTCGTTTTGCTCAATATATCCTGGATAAGTTTGAAAATGAAGAGTCAAGCTGCTTAAATAAGATCGTTACAGGTGATGAATCTTGGTTTTACAAGTACGACCCGGAAAACAAACAGCAGTCCATGGTATGAAGCCCAGAATGTGTAAATCCTCCAGTAAAGGCCAAACAATAAAAGTCAGCGACAAAAGTTATGATGTCGATGTACTTCACCAGGGCGAAAATGGTCACCGTCATCTCGCAAAACTGGTCAGACCGTCACTGCTAATTGGTATACTGAAACTTGCTTACCACAAGTTTTCCAAAATTTACTAAGACACCAACAAAAAAAGGTGCTGCGCCGCTACTTTTTGCACCACCACAATGCGCCTGCATACACGTACTCGTATGTGTGCGGTCAGTATCTATTAGTGCATGTCTTTAAGGGCGACAGTTAAATCTACCTGATCTAGGCTCACCAGGCTGCAGACAGATGTATGCATTTGAATTACTAGTGTCATGGGCACCACTTCCGGCGACAATCTAAACGCGTTGCTAAATTTGCTATCACACCACTTAGCCATTCAGAAAGAGGCAGTGAAACCGATGTGTCGGCTTAGGAAAAAGAAAGTCTGGTACATGACCTTGGACATGCATTTATTTCATATGAATTCGGAGCAATGTTCTTTGTTCATGAGGCCCATCGATAATGGGAGATTATCGCAGAGAGTTTCAAATGCGAAAACTAGCTTCGTTGAAACAATACGGGTGGGTTGCGCATTTTAAGACTCTGGAAATTATTGTTTCATTGAAAGTGCCTTGAGAAATTGCTTTACTTCACTTCACGTCACTTTATTTCTTATCTAGAAACACCTTCGAAAGGTAATGAAGGCCTCTAGTCCATAATAGGAGTAATTTCATTGAAAAAAATGTTCAAAAATCTCATAAAATAAATAGGGACAAGCTCAAGCAATTTCCCATACGACATAGACATCACTAGTGATGGGGGTTTTGATCCAAGGTGGTAACATATGGTGTTAACACAAGGGCTAATCACGCTGGCTTATTCAATACACGGCTGTCTGCTAAGCCGAAAAGATAAATAAGTTTTCAAAAAACTGCATAATTTATAAAAAAAAAAAAACGCATCCACAGTGCACAGTAGCGCTTCTGCTACAAATGATTTTATCAAAAAAACGCTAATAAACTTCTCGAATATTTAAAAATGAATAAAGATTATTTTTTATTGACTTGTTGTTTATTAATATTCTATAAGGGCACCCATTTAAACATTACAGGCGTATTCCCACATAATTACGAGTACGTCTGATTTTTATAGCAACTCTAACGTTGCGTTTCCTGTCCCAATTCACATTCACCGATAACGCCCATTCGCCCAAAGTCAAAGTAACAAATTCTTTCAAATTTCAAGTGTATATCGATGGCATTTTAAATTAATAGCATTTCGACTAAAAGAGTACGCGCTTAGTATTCTCATCATTTTTATTTCCTTCGGACCGGTATAGACCGCAGCATAAATTAACACTTATTCTCAATCTGGGTGTACACAATAAATGATGGAAATGGTATTAGTATTGGGAGACTCTGTCATCCAAATACACCGAAATTGTATGTAAATTAGCCTCTATTACTTTTTGAATAGAAAACAGAATTTATGTATCTTCCATGGGGAGTCTACTTAAAATGGAGCCACAGCAGTTTTGAGATTTTATTAGGGTGCTTTATAGCAAATGGAGACGATGACGAAGAAGGAATATTTTTTTGTTGCCTGTGATAAATTTGAGGATAATAGCAACAATTTGGTTGGAATAATTAATTATATCGAGCCGTGACAAACTCATGGACCCTCGTGTGTGAGTCTATCCTCATCAATAAAAAAATCGAAATCGGATTAGTTTCTTGTAGAATTATGTGGTCGTATATATGCTTCTGTTTTTTACTTTATTTTTTACCGATTAAATATTCAGTCAATGACTTGAACAAAATTAACCCCGAAATGATGTAACAAAGTTCATTGTTATAAGAATATTGGGTAAGCGTTACCAATTTTGGATTATCAAAGGGGATATACATGCACATGGTGTGGCTTTGTTATGATAATTTGGGAACTTGTCTCCTTGTAAAGACTCACAGTATGTTTTTATCCTGACAGCTTTCCATGCCCTTGATATACAGAGTCGTTGATACGAGGGCAAGGTGAAAAGTTCTCGGCCTGGCAATGAAAGACTGCGATTTTTAGTTAGAAAATGATTTTATTTTTCTACATAATCTGCCTTGACTTCAACATACTTGGTCCAGCGTTTCTCCAACATCAGTATTCCTTCTCGGAGGTGAGAGTGTGGAAGGCTGTGAAAATATTCATCTACGGCCCTCTCAACTTCTGCATTGGATGCGAAGCGCTTCCCAGAAACAAATTTCTTCAAGTTTGAGAACAGATGGAAGTCTGAGGGTGCCAAATCAGGTGAATAGTGGGGATGGCCGAGCAAATCTTACCCCAAATCCCACAGTTTTCCCATCGCCAACGCACACTTGTGTAAAGGTGCTTTGTCCTGGTGAAAGATGATTTTTTTCTTCTTCAAGCCAGGCCTCTTCTCGCGAATTTTGGCATCCAGCTGGTCAAGAACGTTGGAGTAATATTCGCCAGTAATTGTTCTGCCTTTATCAAGGTAATCAATTAACAGGATCCCTTTCGCATCCCAAAACACACTGGTCATGACCTTTCCGGCAGATGCGATCGACTTCGCTTTCTTTGGCGCTGAACCACCGGCTTCCACCCACTGCTTCGACTGCTGTTTCATTTCTGGCGTGTAGTGGTGGACCCATGTCTCATCCATGGTGACAAATCGCCGCACAAAATCGGTCGAATCTCTATTGAATCGGTCCAAAGATTGCCGCGAAAATCGTTTGCGCATTTGCTTTTGATCGGCATTCAGCAAATGCGGCACCTCACTCACCTTCACTCGCCTATCGTCAAACACGATATCATGCACTTTTTCGATCAATCCTCTCAAGGATTTTGCAAAACTCACAAACCAACATCAGAGAACGGGTACTATTTTTTAAAGTTTGTAGAACTATTTATGTACTCCGATGACATTGAGGTAGTGAAGGACTTTTTATGCTAGGCTCCGCTGAACATTTTTGAAAATAAAACCTGCTTAGGGATAATAATAATAATGGCTCGAAAATACTTCTTCCAGGTGATCTGTTTTACAATTCTTTTGACAGAGAGAGATTCTTCCACAATCAGATACATCGATTGGAGTGGAAAAGTTTGGATCGAAATATCTCATGTGACAAGCTCTTTGTCAATGTGGATACACAAGCACACCATTTGTTACAACTGGAACAATCACCGCGGAAGTGTACATCAATGAGTGCCTAAAAAGCTTTCAATTCCATTTATAAACAAAAACGAGGGTCCAACATTATTTTGGCCAGATTTGGCTTCAGCTCACTTGCTCGTGGCTAAAAGCATAGATTTTATCCTAGAAGACATGGACCCACCTAATGTCTCACAGTGTCGTCCCATTGAAAGGTAAAAACAAACCGTTTATGCGCTGATTCGAATGAAAAAGTAAAATTGTTTAAGTCAATTTTGACACTATTGTTCGATCAATGTGTTCCAACAAAATCAGTTAAAATACAAAACAGAGAATGTCCTTGGTTCACGTCTGAAGTGGTTAGATCTATAAAAAATCGGAATAAATTATATAGTAGATGGAAGCGTAGACCATCCAACGCTAACTGGTCTGAGTACAAAGCGGTATGTAAACTACTCAACTTCCATTGTACGTGCCTCCCCGTAAAAGGAACTTTGGAGTAACTTACGTAAAATCGGTATCACCAGTGATAACAACGATGAACTAAATCTTTATTTCCTTGATAATGATTCCACCACCTGTACTCGTAATTCTTATTATAATCGAACTGAAGATCTGCAATCGGTCAGAAGACTGGAGGATTTTGTAGTAGCAACAGTAGGGGAAGATGACATACCAATACGTTTTGTCAAACTTATTCTACCACAAATTGTCTCTCATCTCACCCGTGTCATGAACTGGTGCTTAACTACATCAACTTTTCCTTAGTTCTGTAAAATTGCAAGACTTTTACCCATCGCAAAGAAAACTAGTCCAACCTCTCCACCTGACTTTAGACCGATCAGCATTCTGCCTTCCTTGTCAAAGGTCTTCGAAAAAACAATAGCGAAACAGGTAATGAAGCATCTATCTCTTAATAATTTGCTGAGTCCGGTTTTAGAGCTAACCACAGCTGTTCCACACCTATGGTCAAGTTACTCGAGGAAATAAGGCAAGATTTCGACAGGGGCTATGTTTCGTTGCTTTGTCTGCTGGACTTCTCGAAGACTTTTGATAAAGTGAATCCTGCAATCTTGTGTTGGAAGCTTAGAAACAATTTCGGATTCGGTGAAGGGTGGTGAAGTTGTTGACAAGTTTTCTTTCTGGTAGATCTCAAAGGGTTATTTCCGGTGAACGTTGTTCTACCCTTAAAAAAATGAAGCAAGGTGTTCCTCAGGGCTCAATTTTGGGACCGATACTCTTCTGCATGTTCATTAATGACTTTCCATCCGTGTGCAAACATGTTTCTGTCCACCTATATGCAGACGATGTTCAACTACGAGTACTCTTATCGAAACCCTACAATAAACTTGATGAACTCGCTCTTCGAGGTTGTTTACAGCAGTCTTGACTCGTTATCCCAGCATAAATTGCAAGTAGCTTTTAATGATGCGGTGAGCTACATATACGGCATTCGTAGATATGACCATATCTCTGTGCATGCAAGAAGCGTGCTTGGTTGTACTCTACAAGAATATAACAATGCCAGGAATTGTATATTTTTACACAAAATTATTCATACCCAATGTCCGTCTTATTTGTATAACAGGCTTAGCTTCACTCGTTCAGCAACCTGTTTGCTAAACATTTTCAATCCGTTTATACTAATGGGGTTTCAGCTACACCTACTATTAGTACGGACATTGATTCTTCAAGAAATAATTTCGTCAACATTGGTAGTATGAACTTTTCAATACGCGATGTTGAATCAGCCCTAACTAATTTGAAAATTCTCTACCTAATCATATTGTGGAACTTATCAGAAAGAGAGCTAGATCTAGGTGGATAAGAACCAGAATAGAGCTTTATTTTACTGAAACTAAAATACTGACTTCAATTATTAAAGACTTAGTCTTCTGCTTTAGGAATAGAAAATGGAACTCGAAACTTCAGAGTCTAGACAAAAATTGCAAACTATTCTAGAATATCGCAAAAGTTATTAAAAGGAAAAATTGCTCTATTCCAGGTTTTAGAGTAGGTAATATACTTATGTTGTCTAACGCTGAAAAGTCGAATGCTTTAGCGAATGTGTTTTATGCAAACCACTCCATTTCAAGTAATCTTGTGAGTAGCGATGAGCAAGCAGTGGAGCACTCCATTGATTTGATCAACTCTCATGTTATTAACATTGATAATAAGGCTATTACTTGTAATGACGTAGTGTCTGTTATTCATGTCATCAAAAATATTTTTATCAGAAATTTGCCCAAAATCGGCATAAAATTCATCCAAAAAATGTTTAACTGCTGTCTGGTAATTGGATACTTTCCCAAAGCTTGGAAAACTGCCAAAGTGGTTCCTATCTTGAAGCCAGGAAAGAATGCTAGCTTGTCTAATAGCTATAGGCTTATTAGCTTATTAAGTTCTTTAAGCAAGTGCTTCGAAAAAATAATAAAAAAATAAACTTTCTCTTCACCTTAGCGAAAATAACATTTTGCCCCCAGAGCAGTTTGGCTTCAGACCACATCATTCCACGATCCACCAAATTAATCGCATTGCGAAACATACCAAAATGAATTTTGACATAGGTCACAGCACGGGTATGGTCCTTCTTGATGTTGAAAAAGCTTTCGATACAGTATGGCACAATGGCCTATTGCACATACTTTTCAGGTTAAATTTTCCAATACATCCAGTCAGAATCATTCAATCCTTTTTATTGGGGCGAACGTTCAAAGTTATTGTAAGAAACTCTCTTTCGAATGACTTTATTGTAGAAGCGGTTGTACCCCAAGGTTCGGTGTTTGGTCCAATCCTCTTTAATATATACACATTCGACTTTCCTGGAATTAGTAACTGCGACACTGCAATTTTTGCAGATGATACATGCATTTATTCATCCGATTCACTTGGTCTCACTATTGAAACCAATTTGCAATCGGGATTAAATGAAGTTCAAAGATATTTTGAGAAGTGGAAGATTAAAATTAATGCTTCTAAGACACAGGCTGTCTTTTTAACTAGGAAAAGAAAAGCCTGTTTCTTACCAAGCAACAAAATCACTTTAAATAATATAGAAACGGATTAGAAGAGCAGCGCTAAATACCTTGGGGTATACTTAGATAAAACATCAAACTACAGTTTACATATACAGGAAATCATAAAAAAGGTGAATACCACAATTAAAATAATGTATCCCTTTATAAATAGAAAATCAAAACTGAGCAATGAAAACAAGCTTATTATATTTAAAGTTATTTTTCAGGCTATTATGTTCTATGGCTCACCTCTATGGGGAAATTGTGCCAAGAGCCATATTCGTAAATTGCAAATATAACAAAATAAAGTACTTAAAATGATGTTAAATCTACCTTTGTATTTTTCAACTGATGAATTGCATAAACTTTCTAATATTGAAAAAAATACCCGTAAGACTAACAAGATCTTATGAGCGCTATTGTTGGTCTTGCAGCTCATCGGATAACCCCTTGATATCAGGTCTGTTATAACAATTAAATAATTTATTTATACATTTATTTAATCACTTATTTATTTATTTATCTATTCACTTTCCTGATTGTAGTTGTACCTTAGTATAGTATTATATTAGTGTTATTTGTCTTGACCTGTAATAAAGGTTTCGTCACGTTATTGTCGCGCTACACTTTCTCTCTTTCCAGGACGAAAATATCTACTTATTTACACTTTGTTCTATTTTTGTAAAATTACCTGCTTATTTGAAGTTTTTGGACCATAGAACAAATTTCCATAAGTCTATTATATTGAAATATTGTTAGTTTTTTACTGTTACTAATTTGTTATATATTTTCCTTCTACTCTTTTTTAAATCAAAAGTTTTGTTCGTATTTTCCTCTAAAATTGCATATATTACTATATACACAACTTTGTTTTCTAAACATATAATTTTACAGTAGTAAGATATTATTATATCATATCTCTGTATTATAAATTGTGAAAATTGAGAATTGTAATACAAAATAAATAAATTAAAAAAAAAAAAAAAAAAAATATTATAGATAGACGGTATCCCTCATATTATTTTAAAAAATGTGTGCTAGCTCGTTTGCTATAACCCTTCACTTGATTTTTAACCATTCTCTTGACAATGGCAACTTTCTCACTGTGTGGAAAAGTTCTTTTATATTACCTATCCATAAATCTGGTTCAAGGTAAGAGGCATCAATTTACCGCCCGATCTGAAAAATCTTTACCATTCCAATGATGTTCGAAAAACTCGTATATGACAAATTCACACCTGTTTTCAATGGAATTATTTCTCCTTGTTAGCATGGTTTCTTTACTGGTACTGGCACGATTTTAACAATTTTTTGCAATTCTGTTTTGAATAGCCTCGAGAATGGTTTACAATACGATGTCATATACCTGAATAAAGCTGCTCCAAAATGCTGGGTTCCGCGGAGCCTTCTAATGTCGAGGGGTAAGGAGTTCCATTGCTTTATGACGTAAATAAAAAATTTACGTTCTGTAGTAGTGCATGTAAATCTCGGTTGCACAAAAACAAAGGAGCGATTGGAAACAGGAAATTGAATTTTATCAAATAAATAACGCGGCTCCTTAGTTATCAAAATATTATTAAATATTTTAAGGGCACAGTATTTAATATATGTAGAGAGGCTACATCCTAATACATTTTTCGATAGGGTCGATATATGATCAAAACGATTAAGATTATAGATGTACCTGACAACGTTATTAAAAGCAACGGTGAGCTTTCTTTTTGTCTCGTAGTTGAGGCTACAAAAAATTTCGCACCCATAGAATATTATTGGCATTATTATGCTTTTTGCAATGCTTAATCGAATGTTTTGAGGTGTAAAACTTTTGGAGAGGGACAAGCTTCGTAAGCAGCCGTAAATTTTACCGATCACCAACCGGACGTGGCTGCTCCAACTAAGTGTGTCATTGAACCATATGCCTAGATTTTTGGCTTTTTCGACATATTGTAGTACAGTATTACCCAAATAAATAGATGGAAAGTAGCTGACATCAAGTTTATTTCTATAAATAACTATACACTTAGATTTTTTTTGGATTTAATTCAAGCTTGTTAGCTTTGGACCAGTGCATACCTAATTTGCAACTTAAATAAATTTGCACATAGTCAGCATACATATGCAATGATGAGAATTCAACAGTAAGTGGAAGATAATTTATAAATATTGAAAATAGTAACGGCCCTAGTATTTATCCTTGCGGTACTCCTGACTATAATTCAATGAAGTCTGACAAAATTCCACCTTTGTCAACAGCTTGACTTCTTCCGCTGAGATAGGATAGCATCAAATCAGCAGCAGTGTCAGAAAAGCGAAATTGGTACTTCATTTTGGAGACGAGTATTCTGTGGTTTACTGTGTCGAATGCCTTTGAAAAGTCAAGGAGTCCCAGGAACAAAACAAGATCATTATCCATGGCACGTCTAAGATCGTCCGTAACTTTTAGGACAGCCGAAATACAACTATGCTGTTGCCTAAAATCAGACTGATGAATGCTCAAGAGTTTGTTATTTTTAATATAGCTGGAGATTTGCTCATGCAATATTTTTTCCATAACCTTAGATAAAAACGGGAGTATAGATATCGGTATAAATTCAGGTGGAGATAAACGAGTGGCTTCCTTCTTTACAATGGGTATAACTTTTGCCACCTTTCATGCAAGTGGAAAAGTCTTAGTTAGGATGATTGTGTTGAAAATATGCGTTAGAGTAGGCAGAATATGTGGAAGTAATATCTTTAAGAAGACAGAGGATGAATATCATCCAATCCCATAGCTGTCGATTTTATTTTGAGTACAGCTCTTACGACATCAGTTTCATCTATTGTATTAAATTGAAAATTCCTCTGGTTATTAGCATTAATAGGAGTAGCAAAATTAGAATCTGTAAGATCTAGTGAGAGGAGTTGAACTTTGGCAAATTCTGCGTTCATAATGTCTGGATTGACGTCATTAAGACATTGAAATTTTTGCCGACCTACACCTACCTCCCGTATGGTATTCCATAAAATTTTTGATGACAAGTTTTTATCAAATCGTTTAGAATAAAATCGGCTCTTAGCTTCCCTGACAAGAATACCCACTCTATATCTCAACCTACGAAACGAATCGTAAAGCTCGGGCAATCTGAAACGCTTCCAACGTTTGTACGCCAAGTTTCTCTGCTTCATAATTTCTTCAATTTCAGGAGAAAACCATGAACCCATGCCTCATTCTGCGGATATTTTGTTTTGAGTGGCACATGTTCGTTAAACAGACTCTTGATAATTTCCTGCAGACAGTTAACCTGATCATTGGGAGAGGTCATGCAATAAATTTGGTGCCAATTCATGCACAAAGTGTGTTCCTCCAACATATTTAAGTTAAGTTCCCTAAAGTTCCTATACTCATACGAGATAGGTATTTTTAATATGTCTATTTTTAAAGTCACAAAGAGGAGATCAGAAATATATATAAATCATGATTTTCTTTTGTTAAAACTATTTGGATTGGGCGTACACTCCAACTTCTTGAAATGGATCAACTCGTATTTAAGGGAACGTATTCAGTGTGTTCAGATTAACGATACTTCGGGAGTTCCTCAGGGTAGCCACCTTGGCCCTTTGCTATTTCTCTTTCTTATTAATGATATTCCTGATATAATCTTGAATTCAGAATGTCTTATGTATGCCGACGACTAACCAATTAAATCTGAGCAAGATTATCTTCTTCTACAAGAAGATCTTCAGAGATTAGCAGTTTAGTGTTAGAAGAATTTTTTATATTTGAATGTCTCGAAATATCAAAGCCTTACCTACTGTCGTAACCTCTCTCCTGTTTGATTTATATATAAGATTCGTCGATTATTTCTTCTAAAAAAGATCTTGGCGTCATTTTTGACAGAAAACTGGACTTCTTAATTTACATGGTACTCGTAAGTCAATGCTCGGTTTTGTTTAACGAAATTCAAAGAATTTTTCTGATCCTCATACCCTAAAATGATTCTTTCTTTCATTCGTAAGGTCAACTCTAGAGTACTGTAGTGTAGTCTGGAACCCTTTTACTCCTTAAGAATAGAGAACAATCAAAAACGATTTACTAAAGCAACTATTCGGAGACTCCGCTGGTATATACAGTGGCGAGCAAAACTGAGTACCAAAAATGTAAAAACAATGTTATAACATAAATTATAAATCAGAAGTGCAGTATTTTAATTTAACTCATTTTATTTGTTTAGACGGCTTTAATAACTTTGTTTTAAATGTAAAAAATAATTTAGTTTCCATTAGCTTAACAAACAAAAAATAAAAAATAGTTCATAGTCCAAAGTATTCACTTTTGCACGTTTTAATACTTGCAGGTAAAAAGTAGCTTCTAATACTTTGTACATAGCCCTTTGTTTTTATCACACTTTGTATCCTCTTCGGCATTGATTCTACCAATTTCTGGATAATTTCGTCTGGAATCTTCTCCCATTCCACCTGAACCCTAGTCCAAAGTTCGTTTAGGTTTGTGGGTGGACTTTCGTATCCCAGAAGTTGCCGTTTAACAATGGCCCACAAATTTTCTATCGGATTCAAATCCGGACTTTGTGCGGGCCATTGTAATTTGGAAAAAAGTTGGTTACCGAGCCAGTTTTTGACAATTTTGGCGGTGTGTTTGGGGTCGCCGTCCTGCTGGAAGATAATCTCTTCAGTGGGATACGAACATTCCTCAACAAAATCCGGCAAATTTGTCTGGAGTATTTGAAGATAATCCTCTTTTTTCATTATGCCATCGATTTTCACCAAGGGTCCGACATGCCACCAAGTAAAACACCCCCAAACCATTAGGCTACCTCAGCCGTGCTTTACAGTCTCCTTAACTTGGTGTTTGAGGACTCTTTCGTTAGGTCTGTGCCAGAAGTATTCTTTGCCATCTGACTGGTAGCGATTGATTTTTGTTTCGTCAGGCCATATTACTCTCTTCCAGTCTTCAACCGTCCAATTTTTGTGGTCTTTGCAGAACTTTAGCCGTGCTTTCACATTTTTGTCAGATAATGCAGGCTTCTTCTGCTTGATTGTCGATACAAGACCGATTTGTCTAAGTGCTCTCCTGGGAGTCCATTCACTAACGTTTTTATTTATAGCCCTAGAGGCAGCCTTCGGTGTCTTTACTTTATTCGCTCTAAGCATCCTTTCCATGACACGAGCATCGCCATCCGTTAGCAACCTTGGTCTTCCGCCTACATTTTGTTGGGGATAGCAGCTTTTCTTCTTTTGGACCTTAATTACTGTTGTCTGACACACGTTACAGAGATTTGCAATTTTTCTTGAACTGCAGCCATTATTAGACAACAGAACAATGTTATTTTCAATATCTTTTGTAACTTTTCCCATTGTCCTATAAAAGCTCCTATTAAAACAAATATTTTGTTCTGTTTTTTTTTTAATAATACCTTAAAATATCACTTCGAGCACTAAATAACTGAAAACTAATATTGCGTACCTACAACTGTGAACAAATTTTCAGAAGAAAACTAAAAACAAAACAAGACAAGATCGTGCAAAACTGAGTACTTCAGAGTTCCCAATTTATTCGTTATATATCGCTGGTATATACATAGATATGTCTTCATATGACACTCGATGTAAATTATTTGGAATTCAACCACATTATGGCAGTAGGTTTATTTTAATCGATTATTTTCAAAACAATATATTGGTACACTCGTAACAACTTCGCACCTATTTAAATATAAAACTTGTTAACGTTGGCACTTTCAATTTCTGTCGATAAATCAAATTCATTACTTACACTCAACGATTCGAAACTAATCACTTTAGTTGCCATTTTCACAAGTAAACGATTAACTCTTCAAAAACAATTTAATGTGGTAGATCGAATTTAGAGTTAAATGTAACCGAAATCTATAATATTACCTCCATCGGAGAATATGAAAGAAAAAAGTACTAACTTGACCCCATGGTATCCAGTAATTCATTCCAATTGAGCAATATACATATCTAATCCGCGAAATAGGTGTAGAAAAATCGATTTTTATCGTGTGTGGTTTTTTTTGTGTGCATCTCATGACCTATTGCCATCAGAAGTATGTTCGGTTGGTGTAAGTACGAGTATGGTTGTGTTACACTCGTCTATGTGGTTTTCGTAATTTACCAACGGATGTGATGGAAATTAAGCAATGTCTGTATGGTTATAAATATTTATCAGGTACAGAAGACACAGACACCCGGTCGCCATTAAATAAAATTAGAAACGGAGTCGAGGAATGTGGTTTATGAAGACAAGGCTTTTTGAGATGAGAATTTCAATACTGATGTTGTAATGATCGTAGAAACTTGTTTCTTATAGTTGAGATGGAACAAATTTGGACCTGATCCGAATGTTTTGTATAGACATTTGGCATTATATTTAATCCAAACATCAACAGGTTTTAGAAAAGATGTTTTTCATTCTTTCATTTAGTCTAAGTTGGGTTTTTTTTTTTTTTTTTTTTGCAAGAAACTTGTCTCACTTAATCAAGCATTCAAAGAAGAAGTGTATTGGTTATTTGAATTTTACAGCGGGTGTTGTTCATTCGTCACACGCAAATATCATCTGATGACCATGAATAACTTGTCTCACTCCTGACCTCTGCCGTATGACTAAAATTTATTTTACTAAAGTAACCTCAACACTAATCCGAAACCAAACAAGTTTCCCGCCATTTTTGAATACTGAATGAAAATAAAAAAACAAACTAAGCCAATTATACGGCATTTAGCAGATCTATTCAATCCATAAACCATCAGAAGATGTACATAAAAAAAAAAAAAAAAGTTCGCTGGTCAACTCTTTTGCTTTCGGTAGGGAACATATTCAATTCGATAAGTGTGCTGTCTCCCAATTTTGTTTCATTACCATATTCTATTAATTTATTAACGCAGATCATAACTAATGAATAATTAATTAATAAAAAAAAAAATGTACACTCCGACTTCCTTTGACTAATGAATGAACGAAAAGATTCGCCCGCAGATTTAACAAAAAGTTTTTCTTTTTGATGATAAATTTCAAGAAAAAGAGTTTCTCGACTTTCTCAATGTATCGATGTGTATTTTTGACCTTCGGCTAAAATTTCGCTCGTGTGTGTCGATTGTATTCACTTTCTAAAAAAAATTGTTTTAAGAAAGAATAAAAAATGAGAGAAAAACAAACATTAAACCTGATTAAGAACCCGTCCCAGAAGTTGCACACTCTCAAGGCAAAAAGGTTAAATCATTAATTAATATCTGATTGTAGTTTCAGGTTATTTCGTCTTCCTCCGAAGAGAACTTTACAGTCTTGGTTTTGCACTCATCAATTCATAGTATACAAACACAACAGCACTCGTATCAAATGTCAAAAGTGAATCATATGTCCATCCGTGATGGTGGAACTTTTAATCACGTGAATTCACAAATCTTATTAACTGTACAGATGCGGCATCTTTTAATTTTTTTTTTCGTATCTTTTACCAGCTACGTTCAATGGCATTAGAAAGGCCTAAATAAATCTGGAAGCCGACAAGACCAACAACAAATATGTGTGTGTGTTGCGTGACTATTTTTCAACAACAACTACTGAAGTTGTTTTATTGAATAAAACCTGCTCGTGGTGATATTGTTTGCTATATTTGGCATAAAAAAAATCAATTTATGTCGTTTGTTTGGCGGATAAGTTTTTTGTTACACCTACATGTGGTGCGTTTTGGTTTTCTCTGAATGAATTGATATTTGTAATCCCAATGTGGTATGTGGTCTGTGGTTATGTTGGACCATAAAACGATCAAGATGTTAAGTGATTTCGTTCAAGTTGGAACATGCGAAGTAGTTTGCCCGCAGAAATATAAATTTTCCTCACTTCAGTGCGATTATATAAGGTAATAAATTCTTGAGCAAAGTTTGAAAATGTTCAGCAATATATTTTGGCGTTAAGTAGTAAAATACTCGTATGTGTGTTATGTTAAATCAGGTTAACATGGTTAAGCACACTAGTATTAATTTTTTGTATACGTTCGTTGGATGTTATGTCTCTCTCATCAATTATTGCTAATCATGTCCAAAATAAACGCACAGCATAATTAACACATTTGTACATCGAAATAAGGGAGTTCAACTTAAACCCACACAAAATCTTCGTTTAATTATTGCCGCTCTGAGTGTATTTATTAGGGCTAGACAGATAAGTTGGGAAATTATGACCACGCATTTGTTGCTTGGAATTGTTGTAGAAGTTAAAAGTTATTGTGTATACGACATGACGAATATTTGAAATTTAAATAACTTTGTTTGACAGACATTCCATTTTAATTGGCACCTAACTACTTTTTTTTTTTTTACTTTTTGAGAGTTCCGTACCAGAATGTTGTAAACGGAAAACTAATGGATTCAAAATGGTGTTCGTCTGTACGTTGTAACTATTGAACTATTAGACCCAGAGAGCTGAAATTTTACACAAAAATAGTAAGCGGTGAACCGACAATAATTTTTTTGTTTCCACCAGCAAAAAACCAGAGGAACTCGAATATGTTAAACAAATACTTTCTATTTCATGAGTTTATAGAGTCATGGAAAGGTTACATAAAAATAATAAAAGGTCTCCTGTCTAGTTTTGTTCCAGATGTTTTTTATAATCAAGTTTATGCTCCGGCTTTTTCAAAACATGATTTAATTTTCTCAGCATTTAACATATTAGTTCCTCGTGAAGAGCGGAAATTTTAAAAACCTGAACTGAGAACTCTTGGAGCATGATCTTCAAAAAATTTACTGGCTACCAATATACTTTGAATCTAATTCTGATGCTCAAGCTTCGAGGTACAATTACGAATTTATTTAACAAACATGTTCGTATTGTAACAAAGCGTTTCAAATGAGTGCATAATTCTTGGTTTACTGAAGAGATTGATGAAATGAGGAACAAACGTGATGCCGCCTACAAAAGGTGTAAGCGCTATAGGCTCTCTGAGTTTTATGACACTTTCCACCAGTCGCGAAACTTGGTTTATATTATAAAAAATATTTTGATGAAAAAATCTTCCCTCGAAAACCCTCTGGACAAATTTGCGTGAGCTGGGTGTCGGTCGCAAGGCAGTCCAGGAAGATGATGACTATGATCGCAACCAGCTTAATATGCACCTTTATAAAACCAGCCTCTCATTACCGCCCCGAATAGCTCCTTTGAATTCCTCAGAGTTGAGTAAACTGATGTTGTCCAGGCGGTACTTCAAATTAAGCCTAAATCTATTGGAGTTGATGGTATCTATCCTTCGTTTGTCAAAATAATACTCACCTTCATATTTCCGGTTGTGACTCATGTTTTCAATAACATAATAACGACTTCCAGGTTCCCATCTTCATGGAAATTAGCAAAAATTATTCCGATACTGAAAGAGAAGTCAACAGCTAACTCTATGGCTGAGTACAGACCAGTTGCCATTCTTCCTTATTTGTCAAAAGTCCTGGAGAAACTTATTTATAATCAGATATCAGTTTTTGTCCAATGGAATAAGATTCTCTGTGCTAGTCAATCTGATCAGTTGTACAACTGCAATGCCTAAGGTCGCTGATGATATGCGAATAGCTCTAGACGAAAACCTAATATCATTTCTAACACAGCTAGACTTTTCGATGGCCTTCGACACAGTTAATATAGTTTTTCCGATTCGGCTGCAAAATTTATTCTCTCCTACCTCCAGGGAAGAAAGCAAGCAGTTTTTTCTTACCGAATTTATTGAAATATTAACAGGCATTCAACAAGGTTCAGTTCTTGGTCTTCTTCTTTTCATGCTTTTTGTTATTGACCAACTTACAGTAATTAAATATTCAGTAGCACACATGTATACAGATGATGTTCAACTGTATCTCAGCTGTAAGTCTGGGCTTACTACTGAAACTCCAGAAAATCCAGCTAAACGATGATCTTCGCGGGATTTTAAATTGGTCTCAAGAAAACTTTCTGAAACCGAATCCCATTAAATCAAAATGCATGGTCATTAGCAGAATTGAATCAGATGTAAACCATTTTCCTGCTATATGCCTTGAAGATAATCCAATTGAGTATGTTGGCAAGGTTAAAAACATCATTTTTGTCGGGTCAGGAAATGCTGCAATGGAGCACTCAGATGCAACTTGTCCATTGTACTATCAAAGAAGCAAAGCCAGTTTAAGCCATTTTAATGAATTTTCTGGTCTTCCGGAGAAAGTCGGATAAACGCTTCAGTGATGTGGATCTTACAGTATCAGTACTCACCACATCAGTGCTGAAAATCTGCCACCTGATAGGAGCAAAAGCAGGACAATCACAGATGAAGTGTTCCGAAGTGGTGCCACCCTCTCCACAAGCATCGCAGACTGTTGTATCAGTTAAGCCTATCATACTGAGGTGTTTAGCAAAAGCAAAGTACCCCGCGGGAAGGTTAATAAGTTGTCTGCAATCGTTTCTGTTGTAAGACAACACGGATTTCTTACAGACATCCGGGAGCATTCGTTTAGTCTGCCTGCACCCTGGAGGCAGACTGACCGAGGACAACCAAGTCATTCAATTTAGATCATTTTCAGGTAAGACAAGCATGCTAGTCCTACTTTACGAGCCGAATTTCATCAAATTCTGTTCAGACATTCTTGAATTTGGCGACCAATAAATGTGATTTAAATATTTATAACCCGCCGTTCATATCTCACCTATACTCCTTCCAGTTTTTACAATTTTTTTTTTTACGGAACTGCATATCCTTTAAATCCCAGATAGTAATCTGAGAACAAACAGACAGGTATGCATGGAACAAAAGGTATTTGCTCTGATCTGACTCTTATGAATAAGATCATAAACACTCCTTTTTTCAGGACCGATTCGCGATTGATCTTTATTTTATTTCTCCTTTAAAAAGGTACCGACTGAGTCGATACAATGGCCTGATATTAAATAAGAGAATAATTTGTAATAATTTACAATCATTCAAACGGTCGACCAGAATTAACTCTAATTTCTAAAGAATCCTTCATGTGAAGGTGAAATCCCTAATATTCTGCTAGGTTTTAGGCTTTGGAATTCAAAAATACCTCACACCTTAATCGAAGCTTGAAAACAGTTCGGAATTCTTAAAATAATGACAAAGCTAATGTGATTTCTGCATATGCTTATTTCGGAGACTCCCAAGCTTTACGTTGTTACCTCTTTTTGGACTCAACTGAGGATCAATTAGCTCTACTTCTTCAATATTATGTCGACAGACTTCATTTCGAATTGGATTATAATTTAGATACAACCGAACACGATTTTTATCTCTGCTATATTCGAAAGGATATTAGAAGTATGCTGTGCTGAACGGATGTAAAAATTGGTAGTTAATCCGAGGAAGAATAATGCTCCTATAAGTAATCCCATTGGGAAGGACTACAAAGTAAGAGACAAATTCTTCTGGGCTTACCCTACTACAAGCAGCTCTGTTGGTGGATTGAATGTTAGTTCGATGGGTAGTTCGTTGTCAGGTAATACACAGAGTTCGCTAGGCATACGTGATCGGAATTGTTTCTCAGCCGAAATAAAATATACGAGTATAGAGCTAAACTTCCGTAAATCAATTAAAGTTTGTCCTTGTTTTATGAAAACCTAAACTTGCTTAATTTCGGTTCCAGTTGATGGGGACATTTTTAAAATTAAATCTCTAAAGGACTGGCGAATGAAAGCTCAGAAACTACTCTTTTAAACCTGATACCACTTGTATGTGTTAGAGTATTCATTTTGCACTCTAGCCTGTTGTTTCGTGAAAAGGATCTGCACTTAAACAAGGGCTTTACAAAATTCTTTCTCACTTTAGGTAAGGGAAATGATGGGATGAAAAATTGTTAATTTAGGATGTAATGCAGGTAGACTAAGAGAATCATTTCCAAGCACTTCTTTGTGTATCTCCTTGGTCAACAAAGTTCTTCAATTTCAGTCAAAATAATTCGGTTTCCATTGACTGTGACAGTGGCATCTGCCTTCATTTTTGTAGAAATAAATGCTGTGAGCCCCAAAAACCACACCAGACTGTCACTCGTAGTGGATGGAAAGGTTGCTCGAGAATTACTGTCGGGTTTTCGTTGCCCCATATGCGACAGTTCTGCTTATTAACGAAGCCTTGCATGCTGAGTGCATTTTTAACATCTAATCAGTGAACGCGCGTCATTGCACATGGTCCGCTGGCTTCAATTATTGTGTCAGCTGAACTTTATAAGCAGGAATTCCAAGATCTTTATGCAAAATGCAGTGTAGGCTGGTTTGCGATATGCCTAATTGCTGCGAATGTCTTTTAATGGACAAACCTTTCAGTTCAGCCAAACTTTCAGTCACAGCAGCAATGTTTTCGATTGACCTGGCTTTAAGAGCATGAGTTGGACTCGACTCGAATTTATTGATCAGGTTAGCAATACCTGGGCGAGAAGGTGCTTCATAGCGACCGAAAAAAGTAAGAACTTCACATTGCTCACCTGTATATCGTTCCATTTTTTTGAACTTCATAGTTTTTACTTGGACAGTTGTCAAGGAATGACAGTTTTATGTTTGAGAGGTAAAAAATTGCGAAATTTATAATGATAGTTCTTAACGGGAATCCCTTTAGTTGATTCTTTACCTAAACTGAAGGTAAAATAAAGATGCGTCTGCCAGACAATCTGATCCCACAGGGTAGCTTCTGCACACACATGTGGTACATGGGGACAAACTCTCTTGTCGTCTGCGAATTAGTGCTGATTCGGAGCTTGGCAGATGGGCCACATGCATCTCAGGGCGCTACCACAACGTTCTTTATTCGTCTTTATTGAGAGAAGTTTGAAAAAAAAAAAATAGTCCACAAACACTCATTTACCATGCAGATATGGTTAACGAAAATCAATTTAACCAACAATCCGTACTGAGACGCGAAAGGTTGACAAAGGTGAACAGAAGTTTATGGTTTCATGAAGTCGGGCTTATACCTGTAAACATGCTGGCGTCAGCTTTTATTGAAGTGACAGTAAAATAAAAAAGTAAACCTTTAGGTATTGCCGCTCCATTTCGATCTTTCCATGCATGGATGAAAAAAGTTTGAAGCCTTATAATATTTTGAATGTGCCAGTAAAAATAAAATTTTGATGTTTTACGATCACGTTGATGTTGAAAGATTAAAATAAAAATTAGTCAAGTGAGAGTCAGTCCTCGCGCGTTAGTGCTTTCCACGGGAAAAGAAAAGGATTTGGTCGTACATGAAAGGGTCAGGTTAAATAAATATTTTTGTTCAATGTCTTGCGCATATGTTTGTATTAACACGGCTCACTCGAGAACTACTTAAGAAATTGCATATATGTCCTGATATTTCGCTTAAAAACTGCGAAAATCGTATCAAGTGTGACTGGGATTTGGGTGACGGTGACATGTTTATTCGCCGCCTTAATTGAAATAGCCTAAACGAATTTCTATGAAATTTGACTTGTAGACTCTAGATTGGATACGTTAGCAGTGCCAGTTGAAAATAATTGGAATTAAATGAAGTGATAGTAAGATGTGGGTCCAAAACAGATGAAGGAGTCGGGGCCGGAGATGGACTGCGTACGAATACTCTCCTATACGCAAGTATGGATAAAAGTTGCTCAGTATTTCAAGCCTAAATACATGCAATAGAGCCCGTATACCGTATCCGGGAGAACATAAACGGATCTATGTATAACCGACAAGAACATTTATATTCTCCCAGATAGCAAAGCTGCGTTAAGGCCTATGAAATTACCTCAAAACTAGTATGGGATTGCCTTCAACCGCATTTGTGTTTCTGGCCACTGCTGTTATGAAGGTAATGACAAAGCTGATGAACTAGCTAGAAAAGGATCTGCATCACACTTCATCATGCCAAGACCATTCTGCGGAATACCCAACAGCAGTGCAAAAAGTAGCATTAAAGACTATCTCAAAGAAAAAGCGCATCGCTACTGGATGGAAAAGGTAACAGACAGGAAAAAAAAAATGCTTGCCAAATGCTTCCCACCTAAGAACGAAACAACTCTTACAACTAAGTAAGAGTCAGATTCGCTTGGTCACAGGTTTCTTAACGGGGCACTGCGGAGTAATGTGCAACGAAGACGAAGAATCAGCAGAACACTTACTTTGCCACTGAGACTGTCTTATCAAAAAACGTCATCGTTTCCTAGGTAACTTCTACCTAAAAGCAGAAGAAATATCTGCCAGCGCAGCCAAAGACATAGCCGGATTCATCATACAATCCGGCATCATGGATGAGCTCTAATTCGTCAACAGGCCCACCTGTGGCCGGAGTGATAAAGGACTAGCTCTAGCCTCGATCATCAATCTATAATCTGTAACATGTGGAGAGGGGACTCAAAACATATTCGAATCATCTATCTCACATACGTGTAACTCAAGAATCGCTTAACGGATTTTGATGAAATTCAGGTGCTAAGTTGCGTTGGATGTGCAAAAAAGTTTTTCTGAAAAATGTATTTTTTGGAAGTTCATTTGACATGTTACATGATGGGATGTACACTTTTTTTTTTTGAGTATACTATGCCCCCCGAAGCCCCACACAAGAATACTGATTGTATTTGGTCTACCACTGCCTATTTTTGTACAAAATTCCAGCTTTCCAGCTCAAACGGCTCAAAAGTTACAAGCGTGTAATGGACAGACAGTCAGGGGGGCAGACAGATGCCGTATATAGCATTCTGGTACCGGAACACTAACAATCGCATTGTCAAAAAATAGTAAAATCTTTAGCAGTTCAAATGAAATGGCGATCTACGTAATGTAAATTCGATTTCTGTGTGTAAACTTTTACTGGCGCGAAAGTTCAATCGACATTATACTGGCGCCAGTAAATCTTTGCGTGCCTAAACTCTCCTCTCCTTAAGCCTATTTCACGTAGAGATATGTAAAGAGTTTTGGTCTACTTTTGGTCGACTAATGTAGATAGCAGCATCAAGGATATAAATTTTTCATTTTTTCTAATAACGGCGTGCACGTCGTACTCCTTGATTCTCATTCATTTTAATAAAGCAAATTGGTAATGGCTAAATTTTGGTTTAAAACTTAGGGAGAAAGCGGGAGACTTGAACATACCGGAGACTTGAACCACTCGAAATATTTCACTCAAACTCCACACTGATCCTTCAAGTGTTAGTGCATACGATGACGAGAGTGACCCGCTACCTGGTAACAAAAGGGATTTGAAATCATCAAAACAGTGGTTCAAGTATCCCTCTGCCTTGATTGTTTATTTTCTATGATGCCATTATTTTCTCAAAATGCCTTTTGTATATAAAGCAAAAGATGGAACTGCAAGAAGGAATGTAACTTCGAAAGAAACACTTGAAGCTGCTTTAAAAGAAGCGAGAGAAGGTAAATCTGTCAGAGAAACAGCCGCGAAATACAATATCAACAGAACGACACTTGGGCGGTACCTACAATGCCAATCGAAGCTTCATCAATTTGAAAACAAAAGAAGCCAATACAGACAGTCACAAGTATTTAACATTGCAGAAGAAAAAGAATTGGTTGACTACTTGCTAACTTGCAGCAAAATGAAGTACGGCCTGACAAAGAAAGCAGCTTTGTCATTTGCCTACCAGTATGCTGAAGCAAATAAGAAAAGATGCCTTCAAGCTGGTTAGTTTATTCTCAATCTGGAAGCGATTGGTTTCGTGGGTTTTTAAAAGGAAATCCTATAATTAGCTTGCGGGCACCTGAAGCTACAAGCCTATCAAGAGCAACAAGCTTCAATAAAAAAAACGTAACCGAATTTTTTAAAAATTTGAAAGAAGTGCGCGAGAAGTATGCCTTCGAAGCTCAAAGCATTTTCAATTGTGATGAGGCAGGATGCACAACTGTGCAGAAATGTCCAAAGGTGCTGGCTTCGAAAAAAAAAAAACGCCAGGTTGGACAAGTTACGTAAGCAGAAAGAGGCACACCCGTAACCGTCTGCTTTGCAGTGAACGCCATTGGAAACAGTCTGCCTCCATTTTTTTTATATTTCCAAGGGTAAAATACAACGAAACTTTTGTGGCTAATGGACCTGAAGGATCTGGCGGTGATGCTTATCCAAGTGGGTAGATGATTAGTAATGGATTCCTCAAATATTTGAAACACTTCACAAAGTTTTCGCACTGCTCCTCAGAGAACCGTGTTTTACTTATTTTAGACAACCACGAAAGTCATATGAGCATCGAAGCCATCAATTTTTCAAAAGCAAATGAAATAACGCTTTTAACATTGCCACCTCATTGCAGCAATAAAATGCAGCCTCTTGATGTAGCTGTATTTTCCTCATTCAAATTACGTTATATCAGTGCAATGAACGATTGGATGTTGTCTAATCCAGGAAAAACCGTTACAATATACAACATTCCAGCATTTGTTAAAGAGGCAGTGCCACTTGCCTTCAACCAAAAGAACAGTGGTTTTGTAAAGACGGGTATTCATCCATACAACTCTGATATCTTCACCGATGAAGATTTTTTGTGTTCCGCAGTTACCGATCGAACAATGACGGAATCACAAAACGAAGTCCATTCGCAGTTCCATCTACTTCAAGCAGTTTACTGACAAATTTAAGAGCTCCATCGGTTGAAGTTCCGGATCCAGTCCCAGTTCCATCTACTTCGAGCGATTTTTCAGCAAATTTAAGGTCATCTTTTGAAAACCAACTTCTTGCGGATATTCAAAATTTGCCACCGTCTTCTAATCCAAATTCAGTGCTAAAATGCTCATCTATATCCTTATCGGCTAGTAAAAGTCCAATGATTAGTCCGGAATCGATACGACTCTTCCCTAAAGCTGACCCAAGGCAACCAGGAAAAACCAAAATTCTAACAAAAACACAAGAAAAGAATGAGCAACAAAACAATATCGAGCAACAACAAATAATAAAAAATGTCACCAAAAAAATAAATACTAATAAAAACAGCAAACACATTCCCAAGAAAAACATTTTACAATCGAGTGACAGTTCCGATAGTGAAGTCGACTACGACTAGGGATTAAATAGCCCTATGGAATAGGAGGAACATGATACAACGTGGTTTTGTTTTGTATGCAAAACAGATGATATGATAGATATGCGACTTTGCGCTTCTTGTAACAAATATGTGCACGAGGTGTGTGTTGGACTAACCAAGATCGATAATGAGACATTTATCTGCCCCAATTGTGACGAAAACTAGTCGGCAACTAGTCGTAAGCCTTATAGCTTTAAGATGCTTTAAATGTTATTTATTTTGTTGTTTTGCTCATTGAATCTGGATATGTCCAAGTCTCGCTATGGGTATGTTCAAGTCTCCCGCAGGTGGGGGAGACTTGAGCCGAAAATCTTTTTTCAAACAATTTGCTCTCAGTAAAAAATTTCTGCATGGATTTAGAATAAAAAAGGTTATTCTTGAAGGAGATACATGTAACTTTAAAATGATTTAACTAACATGCAAGTGAGACTACCAACAAAAATTTTATCAACGATTTAACAAAAAGTGGCTCAAGTCTCCCGCTTCCCCCCTACATCTGCTACCAACAAAGTCCCAACAAACTGCTGAGTGATATTAGTTGTACACTAATTTTGTTTGTAGAAATATTTTCACGGAACTTTTCAAAAAATCTTATAACAAAAAAAAAAAAAACCTTAATGTCTTCTTTCCCATCTAGATATGCATAAAATTAAATTTTCTAATTAATTTGAATAACTTAAGCAATTCTTTGCATCCATGATTCACTCAGAAATTTAATTAAAAAAAAAAAAAAAAAAAAAGAGAAGAGATTTATAGGTGGAGATCTCTCCATCAAATTGTTTTGGGTCACATCTGTCCGCGCAGCTTCTGTTGAGTGTAAGTACGGATACCTCTCCAACGGCATACCAAACAAACTCGCACACTTCAAAGTGCCTATGCATATTTTCTAACAAACAACCATTAAAAGAAATAAGATCACACAAAACGCCTGCGAACCGGTATAAATCAAAACCCCCATTCCGAGCTATCTCAAGATCTAACCAGTAGGTCATAACCCATCATTCTATTGTTTCCTCATTTTTGGCACTCAAACCCGACGCAAAAAAAGAGCCTCTACTCACCATCACAGTTATTCCGCTTTTCTGTTGAGGTCGCGCGTACTTTTTGTAATCCAACTATTTGTACGATGAATCACTTGGATATGCGGGTGGTGGTAATCCTCAATAGAATCCAAAAGATTACGATAAATACATATATTCCAGGAGCATGAAGAATGCTAACAATACGCAATGACAGAAGGGATTATGTTCTCCTCTACAGCAAGCACTATCAAAATATTTTTGTCAGATACAAGGGGCACACAAATCCTTTCTCTTTCTGGGATATCTGTTGAAATAACACTGAACACTAAAATCAACAAAAAGGTTGATTCTCCTTTTTTTATTTCACTTCTTTGACTCTTTTTCGTTTAATCAGGTTACACAAATCTCCATGCACTTGAGACAGGAGAGGGAAAAAAAAATCTCAAAACCGGCCACAACACCCTTATATCCACTTGTTTGGTGTTTTCGATGAAGGTACGGAATCAATCACACAGGTAGATACTTTTTTTTGTTGTTAAATATTGACCATTTTTTCATCACTAATGGTGGAACAGAAGAGACACGGGAATGTGATCCCTTTTTTTCAATAAAAATTAAAACCAATCACCTCACTTCCTTTTACAGATAGAAGGGGGACCGTGTGGTTATTCTACGAACACAGCACAGTACACGATGACGACGGCGATCACGGAAAATATTGTTGACCTCGATTGTACGTGCTTTTCTTACTCTTATTCCCAATCAATAAACGAGGTCAGACACTATACATCGGGGACAAGACAAGAAACTACCATACGATGACGGATATAGAACGAAAAATAAGCAGAATTCCAATCAAACGCGTTTAGATACTTGTATCTACAGGGGGCTATCTAACTGATACACTTCTAATTATTCACAAGAGATGATCGAGAGATTTCGATTTCAAACAGCCGAATAGTCGCAAGTTACCATTAAACCATCCACCTGTTGTGTTGGTCTGTTTACCACGGTTCCGTCGCGACGCGCAGATTCGTTTGACCGTGACAAGGGTTCGTTGTAAACTGATTGAAGTTGTGCAGTTGAAGCTCTGCGCGCATAGTCGCTATGAGCTCGAAGAGGGAGACAGCACAAACCTGAAATCGACGTGGTTTCGATTCCAGATGGTTGCGCGAATCAGTACAAGACAGGTTATTCTATCTAAAGCGCTGCTATAATGGGATTGAAACGGTTCGTTCTGTACAAATCTCTTCTTTGGTTTGTTTTTTTTTTTTTTTTTTGTTATTCTCCGCTTTGGTCGTCAGTTTCGTGTCCATTCAATTATCTAACTTGCCGGTTGCTGCAATTGTCCACAGTCCACTTGTTGTTTGCTGATTCTATGTGTGGCAGGGAGCGGCCGCGACGCGGTGAGCAGAGATTGCATCTGTTAGATACATTTTGGCATTTGTGTGCGGGGTTAGTTTTGGTGGAAATGGGAGAAGTCTGTGCTTGCGTTTTAAATATAACTTTTTTTTTTTCGATGATGCTTGATAAGCAAATTCGACGACTCATGACGTGGGAATTGTTTGCTGAAGTTGCAACAATGTTACGGTAAAGCTGAAGTTACGAGAGGAGTCTTCTTCGTTTAACAAGGTTTGTATAACGTTTTGGATGATATGATATGAGACTGTTTGTTATGCGGCGAATGTGAATTTTAGACAGTGAGGTAGGTACTAGATACTACTGGAATAGTGATGTTTTCATGATAAGAAAATACTGGCATGACAATGGAAAGAGATTCAGTACCTGGCGAACTTGATGTGACCAAAGATGTATAGCAAATCCCAAGTGATGACATCAAAAATGATTAGATTAGATTTTATTTTCTCTTTACAAATTCAACAATATAAAAATATTTAATAAAAATAGAAAAATTAAAAAATGGGTGGTGTGACCCTTCAATAAAAAACATAAGGTAAGTATTGGGTTTATAACTTAATTCGTGCGGTTTTTTGTCAAAATTTGAACGTTTTTTTTTTAAGAAAAACATGTACAATAGTATTATTCAAAGTATTGCCCATCTGAAGCTATAACTTTTCCTCATCTTTCTGGCAATTTGTGGATCCCATCCCAAAAGAACTGCGCCGGCTTGGCAGCCAAGAATGAATCAAGCCAATTTTTGATATTCTGCTCTGATGTGAACCGTATTTCAGTGAGGGTGTTCTGCATCGACCGGAACAAATGGTAGTCAGAAGGGGCAAGGTCTGGGCTATAAGGCGGGTGGGGTAAAACTTCTCATCCACTGTTTTCCAAATAGTTCTTAACCGGAATAGCAACGTGGAGCCGAGCGTTGTCATGATAGAAAATTATTGCCTCGTGTCTGGTCGCACATTCCGGGCGTTTTTCGGCTACTGCTCTCTTCAAACGGATTAATTGTGTTCGGTAGCGTTGTCCATTGATGGTTTCACCCGGTTTTAGCAGCTCATAAATACCTTCTGATCCCATCAAATACAGAGCATTACCTTCGCGCCATGGATATTCGGCTTTGCTGTTAATTTGGCTGGTTGGCCGGGTTTCACATATGATTTTTTGCGCTTGGGGTTGTCGTAATGGATCCATTTTTCATCACCAGTAACAATCCGATGCAAAAATGACTTCCTTTTGTGGCGTTCCAGCAGCATTTCGGACATGCAAAACCGCCTTTCGACGTCTCTCGGCTTGAGTTCATGTGGAACCCAATTTCCTTGCTTTTGAATATATCCAGCTGCTTTTAAACGTTTTGAAATGGCTGCTTGAGTGACACCCAAAGATTCTGCGAGCTCTTCTTGTGTTTGGCAACAATATTCATAGAGTAATGCTTCCAGTTCTTCATCTTCAAACTTTTTTGGCTGCCCATCACGTTCATCGTCTTCCAAGCCAAAATCACCACTTTTAAATCGTGCAAACCACTTTTGGCACATTCACTCAGCTAGCGCATGTTCACCATAAACTTCCACCAAAATACGATGACTTTCGGCAGTAGTTTTCTTCATATTAATGTAATGAAGAAGAACTCCCCGCAAAAAAGCAAGCGATTTTTATTGCATATTCTCCTTAAAACAAATTTTTGTAATAACAGCAAAGGCTGTAATTTACTAAAATAGGTCCCTCCCCAGCAGGTAATACCATTTTGCAGTTTGGAATGAAAAATCCCATAATAAATAGTTTTTAAGAACTTAGCCGAGCAAACAGTTCGCAAATAAAAGAAATTTCGTAGCGTAGAACGAAAGTAACGAGCTAGGGAATCGATGTGAGTAGCAAAGCACATTTTAGTGTCAATAATAAGCCCCAAATATTTAAATTCATCGATTGCCTCGACTTGAAAACACTTTTCACAGCAGTTCGTACTTCTGCAAAATGAAGAGGAATTGAAAACACAGGAGCAACAAGAGATTTTAAATTTTTGACACTCCGTCGCATGGAAGAAAATATCAGCCTCGAAACTAGCTTGCCCTGATAAACTGAAATACATAATTTTAATTTTAGAACTAATCAACAAATGATGCCCTGCAAACCAGATTCTAAGTAAATCCAGATCAAAGTTTATATCAGAAAACAAATTTAAAGGGCTGTCTGAACCATACACAAAACCAACATCATCCGCAAATGCTGTAGGTACACCTTTAAAATTTAACCCGAACAAAGAATTAATATATAAAATATTAAAAACAGTAAGGGTCCCAGTACAGACCCTTGGGGCGCACCTAAGTTAATATAATTAATACCACTCCTAATGTCATTAAACTTGACTCTCTGCGATCTATTAACCAGATAAGACCTAAACCATTCAAGGATAAAGCCACGAAAACCAGCTCTATTCAACTTCGCTATCAAAATATCATGGTTAACCATATCAAAGGCTTTAGTTATGTCTACAAACAAGCCAGCTGTAAACAGTTTCCTATCCAAGTTAGAAAATATTTTGGAACAAAAATGGAGTAAAGCATCTTCAGTTGATTTATCTTTCTGAAATCCGAATTGAATGGGACTAAAAAATTTAGTTTTGTTTAGAAATTTTACAACTCTATTTTTTATTGCTTTTTCAAAAATCTTGCTGATCGAAGTAAGAAGGAAAATGGGTCTATAATTGGATATGTTGTCAGCAGCTCCCTTTTTAAAAAGTGGTAAAATGTCTGAGCACTTAAGAGCCTTTGGAAAGACTCCAGAAAAAAAACACTTTTATTAAAAATATTGGCCAGAACATCAACCACAAAACAGGCTATATTTTTTAATAACCGATTTGAAACATCATCATTACCAATCGAATTAGAGTTCTTCAAAGTGCCAATAATATTTAAGAGCTCAAGGGCGGTTATAGGCTCGAAGACGAATCTGTTTCTAACAAAGGGCTCATCAAAGTTACAACACGAATAGCAAGATCTACAGATCTGTAAACTGGAATGAGTATTTAATGTAGATATTGAGGTGAAATAATCATTAAAGTAGCTAGCCATGTCAAGTTTATCCGAGGTAGTGGACCCATTAAAACGAATGATAGATGATATTTTATGGGAGGTAGTTTTATTCAGGATGGTATTTAATATTTTCCATTCACCTCTAAGATTCCCTTTCATTGAAATAAATTGATTAGTGTAGAATCGATCCCGACATAATGGAATTTCCTTTTTTAATTGAGCACACAATATTTTATACCTTTCTTTTAGAACAATTAATTATTCTTATTCTTACAATTAATTTTATATACTAAGCCATCAGTGATCCAGGGCTTAAGCCTTTTCATTGACTTCTTAGGTGTTACCGTGGTACAACTTCCATTGATATGCATAATAAGAGTACCAATAAAAATATCATAAGCTTCGGATGCATCCCGATTAGCATAAACTTCTTCCCAAAATTCGAAACAAAGAGCTGTTTTTAGATTAGCATAGTCAATTTTTTTTACCTTGAGGACAGAGCTCTTAACATCGGTATACCTATTTTTCAAATCGTTAACCAGCAAGCCAGTCATAGAATGATCAGTAATCCTCATGATCTAAGCACTTTCCCGATAATAACCTAGTTTGATCATTAGTAAAAGAGACTAAACCATGGGATGCCAATAAAGTCAAATAGGATGATACAACATCACTATTTTCTAAAATGTTAATGTTAAAGTCACCTAAGATAATCAAATTTTTTGATTTCTCATTATTTAAAAGATTTGAAAATTCTTCAACAAAGACCGAAACGTTGTACTTATGAAATCTATAAACACAAAAGATGACATAAACTTCATTATTAATTTTAAAAGATAATTTTATAATGTCAGCACTCAAAAAATTCAAATCAGAAACAACACAATCATAATCTTGCTTTACAAAACAGCCGACACCGCCCGCTGCATAGTTTGCATTGCAATTAGCATAAAAATTAAAACCTGGAATGCTATAATCACTAATTTCAAAATTGTAGATCCAAATGAATTGAAGATACACAAGTCGAACAAAAATAATGCAGATTAATATTCTTCGTACCGGTGGGGTAGCATACTAAAACATTTTCAGCATACATATGTACGAGTATAAAACGAGGAACAATTTATATGGAACAAATTTAAGAGTAATAATTATTTTCTAATTTTTATTTTAAAAATCAAAAGTAAAAATCGAATCATGATTTTATTTTTTATTTTTTTTTTGTAAAAATCGAATCGGATTTTTGTTGTTATTAATCAGCGATAAAAATCAGATAATAATTTTTATTTTTTCGGTCATGTTCTTGATTGTGGTGGTTCGATGTGGAATTGGGCATCATCAATTTTTATTTCCAATTCAATAAAAATATATAAATCATGATCTGACTTTTATTTTTGATTAAAAAAAAAAAAAAATAATAATTTTTATTTTTTCTACCAAAAAGAACATGAAGTGTGGGGTTCGATGTGGGATTGGGTATCATTAATTCTTTTTTCTGACTAAAAAAATATAATCTGATTTTTATTTTTGATTTAAAAAAAAATAAAAATTGTTATCGTAGTATTTATCTTTGATTTTTAAAATTTATAATTATAATCTTATTTTTAATTGGTTTTTACTTCAAGTTCATAAAAAATACAGTAATGTCCGAATATCGCGCTAATCCGAATCAATATTTTTCCTCATAATGTACTCTACAGTCCGAATCAGCCCAAATTCTTGTACGCTGTAATCCGAATTCCTACTAAAAACATACAAACGCTTTGGTTTTTACAGTAATTTTAGTTTTAACAGTAATCGTGTAGTTTTGCGACCCAGTAGTTATCAATGTATGTAGATATTTACGCATTTTTCGTTCTTCCTTCGCTCCTTTGGTAGCAGTATTATCTTGTTTCTGTCGGTTTAACACGTGCTCAGGAGTTTATTTAAAGTGGTAACAGAAGTTTCTAAGTTTTTTTATTGTTTCGTATAATTTTGTTTGGAAATGGCGAATAAAAGGAGGCACATAACGCTAACATTAAAACAAAAATGTGATATTATTAAAAAAATTGAGAGTGGTGTTTGCGGAAAGTTCCTAGCTAGGGACTACGGTGTTGGCGCGTCCACAATATCTGATATTAAACGCAATAAGAGAAGCATTTTTAGATTAGGCTTAAATGCGTAAACTGGATACTTTGTGTTACCGAATTTTGTTTCTCTTTTTACAGTTTTGTTTCAGCAAGTGGTGGAAAAATTTTAAAGATAAAAACAACGAAATCTGCGGAGTACCCAGAAATGGAGAAAAGGTTACACGAATGGTTTCTTAAACAGAGAGAAAAAAACGCTCCTGCCTCTGATGATTTATTGAAGATGAAATCGAAAATAATTTTCCGGGACATTTATGGTTTTGAACGTTCCTTCAATGCAGGCATCCGAAATCTCAAAATTTGCGGGGAAAAACTTTCTGCTGATTCAAATGCTGCAATCGAATTCCGGAACAACTTTTCCCACAAAATAAAAGCGCTAGAACTTCACCCGTCCCAAATTTATAACGCTGATGAGAGTGGTCTATATTGGAAGCTTTTTGCCAGCACGCTCTACCGAAAAAAAACAGCGTTTTACTATACTGGCCTGCACTAACTCAACAGGCACAAATCAACTGAAAATGCTAGTGATTGGCAAATCAAAGAAACCACGTTTCTTTGGTGCAGGGAATTTGCCCGTGGAATACGATTCAACTGCAAGTGCCTGGATGACATCCACAGTTTTCAAAAAGTGGTTTTTCAATTCGTTCGTGCCTCAGGTGAAAAGTTTTATGCGTGCAAATGGACTACCGGAAAGAGCGTTACTGCTATTGGACAATGCGCCATCCCAACCACCAACAAATGAGCTTAAAACTGATGACGGTATGATAAAGACACTATTTTTACCACCAAACTGTACGTTCCTGATCCAACCCATGGATCAGAATGTAATAAGGATAACGAAGATAAACTACAAAACAAATCTGCTGTCTCACGTTAAGAACCAAAATGCTGAAATAACCGCTGTTTTAAAAAGCATAACGTTAAGAGACGCCGTTTTCTTTTTAGCCAGTGCATGCTAAGCCAGGGGCTGTCACAGGAAATGATTAAAAATTGCTGGAAAGTCTTGTCATCTTTCACTGAGTCAGATGAGTGGGATGTTGAGGACGATATTCCGCTAGCTCGACTAATGGATCAATCAAACGGTATATCAAATTCTGATATCTTTTACAGAAACTATCGAAGGTATGTGTGGAATTCATTTGAGTGCTAATGGAGTTATCGATTGGCTGAACGAGGACAACATCCAGGATAGCACAATTGTAGAAAGCGACGACGAAGAGGCAGTACACGAGCATCAAGAGAAGACTAAGTATGAATATGCAATCACAGCTTTAGCTGTTTCTACAAAATCGGCGTTGGAGAACGAAGCCTCCGCTTCAGACATATTGGCTCTGCAAAATCTCAAACAAAAGGCTTTGATGGCATTGCAAAAGCAAAAGAAAAAAGTTATTTTTATTTTTACAAACGTACATAATGTCTTTGAACTGAATTTTAGCTTTAAGCTGTTCCCGTCTTGTACTTATTAGTTCGAATTTTTCGATAATACGAATACCCCCTTGCAATAATTGATACGGATTAGCGAGACATTACTGTATAATAAAGCATATCTACCGGGTATAGGTATATTCCGGCGTCTTTAAGAGGGTATAACTTGCGGATATAAGATACAAAGTCAGTTCTCTAAAATCAATGATATGCTATAGGGCTCATCTATCACACATTTTTTACACTTTGTTGTACTATATAGGCATTTCGGAATTACAGATTTTTGAGGACATCTCTCGGGATCCGTTTGAACTCATTCAAGAATTTTACTTCTCATATTTCTTACCATCGTTGAATGTCATAGAACATCGTAGAAGGTCGCGTAACCTCGAGGAAGGTCGTAGAACTTAATGGAAAGTCAACGAAGGTTCTTTAATGCAATAGAATGCCATTATGGGTCGTATAAAAGGGGTAGAACATCGTAGAGGATAGTAGAATATCGAGAAAGACAGTAGATTATCGCGAAAGGTAGTTATAAAGCATGTTCCAGAGAAACGTATCTCCAATCACTTCTTTTGCTTTACTTACACCCACATGTTTATATTTAATTTATTATTTGCATTCAATTGTCAATCGCGCGTTGTACTCCAGTACATTTTCATAAATTGGTGGGAAAACATCATTACAAAATGAGTGCCGTTTTGAAAGTGGTTACTCATCCAAAAGGACCGAAAATGAGTGTCAAATTGAAGGCAAAATATATGAGAGCATTAGAGTCTATAAACATTTTGCTACCAATAAACAATTCAAATTGATAAAGAGATAGAAAAGATTTGGTAATACAAAAGTAGAGCTTACATCAAAGTCACGTCGGCAAAGGTCCTTTTTTTATAATTTATACTAATTTTTTTATAGGACACGGGCATTTTTGTGGAAAGGGGAAGAGACAGAGAGAAAGACAGATTGGTGTAGTTGGTTTGAAACTCAGGTGGTATTAAGTTTCAGTAAACTCCAAGGGTGGCTGTCTAGATAACTGGGGAGTATTTTATTGTTTCGCTGTTATTGTCGTTGCTTATGATTCACAGTATTTTTTTTCCTCCTCCTGGTGTCATTATTATGATCAAGTTGCATTTTATGCATATGACCACCCTACTGCCAGTATTATGCCTTCGCTGTAGAACTGAGTTACCTTTCGCAAGTGATCGACTTTTTTATTTATTTCATGTGAAATAAATGATGATTCTTGACATCAGGATTCGAACCGTGAATCAACAGTGGATAAGCGATGATATTACTAGTACACCACGATCACCTTAAAGTGGTTTGTGATTTGTTCCGGAAAACTAATAATAAGTCTAAGGAAGGCAAAAGAACAATTATTTACAAGAGGAGTTACATAGAGTGTCTATCAACACGTGGGATCAAGAACAGAGGTACCTATCCTAAACTTACAGTAAAACATATTAAAAAAAGCCTGAGTTAGGAACTTGAAGTGTGATTGGAACTATATTATGTTTACGAATGAGTCATCTTTTTCGTCAATAATTATTGGAAGAAAGCCTGGACGATTCAAAATTGTTACAACGCGCAGTGAAATAAGCAGCAAAGGTTCATGTTTGGCCTCTAGGCCAAAGGTTTCGGAAAGCTGATAGTGTTTACAAGGAACCTCGATACTCAACTCATGGTCAGACTCTACCAAAAGGGTTTGCTAAAGTCTGCCGAATCTTTGTATGGGCTTGAGTTTAGTAATCTAAAGCATGAAAATGGTATAACAATGTTAAATTGGTCGTCGCAGAGTCCTGATTTGAATCCAACTTACATGGGTGCTGAAAGAGATTTGAAAAGATATAAATACAGAATTAGAGCACAAATAGGGTTAAAGAAGCACTACAAAATGCCAGGTAATAATCAATAATAACGGAGACTAGAATAATTATTAATATAATTACGTTATTTGTTTTAATGTAAAAAAAATAAAAAATGAGAATTAAATTCGGGCATTTTTCTTATTTTTTTATACGACACGTTTCTCTAGAACAGGCTGTACTACGTGGTCAGTCGTAGATCATCGTGGAAGATCATATAACTTTCTCAAAACTAGTAGAGCCTCGTGAAAGATGTGCAGAAATTGGTGGAACATAGATGAACTTCGTAGAATGCCATGAAATGCAAACAGGTGAAAAGAAAATAGTGGAACTTCTTGAAAACTAGTAGATTTTAGTGAATGTTCATAGATTGTCGTAGAAACTCATTAAACTTCGTAGAATATCGTCGAACTTCGCAGAACCGTACAAAATTCCATGGAATATCATTAAGCCTCATGTAACCAGACTGGACTTTGTAGAATTTAGCAAATCTTTGTAGGACCTAGTAGACCTTCCAAACCAAAATAGATCATTAACAGCGCGTGAGCACTATCTTGCCGGTTCTAAGAAGCTTTAGGAGCTCTCCAACTAAAATCTGGACATCCAAGTTATAATGCCCAGTACATTTTAAATTGGGGAACGAAACGACTTGGTGTAAGATTGTAATGGGTGACAGATGAGAGATCTGATTTTTTCTTTGCAAAAGTTTTCTAAGCTATTTTTTGTTCTTCAATTGTTACTGCTTCTTCCCACAAACATACTTTATTTTACTGAACAAATTTGCATCACCAAGTATATGCTATAAAAATACTCAAAGTATTGATAGTGAAATAGTATAGCCGCATATGCTATTTTATTACAAACATCAGGTAAGAACTTCAAGAACTTATACTACAGATTTCTATTATTACAGTAAGCAAAATAACTAGGCTACCCATATAAGTTGTAAAAAAGAATATCGTTTATAGCTGTTTAAGCTTTTATTTATACGCTAATTAGCTATGAGAAATAGTCAATATTGCTATTTTTGAGAAATGTGAACGGGTGAATTAACTATGAAAAATTGTCATTGTCGCCATTCTTATTTTTAGCTATTTTTTTTAATTATCTAAATTGCTACAAACAAAACAAAAAAGGCTCATTGTTTCGCGAAGAGTCGAACATACAACCATTGAGGTGTGGATGCAATGCCTTAACCGTCACGGCTCCGGCAGATCATAAATTTCGTTTCCACAACGTAGTTACGCCAAAGAAAGTAAATAGTTGTAGATAGCAGGATAAGCTATGAAAAGCAGCTATTTTTGCGTGAAATCTGAAATGAAAATAGAAGAATTTGGCATGAAAAATAGATTTTCCCAAATAGCTGATTTAATCACTTCTATTTCTGTAATAGCAGCAAACAAAAAGGGTTCATTGCCTCTCGAAGAGTCGAACTTACAACCATTGAGGTGTGGACGCAATGCCTTAACCATCACGGCTCCGGCAGATCATAAATTTCGTTTCCATTACGTAGTTACGCCAAAAATATGGGGGAAATTAATGCATATGCATATCCCATCTTAAAATAGCAGCTGTAAATAGCAGGATAAGCTATGAAAAACGGCTATTTTTGCGTGAAATCTGAAATGAAAATAGAAGAATTTGGCATGAAAAATAGATTTTCCCAAATAGCTGTTTTAATCACTTCTATTTCTGTAATAGCAGCAAACAAAAAGGGTTCATTGCCTCTCGAAGAGTCGAACTTACAACCATTGAGGTGTGGACGCAATGCCTTAACCATCACGGCTCCGGCCGATCATAAATTTCGTCTCCACTACGCAGTTATGCCAAAAATATAGGGGAAATTAATGCATATGCATATTCCATCTTAAAATAGCAGCTGTAAATAGCAGGATAAGCTATGAAAAACAGCTATTTTTGCGTGAAAAGGAGAATTTGCCATGAAAAATAGCCTAATCACTTCTATTTCTGAAATAGCAGCAAACAAAGTTCAATTGCTATGTAAGCTGAAGTACTATGCTTAAATGACTTCTACCTAACTTTTCTAAAACAGCAGGGGTGTAGTGTAAATAGGAGAATTAGTATTCATATTCTTTTTATGACATGCTGCTACATAAATCTATTCAATGTGGTGGACAAATATCAGTATTTGCTGTTTCTTAAATTGTTTTTGCTACAACAATTTGCGCAACGCCAAGACCCGAATTTTCGTGTGCACAGCAGTTGGTTGTTCATATCCTTAGTTGTTACGTTTTATAGCAAAGTCAATGGAACTACATTTTTCACTGTTAAATGTTCATTGTCAGCAATTAAAGAAAACATTTTAGCGCTAATAACAAAACGCTACCCACTATTAACCGATAAATATAGCCCATCCCACTCACAGCAATAAAATGGAAGAATTTTGTTTTGCTAGTTTATCTAAATGCAATAAGACCAATTTGCAACTTTTCCCAATTAAGAAACCTTTACATGAACTTGGTTTACGATAATTAGGTAATTTGTATATCGTGCGAGATACTCATCTCTAGTATAAACAAATCATTAAAACAAAAAAATACCCTCATGAATTGCTAATACCAAACTGAGAGCTCTTCATCATATCCTAGCGAAGAGAGGGAAAGAGTCGTAAAACCTGTCATCGTCGGCGGGTAAAACGGGTTAAATTTTCATACAAAATCTTTAAAAAGCTTTATGATCTAACATCCACGATAAGTCCACAGACTTTATGATCTAACCAGAACGTGTTTGACATTCATTATTAAATTGTACCCCACCGTGAGACATTGGTTCATTGTTTTGGGTTCCAAACAAAAAAAAAAAAAAAAATCTCTTTAATTTTGGCGAACCGTTATGGAGAGAATATCGATTTTGGCGATTAGTGAGCTACGTGACCGAAAGAAATTCAATGGATTGTTGTTGAAAGCATTTTTGCTTACCGGATCTTAGATTTTATTATTTTTGTAATTTTTGATTTATTTTTTTCTTGTGAGGTATTTTAGCGTTTTAACGGTGTGGATATGAGACGTTTTTATCACCTTATAACCGCTCCCATAAAATATGGTTATTTTTTTAATTTTACGATAATGTATTAGCCTGCCAAAAACAATAAATGGCTGAAAGAATCCTGTGTGTGTAGTGTAAAATTTTTGAATTTTCTATAGGTCTCCTGGAGTTAGTGAAGGGAACTATGAATATTTTCGAAATATTCAGTCATTCGTTGTTATTATCGTTCATTCATTCAAATTTTCTCTCTGTCAGTTTATTTCATTCGATAATTCACTGAATCAGCTGAATAGATACGCAATGTTCCAAAATGTCAGATTTTATAGCGAAGTGTTGAATGCGCATACGAGTATCTAAAAAATGGAGCGTCGTACGAAAATGATTTTTATGACTGATAGCAGTGGTGAAATATCCGTTGCATCAGTATACTGCTCTCCTAGCTAAAGAAAAATGATTTTAAAAGTCTTTTCCGCATATTTCACAAATGGATTAATCGCGGAAGGGGATTTTAATGCCAAGAATAAACGTTGGGGATCTAGATTAACAAATACTGGAGGCAGAGAACTATAAGAAATTATTAAAGAATATAGCGTAAAATATCACTCAACGGGAAAATCTACCTACTGGTCAACAGATAGGAATAAAACCCCCGATTTTGACGACTTCTTTATATCTAAAAATATATCTTCAAATAATATTATGTGCGCAACTAAGTTCTCGTCAATAGATGGCTCCAGCAGTAAGTGCTGATCGATTTTAATATTTTCAAAACGTCATGAACCGAGCTTAGACATATGGTAAACAAACTGTTTTGACACATTAGTGATTTTGTTTTGGCGTCATATACTTTTGGTTGTGTGAAAATGTCTGATTTTGTACCAAATAATCGTCATTTATGGGAAATATTGATTTTCTTCTTTCATTCGAAGAAAACGGCGGCTGAAGCGCATCAAGAGCTCCAAAAAGTTTACAGAGATGCTGCTCTAAGTGAAACAACGTGCCGTGATTGGTTCAGTCGCTTCAAAGACGGTGATTTCGATGTTGATGACCGGCCGCGTGAAGGAAGGCCAAAATCCTTCGAAGACTCTGAATTGGAGGCATTGCTCCACGAGGATCCGTGACAAACCCAAAAGCAGCTTGCTCCAGCATTAGGAGTTACCCATCAAGCCATTTCCAAGCGATTGCATGCGTTTGGAATGCTTCAAAAACAAGGAACTTGGATTCCTAATGATTTGAAGCCAAGGGACGTTGAGCGTCCTTTTTTCGCCTGTGAACAACTGCTCCAGAGGCAAAAAAGGAAGGGTTTTCTTCATCGCATCGTGACGGGTGATGAAAAATGGATTCATTACAGCAACCCAAAGAAAAGAAAGTCATGGGGACTTCCCGGTCATGCTTCTACGTCGTCGGGTCGGCCGAATATTCACGCTGCGAAGATTATGCTGTGCATTTGGTGGGACCAAGTCGGTGTCATTTATTTTGAACTGTTGAAACCCAACGAAACCATCACTGGGGAACGGCATCGACTTCAATTGATGCGATTGAGCTGAGCACTGCGCGAAAAACGGCCACAATGCGAGCAGAGGCACGAAAAAGTGATTCTTGAACGTTTCCAGAGAAACCTACCTGGAAATGTTCAAATGAGAAGTCCTACCCCACCCGCCATATTCCCAAGATATTGCGCCATCCGATTATTACTTGTTCCGATCGATGGCATATGGTCTGGCTGATCAGTAGTTCCGTTCATATGAAGACATCAAAAAAATGGCTTGATTCGTGGATAGCCTCAAGAGATGAACACTTTTACCGTCACTGTAATCGAGCTCTGCCAGGAAGATGGGAAAAAGTTGTAGCTAGCGATGGGTAATATTTTGAATGATTCATTTGTAACCATTTTTCCACAATAAAGTTGCATTTTCATCAAAAACTTTCATCAGAACTTAGTTGCGCACATAATGTAAATGTAGAAGAAGGGCCTGATATTCAATCAGATCACTCCTCTACTTCTTCGATAAAATAATAACAAAAGAACATAGTCCAAAACTAGATAATAGACTGACTGATTGGAACCAGCTACTTCAGACAGAAAGTGGATGAAAGTATCCAACTATCATCAACTATTCCAACAGAAGATGAACTAGAAGCTATTTACACTCAATATACAAAAAGCTACATGGGCTGCACCTCCCAAAACAACAAACAAGATTAAACAAAACTCTTATCCTCGCAAAATATGTGAAATTATTACAGAAAAGAGGAAAGCTAGAAAACGTTGGCAACAGACAAGGGCGCCAAGCGACAAAACCACACTGAACAATTTAAAAATAATAATGAGACTTTTAAAACATACCTTACAAGTCTTACAAACGATGCTAGTACCGACTACTGGCTCTGCAAGGCAACAAAGCAAATGAACAGGCCAATAGCTCACATTCCACCAGTAAAAATCAGAGAAGGTAACCTGGCAAAAAAGCAGCCAAGAGAAAGCAAAAACTTTTGCAGAGTATCTTGAAGGCGTCTTCAAAACTTCGAAGGAATCGAAGTTCGGCCAGTAACAACTAAAGAACTTGCCAAAGAAATCAAAAAAGGAATAAATGTCCCAGGGTTTTTAATTAATTACTAGGTGGGGTGAAAAGTAACCTCCTCCGCCACTTATTCCAGCGATTTTCCAACTTCTTGATCCTGTCCGAAAAGTAATTTTCCGGAAGGTCTGCAGAATACTCCTCCGTGGTGTCGATGATTTCCTCGCGTGAGCTGAATTTTTTATTGATGAGCCATCTTTTGAGGTTTGGGAAGAGGGAGTCAAGCCCGAGTCCGAGGGAGCCAAATCGGGCGAATACGGTGGATGCGACAGCAATTGGAGCCGTAAGTCATTGATTTTAGCCGTGGTTGCGATGCTCTTGTGCGCCGGCGCATTGTCTTGCAAAAACTAAATTTTTTTTCGCTTCATGTGAGGCCGTTTTGCAGCGATTTCGGCCTTCAATCGCTCCAATAATGCACAGTAATACTCGCTGTTGATGGTTTTTCCTTTTTCGAGGTAGTCCACGAAGAGTGTGCCATGACAATCCCAGAAAACCGACGCCATAACCTTTCCGACCCATTGAGCCTCCCTCGGCCGCTTCGGAGCACTCGTGCCGGCTTCAGTCCATTGCCAGGCACTCATTCTGTTCTCTGGTGTGTAATAGTGGATCCAAGTTTCATCAACAGTTACCAATCGACGCCAAAAGTCCGCCCGATTCCGCATCAGCAAGTCCAAACACTCTTTCGAAGTGCTTTCGCGTTCGTGTTTTTATTAAGGAGTGAGCATGCGCGGTACCCAGCGGCAGGATAACTTTTTCATATGCAGAATATTGCCCAAAATATGGCGTGTGCGCTCAGTACTAATCTTTGTGGTATTTGGCATGTCTGCCTAAATATGAATGAACTTCAAGGCACCATAACCTTTTTTGCAGTAGCAGCGCATTCTGGCGGTCAAGGAGGTTACTTTTCACCCCACCTAGTACAGACGGAATTTTAAAACAATTTTCACAACTGAACGCCACCATGAAATTAATATCTGGGACCCTAAGATCGACCCCATCTGAATGGTTGCCCATGCTCTGCAACAGGCCTTGATCAAAGAATTCCACAAAATCCGAGATAATGCGAGAATCCCACTTTGTGCTGAGATTGAAAATTCCACCACCTTGAGACTGCGCTCAAGACACCCCCCGATAGAACTCGCAAAAAAGTAAAGTGCCGAAAACTTCTCCCTGGAAGAATCCTGGTCATTGTCGTGGGCGAGTTCCCGCAGACAAAGTCCAATATTCAGTAACGAAAACAGAGAACCTGAATTTGAACTACAAAGGAAAGCATGGTGCAACCTTAATCGGCTACGCACCTCTACTGAGAGATGCAACGATACCTTGGCCAGATGGGGTCACACCCATCACTACTGACCCGTCCTGCTTATGTGGCGCTCCCGTTTAAACGATGGAACACATCTTGCTCGACTGCCCAGAGCTGTCATATATGGGTAACACAGACGACATCATTAGCCTGTCATTAGAAGCTATTTCCTTGCTACAATCACTACATCTATAAAATGTTTATATTGTAATAAACTCTGGATCACCAGATTATTTTCGGATTTTTATTCTTTAGATTTTACACATGTTCCAATTATAAAAAGGGAAAAAGACTTAACCTCAATTTCAAAAGGAAAAGACCTAACTGCAATGAACTAGTTCAGCTTCTGTCAAAACAAAGAAAAATGTCCGGATAATCATACATGCCTGAGGCATCACCAAATCGGTGCTGCCAAGTTGCCGTAAGTTCATATATTCCTAGTTCATTACAATATATATTTAAATAAAATAAACAGCTGGATGTCATTGATAACTTTGACATCTGCTAAAACATAGCAATTGGAAAAACTATCATTGCTATCTAGTCACCCTTTATATTCTTCACTTTCTGAATGAATGAACGATATCACTGAGTTACTCACTTTAGACAGTCGCCAACATTCGATAGTCCACAGCTGTACTCGGAATATCTACTAAACTAGTATCTTCGACATGATTGTGTTTACTTTATTGTCAGTTAAAAACCAATCACTTGGAATTCAACACATGATAACAAGTTGTTAACCTACTGCCACTTCAAAGTCCTTAAAATCAGACAATGCCCACCCGCACTTTTACCTATTTGTATCTGTCTTCCAATAGGGCCAATAAAATAAAATTGTTTCAAACCAAAACGAGATGGTAAAAAGGTCTAAGAACTAATTAAATTTTTGAAAGAAAAAGTATCTACCTGTTTCCCGCAGAGGCAACTCCAAACAAGACATAATTACGCAATCATATCCTCCTCCAGGAGTTGCTCATTAGGTCAGTTGCGGATGGCAAATATTTGTGAGAACCGAATCCCTTTTGATATTTTCCGTTCTGTCGGGTTTTCTAATTCTGAATTTCCGATGAACACGCAGATAATTACAGTAATCCCAGCGGTTATTAAGGATTGTTGGCTTCTTATTAAGGACGGTTAGCGAGGTCGCAGTCGAACGCTCTTCGAAGGCCTAATTGAAGGATACTCGTATTACAGGAAGTTGGTTGGTTGTTGAAGAAGAAAATTAAAATTAAATAATTTCTAATGCATGAATATCCGTGAGAAATACATTTGCTTATAAAGTGGTTAAGTGATTATGAAATGTAGCCCGTAAATCGATGCCAATAAAACAAATGTGACACCATTTGGTATTTGAATAAAAGCGTATAATAGCTTTTCGATTTAAAAGATATATTACGATTAGCTATTTACATTCTCTCTTCTTTGCTGTTTTATTTTTATTTTTTTCGAAAATTTATTCCGCTGGACAAAAAAAGATTGAAATTGAATTTAAATTTTCGGCGGGGGCATTATGTTACCAATGCAGGGGAGACCCTGCTGGGAAATTCAAGAAGTTGTGAAAGGGTATGCACCGTTTATTTCTCTGTGGGAATTCAATTTTCGTGTTGTAAATCTTTTTCAAGGGATACGAGTATGCAATGCAATAGGCCACCTGAGGTAGAAATTGATTTATATTGGGCCGTTGGACTTAGATAAGGAGGTCTTTAAGCAAATTAGATTTGATTACGAAAGATCTTAGAATTCATTAATTACTCGTACATATGTTGTCAGGTTATTGCGTGCTAAATAAAGAATGCAGTTCGAAAGCTAATGTCCTGGACATTCTCACTCAAGTTGAATGTGCTGTATTTTTTTGCTCGGCTGTAGTAAACTGTGCCCTGTAATAGTATAAGGGTATTCATATCCCCTTTGGCACACGCAAATTATATTTATTTCGTCTGAAATAAATAAAAAAGTCGATCAATTGCGAAAGCTTAGTCAACTCTACTGCGAAGGCATAACATTTTTTTTCATTTTTAATGCATTTTTTATTGATTAATTTATTATAACTTACATGCTAGACAAAAAACGCTTAAAACTAGCTTAACTAACTTAACTATTCTTATTCTAACTTACTGGCCCTATGCGGGCGCTCTAAGTTAAACCTAATACTTAAAACTATGTCTTTCGACGTAACGAACTTCAAAATTGTCTATTTATTTATTTGTTTTTTTAATTTTAATTGTTACTAAGAAAATTAGACAAAAAACTTAGTACATGAACTTTTTTTTTTAATTGATCTTATATATAAAACTTACAAATCTACCTTAAAATAAATCATAAAATATCTTTTTCTACCTTAATCTATCTTACTCTAGCTTACGTAATTATATACGTACTTTTTTTTTGGTTTTTTATTTTATTTTTTTATCAAGTGCTGTTTTTTTTTTTTTTTTCTATCCAAGTGCTGCGATAATTTTTTTTTTTAACCTATATACAATATACCTAAACTACCTAAACCTTAAATTATGTAAGTCGGCCATGGACAAGAGCAGCCAACTTTAAATATCCAACAGGCTACCCTGGATTAGGAGGAAACGTCGAAGGAGTTTCCCCTCTTTCGGCTAGCCACCAGAAATGACCGTACTGACCTTGTACGTCCTCAATATCGCGACCCGATACCGCCCTACTAAACCGGAGACGCTCCACACTGCCGTGTCCAACGTCTCTGTCGTAGTTGAGTCGCCTATCCACAACTGTCCGAGCAACGTGGAAGATTAGCGGCACCGCCAATCTGTCCTGGATCAGACCTTTCTCATCAAAATAGAGGAACGCCTCTGGGGGAACAAAGCCGTTAAGGCGCACTCTCTCATGATACTCGTAATTGGGGTAATAAGCCCCGGAGATCAGGTTGTTCGTCGAGCTCATTGCTCTTGCAATGTGCCATCGAATCAGCTTGATAACGAAATTATCCACTCTAATTAGGTTAGCCCTGTTGTATAGGACCTCATTGGGATAGAATTTTGTGTACTGGGACTCCGGTGTTCTGTATAAATGAAGGCAAGCCCGAAGGCAAGCCCTCTCAAACACCCGAATCTTTTCCAACAAGCTTGCTCCTACGTTGAACCACACGGGACATCCATATACGAGCATGGGCCTAATGAGGGCCATGTAGCTGATTACCTTTACCCTTGCATCGAGTTGCTTGCTATAAAAAAGTCTCTTTGTAAGGGCAAAAGCACCTTTGGCTCTGGCCAGAGCAGCATCTATATGTTTGTTAAAATATAGATATTGGTCTAACCAAAGCCCCAGGTATCTGACTACACATCGACTCGCAAGTGGCTGTCCGTGCGGTCCAACTATTGAGAACTTTCGCCAATTCCTTCTGGTATCCCTAGAGGCACCAGACAACGGCGTCCTAAAAAGAATGGTTTCCGATTTCTGGAAGTTGATCTTCAACTTCCAGTCATCGCAATATCGCTGAATCTTATCGAAGTCACGTTGCAAGAGAATTGCAATGACCTCGATTTTTGGTCCTGATCTGTACACGATCAAGTCGTCTGCGTACGCTATGGCATGGTGAAGTGATCCTATGAGATCGCTCGTGTAAATCTTGAAACGGATCGGTGAATTAACCGCACCTTGTTGCAAATCGTTTTAAATTAGAAATGTTCCAGCAGAAGTCACATTGCCATTTCTGATGATGAACTGTCTACTGGTGAGCATATTATGAAGTGTGTACAGCAGTGGTTTGCTTATGCCCAGCCTGCTTAGCTTGTAGAAGAGTCCCTATAACTATACGGTGTCGAAGGCCTTCTCCAAAAGCTAAGTCAACTCTACTGCGAAGGCATAACACTGGCAGTAGGGTGGTCGTATGACTTAAATGCAACTTGATCGTGATGATGACATCAGGTGGAGGGAAAAAAATACTGTGAATCATGAGCAACGACAAAAAGCAAAACAAACAAGCTCCCCAGTTATCTGGACGCCACCCTTGGAGTTTACTGAAACTTAATACCACCTAAGTTTCAAACCCACTACACCAATCTTTCTTTCACTCTCTCTCTCAATTTCTTCAAACGCCCGTGCCCTGAAATAATTTAATGGTATTCATATCCCATTTGGAGCGCGCAAATTATAAAAAAAAAAAAAAAAATAATAAAAAAAAAACTACAGTTTTTCATAAAATGGAACCAGCCGAAGCGATGAGTTTGGGACTTCACGTTTGTGGGCTCGTAAGGAACCCATGTTATAGATTACAGCCTTATAGGAGGTGGATGGAAAAGCTACATCTCTGTTCCATATTCTAATCACCTCCCCATTGCATACGATGGTGGATAATGTACAAACGAGGAATATGCAGCCAATTCCCACGCTGCTGTGGAAAAATTCCAAAGGATCAATGTACAGAAGGCGATTGGATGTGTTACTGCAGTCGCGGGGTAATCTAGATTTAAATTTATTATTAAAGAAGCATATCCAAGTCCCAGTCCTAGCAGTATCAACGGAAGACAATATAATTAACCGTGGTTTGATAAAGATTGCGAGAAGACAAGAAAGTTATCTTTCGCCTGGCTTAAATCATTTCTGTATTACGGAGAAGGTTATATGAAAGAGCAATATTTAGAGGCCAATAGAAATTTTAAGTCAATATGCAGAGTAAAGAGGCGAAATTGTTATGAATCACAGGCCCAGAGACTGCCGGATTGCAACAATGCATCCGAATTCTGGAAATTAGCTTGGAGACTTAATGGTGGAAGATACGTCATAGGTTCAAACATCCTCCTGGCGAATTTTAAAAAATTATTAAATCCGATGGTTAGCATGTAGAACTTTCAATACGCAACGCCTGGGTTCCAGAACGATGTATTGGATAGGGCAGTATCCCATCACTTAAGGATAGTAAAGCGGCTGGATCGGACGGAATACCTTCCGAGTTTTATAAGTATGCAACTAATGAGCTCAGTCACAAACTCACCCTGCTTTGAATAATGTTTTTGAAAGCGAAGCTATTCCTCAGTAGTTTAAGGAGGCGTTGATTTTTCTCATCCATAAAAAAGGGCAGCAAACTATCGGGGTCGACGACTTACAGTATTCAAGGGACGGTAACATATTGAAGGAATTTTAAGCTGGCTTTAGATCTGATTATTCCACCGTTGATCACGTCTTTGTGTTGGGGGGTATTGTAGAGTCATTTCTCGCACAGGATAAGAAACTCTTTGTATTCTTTGTCCACTTTAAGGCAGCTTTCGATACCGTGAACCGAAACGCAAGATGTACAATATGGGCATGACGCTGAAGTTCGGATGGGTGATACAAAATTTATATAAAGACACCAAGGTAGCAGTGTGGGATGGTGAAGCAAAGACAGAATGCTTCCCATCTAGGTCAGGAGTTAGACAGGAATGTGCTTTAGCCCCAAGCCTTTTGCTCTCTTCATAGAAGATACGAGTATAGTTGATTTTCTGCCAGGAGGTATACAGTATGCAGGGTCTGATGGTGAAAATACTTTTGTTTGCAGACGACGCTTGCTTACTCTCCTGAATCCTTGCAGCTAATGATTAATCGACTTCATGAATACTATCGAAAGCTTAATTGTTAATTTGGATAAGTGTAAATCATGATACTCGTAGTCAAAAAAGGTGGAGGTAGAAAGTGCGCAAATGAAAAATGGCACTACAATGGAGACGTGATTGAGGTGGTAAAAGAATACAAATATCTTGGAGTGTATTTTACTAAGAACCTTAGCATAGAAAGTCATCTTAAGGAAAAACTTAAAAAATACAAAACTGCAATCAATATGGCTTGGGGAAGATGCCTTACCAAGAAGCATATTGCTCATTGTAGTAAATATAGCGGTCGCCGAATCAATTTTGCTTTACGCGGCGCAGGTATGGGGATTCAAGAAGTATGAAACCGTTGGTTCAAGTAGTAGCTGGGGCTGGCGCATGCCTGTGGGAGGGAACTCATTTTCGATGACAGCAGGAGCTGGAAACACAAACTTTGTCGGCTTATCTCTAGGGTCGATGAATATGAAAGGTTAAGGTGCATAGAGGAAGCATCCGGTTCATTACACGGGACTATTTACAGCAGTTTAAATCACAATTTGGGATATAGATATTTCCGTGATGAGCACAGCGTCGACGAAATATCAATGGTGCTAAAGCTACGGGGAGAACTCCTTAAGCTTAACTTCATACCTTATAGGAATGATTTACCCCTATTCTGCAGCTTATGTAATCTAGAGGAGAGGGGGATATTAATCATTTCCTTGGAAAATGCCAAGTTTTTGCGAGAAACGAGGAGGCATGTTTTTGGCGGAGGACCAAACTGTATCCCTACTGAATAAAGTTAATGTTCCAAAATTGTTCCGGTACTGTAAAATGGGATTAGCGTATCGTGAGAGAATAACTATGGAAAACTTTTAAAAACAACACCATTAGTGCAAATCATAAATGTTAGATCTATTTGTAGAAATTGAATTATTAATCTACTTTGGAATGAGTACAAAATTGCCAACCAGGCAGATGGCATCAAAGCATGGAGCTTACAGATTTTTTGTAATTAACAATTGTAACAACATAATAATTAGTACTTAAATAATATCAATATCTATCTATCTATCATCCAACATCATATCTCGACATCCAACAGCTTCTGACTCGTTTTGATGAACTAAGACATCGAACTAAGATAGAGATTATCGAAAGCCTATAATTTTCTCGTGATGTTTGCCGATACTTTCCAGGGTTCACAGGCATACAATAGCATGGATTTAAAGTTGGATTCGAAGAGGAGATTTGACCTGATTTTCTAACTGGAGACAGTTCCAAACCACCAAACACTGCTCGAGCTTTACTTATTTTGCTTTTAACGTGTTGGTCCGTTCTGCCATCAGATGACACAACATTTCCCAGATAGTTAAATTATTCGACCTCCTGGTGTCTGCTTCAGAATAATACGCTGATACTCGTATGTGATTATTATTGTCTTTTGCCGTTGAATCTTAGACCGACCGACTGTCCATTCACTTATGTGATTGACACATCTCGTCTAGCCAGCAGATGGTACTTGCCAGGAAATAGATATCATCGGCATAGTCCAGATAACTTAGTATTACAAATGGTCTCCATTGGATGCCATGTCTTAGCCATCTATGAGTGCGGTGGCAATCACTACATTATCTACCGCCAGTAGAAAAAGGATTAGTGACAGAATATCCCCTTGCCTCACTCCCTGTTGCACTTCGAAAGATACGGAGGGGTATACATTGTGCAGAACGAAACACCTTGCGTTATTTTAGGACTCCTTTACAATGGAAACTATTTTTGGAGGAATTCCTCTCTTAAGAGGAGATCTACATATGCATCCGCGATTTACCCACTCAAAGGCTTTCTCGAAATCCACGAACTTGAGCTAAAGCAGTGACTTGAACTTGGCTGATTGCTTGAGAGTGATATGGTCGATGCAACTTTTGAGTAGTCACGATTCTAACTTTTAGATTTGGAAAAATGGACAAAACGTTAATACCATCCCAGTTATTGCTGTTCTTAAGATCGCTTTCGTATCTCAACAATAACACCGTCATTCCAGTCCCTGAGATAGGTTTAATTTTCCCAAATGGACTGTATTAGCGGAAGTAGAATCTTGGTGGGATCTGCTTTCAGGAACTAAGCTGGTATGCCATCAAGTTCAGCTGCTTTGTTGGCTTTGAGGAGATTGATCGCAGTTTAGATTTCTTCAACTGTTGTAGGTCCGGTGCCAATACCACTGTAAGGTCTGTACATGTCGAGCAACTGATCAATAATAGTAATCGTAGTAGAACTGGGTTCCACTATATACTCGTAACTGCTCGATTTTTTTTTCTTTTTTTTTATGGAAGGTGGAAACCATCTAAAAACAGAGTGTGGGACTTTAACCCTAACTAAAACCACCTCTGCTTCCAACCCCATTTCCCAACGATGCTACCAAGGGCCGTGGATTGCATAGTGTGGGAAAATACCCCAAACAGAAAACACCTCCTATTGTTACAACTGAGAGGAAGTCTCATCCAGTGACTTCTCTTTAATATATTATTAACGTTTTGGGTGAAGGTTATTAGCTGACCCCGAAATTAATTTTATGACTAAGCGTACTTAAAATTTCATATACAGATCATAGATATACCTGTGCACTCGTATGTACTCGTATATAGGTCTCAGAACTTTTGATAGCTGGCCTTCTCATTAATCAATGCATTTATCTGAGTTGACATGCTCCTTCCATCACACCTTGGCGTCAAGTGTTATACCCAAATATTTAGCAGTATTTGCGTACGAAACTTCTTTTTCATAAATGTTAACTCTTACAGTATTTATTCTTCTGTTAGTAAAGTTAATATGGATAGATTTAGTTTCATGAAGCTTAATTCTCCACTAATTTGTCGAATCACTTACAAAATTAATGGCCTTCTGTAATTTATTTGCTACTTCATAAGCATTGTTGCCATAGGAGTTATATAGGTGATAAAGAATTGGTCCCAAGACACTTCCTTGTGGAACTCCTGCAAATATTTTCATTAAATTAGAGTATTCATCTTCATGTCTTACTTGAAAGTAACGATCTACGATATAAGATTTATGAATCAAGTAGAACTCTTCGGGGAGATGTCTTTGTAGTTCAAATTCTAGTCCTCGATACCAGACTTTATCAAACGCTTGTGCTACGTCTAGAAAGATGGCTGAGCAAACTTTTTTTGTTCTCAAGAGCTATTTCTATTGTATTCGCGATTCTATGCGTAGAGTGTTTCTCTCTAAACCCAAATTGGTGGGAAGGTACAAGATTTCTTTTTTCTATTATTGGCTTGAGTCTTTTCAAAAGTAGTTTTTCGAATTGCTTCGATATTACAGGTAGGAGCGAAGTCGGTCTATGCGATTTCTTTTCATTTGGCGACTTATCTGGTTTCAGAATCATGATTACTGCAACCACCTTCCATTGCATCGGAACATACTTTAGCGTGAGTGCTGCATTAATTATATGTAATAGTTGTTTAGCTTTATCCGGGAACTCCTTAAGTATTTATCCAGTTATCAAATCATAGCCCAGTTCTTTTTTTGCATTTATTTTTATTTTATTTCTTGTAATGTTACATGCTGTATCTTCCTGTGGTGATCTGCGAAGAGGTTAGCCTTCTCTTTGGCATTTCTTGCCCAAGGCTCTTTTTCTTGTTTAATGGACGGTGCTTGTTTTGCTATTTGTTTTTAAGGATTTGACAGCCTTCCATGTATCCTTATGGGATGATAGATTATTCAAGCATCTGCCAACTGATTCATTCTTTACAATTTTTATAAGCCTCTTGAGCTCAGGTGTTCGGATTCTTTGCCAAGTTTTAAGAGCTTTGCGTTTTTCCCTGATTAATTCTTTAACTGCATATGGGTAGTCTATGTCTACATTCCTCTTTTTTGACAAATAGGAGTGCTCAACCTTGTTGCTTGCTGTATATTGTTCTTTTTTTTTATAATTTGCGCGTGTTAAAGGGGATATGAATACCCTTATACTTATTTTTAGAACACGTGCGCTTTGCGGAAAGGGGAAGAGACAGAGAGAAAGACAGGTCGTATTAATTTTCTCTAAACTCCATGGGTGACTGTCCAGATAACTGGGGAGTATTTTGTTTGTTTTTTCGCTATTGTTGTCGTTGCTTATGATTCACAGTATTTTTTTCCGTTCACCTGATGTCATCATCACGATCAAGTTGCAATTTCTTCTTTTCTAGTTAAACTGAGGTTTTTATCGGGACTTGTAGGTTTATGCAATCTTCTAATGTTTGCCTGAATAGGAGCGAGTTTGTTTTATGATTTATAAGACGTGCTTGACTGATCTAATTAGTGCAGAAAATCAGGTCAAGTTGTCTTTTGTGAAAGGTATTACTCCAAAGCTTTGTATTTTCAAGGAATGTGGGGTAAAGCAATAAACATAATATATGAGCAGGTACCTCCACCTACAACATATTTCTCTTTTTATAAAACACGTTAATCAAGGCATTTCATTGCAAAACATTAACACTATAAATGCACCTCAAAAGAGTTCATCAAAGGTTAAGCAAATCTACAAGAAAGATTAAATTATTAATTATAAATAATAACAAACAACTTTGAGAAGCAAACATGTTAAGTCAGATGCCGTTGTGCCATTATGTAAAATTCGCCGGCGTATCTAATGCGATACCACTTAATGTGGCATTACTCGTGGGAAATTAAAACCGCCAGCACAACGTAACATAGTTGAGCTGTCGGCCGCCACAAAGAGCTTAACTAACTAACCTTTCACTCTAAGCAGATAGATAGCTCACCGGTTTGCGTCGCAGCCATCAATAGTACCTGAGCCGTTATTCACACTAAGCCATCAGTAATGATGCTGAAAATCTGAGCTATGAAGGTGGATGATGGCCAGTGGGGTGCGCATCAATGGACCGTGAAAAGTGGAAGGAATAAAACCAGCTTTTATTATCGTAATCTATCTGCAAGTTCTGTCACAACCTGCAGATAGATTATCATAATCGAATAAAAATAAAATAATTAAATGAATGTGTACTTTCAGGCAGTCTTCCAGTGAGATATTAGGATTGGTAATAAATATCATTACATCAGTGTGGACATGATGCAGGATGGTATTTGAGCTGAATGAACAACTTTGCGGACAGAGAAGCAACAAGTGTTTTACAACTTGCAACTTTTATAAGCTCTCGTTTGGCTCAAATGATATAGTTTTGAAAGTAGTTTATTCAACTGGCATTGGTGGTTGGTAAAATTTGTGTTGAAACGTGGGAATTGTGCAGCAATTAAAAGTGGAATGGCAGCACAAAGTTAATTTTAATTATTATTGCATACCTTTCCTGTTCGCTCGGATTAGGTATTATAAGTTTTCTTGTTAATTCCATGACATACTCAACAAGAACAAGCCAAAAAAGTAAAATATACTAAACAGCATTATCGCACCTACCTCAATTACCTAGTGTGCGCAGATGTTTGTCTATGTACGACAGATTGAAAGTGAGACTGATTATTAATAAGACCAAAACAAAAGCATTTGGATGATAGCCAATTTTCCCAGACAGACGGTCTAAAAGCTGAACTATCTAAGGCTGCTGAAAAGACTGCAAGGAAAATATTTCTCTAAATGTGCCGCTAAAGACACCACTTGAAATAGAAGACGAAATTGATAAGCTCGTGGAAGCCATTCAGTGCGCAGCATGGAAAAATATCCCTTTTCGAAAAACAGCAACACGGAAAAGCAAAGTCAAATACCAGTCTGATATTGAAGACCTCATACGAGAAAAGAGAAGAGCGCGCAAGAGATTGCAACAATCCCGCGCGCCACCGCATAAAACTTATCTTAACCACCTTGCAACAAGCTAAAAAATGTGCTGCAGGACTTAAGAAATCGCGAGACTTCTACTTACCTCGAGAGCTTGACCGCTGATAAGTGTTCAAACTACTCTCTATGGAAAGCCTTGAAGTCCATAAGGAAACCCGTAATGCACTCGCCACCAATAAGGAAAGCTAACGGCGAATGGGCAAAAGGAGACAAAGGGAAAGCGGAATTATTTGCCGAACATTTAGAGGAAACGTTCAAGCCATTCGATGGACAACCATTGATCGAAGATCCGAATGCAAATACGGCACCCGACAACTTTAAATTAAAAACTGTATCCCTGTCTGAACTTCGAATGACAATAAGAAAACTGAAAAATAACAAGGCTCCAGGATATGATTTAATCACTGGCGAAGTTTTGAAGGAGCTACCGAAAAACGCGATAGTTAAGTTACTCTACATTATAAATGCTTCATTGAGACTTCTATATGTTCCAAGGCAATGGAAAGTCGCCGAAGTAATAATGGTTCCGAAACCGGGGAAATGTGCAAACGACAAGAAATCATATAGACCCATTTCGCTTCTGCCGATAATATCTAAGGTCTTTGAGAAACTTCGGCTAAAAAGATTGAACCCAGTAATTGAAGAAAGGCGATTGATCCCGGATCATCAATTTGGGTTTCGGGTAAAACATTCCGCAATCGATCAGGTGCATCGAATTACGAATGAAATTGAAAAAGCTCTAGAAGTGAAAAAGATATGCTCTACCGCTTTTCTCGACGTATCGCAAGCGTTCGACAAGGTATGGCACGAAGGCCTGAGATATAAGCTAAGGGTAATCTTACCAGATAAACTCTACAGAATATTAGAATCTTACCTTAATAACAGACTCTTTCGTGTTAAACATGCGGCAGAATATTCGGAATACAAAAAAAAACATTCCGGTGTTCCGCAAGGAAGCATTCTCGGTCCAATCCTGTTCCTGCTCTACACAGAGATGTACCACAAGATGAAGGGACTGTCGTAGCAACTTTCGCAGACGACACGGCTATCCTCGGAACAGATGAGTCAGTAGAATCATCAACTGGAAAACTCCAACGAGGTTTAAACAAAGTATGCGAGTGGACAAAGACCTGGAGAATCGTCCTTAACGAGATCAACGCATGTCAATTTTACGTACAAAAAGATAAACAACTTACCTATTTCCTTTAACTCGGTACAAATACCGTACGCAAACGAGGCAAAATATCTAGGAATGACACTAGACGCAAAACTTAAGTGGAAGCCACATGTTAAAAAGAAGCGCGACGAGCTCGAAATCAGACTTAGAGAAATGTACTGGCTACTCGGGAGATACTCGAAGTTAAGCGTATACAACAAACTGCTTCTGTACAAGCAAGTGCTAAAACCATCTTGGACATACGGTACACAACTTTGGGGTTGTTTCAAGCTAAGCAATATGACTGTTCTGCAAACATTCCAAAACAAAACACTAAGAGCAATTGTGAATGCTCCATGGTATATAAGGAATAGTGATATTCACAGAGATCTAGGAATTGCTACCGTGAGGGATGAAGTAACAAACTTTGCTCACAAACTTCGTACTCGCCTTCATGATCATTGCAATAATGAAATAATCCGTACTCTGGACGTGACAAACCTCGAGCGCCGACTACAAAGAACAAAACCGTACGATCTGGCACAGTAAGGGAAAAGTATTAGTAGGTGCCTTCGCTGGAAAGCTACCTACCTAACGCGATTAACACTACAGAAGCGTAAACTACTTGTTAAGGTAACTTAGTCGTAGTCACCACAAAACGAAAAAATGAGAGGAACGAATTTCCTACTACTATGAGCACGAGCGGCCGGTTCTCATAGTGCCTCTCTGGGGGGTGAGGTTTAGCCCGTAGGCATATACTGGCCGACACTTATGAATCATCAGGTCAGATATATGAATCGGGTATAACCAATGATACGGGCCATTGGTATCTTTTGAAGATTCCTGCACCTCCAGGCGCAACCAAAAAAAAAAAAAAATCTAAGGCTGCAGCGGAGGATTTGGTATGGAGCATCACCAAGTTATTTTTAAGATATTGTCGGATGAAAGTATGACCTATGATTGGAGCCCCAGTTTTATTTTTTTTTTTTTAAATTTGTTGGTGGTGAAAATCTTGAAAGACACAGTGGGGTTCGAAACCCAAAGTAGTGTGGGTTCCTTGATCAAATGGTGATAGACAAAAGATTTTATTTTCGGGCTCTCATAATTGTCAAACAAGTTCATGGGGTTTGGTTCTTCTTAACATACGAATATTATATCGTACATTTAAGACGTCGTCAATTTCAGGATTAATATGCATCTGAAAACGCTCGTTGTGACGCATTGCATACTTTTTAATCACATCTGTTACGAGGTCAATCTGCAAATCTCGATGCAAGTCACTATTTCTAATATACCATGGGGCATTCACTATTCCCCGAAGGACCTAATTTTGAAATGTTTATATTATTTGTACATTCGTTTTCTTTGCACAACCCCATAATTGGATACCATATGTCCAAACGGGTTTTAGTATCTGATTATATAATAGGACAGTTCTGAGTTATATCCTAACAACCAATAAAGTTGTCTACATGTAATATTTAGGTCTTCTACTTTCTTTTTAACATGTTCCTTCCATTCCAGTTTAGCATCCAGATTCATACCCAGATACTTAGCTATGTTAGAGTAAGGAAATACATGGTTATTAATAACCACGGGAACATTCGTTATTTTTTTATTTGTAAAATTGATATGGGTGGACTTTGACTCATTAAGTTTAATTCGCCATCGCTGCATCCAATCACATATCTCGTTATCTGAATTTTGTAGCTTTTCTGTTGCTTTAGCCACACATCCATCTGTTGATAGAAGAGCAGTGTCATCTGCAAATGTGGCTATCATGGTATCACTCGCATGCGGTATATCACTCGTGTATAATAAGTATGGGGTGGGTCCTAGAACACTTCCCTGTGGAACACCTGCTTGTATTCCTCTAAGTTCAGAGTACTCTGAACCATAGCGAACTCTAAAGAATCTATTTACTATATAAGATTTAAGTATCTCATAGTACTGTCTAAACCCTCATGCCAAACTTTATCAAAAGCCTGTGCAACGTCTAAGAATATTGCAGAACAAATTTGTTTTCCTTCCAGTGCCTTTTCTATAACATTAGTTATACGATGCACTTGGTCTATCGTAGAGTGTCTATTTCTAAACCCGAATTGTTGGGTGGGGATAAGTTTTCTTTGCTCTATAATTTGGTCTAGTCCTTGAAGAAGGAGTTTCTCAAAAAGTTGTGAGATTGGCCTATATGCGGTAACTTCCGATATAGGCTTGCCTTGTTTAGGTACAAGAATCATTTCTGTTATCTTCCAGTGATGTGGGACGAAGCTTTGTTTAAAGCAAGCATTAATTATAAGCTTGAGTTTCAACAATGCCATGAAGGGCAGTTCTTTCAAGATTTGAGCAGTTATAAGATCATAACCTAGTGACTGTGTGTTCTCTCTTAACGAAACATGCGGAATTTCCCTTTTCATCTACTCTGCTATAGAAATTAAGATTTAGGTGAAAAAGGTTTGAAAACATTTGAAAGGTGCTGGCGAAAGAGTTTAACCTTTTTGGATCGCGGATCCATTTCCCATCAGGTGTTTTCAACTGGGGATCTTGCGTTTGAGGTCTCTTCAAACGTTTAGCAGCCTTTCAAAGGGAGTACGAGTAGTCCGTGGCTTTGTCAGCCATTAGATTACAAAGGTATTTAGCTAGAGCATCATTTTTGAATTCAGTGATACTGGTCTATGAAATATGGTTTTATCGCCGGGATATCTTGTCGTTTGCCGTTTTCTATGAGCTCTTCTCTTTTCAAGTATCAGTTGCTTGATTTCTGTTGGGTATTTCACCGAAGCCTGTTTTTTTTTTTGTTGATTAGTCGGTATACTATCTCCTGCTGCCTGTTGTGCATCGGCAATGAATTGTCCTGTTTCAATGTCAACATGTTTTGTTGTGACATATGGAGATCTAAGGTTCTCTGAATTTACACCAGTTCGTTCTTTTGTTTGTTAGTCGTGGGTTTTGTATCTGTTATATTGATAAACCGTTGACTGTTAGGATTACAGGTGATGACACATCATCACTGCTGTTAACTTTAACTTCTTTTCTATTAATACCTTTCGAAATAAATTCACTTCCTGCCTTATCAATAACTTCGTTAGATACAAATACTCCCCAGTTTTATGAGCTCTTTCCATAAAGAGGTAGACTACCTCATCTGCAACAATGTCAAAGTATAAGCCTCCTGAACATAACTTGTAAAATTCCGAGTGGTTCAATATGGTTCGACCCGAAAGCAGTTGTCAACGAGTTAATCGACCCCTGTCAGTGCAGTTTTAGGCCTCGAAAATTGACAAATCATCACTACAATGCAGAACTACCTCAAGTTAAAAAATCAGTATTTTTCAGGAAAGCAATTTGAAGTTTCTAAAACACTTTTACTCCTAATCCCAAGTTTGAATTTCAAAGCAAGTACTCCATAGTAGAACAAGTACACAGAATAATGACTGAAATCGAAAGTGCGTTAGAAAGAAAGAACAGTGTGTTCTGCAATCCTTTTAGACGTACCACAGGCAATAAATTAGAAGTGCACTTGCCTGAACAGTATTTCCACCTAATGGAATCTTATCTAGCATCGCGTTACTTTCGCATAAAATAAGAAAACTGGTACTCTAAGCTAGTGCAGATCAAAGCCGGAGTTAACCGAGGAAGTGTCCTCGGGCCTCTGTTATACCTCCTCTATACCAAAGATTGACCAACAACACCCTACATGAAGACTGCAACCTTTGTCGACGACACGGCAGCCCTAGCAGTGGAATACACAAAACTAGGTTCGATGCAAAAGCTATAAGCTACCACAGATCAAATAGTCAAGTAGACTCAAAGATGGCGATATATTCACTTAACAAATAAGTCTGTCTCGTAGCCCCCTATACTCGTAGCAATATCAGGCACGGCTATACCATATGCTAATACAGCGAAGTATTTAGGTATGACCCTAGATGCCAAGCTTTGTTGGAAAGAGTATACTGAAATCAAATGGCTAAAAATGGAATGGCTTTTAGTGCCATGGTGCTCTGGGGAACTGCCAGTCAAACCAATATTGTAGTCATTCAAAGCTTCCAGAATAAAGTATTGTGAATGATCCATGGTACATCAGAAATAGCGACCTCCATCAGTGATTGTTGAGAACTTTAGGTCCAATGTACACGAGAAAAGACTCCAGGAGCATGTTAAGGAGGAAGCAACAAGTCTTCTTAACGTATATGGCGTGAGACGACTGCAACGTACAAGACCTTGGTATTACAGGACGAACCATATAATTGAGACAGTAACAGAGCGACAACAACAGGCGAAAAGAGGCGCTCGGTGTGAACTTCAACGCTTTGGATGGATTAAATTACATCCATGCCCCTTTTACTGTCATAAAAAGTTAAGAACACTCAGCAATTATATAATCAGAATGTATTTGAAAAATAGTAAACTGTTAGCCATTTACTCGTACCTGACTCTCCTCTACTAATCTTGAAAAGCAAACTGCTTGTTAGTTGTAAAGGGTGTCTCAAAATCCACGCAAGATTTGAATTTTGCGCCATTTGTGCGGTAAAGTGTTGCCAACGAAAAAAAAAAAAAGACAGCGTGACAGCTGCCAGCTCAGGGTTATTCAATACGGAGTGCTACACGAAAGAACAACGCGTTTTAATAGTTGAGCAATATTTTTAAAATAATGAAGGTTTGGCAGCTGCAGTTCGTAATTATATGGTGGAAATAACAATTTAACTTCATCAATTCTGGCCGTCCTACAACAAGTCGTTCAACAAAAAACATCGAAGCAGTTCCAGGAAAATCAATTTGGCACTGTCATCTAGAGAATCTCTCTACAGCGCATTCATGCATACAAAGTGCTATTGACTCAAGAACTGAAGCCTACTGACCACGCACAGTGAAGAGAGTTCGTTGAATAGATTATGGAACAACAACAAGTGGGTGCTGATTTTTCAAACAAAATCATCTCCAGCGATGAGTCTCATTTTCATCTTGATGGCTTTGTTAATCGTAAAAATTGTCGAATTTTGGGTTCAGAAAATCCACCAGTGATTGTTGGAAACAAATTCATCCACAACATGTCACTGTTTGGTGCGGATTGTGGGCTTTAGGCATCATCGGACTATTTTTCTTTGAAAATGCGGCTGGTCAGGCAATTACAGTTAATGGTGCTCGCTATCGCGACATGATAATCCAGTTTTTTGCAAGTAAATTGCAAGATATGGATGTGGACGATATGTGGTTTCAAGGATGGTGCCATTTGCCATACAGCCTGAGAAATAATTCGATTATTGCATGAGTTATTTTCTGGTCCCGTTTAGGTGATCAGAATTGGCCGCCCACATCATGCGATTTAACGCCGTTTGCCTTTTTTCTTTGGGGTTTTTTGATGTCTAAGGTTTATGAGCAAATTAAGCGCTGTATCAACGAAATTCAGCCACATTTATGCAAAACGGTCATGGAAAATTTCTACAAAAGAGTGCGTATGTGCCAGCAAAGCCGTGGAGCCCACCTGATATGCTATTCCATGCATAGACCTATACTGTATACTTTATTTTTTTTCCCGAGGGTTGGTGAAAAATCTTCCATAGACACTATGAGGATAGCAAGCGCGTGCTCATAGTAGTGTCAGATTCTTACTAACTAAAAAAATACCACCCTGCGATTTAATTTGTTATATATTGCAACTAAGAACGACCTTATCAAGCAATTTTTTCTATCATGAAAAAAAAAAACACGTTTGGCAGGTTACTTTCCACTGAAAGATCCTGCATGTTCCGCAATCTAGGCGCGGTTGATTCCTAGTCGAAAGGTTTCGTCCTTTGTAGTCGGCGCAATAAATTGCTTTCATCCAGAATTTGTAGGATTGTATTGTTGACATGTCCGATTAGTCGGTGTCTATCCTTTCTCGCGAAGCTTCTAATTTCAGCTTCGATTGTCGGAATTCCGAGATCCCTGTGGATATCATCGTTTCTAGTGTACCACGGTGCGTGGACAATTTCTCTTAGCACTTTATTTTGAAAAGTTTTTGAAATATTGGCGTTTGTTTTCTTGGTATAGCCCCAAAGTTGTACACCGTAAGTCCACACCGGCTTTAGCACTTGCTTGTATAAAAGCAGTTTGTTCTCAGTACTGAACTGGGAGTGTTTTCCGAGCAACCAGTTCATTTCTCTATATTTTATTTCGAGTTCTTTACGTTTCATTTTCACGTGAGAATTCCATTTCAGTTTTGCATCGAGTGTCATTCCAAGGTATTTGGCCTCGTTTGCAAAAGGTATTCGGGCCAAGTTTAGGAAAATTGGCAAGACATTAGTTTTCTTATAAGTGAAATTCAAATTCGTGAACAGATTTAGATTCGTTGAGGGTGATCCGCCAGTCCCTCGTCCATTCATTTACTTTATTCAGTGCGTTTTGCAGTTTTGCAGTCGTTTCTTCGATTGTGTTACCTACGGCTGGGATAGCGGTGTTATCGGCAAACGTAGCCAGGGTAGTGCCATCTTCTTTCGGTATATCGCGAGTATATAACAGATAGAGAAGTGGCCCAAGAACGCTCCCTTGCGGTACACCGGCCGAAATTTCTTTGAGCTCCGAGTATTCATTTCAGTGTCTAACACGGAAGAGTCTATTCCCGAGATATGATTCTAGAATGTCGTACATGCATACAGGCAGAACTTGTCGTAATTTACAATTCAAGCTTTATCAAAGGCCTTATCAAAGGCTTGTGAGACGTCAAGAAATACGCTTGAGCAAATCTTTTTCTCTTCAAGTGCTTTCTCGATTACATCAGTAATTCTATGCACCTGGTCAATCGTCGAATGCTTACTTCTGAACCGAAACTGGTGGTCAGGGATAAGATTATTTCCTTCTATAACCGGTTGGAGGCGCCTTAGCAATATCTTCTCGAAGATTTTGGATATGACTGAGATTTTACATCATTTGGCGGCTTTCCTGGTTTTAAAATCATTAGAACTTCCGCAACTTTCCATTGGTTAGGCACGTGTTTTAATCTGAGCACAGCATTTACAATATGAAGAAGCTTAATCAATGCTGGGTAAAGCTTTGAGAATTTCTCCGGTGATCAAGTCATAACCAGGAGCTTTCTTAGGTTTTAGATTCCCGATCTCATGTTTAAGTTCCCTCAGCGTTGCACTTGTAAGTGCTAAATCGTCAGATGGTAAATCCGGCCTATTGATATTGTCGTAAAACACTTGACCATCGTACGGTTTAAAGGTATCTTCCAGGTGGGCCGCAAAAACGTCCGCTTTTTCTTTATCTTCCCTTGCACATTCTTTGTGATTTAATTTAATAGACGGCGCGGGGACCTTGGGCCTTTTGGTGCCTTTTAGAGCTTTCCAAAGTGAATAATTGGAATCTTTTTTCGCTGTTAAACTTTCAAGGTAAGAGCCTATCGCACGATTCTTAAAATCCTTTATAGTAGTTTGTAAACAGTGAGAGAGAAAGAAAGGTTGGTGTAATGGGTTTGAAATTTAGGTGAGTTTCAATAACCATTTTGGTTTTGTTATGATTCACAGTATTTTTTTCCATCCACCTGAAGTTATCAATACGATCAAGTTGCATTTTTAGCCATATGACCACCAGGTTTTAGATTCCCGATCTCATGTTTGAGTTCCCTTAGCGTTGCACTTGTAAGTGCTAAATCGTCAGATAGTAAATCCGGCCTATTATACTTTATGAATCAATAAAACATTTGCCAACTTTTAGGTAAAAACCTGTGTTTTCGATTAAAATTACTTCCTGCGCGAATTTTGGGACACCCTTTATAACTAGTCGCAGTGTTAGCAAACATTTGTAATTGTTATTTTATTGTCTTGTCATACGAGTATGCAGTACAGATTGCGTAAATTCAGAAAGAGCAGCATTGAAGACTAACGAAGGATTTGGTCATTTTACTCGTACTCGTAGAAGAGGACAAATATCAAAGTGATTTGACTGTCAATTGATTGTTGGTAAGAGTAAAGGTCACTATCAACATTAAGCTCTGTTTTACCCTGGCGCAGATTTAGAGATTAAACATGTTTTTTTCGTTTCCACCAGCCGCCGATTTAGAGTGATTTATTTTCTTTGTTGCCACATTGCCTCATGTCGGCGATTAATTACAATCAGTATAAATATAAAAGTATGAGTGCCCCACCTGGTTTGAAAAAAAGGAAAAAAAAAGGAAAAAAAAACAAAGAATTGAAGTCCAAAAGTGAACTAAGACTACGATCTTCTGTTTGTTCTTAATGTGCAACTGCTATGATGGTTATCCATTTTTTTTCTTGAAGTTTATATCTTTTTTTTTTGTCGCTCAGGAATGTGCCCGAAAATGGCAATGGTCTGTTATTTTGGGGAATGTGCCCGCTCATCAGGCAAAGGTGATACAAAGATGGTGTTTTGTTATTTTTTGAGTTTTGTTGTGGGACGTTGTCTGACATGTCGAAACATTTTACGATGTTCTTTGTATCTTAGAGATCACGAAGAAGAGAACTTTAACATTAGAGAACAATAAGAACAAATTAAATTTGAAGCAAAATTTGGAAAACTGGCAAGTGGACCCGTCGTAAAATTAGGCACATGTCAATGAATAAGGAAACGGTGGTTTGGTTAGACATTGGTATTCAAAAAATGGGTAGCATCAAAGAATGTAAGGAAAACTAACGAATAAATCTTGTCATGTAGTGGTAAGTAAAAGATGATGAATACTTTGTGATGCTATGATGTATGTATGATGAATATATGTAAATTCATTAAACAAGCAAATAATTTAATCAATGTAAAACAGTTCAAGTAGGAACAAAATATAAGAAAGGTTGGTGACATTCAGTATTTATTTACAAGTAAAAAATAGAGTTGAATGCCACTTCAATTAGTTAAAGTAATACAAACAATATTTTTGGGTGGGGTGATCCTTTAAAAATTCAAAGTAAAATAAAATAAAAAATAAACCTTAAACATTTCAAGAAACATAATCCAAAAGTAATTTAATTCGAACAAAAAGAAAAAAAATAAAAATTATAGTAATTGTAAAAAAATGCAAAACGAGAATGGAAATAATGAAGACGAAGATTAGACCAAAACATCAGAAATACGAGATTCTAACGCAACATAATCAAAGCTGAAGAGCCACAATTTTACGCTTTTTAAGAACATTCCAGGTATTGTTATTGTCCTGATTGACTCAGGGAGTTCATTAAATAACCGATAAGACAAAATTGAAAAAAAATTTCGATATGCTGTGGTTCGGAAATATGGTACAGATAAAAAGTTTGAAAGATTTCCACGAAGATTATAACAAGAAAATAAACGAAAATTTTAATACCTTAAAACAATACAAATGACGAACAGGAAGAATTTTCAGGGCACAGAACAAAGGAAAGCTAGAATGTCTACCAGATTTTCGACAAATTTTTCTTAGGACATATTTCTGCAAAATCAACAGTGGTTGTATTTTATTTTGATACACACCCCCCCAACAAGCAATTCCATATTGCAACTTGGAATGGAAAATACCATAGTAAATTATCATTAAAAGCTTGGTTGAGCATAAGTTACGCAGATAATAAAAATATCGAAGGGTGCATCGGAAATACTTTTTCAAAGTATCAGCGTGATTCGCAAAACTCATCCTAGAATCGAAGGTAAGCCCCAAATATTTAAATTCGTCAACACTCTCTACTTGGAAACACTTATCACTACAGGTTAGATTATGTCAAAAAGAGGGAGAGGAAAACCCAGACGAACAATAGCAATTAGACAGTTTATATTTAAGACACTCAGGTGCGTGGAAGTACACATTTGCTTCCAAGTTGTATGCAGAAGATAAGCCGAAGAACATTATCTTAGTTTTTGAGCTTATTACTAAATTATGTTCACCAAACCAGTGTCTCAATAAACTTAGATCCCAATTAACATTTAAGCCATAAGTGAAACCAATGTCATCAGCAAAAGCTGTTGGTGAACCCTTAAAACTAAGAGCAAAGAGTGAATTGATATAGACCAAAAACAGAATTGGACCTAAAACGGAGCCTTGAGGAACACCGAGGTTAAAGAACATTATATCGCTCCTTATATTATCTATCTTCACTCTTTGCGACCTATTTTCAAGATACGACCTAAACCAGTGGAGCATGAAACCACGAAATCCAACTTTTTCCAGTTTCCTCAAGAAGAAATTATGGTTGACCATGTCGAATGCTTTGGTAATGTCAATAAATAAACCAGCCGTAAATTTTTTCCCATCAAGGTGTGCCATTATTTGGGAGCGCATCTTCCGTTGATTTGCCTCTTTGAAAACCAAATTGAACTGGATTGAAAAACTTAGTTTTCTCTAAAAAACTCACTATTCTATTTTTCATTAGTTTTTCAAAAATTTTACTAAAAACAGAAAGAAGTGAGATAGGCCTGTAGTTACTGATTACTGCAGCGGAACCTTTTTTGAGTAATTGAATGACATCTGCACATTTAAGACCTTCAGGAAAGACACCTTCAAACACGCAACGATTAAAAACAATTGCCAAGACATCCACTATGAAACATGTAATTTTTTTAAGTAAACAATTTGAAATACCATCAGTTCCGCATGAAGTCGAATTAGGTAAAGTACCAATAACTTTCAAGATTTCAAGAGAAGTTATAGGCTGAAAAACAAAACTACTACTATTTAACGGTTCAGCACGTCCACATATGGAAGGACAAGTACAACAAATCGATTGGACAGGACTCGGTTGTAGACTGCAGCCAACATTAGCAAAATAACAATTAAAAGTATCAGCAATAGCGAGTTTGTCATATACTACAGAGTTATCAACACGTAAAACAGTAGGTTTTTTAGAAGCCGTGTAAGCCGATTTATTCAGTAAGCTATTTACTACTCGCCATTCATTTTTCAAATTTCCCTGTGCAGAGATGAATTGAGCACGGTAATAGTTATCGCGGCAAATAGGAATCTCTTTTTTTAATTCTAAACATAATTTCTTATACCTTCTTTTTAGACCATGGTTATCAGGATACTTATTGCACTTTATTCTGAGTTTGTTTTTACCTATAACTTTGTTTAATAGTAATCTAGATATCCAAGGTTTAAGTCTTTTAACTAATTTTTTGAAAGGAAGAAATGAGGAACAGGATAAGATATGTTTCTTAAGAGAATGAATGAAGATTGTATAAGCGGTAGAGGAATATGTTGTAAATCTCTTACTGTTGCTGTCAAAGATCCATCTGTGTTAAAGATAGTCCTTGCTGCTATGAAAGTTGCTATTTTCCGAGCTATTTTTAATGAGTCACTAGAATTTACAAATCAACGCATAGTATCGGATGCCCATTTCACTTTATCGGAACATAGTTGAGGACCTCTTAACTTCTCATTGTTTGGAGACCTCACTGAATATTTTATGTTACATAAACCTTTTTTAAACTTCGAATCCAGGATCTATTGGCCATTCCAAGATCTGGCTTTATCCGAATTATCTTTGGAAGCATAATGTTTGAGCACATCGCCTGTCATAAGATTGGTTGATACGCAACATCAGCGGATTTACTACTTGACTATCAAATGGCGCTTTAAATGTTGCTTCTGATATTGGAACGGTACGCGATCATCTTTTGAGTGCTCTCATACGCTTTTACTGCGTCCGTAGTGTGCTAGAAATTTAGGGACCATTTCATCGAATGAGTAAAAGAGCCTAGAGCTTAGTATAGCCGACAATAGATGAACACTGGACAGCTGTGAACACTTTGAAGCTGGTGCACACAATTTTGTCGGCAAAAACACCACTGCACCTGACTATCTGGCAGTCTTCTGGAAACGGATCGACGAACATATTTCATCCAAAGCTCGAATTGCAGCTACCTCAACAGTAAGAGAGCTGAGCTAGAAGCCAAGTACCGCATAAAAAATATAGAGGTGTAGTATACGAGTAGTGAAAGACGTGACAAACGACAAACGCTATTGATTCACAAGCTGAGGAAGCAGCAAATAGGTATGACATTAGGATCGTATAAAGGATCACGGATGATAGGTGGTCAGAACTCCAAACAACACCCAATAATGAGTCTCGGACGAAGATCAATTCAGAAGGTGGAAGGAATGTTGACTTGCGACAACTGTATAGGCGATAGCGTCATGGCCCCAAACTTAAATCATCTCTCCGCAAATATCCGAGCTCGCCCGTTGCCACGAACTGATATAGAAATTTTAGCCTTAATTAGGGTGTTTAATAGGAAAAATAATGGTGGGACTTGATGGTATATCATACGTGATTTTCCAAGCCATACTAAATGTATCGGCAGCGAAAAATTTTGAAGTATGGAAAAAGGAAAGGATTATCGAACTCCCAAAGAAGAGTAGCTTGATGAGTGCGAGAACTGTAGAGGTATTTGTCTTCCTCTGGCGGTCACCAAACCATTTACCCAAGGAGCCCTGAATAATATTGTAATATATCAAAGAACTCCTAGATTCAACTCTCAATGTCGAACTTAGCTGGTTTTTGCTCAGGATCCTCTAGCTTTAACACAATTAGCATCATTACAGAGCAATGCATCGAGTATGGCTCTACGCTTCATCTGTTATTTATCGACTTTGAGAAAGTCTTCTAAAGTTTAAACCAAGATTTTATCCGGTATGAATCGCACGTTATAGGTACCCCCTATGAACTTTTAATTAAAAGGGCTACCTACGAGGGTGCTAAGTGTTATGTACTGCACCACGGCAAGGTATAGAAAGACTTTGAAGTGAAAAAAACGGGTTGAAACAAGATTGCATACTGTCGCCATTGTTATTCTTGGTCATTGTTAGTGACGTTTTGCGTGTAGTTCTAATGAATGAAAACAAGTTAATACAATAGAGAGGCAGCAATCCAATAAAGTAGACAACTTCCTTTACCTAGGAAGCTTTGAAATAGATATGGGCGGCGGCAGAATAGGGAAGGCAATAGCTGCTTTCAATGTGTTGTCAAATATCTGGAAAAGTAATATTTTTAGTACAAAATCTGAGCTGTATGCACTTGCATCTCAAGGGTTTGCTGGTCGAATAGAATACCGAACGAACAGCTTTATTTATGGAACCTGTACATATTTATTTATTTGTTTAAAACATTGAAGTCCTTAAAGCTAAATAGTTCTATAATTAAACGAAACTAAACTAAACTAAGCTATACTAAACCTAGTGAAGAACAGGTACAGGCAAGATCACAATGGATTAGGGCACTACGGAGTTGCTTTTGGTGCTATTAAAGTGAAAAGTGTGTGCCGCATTATTCGTTGTAACCATAGTTAGCGCGATGAGGAGATATACGAAATAGAGGAGTAGACGCAGATATACAAAATTTGAAGCAAGGCGGGACAATCAATGCTACCACATAATAACTGACGAATGAATGAAAAAGTATCTAGGCAACATCACGTCGTTTTTCCAATTACTGAAGGTTAATCAGTGTAAGACAATGATCCACATAGGGTGGCAGATTGAGGTTACCAGCCCAAGAAAGACCGCGTAAGGTAAAGCGAATGAACCTGAGCTGCACAGCTTCGATTCTTATGGTATGGGCAGCATAATGGGGTGACCATACTTGGCTGGGATACTCGAGGAGGGTTCTAACGAAGGTGAGATAGCTTTTGACCAGCGTATCACAAATTCAAGTGCTGAGTTGGATCCACTTAAGACATTGTCAATGTGTTATCGAAAGTTAAGTTCACTATCACAGATGATACTCAAATCGGATGCTCTTCATGGATGAAGTAGATCCTAGGTGGTGTTGCGAGACGTTTGCGGGGGTAAGGTACTGGAATTACATTTTACACGAGATGAAAAAAACTACTTAGATTGTCCTGTAGAAGGCGGGAATCAGCGGGAGATGATATACGTCTAAAGATTTACATATCATCGGCGTAAACCAGAAGAATGGAGCCCCGAATGATAAGTTCGGCATCATCTATTAAAAGAATAAAGATCAATGGTTCAAGATGGCTGCCTTGATGGACCCCAGAGGTTGCTATGAAAGGGTCCATTAAGTATGATTTGATCCATGAGGTGAATCTATGTTACAATCCAAGGGCTTTTAGCTAGAGGAGAATAACTTGGTTAGGAATTTTGTCGAAAGCCTTACTGCAATCTGCGGCTACGACATCAACTTCATTCCCATCTTTCAAAGCATTCGATATAATAGACACGAATTTGGTTAAGTTGATGGTTGGGAGATTGAAAGTAGAAAAAGGAGAGAGAGGGGCTATGTCAGATGATTCAGACATTTATTTAATACTATGGCGGGGGTACCATCAGGACCAGTGGAGGAGTCATCCTTCGGTTGATTAATCTTATTAACAACCATTGACGGGGTTATATCCACGGAGACAAAGGAAGTTTGTACAGTACAGAGTTGTTCAAATAGTTGAAATAGTCAAGGTCTGGTTCAAGGACGTGGTCAGCAAACGACTGGCCGAAGAAGTGAGGAAATAAGTTGGCAATTATTTTAGGGTCAGTCGAGGAAGAATCCTAGGAGGTAGATGGAGGGACTTCCGATTTGCTTTTAACGTCAATAAGTTGAAAAAACTTTTTGTAGAGTCCGCAATTAGCTTACTTTGTGATCGATCTAGGAGTTTAGAGAAATGACTATATACAGGAAAGTACTTACAAAAGTTGAAGTCATATTTGGATTTAAGATAAGATTGCCATAGTTTGTTTCTATTGTTGCGAAGGGGGCGTAAATCTTTGTTATACCAGGGTGGAAAAGACGAGCAATTCTTTTTTAGGTAGGTAAGGCATTAGATTGGACAAAACAGGCAACGACGTCGAGGTCATGGTCGATGGGTAAAAGTGTAGAGACGGAACTGATGTTAGGAAGTTTACTTTACGTGTGTTATACCACAATTCTATTAATACAGTGGCAATGATTAAATCATACATTATGGCGTGAATAAAATTTCGTTCCAAAAATCCTTGCAATCATTAGATAGAGTGAAATTTGTTTGTCTTTGGAGCAAAGAATGACTGAATGAGAATTAACAATAGTTGCGATAAGCTCATTCAACTGGGCTATTAGAGTATCTATTTCGTTATTTGATAAGTTTCTATCATCGGGTATGATTAAAGAGGATAGACGTCTCAGTCTAAAGTCATCCCAATTTGTGTCTTTGAAGCTTCTGAAAGTTACTGGGGGCAACAAAATTGGAAAAAAGCTCGAACGTCTTACATGTTGGAGCTTCCGAAGAATTGACCATGTTATTTGCCAGGCTTAGTGTTGAATGCATAAGAAAGAAATCTAAATATGAGGATGATTTTGGGAACGTTGGACTATTAGATGGAACTATATCTAGATTCAAGTAAGGGCCATTATAAAAACAGTTCAACAAAAGGTGATTCGAAAGTCTGAAATTCACTTTAGTAGGATGAAGGGTCAACCTTCTTATTGAGGCCTGGGTGAACAATATGGTGAGGAGCAGAGCCATACATTTTCAGCTACGAAGTATAAGTCTTAGGGTTCGAGCAGAGTTAGTAGATGTTGTCCACAGGGCGATGTGTTACCCCTTGAGGTGATTATGTATACCTACTTTGTAGCAACAATGGCAAGAAGCTAATTCATAGACATCACTGCAAATATGAAATGCATATCAGTGTCATTTCATTAATGCAGAAAAGTAAAATTTGATCGTACTTAATAGAAACGAGGAAAATTTAGGGTTTCAACCCTTGACCAACTCGAAACAATTATATGGAAGAGAATATCCGAATGGCGAAAAAGGCGCTGCATCAGCTTAGAAGAGTATGTCGACACGGTGATAGTGAAAGCCATTGTCACATATGCCTCGGTTGTATGGTGGCACAGTACCAGTAGCCACGGTGTAGTGGGTAGTGCATTTGCTTGTGACCCGAGTTGTGCAGATTCAAACCCAATCGGGAACAGCAATCAACCGCCATCGAGAATACTCATTATCACATATGCCTCGATTGTATGGTAGCACAGTACCGGTGGCCATGCTGTAGTGGATAGTGCGTTTGCTTGTAACCCGAACTGTGCAGCAGTCCACAGTCATAGAAAATAAAACAGAAACGAACAAAATCTAAGTTTCTTCAACCACTGAACTAAAAAGGGGTTTCAATGGACTGTAAATCGAGTCTGAGTACTCCGAGACTTGGAAATTTCCTTTTATAAAAAAAAAAAAAAATTGTGGCACATTTGGATAGGATACGGAGACTGGTATGCTTGGGGGTTATAGATTCGGGTGGCATATGCACTGGAGTATATTCTTGATTCTTGCAATTCTTAATTTGCAACGAGATGCTAACTGGCACTGGCACGGTACCATATATGGACAAGGAATTAATGGAAACAGATGGTCGAGCATAAATGTGCTTCATGTACTGAGGGTTCTGGATGAATAACAACAAACGTGTTATTATTAGATATCAAACAAATAATGACAAATTGATATTTGTAACGATATACATATATAAAGGTGTCAACCAAATTCGCCATATTCTCAGGAGTGAGAGGAAGTTCATACCTATTCGAAAAAAAAATAAGATTTTGATTATTTCTGCTACATGAACAACGTTGCACAAACTTGCCTAGTCGTTTGTCAAAGGTTCTTAAGAAGATTAGCAAACTCAAGGACGATTACTCCCCCGGTCCTGATGGCTTGCCCGTCATAGTTTTGAACCAATGTGCGAACCATCTGACTCAGCGCCTCACTTCCATGTTTCAATTATAAATCTCGCAGAGAGTTTTTCCTAGATAGTATCTAACTATCGGCACAAGCTTCCACCACCTCTTAAGGTCAACTTCATTTGTGATGAACTTGTACCCTCAGTCACTCCAGCATGTAATTTGAGTGTTATTTGTGATTGTGACCTTAACTTCCGTTTCTATATTGAAAACTCTACAAGCAGGGACAACTCAGCACTCGGTTTTTATGAAACGCTGTTCTAAGGAAATTCGGATCCTCATGTTTCAAAGTCCTTACCTTACGTTACCTCGAGTATGCTAGCCAAGTATGGTCGCCTTCTTATGATGTCCATATCAAAACAATTGAATCTGTGCAGAGGTCTTTCTTGGACTGACTACTATAACTTACCACCCTACTAGGACAGTCTGAGATTGATTAATTTACGGTCGTTGGGAATTCATCATTATATTGCAGATATACAATTTGAGCATCAGTTTATAGCAGGAACCATAGATTGCCCCGGCATGTTACAAATAATTTCTTTCAATACAAATCCCAGAAACGTAAGGTCTGTACCGCTACTCCCCCTTGTCACTCACCGCACCAATTAAGGTTACCACGAATCTATGTCTTAAATACTGCGCAATGTAAATAATTTGCTATCCATCGCTGATTTGAATAGTAACAAAATCTCACTACGGAATGCCCTACATCTACACCATAACATTCCCTCCTCCTGACTTGGCCTCTATTTCTTTTCGCCTTCCTTCTCGAATTTTGTTTGTTGATTTTAGTTTATAAGGTCCCCGTGCAGGGACGGGTTAAGAATATCACTGCAGCGCCCCCCACAAATACATAGCGCTTGTCGTAGAAGGCGACTAAGGGGAAAATCACATCTAGGCAATTTTTAAAATACCAGGTGAGCCTAGCGACACATATATCATCTTAAAACTGTCCCGCAAGTGTGCATGCGAATCCGTGGGTTGACACGACTGGAGATCACCGGTGTTGTAAAAGTAAGATCAAACATAAATCAAAAAATCAGGAGCATGCACGTGTCAAAACCAAAAAACGCTTAAACCCTAGCATTACGGAAAAATACGCTAAAAAGAAAAGCACTACCCCGCCAGGCACTACCAATGCTACGCATGGTTGTGATCCTGGGACGAGCAGAAATGCTCGGGTCAAAGCTACTCGATTTCCGGGGGATAGCAAAATAATGCAACGGCTTAGGCGTAACCTAAGAGTCGCGAGTTGGAACCTTGGAAGTATTAAAGGTCGCAGCTAAGAGCTAAGATAGAGTACGACCGGCTCAGTTGGTATTGTCATGTTCAATGGAGAGATCCTTCGAACCCCGTCAAAAAGGCAATATCAATCAACGTTCCTACGCAATCGTGCAAAAAAGGCAGACCAAAAAAACAACTGGATCACACAAATGCAAAAACACCAGCATTCGATTGGCCTCAGTGACGAAGTGATCCGAAACCGGGAAGCCTGACGGTACTTCCTGAGATCAAACCGGCAAACCCCACAAGCGGACCAGTAGGGATGCAGTAAAGTGGGAGGGTTGTGATCCTTTTACTCCGGATCATAACTTCGCCGTAAGAAGAAGAAGAGTTTAGTTTATAAGGCTTGTCTAAATAAAAAAAAAAAAAATAAAAAAAAAACTTCCTCCAGTTTTTAGTTCTCAGCATATTATGCACTAAGTTTAGCTGTAATCAATGCTTGTATTAAGCTCAAAAAGAAAGAAAGGTGCCATCTAAATAAGATGGGAATTATGGAAAGCGACACCTGCAGGTTATGCCTGGAGGATGTGCAGACTGCGGCATACCTATAGGTATATGGTGTAAGCTATCATCACTAGCGAGCAGGCATTGTTGGTCCCATATGGACGATGAAGTAAAATTAGGAAAGTCTAACTGACGATGAAGGACGCTAACTAAATGAGGACCGAGTCGCCCTTGACGATTTTTTGTTCAGCTTAATTATATTCACTTTCGATTGATCTCTTTACGTGCTCTTACTTTGCAAAACGTGGCCTTACTTTCAGTTTTTACCCCCTCAGTACTTCTGATCTTACGTGTACCCACTTTCAATTCCACTATCATCGGTTTTTCATATGTAAGTATCAGTGGCGTGGGGTGAAATTTCAAGAGAGGGAAGCCGTAAAAAATTGAAGTAAAATGTTTTATTCAAGACTTACCATTTTGGTGCTTATTAGAAACACAGTCTTAAGATATGCAATCCACGCCACCTTTGTTATACTTTAAGTCATTGGAATTTACGTAGACAATGAGCTCATCGCATAAAAAAGTGGCTTCGAAAGAAGCCGTTCTGGGCGAAATAATCTATATAAGTTATTGATAATTCGGAGCGTTGTTAAATATAAAAAATTTAGCAATTACAATTATGTACTATTTATTTGTACTCTAAAGCTATCCAAGGATTCTTTTTTACGAATTCTGCTAAAACTCTTTCATAAAAATTTGAGTTATTTTTAATTTCTAAAAGAAGGTGCTTTTCGTTAGATAAAAGTGCCAGGTCTGAGAGTCTTTCTTCTTTTTGGGAATTTCTTTAATAAGTGTGGACTTTTTTAAAGTCGAACAAGATCTTTCGACGGAGGCCACAGTCAAAGGCAGGGTTGAAAAGATTTCACACAATGTTAGAGTTTGAGAAAAAGTATCTCTAAGCATTTCCGTATTAAAATGCTTATAAAGTTGAAAAGCATCAAGCTTTTTAAGTGAAGGGGTAGTGTATAAAATGTTGAGTTAATTTTTTAAAGTAGTATAATTAAAAATACCAGGAAATAGGGTAATTAAAGAAGATATTTTGTCATCCGGCATTGAATTAGTAAAATATTCATATTTTAATTTGTTTAATAAATCAAAGAAAATATATGAACTAAATGAACTATACCTATTCTTAATCTGACTTGTAACATTATCTATAATTGCTACAAAAATTCGGCTATAATTTGTTTTTGAATCAATATTAGGTAGTCGGCGTTTGCGTGGAGATTGAGTCAAATGAGTTTAAAAATTCAGAATGAATCCATAACTCAAAACCCTCGATCTCTTGCTTCGCAAGCTCTATGACAGTTTGTTTATTTTGAACTAAACTAAAAAGAATATCTGTTTTTGCAAATATGACCGAAGTAACATGCAATAAAAAACAGAATTGTTTGTGAACCAACTTTCTGACATAACCAGAGTATCGTTATCCCATTCTCCTGGTTCAAATAAAATCTGTTCAAAAGTTTTTATAATATTTTCTCTGCAATTGAATAAGACGTTCACTATACGTGAATGATATTGCCATCGAGTCTCTGATACCCCAGGCATTCGTCGTTCAGCAATTGTCTTTAGCAGATTGGTTCTTATAGGTGATTTATTAAAAAACCTAACGATACTACTAACACAGCCAAAAAATGATTTCAACATAGATTGAGAACATGGGCATATATTCCGGATACTTATTTGGACTCCACCATGACCACCGGACATTACGACCGCACCATCGTAGGACTGACCTATTAACTTTTCTTTACAGTTAAAACTATCTAAGACATTTATAATTTTATCGCACAAAATAACCGCGTTTCAACCGACACTCACGTCGAAGAAACCTAGAAATCTGTATTCTATATTCTACTAAATAACGCACTACAATACTAAGCTGTTCTCTGTGGCTCACATTTGGTGTTTCATCGAACATCACAGACACAAATTTTATTGAACTGATTTGATCCTTAATTTCGGATATGATGATTGCAGCGATACTATGTATCAAGTCATTTTGAATGTCATTGGAGAGGCCGGAAAAAATGGAGTTTTGGGAACTTGAACTTTGTTCTAAATGCGAATCCATCGCCAAATACATGCAAATGCAAGCAGCTGCGTATATAGAATTAGAAAAAAGAAGACAAGGAAAACAAAATATTCTATTTAATTTGCAACTGCCAATCAGCCTTGGATTCTTTTTCTAAAAAGATCATGAAAATGTTACTGATACCTATCCTTTCGAGTATAATCAATTTTCATTGATGGTGTCGAGCGACCTAGCTCTATAACTTTTTTTTTTTTGCAAAAAAGAAAGCTTACTGAACTCGTGGGTTTCTTTTAGAAGAAAATCAGTTAGACAACACTCAAAATTAACTAGAGACATTTTGTCTAATTTTGGTGGGGCAAAATGTCCCATTTATTTGGATTAATACAAGCTAGAAAAAAAATACAATACAATACTTACAATACTAGAACTAAAAACTAAGACTTATAACTAGGAGCTAAAGCTAGGGCTTATGTAGAAGGAGGCTAAGTTTAATGGAGGAAGAGCTACGGTTGAAATCAAAAATGGAAATGTTTGAGTTTACTTTCCGTAGCATACGGGAAATTGGTTCGTTGGAGCCGTAGGACGTGCGGTGGGTTGGCAGATAGAAGAGACGGGGGTGTCTTAAATTACGAGGGTTAGTATTTAAGAAGATGGAGTTGTAAAGAGACGGGCAATCGATAGAGCCTGAGAGGAGGCGATGAATGAAGAGAATGTCTGCAGCATCTCTCCGGTCCTCAAGGCTATTCAGGTTAATGAGTTTGAGGCGGTCATGATAGGGAGGCAGAATTAGGGGATCGTTCCAAGAAAGACCGCGGAGGGCAAATCGAAGAAAACGTCGTTGTATGCTTTCGATTCTGGCTACATGAACTTGCTGATAGGGTGACCATGCTTGGCTGGCGTATTCGAGGAGGGGGCGGACGAAAGTGATGTAGAGAGATCTGGTTACGTAGGGATCAGAGAATTCCTTTGACCATCGTTTAATAAACCCAAGGGATGAATGGGCTTTACGAATTATCTCGTCAATATGCGAACGGAAATTAAGTTCCCGGTCGTACAATATGCCAAGGTCACGAAGAGACTGTACGATGGGTATAGGTTGATCATTAAGAAGGTAAAGACGGGGAGGGGACTTGTTGTACTTACGTGATAAGGTGATGGATTGGCATTTCGCAACATTTAGCTCTAGGCAGTTTTTGAGACACCAAATAGAAAAAGAATCTAGATCTTGTTGAAGCAAGCAGGGGTCTTGTGATGAAGATATGTGTTTATAAAATTTGGTGTCGTCGGCATAGAGAGAGATAGAGGAGTGTTTAATAACCCTTTCCAAATCGTTTATAGTTAAGATGAAGAGAAGGGGACCTAGATGACTGCCTTGTGGTACACCAGAGGTGGCCAGAAATGGGGCAGATAGGACGGACCTGAAGCGAACGCTATAGAAACGGTTTTCCAGATAAGAGGATATCCATTTCAGCAGTATTGGTTCAAAACCAAGGGCAGACAATTTGAAAAGGATTAATTTGTGGGATATCTTATCGAAAGCTTAACTAAAATCGGTTGCAACAACATCGACTTCTTTACCACTTTCTAAGGCCGACAGCACAGAGGACGTGAATTCAACGAGGTTTGTGGTGGTTGATCTACCTTTTAGAAAGCCATGTTGGTTTTGAGAAATTAAAGACTTGCATTGAAAGCTTAAGGATTCGTACAAAATACTTTCCAGGAGTTTGGGTATATGCGAAAGTTTGGCTATCGGGCGATAATTAGTAACTTCGCTCTTTAATCCCTTTTTATGAATTGGCGTTATGAAGGAGGACTTCCATATATGAGGAAAGTCGCCTTGTGATAGCGAGAGTTTAAAGAGGTGCGAAAGGGGGTAGGAGAGCACGAGGGAGCACTTCTTAAGAAAAATAGCGGGTATACCATCTGGGCCTGGTGAGTATTCATCATTAAGTTTTTGTAATTTATTTTCAATTACAGTAGGTTCGAAAGTTTGAGAGAGAAAGGGACCAATGGAGTAGTCAGGTAGGTAGTTGAAATAAAAGGGATCTGGAACAAAGGCGTTGTCGGCAAAAGATTGTTTAAAAAAGGTGGCATAAAAATTAGCAATGGTGTGTGGATCACTTGAAGATATGTTTTCGTAAGAGAGGGATGGAGGGTAACCGTCAGATTTTTTCTTGTAGTTAACAAATCGGAAAAAAGATTTAGGGTCGCTTATAAGGTTGACTTGCGCATTGTCAACATATCGTTGATAGAGGGAGTTATAAGCCTGAGTGAATTGAAGGTATGAGCCGAGATAGTTGGAATAGTCAGAAAAAGACTTGTTTCGAAGGAAAACTGACCATAATTTGTTTCTCTTGTTGCGTAACGATCGGAGTCTTCGATTGTACCATGGAGGGGATGTAGAGAAGGGTTTTGGCCGAGAAATAGGGACAAAAAGGGAGATAGAAGCAAATAGTTCTCTGTAAAACAAGGAGATGGCATCATTTACAGGGAGATTGGCAAACTCAAATGAGACTTTGCTGAGGTGTTCATTTATTTTTCGGAAATTGGCTTTATGAAAATCATAACAAGGGAGGCCAGCGGGGGGTGTGGGCTGTAGTGGAGGGTCGTGAAAAAAAGAAAGAAGAAGCGGGGGGTGAAGGTTGTCAATAGTTGATAGAAGAAGAGGGGAGAGTGAGACAGAGGAGTTAAGTGGGTCAGTAGTGAAGATTAGGTCTAACTGCCTACCCATATAATTAGAGATGCCGCTAACTTGGCATAGACTTGAGTCGGTTAGTCGATCAATGAAGAGACATTCTTTAGTTGAGTTGGGATTTGAAGCAATGAAAAACGATTCATCATCAGATAAATCCCAATGTAGTTGAGGCAGGTTAAAGTCGCCGAAAATAATGATGTCGTCAGAGGATTCAGATAACTCAATTACTTGATCGATCGCATTAACAGCAAGTTGGTAGGATTCAATAGGTTGGGCCGGCAGAATGTAGAAACACATTACGTATAGGGACTTGTGGGGGAGTGTTATTTTTATTGCAACAAAGTCGAGTTTTGAAGACGAAGAAGTAGCAATCGGAGAAGAGTCCAGGTCGTTATGAATAGCAAGAAGAACACCTCGACAAGGGGAGTCATCCGTTGGGCGGCTGATATCGTCCCGATAGACATTAAATATGGGTGGGAATAATTCCGGGTTCTTTATATCGGGAATCAGATTGGTTTCAGTTATAGCGTATATATCGAAAGGAAGAGCATGAGACTGGCGCAGAACAGCTTGGGTTTTTGTACGCAGGCCCCTTACGTTCTGATAGTAAAAGGTTAGAGGAACGCTGTAATGGGAGGTTTGCTGAAGCCCTGCTATCAAATTAGGGACGAAAAAATTTGTTGTGGTCAGCACGGGTTCTTTGAAGGTGTGAGATACGTTTAGAACTGACATGAGAAGCAAAAGCAGATAAGTCTTTGTCCACGGTGGCCGACGAAATGTTATAACCCTCGTGATAACGGTTGAAGATTTTTCGCTGTGCAGCAGGATCAATAGGAAGGCCTTCTTTTTGGATAGATATCTGAACGTTTGTTTTGGTTTTTCCGTCAATGCAGATGGATTCAGGCTTATCAAATAAGTAGGCAAGGTAAAGTCGAACATTTTCGAAGAGCCTGTGATCTCTTAGTCGTGCCATAGTATATCGGCCATCAAGGTCGTTGGGGGAGGAAATGTGGTTTGAAAACTTAGAAGTAAGTTTAACAGCTGGGGGAAGTAGAGGATCGAAAATTGCAGGGGCCTTAGAGATTGGTGAAGGTGTCTCTTTATGAAGAGAAAGAGCGGGAAGAGCAGCATTGGAGGCAGCAGTGGGCGGGGCAGGATTGAGAACATGGGAGTGTATGAAGTTCGGATAATTAGAAGTGGATTGAGTGTTTGCCGGGGCTGGCGGATGATTAGAGGGGAGACCAGGGTCTGGAGTTAAGTTAAATGATACGCGATTACGTTGAGGCTTAGGTGACTTAGCGTTTACCGTGGGAGGTGCTAAGTTAATAGAGGTAGGTGGCTGAAGAGTGAGAGGGGAGAAAAGAGGAAAAGTCTAAGAATAATAAGAATGTTCAATGGGGCACCTCTTGAGTAGATTTATAATTATTTACTTGGTATATAGCTAATAACTATTCACTTAGCTCACTCACTATTTTATAATAATTTAATAATTTAAAACACTAACTTAACTACCAATATGTAATTGCTAAATTTTTAAAATGTTCTAATAATTAGCAGTCACAAAAATCACCAAAAATTTGCATCCAAATTTTCAATAAATCACGCACAATTAAACACACACCCGATTTGCAACCGTCATTTCAAATTTGCAAAAAAAAAAAATACCCAACAAGTAAGAAACACCTCAAACGCCGTTCGAACCACTACATCACCCAGTAACTTGATTTTCGTCGGCTTATTTTGTTGCCTACAGTAAAAAAAAAAAAACTCCTTCGAACTAAAACCTTTCTCCTCCACCAATGTTCATCCACAAAAGGCGAGAAATCCCGGGTTATTTTCCTCATAAGCGAATGTATGTTAGACAAAGAAATCGCAAATAAACTTCTACTATATGCCAGAAAGGAATAGAGTTGAAAGTTCGTACTGTGAAGAAATGAATGCATAAGCCGGGAAATGAACGGCTTCTCAAAAAAATTCATTGCATGCTCTCTCGCTAGGGGAGTTCATACTTGTCTCGCCTATGTGTGCGAGTTTGTGTGTCAGTAAAAATGAATAAACAATCGAAGTGGTCGCAGCATTTCATCTTCTAGCGTGTATAAAGTTATGGAAAATGGTTTGATGAACAAATAATTGAATTGAATAATTGTGATGGTTGGCAAGTGGCAAAATAAAAGTTTTTGATATTTGAAAAGGGAAGACGGAAGGAATCGACTTGTATGGACGCCACGCCACTGGTAAGTAAGTCACACCGACAGAGCACCCGCCAACGTTGTGAATGTGTCACATTTTAAAGAACTTGAATTTTTTTTTTTCACCAACTATTCCCATCCTACATTACCTGTATCCGATTCATAATATTTCCATAGAAATCTTTCATCGCTAGAACTTGAAATTCGATTCAGACTATAATCTGTTGACCACAAAAGCCGATGAACAATATGAAAGGTTACGTGCTGTCCAATAAAGAAAAACATAATTTTACAAATTTACGTTTTTTGAATTTCCGGAAATTGTTGCAATGCCACACTGACCACAGTGTGAGTCGAAGAGGACTTTTACTGAAAAAAAAAAATAAATTTGACATTTTATTGCCCACTGGGTGGACACAAACATGCTGTGGTAACTCTTTTCATGGTGCACCCATGTAACAATAATGAATTTTATTGTTCAAGATGTCCGGTGATGATCGTGTGTGGTTGAACTGTCTATTTGATTGGCGGTACTCAATGCGTAACTTAATGATGTGGAGACATTATACTTAATTTGGATTATGATGTTTGGTCATGTTATTTGTTATTTATTTTGACTACAGAGGTGGGCAGTTAGTAGATGCGAGTTTTTGGAGGAGAATTCCTTTGTTTATGTTCTTAGGAACTTGAGATCTGCCGATCGGTAACCAGAATATCTTTGCATCAGTTTGGGGCCCCCCTCTAACTTATTTGACTAAAAAGTCTATTAGCAGCTATCTCCAGGTGGTCCAATTGCTAATCAAATTGCAACATATTGGCCGGAAAGCTTGGTTGAACCCTGACTTCACTGAATCATTTCGTGTAAAGATGACAAAAAACCCATCGCATTATAGATTCATATGTCAAGCATGTCATTGATAAATTTTGAAAATTAACACCTCCATACTGAAAACTGAATACCATTTCAATTAACTTTCGATGATTATTCAACATTCATTATGATGTGTTAAAATAAAAATTTATATCCATTTTCCAGGTGTTATCATTCAGATTAAACGTTGACTTGCTGATAAATATACGAGTAACGACTGCATGTGGTTTCGTCATGGAATCTACTTGTTAATTCCATTAATATTGTTAATTTGCCAACAATTGTGTTGAAATGATTGTAAAATATTACAACATAAATTAATAGATCGAACATTTTAATAAAAAAATAAATTTTCCATATCACGTTTACTTTCAATGAAAAGAGCAAAAATAATCAGCAATAGATCATTTTCTGAACATCTTCGAAGATGCACAAGCAAAAAAGGTTCAACAAGCATGAATCAGAGGTCAAGATTTTCACTTTCACCTGGCAGAGTCTGTGCAGGCAGACCGAGGATGAGTTGAGTGGATTATTATAAATTGAATAATTTCCTGTTGCATCCACGATCCTATGTTCGATGATTTTACGATCAAAAGGTTGGTGATGAGTGAAAACGAATTCTGTTGAAGATGTTGCATTTGCTGGCTCTGGATGGTGGTAGATCTTGGTGGATGCTTGTAAGGGAAACTGAGATTATTTTCATTATTTTTTTTTTTTGCAATTATTATTGACTGTTACATTGCATAATGTAATGCTTTTGATTTTATGTTGATACATTGTAGTCCTCGTTGTAAATCTTTTTGCTTTTTTTATTTAGGTTTTGTAAGAGTAAGATTGGGCATAGGTACACTGTTATTGTGTGGGTAAAATTAAGTGCTTAAGTATATACGGAGAAGGATGCTAGGTCTTAGCAAAAAAAAAATTAGAGATTGATTGCGATATTTGTATTCCCTTCATGCCTAAGGAAGCTAGTATCCGATATTTGTATTCCCTTCATGTCTAAGGAAGCTAGTAACACCCGGCGAATTGTTTCTTACTCAAGCAGGATTTGCGGGATTTAATAAAATGCGACAATAAATTATAAATAAATAAATATTTTGGCGCCCAAAACAGTTTTATGCCGTTTCTGAAGGACACATTTTTTTCGATTGAGAGAAGCTTTTCATGACAATTTTATTTTCGGATGTTTGTCAGACGTTTGCGAGAGGTGAAAACTTATTTTTTTTTTTTTTGTGTTTTCTTGGTTTCAAATATTGAACCTCTCGCTCAGTGATAGCACACTTAACCGCGGGTCTCCGCCAATAAATTATACTTTAGTTAATTAAAGTAAAAGAAGTAAAGTTGAAAAGTATACGAATCTATATCCTGGTAGTGGATGGCTGGTCTCTCTCGATTCCTCGTTAAGTAAAGTTCTTCAACGTCTCAAAGGGATGAAGTTGGCCTCAATGCAAAACAAAATATAATTTTATAGTGCTGCCAAATATATTCTACAACTCTGCCATCTTGCAGTTCAACGCTTCGGAGAATGTTTCGATAGAAAAGTCAATGGTAGGTTTCTTCTTGAGGGCAGATCATCTTAAGCAACTACATAGTCGTCTCTGGTAAGTACGTCCCCATGGAACATCTCAGTTAAGTACGTCGCGGTGGGACATCTCAAGAAAGTATGTCTAAGTGGAACATCTCTGGTAAGTATGTCTTAGTGGAACATCTCAAGAAAGAATGTCTCGATGGAATATTCAAGAAACGATGTCTCGGTGGAACATCTCAGGTAAGTATGTCTCGGTGGAACATCTCAGGTAAGTACATCTCGGTGGAACATCTCAGGTAAGTACATCTCGGTGGAACATCTCAATAAAGAACGTCTCGATGGAACATCTCTGGGAAGTATATCTCAGAGGAACATCTCAAGAAAGAATGTCTCGTTGGAACATCGCAGGTAAGTATGTCTCGGTGAAACATCTCAAGAAAGTCATGCTCCAACTTCTCAAGCAATTTGGTCACTACAACGATCGCTATGTCGGGTGCGAAGCCAATTATTTTCGAGGACCTCAGAATTCGAAGTCTGAGGACGTCGCACATAGAGGTATTTCATGAATCTATCCGGCCAAAAATATTTTTATTTTTTATTAGGCTTAGAGTGCCGTAAATAAAAAAACAAAACATTTAAAAAGAAAAACAGTTATAATTTCATATATTGAAGAAGAGTCAAAAAGTGATTTTAACAAAAGAATTTATTTGATTCATCATCTCTAATTTCGTCATCCTCATCACTTTTGGCTGCTGGATTTGGTTTAGCTGAGAGAAGCATCTCTATTGTTTCAGGCAAAAATGACGACACCTTTCTTTTATGTATAGCTCTTGAATCACTAAGTAACGGATCTGAGCTCAAGAGAAGCCGGTTCAAGATATCCTTATTGCAGGATTCTCTAGAGAATTTTCTCGCAAAATCCTGTCTGTAAGCTCGAAAATGTTTATTTCGTGCCTCTGCTGCCTCTTCAGACAGTTGTCCTATAGGCAATAATGCATTTTTTATAATGTCCGAACCATGTATGAGCACTTTGTACAGTGTAGGTGTCATTGGGTGCCAAGGGTACAGTTTTATATACTAACGAGCAGTTTCTTTAGCGTATTTGTCGTATTTGTCTGTATCTACCATGTATCCGCTTGATATAACCTTTAAAATTACTTTGAGTCTAAAAATCAACTCGTAATCTACACCTGTAATTTCTGAAGCTAATTTCGGATCTTAAAAGAATCTCCTGCTTGTATTTCCGTCATTTGTATTGCCGAAGTTCGTTTTAGGCATGTCTACTAATAGACCAGTTTCATTCCGAAATCTTGTCTGTATTTCCAGCTTTTTCTCCTTTTCCTTTCGAAAAATCTGATTTTCGCATGTAAAGGGTGGTTAAATTTTAAGGGCCGATGTTGAATGTGAAACACACCTAAACGTCAAGTTTTTTTCTGCATTTCATTTGACATTTCTCAATTTCAGACTAACTGAATTTGAGCCATGGAAAGATACACAATTGAGCAACGCGTTAAAGTTAGTCAGGCTTATTATGAAAATGGGCGTTCAAATCAAAATGCATATCGTGCATTTCGTGATTCTTTCGGTCAATTTAATCGTCCAAATGTGCGTACCATAGGAAAAATCGTGTAAAAATTTGTGCAAACCGGGTCTGTAGGAGATGTGAAAATACCAGTGCATGCTCGTACAGCTCGTACTGCAGAAAATATTGTTGCTGTTCGCGATAGATAGACCTCAACTCGTCGTCGTGCCCAACAATTGCACCTCTGATAACGAACTTTTTATGGCCCGAATTGGAAGATATGGATGTGGATGATATGTGGTTTCAACAGGATGGTGCCACTTGCCACACAGCTAACGAAACAATGGCTCTTTTGCGCGACAAATTCAATGGCCGTGTTATCTCACGTGGTGGCGATGTCAATTGGCCGCCAAGATCATGTGATTTGACACCGTTGGACTTCTTTCTTTGGGGTTATTTGAAAGAAAAGGTGTACGTCGATAAGCCAGCAATAATTCAAGAGCTAAAGGATGAGATAATTCGGCACATTAACGGCATAGAACCTCAATTATGCCTCAGCGTCATCGAAAATTTGGACCATCGGATGGAGGTGTGCCGCCGAGGTCGCAGCGGCCATTTGGCCGATATTTTGTTCCATACATAATTGAACCATACCAATATTATCATAATAAAAAGAAATGACAGTAATTTCCTAAATAATTTCTGTTTTATTCAAAATCAACATCGGCCCTTAAAACTTAACCACCCTTTAAAATAGACAGGCCGAATTCAGTAGCTTCTTTTGAAATTTTTCTTCTGTCGTCTATTTGGTTGAAGTCTTTGGAAGTTTTCCCACAAATGTAACAACGACTAGTAGATGTTGTTCCAGTAGCTGCGTTGCAGACTTTTCCATCAGCCATTGTCATAATGAATTGGTAGTTGACAAAAAACCTTTTTCCATCAATGTCAACCTGAGTCGCGATAAGAGAATCAATGGAATTTTTCACGTAATTTATCTCTTCAATGGTGGTATCATTTGTCTCTTTGACGAACAGAAATCGAATTGGACGACAAGATCGTGGAGATGAAGGTGTTGGATTTTGCCATAAAACCTTTTCATTGTTCTTGCCACAAACTAGCCGCACAGGTACAAAGTAGCTTTGGAAAATATTAACATCCGAGTCAACTTCATTATCAAGTTTTTGCTTGAATTGTGCTTGCTGGGATCCGTCACATCCCCATTTGCAGATCAACTCTCTTTTATGCTCTTTTATTGTTGATAAGACCTCTTCCAAAAATGCCGATAAGTGCCTAACGATTATATCAAGTAAAGCTTGGAGTTGAGTTTCGGCACAGGTGCTGTTTACCGTGCAGGTTTCTGGGGGAGTGTAGCATTCTTTTTTAGCTTCTTGAATTAAGCTATAACAAGGAAAGAACTTCCTGTTCATTTTCCTTATTATTTCATACTGTTTCTATTCTTCCATGGGGCTAAGACGCGAAGGATTTGCACATTTTTGAGTTGTATCATAAGCTTTTTTGTATTTCGTTGCACGGGTCGGAGAGCCCACATTATTTTTGAGTATGTTCGAAGCATCTCGTTTACCCATTTTACTTAATTCAACTTGTGCTGTGTGAATTATGACAGTACCGTCCTCTACATTAGCGCGGAACTCTTCTGTTTTTCTTCTTTTGCTCCTATCGCTGGATTCACCAAACGATTTACGAGGGCGACCTGGACGAATTGGTCTGACAGGACCAACCAAAGGGTATTGTTTTTTAAAAACACGTCTTCTTTTTTATGGGCCTTAGACCATTTTTGCTTCACTTCTGACTTAAAATGTGCAAAATTGTTGTTGTATTTATTGAACTGCTCTTCCGTAAGGTCATCGAAAGACAAAAGGTGGTCTTTTAAAAAACACAATTTTTTTTCCATAGTTCGTAAGTTTTGGCTTTGAAGAGTGTCGAATAGGTATTTTCGAATAACTATCCGTACCCACAGTACCTGAAACACTTAAATATTGGTCTAATGTAAATAAATATATTTTTCGCATATTTTGATTTTCTTGGGTACGAAGCTCAATTTACTGATATTTTGCGCATCCGCGATATTCCGCGGCTGAATTGTTAAGAACTTGTTAGGTAAAGCCTTCAAGTTTTCATATAAATAACAAAAGTTGCCGGATCTACCCCGATACAAAAAAAAAAAAAAATCTTTGTAAACATAAATTTCTTTGAAAATTTATCTATATTTCAAAATCCAAAATATATTAAAGGAAAAAACACATTTGATGAAATGTATTATATTTGAAATGTAACATGCCTATTGTTTCCGAATCCACCGCTATATTGCACCATGAAAAAATAAAACGCTTTAATTTCAATATAATATTGTGGCATAATAATAACTACGCTCCTATGACTATGCAGCAAATTCCGAAGTGACTTTTCATTCTGGCAGAATTTTGGTTCGAACTGTCCTTTCATTCGAGGTTCGTGTCTGGGACGAAGTCTCCACAGCTCATGTCAACGAAAGAGACGAATAATATCAGGGATTAAAGGGAATTATAACTGCAAGAATTATTTCTCTTGTTCCAGTGGTCGAAGAATTTGCTAGAAGTTTCTGGCTATCAGAAACTTCTGCTATATAAGGACAGATGGCGATTGAGAAAGCAGCAGTAGTTTTTAAACTGTGGCGAAGAGATTAGAAAAGTGATAATGGGCGAAGTTGTAATTTTGTGATAAATTGAATGTTCAGATTGAACAAGAAGAAGTAATTGGTTTGAATTTGTGAATTAAGTAATGGAAAAGAGATCAAGTGATTTGAGAGGACAGAGACATTGTAAGAAAAGAATTGCGAAGAATAGTATAGTGTGAACCTGAATTGTTCTATAGACTAGAAAATAAAGAAATAATTTCACAGAATATTGTTTTATCTACTCGAGCCGTAGCTTGCATATTACAATATTAACACTTTTGCAAGATAGCGAAAAACAGACGCGTGTCAAAAAAGTTTCAATGATCCAGTTCCGACTAATTTTTTGTCGGTTCCGCGCAATTGGAGAAGACTGGGGGGTCGACCTATTGTTCTTTGAAGTTTCCCCTACTTTTGGTACTCAATATAACGGGTATTTGTTTACTTTGCTATTTTGACTTTTGGCCTCTTAGATCATTCAAATACCTCTGAGTCGTCGTACATTAGATTCCACAGTAGTGGACCTAGTACGGAGCCTTGGATTTCTAAAATAGTCAGCCATTAATTTCTGCAGGTAGTGCGGTACTCTCTTGGCTTGCTCACAGTAATAATAGCCGTAGGTACCCTACAGTATGGGACACCAATCTCTGTATGCACGTCGAAATGTCAACCTTGCAATTGCCTCATTTTGCACAGACTCACCTGTACTCTGTGCTGTTTTAATAAAACCATACACAGTTGATTCGTGGACTATCCAAAAATATTAAAAGTTATGTGTTCCATCGCGAACTGCGACTGAGTGACTATGAAAAGTTCAAAAACTTGAATAATAATTATTATTGCCTCCCGTCATAAACGTTAAGATTTATCTATTCGATGATATTATGAAACTCTCCTACGATACCGATTAATCCTCAAGAGACATACATCAAATCTCATTTATACTAAAAGTAGTGAATGTGTTCCACATAGAGGCGTAGAATGTGATTTACCTCAACGATAGCACGGAGTCGCAGAAAAACGTACGAGTATCTCCTCTCCACTTAGACCACCAATCCGTTCACTTCACATTTCCGAATGAATTAAGGTTAATACACATCCAAGAGACACAACACAGTGCACTCAGAATGGTATCCCTGATGACAAATCATACGGTCTACGATCGATATGATCGATATCGGTTTGATTTTTAATTGAAATGCAGTTCGTAATGACTGTGCGATTGTGGGATGTGGGAACTTGCACGATTTTGGTTCTTCTACGAGTATCTAACTCTATGATATTAAATGCTATTAAATGACTTTATAAGTCAATTAATTAAAAGACTGCGAACTATAGCAGAGACTGAGGAATTTATCTGTTTGGAGAGCTGAAACGAAACCCTACGAGTACTTCAAGGTGTGAAACAAAGAAATTACATCATATCCTAAATTAATACTTTTCGGTATCTTACTCGGCGCCCAGGCAAGTTCACATACATCATTTATTCATCAATCTAGATTAATTATTGCATATTAATGGAAGGCACGATGTGCGCTGCTATTCACTCCCCAAAACAGGCTTACTTGTCACAGTGCAGTCATAAAGTACAAAGCCAATTGCTGGGGTATTGTGACAAATCACCCCGCCACACATAAGATTTATATCCGAAAAAGTTTATTTATTATTTGTTAAGATAAATTCTCACTCGTGAACCAACGCCGGTAAGAATGCACGCCTTAAAAATGTTGTCATGTTTATTTAAATTAAGTTGTTAGCATAGAAGTGTGGTGTACTGGTCTTGACTCTGGTTGAGCTTGATAGCACGAGTCATGCAATTTATAGTAACCAGAGAGGCTAAACATTTTATGGAAATCACTACAACTAATCATGACCGCACGTACCGTACAGAAGATATTTCAAGAAGAGGCTGAGGTGTCTCGAGGTGAATGGAACCTCTCGTGGGTAAAATGGAGATCCAGAGGTTAGAGTAAGATAAAATCCATTCAGCGTTATTGAAAGGAACGGGTCCAATTGTCTAATTAGCATGTGAATATTTTTCAAATATTGTTTGTTCAGTTAAAGACACTGCTAACTAAAAAGATTTTTCTCAGATTAAAGTTTTTTTTTTTTTTGGATTTCGCCAGGGATGTGTAATCTTCATAGATACTAATAGCTCGAGTGCTACTAGCATGCACGATTCGCAAACCTGAGTAATCGATGCCAGGAATACGCCTACGTACTAATAACACACCCTACACACTTCAACCACTCTCCCCGCGGGACTGCCGTTAGGTATTACTTCGCGGGGCTGGTTAGCAGTTTATGCTATGCTTCTTGTGTCAGCTTCTTCCGCTGCTTCAGTTGCTCTTCTTATCTTTTCTATTCTCCGCACCTCTTTTTGTAGAGTTGTTACGAAGGAACATATTGCCATTCAATTCTCTTCCGACCGTTATCTCCGTTATATCTGACATAGTTGTTATCTGGATTCGTGTTAGTCCCTTTGACTCTTTTCTCTCACGTTCCAGCATTCTAATTGGCTCAAAATGATGATTACGCGTTCGCGTGCCATTGTGGCCGTATGTATGCGCGTATGTCCTCCTGTCTTTGCGTCTGCGTAAGAAGTCCTCTGGCTTCCACTCTGTTGCTTCTTGCGTTTTCTTTGCTCTCTTTTCTTTCTCGCTGTAGTCTCCTTAGCTCTTGGCATACATCCTTGGCATAAGAGCTCACTGCGTTCCACTTGTTTTCAGATTCTAGCATGTGATTAACTAAATTCTCCGGAATTGGTGTTTCTCCCAATGCTGTTTGTAGTGCTTCTCTTTGTAGAAAGAAACGTGGGCAGTGAAAGAATACACGCTCCACGTTTTCGGGAGTATCACTGCACGATGGTCAAGCGGGGGAGTTCCTATACTGATATAGCTATGACCGGAAACAACCATGTCCCGTAAGCAGTTGTCTTAAATAGAAGTTAACTTCACCATGTCTGCGGTTTATTCAAGTCTCTAAGGTCGGGATAAGGCGGTAAGTCCATCGGCCCTTGGAAGAAAGGCTCCAGCGTTTCTGCCACTCTATCAAACTTGTGCTTCTTCCCATAGTGTCAGGTTTCCCTTGAGTTCGTCGCCCTTCAAGTCTGCACTCTAAAAACTTTTCTGCAGTTCTTCCGCCAATATATCAATTGGGAACATTCCTGCAATAACGCAGGATGCGTGTGCACATAGTCGGTTTACTGCTATGATTCTTCTTTTGTATAAAGTCACTTTCATAGCTCCGGCCCACTACGAATGTAACTACTTTAGCAAAGAGTAGCCTTCGGCTGTATCTTGGCCCTCATATATTCGGCATAATCCGCGCAATGGCGGTACCCACACGTGAGGATTTGTTGCTTACGTACTCCAGATGGTTTTTAAAAGTAAGTCTTGAGTCAATCATAACGCCAAGATACTTGATAGCTGGTTTCGAAACTATCTCATACCCACCTACTGTGAGCGTGATAGTTTCCAGTTGCTTTCTACTAATACCGCCTCTGTTTTGTGTTCTACTAGCATGACGCCGAATGATGTTAACCACCGTCGGACAAGTGATATGATTTCGTTGCTAGTTTGAACAACTTCTTCCAGTTGTTTTGCAGTTACTACTATAGTGATGTCGTCCGCAAACAAATGTTGGTCCCAGGACCGAGCCCTGAGGGACTCCTCGAGTGACTGAGTATTCTTTCACACCATCCTCTGTTTCATAGCGCAGCACTCTTTGGTGGAAATAGTTTTTTAAAATATCCCTGATGCTAGTTGGTATGCGCATACTTCGAAGTGCTTGAAAAATTTGTTTCCAGCTAGCTGTGTTGAACGCGTTCTTAACGTCCAGTGTTATGACGCAACAGTACTTTTTATCGCCTCTTCTCCATCGTCTTCCTTCTATGGCCCTTTTCGCTGTGTCAACCACTACCTTAATAGCATCAACAGTCGAGCGTGCCTTTCGAAATCCGTACTGATGTGCTGATAGTCCACCTCCTTCTTCAATCGCGGCTTCCAACCTGTTACCGATGATTCGCTCCAACACTTTCCCTGCCGTAACCTAGGTAGGTAGGTAGGTAGGTAGGTGTGGTTGTGACAACATACTATGCTGAAACATAATTAGCGCAAAGGCGCCGTTTTAATACCACAAATCAAGTGACCTAATTTGTTGTAAAAACTGACGTTGGACTTGTGGGAAAGGAGAGAAAGGATTACTTAAATCCACCCCGTGGCATTGAGGAAACTGATAAAGTTCCTGATGCTTGTCTCTGCTAACTCATTAATATTATCAAAAAGGTGTCTGCCAAGTGTACGGTTTCTGACCCTACTAAGGGCCGGCCACTTACAAAGGAAGTGAAGGATTGTTTCAGACTCGTTGGCCATATTGCAGCTACGACAAAGTGCATTAAAAGTAATGCCCAGTCTGGCTGAGTGGATCCCTATGGGCCAATGACCAGTGCTAATTGCCAGAACTCTAGCAATATCTGCCCGGTCCCTTAGTAGCTCTTGTGTTCTGCGCCAGTTATACTTGGGCCACATCTGCCTGGATATGACATAGTTCTGCAACTCTCAGCAGCATCTGCAAGGAAATGAGCAAAAATTCTACCCTTAAGGGCCCCTAACGGAATGCTCCTCCGCATGGGAGCAATCAAGGGCAGATCCCTGCCTCGCCAATTAATCAGCCCTTTCGAGGCTGATTCTAGACCGATGACCGAGTGCGGTAACCTGCTCCTTGCATTGTTCAACAAGTTTGGAGGAGGAAGCCGCAGATACGATCTCACAGTGACATCATTTCGAAAGTTCACCCTGGGAATTATGTACTCGGTCCGTTTTGCCGCCAACTCCCGAGGTAGCAGATTAAGGATGCTGTTGTGGCCGTAAAGACTATCGCACCAGCTACCTGTTTCTCTTAATCTGACCGCACTACATGCTGATATGTACTTTATATGAAGGTCGAGTGGTATAAAGTGAAGGATTACGTTCAAGGCTTCAGTTGGGTATGTTCTCATCGCCCCCGTAGCACCTAGAGCCGCAGTCCTTTGTACTTTGTTGATGAGTTTGGTAATGTATGCTTTCTTAACCGCCGGCCACCAAACTAGCGATCCATAGGAAAGAATAGGGCGCACCACCGCAGTATACATCCAAAGCATAAAAAGCCACACAGGCTTTCTTTACCCGCTGTTCAATGTTAAGCTTCCAGCTTAATTTGGGGTCGAGTACCACACCTAGGTACCTAGCACTAGATGATAAAGAGAGTAATTGGTTATTAAGCTGTGGAGGAGTGAAAGCCGGTATTTTGGTTTTTGTGGTAAAGAGCATCAGTTCAGTTTTGCTGGGATTGACGCTAAGTCCACATCCAGTGGCCCATGTGCTAATCTTATCCAAGGCACCTTCCATAATCTCACCGATCACTGAAGGAAACATCCCCGATACCAACACTACCACATCATCCGCATACGCGACAACCTTGACACCGTCTCGGACAAGCCTACACAGAATTTTGTTGATAACCATAAGATAAAGAAGAGGAGAGATAACCCCACCCTGAGGAGTTCCCCTTACAACGGATATGGTGGCAACACTATTACCGAGTGTCGATTGAATGATTCTGGTTTTTAGCATAGTCACTATCCACTTGCTAATAAACTCCCCTACACAAAGTTGGGACAGAGCTTCCTGAATCGATTCAGTACTAACGTTATTGAAAGCACCTTCAACATCTAAAAAGGTGGCAAGAGTAAATTGTTTGTCTTTTCTATCGTACGCACAACTTCATGGAGCGCCATCTCAGTCGATCGCCCTTTAGTGTGCGCATGCTGGGATTTCGATAAACGGGATGTATCTATTGTATTGTATTGCGGATGTGCGTGTCTAATATACATTCCAACGTCTTAAGGAGGAAAGATGACAAGCTGATGGGTCTGAAATCCTTTGCAGATTCATGCCCCGCTTTCCCGCTTTCGGAATAAACACAACACGAACACGCCTCCAACTCAGGGGGAAGTGGTTTAGAAGAATACAGCTACTATAGATCGGAACTAGCCAAGGGACCACCTGATCCAGTGTTTTTTGCAGCATTACCGGGAGTAGACATTAGTCCATCCAAGCCAGAGACTTGTCCCTTTTAATGGATTTCTTATATTCTTTTAGGCAATCCTTATATGGTTGCCAAAACTTGTGTCGGTAGCAGACATTGAAGATTTCTCTGGTAATCTTCCTAAGATTAGAAAGATCTTCATTCCACCATTAGGGACATTTTTTCTTACTGAATTTAATAGGGCATGAAACCTTAAAAGCCGTAGCCGTACAACCTTCTAGGGTTGTAATCTTGTCGTCAAGTCCCTTGACTGATTCGATTTTCGTGCCGGGTGTTCTGTGAAGTTTAGATTTGATAACTTAACCAAATTTGCTCCAGTCAATTCTCTTAGGGTTTCTAAATGACTTAGGTGCCTCGACCTCGAGGATAACATTAAAGATAATCCATTTATGGTCGGAAAAAGATAGACGACCGGATACCCTAAGGTTGTCAATATTGGTCTTGAGTGAGGTCCCAACCTCTGAAATTATCCGAACTGGGAAAGACATAAGTTGGTTTGTTACCCACATTACAGACAGAAATGTTGGACATCACAAGGAAATCGAATAAAGACTCACCGCGGTTGTTGATTTCCGAGCTGCCCCATAGCGTATGTCTTGCATTCGCATCGCAGTCAAGAATCAGTTTGCCATTTTTCTCTGCGATCGCTGATGTCAACTGTCGTACCTCCTCAGGTGGTGATGGTCTGTCACGATCCATATAATCTGAGGAAATAAAAAGAGTGTCAGTTGAAACCTCCAATTTAACTACAGTTAAATCGGCAGAGCTAAAATTAGAACATAGAGATATATTTATGTGTTTTTTTGAATGTCCTAGGTTTATTACTAACCTGGTTAATGGTATTGTAGAAAATGTTGTACCGGTTGTCCTTCAGCCCTTTAACGACTGAACCTTTCACCCAGGGCTCCTGAATAAGGCAAATGTCGATGTCTTCCTCGCATAGGAAAACACGCAGATTATCTGACACACTCTTTGAGTGGTGCAGATTAATCTGTGCGATCTTCAACATTCAGGATAGTGGTGTTGGTGATGCCGTCTACAACCATGTCCTCCGGCAACTTGTCGGTGCCATCAATTTCCCCTGTCTCATCGTCTGGACCAGAGGGGCGGAAAACTTTGATTTTGGCATGCCTTATGCCAAAATGCAGCTTATGGTCGGCTTCTTCGAGTGCCACCAGGCACGTACTGTCAGGTAAATGCAGAGATTATCTCGGACGTGCAACATAAATTGTGCTTGGAATATGGATGAGTAGCCGCCAAGACCAATTGATAGGCTTTCGCGGGCTAACTTTCTGAACATTCCCGACCTAGATCCTGTCGGTATCTATACCGAGAAGAGTATGCTGGGTTTGTAGAATTCATAGTTATCCCTTGAAGAAATATCTATTAAGTTGGTCCCCTTGAAGCAGTGGTTTTGAAGCATGCCATCAAGAGACATGTTGAACTCCTTTCTTGAAGAGTATATGTAAGCATGGTTCTGGTCTTGTATGTGAACATTACTACCAGCAAATGATTACAGCGTAAGCCAGTATTGACCTAATTATCAAGTATTAGGTTCATGGACCTAATTATTTAGATCCAAAGGATCTAGTTAGTCTATTTATGGTGCACTCAATTTGCAGATTGTAGAAAAATAGACTGTGTTTAGGTTTACTTTTTACAACCTGTGCCACTTGCAGGAATTGTAAAGTTTCGCTATGTACCTAAGGGTACCTAAAGGGTAAGATGAGTGAAAGGATTTTGTTCTCTTTTCTTCTGGTAAAAGATACTATTGTATTGTTTCACAGAGAGGCCTTACTTGGTACAAAACTAAAACTGAGTTTCTTTAACCGTATAACAAAAATTCTGTCTTTAAAAAGTGATCATAATTATTAATAAATTTCCTTATATCCTCAACATCAGCACTCGTAATCGAAAAGTTCTGTGCATGCTTATTTCTCTTTCATATGCCACATAAGACTCCTTCACATAGCGCAGCATGCCCTCGAATGTTTGTTTTTCTCTTCATATGAAAATAAAAAGTGTTATCTGCACAAAAAGCATGGAGCCATTACCATCTATGCTAAATCGATCTTTATCTGAGTTTGAATTCATTTGTGCACACAGCAAACAATTCACAGTGGTACGAGTATATTCCACCGCATCATCCGTACCGACATCGTTGCATACCTACGCATATCAACAGATACACCTTTCCCTTTAATGGCAGGAATTGTTTTTTACATGAAAGCAATTAGCTAAAAATGCGGATGAGATTTCGCTGCAGTATAGATAACATAGGTACTCGTAGATAGATACCAAGTTTTTCAGTATCAACACCATTACTGCTGTGGCGCACAGCTAATTAAATTGCATACTGCGGCGCAACTTTGATTATTTGCAGGCACAGTGGGATCTGACATTCACATGTCGACTGAGTATATGAAATTGTCTTCAAAAGAAGTGGTATGCTTGTGAAGATAAATGGGCCATAAAAGAATAAAATAATTAAAAAAGCGGAACAAAATGAAAGCACTTAGTGGAGAGACATGACATGATCGTACTAAGAAACCGAATTGCTTCTCATTGTAGCCACTCCAATACCGCACCCTAACACAATTTGAAAGTTAAGCTTATCTTGATGATTAGCTTCCTTTTGCTATGCGTACATGCGTCTGAACTGCCATGTCACATAAGTTGTGAGGTATCCTCAGAGGATTGATAGTGACATCTTCACTGCTGCGCATATAATGCCGCCCGTTTCCACATGATCTTGCTCACGAATTGATCCTATCAGTATTGGGGCACACATTTGCGGAACAGGTGACCGAAAGCGAAAATAAATCTGCATATAAATTACGAGACCATAGAGGGGAGAAAACAATGTAAAGAAACTCACGGTCATGGTAAGTTTAATGGAGCGCTTTATGTTTATGATTATGGCAAGGCAAAAGATTTATCCACGTAGAGGGGATAGCTTTAAAAAAAACTGCTTAGCATTAAACTGTTACAGCCTTTCTACATGCGATGCTCGTTTGTGATTCCATGATACTTAAATATTATTGCACCCATATACTTCATCTCAGTACACATTAGTTGGCATTCTTAAACCAAGTGGTCAACCTGTTTTTATTTAGCTCACCATTTTTTAAAACAGGATGTTCCATGACATTTGGCATCACTGATTCATAGACTTCGCGATCGATAACTTATTGAGCAAAAAGTGTCTCAAATAATGAAAATCAAGACTAAGGACTTACGAGTAATTTGAGAAGATCTCAGAAATTGAGCTGAAATTTTATTAAAAAGTTGAGAAAATATATCCTCTAGCAGAGCAAGTTTAAGAGGTAAAAGTATTCTTTGTTGGAACACTTAAATCTGGGAGCTTAAAAATTGTCCAGAAAACTCTGGAATAGATTACTCAAAACTGAACAAATATTTATGCAAGAACAGTACTTATGGTGGTAAGCCTACACCAAAAGAAATATTTGAGAAACATTTTCCAAAACAATTCAGAACATTTTTATTTTTGAAATAATTTCGAAAAGTTTCTGAAATGGAACAAATGTTCCAAAAATATTTTTGAAAAAATTTGGAAAGATTTTATAGGTGTGGATGCGATTTTTGTTTCTAAAATGTTTCCCAATTCAGAGTTGGTCAAATTGTAATCGATTACCGATTATATGATTACAAAATATAATGCATTACATTTCATAAATTATTTCAGTTTCAAGAGGATGTAAATATATGTTGGGTGTGTGAGATATGGACTGTGGGGGTGGGGTCCTCTTAGAGGACGTACAGATAGAAAGGGAATGCATGAAGGGTGGTTGATGTTTTGAAGGATGTAAGTGTGCGAATTGTATTTAAAGGGCATGGTTGGAACTTTTTAGGATGCGTGATTAAAAGTAGAGCCTGTAACGGGTGAATGATATTTCCTCCATTTTCATTCACACATCCTAAAAAAAAGTCTAACGAATTACTTCTCTAATAATTCAACTTTCCACCTCATGAAAGTCCGCTAAATGAATATAAGCGAAACTAAATTACAGGACTCCACTGGACCCTTGTGTAGCTATGTATGTGGTTTTTTTGTAGGAAATCGCAGAGCCGAAATGTAAAGTTCTACACAGCTATTCAATATCTGATGGTTGTTCGGGACTGTTTCTTTGTAAATACATTCTTATTCACCTCTCACCTTTATATCCAGAGATAGTTTCATGACCCATGTCCCGTGGACCTGTCCGGTAGCCTAAAACAAGATTTTCGAAGAATTTTTTATATTTCGCGATATGGAATACAATACTTAGGATATAAGTAAATCATCTTTTTACGTTATCCTGAAGCTAAATTAGATTTCATAGTAAATCAGTTTTTAATATGCGGATATGAGCACCACTGCAAAAGCTGTGCGCCAATGAATGGGCATGTTTTTATTATTAATTTCATTTTAAATATCTTAACAAAATCTGTGACATTGTGAATTACTCAAGCTTTTCGAAATTTTCTGGCAGTACCATATTTTTGAAACCCAATCCCTATCTTTTTTTTCCATTCAGGAGTACATATAGTAAGGCACTTCTCATATATTTCCCACCAAATCCACCTTCACTTTCACCCTTCTTCCAATTCCATGCACTTGCACTTGCACTTGCACTTGCACTTGCACTTGCACTTGCACTTGCACTTGCACTTGCACTTGCACTTGCACTTGCACTTGCACTTGCACTTGCACTTGCACTTGCACTTGCACTTGCACTTGCACTTGCACTTGCACTTGCACTTGCACTTGCACTTGCACTTGCACTTGCACTTGCACTTGCACTTGCACTTGCACTTGCACTTGCACTTGCACTTGCACTTGCACTTGCACTTGCACTTGCACTTGCACTTGCACTTGCACTTGCACTTGCACTTGCACTTGCACTTGCACTTGCACTTGCACTTGCACTTGCACTTGCACTTGCACTTGCACTTGCACTTGCACTTGCACTTGCACTTGCACTTGCACTTGCACTTGCACTTGCACTTGCACTTGCACTTGCACTTGCACTTGCACTTGCACTTGCACTTGCACTTGCACTTGCACTTGCACTTGCACTTGCACTTGCACTTGCACTTGCACTTGCACTTGCACTTGCACTTGCACTTGCACTTGCACTTGCACTTGCACTTGCACTTGCACTTGCACTTGCACTTGCACTTGCACTTGCACTTGCACTTGCACTTGCACTTGCACTTGCACTTGCACTTGCACTTGCACTTGCACTTGCACTTGCACTTGCACTTGCACTTGCACTTGCACTTGCACTTGCACTTGCACTTGCACTTGCACTTGCACTTGCACTTGCACTTGCACTTGCCCTTGCACTTGCACTTGCACTTGCACTTGCACTTGCACTTGCACTTGCACTTGCACTTGCACTTGCACTTGCACTTCACTTCCACTTTAACTTCCACGTGGACTTTCCACTTCCACTTCCACTTCCACTTCCACTTTAACTTCCACGTGGCCTTTCCGCTTCCAATTCCACTTCCACTTCCACTTCCACGTGGACTTTCCGCTTCCACTTCCACTTCCACTTCCACTTCCGCTTCCACTTCCACTTCCACTTCCACTTCCACTTCCACTTCCACTTCCACTTCCACTTCCACTTCCACTTCCACTTCCACTTCCACTTCCACTTCCACTTCCACTTCCACTTCCACTTCCACTTCCACTTCCACTTCCACTTCCACTTCCACTTCCACTTCCACTTCCACTTCCACTTACGCAAAAGACTCAATAAAAAATCGGATCGATATCACTTCATGACGAAAAGGTTGGTTAGCTTACCACGGTAGCCACGGTGTAGTGGTTAGTGTGTTTGCTTGTGACCCGAATTGTGCAGGTTCGATTCCTAGCGGGGAACAGCAATCACAGCCAACCGAGCATAAGAGAGAAACGAATAAAATGTAAGTTTCATCCACTACACCAAAAATGGTTTTCTGCCTCGTGTACAAGGGACCGCAAATCGAGTCTGAGTGCTCTAAAATTTGAAAATTTATTTCGATATACAAAAAAAAAAAACTTCTTAGCTTAAGGAGAAATCGCGATCTTTGAGAATCTTGAATCCAAATTCATTAAAATTACAGGGAATGTTATATCCCATCAGGGCTGACAGATTTTCAACAAACCAAAGCTTATCAGCAGCATTCTTGAGGAAAAGTGTAGTAAGTGCATGTATCTGGCACATCATTATCAATTGAACCACATCATATATTGGTACTGAAGGCATTCTATAAATCATATACAAACGCGAACGATTCTAACAGCAACATCATACACTGCACTTACAAATTTCATGGCTCATAAGATACGACACGTACAAGCAACAAATGATGTACCTATGACGGTAACAACAAACTTCAAATTATATCTAATTGAATGTGCATCACTTGCGTTCAACCATCATTTCGTTCGTTTGCTACCTGAGCGGATTCACAGCGTGGCTCTATTGTAGCTCCATTCATTATCCGAACATCGTTGCAATCACATAGAGTCAATGGTTTCTCCACGACCTACTCCGCTCTTACAATAGATCAAATAAAATCGAATAACTCGCAGTCGTGAGCCATTACTCGTACACATTACTCAGCCACACTATGTTGCAAGATGTACACACGTAATTGATGATTCCTGGAATTGCACAAAAGTGTTTGCTCCCTCAGCACACCACATACAACCATGTGAGCAATCATTGAATGAGTTTTGTCGAAAATTATTTTTGCAAGAAAGCCTCAGTGAATGGTAGGTACTCGTAAAGTCGTAAATGTCAGAAGTTACAAAAGAATCCATGTCTGGATTTCAAGATGAGACCAAGTGCATGTCATTAAGTGCATCTCACAAGAGTATCTACAGTAAATCATTCTAGAAAGCAATTGGCTACGAGTGAAATGGATTTGTTAGGCAAAAATGAATAAAAGATTCTGAGAGAATCCCACAAACCTACTCACCTTAGAGCCACTTAGGTATACAGTACGACAGCGTTCCGCTATGAATTCTTATGGATATTTCTTTTTTGTAAGGGTCTGAGAGATGTATCTAAATTTGCATATCCTCACTGGCGAAAGATTCATTTATTACCGTAACGTAGTGGAAAACATTCTCATGTCTATCGGTTAGAACATAGAAGGCGCATATTCCCTGAATGTAATGATCACGCGAGAATCCCCCAGAGAAGTTATTACCTTACAGTTATGCACATTACCACCATGTTAGTAAGTCAAATTGCGATAACCGGTATCGACAGCGCGCCAGGAAGTTGCATGCAACTCAAAATATTTGTTTTGTAAGGCTTTTAGCAAACAATGATTGCGAGCTGACTTTTGAACGGAACCCCGATCGTGGGAGGGTGTAAAAATTGAAGTGCTGTCGTCCAAGCAATATTCTGATATGGACATGGATTTCCGCGTCTCCTCGTGGGGCATCTTCATTAATCTTAACATTTTTGTTGTTCTCCTGCACACGGTAATTGATGTTGGAACATACATTCTTCTGTGCACGATGGGGTCTGTGCTACGGTGTACCTATGATGTTGATACCTGGTAGTGTGCGATGCACGACTTATGTCAAAGTTGCTTCTTGTTGTGTTTTGTCGTGTATGAGAAGAAAATGTGTTTCCTAATGTTTCGACAGGTCGTGATTAATAAAGTCATTTAAAAGATAAATAATAGTGTGTACCGATGATGATAACGCTGATGATATACTGCCGAAGAATGGTGAGAAGTACACCGGGATGTAGGGTAGACAACAATAAGAAATCAGTCCAATCCAATTCGGTTACACTCAAGCTATGCTGACAGTTACTCTATTCCGCTGAGTACTCTGCATGGTTGGGGTGTTATTGGAAAGCGTTTTCTTTCTATTTTGTTCTGTTAAGCTTTGCATAATCCGGAAGATAAATCTGGAAGGTATCCGAAAGACATGTACTTCATAACAGTAAGATCGCTAAAGTAGTCGTAAACGTAATACCGAAACAAGGTAAGTCACCAACAGAAGTTACTTCCTATAGGCCAATATCGTTACTCCTAATATTTTAAAATTGTTTTTGAAAACTACTTCTTTTGAATGACTACTCGTACTCCTTTTAAAACACGACTCTTCCCGTACCATAAATTTAGAAATAAGTATTCGACAATAGACCAAGTGCACCTTATTACCAACGTGATAGAGAAAGCACTCGAAGGCAAATAGGTGTGCTCTTCATTATTCCTGGACGTAGCGCAAGGCAAGTGTCCCACAAGGTAGTGTTCACGGACCAACTTTGTATTTATTATACACAAGTGATACTACCTCGATCAAAAAGTTTCAGGAATAACTACCGTGTGTCACTTTCAGTCACCTGATTCGAGTTTTTTTTAGGTTTATTCCCTCCAAATTTTAGCGTTGTAGCTTGACATTTGTAAATGCTACGCTGTCGAGAGTACATCTGCCTACGTATGTGTTTTCGATTTTCTGCGATTTTTAAAATGAGATCAACTTTGCAACAGTAAATTTGCATCAAATTTTGTATTAAAAACGGATTCAAAAGGCTTTGGAAATGTTGGATAAGCGTTTCGGCAATGATACTCTAACGAAAACAAACGTTTATGCGTGGCACAAATGCTTCAAAAGTGGTCGTGAGTCCATCGAGGATGATAAACGCAGTGGTAGGCCGTCGACATCGAAGACCTATGAAAACATCAATAAAATCAATGAAATATTGGCCATCAAAGGCAGAGGACTTGAACATTGCTTATGCATCCGTTCAAGATATTTTGGTTAAAGATTTGGGCTTCAGACGTGTCGCTGCAAAGCTGGTGCTGAAAGACCTGAATTTCATGCAAAAAGGGACCGCATTGACATCGCGAAGGATATGATTTTAGAGGATGAATCCGACCCAACATTCATCAAACGCATAATCACTGGAGACGAGACGTGGGTTTATGAGTACGAAACGCAATCTAGGCAACAATCGAGTGAATGGGTTTATTATTTAGGCGTTATGAGACGTTTGCGTGAAGCAATTCGCCAAAAAAGACCGGATAATGCACCGTCGCACAATGCCAACCTTATTCGTGAGTTTTTGACCAAGAACAGTACGAATACCATCCAACAGCCACCGAATTAGCCTGATTTGACTCCCTTCGATTTCTTCCTGTTCGACCAATTCAAGAAACTGCTCCGGGGAACGCGTTTTAGCAGCCGAGAGGAGATAATAGACAAATCGAAGATGACTATACCAAAATCCGATATAAAAAATGTTTCGAGGATTGGATCAAGCGCTGGTATAAGTGCGTTTCAGCCAATGGAGTGTACTTTGAAGGGGACAATATCGATTATCAAGAATAAACTTGTATTTTTAATTTTCTGAATAAATTCCTGCAACTTTTTAATCAAGGTAGTATGCCACTAGACAACAAAGTCATGGTAGTCACTTTTGCAGATGACACTGCAATACGTACAGTTGTCAAATGCACAGACAAGACTACTGTAATGAGACAAAGTCTACCTTTACAAACAAGAGAATTAGCCCGTTCTTATCACCAATCAAATAGCTCCATGTTAACAAAGCAAAATACCTAGTAATGCCCTATGGTACGTAAGCAAAAAAAGACATACCATAGTGACTTGACATATCGACCCTGTGAAAGATGTCATTAAAAAGAGTGCAATACGACACAATCAAAGATTGCAGACACACACATCAACCCTGGGATAGAAGGCGTTCTAGATGTGCAGAATAACGTTCACAGAATAAGAAAGTAATAACACAATACAGGATTTACTGAAATAAAAATATGGGTTTGTTAATTGGTTTCGGAATTGCAGTCACGAAAGAAAATTCCATGCAACTACTTATCTGCGTACCTTCTAATAATTTAAATTTGATATGCATACGGTCCTCATTTACCGAGGTTATCGAGGTTGCTTCCGCGTTTCCCGTCTTCCTTTTTCTCTCGAAATTCCTCCACTTGGTCCTATCTTTTGTTAAATTTTTGACCGTATACCAGCTTTCCTTAGCTTCTTTATAGATTATTTCGACGGTGGTGTCCCATATGGTATTGGTCTTCCTCTTTTATTTCGGTCTTCTGCTTTTGTTTCCTAAATTTTCTTCACTTCTAGGTTCATCCATATGCACTAAATGTCCAAACCATCTCAGTTTCTTCCCCTCCAAAATTAGAAATATTTTTACTTGCAGTTTGCTTCTAATGCCTTCGTTTCTTTAGAATTTTATGTACTGGGGCTCTGGTGTTCTGTATAAATGAAGGCAAGCCCTCTCAAACACCCGAAACTTTTCCAACAAGCTTGCTCGCACATTGAATCACACGGGACGTCCAAATATGAGCATGAACCAAATGAGGGCCGTGTAGCAGATTACCTTTACCCTTGCATCGAGTTACTTGCTACAAAAAGTGTCTTTGTAAGGCAAAAGCACCTTTGGCTTTGGCCGGAGCAGCATCTTCATATATGTTTGTTAAATCATAGATATTGGTTTAACCAGAGCCCTAGGTATCTGACTACACTTCGACACGTAAGTGGGTGTCCGTACGATCCCACGATTGAGAACTTTCGCCAATTCTTTCTCGTATCACTATGAAGAAGAATGGTTTCCGATTTCCAGAAGTTGATTTTCAACTTGCTATGGCATGGTGAAGTGATCCTATGATATCGCTCGTGTAAATGTTGAAAAGAATCGGTGAATCGTTTTTAATTATAAATGTTCCAGCAGAAGTCACATTGCCATTTTTGACAAGGAATTGTCTACTGGTGAGCATGTTGTAAAGTATGTACAGCAGTGGTTTACTTATGCCCAGCCTATTCAGCTTGTAAAAGAGTCCCTCTAACCATACGGTATTGAAGGCCTTCTCCAAGTCAATCAGATAGGCACCCTTTTCTTCCAGAGGCTCTGGCAGAATTCATCTCTGCTTATCGTGTCGAACGCTTTCTTCATATCGATAAAGCAAGTGAAAACTTTTTTTATTTTTCGCGAGCATTTTTCTCAGCACTTGTCGTCTTGGATACTATGAGCTGTCATGTGTTTTTCCACATTTTTTTTTTGAGTCTACACTCTTGGTCTTGTACACTTTCAGGGCTGTGAGAAGGATCGTGTTCCCCCGTATTCTTTTGCTTTTCCTTTTTATAAGTAGAAGAGGAGGAGGGTGGCCGTGGTGTAATGGTAACATCATCGCATGTCATGCTGCAGGTTCACGGTTCAAATCCTGATGTCAGAAATCATCTATTTATTTCGTATGAAATAAATAAAAAAAGTCTCTACTGTGAAGGAGACATAACACTGGGATGGCTTATGGCTGAAAATACAACTTTCTCTCTCCTTTCTCTCTCCCTGTCTATTTACTAACGCCTATGTCCTGCAATAATATAAGGGTATGTATTCATATCCCCTTTGAGGTGCGCAAATTATAAAAAAAAATGTAGCATACCTCCATATGTCCAATCTTCTGGACTTTTTCCACTTGCCCAGGCCATGTTCATGATTTCTAAGTTTGACCCTTCTACCTCTTCCTTCCGTTTCTATTTCGATTTAATATTTCGAACATTTGTGTGTAGAGGACACAAGATATTCCCTATATCACTCTCCTTACCTCCTTCAACTTAAGCAAAACACACTCAACGCTCATGCCGTTTCGAAAAAAAATTTTAGCTTCAAGCTTCGAGGTGACTGTAATAACTCCGGTATAGTGATGCTCTGGGTGAATTAAAAAATTTCATCCAAAATATGTAATATCTCTTTCCTATCATTTAGGTGTTTTTCAAAAACAGTTTCATCGTGCAGTTTCAAAAATCTGCTAGGTCTAAGGTAATCATATATACCTACCGTTAGTCAAGACGCTGAATTAGAAGTCTTGAGTTTCAAGCATGTGTAGGAAAGCCTGGTGACAGTTTCTATTAAGGCTAAAACCACCAACATTAGCCTAATATGCGCTTACACCACCATGAATGAGTAAGACGACGCTACCAAAGATTTCTTTTACAATCTTCTCGATTTCCTATCAGACATATCCTAAAATGCTCTTTACTTCGTCCTGTTATTTATTCTCACAGTTACAAGTTAGTTTATTGAATTAAATAACAGGGCCTATACTATTTTGATTCTCTGTCTATTAGATCAGTAAGATCACCCAAACCCGGCCAATATAAATTATCAAGTATTCACTGACAACTTCGCAATATCTTTTCGTTCGATAAAAGCACCACACCACCACCAAGATGAATGCGTTAAAATGAAATTGATTGTTCCAAAACGATTATTCGGTATTTAAAGAACAATCGGGAGAGATTTCAATCCGATGGAGCGTAATCGTACAATGATCATCGCATTTCGTTTCTTTTGTGGTAACCTTGACTTTGACATGAGTGCTGCCTAAACAATGAAAATCTAATCTCATGGGTCATTAGAAGATGAAATGGGGAAAAATTAATGAATGAATGTCGGGATCCCTTTGTAGTTTGTTTTTAGCGCGAACGAATTATGTACACAGATTTGTTGATTCAATGAAACTGCAGAATTGTGTGGGTGGGCTTTGGATAATTTCTGCGCAAATGAAATGTTTGATTTTTATTTCAAGTTTTCGAAGAATTTTATAGAAATTCTGAATCATTGTCTTTTGGATAAAACAAGCCAAGCCTTTACTTTTTACTCAGATGAACTGGTTTTCAATTTCCGTCCTTAAGTATAATTAAAACCAGTTTAATTTATCCTACAACACGATTGAATGATTAAAAATCTACATAAACTATAACTACATGCGCAGCATGTCTTCCTTCTCTTGATCTTTATCACAACGACTGGTAATTAAAAAATTGCTCATATGCAGTTCTTTTCACGCTTCGGAGTGGTTAACAAGGACCGATTGTGCACCCACGGCGTTCGCGGCATCCTGTCATAATGTATAGCCTGAGAATAGAACATAAATAATGCATTAGCTGTGGGATTAACTTTGTGGGCATAATTACAAAACCGTAAACTATTACAACGTCAATGACGCCTATAGGAGTCTACTTTCGGATGTTGTTCAAAGGTGATGCCAGTGCATATCATACTGCAGTCAACCATAATCTTGAAATCACAACACGCATTTTTGAAAGGCGAAGGATGCGTTTTTTTTAGGATGTTGGTTGAGTTCATTGATTTTAATCTTATCGAGACATTATCGATGCGAAATAATAGAGCAGCATAGAATGTCTATTAGAAAAGTTCATCAGTTTCCACGTCAACTCTTTTGTTATTTAAATCCAATTTCAGCAAAATTATTCTCTCGCAAGATTAACAATTTAACAACTCAATTTTATTGTGACATTCCTAAGGCAGATTTGAATCTTGCAAGTTATTTGCCACACCAAAACAGAAAGGCATTCAAGTAGAACTCACCCGAAGACCTGCCGCGAATTTGTGTGGTTCTCCGATTAAATTTGATTGCTGCGCGCTTCAAATTCCTGCCACACTTGAATTACTCGATTGGTTGCACTTTTATTTTCATATTTTCATTTTCTTCGCGTCTCGGATAAAGTGTATTGCAAGTGATTTTTCATTTGAGGTAAGAATACGTGTGCGGCAAACCAATTCTGGTCGGCAACACAGCTAAACAAAAGATCGAGCACAAACTCACGTAGCGCACTCGAATGAGTTATTACTCCCACGTTATGGTACTTATATTGTTTTCTGAATATTTTTATGCGGCAATGTTACTTTTTTGGGTTCAGAATAGCACATTTTTTTTTGTGGGTGTGCGGAGAAAATTTCAATAAAATCAGAGACCGAATACAAAGGACGACAAAGGCCGAATAAATTGGTTATTGAACTGTTGCAAATGAGCAGAGCAGAGGGGCTCACTCGTTGCTACTTAAGTACTCTATAAATAGGAAAAATATAACCAAGTTAATAGTAATGACCAATTAGGCCTTTACATAGGTCATTACTCTCTTGGTTCATTTTTTTTTACTGAAAGAAAGTTGAAATACATTGAATTTGAATTTCATAGTTGAATGGTTTTATGGTAGCAGAAATATAGAATAACATTTCATACCATGATAAGGGCTTTTAGTATGCTTATAGCTGGGAGGTGGTTCATTTAAATGGGAATTCATATAAGCAAGATTCGTCTTTGTACAATAAAAAGAATATTTTGAATCGGGGACTGATACCCTTTTAAAATATATTGGGGGTATCAGATTTAACTGCTTGATGGGTAGTGCTGCTTACCGCAAGCTTTCTTTATTTATTTTAAATGACACTATAGTCGAGTGCGGACCTGGCCCTTAGCCAACAAGCCCATCTAGCCAATTACATCCTTAGCTAGCGTCATCCAGTTTCTATTGTACGCGCTACTTCAGGTGAAGTCTTCTTTTTATACATGGTATCTCCAGGATATGTTTGGTCCACAAAAGATGGTAAATTAAAAGCCCACAATAGCACTTTCCAGCTTGTCTCGGAGAAAAAGGTATTTAACACTGTAAGTATGTCTTTTAAGCAATTTATTCGCTGTGGATTTCTGGGCGTACGTCCCAAATTTGAGATCCTTTTCAAAAAAATATTTTGAACTCACATAACAAAGCGGGCCTCATCTTATCAAATGCCTTGGTAATATTGCTACCGACCGCGATCCTGCATCGGTATTCCCTTGGGTGACAGCGAATAACGTGAGACGAGACCCTACGAAATAATTCTAAAAACCACTGAGTCCGGCCTTTGATATGGAGCATAAAAATTCATCTGCAAAATATGGTAGAATGAAAGTACCAATGGCTGAGAATGGCAGACAAATGCAATCTCGACATCTTAAGCAATGAAAACGTGAACTCTAGAAAAGTCCACTCAATACTAAAAAATCATATTCTGCCAGAAGACTCAACACGGAGCTTCAAATTATTACTCATCATCTTTTCGTCGATTTTAGAGCTTAGAAGTTGCCATCTAAATTTCCTTCTTTATTCTTGCAGGCTTCTGCAAAGATTTTGATAAATAGCTCGAATATTATTCTCATCTTACTAAATATTGCACCTTTCAATTCACTTGACCCCTATTGTCACTTGAACTTCTCACTCGAGAGATTAAATTATAATCGATTGGCAAGGACCTTGGTAATGATTCGATACTAAACTGTCTCACAGTATTCTCTTGACATTATGGAGTTTTGGATGAACTTGGAAGCTGTTAATTAATACTCCCAATCTATGGTGGTCTTTTAGAAAGTATGGACATCCAACTAAAATACCAGCGCCCTATATCGATCGCAATTAGTTTATCGATATGGGTTACAATTTGTAAAGCTAAATACCGCCAGGTCCTCCTATGAATACTGAACATTCATTCGAAAAGAATATCCTTCCAAGCAGATACTTATGCTTTCTATAAACTCTATTTTAAGGAATATGAAGAGGAGACGGGTTATGTGCGTCTTTAGTGACAGACAAGCTGCGCTTAAGAACTCTTTAGTCCATTCGAAAATTGTTCGAGAATGCAAGAGCTTTCCCAGTGGGTAGTATGATTCCCTAGGATGAAGACAGACTAAACGAATGCGATATTCTTGCAGTTCTTCAATAGAAAAGACAGCAGGCAACTTAATAGTTCACTGCGGAACACTTCCTGTACGATTGTCTAACCTATGCTCGCTCAGTTGGCAGATCGTTGGCCTTTCTATGAAAGCCGAAGAAATTTCATGAACAGAGGGTTGTTTCTTGGTAATACAATGGACCGGTAACTAGTCTGAGAGCTTCAGTGAAATTTTTTCCTACCCCGAAAAGAAAAATCGTTTTTTAATAAAAGTGTTTTTAAGAGTGCGTAAATGTAGGTTACAACGAATGGCTCCTCGTAGTGGATGAGATCTTGGTAATATTGAAGGAAAAACGGCTTCAACGCGACTGCCTATGCCGACGATGTGGTCATCCTGGTTTCGGGAAAATTCCCTCCAGTCCTAAGCGAAAGACTCAATCTTGCACTGCAACTACTGAATAATTGCGTCAGCAGCAAAGGGCTGGGAGTGAACCCATCAAAGGCGGAGGTAGTCACTAAGAAGAAATCAATTCCTACCTTCAGACCCCCAAACATCGGTGGTATTGAACTAAGTATCTCAAGTTCAGCTCGACACCTGGGCATAATTCTAGATTCCAAACTGAACTGGAAGCATAACACAGCTGAATGCATCAAAGAAAAAAATAGCGTAGCTTTCTATTCTTGCAAAAACGCATTCAGCAACACGTGGGGCTTTAAACCAGCTGTGTAGTGTATGGATATACACAACGGTCGTAAGGTCCATTCTCACATATGGTTCACTAGTCTGGTGGATGCTTCTTGAGAAACAATACCAGCTTTCAAACCACACTAAAATCCAGAGGGCAGCGTCAATAAAAACAACACCAACAGCGGCAATGTAAACCATGCTCAGTTTCTTTCCGCTTGATACATATTGTAGCAGTTTGACGGCTAAAATCGCTGTAAGACTTAGAGAATGCCGATTCTGGTCATCTAGCTGTTATGGTCATGCTTCCATTTTTTTCCGATGGGGTACTACCAGTTGATTGACGGAAACTGTTTACATGACGGATAAGCTAGCATTTGAAAGGAGATTCACTATAAGAATTCGTGACAGAATGTACAGGAAGAACCGAAGAACCATGAAGAAAAAGGAACTGGCATTCTATACCGATGGTTCTAAGATGGACGTTGGAATGGGAACCGGAGTTTATTGTGAGGCCCTAGGAATAAACAACTCCTTTAGAATCAGCGGCGACTGCAGTGTCTTTCAGGCCGATAATACAGCCATCATACAGGCTGCAGAAATTGTACACGAGAGTATCTATATAGACAGCCAGGCAGCCGTTAAGGCCCTAGACACTGTTGTAATTAGATCAAGAATTGTGAGGACCTGTAAATCACTCTTAAATGGGATATCCAGAGCTAATGCGGTGACCCTCTCCTGGGTACCAGGGAATATGGATATCGAAGGAAACGAAAGTTCTGACGAGCTTGCTAGAAAAGGATCGGCACTGCATTTATCGCTGGCCCTCCTTTTTGTAGTAATACCAATCAGTTCCCTACGGAAGAAAATAGAAGACGAAACCACCGGTCGAGCAAACAGATGGTGGGTTCATCTAAAAACATGTGCAACGGCCATGGCACTATGGCCGGCCTTCAGCAAGAAGATACCAACACGGGTCGTTTCTGGAGTAATTACTGGTCATTATGCCATTGGCGTTCACCGGGAGCGACTCAGTGTGCTACATGATGACTATTGTAGAAGTTGCAGGGACGAAGAAGAAATTGAATTAGTTCATCACCTGCTGTGTTATTGTTTTGCCCCATCCGTTGCAAGGACTCTCGGAAGTTACTTTTTGTCGGAATTGGAGGACTTAAGTAATGTAGAGCTTACGGACCTCCAGAGATTTATATAACTATCTGGGTGGTTCTAACAGCGGACTTTTACAGTATTCCCAGGGTTAAATGATTTGGCATAATGGACCCGAACTGTTGTTCTAAGTGAGCAGTAACTCTATTTGTCACAGGCTCCCATCTACCTAACCTAACCTAACCTAAGTAACAACGAAACCAGTTCCAGCCTATGTGATAATAATCGGTGGAGGGAAAGTGTCTTGATTCTTTCAGTAAAGCACTTTTCATGGGGGAAAGGACTTCAAAATGGTGAGCCTAAAGGTGTGAAATTCACAGTATAGACTTATGTCCCAATTGTAGCCTAAATGTAGAGCTAGTAAATAAATATTCGCAGAATATCACAGAAATATATTATTCACTCACTGAGTATGTAGATACCTGTAGTGCTCTACAAAGATAACCGAAATAAACCGACCCAGATTCGCAAGTCAAATCCCCGGTAGACATACTCATAACAAATGTCCCACTTCTCTCTATCCACCATCAGAATACATTTAAAAAATGCGAATATGTCAGCGAAAGCAAAACATAAGAAATTTACAAATCCGCGGCTTCGTTTGAAATACACAATTGTCTTAGCCAAGCTACACTACTGACATCGTCACCCACATACGGAAGACAAAAAGCACACACACACACAATTGCCTGAGTGGCAGCAGGTACGATTATCTGTACCAACCGTCCCTGTGCGTCGTTCGTCCGACCGATTACTGATTTCAGATAATTTCGCATTCTTCCCAACGCTCCAGAGGCTGGATGGATACCGTCTTGCAATTCGAGCAAAACTTATTCCACGGAACCTTACCTTCTCCAAGTCAACAAAACACGGTTTTATGATCATGATCGAGCAATCGATGTTTACCTTATGGTAATATGGTCATTTGGGTTGCTCTGGCAGTTGTTGCCATCAAGATACATTCCGTCTGCAGGCAACTCTGTCGGACCGACAACCCCATTTCTTGGATCTCTCATGTTGGACATGTGTAGGAAATGCAAAGATCTGTTCAAGTCACCATCCGCATCTTGGCCAATAATGCCCTGTAACCATATAGTGCCAGTTGGCTTAATGGACAGCAGGTCATTGGAGTGACGTATAACGTTTGACGTTGGCGTTGAAGGCGTAGCAATGACTTCTTAATTTGCATACCCAAATGTTGGTGTCGTCGTGGGCACGAGATACTCGTACATTTTGTGTTGGTTCTTTTGTGAAACAATTTACTATGGAAATGGGTTAGAGGTGTTGATGCGATGATCGTGAATGTTAGAACGCAATTAAGGTCACCGTTAGATACTTTGGTATGGATGGCGCTAAAGTAAATGTGTACACAGGGGATACTCGTAGATGGTCTGAATTTTGCACACATTTTGAAGTTGTAACATGCTTTGAGTGGATAATTATGTGCAACCTGATGGGAAATTGATGCTAATAAGAGAAACCCTACACAGTGGGTAACGACTTAGAGAAAGGTAGGCATTATGTGAATAACAATCCATTCAGGTGTTATAATTTAAGGCTGCGTTCAATTTTGATAACAATAACCATGGGAATGGTGGTTTTCTAGAAAAGGGAAATTAATTATTAGACTTTCGAGTATGTAATCCGAAAATTATGCAGAAATAACCGCAGATTCATAGTCGTACGTTGTCGTTATACCATTATATCCGGAGAAGAAATTCATTCATAACAGAAATCTAGTCCATAAATTCTCCATTTAGGTAGATGTATTCTCTCATATTCTAGTACGCATTACATTTTTATTTCCTTTTTGTATATGAGGCTTCTAGAAGTTATACGCTGTAGTCACTGACACGAAGTCTTCATCTATGTCGGCGACATCACGAAGTTTCTAAGACGATCCACATAGGGTGGCAGGTTGAAGTTATCAGCGCAAGACAGACAGACACCAAGGCGTAAGGCGAATGAACCTGCGCTGGACATCCTCAATTCTCTGGGTATGGGCAACATAATGCGGAGACCACACTTAGCTGGGGTCTAACGAAAGTAAGATAGAGGGATTTTGTTACGTAGGGATCAGAGAACTCTTTTGACCAGCGTCTTACAAATCCAAGTGCTGAGTTGGCTCTACTTATAATATTGTCAATATGTGATCGAAGTTGAGTTCACTATAGCAGATAACGCCCAAATCGCGTGTTGAGGGTACAGGCTCATCACGAATGAAGTTGATCCTAGGTGATGGTGGGAGATACTTGCGGGAGTAGGTGATGGAGTGGCATTTATTAATATTAAGTTCTAAGCCATTTTTTATACACCAGATGGAGAAACTGTCTAGATCATCCTGCAGAAGGTGAAAATCAGTTGCAGATGATATGCGTTTAAAGATTTTCTTATCATCAGCTTATCCCAGAAGATTAGAGTTCCGGTACATCATTTATTGTAAGGATGAAGATTAGTGGTCCAAAATGGCTGCCGGTACATCATTTATTGTAAGGATGAAGATTAGTGGTCCAAAATGGCTGCCTTGAGGAATGCCCGATGTTACTATAATAGGGTCCGTTACTGTCGATCTGAAACGAACTTTTTATTGACGGTCCACTAGGTATGATCTGATCTATGAGATGAACCGCGGTTGAAATCCAAGGGCTTTTAGCTTGAACAGAATAATTTGGTGAGAAATTTTGACAAAAGCCTTGCTAAAATCTGTGACTGCAACATCAACTTCACAGCCATCTTTCAAAGCGTTCAGTGTACTAGACACGAATACGGTTAATACTGGAAACAGACTGCTGATATTCATACCATGGTACGAATACCATGGTATAGTGAATACTGCAACCCCTGAGAGACTGCATTTCGTAGTATTCAATGACTTTGGCGTTAAGTAGTATACTTTGACGTTTGTGCTGTCTGTCATAACAAATAAAAATAGAGAATAAAAAGAAAATTCAAATACTTGAAAGCGAAAGTGCATACCTAAGAATTGTCAAAGAAGCTACGAAGACAAGCCAATACAGAGAAATTGGCGCTGCAATCAGTAAGATGGTGGTATACCAGCAAAAAATTGCTAGTCTCAATACCAGGTATATTTCATGGTATACTAGCTTTTTACGTAGTATTGCAGTGACAAACATGTGGTATAGAAAGTAGTATTGCCATGGTATCAATACCAGAAGTCTGTCTCCCACTTAAGTTAGTGGTTGTTGAACACCCTTTAATGATTCGTACACGATGCTCTCAAAGAGCTTAAGTACTCGTATGCATGAGAGCTTAGCAATTTGGCGATAATTAGAAACTTCGCTCTTGCATTCTTTTTTGTGGTAAGCGTCCTTCCATAATTGAGGACAATTTTCTTGTGATATTGAAAGTTGAAAAAGGGTAGTGAGGGGCTGTGTCAGATGATTTGCACATCTTTTTAGTACTATGGCAGGGACATCGTCAGGACCAGGGGAGTAGTCATCCTTCAGTTGCTTAATCTTCTTAGCAACAGAGACAATGGAGATTTGTGCAGAGTTGTTTAAATAGCAGAAATAGTGAAGGTTCATATACTTGGAGAGCGAACGACTGGCAGAAAAAGTTAACGAATAGGTTGGCGATTATTTTAGGATAGCAATCAGATTTTCTTTTAACATTTATGAATTGAAAAAGTGTCTTAGGGTCGGTTATTAGGTTTGATTGCATGCGATCTAGGTATTCAAGATAGACCCAGCAGTTCGGTAAGCTTAAAATAAAAATATCTTTAACTCGCAAACGCCTTTCGCTGGAAGATAAAGTAAAAATCATTGACGAGTGTAATAAGGGAGTCCCGCTTAAGGACACTTCAAAGTAGTTTGCAATTCCAAAATCGAGCAATTGTACCATTAAGAAAAATGGAAGCAAGGTTCTCAAAAATCTGAGATGTACACATAGTGAATCTTTACGCCGACGATAAAGAAAGGTACCCAAAAGTGGAACACGCATTGTACAAATAGTTTTTTATTACTCAACGTGAGAGCCACATTTCCATAAATGGAAACATTCTGAAAGCCAAAGCTATGGAGATCCAACAAAAAATATTAAATTTAAAAAGCGCTTTGGGATTCGTGTTCTTAAACAGTCTAGCGAAAGCTTTTATAGTGAGCAGATCTTGTTAACCCATTTAAAAAAAAAATTTACTGAATTCTTAAAAGAAAACAAACTCAGCTTTGATGCGGTATTCAATGCAGACGAAACTGGGCTATATTGGAAAATGCTACCAGATAGTATATACGATCATGCCGGCGAAGCAAGCGCTCCAGGGAGGAATGGCTTTTGCGCCACCTTGTATATTTCAAACTACTCATACTTGCTCTCATTTGCTATTTGAGCCTTATAATACTTTTCATCGACGCCAATGATAGCGCATATAGACACTAGTTGTACAGAGCCATATCGAGACAAGGTGACGCCCTGTCATGTGATTTCTTTAACATCATGCTTCAAAGGATTGCACGAAATTCTCAAGCTAAACTACTCGCATACGACGACTACGTTGACGTGACGGATGATTTTACTGTTGACGACCCAAGCAAACGTAAAAAGGACAATGACCTTCGTGTCTGCACGTGGAATGTTAGGTCCCTCTATAGACCACGGGCAGCCGAACAAATTGCAGAGGCCCTAGAATGCTGTAAAGCAGACCTTACCTCCATCCAAGGAGTGCGATGGGATGGTCCGGGCGAAAGAAGGATGAAAGACTGCGGCATCTACTACGGCGATTGCTACAGGCAACAAGGACAGCGTCTATTCGGGTGTGGATTTATCATTAGAGGCAGACTTAGGCAAGAAGTCTTGAGTTTCCGGCATGTAAACGAGCGCCTCATGACTATCCGTGTCAAGGCTAAATTCACCAACAATAGTCTAATATGCGCTCACGCCCCTCACGAAAAAATGGACGACGCGACGAAGGATGACTTCTACCAGCTCTTGGACAACACGTATGAACAATGCCCTAACCACGACGTTAAAATTGTCCTGGGTGATTTTAACGCAAAGCTAGGAAGGGAGGACGTCTTTAGTAGCGTGTTCGGAAAGCACGGCCTACACGACATCACATCCGACAACGGATTCAGGCTAGTCGACTTTGAGCCGGGACGAAATGTTGTCGTAGCTAGTAACGCGTAGCTAGTACCCACGTCTTGACATCCATAAGGGGACATGGCTATCTTTTGGTCAAAAAACCGTTAATCAAATCGATCACATAGCGATTGACGCCAGACACTCTTCCAGTATTCTGGATGTTCGGACTTTCCGGGGAGCCAATGTGGACTCCGATCACTACCTAGTAGTAGCCAAGGTACGGATGCAGATATCCACAACAGAGCGAAATCAACGAAATATTGTGAGGAAGTTTGACGTCGGACGGCTACAATCGCAAGAGACCGCCAGAGCCTTTGCCGATCGAGTCTCCTTTAATCGTAATCTAAGTCCTATGCCGCTAACAGCAAATGCGTAAGACCAGTGGCAGTATTGCAAACAAGCCATCAGAGATGCCGCTTCTGATGTATTGGGTTTCACTCGACCACCACAACGAAACCCCTGGTTTGATGATGAATGCCGGCAAGCACATGCAGCAAAACAAGAGGCGTACAAGGCGGCACTGCATAGAAGGACTAGAGCTGCTCGTTATTTATACGAGCGGAGGAGAAGAGAGGAACATCATCTTTTCAGAAAAAAGAAAAAGGAGCATGAGAAGCGATCGATCGAGGAGATTGAGAGACTTTATTGCAGGAATGATGTTCGAAAATTTTACCAAAAGGTTAAAAGTACACGCCAGGGTTTCAAAGCCAGAACAGAAGCCTGCAGGGACGAAAGTGGTAACATAGTAGTAGAATCGCAGTCGGTGCTGAGCATATGAAAGGAACATTTCTGCAGACTGTTAAACGGCGGCGATGGCCAACATACCGCTGTCAGGCAGAACCATTCAATAGTGACGATGATAGTCAAGATTTCCGTCAACCCGATCAGAATGAAGTGAAGACAGCGATATCTAAACTTAAATCCAACAAAGCTGCTGGAGCCGATGGCCTTGCCGCCGAACTTTTCAAGGCAGGAGGAGATGAGTTGGTAAGGAGCATGCACCAGCTCATCTGTAAAATCTGGTCGGACGAAAGTATGCCCGATGAATGGAACCTCAGCATCGGTTGCCCGATCCTGAAGAAAGGAGACCCTCTGAACGGCGCCAACTACAGAGGTATAAGTATTCACAACATCGCATATAAGATCCTGTCTGCCGTATTATGTGACCGCCTAAAACCAATCGTCAGCAACCTGATAGGTCCCTATCAGTGCGGTTTCAGGCTCGGTAAGTCCGCCATTGACCAAATATTCACACTATGGCAGGTCTTGGAAAAAACCCACGAATATAACATCAATACGCATCACCTTTTCATCGATTTTAAAGTTGCCTATGATAGCGTGTATAGAGACGAGTTATACAGAGCCATGTCTAGTCTTGGCATCCCTGCCAAGCTCGTCCGTTTGTGCAGAATGACAATGGAGAACTCTCGCTGCTCCATTAAAGTCGGAAACAACACCACCGATCCGTTCGATGTCGGGAAAGGTCTTAGGCAAGGTGACGCGCTATCATGCGATCTCTTTAACATAGTACTTGAAAGAATTGTACGAAATTCACAAATCAGCACCGAAGGTACAATCTTTTACAAGTCTGTACTACTCGCCTACGTCGATGACATTGACATAGTTGGAAAAACTCAGCGGACCGTCAGTGGGGCGTTTTCGAGTATTGAGATCGAGGCAGCAAAGATGGGTTTAGCGGTCAATGAAAGCAAAACAAAATATATCCTGTCTACAAAAAAGGACACCCAGCATCGGCATTTTGGACAGAACGCCACGATAGACAGATATAAGTTTGAGGTAGTAAAAGACTTTGTCTACCTAGGCTCTATGGTGAACTCCGCAAATGACACCAGTGGGGAGATTAAACGAAGAATTACTCTTGCCAATCGGTGTTTCTACGGGCTAAGAAGGCAATTGAGTAGCAAAGCCCTATCCCGAACTACCAAGGTAATTCTTTATAAGACACAAATCATCCCAGTCCTGCTGTATGGCGCAGAGGCATGGGCTTTATCAAAGTCGGACGAAGATGCCCTTGGTTACTTCGAGGGAAAAGTTCTACGAGTGATCTTTGGTCCCGTCTGCATAGATGGCGAGTGGGGTAGAAGATATAATGCCGAATTATACGGCCTTTATAATGACATCAACTTAGCCAGAAGAGGTCACATACAACGACTAAGATGGCTGGGTCATGTAGAGCGGATGGAGTCCAACGTTCCAGCCAAGAAAGTCTTCGAATCCACCCCAGAAGGACGGCGCAGTAGAGGACGACCTCGTGGTAGGTGGCGCAAACAAGTGGAGGGGGACCTCAACCAACTTGACATGCGCAACTGGAGGTAGCTGGCTGGAGTGGTTTGTTGGTTGAGGCCCAGGTCCACCCCGGACTGTAGCGCCACGTAAGTAAGTAAGTAACTAATATGACTTTCACATCTGTTCAGAAACATGCCTGTTTCATGTTTGGTTGTGTGACAGAGTCGTAAGGCCCATACGATTCAGAGTCTTCAGAACGTTGTTCTAACTCTAAGTGCTCTGGAGTTAGTATTTTGTTAATCCTTCGTCGCATTTGGTACGTGAGTGCGGGAAGTCCCCGCTAAACTTCTGTCTCAATGACCTTTTTACTAGAATAGGAGTTGAAAAGGAAAAAAAACTCAGAAGGTATTCTCTTGCTATTTGATGAAGTAGACAACGCCTCCTATCAGGATCCGCAATCAAGTCTTTGTTTTTCCCCAATGCATTTTGTCGGTCGTCCATTCACCCCTATGCTCCATGCAATAGTGCCTACTTAAGATATCTCAATTATTTTTCTATTCATGTGGGTATTAAAATGTGCACTGAATACCCAAAAACAAGAAAATTCGAACATATCAATGGATTTTTTGTCTCTCTCCAGTGCGCAATTCACAGAAAGTCACGTTCCTCTAGAGAGGCTATAGGCTATACGTACGACAAAGTCTCGAAAACCTGGTGGTGTTGACTTTATCTGATGAACAGATCAAAAAAAAAAAAAAAAAAAAGAGCGCGTAAGCCGCAGGGCATTCCTACCTTCCCCAATGCACATAAGATCGTCGAATCAAATCATTTGAATCCAATGCAATCTGACACAACATAACCACAAATACAGGCAACATGACTGGAATACATTAGGTGGAGTGCCATTGCGTGCGTCATAAATAAGCTGGGGAGAATTGAAATACTCCATTGGGATATCTTTCTCCGAGTAGCAGCTACCGACAGTCCCCATGGGAATAACAAAGATACACATTCACTAAAGTGGTCATATGCCGTATGGAATTTTTTAAATCTACAAAGTCCATTACAACGTTCACAGACTTTGCATTATGGTACTCTAACTGACAACCGCGATCTGTGATATAATACCGAACTGAATACACTCTGCCCGAGGACATGAAGATATCCTTCCTGCCGCACATGTACATATTTATTTATCTGTCACCCTGGACCTCTTTGGAAAATAATTGAATCCCATTAAGTGCGCTCTGTCCACTGCGATCGAATTCTAATGGCACTGCGCATGCATACTCGTAGCTAACGAGAGATGAAGTAGAATCGTTTCGTGGAAATGTATCTTTCCCGAGAGAACGCTATTTAAGCGATGACAGCTTAATGGATGCAGTTTAATAATTTCTGAATGGAAGCATTTTAATTGCTATGCAAAGGTGGTCCGGTGTCGGTCTCATGGTTGAAAGGACGGTAGCTAACGAATGGTTGTACGAGTAGGAGAGGTGGTACTGGTATTATCATGTTCAGTGTCATTTGAATGGAATGAGGGAATCTTGTGCATGTTCATGCCAATTTGTTCATGAGAGTTCTATTTGGATACATAATTGAGGGCAATTTGAACTGAAGATAAGAGCTCATAAGCAATTCATTTCAAGTGCTTTCACAGGAATGGCAAGCAGTAGAAGCGCAGTGTTTTGATTAAATAAACTGGACAGAATTCTATCGTTTTAGCTGCAAGCTAATGCGCAGCAAAGTTGTGACACCACAGATGGTAATAAAATACTTGTGGGTACATTGACTTCAAATGGAAAGATTGCTCTATTGCGTGGTTATCCGCGACAAAGATGAATGAGCGTGATCCCACAGCATTAGAGAGATGTGGAGGAAATCTCTAAGCGATGAATGCGAAGTATTATGATATATACTGACACTGATAAAAATGCCAAAGAAATATCTGAAAGAAAGTTTGAGTGAATATCTTAGAATTTAGTGAAGTACAGGGTGGCCCAGAAGTCACGAACTGGTTTGTTTAGCCTATTTTGCTTCGCACAAAATGGCTCTTTTCACTACATTTTCCATTACCTTCCTTAGTAATTGGGGCTTTGTTGCTCGATCTTCATGCTCAATGTTGACTTTTAGCATCTGAATGGTCTGCGGCTTGTTTACGTAGATACGCTCTTTCAAGTATCCCCAAAGAAAAAAATCGCATTGCCTTTAAATCCGGGAAACGTGATGGCCAAGAAAAGTCCGCATTTTTCGAAATTAATCGTTCTCCAAAAGTTGTGCGCAACATGTCTGTTGAAGGTCGAACAGTGTGCGAAGTTGCACCATCTTACTGAAACCACATCAGTGGAGTGTTAGCAATAGCTGAAGCCAGCAATTTTTCAATCATTGTCCGGTATGGATCACCTGTAATTGATAGAGTATGATCATGGTGATCCTCAAAAAAATATGATCCAATTATTTTTGCTTACGCAATACCGCACCGAACTGCACAAAAGAAGTGAATGCAACTGCTCTTGGATTATTCGAAGTTCAAATGCTGCAGTTTTATTTATTAAGAAACCCATTCAAATGAAAATGAGCTGCATACTCGTAGCTCATGATGAGTGTGTGAATAAAATTATTGTTTTGTCTGACAAAATCATGAAGTCTACGGGAATATTCAAAGTGCTTTTGTGGATCCAATGGATTCAATTTAGATCCTTCAAAATTCTTTGCAGTGATGTCCTGGACAAGCCAAGCTGTGACGAACGTTGCCTGGTGGATGTTGTTGCATTTCCAGCAACACTATCCTTCACCGTAGCTGTTTAAGGAACGGGATTTTCCCCAAGAAATGGGAAAACACAACGCCTTGTACTGATTAGCAAGGGAAAGGGAAACCCAGACGATGCATCAGCGTACAGATCTCTATGTATGCTCGACACAACAGGCAAACTTTTCGAAAGGATGTTGAAGCCACGACTCTCAGCAGCTATCCAGAGAAGAGGCGACCTATCAGAACGACAATATGGCTTTAGAAAAGGCCGGTCCACAATAGGCGCAGTGCAAGACGTAGTCAGAACTGTCCAAGAAAACCATCAGAGGAACCGCTATTCAAGAAGGATAATCATGCTAGTGACTTTGGACGTAAGAAATGCTTTCAACTCTGCCCGATGGTCCAACATGCTGGAGACGCTAAAAGATACTTTCAGAATACCGCAATATTTACTGCGTATGATAAAAGAGTATCTCAGGGATTGAGAACTCACCTATGACACCCTGGAAGGACCAAGTAGGAAGCAAATAACTTCTGGAGCAGCGCAGGGATCAATACTTAGTCCTGATCTATAGAACATATCCTATGGTGGCATCCTCCGTATGGAGATGCCTGAAAATACTTTCTTGGTCGGCTATGCAAACGATATTGCAGCAGTAATTAACGCACGGGACACCGAAGACGCCCAGAGACGACTGAATCAAGTTATGAGACGCGTGTACTCCTGGATGGAAGACCTTGGACTTAGCCTAGCGACGGAAAAAACGGAAATAGTTCTGCTAACCAGAAGACAGATCCCCACGATAATTGATTTTCAAATGGGGTCGCAGATGGTAACAACAAGGAAATCATTGAAGTACCTCGGAATAACACTCGACACGAAACTGACGTTTTGGCAGTATATCAAGTCGGCGGCCGACAGAGCTGCAAAGAGCAACACTGTTAAGTAGGCTGATGGCGAGCATAGGCGGCCCAACGGAAACAAACGGAGACTGCTTATGTCGATTACACACGCCATTCTCCTGTATGGATGTGAGATCTGGGCCGACGCACTCAAACAGGAAAAATACAGAATGTAGATGGCCGCAGTACAGAGGCGCGCAGCACTACGGGTTGTAAATTCGTATCGAACGGTGTCGGAACCAGCCGTCCTCGTAGTCACGGGAGTGACCCCAATTGATCTTCTGGTGGCAGAGAGGAAGTACGTCTACGACAAAAAGGCGGAAATTGGAGTGGAAGCGGCAACCGAGGAAGCGAAGGAGCTCACCAAAGAGCAGTGGCAGGAGAGATGGAGATAGAAAACAGAGGAAGATGGACCGCGAGGATCATCAAGAACGTTGCTGAATGGAAGGAACAGAAACACGGCGAAGTGAATTACTACGTCACCCAGTAATTACTACGTCACGCCTACCTCCACAAGATAGGAAAAACAAGGAGCTCAGCTTGCCACTACGATATCTCACAGGTGGACGACGCAAACCATACGTTCTTTGAATGTAGCAGATGGGAAACTGAAAGGAGTGCGTTGGAATCGCAAATCGGAGTTATCAGCCCGGACAACATAGCGGCAAAAATGTCAACCAGTGACCAAAACTGGAATCGAGTACACTCATTCATAGAAAAGGTACTCAAAACAAAGAAGAGAGAGAGGAAGACGAAAACGCACCCTCATAACATTTATGTAAAAATGATGAAAGCCACACCGGCAAGAATGAATAAACATCAGTTTTCCCTCTCGGAAGTGAGAGTCTGGAAGGCTGTGAAAATATTCATCTACGGCCCTCTCAACTTCTGCATCGGATTCGAAGCGCTTCCCAGAAACAGATTTCTTCAAGTTTAGGAACAGATGGAAGTCTGAGGGTGCCAAATTATGTGAATAGGGGGGATGGCCGAGCAAATCGTAACCCAAATCCCGCAGTTCTCCCATTGCCAACGCACACTTGTGTACAGGTGCATTGTCCCGGTGAAAGATGATTTTTTTTTTCTCGCGAATTTTGGCATCCAGCTTGTCAAGAAGGTTGGAGTAATATTCGCCTGTAATTGTTCTGTCTTCCTCAAGGTAATCAATTAACAGGATCCCTTTCGCATCCCAAGACACACTGGCCATGACCTTTCCGGCAGATCGTCTTCGCTTTCTTTGGCGCTGAACCACCGGCTTAGGTACAGGGTGCAGAAAATTATTATTTTTTTTTGTTTGCGATTGTTTAACCTTTATTTCTATTTTATAAATTAAACTTGGGAGATATAAAAATTATTATTATACACAATTACTCAAAGAACTAAGATTTTGTTTTTCTATTCCTTGAAAATAATCGTTCAATAATTAATACTCAACGTGCATACAGGAGATTGTTTGGTGAAAGAACTGCTTCAAAGGGTTCAACCATTCGTTCGCTGGTTAATAATTTTTCTGAATTCTGAACTCTGGGATTCAAGACCTATCGGTCAAAGATATTGATGTTGTGAGAGAGCATAGTAGAAAACGCAAAGACCTCAACAAGACGGCGGATTGTGAAGAGAATCTGCACGTCTTCCTGTACAAAATCTAGCTAGTTCAAAAACTAAATCCTGGTTGCCTCGTATTGTGCTTGGAATACGAAAGAGCAGTTTTAAATCTCGTTGAGCATGACGAAAGCTTTTTGGCAAACTTAATGATGGCCGATGCGCTTCGCATTTCCATTTCAGCGGTTTCATAAATAAACAAAACTGCGGATTTTGGGGATCCCAAAATCCCCCAAATGTCATCAAAGGCCATTACAGCCAATTCGTGTTACTGTTTGGTGTGGTATTACCGCCAAAAAGATTTACGGCCCATTTCTTTCGAAATGATGGAAGTGAAAGCCTAACGGAGAACGTTATAGGGCAATGCCCCAACATTTTGTATATCCACAATTGCCACCAAACACCAATATATGATTTCAGCAAGATGGTGTAACAGCGCATCCATCACGTGCAACAATGGAGTTATTGAAGCAACAATTTCCAATTCGGATAATTTTCAAATACGGTGATTGGAGTTAGCCACCACCATCGCCTGATTTGAATGCTCCAGATTCATTTCTTGTGGGGCCTTCTCAAGGAAAAAAGTGCATGTGAATAAATTACAAATCTTGCAGCAGTGAAAAGCACAGATTTTTGGCTTTCGAGAAAATGGTTCTCATTTAACTGATATTATTTTTGTAAAAAAATAGCATAAAATAAACTTTCTTTTAAAATTCAAACTTTTTGTTAATAAATCATATACTTTTGCCGCACCCTGTACATGCTGGCAGACATACACGCATTCCATGTTAAGCTAAGCTTGCGCTACTTATTCTACTCATTCCAGGCAATTAGTGAAAATATGATTAGAGAATTTCTCTCATTCCCTTGCAATAGACATGTACGAGTATTCTGCAAAAATATTAATAAAAAAGCCCATCCGTGAATATTATGTACAGCCTTGGCCATAAATGAAAAGCACCCCCTAGAAAATACGTTTCATAAAAAACTACTAGGTGAATATTTTTGACTTCCCAGGATTCGTCACCCATTAATGACTAAATTATGGGGAATTGCTGGTGCTGTTTACTCACGTCTTGAACATAGCGCCCCGATACCGATCTACTGAATCGGAGACGCTCCTGATTTTTCTGTGCGACGTCTCGGCTATAGTTGAGCCTAATATCCACAGTTGTCCGGGAGCACCCTCTCAAGGTACCTATGGTTGGGGTAATAAGCCCCGAAGATCAGGTTCTTCATCGAGGTCAATGTGCCTTCGAGTCATCTTGACCAGGAAATTGTCCACTCTTATCAGATTCGCCCTGTTGTATAGGACCTCATTAGAATGGAACCATATGGGTCATTCATATGCGAGCATGGGCCGAATAAGGGCAGTGTAGCAGATTACCTTTACCCTTGCATCGAGTTGTTTGCTAAAAAAAAGTCTGCTTGTAAGGGTGAAGGCAGCTCGAGCTCTACATGTTTGTTAAAATATAGATATTGGCCTAGCCAACGTCTAAGGTATCTGACCATATTTTGATATGCAAGTGGACCATTTCGAAAATAGTAGTGAAAGTATGTACATCAGTTATTGCGGATATCTTATTATTCCTTCATTAGTATTTTGTGTTGAAATAATAAAAGCAATCAATCTAAAGATGGCTAAATGAAAAAGACATGAATTAAGTGAAGCTGAAAGAGCCACAATTGTATTTTTGGCCTCTCAAGGCATGTCCGAGCAAACAATTTCAAAAACTCTTAAACATTCGCAGCCGTACAATATGCCTTAACTCTATACAGGGACACTGGAGAGTACATTTATAAGCACGCCCAAGCAGAGAAAGAAAGTCTGCTGCTCATGAAGATGGGATTTTTGCCCAAATCATCAAAGACCTCTTCTGAACTACCTGCTTCGCTTCAGGAACGCCAAAATATTACACTATTTACGAGAACGGTTAGAAGAAAGCTAACAGAAGCAGGCCTTAGAGGTTACAAGGCCAGAAAGAAACCCTGCCTTTCTGAGGAGAACAAGAAACGGCATCTTGCGTGGGTCAAATTGCATAAGGATTAGAGCCATGAAGATTAGATCAATATCGTGTGCTCAGACGATGCAAAGTTTGAAGTAAGTAAATTGGATAATTGAAAAAAACAAAATCAAAATCGGATTTACGAAAACATAGGACTGTGTCTTTACAGAATTTCGGAACTCCTGATGCAGTCTACGTTTGCAGCAGGAAGTGAAAAGACTACCATTCCGATTGGGGTGGTAGTAGTTGCCTGGTGTGGGACTGCATGGCGGCAGGAGGCATAGGAGAATAGCGATAGCTATATTGATGGTTTGGGGACCTCCTTAAAGGTATCCTATCATAAAATATTTGGAAACAGGTCTCACCGAAGGATAACTTTTCAGCAAGATAATGCTCCATTCATTTTTTTCAAATCAGAACATTCAGGTCTTGGAGTGGCCTGCTCAATCGCCAGACCTGAACCCGATGAAAAAGGGGATAAAGAACAACAATTCGATATCGTTAATAGGTCTGAAGAGCGCTATACGAAGAAAATGCGAAAAAAAAACAGCTCGGAAGAATGTTTTAATTAAGTTGCAAGCATGCCTCGTACGGGTCTTGCAGTAATAAATACCAATGGAGGGCCAACTAAATATTAAATTATAAAAAAAAAAAATGTTTATCCACACTTGTACAAATTGAATTTTTCAGATACAACGACATTTTATACATTTGCGTAGGGTGCTTTTCATTTATGACCAAGGATGTATGTAAATAAAAACAAATACACTGCGGAAGAGATTTTTTGAAACGAGATTGTGGGATCACGTGTACATGTACTCTCGCGGGCGAACCGCCACTGGTTTTATACATCCATAATTAATTCACATGCTTTTCCAGTACTAAATTCATAGTTTCAAGATGCACGTAGCGCATGAAGATCCCATCACTAAATGCAACACTATGACAAAAGTAAAAGTGACTAAACTTACATAATGTTAATCCAAACAATAAAATGTCTGGAATTTCAACTTAATCCAAACACTAAAAGGTGCATACAAGCAACGCCTCACTTGACGACCATAAAAAACCTCTTCTTTACATCATTATGTCATATTGGGCTATTAAACCCGCCATCTATCCTGTGGCTTCTTTTTCACTTTCCCCCACACACAACTTTCAATATCATTTGCATGTTAAGTTTGTCCACTGAATTCGTGACATGACGATATGCCTTGAAGGCGACAACTAAATGAACTGGTTTGCTCATCTGCAATTTCATGACTTAAAAGAAGTACATTCGCGAAATTACATGCACATACTCGTAGTGTAAAGCTTTTTTGGGAAAGTTGGTTTCAACCTGTTGGGTGGGAGTCTGTAAAGCAATGGCAGTCCACCAGTAAAACAGGAAATCAATTCATTTCAATAGCACTGTAATGATTAAGTATAAACGTAATTTTTAATTGGTTTTTGCGTAAAGTAATTGTCATCTGATACGTGTATTGAGATACGGTTAAAAGGAAAAGTTGTTCTTAAGACCGGGTTTAAACATCAACATTTTATATGGAAAATTTCAATAATGTTCGAACTTTCAACACGTATGCAACTTATACGAATAAATTTCAACACGCATGGCTAAATTGTTTTGGGTGCATTTGTGTCCAGAAATCCATCTGCCAGCAGTGTCATAAAATTGGATGATTTATAGACTGCCACTGGGCCCGATCATGTTGAGAGTATCTTGTTCACTTGTTGCATTCAATATATGCGTTCAGGTTTGGTGGGAATATTTTTCACTGGTTAGATACTTATAAATGACCAATAAGGTAAAACGGTTATAAAAAATAAATACCCACCTAAATTTACGATCTTTGATATTGATGTAAATAACTATGCTACTCTGTTTAATGGGTAATTGCAATCACATCCAAGTGGCAACTTTACAGTTCTGTTGCATTAGGTTGAGGTACGCATGAAGGTATGTAGTTTTTATTACGATCTTTAATATTCGTGAGAATGTTTTTCATTTAATAAAAAGGGGATTAGTTTTACGATGAAATAAATGTCAGCAATTTATAGACCAGTACAAGAATATTATAACTTGATAACTTAACTCTGTTTGAAGTTTTTCTCGTTATCTTAATATAGGGTGTCCGCGTTAAGGAATGCCAGAACATCAGTACCATATCTAAGGACAATTCTAAGGCAAACATATAAAATAAGGGTATTCACTTTAAACTTACGTAAAACCCTAGTAAACTGCGCAAACTGTATAATTTTATATTTGCGTAGTCGGAAATGATCTGTCTAATTTTATGTGCAAAATTATGAGACCCTCGTAAATTTCTGTGCCATTTTTGGCTCGAAAATCACCATTGGAAAAGGCATATGTACATAAAGGGTGACCAGATAGCAATGATAGTTTAGTTGCAGCAGCTGTCAAAGTTACTAATGACATTCAGCTGTCAAAATATTCGATAAAGCCATTTCATCATGCATCGTTTGACTCTTCCCGAATGTGTGGAAATTATTAAAAAAAAATTATCGAAATTCCGGTTCAGTTGTAAATACGTAAAGTGATTTTCGTCCTGAGGTCGGTCATCATAATGGCTTCAGTGCGCAGACAATTCGTCGCACCGTGGAAAAGTTTGAACGTGAGTACACTCTTTCGGACCTTAAGCCACCAACCAGATAGAGATCGGTGCGAAGTGGCCGTAGCGGCCAGTAACGAAGAAGACATAGAAATGTCGATTCGGTGCCAATCAGCTGAATTGGGCATCGCCAGAGAGTCAACCAGGATTATTTTGCCGTTGGATTTGGGCTTACATCCGTATAAGATTGTACTGATGCAAGACGACCATAGATAATGCTAATTGGGCGCTGGAAATGTTGGCCGGAGATCCGGATTTTGGTCAAAAAATCATCTTCTCGGACGAAGCCCAATTTTGGCTCAGCGGTTATTGCCGTTATTGGAGCTACCATAATCCTCAAGTTCGACCAAGCATCAATGCATCCACAAAGATTGACTGTTTGGTGCGGTTTATGACACGGCGGCATCATCGGACCTTATTTCTTTCGAAATGAGGAAGGAGACATCATTACCGTAGAGCGATGTTAACCGACTTTCTGTGGCCAGAGCTCGACAACATCGATATATTTGAGGGTGGCCATAGTGTAGTGGTAACATCATCGTTTGTCACGCAGTTGGTTAACGGTTCGAATCCTGATGTCAATCATCTATTTATTTCGTTTGAAATAAATAAAAAAGTCGATCAATTGCGAAAGCTAAACCAACTCTACTGCAAAGGCATAACACTGGCAGTAGAGTGGGTGACATCAGGAGGACGGAAAAAAAATACTGTGAATCGTGAGCAACGACAAAAGCAAAACAAACAAGCTCCCTTGGAGTTTCAGAAACTTAATACCATCCGAGTTTCAAACCACTACACTAAATCTTTCTTTCCTCTCTCTCTTTCTTCTTCACAACACCCGTGTCCTGCAATAGTATAAGAGTATCTGTATTCTCTTTGGCGCGCGCAAATTATAAAAAAAAATGCTCGAAATGGTGAAGGAAAAATTTGGCGACTGGGTCATCTCACGGCGAGCATTGATCAATTGGCCGCCGCGATCATGCGACTTAACACCCCTCGATGATTTTCTCTGGGGCTGCCTCCAGTCCTTAGTCTACGCTAACAAGTCAACCTCTTTGGACGAGCTCGAGGCCAACATTCGAGACGCTATTGCCGGAATAACGTCGCATATATTGGACCGAGACAGCGAAGCCGAGGCAGCCTTTTAAATGATGAGCTATTCCTTGCATAATGGCACGAATGTAGCTTCAAAATAAACCTAGAATCAATTTAATATCTCACACCTTTGTTTTATTTAAATTTATTTTCCTATCGTTCTTATCTGGTCACCCTATATAAGCGTTGACGTTTACAGTGTGTTTGGGAAAAGCGTGTGGCTCGTAACAATTAACCCGTCAGTCGTCGACGACAAGAATTTTTGGTTTCCGTTAGAATCATTCCTCCTCTAATGCGCAGTAGAATTTTATTTCAGTAGCGTCTCGTTTCTGCGAGTTACAAGACGTATTCTGGAATGAGTGCTCTATATAAGGTTCGGTTTGTAGCTGTGTTTCTTGTTGCTCATCGACGAGGTATCCGTTACAGCTGCAGCAATGTACATGGTGGGCCATTTAAACCTTCGGCATAAGACAACCGTATAACTTTGACATCTGTTTTCAGATCGGCTTATGACAGCCCGCGTTCGAAGCGTCAGTCTAAGCGAATTTGTGACACGGAACAGTAAACGGCACCACAATGCGCTGTTCATCGTGCAGTTTTAAATTCAAAACATTCTCAATTGTGAAAACGTAAAATATCGAGTGAGGGAAGCGCCTTCGGATCACACCAACAGGCGTTTACAGGAAAAATTTATAGCCACCGGCAATCTTGGTAATGCCAGTCATCAAGGCTGACTTCGTCCGAGGCGGTCTGATGAGAACATTGAGGCTGTACAGGCCAGTGTTGACAGATCATTTTTCTTTGAATGGAACCATAAATAAATAAAATTGTCGGTTCTACGCCAATAAAAACTCTCAATTAATTCACGAAAAATCTCTCCACAACCAACGTGTGACTGTTTGGGCTGGAATTTGTGCGGAGAGAATTATTGGACTATTGGTCAATGAAGAGCGTTATCTAGCCCTGATAACGGATTTTTTGATGCCAATTCTGACTGATGACGGTTTTGGTTTGGTTCACAGGACGGCGCTTTATTCCTCGGACGCCTAATTTCGAAAAATGGTTATTTTGACTGGCCTCCGCGATCACCCGACTTAACGTCTCCAGACTTCTTCCTGTGGTGTTATTTGAAGTCCAAAGTTTATGTCAACAAACCACACACCCTAGAAGCCTTGAAACAAATTTGCAAAATTCGAAATAAGCGAAAAATTACGTCAAAGCAAATAATTTGAGTCTTTTTAAATTATTACCAAAAAATATCGCGAAGGGTTAAATGGCCCACCCTGTATCTCCGAAAGTCAAACGATTTAACAAACATGAAAATGTAAACGATTGGCTTGAACGGGGAAAAACGACAACAATGTGCTTAAAATTTTTGAAAAACATAACAAGGTTAGCCTCAGCCGTTGAGCGAGAAATGGGTCTCATCAGTGAAGAAGATTTTGTTCGAAAAATCAGTGTCAGCTTGATGAATTTCCAGCATGCAATCGGTTATGTTCTGCGAATTCTATGAACAATTTTAATGCATTGAGTTATGGACCTCGAAATGAATAACCCTTTACAATAAATAAGATCAAAGTCGACGGCAGATAGCTCCAAACACCAAATTGCAGTACTTCGGCTAAAAGAAGCCAAACATTAGTAACTAACTAATATAAAAATTAGTATTGGGACTACTACAGTACATTGGGGTTTGTTGCTTTATGAGCATTAGTCTATGGTTACTGGCAATGAGTGTCAGCTACATCCAGCTTGTCTTTAATTACCAAGATTGCTCTTTGATCGTTTAGTGCCTTATTACGTTAAGAACTCTTCTCCCGCCTTCAGCTTATGACTGGCTGCTATGTACGTAGTTACTGCATTTTAGGAGAATCTGAACTAACCACTGAAGTGTAAGATTGAAGGGTTGTTAGCAAGGTTATGCATTTCTACTTTGGAGGAGTACGTCTGCAGAAAGAGTCATGAAATAATGGGTATTTATCAAAAATTCATAATTCAGTGCGATAGGTTGCAAATATCGTCAGCTTAGTCGCAGTGTGTGACATAGGTTGTAAGACTGCAACGAACTTTCCTGGACGCATTGTTTGATGATAATCCGAAGGGTGTTGATATGGTCAACGCATGAGGACACATTATGGAAACTTCATTGTCTACTTTTGGGGATATGAATACCCTTTGTATCCTATTATTTGTGGAAAGGGAAAGAGACAGAGAGAAGACAGATTGGTTTGAAACTCGGGTATTATTAAGTTTCAGTGAACTCCAAGGGTGGTGTCCAGATTACTGGGGAGTATTTTTGTATTGTCGTTGCTTATGATTCACAGTATTTTTTTTCTTTATGGTGTTGTGGGGCTAGTACGCTCTTCTTACCACTCCCTTATCATTGACTTCCTCCTGTCGTTAGGGACGTCTCGGTATTCCAAGTGCTTCTGCACTCTTACTTTCTTTACCAACAAACTCAATCTTATGTTAGCCAGTACCAGTTTTGCACACGAAGTTGGTTGAGATTCCCTTCCACTTGTGTGTGCCATCTTAGGTGTGGTCTTACTTTACCGCATTGGCCCTCTGGGATGAATTCGAAGACTTTGCAGGCCGGAGTGTTGATGTCCGTATGTAACTCAAGCGATGAATTTGAATGATTCTAGTTAGGAGTATTGACGCAACCCCATTACACTGCGCTTTCGTCATATTCATGTGACACTTGGACGTATACTTACTACTATTCGACATTTCACCATCTCTTGCCAATATTCTCTGCTACAGAATTGCATGACGGTATTGGTTGCCTCTGTTTCCTGAGAAAATATTCCCTTAATTGCTGGCATACTATTGTATCCATTATGAAATCAAACTATGATTCAATATTTTTAAATTTAAATACGTTCTGAATTTTAAGTAAATCTTCCTCACTTTATCCACGTTTATATGTAGCATCCATAACAACTTCAAAGTATTTATAAGAAACTGCCAGTACCCATAAAGGCCGTGTCTTCTTTGAGTTTTGATGGGACAGCTGTTTCTAAAACAAATGTTGGCTGTTTAACTTACCTCATATTCCTGGAAGCTGTTCCAATGACAATATAAAACCTATGGGTGATACAAGAACCAACAAATATAATACAAAATGCTAATTATTAATAAAGTATTACATATTTATAACTTAAACTACATAAAGTATTGAGTTAGTCATATGATTCGAGCGTAACTTAATGAATAAAGATTTTACCACGCACTCGATTCCAGTTACAAATTGCGTGTGGTAATTTCAAACCCAGTAACAAGTGTCTTACAATTCATTTTATCTCAGATAATGCATAAAATATTCAATATTAACTCAAACCTTATAGTCTTGTTTAATTGAATAATAAAAAAATATTGATTTTGTACTGTTGCCATGAATTAATTTTACAAGGTGCAAACACTCGATATGTTTGGAAATGTGGCAGACTATTGGAGCCTCACGCAATTGTATTTTTATTTACCTATACAAGTTTTTCTTTGCAATTGCCGTGAAAGAAATACACTTTGTTAAAAATAAGTTTTAGATCTCCATATTTACTTACTTTATAGTCTATCAACCAAGAAGCATCTCCAACCAGCTCGATCTTGTGCTAGTCGCCTCCAGTTTTGCACACGAAATTGGTTGAGGTTTATACTTGTGCGTGCCACCTTAGGTGGGATCTTCCTTTACCGTTTCACTCCTCCGGGATGGATTCCAATACTTTCCGGGTCGGGTGCTGCTTGCTCTACATGTCCTTGCCATTTTTGGCGATGAAATCGAGCCCTTCTGGCTATGTCGATATCGCTGTACAACCGGTATAGTTCTTTGTTGTATCTTCTCCTTAATTCCTTGTCGATACAAACGGAACTAAAAATCTATCGAAGAATTGCTCATTGAAAACAATCAAAGGAGCCTTCGATAACGCTCATGCTACTGCGCCGTATAGCAGTACTGGGATAATGAGGGTCACCGTAGTTGTCTGTGAGAGAATTTTGGATTGGATTGGATTGTCGGTATCAGTTTATAAGTCCACCTGCCTTTTATTGTATTGGCCCAACGAGTTTGCCACATAGCTGCTGACACTGCTTTTTCCTCCATTTTGATTATCTTGATGTCATTGGCATTGTGTTGGTTCAGGGCTCTTCTATTGTATATTCTGAATATCTCGTCTGCGAGGACGTCGATGGGGACCATTCCAGCTATAACAAAGGCGGCCTCGTCTGAGATGGTTTGGAAGCTGCTGATTTTCTGTAGCGCGCAGAGTCTATATGTTGAGGATAATCTCCTTTTGGTCTCCTTCACTCTTAGTGCGGCATATAAAAGAAGAACCGAAGTGACAACTCTGGAGAGCAGTATCCTTCTAGCGTATCCAGGTCCACCGGTGTTAGGCAGTATACGCGTGAGAGCTCCCTGTATTTGCAGTGCCTTTTTGCTGAATAATCGACGTGCTTTTTGAACTGCAGTTTGTCGTCCAGCATTACTCCAAGGTATTTAACTGCTTTTTTGGACCTGATTGTCTGGTTACCAACCTGAAAACTCGCGAATTCTACTGTTTTTTGATTGGTTATAAGGACAGCTTCTGTTTTATGGTCGGCTAGTTCTAGTTCGGCGGAAACTAGCCAATCTCTTACGCGAGCAATTGCTTCATTTGTAGCTGATTAGACTGTACAGATCTGTTTTGCAACTGTCATGATGGCAATGTCATCAGCGAATCCAATTATCATTACACCGTCGGGCAGAGTTAATCGTAAGACTCCGTCATACATGTAGATCCCGCTTTTCTGAAGCCAAATTGGCGGTCTGACAGAGCTCCTTCTCTTCTGCTACTGCGAGTAATCTATTATAAATTATCTTCTCAAGAATTTTTCCCATGGTATCCAATAGGCATATTGGGCGATAAGATGATGGTTCTCCTGGGGGCTTCCTTTCTTTTGGCAGCAAGACCAAATGCTGTACCTTCCACCTTTCAGAAAAGGTTCCTTCTTCGAGACACTTCTGCATTGCCATTATGAAGACGTCGGTTAGTGCCTTATTTGGGATGCCGTCTGATCCGGGCGTCTTATGGTTGCCTATCTTGCCGCATGCCTTAACCAACTCCTCCATAGTAATTAATGGGATATCCTCTGCATTGACTTCCCTTATGATGTTGCACATAGTAGATGATCTTAGGGGGAAGAGGTCTTCTATTATGGATCTCTGCATTATTGGACATGTTATTGGAGGGGTCCTACAGCCCTTCAGTTTCCTTATCACTATTCTGTACGCCGAGCCCCATGGGTTAATGTCAGCTTCTTGACAAAGACGTTTGAAGCATGCGGTTTTGCATTCCTTGATGGCTGTATTTAAGTTGCGTCTCGTCAGTCTAAGGGTGTCCAAGCATTGTTGAAATTCCGGTCTCCTTCATGATCGTTGGACTTTGCGCCGGGCTTGTAGGCATTTTGCCGGAAGTAGGTATCCTTATTTCCTCGTTCCACCAGGAACATGGTGATACCTGCCTGCTATTTGTCTTCCTAGGCATTGATGCATCGCATGCTTTGGTGATGGTGCCTGTGTCTCCGCTGTTCTACTTAGAGTTAAATCACCATTGAGCATCTCTTCGAACGTGTCCTTATCGAAACTTGATATCTGCGCTGGTAACATTGTTTAAATTTACAGTGAAGTCTAGATAAAAAAAGTCTCTATCCACCTCAAAATATCATATTGTGACGTTAGTCCAAGTTCCGATGTTGACTGTCCTTTTTTGATGACAGCATATATTTTGTTGTGTCCTCATTAACCGTTAAACCCATTTCACCGCATTTATCTCAATACTCAAAAACGCACATCCCACTGCGTTCTTCCAATCCTATCAATATCGTCGACGTGGACGAGTAGTTGCACAGACTCTTGAAAATGGCGTTAAATGTCATTGAGCTTTGACATTTATGTTGTAGACAGATAGAGAATTAGTTGACAACAAGCAATGGAGCGATACACACCTGAAGAACGCGGAATTATTGTTACTGCCAATTTGAAAAATTTCCGGTCTGTTGTTTTAACGCAGCGTGAATTTCGCCGTCGTTTTCCTCGTCGTTCTGCACCATGTGCGCGAACAATTACGAGTTTGGCTGAGCGTCTCGTGCAAACTGGGTCCACTAGAGATGTCGCAAGAAGGAGCCGGCCCCGTATTGCTCGTTCGGCCGAGAATATCACTGCTATGGCCGAGGACGTCCGGAGAGTCCACAAACATCGCCGGGACAACTATGTATGAACACAAGTTGGCATCAGTAGACGTTCATTGCGTCGAATTTTGGTGAAAGACCTGAAGATGTTCCCTTATAAAGTGCAAACCGTTCACCAATTGCTGCTTGCTGACCGTCAAGTGAGGTTAGCTTACTCCCATACTCTGTTAAACCTGCTGCAAGAAGAGGATGATTTCTTATCCAAAATCATAATGAGCGACGAAGCCCCTTTCCTCGGTGATGTTGTTACTGATCTGAATGGCGCAGCGTGTATTCTCCACCGTAATCTTACATAGACAGACGAGTTTGGAAGGGATGCCAAAATTAGAATGGCTCTGTATAGCTCGTCTCTATAGACGCTATCACAGGTAACTTTAAAATCGATGAAAAGGTGGTGTGCTTTTTCTGGATTTCCTGGGTTTTTTCCAAAGTCTGCCACAATGTGAATATCTATGGTGGGCTTTCCAGGTATAAACCATACTGATACGGACTACTCAGATTGTTGACAAAATGTTTATGGCGTTCACAAAATATGGCAGATTGGATCTTATACGCCGTGTTGAGGAGACTAATAGTTTTGTAGTTGGCGTAGTTCAGAGGGTCTTTTTTCTTAAAGATCAGGCAATCGACGTTGAGGTCGCATTCGTAGGGCATACTTTCATCCGACCATGTATGCCCCGTACCGAATCATCCCCGGCTGTTTTAAATAGCTCGGCAGCTAGACTGTCGGCTCTAGTAGCATTTGTGAATCTTCACTTTACTTTGGTCGGCTGGTTCGTTTGAATGGAGCATTCTACTTAATGGCGAAGTTTTGATAGTCACCGCCATTTAATGTCTGGAGAAGTGATCTTTTTAAATCTTCAGCACAGGCCTCTGTTTGGGCTTTGTAGCCTTGGTATGCTCTTTTTACCTTCTGATACAACTACATACTTATCAGAAAGAAGGTGCACACAAATAGGTCACGGGTGTCATGGCTTTTAGCCCACAATTAGGTGATTTTACTTCTTTACATATCTTACTTATCGAACACTTGATCCATGAAGAGTCTCTGAAAGTCACATCACACCAGTTGGCCATCAGTTTCATTCTCATTAAATTAACAAGTGCAATGCTGATCTACAGTAGAGGCTTATGGTCAGGAAATCCACAAAGTTAGGGCATAAATAATTTTAAATGTATCTCCAAGGGCCAATGGTGACCTTAGGTTGCAGTGCTGTAGTGCATTGAGTGACACTCTCTCATATTATATAATTCATCATCATAATGAAGTACCACATGGTGGTATCGGACAGACAATTATCCTTTCAAAATTGAATATTATTTAGAAAAACAATATAGGCCACTCGTGCGTGTAATGATCCAAAATATCACAGGCAAAAAGTTGTTTCCTTCTTCATCTACACGTTCACTTAATTTAAAATTTAAACACAACATAACCTCATGTTTAATTTTCCTGGAATAACTTAAAAATACAAAACAAAAACAGCCATCCGTTCCCTACATGTCTCATTTTAATGGACCTTTTATCTGCGTGAAACCATCTTAATTTCTGCAACTGAATATTCGCTTGTGAAAGATAATAACATGGTTTGCAGTGTAAGATGCAAAAAAAATAAGCTGACCTAGATATATACTCGTATGCACATCTGAGAACTGCAATTGTAAGGTAGATACTTTCAGTGAAAACTGGTTATTTGCACGTTCTTCTACTTCGCTCCTAAGAATTGCTTGATGTGCTGATTTCAAAGTCATCATTAGCATTCAAAGTAAGTCAAAGCAATCAGTAAAACCGAAAATGTGATGTGATCAAGGTGACAGAATGAAGAACACACAGAAAGATATCAAATGATTAATTTGTATTCCTTAATGTTTTGAGGTTTGTTCTTTGTAGTTCGTGTCATAATTTGTAGAACGTGATTCTGAAGATATTGGTAGAACTAGTTCTATTTTTGTCTTAAAGTTTGGATTTATAAGGCGCATAGCAGGTTAAGTTTTCTTTTGCTGATATACCTTGAGGACAGATCGATTCTATTCCTAAACAGTCATACTATCCAGGGTATTGGATTGGTGAATAGTTGGACTTCAAAATTAAACTATGGTTGCTTTTGTGGCTTGCTTCACTATGCTACAGCAGTAATCGGAATCCTACTTTTTTGGTAAGTACAATTAGAAATATTAAAACCTTCACCACAGGGATTTGCTAACTTCAAAGGACACCAAACAGTCTTAACTCCATTTCAGTGCTATAGATCACATGCCAGCATAACTCATACGCCAAACGCATGCTTGCGTGATATGGAAGATGATATTTTCTCACGTTTCAGTAGGGTTACGATTTCTTGTAACGGGTGGGCTATCTGCTGGTTACTTTTTGATTTATATTTATTTTGACACTGACAGCCCTTTCATACTCAAAAAATGGACAGAAACGCAGTACCATATCTCCGCGATAAGAAATGAATCGAATTAAGCTTGAACAACGTTGAGAAATGTTGAAAACTTATTTCCAAAGTGAGTGTACCCAAGTTTGTGAAGAAAGTTCATGAGATTGGCATGCTACTTGATAACACAAGTCATCCTCGTGCTCGTCTTGTGCGCTCAGCCGAGAATAATGTTGCTGTTGAGCTGCAAGAAGCTCAACTCGCCACAGATCTCAGCAATTAAACATTAGCCGCACTAGCCTGAGGATAATTATGCATAAAGATCTCGGATTGTTCACTTACAAGGTCCAACTGACTCAGGAATTGAAGCAAAATGACCACCCGTTTCGTTATCGCTTCTCTGTTTGGGCTTTAGAGCAGCTCGAAATTGACGTCAACTTTGCTAAAAAAAATCTGTTCTCGGCACGTTTGGTAAAGGAGCTATTGTTTGGTGGGATTTGTGGAATGGCCCATTTTTCTTCGAAGATGAAGATGGCAACAACGTCACGGTCAACGGATAGCGCTTCAACGACCTGGTAATAGTTTTGTTTGCATTTTTTGCGGAAAGGGATAGAGACAGAGAGAAAGACAGAGTGGTGTGGTTTGAAACTCAGGTGGCATTAAGTTTCTGTAAATTCCGAGGGTGATTGTCCAGATAACTGGGGAGTATTTTGTTTGTTTTCGCTATTATTTCCATTGCTTATGATTCACAGTATTTTTTTCCATCCTCCTGATGTCATCATCACGATCAAGTTGCATTTTAGCCATATGACCACCCTACTGCTAGTGTTATGCATTCACAGTAGAGTTGACTTAGCTGTCGCAAGTGGTCGACTTTTTTATTTATTTCATGCGAAATAAATAGATGATTCTTGACATCAGGATTCGAACCGTGAATCAACGGCGTGACAAGTGATTTACCACTACACCACGGAATATATACGCCAGTAGCCTCTACTACAATTCTTTCAATATCAGGCCTTGATCTACCTAGTAGCTCGTTTGATTTAGGTATGGTGAAGCTGGACCATGTCTTTCTTGATATGGCACAAGTGGTAAGGTTGTCCCACCCGAGATTGACTAGCTGGAGGAAGTGAAGATTTAAATTGCACTTAACGACTAGTATCGAAATATTGACTCTTTCCGCTAGCGAGCCGTTAAGGGCAGCCTTGGCAGCTCGTCTGCTCGCTCGTTACCCTCATAATTACTGTGTCCTGGGAGGGTAATTCTAGAATGGACGCTATGTTCATTTATTTCAAACCGGCATTGCTTTGCCAGTTTTGAGGATATGGTAACCGAATCAATATGGCCTTGATTCCGGCTTGGCTATCAGAAAAGATACCTATATTTAAGTTGAACGTTGGAATTGTTTTAGCATGTGGCAAGCCTCCCGAATTGCGAGAAGCTCCGCTTGAAAGACACTAGGAGAGTCTGGGGGACGAAAGGATTTCGATATATTTAGTTGGTCCGAGAAAATGCCTGCACCAATTCCGCAGTCCATTTTCGAACCATCCGTATATATATAGATATCAAAGTCATTGACTACAATTCGGTTCTTCCATTCTGTTCTGGTAGGGAACAATACTGAAAAAGGTTTGCTGAAGTCGAGCGTGGGAGTCCTGTAATCGATCGAAGGTGTCACCAGTTCACTTGGTATCGTCTTCAGGACCTTAGCCACATGGCTTTGCTGTCCAGCACCCAGTTTCCCTGAGCCGGACGGCGCAAGATCACACTTAGGGCATCTGCTGGACAAGATCTCGATGCTCCCGTGATGCCTACACACGCCGATCTTTGCTCTTTTTTGATTCTGTTGATGTTATATTTCTTATGTAAGGCGGGCCACCATGCTATGGTGCCATAGGTGAACCCACAACGGCTGTGTACATCCATAGGGTCATCTTTGGCTGGAGACCCCATTTTTCACTGAATGAACAAAAGTCAACTCTAGCCAAAATTTGAACATTCTACTTAAAGACAGACAAACGGGTGGACAGACAACTGACTCTCACCATAAGGGTTCCTTTTTCTTTTTGTTACCTTGTATGTACCGGAGCTGTAAAAATTAGCTCCATGGATTTTATTTTTGTCAAAAGTGAGTATTCTTGCGAACTCTGCCAGTGTTTGTGATGCTTGACGGTGTGCCGAAGCATTACCTTTGTTCAGAAGGGACACATATACTCGTACCTATAATTTGACAACGGTAGCTGCAATTAGTTCGGGACATGTATTCAGCGAGTGCTACTACTAATATTTTTCTAGGCTTCAAAAATGAACTTACTTTGAATATGAGTTATGTTTCAAAATTTCCAATTTCGTCCCGTGTACCTACTCTCACAATTTGAGGCGAAATTTGAATTTTCATTCTAACTCCAAAATTAGCGGTAATTTACTATGGGCCAAATAATACATAAAAGTAGCGTTTCGGAATCTACGGGTTTCTGAATGAATCTGTATTAGAGATATACACGGATGGATCTTACACACGGGGGCGGTAGTTTTCTTCATTATTTCAGGCAGGCATTAAGGCAGTCTGAGAAGTCGGATTACAATGAAAGCAGTAGATGATAGCGATAAAAGCATTGAAATTGCCAACAATACGATCTAAATTGGTAAAGCAATGCCTCAGATTTCCGAACGAGATTGCTGGCTTGCTATGATTCCCTGTTCTGACAGGGACGTTTCACGCAAATGTATGGTGAATGGGATGGCGAAAGAGGATTCACATCGGAATGTCTCTAAAAATAGTGAGGAACCATCTGCTTTTATAGAATGGATCATTTTTTGCTTTGATGCTGAAACCAGAAAAACGAAAAATAGCAGGTGGATTAATATCAGTATTTGTCTTTGTGGATTTGAAGATAACGAAAAAACTTCTGTGTATAAATGTTAAAAGCTTAAACTCTGCAATAGGAGTACTTACAGAGTACTGCTTAATAGGAGTGAATGAATGGGTGTTTCCTTAAACGATTTCTGTAGGAGCTGTGGAGGCGAGGAGAAGGATCCTGCCCGATCAATGTTAAGACGGAAAACCCTCAGAGAGTATTTCCACAAAAATCTCAGTGCCTTGGTCAGGCTCGATATTAACAGAATAAGGAGCTTTGTCAGCGGGTCAGAATGATTCCGCTTATAAAGGCGTTAATACAGCCGCGATTATCCAAAACTATTCTCGTTTTGTGGTGAGGACAGCCCCTTAACCTATCTTAACCTTCCTACATGCTAATTTTCCAGAAAAAATAGAATAGATACTATTTGAAGTTACACAAATGCATAACCCATGATCAATATTAATTCACTTGCAATCTAATAAAATGGGGACAAATCTTTTGTATACGACTCTGAAAAATGAGATATGAATAATGCAATTTCTGTGACACAATCATTCGTGGTTAAGAAGATTTTTTCTCAGATTTATTGGAGGATATATCTCAAGTTGACAGGGCATGTTTGGATTCATAATTTATTTAGACATATGTATATCCCAAGGTGGAACTTCAGTCACGATCTTTATGCATCAGAGGTCCATCTAGCGTTCTAACTGAGATCACGATCAGATGTAACCGCATCTTCACTTTCATTTTGTAAGTATTCGGATTATTTGTGTCACAATATGATACAATGCTCTGCATGATGTTCGATTGGATCATCATTAAAACGTCAGTATACAGTATGACTCCATGTTATTAGCATTTTATTATATTTTTTATTTATTCTTAGGCTAGTAGGTTAATGAAAACGACAGCAGTTCTTGTGGTTATACTTAAACCTATGTGGATCCATTCTGATGCCCAGTGGGGTGCTTTCAAAAACAATAGAGTCAATTCTAAGTAGTAGTAGTGAATCAATCATTCAATTTCCCAATGTATTGAAATTACTAAGCATCGGTCACTTTGGTATTTTTTGGAAAAATAAATTACTTACTTATTTACTTAGGTTGTGCTGCAGTTCGGGGTGAACTTGGGCCTTAACCTACAAACTTCTCCGGTTAGCTCTGTCCTTAGTCAACTATCTTCAGTTACGCACTCCAAGTTGGTTGTAGTTCCCTTGCATTTGTGCACACCACCTAAGGAGAGGTCTCCGTCGTCCCTCCGTATTTGATTAGAAGACTCTGCGAGCCGAGCGTTGGTATTCTGGACCGAATATCTTAAGAAGAATTTTTCTCTCGAAACGACCAAGAATATCTTCATCCACTTTCGATATAGTCCATGATTCAGCACCATAGAGCGGGAGCACAAAGCCCCTGACAACCTCGATGTTATAAGTGACGTTCTGTCCAATTCGTCGATGTTATAAGTGACGTTCTGTCCAATTCGTCGATGTTGCCCCTTCTTGTCGACAGCATATAATTTGTTTTCCCCTCGTTCGCTACTAAACCCATTTTGGCTGCTCCTGTCTCAATAGCCGCGAACACACCGGTGACAGCCGGCTGATTCCTGTCAATTTTGTCGATATCGTCGGCATACGTATGTAGTTGCACAGATTTTTGAAAGATTGTGTCTCTGTGGTATTGGCTTGTGGGTTTCGTACAATCTTTTCAAGTATGATGTTAAAAAGTCACATAACAGCACTTCATCTTGCCTAAATCCTTTTTGGACATCAAAGGTCTCGATGATGTCGCTGCCGACCTTGATGGAGCAACGAACATTCTCCATCGTCATCCAGCATAGACGAACGAGTTTGGCAGGGATGCCAAAAATAAACATTTCTCTATACAGCTCGTCTCTATAAATGCTTTCATAGGTGGCCTTAAAATCGATAAAGAGAAGGTGTCGATTCGGACTTATTGAATTTTCTCCAGGACCCGCCGAAGTGTGAAAATTTGATCGATTATGGACTTTCCTGGCCTACATCCGGGACCAATCAGGTTGTTGACGAAAAGTTTCAGGCGTTCACACAATATGACAAATAAGATGTTGTATGTAATGCTGAGGAGGCTGGTGTCCCTGTAGTTGTCGCAGTTGAGGGGTCTCCTTTTTATGGATTGGGCAAATGATGCTAAGATTACATTCATCAGGCATACACTCGTCCTACCAAATATTTAGTGTTTGATCTATACGAACTCATTTCCAGCTGCTTTAAATAATTCTGCTTTAAATAATTGCTATCCTCACTTAGTTTTGATCAGCTGGACGAAAGTTGGAATGTTGGTAATTCTTCCATATTTTCAGCACCGACTGTGACTCTACTATAAGGTTTTCTTCTTCATCTGTACGGGCTTTGTTCCTTGACATGTTCTTTGTACATTTCGGTAAAACTTCCGTACATTGTTCTTAGAGTATAATCTTTTGAAGATATTCGACGGCGTGCTTCTCCTGCTTTTTTTTTTTCTTTTGGAGAAGCCGATGTTCTTCCCATCTTTTTTGAACGTAGCGAGCTATCCTCGTCCTTCTTTGCAGCGTCGGTTTTTATCTCTCTTATTGTCACTTGCCTGCATTCTTGGTCAAAGCAGGGGTTTCGTGGTGGAGGTCGGGTGAAACTCAACACATCAGTTGCCGCGTTTCTTGATTTTTTTTTTGTCGGGGCGGGTACATCCTACTGGAGCACTCAGACTCAAAAACAGGTCCATTGTAAAACCAGGCAGAGAACCCAATTTTAACGTGTTTTTTTGTCTTTTATAAAAAGACGAGTAGACGCTTCAGTAATGAAGAGCTTAGGTCATCAGCACTCACTACATCAGCACCAAAAATCCGCCACCTGATTCGAGCAAAGGCAGGCCAATCACACAGGAAGTATTCCGCATCACCCTCAACATAGGAGCCGCAGATAGGGGTAGCTCTCAAACCTACCACATAGAGGTGCTGGCAAAGGTAAAGTGGCCCGTAAGAGCGCCAGTAAGTCGTCTGCAGTCTTTTCTGCTAAGAGATAGAAAGAAACCCGCGGATTTCTTACAGACGACGGGGACCATTCGTTTGCCTGCATCATGTAGAGTTATGCCACCTTCGATTGAGTTGATTGAAAACCCAGTCGACAATGGAAGCCCTAACCGAGGACGCTGGCAAACCCAACGTGGGTTCAGGTCCAGAGAAATTCTCTTCTGAGCCTTGTCTAGCAAGCTCGTCAGAGATCTCACTTTCTGTTATCCCTTTGTGTCCTGGATTCAGTGAGTTCAGCCTTCCGATCGAATTCAAGGATGTTTTGCATACTCGAAGTGGTTAAAGGATTTAGCGAGGCCTTAAACGCAGCCTGAATGTCACTACAGATGCAGATATGTACTTCGCCCCTTCCACCTGTTCTTCCCACTATCGTCCACAGCCATTAGGTTAGCATATATTTCTTCCTGGAAAACAGATGTGTGTTTTCCCAATGAGAAGTGAAGTCTAATGTTGTCTCATTCCACGACTACACCAGCACCGGTCCAGTTTTAGAGCCGTCCGTGAAAATTATACTACATTCCTTTCCTGGCTCAGACTTCGGCCAAAGCCAATCCTAAACATGGGGAAAGTTGACTTCAAATTTGCACCGCAGCCGTAATTCAGGTGTTGTATTCGACGACATGTCCATGAGACGGGGGTCGTAGGATAATCGTCGCGCATCGTAAAAATAGCTCTGAGTGTCGACATGTTTCGTCCAAAGAAGCTTGCTATCTAAGATTGCTCCGAAATATTTGGCTTCCTTGGAGAGCAGGATAGTGACGCCTTTTAACACTAGCTGAGTCAGATCAGTCAGTTTCCTCCTTTTCGTAAAGAGAAATACCTCAGTTTTGAGAGGATTAACTGAAAGCCCATTCCTAGCGCACCAATCGTCGATTGCGTCTAGGGCCATCTGCACCTTAAAGCAAACAGTCGCTAGGCACGATACAACAGAGAGAACGGCGGCATCATCTGCATATGCTTGAGCGTAGACCTTAGAACTATTGAGAGTGTTCAACAGGGAGTCATCCAGCATGCACCAAAATAGTGGAGACATGAAACCACCTTGTGGGCAACCCCTATTTACACCTGCCATAGCACACCGGCCACAATTTGCATCTACAGTCAATGTTCTGTTCACCAGCATTGCTATGATCAACAACACTAGTGATTCTTCTACGCCGTGATGCTAGTGGCAGAAGAATCGTAGAGAGATTTCGGGATACGCGTTTGGCAAAGATTCTGGCGGTCTTTTGCGATTGCAGCCTTTCGACGATGTATCTTCTCACAGTAATTCCTCTTTGTTGTGACGCTTGGAATATTCACATTCATACCAGCAACGAGTCGATATTTGCCTCTCGGAAGGCCTCTTAAAAATTTTCCTGATCTAAAATCTAAGCTTAAACCAATCTCCTTCAATTATTTATTTTGTGTCGCTGTCTATGCTCCTGCATATTCTCAACTCCAATGCAAAGTTACCACGCTTTCATATGTATAAGCTGAACGCTAATAGAAATATGATATGTTTGCTATCTTGACAATCCGACACTTTGTAGCATTAATCACTTCAACACCTGACAAATTAGTCATAGTCACTAGATAGCAACTTTTCCTCCTGAGAATTGCAAACTTTACGACCCAACAAATTATCGATGATATGCGACCATTTTTATTATGGCAGTAATTATACCCCATGTGTGGAAGCTAGGCAAACAACTTATGCATCTTACGCTAAACAAATAGCAATTAGTTAGATTAGATCTGAAGTGAACGAATCTATTAGACAGCCACAAGTATCCGTAGTATATTCGCGGTACATTAGCAGAAAAAATGCATATGGAGGAGTCTGATTGTTTCAAGATATGCCACGGAAAGCGGCACGCTGCTATATAATTTGTAGACACTTGACTTTTAAAAATCAATAACTTAGTTAACAAGCGATAGTTTGCTTGTCAGATATTGGGGCCAAGATGAATGTATAGTGGGGAGTGAATGAATATGAGTGTTTGCCTGACTATGACTAACGCGAAATTGCTGCAGCAGAGAGTGGAGAATGCATTTATACTTTCTATTTATTTTACTTTCAGAGAATGGCTCGAGTAGAAAATTATGCTGTCAGACAAAAATTAGGATCAATACCATGGAGACTTTCGTTATTGGATGAAGTGGACCTAGTTTTGATGGTAACTTTGGCTGCTTGAAAGTTAATGTAAATAAAGATATGTTCCTTTGAAGTGTCCCTTAATAATAATAATAATAAATGGTTCTGTTTATTTTCATTCAAAAAATGTACAAAACATTTCAACGTGACAAAAAAATGTCATCTGTTGGAGAGAGATTGGCAAGTGTAATTCAAAAACTTTGTCGGTACCAAAAAGCATTTATAATGTATTTCTAGAATGATTCCCCTTGGCCTTTGGCTTCTCCGTTAAGCAAGGTGATAATTACCTCCATGGCTTGATTCCCAAAAAACTTTTGTCGAATTGGTTTCAGTATAGGACCCTTTGTGAGGTCTCGCGAAGAAGAAGTGCGCCCAATTACAAGCAAAAAGTATGGAAGGCCTCTATCGGGAGTTGGAGGAAATATCGTCTTCGGCGCCTGGTAGGAACCAGGCTATCCAGGAGCTTCGACAAAACAACTTGAATAAGGGAGCAACTATCTTCAAAATAGCCGCCCAGAGAAGAAGAAATGCTCAGGAGATTCGTTCCCTAAAGTTCATTAACAATTCTCAAGGCCAGCTTCTTGTGGAAGACGACAAAATTCTCCACAGATGGCGACAGTATTGTGAAAGACTACTAAATGAACAGTTTCCCCGGCTATAATTTCCAAGAGCCACTCCTAACCATGACGAAATATCCGACATTACTGTCGAAGAATTTAGGAATGCCGTCAAATACTCCAAAGAAAAGAAAAGCGGTTGGGCCAGTCGAGATACCCTTTGAGATCTGGAAAAAGATGGGAGACATCGGCTCCAGATGGCTCATGATTCTTATCTCCAAAATTATGAGCGGTGATCCAATGCCTAATCAGTGGAGGAAAAGCTATCTTCTTCCTTTGCACAAAGGGAAGGACGATACGCGAAACTGCGATAACTACCGTTCTGTCAAGCTGATGTCACACACCATGAATATCGTTGAACGGGTAATAGATGGCCGACTGCGGTAAATAATAAGTCTGATGACCAGTGCAGGTTTGTCGCGGGTAAATCAACAACAGATGCAATCCAAAGTATAAGGATCATAATGGGAAAAAATCGTGATTCCTTAAAGGACTTGCATATCGTGCTGATTGATTTTGAAAAAGCCTTTGATAGACAACCAAGAGATCTCTTATGGGTGGCGCTGAGACAACGAGGAGTTCCAAAAACCTACGTGCGCATGATCATGGACATGTATGAGGGAGCAAGGACAAGAGTAAGATGTCCCGCAGAAGTCACCGAAGAGTTCCCAATCAAAGTCGGTGTACACCAGGGAAGCGTCCTTAGTCCTTTGCTATTTATTGCAGTCCTTGATTATCTGCTTGGAGGAAAAGTGACGGACCCCAAAGTGCATCAGTTATTCTTTGCTGACGATGGAGCTATCATAAGCGAAGATCAACGAGCACTTGATGTATGGGTGGATGTTTTGGAGGGAAATGGGTACCGTATTAGTTCGAAAAAGACAGAGTATCTGTGCTGCCCGTTCTCTGATCCACACCGGCCTATTCCAGACTTTTACTTGAATGGAAAAGTGCTTCCCAAGTGTGAAAAGTTCAAATATCTGGGATCTATGATCAATAGCGAAGCAACATGTGATGATGACACCAATCATCGCGTAGGCGTAGGGTGGATGAAGTGGCGGGAAAACTCTGCTATCTTCAGTGATCGAAAAATGCCCCCTAAGCTTAAAGGAAGACTCTACACCGCAGTTGTACATCCGGCGCTCACATACGGTTCACAATGCTGGACAATGTACAAAAAGTATGAGGGCAAATTAACGGCAGCTGAGATGAAGATGCTTCGCATGACAGCAGGAGTAACGAAGATTGATAGAATAAGAAGTTCAAAGATAGAGCACAAGCAAGATAGAGCACGACCGGCTCAGTTGGTATTGTCATGTTCAAAGGAGGGATCCTTCGAACCCCGACAAAAAGGCAATATCAATCAACGTTATAACGCAATCGCACTAAAAAGGCAGACCAAAAAACAACTGGATCACACAAATGCAAAAACACCAGCATTCGATTGGCCTCAGTGACGAAGTGATCCGAAACCGGGAAGCCTGCCGGTACTTTCTGAGGTCAAACCGGCAAACCCCACAGGCGGACCAGTAGGGATGCAGTAAAGTGGGGGGTTGTGATCCTTCTACTCCGGATCATAACTTCGCCGTAAGAAGAAGAAGAGATAGGACCCTTTGTGAATAACATTTACTTCTTCACGCAGATTGCATAAAGTGCAGTTTCTGCGTTCAACTTCCCGGAAACGGTTTGCGTACCGGTTTGAGTTCTAGCATACTAGTACGGATTTTAAAGGTCCACATAATTAGTGACCAATGTAGTGATCACGCTTCCGGCATATTCCGCGGGAGCTCATCCTCCAGGTTTTGTTTTTGTAGACTCTCGAGGTTCTTTTTTGTATTATTTTTCCAGACATCTTCATGTAATAGCACCCCTATCCATATAATTCCACCAGTTTCTCTCAAACTACACCAGGCATCAAACCCATATAACAGAGTTTTATGTACTCCCACTACGAAAATTTCATGATTTTATGACTTCCGGATGCTTTCTTCTCATATTTTGAATACATATGTAGGTACGATTGCAGTTTTTTTGTGATATTCTTATTCTTTTTGATGTATAAAAGGAACAAAAAAAACACTCAAGTCGATAACGCTTTAGTGCTCTAGACCGCTACAAAGTGTTTTGTGAACATTTAAGGAATTTTACGATAGTTTTGTGCGAAGCAGATTAAGGATATATTCTCACTCTTCAGGGAGAAAATTTTTCAAATAGGCGAATCGCAGACATTGTGGAATGCCATAAAAGCACTGTGAGATGGCTTTTGAAGAAATTAAGCTCGGCAGGCAGTACGGAGAGGTAACATGGGAGCAGAAGACCCAAAAAATTACAATGGAGCGCATCTCTCTGAAAAATCGGTTCGCAACTGCCAAGGAATTGAGAAAAGACTTGAACAAGATTAGCATCAGCAAGCGGAGTGTTCATATGACATGGGTTTTCAAGCCCGAAGACCTGCGAAAAAGTCGCTTCTCTCTGCAAAAAGATTGATGTGGGCCAAACAGCACCAGGAATGGATCGCCAACGATTGGAAAAGAGTCATATTTTCTGATGAATCCAAATTTTATTTGATTGGATCTGACGGAAAAAAACAATGGAATTCTTGCAGACCTGTTATAAGCCGCACTAACAACATCGTCTGAGCTATTGCACTCACTTGTGAAGAGAGCTTGGAAGGGTGAGCGCATTCAAGATGGAATAATCGTCAAGCTACTAAAGAAACTAAATAATAAATAATGCAGCACGAAGACTGAATAGTTACATATATGCGTGCTTTCTGAACATCTTGAAAACACACTCGATGGTGAGCAAGCAGGTTTTCGCTCGGGATCCTCTTGTGTCGACCAAGCACTACTTCGGTCTTTTCCTGTGCTGGTTTTAGGTCCATGCTTACTAGCCAGTCCTGTACCATCCCAATAGCTTCATTACAGTCATGCTCTAACTCCTCAAGCAATTTGGTCACTGCAACGATCGCTATGTTGTCGACGAAACCAATTATTTTCGAGGGCGTCGGGATTCGAAGTCTGAGGACGTCGCCGTATATTAGATTCCACAGTAGTGGACCTAGTACGGAGCCTTGGGAGACACCGCCTGTGACGTTATATTGCCACATTCCGTCGTTGGTGGAATAGTACAGTATTCTATTTCTAAAATAGTCCCTCATTTTTTTCTGCAGGTAGTCTAGTACTCTCTTGGCTGCAAGTGCTCGCAAAATTTTACTCTAGTTTGCGCTGTTGAAGGCGTTTTTAACATCCAGCGCAGTACTGTCTACCTCCGCTCTTCCGTCGTCTTCATTCGATGGCTTTTTCACTGTATTTACGACTTCGTCGATGGCAATGAAAGTGCCTTCCGAAAGCCATACTGGCGGTCTGCGACTTCTCCCTCTTCATCGATCGCGCTTTCCAATCTATCACTTATTATGCGCTTCCATATTTTGCTCATGGTGTCCAGCATTCATAGAGGCCTGCATGGTTTATTACCTTTTGGTAAGAGGTCTTTGCTTCTTCCACTGATCGGGGAGTACTGCTTCCTTGAGGCAGGCGTTGTATACGTCTGCAAAGTTGTGTGGGCGCCAGTTAATTGCTGCTTTTAATGCAATGTTTTGGATTCCATCAACACCAGGTGCTTTTTGATCCTTGATATTTTCGCAGACTTGTAGCGCGAAGACTGAAGAAGTACATATATGCGTGCTTCTTGCTGTTACTATGATAATAATTAAAATAGTACTTGGCCAATTAAAAGAATATCTTGAAGACACACTCGATGATGAGCAAGCTCTTGTGTCGACCATAACAATATCTTGCGAATCATAACTACTTTACCAGACTTTCGACAATGTCAACAGAAAGTTTATTTGCGCAGAAGAGGCATTCCAGGTAAACTAACAGCTATTATCAAGGCAACCTACGATGGGTCTAAGTGTCATGTCCTGCACAGCGGGAAGCTATCAGAAGAGTTCGAAGTGCAGATTGGAGTCGAGCAAGGCTGCATCCTATCGCCAATATTGCTTTAAATGGAAGAAATTAGATGGATGCTTTTGTTTTGGTCGCACCTTAATAGGAAAGATCTATGATATTTCTCTCATCAGGCTTAGTCGTAGTTATGCACAGATTGACTCCATGGTGTTGACTGGAGACTTTTCTATTGAAAACCACACAGAACGCCTCAGCATAGCCAAGAGTAGGAGGAGGAATTAAAATCTGTTTTTCACCTATTTTGTGAAAGACCTGTCCTTGCCAATAGAAAGCTGAGAACTCTGTCTTTTGAGGGGCTGCGCAATATGGACCTGAAGGACCTCCTGAAATTTGTACCTTTATCTGGGTGGTTCTAACTAGCCGGTCTCTCTCTTTCGTTACAGATTCCCAGGATATTTTTAAAATTATGGGCACAAGTGTTGACCTGCGTAAGCCAATAATTATTGCCACAGGGCCTACCTGCCTACTTACTATCTACCAATATAGGGGCGTTTTAAATAAAAATTGTAAAATATTCATAAGTCATCTTCATTTCTTCGGATAAACAATGAAGCAATAATTCTTTTATTTAAGAGAGTAATATTTAGGAACTTGAATATTTATTATTCACCCTCATTATTGTCTGCCCCTTCTTTGACTACCCCTAATAATTCCGCTAATTTACCCACCTCTTCACACACCAGCGCTGCTAACTCATCTGGCTTTTTAGATCCGCTGCTACCTTCCACTGTCAAACTTCCAAAACAGTTTGCAGATTCCGGAGATGACGGCCGCTACGTAATGTCACGTCTAAGAGACCGTAGAATTTACGATAACGTCCGTCTTTATCTTGCATACCTGCATGATAAAGCTGACTCCATCTGTATTGATGGAAAAACGAACACCAATATCAAGGTCTTAATCTCCCAGGAAGGTCTCCCAATTGATCAGCATGCTTTGATGACAATTTTCGTTCAATTTCATGAGAGCTTTAATATAGCATCTCTTCAGGTAACAAGCGATCTCACCTCCTACGCGTCCTATATAACCTCTAAATGCAGGTCCCACCTCCAAAGAACTCGCGCCGACTTCAATAGTTACTTTCGGCCCTGAACAGTTCCCGTCTCAACATCTAACGCCTCCTGTTTGCTTGTCCATATACTACCAGGACGTAAGAGGTCTGCGAACTAAAACCTCCTCCGTGTTCATAAAACTGAATAACCTTTCGAGTAACGTTAATTTCAATGTTATTTTTGAAAATCCTAGAATTACTATCGACGGTGCTCTCGCTTTGTTCTACGCCGAAATCTTCAACTGTTTCACAAAATCCGTCCCATTCGTGCTCCAGAAGAACTTCTCGTCGTCCCCACCCTGGTTTACCAAAGAATTGCGCTCGCTTCGCAATAGAAGAAATAAACTTTGGTACACGTACCTTAAATCTCGTTCGCACTCTGACTTTTCCAATTACCTCCACGCATATACCCACTTTTCCGAACTCTGTGAATCTCTATATCTCGAATATTTAGACCAAATCCAGCATACCATGATCTCCGATCCGAAACGATTTTTCCAATTCATCAACACAAAAAGAAAATCTGACAACTATCCAGCTACTTTAAAATTGTCTAACACTTCCTCCGGTGATCCTAAGATAATCGCAAATTTATTTGCCCACTTTTTCAGCCAATCATTTTGCAACCATGGGCTTGAAGTTGATCTTGAATACTTCTCCTACATGAAAAGCTGTTCCCAAACCTCGTTAGTCTCCGTTGACATAACCGTGAAACACGTGATAGAAAAGATAAAAAAAACTCAAGAACGAATACTCTCCTGGTCCTGATGGTATCCCTTCAATAGTACTGAAAAATTTCTTGAACCATCTGGCCCAACCCCTCACGGCTCTCTTTCAGATATCTTTCGCACAAGAAGTCTTCCCCAAGCTTTGGAAGAGCTCTTACATAATTCCATTTCACAAAAAGGGTCCCAAGAATGAAATCTCCAACTATCGGCCCATTGCTAAACTCTCCTGCGTTCCTAAGCTCTTTGAAAGCATTATTTATGATACAATGTTCTTCCATTGTAAGTCTATCTTTTCCTCTAACCAGCACGGATTTCTTAAGGGAAGGTCAACAACTACTAACTTAACGGAATTCGTATCTACGACTCTGTATGCATTAGAGGATGGCAAAGAAGTTGATGTAATTGCCACAGATTTTAGTAAGGCCATTGATAAAATCTCGCACAGAATCATTCTTTTTAAACTCAAATCCCTTGGCTTCCAACTGAGTTTCATTGGGTGGATTAAATCCTACCTTGAGGAACGCCAATACAAAATACTACTTAGATCGGCTGTATCCGACCCCATTAAAGCTACTTCTGGGGTCCCTCAAGGTAGTCATCTTGGTCCCCTGATTTTCATTTTGTCAATTAACGACGACGACTTCATCATCAAAGACTCTTATCTATCCATCTACACTGATGACATGAAAATCTACAGGCACATATTAAACCCCGCCGACTCTTGCCCACTTCAAGCTGACTTGAACAACTTTTCAACCTGGTGTCTAAAAAATGTTCTTGAGCTCAACGTCAACAAATGTCAAGCTATTACATATTCCCGAAAGCGTCTTCCAGCCCCTAGATCCTATTTCATCTCTGACGAGCTCGTCTCTTCTGTAACTTTATTACGCGATTTGGGTGTTATCTGCGACAGAGAACTAAATTTCCGCTGCCATATTGACAACATTATTAGCAGAGCCAACTCTGCGCTCAACGCTGGTCTAAAGAATTCCCGAACCCCTACGTCACGAAATCTCTCTACTTCACATTTGTTCGGCCAATCCTCGAATACGCTAGCCAAGTATGGTTCCCCTATCATGATACCCATTCCCTTCGAATAGAGGCTGTTCAACGCAGGTTCATCCGTTTTGCTTTTCGCGGTCTTCCTTGGTCTGACAAGCATAACTTACCCCCCTGTGAGAATCGTTTGAAATTAATTAAAGTACAGCCACTTGAAATACGTCGAGAAATTGCTGACATACTCTTTGTACATCAGCTGTTAGCAGGAAACATCGACTGCCCTAATCTGCGTCTTTGACATGAACACCAACAAATCAGTAGGTTTCTGCAGAACTGCAGTTAAAATTTCTTTTTTTTTTGTATTTTCGGTGCCCATGCAGGACTAGCTGATGCATATGGGTCGGAAAAGACACCACTGCAGTTCGTTGTTCCAAATTGACAACTAAAAGTTTAATTCAAGGTTCAAAGTGCCCTACATTGTACTGTATTGTAGATTTGTCTCTAACTAAGAATTCCCTTGAGAAATAGTCCCCAAAATATGCTTACCTGTACTGTGTGTTGCATGAAAAAATCCACCAAATTAATCATGCAAGACGCATAACACATAAATTGCATAACATTCGATACTACACCCAGGAGAAGTGGGTAATATTTTTCTATTACGTAGTCACTCATAGCCAAATCGAATAACAACAGGAGTATTCGTATTCTCCGCATAAATTTCATGCAAATTCATAAGAAAATGCAAACTTGCGCATGAATCTGTTTTCACTTAACTACACCACAAGAAACCCGTTGAAAACAATAACATTGGTAATAATAATTTAAAAACATGTACTTTCGATGCCAGTGCGCTGATTATAAATTCAAAGCGCACGACAATGATCGCGTATCGAACAGTCGTTCGTCCAATTGCCCGCCTCTACCACCTACCATCTGCAGAGCACCTAACTGCACTCATTTAACAATGTGATTCGAGGCGAATGTGTTTTGCATTTCGACTTATCGCCTCCTGGTAAGGTTATAAATGCATTACTACCTTGTGTCTGTGACGGAGCTTGGAGTGAAAAAAAAAAAATCCATCCCGAACGACTGGTACCAACCGACTTATCCAATTTTGTGCTCGTAACAATATGACAGGTGAAATTAATAATGCATGCATATCTCAAGTCATGGCTCGCGCAATAACGGTAGTATTTTCCCAGCTCCTTGGAATCGGAATATGTCTAAGAGGGTATCTGCCTGAAACAATGGACAAAAATTTATCGCTCCGATTCGGTACAATCTCATAAATTCTGTAACAAGCACCAACAGGTGAATTAATGGTAATTTTCTACAATTAGTGACAATTTATTTCTTGTTACATGCTCGGTTATATAAGTGATGCAAGAGCTGTAAAAAAAAAAAATACCATTCTCAGTGCATTCGTCTAGGCAGTCGTTGATTAAATGCACCAAGGGCGAGTTAAATTGAATATAAATTGAATAAATTGCACCTCCGTAAGAGTTATCCGCAGAAATTATCTTCTCTTTCATTTTGCAGATACGAATTCTGCAATTCGATTTACGAGTAGGTAGTTGGTGGTACCACCCCTTATATTTCTTTAAACTCGCCCTATGGTACCATGAAACGGATATTGATTTTTTTTTTTTTTTTGTTCGAGAAGTATTGCCTGTCATGATCTTATAATTGAGATTGCAATTAATTATGGAATAAAGTAGGTTTTTGTGAAATCACTTGAATGTCTCAAGGTTTACCAGACGATTATCTACTTCGAGAGTATCGTATCGATTATGAAATAAAATTAATTTATAGATGCAATTTAATAAATGAAACACTATGGGTAAATTGCTGGGAACAATAACTGCAGAAATTGTTTAGTAGACCGAAGCAGAGGTTCTAACATAACTGCTAGTTATGAAAGATTTATTAACAAGGAATGGCATTAGATAACTTCCTTTCATTTTTCGAATTTTATTGTTGTGTATAGAGAGCGTGAATAGATTTCTGTAAGTGGCCCAAGTGGTTAGTGAGTTAGACATGCTGAACATGCTGACGAACTTGGTTGCAGGCTCAAGACTCAGCTAAAAAGCACCAAAATCCTTTTTTCACTGCACTACTTCTCGAGAATGTCTAACAAATCTTCGAGTGTAACTTAACATGAGTGCGATCCAGTATCTTTTTCACCATCGACTTTTTTTTGCAACGAAGATGAAAATCTCGAAAGATACTTTGTGGTTCCCGGTTACCAAGTAGTGTGGGAGTCTAATGCCACTAAAAATACCTCCTTAATTAGGATAAATCTATGGAAGATCAACAAATGATTTTCTTTTCGTATTGACATAGGAGATCTATGCTGGCCAATCACCTCTACTCAACAGTATACACTGGAGACTTCAATAAACACTTCACGAACAAGAGGTATACAAAAAACAATAAGAACCGACTTCGCATTAAGTGGGCTGACATGAATTACATGCAATTCTTTGCAAACATACATTTTGATCAGATAGATGAACTAGTTATTTTACTTTTAGATAGAGGAGAGGCTATAACCCAGACCTTTGTCACCAGTGACAGTAACCACATTGAAAAGTCCTTCCTGATTTCTCACAAAGCCAACCAGTTCTAATTGATGAAGGTATTGAAATTGCCTGGGTCGTCTCTATCCCTCGTCCGAAGTTAAACTTTAAGAAAACAAATTGATTAACTTTTGCAAAACAACTAATAATATTCACTGAACCCTCCAGAGGCCGAAAACTATGGCAGACTCATGAACAGCCAAGAATACATACCTAGATATTTCCGGAAGTGACCAACTCTACAAAAGATTTCCAAAAAGCATCGATAATGGAATTGCAACTGAGCTGTTGGATACTCTGGGCCAGCACACGAAAGTATGAAGTTTTCTAAGACAACACACAACAAACCTAAAGTTAATCCGGATTTAATTGCAAACTGCATCTTTAACATCTCCAGAGTAATGGCGATTAAAAACCACTCAAAATAAGTTGAAAAGATATTCAGGGAGTCGAAGATCTCATCTGTTCTTTTCTTAGAATTGACTGGATATAGCAATAAAACTGCTTAAGCAGCAATTATGCAGCATTTGTTGCAGGTAGTTAAAAAAGCCGCTTTCTAACCTCTTGAACCGCTTGTCAGCATGCAAATCCCAGTAGACGCCGTGGATAAGTAGATAAGAGAACTCAGGTCCGAGTCCCAGAAATATTATATAATACAAAAAAGTTTTTTCACCGTCCACCTCTCTGCGAGTGATTTGCAAATTAACATTCAAGGTTCAAGTTCACAAGTCAAGGTGCCTTGAAATCATAACATTGGATGTCCGAGGTCATAGGTGAAATTTATTTCAAGTTCACATCAAGGCCATTTCAGTAGACCGTGGGATCACCATGGGCTTTGACCATAAACACTAATTTACAAATCATCCTGAAGCTGGTGTATTGGAAGACCCATTTCAGTGGCATTTCGAACTTATATGGCAACACGAAGTTTTGCAATTTACCTATGTATTAGTGCAGGTTTATTATACTTTTAATCCAGTATATTGGACCAATAACATAGTAGGAGAAGCATCCTTAAAAAATGATACAAGATCAACCATGTTTTAATTCTTCTAACAATGTGAATCCAAAATTTGGCAATCTGTTGCAGTCGAATGAGTCCTGGAGTACATCACAACCCGTTTGACAAGGAATAGCTGCAGTATTTTCTTGCGACCTCTTGTTTCGGCCTTGTCTTCATATTTGATGGCATTCTTTGAGCTCAAAGTCACTTCAAGACCAAATGATAATTTAATATTCATTACACAGCTATGGCCCCGTTCTTCACCTATCATTTCCTGGGTCATTCTCTATTAATTTTCGCCTTCAAAAGGCCACATTTGTATCGTAGGTCGAAAAGCTGGGGAGGACCTTTAGACTTTTAACAGGTTCGCCTTCCACAGATAAATATCTAGTATGGAACCTTTGCAACTACTTGGAAACAGTCACAAGAGATGATTCATTCATTTCATATGTTGACGTCGAAATTTTGAGAGGATGACAAAGCAAATTTCTTGTCTTTCTTTCTAATTTTACTGAAATTTAAAATTAAATATCTGCACCCAACTTTTGTTTTTTCAAAAACTAATAACTCAACTTTAACTTAGAGAACTTTTGTTAGGCCCCTATATCTTTCTGCTTACACTGCTATAAATTATTAACCACCCTTTCGTCGATCATTTCTTATATTTTTATATTACTTTTCCCAGCAGATCTCTTTGTACGTATGTATCTCGTTCTAATTCTTGAAAACTAGGATGTTTGTTGAAGGTTTTTTGTTCCTCATCCCCAAGATCTTGTCTCCAATCCGTCAAAACTCCATCTGTTACGGAACATTAATTGGGTATAGCAGATATTGCTTCTACGCTGTATGGGGTATAGATTCCATTCCAGTCATAACTTTGTGGGAAAACATATTTTTTTTTTAATACACTGGCAGAATACACAAATCATATATGAAGCAGGTTGGTCCAAAGAAGATAGATTCGAACCAGATGTTCGTCTTCGGAATGCAAAACAACAACAAGAGTCTTTACGGAGTTACACAACAATTTTCCCTTCATTTCTGAACATGTCAATAGCTCCAGGGTAAAACAACACCATGACCTTAATAGATTCTATCCACTCATTAGTACCTCATTCGCTTGCAATGTGCTAATATGGTCTCAACGATGTTCGGATTTGAGAATGTCACCTGTGTTTTTTTTCCACAGAACGTGCGATCTTTTTTCGATGAAAACAATCATTAGCACGATGTCAAGTAATATTTTCCATTTATATGATTAATTAGGTATTTCCTTGTACTATATGTGCGTCCTTAAGAGATAACTATTTGCAATTTATGCATATGCATGACGCTCGATCCATCAAACTTTATTATGTGCATTACACGGTGAGATATTGCTGCAATATGATGTTACATGCATACGAATACATGCAGAACACAGAATTTGAATTTGTAAAAGAATTGCGTAAGATTTTCTTCTCATGAAAATAATCGAAATTGTGTCAATGTTAATCAAATTATTTCCCAAAATTGGAATTTATTACATCGTCGAATCAAAAGAGTTGGCGTGCGAACTGATAATTTTGCATCGAATTCTCCACTCTATTCATAAATCCTTAAATAGATTCCATTCTCTAGAGTATTTCTCACTATTCCCTGGCCAAACCTTTTTGCTAACTAGCCTGCTATACGAATGTCCACACTTTAACTTTTAACCCGAAAGTAACATACGAGTTGTTGCAGTTGGTGTGATACAGCATAGAAAAAAGTCATTCCCACCGATCAAGAAACTACAACAAGTGCCTTGCGATTGACGTCAGAGTTAAATATCGCGCTACAATAAGACAAGATACATTCTTGTTATTATTTTTTTGCAGTGCAGAATTAAACTACATGCATGCTGTTCCATGTCGTATGCTCAGTTTAAAATGAATGAACAGACAAAAAGCGTTGGCGGTGTGCAAAGACCTTGAAATAAATCTTGGGAATCAGACCTGAACGAACTTCTTGGTAGGTTGTCATTTCTTTTTCTGCTTAATTCACCGGGCAATACTGTAATTGCAGTGGTCGTCTTTTTTCTTAACAATGAAACGAAGTGCACACATATTCCCTGTGCATGAATGAATTTTTGCGTAACGAATAAAGTAAAAGAGGGTGAACAAAAAATTGCAAATCCAACCGACAGGTATCCATAAGTCGCAGCCGTATACGACTGACATCCATTGACAGGCTTAAGCTTAGTATATTGTGAATTGAATTTCAAATGGGAATGTCCATTTAGTTAAAGAGACTTTTTTTGTAAACTGCACTAAGCAGAGGGTAATATCTGTGTACGTACATAACATATTGACCATAAATGGCGATAATAGAATACTACGATCTTAATGCAAAGCAGACCCAAAGTTGTTGACTTCATGGTGATCCCAGGTCAAGTTCCTAGGTCAAGGTTGTCTTTTCGCTTTATTTTCAAGCACTTCAAAAAATGTTGATCCTTATGGTTGCACTTTCTTCTCCACACATACCTTTCGCACTCAAGTACTATACATTCCCTATTTTATTTATTGTTGACAGATACGAGTATGAGAAAACCCATTTGACTTTAGTCATTAAAAAATCCTTATTTGATTAAATTAATCAATTACAAATCTTTTTAATTACAGTAATGTGACAAACTTGATCCGTTACCGCTACTATTAACTTCATCAATCATTTGCTTCGCTCTAGCTCTAGTATTTTTTACCCCAAAGCTTATTAAAGTATTATTGCTTCATTGGGTACAAAAAAGAAAAAAAAAAGTCAGTAGCGCTTACGTTGCCAGTGAACCGTTATAATTGTCCTCTATTAAGTGCTTACAAGTTATAATATAATTAAATCAGTAGTGCTGAAAACTATTCAGACGTCTAATTAACGGTTTGACGACACTTAAGTGTGTTATTACTCGATTCCAATCTACATTTCTTTTGTTTTAAGTATTTCACCTGTCCGCCAGTATGATGTGTGACGATTTGGTTAGACAAAGTGATTGCTTGACATGATTGGCAGGGGAAATAGCATAAATGCTCTTAACTCCTTATTTAGGTCATAATATTGCTTTTTTTTTTTAATTACGATGAAGTGGTACATTTATATTACTTTCTTGCTGCCGGGCAAATGAAATAAATAATATATGTATAGGTAGGTACTTAATGATGATCCATAGTTATTGTTTGAGTGATATAGCTCATTAAGCTATGAGGTACTTGTGTCTAGTGTGCAAAAAATGGATTTCATATAATGATACGTAATTAGAAATGAAAGTTTCATCTATATCTGTTGGGAAGATACTTAGGTAATATGAAGCACCTAAAACATTTTTAAATTGAAGAAGGTAAGGTTGAAAAATTTTGCAAATGCAAAAGGCAACAAAATGTTGGAGTATAGGTAGCGAATTTTCCATGGTGGTGTTGCGACAGATCTGGCAACGCCGATGCAAACCACTCGCAATCCGAACGCACCCTAAAAGAAATGTCAAATGTCACATAGCCCACGCGCTTTCACTGATTCGATCACATGACTTGGGAAATTTGGCAGCTTTGCAACGTGCTAATGGAATAAGGAGAATACTGAAGTCAGGAATCATATATACCAATTTTAATATTGGGTTTATAACTTAATTCGTGCGGTTTTTTTGCCAAAATTTGAACGGTTTTTTAAGAAAAACATGTACAATAGTATTATTCAATGTATTGCCCATCTGAAGCTATGACTTTTTCCCATCTTTCTGTCAATTTGTGGATCCCATTCCAAAAGAACTGCGCCGGCTTGTCAGCCAAGAATGAATCAAGCCAATTTTTGATATTCTGCTCTCTGTATTTCAGTGAGGGTGTTCTGCATCGACCGGAACAAATGGTAGTCAGAAGGGGCAAGGTCTGGACTATAAGGCGGGTGGGGTAAAACTTCTCATCCACTGTTTTCCAAATAGTTCTTAACCGGAATAGCAACGTGGAGCCGAGCGTTGTCATGATGGAAAATTATTGCCTCGTGTCTGGTCGCACCTTCCGGGCGTTTTTCGGCTACTGCTCTCTTCAAACGGATTTATTGTGTTCGGTAGCGTTGTCCATTGATGGTTTCACCCGGTTTTAGCAGCTCATAATACAGCACACCCTTCTGATCCCATCAAATACAGAGCATTACCTTCGCGCCATGGATATTCGGCTTTGCTGTTAATTTGGCTGGTTGGCCGGGTTTCACATATGATTTTTTGCGCTTGGGGTTGTCGTAATGGATCCATTTTTCATCACCAGTAACAATCCGATGCAAAAATGACTTCCTTTTGTGGCGTTCCAGCAGCATTTCGGACATGCAAAACCGCCTTTCGACGTCTCTCGGCTTGAGTTCATGTGTAACCCAATTTCCTTGCTTTTGAATATATCCAGCTGCTTTTAAACGTTTTGAAATGGCTGCTTGAGTGACACCCAAAGATTCTGCGAGCTCTTCTTGTGTTTGGCAACAATCTTCATAGAGTAATGCTTCCAGTTCTTCATCTTCAAACTTTTTTGGCTGCCCAGGACGTCATCGTCATCGTCTTCCAAGCCAAAATCACCACTTTTAAATCGTGCAAACCACTTTTGGCACATTCACTCAGCTAGCGCATGTTCACCATAAACTTCCACCAAAATACGATGACTTTCGGCAGTAGTTTTCTTCATATTAATGTAATGAAGAAGAACTCCCCGCAAAAACACTTTTTCAGGCACAAAGTTCGACATATTTGAGTGAAAAAAAATTATTGTTGTTTACCCTTCAAATGAATGACATATACTGAAATGACGTACAATGACAGTAGCTTTCCAACGCATGTTCCAATGGAATAATAACAATGGAATAATACAAGTTACGCCATCTCTTAGCAAACCGCACGAATTAAGTTATTGACCCAATACATACATTAATATTGTATTATATATAGGAATTTTTTAGCGCAAAAAATTGAACTAAAGATTCTAAATTCGCTGTAGAGAACTTCAAAATCTTCTCCCCAACAGGTGGTTTGTCCCAGTAAATAGTAGAATAACTCTATTAATCGTCAAATACAGGGATACGTATATAAGCCGAATGAGACGAATGATCTACCATTCTCTGTATTTCCTCATCACTGCAACCTTCAAACATTTAAAGCTAACTTGCACAGGATTCTCCTCCGTTCCTTCCCCCCTTTTCTCAAACGCCCATGCCTGGAAATAATATAAAAGTATTCACATCCCTTTGGTGCGCAGATTATAAAAAAAATGGGCAAACAGACACGAAACAAAAGAATGTTTATTTTGATCCGAAATGGAAAGATGAACAGGAAATTTTGATATAGAAAAACAAAAATTGGTTTACTTTCAAAAATGATCACATAGCTTAGATTAGGTTAGATTAGGTGGCTATCCCCGCTCAGGCAGGGATACACTTAGAATAAGAATGGATCCATTGTGATACCACAAGAAGAAGCGAATTTTCGGCACCAGTACCCTACATGATTGATTTCTTCCTAAGGGAAGATATGAATCGAAAACCGTTGCGGTGTTAACCTTTTTCTGCTCCGCATCTATATGCAGAACTATCTAGATACATAGACAAAACTCTCTATTTTGGTAAACCCGAATTGTCCCAGAACTTTTTTTCGGTGTTTTTTTTTTATTTTAGTCATATAGACAATACAGTTAGGATATACTTTCACAGAATATACCTTTTTTATATCAATCTATTATGTATTCCAGCACGGGCTTCTAAAGAAGCCTTATAATAAAAATGCGGAAACTCTAACTTTATAATTTTTTTCTATTTTATTTATTGATTTTTGTATGATATGGAATGAAGCATATTACGCAAAGACCAACGTTACATTTTACACAACTTGTGCGAATAATTGACTTGCAAAAATCGCCAGCGCAACGCGTTTTTTTTTTGTATAGGCATAACGTAATGACCCATTCCATCGTAGCTCAGCGTTCTTTCCAGAGAATTTTCATTGACTTTACGCTTAGGATTTACAGAAGGTCCCGGTCGCTGTGGCTTCTCACCAAAATGACGGCATTAATATACAGCTACTTGTCTTCTAAACTCGAGTTGTGGTATATTTGATTGTCCCAAGCGGTGTAGTTGCCATGCATTTTGTATACATATTACACACATTCACCAACCACGTAAAAATAGAGCTCCACCACTTTTTTCCTTTATATGCTATTCTATACAGGGACACATTTTGATCCAAGCGATCAACTCCACACATATTTTTATTATAATTGGTAATGGCACAAGGACGAGGAAGAAGTCCCTACAGTAGCGCGACGTATTTGTCATACGATCTTGGCCAAAGGCAGTTGATGCTACGCTCACTACACTGTTGTCAACCCATTTTGTGAGATGAATTCCACTTTCCTCCATTGTTGCCGATGTACAGTAGCCTCGTTTCTTTTTTTCGAGATTTTTCTTTAGCGGAAGCGGAATGCGGTTCTGACGAATGGTCCCAGTACCATTGTACCCTTCTGATTTTAAATATTCCAGCATTGGAAAGGAAAACGGCTTCCGAAAAATCATCAATCATGCTAATTAACGGTGAAGCACATTTTCCAAACCTAATTTGATATTCGGGGACCGAACGAGGATTTTTCTCTTGATATATCTCAAAGTTTATCAAATAACCTGACGGAGTGCACAGGGACCATACCTTATAGCCAAACTGCAACGGCTTTCCTCTTATAAATTGTTTGCAGCCATGCCTTCCAAAGCAACCTATCATGCTTTCATTATATGACAAGTTTTGTTCTGGATGAATGTGTTTCAGCATCTTGGACTTCAAACGGTCTGTTAAAGGTCTTAGTTTCCACATTTTATCGGGTTTTGGATTTTCCTTTGATCCAGAGCACTCGGTGTCTTCAAAATGTATGTATTGCAAAATTTCATCAAATCGATTTTTCCGCATGCTGTTGCATACTAAATTATTTCGCAAATCGTCTTCATTGCTCCACATATTACGTAAACTTTTATGGTAGTTGTAGCCGCTGATCAAAAGGATTCCAATGAATGTACGAAGTTCAGCAATAGTGAATTTGGGATCGATTCATCAATGATATGTTGCAACAACTCATCATCAAAAAATTTTACGAACTGCTCATGTGGTTTTAAATTACTGCAGTCTTCAAAACTAGGATCAGGAAATATGAGAATCATGGCGCTGGATTTGTCACTGAGGTTCCATGAAAAGCCTGAGTTATTTGCGACTTTTTTGCGTTTCGCAACATTGGTGCATTTTGCTTTGGTGTATTGTCGTTTCTTAGAAGCATTGCTTGTTGTTGGGTGGGAACCAGGCTCAGGCCTTCATTTTCTAACAATTCTGCAGACAAATTTGTAGATACTATCTAACTTATGTTGCAACACATCTTCCTAATCCAAACTGCCGTCGTCATCGTTTCCATCATTGAAGTACATAATACGTAGACCACTTTTTAAAACCATTTCACAACTTTTTTTAGCCGACCGGGACAAACGTCATCAGGAATACCTGAAAACTCATCTCCTGCATCGTCTTCTCTGCATATGTATCCTTCATATTCGGGAGGTTCAATAAAAATAGCGCGAACGTTATCAGACTCGTCGTTGTCTCTATCATCGAGTTCTTCAAGATAATCCAGAACATCTTTCAAAGTCAGTCTCCTAGTACATATAAAAATTATTGTCAAAAAACACATAACTGAATACGTATTTCATACTATAAAACCGAACAAACAATTATCAACAAATGTCCACACGAAGGGGTTGCCGTATGGCAACACGGGAACAATTCGGGTTGATATCAAGCCTGGCCAAGTCATTAAGATCTTCATAGAAATATTCTCCTACGGTTTTCCTTCTCAACATTTATAAGGCAGGACAGATGCACATAAGGTGAGTAATAGTTTCCTTTTCCTTCTCGTCGCTACAGCTTCTACAGAAATCGTTGGAGGGGACATCCATACTAATAGCATGTCTACCTATCAAGCAGTGCCACGTGAGGGCTCTAATTATTATACTAATGCGTTTCCTATTAATGGACAGAAGTCTTTCCGTTCTCTTCAGATCAATTTGCCATTTTTCTGGCAAATAGCAGGTGGAGCCGGTTCCTCTCTATTTTCAATCAACTTCCGACCCGCACCCTCTTTTGCCAGCTCATCCGCTTTGCAGTTGCCCGGAAAGTCACTGTGTCCTGGAATCCACCACAGAGAAATGTCGCAACTGTCAGCGATCTTGTTAAAAGACCTGTGGCATTGCTTTACCAACTTGGATCCTATTGTCGGCGATTCTAAGACATTTATCGCTGCCTAACTATCTATATACGTACATAGTACAATAGATCTACCCTATAACGCGTTAATTGAAAGCCAAGATGCAGCTTGAAATACTCTTCAGTGATCAGGTAGTCGTCTGGTAATGTTTACATCATTTATACTGGAGAAGACTCCTGCACCCGTACCATACTCTCTCTTAGATCCATCTGTGTGTATCTCTATCGCAGAATCGTTCAAGATTTCTCCAAATTCTCCAGAATTATGGTATAGTATCTGACACCAAAGTCAATGTGAGGAACACTACGAGTATAGTTCGGCTTACTAGGAATAGTATTCTTGCCGATCAGAATCTTGGGTTCCCCAAGCTTTATTGCTGCTTTTGCCGCCATATGTGGAGCATTATCTCTAGCGCAGCGGTAGGAGTTGACTTTGAACTTTCCTTAGAAAGTTTCCTTAGAAAGAAAAAAAATAGTTTTCTTGTCCAGTGCTGTCCTACAGACGTCACTATTGCCGTATAAATCCAATAGACCACTTTAGGCTGAAGGCCCTACGATAGGCAACCGAGGCCTTCCTGACACGGTCTTGTATATTCAGTTTCCAACTGAGTTTCTTGTCTAGAATAATCCCCAAGCATCTGGAATGATGTGCGAAACAAAGCATCGTGCCATTTAGCTTTGGAGGGACGATACATGGTACCTTGTACCTTCTTGTGAACAGAACAAGGTCGGTCTTTTTGGCATTAACTGAGAGACTAATCTTTTCCATCCATTTTACAAGTTTATTAAGAACAGATGATCCCACTCCTATAGTAAGAGGAAATTTTCACGATATGGCTATTGCAATATCGTCCGTATAGGCTATAACACTGAAACTATGAAATCAAAATTTTAGAGCTGGAGACCAACAACTTTAAACAATTTTAGAGCTTTCGCATCAATTATTTCTCACTCCCCATGTTAACGAGGAAACAGAATTAGGAAAGAGAAAAATCACGATGGAGGACATTAACGATGCAAGTCAGGGATACCAGTCAGGGTACGCAAATTGCAATTCGCGATTGTCACCACGAGGAGGTAAAGTAAGCAACGTAGTTGGTTGTTGCGCTGCTGGCCCAAGCGGTGGGTCAATAAGTCCCTGAATAATGAAATAAGGATCACTTTTTTCGGTATAAAAACATTTTATTTTTTAACATATTTTGGCTCTATACACTTCATCCAACGTTTCTCCAATTTGTTGATGCCCTCCAAATAAAACGATTTCTCGAGCCTTTCAAAATAAGCGTTTGTTTCAGCGATGACCTCTTCATTCGACCTAAATCTCTTACCTCCGAGCCATTTCTTGATGTTTGGAAACAAGAAATAGTCGCAGAGGGCTAAATCTGAGGAATATGCTGGATGAGGGAGGAGTTGGTAGCCCAGTTCATGCAATTTTGCCATTTTGCCATTGTGACTGCGGACTTGTGCGCCGGTGCGTTGTCCTGGTGAAAAAGAACTTTTTACTTCGCCAAATGCGGCCGTTTTTTCTTCAAATCAGCTTGGAATCGATCCAGCAGCGCTGCGTAATATACGCCGGAGATCGTTCCAAAAAAAACTGTCGCCATGACCTTGTTTGCTGACAAACCCGACTTGGCCTTCTTCGGCTTCGATTCACCAGGAGAAGTCCATTGTTTTGACTGTTCCTTGGTTTCTGGTGTGTTGTGGTGAATCCAGGTTTCATCCACGGTTACGAAACGGCGCAAAAACTCAGCCGAATTTTTCAGGAACATCGCCAAACACACCTTTGAAGTTGTCAAACGAATGCGTTTGTTGTCGATTGTAAGCAAACGCGGCACATATTTTGTTTAAAGCTTTTCCATGTCCAAATATTTATGTAAAATCGAAATCACTGAGCCATGTGATAAGCCTGTGGCCTCTTCAAGCTCGCGCACTTTCACTCGCCGATCGGCCATTATCAAACCATGGATTTTGTCGACCATTTCTGGTGTGGTGACCTCAATTGGGCGACCAGAACGTTCGGCGTCACTTGTGCTTGAACGGCCGCACCAAAATTGAGTAAACCAGTGCTAAATGGTTCCAATCGATGGTGAAGAGTCCCCATAATATTTGTCAAGCCTTTGTTTGTTTTGCGTGATAGTTTTTTCTCGCAAAAAATAGTGTTTAATGAGCACTCGAATTCACTTTTTTCCATTTTAACGAAAATGCTAGTAGGCGTCTATATAAAATGGCTGACACAACAAAACTATTTGACAGATCTGTCTGAAAATTTGGGTGCGTTCTTTTGAAAGATGATTCTTGACAAAAAAAAATTAAATTTAAGGTGACGATACAATTTGTGTTAATTTTCAGGGACTTATTGACCCACCCTCGTATGTTTTGGATAGTCAGTAGTTAGCATGTTGCTGTCAAATATATTCAAAGATTGTTTCGCAAAGTGGAAAGAACAAGTCAGGTTTCCCAAATTAGTTAATTAATTCAAGTTAATTCCAGATATGAATGTGTGAGCAAATGTATGATAATAAATTCTTCGAATCCGGGGATTTGGTTTTCTGTACAGCAATACTGATTCATGGAAACAGACTTAAATCATTCCTTTTCACTGGTCAAAGTAATAAGTTTGCCCAAGATTGAAAGCAAATCTACACCTTCTTTAGAGTAACCTGTAAGAACCTTTTAAGCTTGTTCTGCACAGAAAGAAGCTCAAGAGTGAACGTGAAGAAACTTAACTTTGAAAATAAACCAATCGGCACATTTTATGATCAGATGTTAACAGGTTTTATATACCTACCCTAAGCGGAATAAATAAGAGAATATAATATTGGAGTATTTCCCACGAAATTATCGAATGGGTTAGTAAAACAAATAAAACCATTCTATCGGTTTTTACTTGTATCTAATCATGTTTCAGCCCACGGTCTGGATTTCCATTTTTATTAATCGCACATGCAAACAGGTGAGCGGAACAAGAATTGAAAGTCAAAATAGAATTTGTGTTGGCGAAAATCTGGAACAAAGTCCGTTTGAATAGAACGACAGTAGGAAGAATAGAATTACAATTGAACTTCAAACGAAGCGTTATTCATCCATTCTACTTAATCTGCAAGATCTTCCCGAGTGTAAGCTGTAAAATTAAGTCATTGACGAATTCGTTTACTTTTACTCGTATTTATAATAATTTTTTTTTGTTTTTAAAATAATAAGGTGACAGACGAGGTAGATATAAAAAAAAGTGTTAAGCGCGCTGCCTTTGACAAGAAACAGAAACCAGTTAAATACAAACCACTACTACGTCTTGAGATATCCGTGACGGAATACCAAATGAGATTAACTCGATTGAATTTATAAGATTAGTAGTTCTGCGAATTGTTTTTACAGCGATTATGTTTTTATCTAAGTAAAGTTTTTATTTAGACTTCAGGGTTATTTTTAATAGACAATTGAAGACCTGCGTAGTTCAAAGTGAATTTTAAATTTGAATAACTTTTTATTCGATCAACGAATTTTAATAAAACCAGAAAAATATTGGATATTAATCTTTGCTACATTTTAGGATATTAAGAGTGGAAAATAATATCTTTTAGGTGACTGCCATTTTTTTTTTTTTTTTTTTTATAATTTGCACGTGTTAAAGGGGATATGAATACCCTTATACTAATTTTTTTATAGGACACGGGCATTTTTGTGGAAAGGGGAAGAGACAGAGAGAAAGATAGAGTGGTGTAGTTTGAAACTCAGTTGGTATTAAGTTTCTGTAAACTCCAAGGGTGGCTGTCCAGATAACTGGGGAGTATTTTGTTTGTTTTCGCTATTATTGCCGTTGCTTATGATTCACAGTATTTTTTTTCCGTTCTCCTGATGTCATCATCACGATCAAGTTGCATTTTAGCCATATGACCACCCTACTGCCAGTGTTATGCCTTCACAGTAGAGTTGACTTAGCTTTTGCAAGTGATCGACTTTTTTATTTATTTATGCGAAATAAATAGATGATTCTTGACATCAGGATTAGAACCGTGAATCAACAGCGTGACAAGCGATGATGTTACCACTACACCACGGCCACCCTCAACCCATTTTGGTTTTCGCAAAATTTCAATCTTTTGATGTAATTTTCCATCACTTTTTCAAAGTTTGCAGAGTCAACCTCCTTTTAGGTTCTGTAAGGACTGAGAATAATTCTTGTAAATCTTTCGTTTCAGGGAACTCCATAGGAAGAACTCTGGAGCTATTCTAGAGAATGAGCCGGCCAACTAAAGTCTCTATTTATTAAGACTATTCGACCTGTGAACTTTTCCCGAAGAGTAGTCATCGTATCTCAAGCTATATATACACTCCGTCTCACTTGATTAAAACCAGGCAGTTTTTTATTTAAATTTTACGATATTTTTCAAACCCTTCGCTAATCTGGGAAAAACCAATTGCACCAGGAATGAAGGATATATTATGTTTATATTGTAAAAAAAAAAGGGATTAAGTTGAAAAATGCAACTTTTATGACGCTTTTCCCAAAAAGGGTCATAAAATTTACCTGTTTTTTTTGTCTCACTTGATTAAGCTTCAATAATCTCTTCCGTTTCATCGTAGGCTTTTTTTGAAAGTCAACCCCACACGTTTTCCATGATGTTCAGGTCGCGTGAATATGGCGGCCATTCAAGTAGGTTTACATTTTAGTTCTGAATCCAGGCTTTTGTTGTCCGTGCGGTATGTATCGGTGCATTGTCCACCAAATATCTCTGAAAACTGCGAAAAAGCTCTTTCCAGTATCGATTTGTAAGTGATTGCCGTCATTTTGGATCTTTGGAAATCCAGCTCCACAGTTCCGTAATAGCTTATTGCTCCCCATACCATTACACCACCTCCTTTGATGTGCCGCCTTTGAAGATGTATTTCTTCTTTTCTCAAATCATGAAAATAACAGCTGTATCCACATCAGGTCCGTCCAAATTAATTTTTTTTCCATCAGAAAAGACGACGGTATGTCACTCTCGATTCCACCTGATGTGACTTGTTGCAAAATCAAACCGCTGGATTTTACGTGCCGCATTCAATCGTGGTTTCCTCTTCATTTTCTCATGGCGAATATGGCTGGCCTTCTGTATCAAGCGATGAACAGTCGATCTGCTAGCTGTAACTCCAGTTTCTGCCTTAAATTTACTTACGGAGAGAGCCTTGAATTTGAAGCAGGTCTCAGTATTGCCCGCCTTTCCCGACATGTTGTTACTTTGCTGACTCTTCCTTTGCGGTTTTTTTTCATACTTTTCCGGGTCCTTAATACAGCTGTGTACAACACTGGCGCCTCTTCCAATCTTGCTGGCTATGAAACGGATGGATTTTCCTTGTTCCCCGTAAGCTCGAATTTGTCCTATTTCCTTCTTGGTTAATGTCTTTCCTTTACCCATAGTTGTGGATTGTATGAAATTATTTCTTGAGCTAAGCTCCCTAATACTCGAAGTATCCTTTTATTTGATTTAAAACATGGTAACAGGTAGATTTAGCTACTGTTCGTAATCAAGTGAGACAAAAAAACAGGTAAATTTTATAACCTTTTTGGGAAAAGCGTCATAAAAGTTGAATTTTTTTTACAATATAAACATAATATATCCTTCATTCCTTGTGCAATTGCTTTTTCCCAGATTAGCGAAGGGTTTGAAAAATATTGTAAAATTAAAAGAAAAAAATTGCCTGTTCCTAATCAAGTGAGACGGAGTGTAGGTAGGTAGTAGTGCCATCTTGTTGTAATCACATACGGGCACTATATAAGTGATCCAACTGCGAATGTAAAAAGTTTTCGAGTATTGCCTATCCACTGAATTATTCGAGGGTTTTCCACACCCCAGAAATGCAAATTTTGTTTATTGACGAAGAAATTGAGGAGAAAATTGGCTTCGCCTGACATAATCAATTTCTTAAAAAAAAAACAAACTAGCGATTTTGAATTTATTTTTCAAGCAGTATGCGGGACAATAATAACCGACTTGTGTGGTCTCTAGCAAGCAGTTGCTGACTAAATTAAATTTTATATGGAAAATATTGAAAATCCCTTCTTAAAATTCTCTGCAACGTCATCTTGTCGAAGGATGTTCGTAAAAAGATGCTTGTACGCGGCTTATGTTGTCTCAGGAATGTCCGGATGAAGGTCTCCCAGTTTGTCTATGATTGAATACAGTTCCTTTTTCCCGAAAACGGGAAACCAAAAGCACGATTGCATCTCTAGCGGGGACACTTCTTATTGTACATTAAAATGTCTACGAAATTCTCGTTGCGTCCTTACAATTGAGGAGTTGTGCTGAATATAAGATTTGACCGACAGACGGTAGTTGAAGAATAGAAAACACTACTGCTCTTAGAAACTCAGTTCCCTGGAAGTTTGCGATTCAAAATGAAGAGAGCATAACCAACAGATCAAGACTTCGGAAAGAAGATTGGAAAATGACAGGTACAATCTGCTCCAGAGGGAGAATTGAATGGGCTATCAGCTCCTTTCAGCCATTCAAGTCACCAGGTGTGCATAATATGCCACCAGCCATACTACAGAAGGGGCAAGATAGACTACTACTATACCTAGTCAGAATAGTAAAAAGTAGACTCGCATTGGGGTATATTCCAAAGCATTGGAGACGAAGGTTGTGTACATACCAAAAATGGGGAAAAAGGATCCAACACAGCCGAAGCCGTAAAGACCAATCAGCCTCTAACATAGTTTCTTATAAAAATAATAGAAAAAGCTGTGGACACTTACATAAGAGAGGACTTACTAAACACGTCCCCACTTCAATACCGTCAACGTTCATACAGAGCGGGCAGACTGACTGTATTTGAGTTGACGGAAACCATACAGAAAGCTCTTGAAATGAAAGAAATAGATCTCTGCACCTTCCTAGACATCGGAGAAGCATTCGGTAACACTTTGCACGAAGCCATTAAACGAGCCCTGATCATTTTACGAGAATATCAGCAGAAACTCAGACGTTTCAATAAGAGGAAGCCCAAAAGGAGGAGTACTATCTCCTCTAATGTGGAGTCTAGTTGTGGATGAACTACTTGCAAAGTTAACCAACCTCGGAATCAACTGTCAAGCCTACACTGATGACATAGTTCTGTTTACCAGAGGAAAGTTTAAAGATATCCTTTGTTACATCATACAAAGAGCTTTAATAGCAACTCAAGAATAGTGCTACACAGCTGGGCCCAACATAAATCCGGCGAAAGCTACAGTAGTACCATTTACGAGAAAAAGGAAGCTTGAGCTGAAACCAATCCGGCTGTCGGACAAGAAACGTACACCAGTAAAAGAACTAAGAAGTGAAATATCTAGGACTGCACCTAGATAGTAAACTCATGTAGAAAAGGCTCACAGGAATGTAGGAACCTAGCGGGTAAGTCTTGGGGACTTAACCCGTGCATTCTAAGCGATAGCGGGGGCAAAACAAACTAGTCTAGCAACAACGAGGGAAACACTCACTGAAGTGCAAAGACTTGCTTGCCTCTGTATTACTGGGGCCATGAGAACATATCCAACTGCTGCCATGGACGTATTCCTGGAACTAACTCCACTTCACATCGTAGTTGAACAAAATGCAAAACGGACGATCCTAAGCATGGCAAAGGAGGGCATCGGAAGGGAGAAATGTATCAGTTCGAAAGAATATGATCAGCTTCTCAAGAAACTCACCCGTAAGAAGTTGAGTAACAAGAAGACCTGAAGCAATGAATAGATAGATGTGTTCAATTCAATCTCTACAGGAGATACAATAACTGCGACATAGCAGTTCAGTCAGACAGTCAAGCAGCTATCAAAGCACTTGACTCCCATATCGTTAAATCAAAACTTATGTGGGAATGCCTATACAAACTTAATGAACTGGGTAGTAGTAACAAAGTAACTCGGCCACGTGGGAGAGAGAGAGAGACTCCTTGGCAAGACAAGGAGCAGCAGAATCCTTCATTGGACCTGGACAATTCTGCGGAATAGGAAATCATACCATAGGCGAAGGTTTCACGAAGATGGAGAAAGAAGACAGGGCGAGAATCTGGATGAATACTCCAGGTCTGAGGCTAAGAAACTTCCGGTGTACTACAACCGGAAAAGAACCGGCATCTGCCTTAACAAGAATAACCTACGTATCCTAACAGGCTTTCTAACGGGGCACTGTAAACTCGGGGAGCATTGTTGCAGACTCTGCAATGAGTCCAGTGAGACTCCAGAACATCTTGACTCACAAAAGATTGAAATACTTGGACCCACTTCTCATTCTCAGATTCCTAAGAGTAACCGGATTAAAGAGTGTGCTCTAGGGCAAACTATCCTTGCCAATTCAATGTAAGAGTGGCCCTGGAACACTATTCTGAAGGAATTGTATTCCGAAGGGACACTAATGAGGGAATAAACCTCTTCTAGGTATTAACAGGGGGCACAATAGATCTACCACAGTCCAAGATAACCCTACACAATTATAATAATAATAAGATTCGATCGGGAAAACCCGTCCAGTGTACCATTATTCAAAATTGGAGTATTTAATCTGAAATAGAAAAACAAATTTTAAGTTTTGAATTCTTAAGATTCAGTTAATATTTTTGGGTCACCCTGTGCAAGTTATTGTTATTCACTCTACTCATCTTAAGCCAGTGTGCCAGTGGCATTTCTACTCCCATTACTTGTTCGATTTATAGTATATCTTCTGGCTTTTGCCTCAAAGATTCTATTGGTAATTGCTTTACCGTTATTCTTGGAGAATTCAACATCTGAGGTTAAACACATCTGCAGACTGTTGCATGTTACGTCTCGGTTACTTTCCCTTTGAATATTCAAGTATTCAAGGAGGAAATGTGTTCATTTTAGTTGTACTATACGAGTATTGTGTTACATAAAGAGAAAAATAAAAATTCTTTAAATTACCGGCACTTGTAGAAATTTATTCCAATGGAAATTGGAGGAGCGTTACGCAGATCATCCGACTATGACGAACAAGTTGGAATGGTGGGTATATAAATTGACCTGAGGTGTTTAAGTGATTTTTCTTTACCTATAGTGCTATAGTATCGGCATCAACAGAAAGAAGATCAACTGCAGTTTTGACGATGTATTTTATCCCTATGAGCATCTGGCAAAAGTTTGGTACTACAGCGAGAAAAAATATGTACATCTTGAGGGAACAACCAGTGCGGTCCTATTTGTTTTTTTTCTAGCTTCTTCTACAGTCATATACTAGCAGGACCATGTATAACAGTCAGCGACGAGGAAGTTTATGATGGGAACGATCTCTTAAAAGCGTGGACAATATCAATTGAGTGAGAAATGTCATAAGAGACTACCCAGCACCGTGGCTAACTATGGGAGGTGTCTTTTACGGACCCTTGAGAATGGCTCAAACACTTCCCTTTCCTATTCATCGTGAAGATTTTCTCATCGGTAAACAGAATTTTTCTGTTCAGAACAGCAGCGTATTCCACCAAGTTTGATTTTTGGACCCAATTTTTCTAAAAGCCACAGTCAGCATTTTTCCAGTATGGCGTTTGAAGGCCCCAACCTTAATATGTGAACCACTGACTCCAACGCCAACCGCTTAGCGCACCAACAGAGGGAATCAGGATGGCATACGTTCTTTTGATTAGAGCGGCAGAAAAATTAATCAGTCTTCTTAACTAAAGCAGTGATTTCCAAGTGGGCAGACTTTATTGTGCTTCAACGATAAAACAGAAACTAAATGAAAATAGCCCATGTTGAGGTTACAATGAATCACCTTTGAATATCTGCTTTTAATATTGTACCACTCTTTTCGCCAACACTAAAGATTCAGTACTGTAAACCTGTAAATGCAATTGTATCAAAGTTCAAATATACAAAGTGGCTGACATGAACTGTTACCAACTTCACGTCGCTGTGTCTGCCAAATTACGAATGACAGCGCGCTGAAAATTTGACAGTTGTTAATTCATTTCATTGTTGACAAGCGTGTGTAAGTTTTTTTTTTTTTTATCGCGTGTTTAGTTTTTCTTTTATCGACAATGGAATTCAAACGTAATAGTGTTATTGCCCTTTCTTTGGCAGGAAAATCACAAACAGCTATTGTTCGTGAGCTGAAACATTTGAAAGTGAACAAAATGTTTGTGTATCACACCATATCGCGGTACAACGAAGCCGGCAGCATTTCAAAATGCTATAGAGGTGGTTCGAAAAAGACAGCAACATCGTCAACAGTGATTTGGAGTGTGAAGGCTAGAATCGAACGAAATCCTCGACGTAGTGGAAGAAAAATGGCTTCTGAGCTAAACATATCCAGAGAACTGATGCAACACATATAATGAAAGATGCAAGCGACTCTTACACTGACAAGCTGATAGGGACCACTAAATATCCTCTTTACGGACGAATAGTTTTCAAATATCGAGGAAGTTTTTACTGAACAAAATGATAAAAATGTATGCAAGAATATCTAAAGAGGCAATCAATACAGTTCCTAGGGTTCAGCATGGCTATCATCCTGCTTTGATGAATATCATTTTTACAAGAACAAGATGGGTTTTTCAACAAGACTCTGCTTCAGTACATAATTCAAAAAAACTCAGCAAAGTCTCAATATTCCTGCTTTAATTGCATCCCAGGATAATTCTTTGGCGTCAGTAATGGAGAGTATGAACTGCAAGAGACCCCACCGAAATTTGGAGAGCCTCAAAAGTGCTTTAACCACAGCAGTTTGTCCATACCCCCGCAACTATTCGTACCATTGTAGCCCAGTGGCCACATCGTTTGCTTACGGGCTTACATTAAGGCAAAAGGGAGTCACTTTGAATACCAAATCTAAACTTAGAATGCTTGCTTCAGAACGGTAGTTTTTAAGTATCGTTTAGTCATGTTGCAAAATCGTGTATTTCCAATAGACGCGACAGCTATGCTCACGAAACATTTGTGTTTGTTAGCAACTAAACTGTAGATAAACTACCTACCCACAAATACTGGGCGGAATATGATGATAGTTTCAATGTGGGCACGCAAATAGTGTCGCTGATTGTTGGTATACTGAAAAAGGAAGTGAACGGACAAACCTTATATCAGTTTAAGAAAGTACCTTTCTTCACGGCGTACATAGCATTTCAGAAACCTTATTCTTAACTCTTCTCCTAATATTTTAACATAGCTCCTGATAGACCCGATATCAGGCTAAAAGTATCAAATTATGAACATTCCTGTTTTTAAGTGATCTCAGCGTTTTACCTTTCTAAAACAGCGTTTAAGTCTTTCAAAGGACAGTGAAGATCATAACAAACTTGCAAACATCCCGTTCCTACTGTAAAATTGCATTAATTGCTTGCGAGTAATCCAGTTTATTCACACAAAGATTTATTGCACTCCATACCTGTTCATGTTATTAAGAACTTCATTTCAATTACATATCTTCTCAAAGCTATACACTTTTCTAATGTACCTGCCATTGTTCCATGCCAATCCCAAATGATTTTTGCAATGATGGCGCCATGTCGGTCTAGATATACGGATGCCTAACCTGGTCCAATACGTTTCCAGAAGTCTTTCAAAGACAATGTTGTTGTTACCATTCTATCTCCTACTTATACTGCTTGCATAAGAATCTGATGATGATGGTCATTCCGGTATTCCACATGACTGTGTCGAGAATCCACTGAGATTTCCTGCTTCTCCATGTCTGTCATCATGTACAGATTTAACCATTGTGGATTTTGTATAATGGCTTCAGCATCACATATACAATGTGTTGAAGACCACTCCTTTTCATACTACACGCGGAACGGGCCAAACAACATTAGAGATAATTGTTGAACACTTCTCCTCGAGATGTATATGAAACAAGACTTGGGAGGATAATATCTTTTGTGTGCATATTATAATGATAGGTTTCATAATTAAAGCTTTTCATCATGCTATCTTAAATCTGCTATGCAATGATGTGCATCTAAGTGCATTGAATCGCGCTGTTGGGTACTAAAATTCGCACTTTATCTTTTGCACGTGCATACAAATTGTTTCCTAATATCGAGGATACATGATTTGGCACTCAATACATTTGAACAACAAGGTTCAATCAATCCCATTGTGTATGACAAACATCTAACTATGACCTGGGGCCTTTACACACCCAATTGAATGTAACGGTAGCTGTGTTAAAAGTGATGTAATTACTTTCCAGTTTTAAAAGGATAATTGCATAACAAAAAAAAAAAAAAAAACACACATTGCTCCTTAAAAGAAAAGTCTTTTCGCATTTAGCCCACAGGCGCCCTCATTCTGTCGGTATACCCACAGTAAACTGTGCATAGCCTTCCTTATCCAAAATAAGATAATGGACCAATTTATCTACGCGATAGAAATTTAATAGTCAGCACGTAGGTAGCAAATGTGAAAAAATATCTAGACCAACATAATCCTCCAATCCATTGCAATGGAATGTGTATCTAAACATCGATATGCAAAGAAAAAGATACGTGTGATGTGAGCGTGTACGCTTATACGGCACACGACTAACTGCAATGTCCAGAATGTGAAAATTTTCATTCACGTGTGCACAACAGATGCATAGCTCTATGCATGAAGACTTGACATGCAGCATAAAACTGGGCGATATGCAACGATTGAACAATTTACGATCTCAGATCAAGTAACGCGCTAGCAATAGACTATGGTTACCGCCTCATCAAAGGCGGTCTCTCTTCGAGAGATCAACGATCAGTTTTAGGTTTCAATGGATAAATGGTGTACCGTGCGCAGTTCATATGACATTGTCCGGAATTGTATGCACAGGTAGATGTGGATTATTTTTTTGTTTTAATTTTTTCTGGACCACCGATTTTGTGGGCTGTAACGCAATCAGCGTAAATCAAGTGCACGCTTTAAGTCACCGGAGAAAAGTCTATTGCTGGGGGCAAGAGAGAGGGTGGTTGGGAACGACTGAGTGTTACTTAAAATCCGTTAAAGATTGGATCGCGGAAAAAAGATATTTTATCGCTGGTGTGGTGCCGTTTAACTGAAATGGGGTGCATTCGATATTCCGCCTCTTTTACTAAATTTAATGGATTTTTAAATAGATGCAGTCTTGGTATGAGGTAACGTGCTCAACTTATAGACATATATTTTGACTGTCAGTATCATAGACGATTGAGTAACTTTGCTGGTACAATGGTAAATGGGTCCGTGGGAAATTATTATTTTTTTTTTAAGTAACTTCGTCATCGAAGGTAAGATCTACTTCATTTGCTGATTATTTCGGCCAGGACTTCGAAGATTCTACTGTACGGAACGCGGTCAGAATGCTCCTTTTAAAAAAGCTTCAAATCTGTTGTACTTTTTTTTGATCCCACGTTGGGCGCCAATTTGCTGAATTATTCTTCTTCGTGGATTAGTGTTGACGCGAAGAACTGGACTAAGAAAGTTACCATATTGTGGACGAGAACTCATCGACTAGACGACGATAAATGAGATGGGACGGTGACAAAGGGAACAAGGGGAACAGCTTCATGAATAAATTGGACGACGTGCTGTAGGAGGTCTATAAACAAGACAGGGACTGCAGCGTTCTATTTTTAAAACTCTTGCAATACTCACCGCTTAAACACTCTTAAACCCAGTTGCATATGCCCAGTTTATTGAGGTCTGTTCCGTTAACCTGTTTAAAGCTAATTTTCTTCACCTGATCGAATCATGTTGTAATCATCCGATAATTCGTAAATTTTTAAGCGAGTGCCTTAAGTGCACTTAAGTGGTATAGAACGCATGAAGAGAAGTCAAATTTATATTGATACCAAAAGCAGGCAATCCCAGGTATATGACGTCGACAGACTTCAGGTTAATAAGGCATCAATTCTACTGGAAATATTGGAAATAGTGGTGGACATTTGCTTAAAACTAAATGCAAGGGACGCCTCAGCCTCATCAGTACAATATTCTTAAATGAAGGGCAGATCGGTAAAAGTGCATGAGGTTCACAAATCGCAAATAAAGAATTCAATCTCTAAGTCTTGCTAGGCATTGTAGGAGCCTTCTATAGTATCGCAGTGAAATCTATTACATATGTAAGCTTAGAATCCCAGAACATAAATCAGTCCCTCTTGGAATGAGATGTAGCAGTTTAGGGTTTGCATACAGCAGAACATGCTCTAGTATTCAGAGGCACAAGAGAAGGGGTATTTTTCCCACTACTATAGATTTTAGTCAAGAAGGAAATTATATTAAAACTTGGGCACAGCAGAATAAATGGTTGTAGCATATGTCTTACTGGCAAAGGGCAAATTCCACTCCACTATCTCTAAAATGCTCTAGTCAGCGTTAAGCACGTTGAACAGTTGGGGGGCTGAACGTTAACCCCATATTCAAAGCCGGTATCACCACAGGCAATGACAGAACAAACAATTACAAAGAATTGATCAACAGGAATGGAAACCAGTCTACAGCGTTTGCAAGTCTATTCAGAGCGAACTCAATTGTACAAGCACAACCACAATGACTTTCAGTTGCATAAATGGTTGCAAAACGTCAAAGTTGGTCTCGACAGCCTCAATAAGATTTACCAGATCATCGAAAAAAGAGTACCAATGCCTGACAAGAGATTGCCACAAGCCAAGATGAAGTTACAACGCCAGGAGGAGAAGGAGAAGCGTTTAGTGAATCCTTTAAACAAAATGTTCAACAAAATATGAAGGTGGACGGGTAAAATAAAGATTTCAACGTTTGGGTCTTCTAGGGAGAACAACTCGGGGTATCGGAAAAAGCTAAATAGGTACCTTGGATGCATACTAAATCGAAAACTGACATAGAAAGAAAAGACCTTAGAAAGGAAAAGAAATAAATTCATAATTCGCCGAAAAGGAAACAGCGATATGCGCTGTATAATCCAACTCGTGAAAGGGCCGCCCTGTCGTAAGATGGGCAAAAATGAAACCGGAAACTTTGATCTAAAGTTGTAAATAAATTCCCCTGAAGAGAAAGAGTCATAAAACTAACGAAATATCTGTTTTCACAGACGGTTCAAAAATGCATCAGCATTTATTCGGAAAACCCCGTCATTGTCCGGTCAACAAAGTCTTCAAACCACAGCAGTGGTGTTAGTCAATACATCTGACAGTAAGACATTGTAGGGGCTTTTAATAATGCCACGGTGGATTCAGTTGAAGGCGCCTTAAAAAACCTAAATATAGAGGATTCATTCTGATCGGATAGATAGTTTCCATGCTAAGAAATGTCTACATAAACACAGAACTAGGTAATGCGATACTAAGAGTATCAGCTGGTACTCAGCAAGGAGATGTTCTCTCTCCTCTACTCTGGGTTATTGTGCTAAATGAAGTGCTAATAAAACTTATCATAGATTCAGTGGGGTTAAGACCGCAGAGTAAGCAGACGATGTGGCGCTACTGACTACAGTTAAATTCCTTCCAACCCTAAGTAACCAAATAGAAGGCGCCCTTAAGATAGTCAGCAATTAGACTAACAGAAGTGGATTGGCAATAAATACACAAAAAAACGCAGCTGACACTATTTGCTAAAAAGAGGACAATATCGGAATTCAAAATTCATCCATTGAAGGCACCCCTCTTAAAATTTCTGATAGGAATAAATATCTAGGGTTAATACTAGAAAAAAAAAAACTAAATTGGGGACTAAATACAAGGGAGAGAGCAGAGAGAGCAAGGAAAGCTATGATAGCTCTCTATACTTGTAGCAGAATATTTGGAAAAACTTGGGAGCCCAAACCAAAAGTCATTTTCTGGCTTTACACAGCAGTTGTGAGATCTATATTGACAGTATTGTGGCCAGCCGCAAGTAAGGGCACTAACCTCAAGATACTAACCAGAGTGCAAAGAATGGCATGCATTTGTATCACAGGAGCTACGAGAACCACACCAACTGTAGGATTATAGACTATACTGAATCTATTACCTTTAGATCTATTTGCACAGGAATCTGTACCTAGAAGTGCTCTAAGATTAAGCCAATCTGAAGGTTGGATGTCAAGCTTGACGGGGCATGTGCAGATTTTACGCAAATACATGGGCAGCACAGACTACATAGTGACCTATTTAGACTTTCATAATCCGTTTTCCAGTTCATTTCCGAATCGGAATAAATGGGAAACTAATATCCCGCTAAATGATAACTCCATCTCCATCTACACTGATGGATCCAAGATGGAAGAAGGAGCAGGTGCAGGGATTTTTTCTGAAAAACTCAATTCGAGCAAGTCAATTCAACTTCCGGACTATAGCAGTGTTTTCTATGCAGAGGTCTTGGCGGTGACAACAGCTGCCCGAGACGCTTCAATGAAAGTTATACCACCCGATGATATTACCTTTTTCATTGACAGCTAAGCAGCGATAAGAGTGGTTTCCGCCACGCAAATAAAATCGAAGCTTGTCCGTTGCTGGCGCGAAGAGCTACGGGTTCTTGGTACGCAACACAATGTAAAGCTCCGCTGGGTACCCGGACATAATGGCATTTCAGGAAATGAGAATTCTGACAAGCTGGCAAGCACTAAATCCTGAACGAGCTGACTTGTCAATTAAGACACCACCCTGCAACCTGAACTAGAATTTAGAAATAAAATGATTGCCATAGCAAGTAGCAGATGGAGATCAGTAGAATGCTGTATAATTACAAGAAAACTCTCGCCGCTCTACGATACAAATCGAGCCAAGCAAATTCTACACTTCAACAGATATAGCTTACCTGGTCTAGTGGGGATGATAACTGGACATGACTTGTTACGTTATCACACAAAGAAATTGGGAATAAGCGCAGATGGTATATGTAGAGGCTGCGGCAATGATGATGTACACGAAGATACAACTCACTTCCTGTGCCATTGTCCAGGACTCTACCATCATAGATTCAGAATACTAGGGAAATATTTCTTCCAAGACTTAGAAGAACTATCAAATGAATCCTTAATCTACACTCCGTGGGCATCACAATGGATATAAGTGTTGCGTAGTAGGCCTTTCATCCTTTACCTCAATTCATCAATCCTAACCTAACCTAATACATTATCGCAACAAGCTAGACTCTATCAGCACATTTTATTGGGTTCGGGGACAATTTGTCCCGACTCTCATGTAACTTTTAAAATCCAGAACCGTGGGCTTGCAAAAGCTCGCTGGTGAGAGTGGGGCCCATTTCGAACTTGCCCTACTTTGTAGAAGAACACCTCAGAACAGCACAAACAAACCTCCTTGCACTTAGCAGATTAACCCTTAACACTTCTAATTCGCATCGCAATAGGCCATAACCTACTAAGAAGGCGTTTAAGCACAACAGACATAGATATGGATAAAATGTGGCAATATACTCGTAAATAGATGCAGAAAACGGCACAGTCCACTTCCTCAGCAAATGCCTAAACTCCAGCAGAACCAGAAAGGTGACAAAAAGTTGTGCAATCAGCTTTAAAAAAAGTTTCAATAATTTCTTGCCAATAATAAGCCATCTACGAAATGCAGAAGCTTATTATTTATAGTATTTTTTTTCAAATATCAGACATAGACGATTTTGTGGGAAAACATTTTGCTGGACAGCGGTATCTAAAGGGTTTTTCAATAAGGACATAACAATTTTGTATTTAAATAAAGCACAGACTAATTGAGATATCAGGCTGAAATTTATTTTAGATATAGTACACATGTAAAATTTAAGTACAACATTCGATCTCGTTCATATGACCAGAAGTTTGCAGCGATCGATTCTTTGGAGCTAATTTTCCACTACTCTTCCACACATATCGGCCGGGACGTTGGCAATTTCACGTTCAATATTATTCCTGAACTCCTCTAACGTTATTGGCTTGTTGGCATAAACCAAAACCTAACGTAACGCCATAAAAATAAATCCATCGGCGTTAAATCGCATGTGCGAGCTGGCCATTCGACCTGTTGACTATATGTTGATTCGAATTTATCCACTGTTGTACGCACAGACTGTCTGTTGGGATGATTATTGCGACCGGAAATTGGAGTAAGCGCTCTTAAAGTTGTAATTATCGACTCAAAATGTCGGTAGTAATTTTTAATTATTTCCAAACGTTGCTCGTTCATGAACTTCTGACTGACATTTTGACATTAACAGATTATAAAAGAAGTTTAAGGGTGGGTTTGTATTAAAATACAAAATTGTTATGTCTCTATTGAAAAACCTTTTATATAGATGGATGGAAGAGTGGTTAACCTTCCAAAAACTGGTTGAAAGGATTTTCGACATTCAGGATAGTACTTGAGATAGTTGGCATATTTGTAGAAATACGAGTACGTGGTGTATACCCTGAGATCTGAAAGAGATCTTAAATAAGAAGTTAATTTGCTAACGAATCAGAAACAAAATTATGAAGTTCGCTACACTTATCTGTCAAGCAGAATGTTAAAACTGGCTGCAGGATTAAACCCAATCCAGCTCAACATTTTAATATTGCCATTTACATTTATAGCACAGCCATAAGTTACATGTATCTGGAAGTAATATGTACGTATCTGTGGTTTAATCTATCCATTTACAAATAAGCTGATTAACTCTTGAGAAATAATGTATCCGAAAAATATTAAGATGTGAATGAAATTCATGAAAATTTAGATAAAATTATTCGCCAAATTAAATGTTCACTTTAGGACACCCACATGTGAGCGCTTCATTCATGGCGCTAATGAAATTTACATGACTTCTAATCGTTGCAGCAACAAAATTGTTTCTTCACTAAATTATGTCGTTTCCCTATTACAGAATGCAGCATCAGTTTGTACCCAAAGAAATTCAAATCAGCGGATGTGTTGTAGACTTGCCAACCGTAGGTGTTAACGATCGGAAGACATGGGATTTGTAAATTGAAAGTGGTGACAATTTTTTTTTTTTAGTGAATAGTTACGAGTAAGCAGGGCGTGGGATGATTAAAGAAATCATCTGCTGTATCATTGTAACTATCCTTTGGTGTGTCATTTTGATTACGTACCGTCTCTCATATGTACCACCTACACTGTTGTAGCATCAGTAGGATAGTTGAAAGGGCTGAATAAGTTTTATCTGTATACTCACTGATATCTGATCCATAATATTACAATGCACATTTTTTCTTTCATTTAATTCACACTTTTTAATGGTCATCATGTATTAGGATCAGATAACGTTCGCCACGGTTGTCACTTACGTTGATTGAAAAAGACTGAGAAGACTTCACCAGCAAAAACTTATAGCACCATAATTTAAAATGGAATGGGTTGGTTCTATAGGATTAAAATCTCTTAGCAAAACGTAACATGATTGCAAAACGTTGCGCTTCGTTTCAATTTGTTCTCCACTACGAACCATGCATTGAGATAGCCTGTTATGGTGGCGAGTCGCACTAAGGTGAAAATACGATTTTAATCCGAGAACTATTTTTATAGTTTTTACTTACATTTACATACTCGTAGCAGAAGAAACAATAAGGGAATATGTTGCATACATGGAAAGTGTCATTTGTTTTACTGATGTATCTGGAATTTAGAAAATGTCTTCACCTATAGATACCAACAATTTTCAGTAGGAGTCTCTCGAAAACACGTTATTAGTAGGTACGAGGATGGGTCAATAAGTCCCTGAAAACTGATATAAGGAACACACTTTTCGGTATAAAAACATTTTATTTTTCAACATAGTCTCCTTTCAGCTCTATACACTTCATCCAACGTTTCTCCAATTTTTGGGTGCCCTCCAAATAATACGATTCCTCGAGCCCCTCAAAATAAGCTTTTGTTTCAACGATGACCCAAATCTCTTACCTCCGAGCCATTTTTTCATGTTTGGAAACAAGAAATAGTCGCAGGGGGCTAAATCTGGGGAATATGCTGGATGAGGGAGGAGTTCGTAGCCTATTGCGACTACGGACTTTTTTTTTCCGAGGGTAGGTAAAAAATCTTCATGAAGACACTATGAGGATCGATAGCGTGTGCTCATAGTATAGCAGAGTGAGATTTTTACTCACTAAAAAAACCGCCCTTCGTGATAAATTGCTTTGATTACTACAACTAAGTTTTGACTTATCCAGCAGTTTTTTTCACGTATTGAGATCGTTTGGCAGGTCCCTTTCCATTGAAAGTTGCTGCTTGTTCCACAAATTAGGCGCGGTTTCTTGCTATCGCGTTAAGTCGAAAGGTTTAGTCCTTTGTAGACGGCGCAGTAGATTCCTCTCATCTAGAATTCGAAGGACTTCATTGTTAACATGTCCTTGTAATCTGTCTTTATGCTTACGCGCGAAGTTTTTGATTTCATATTCGACTGTCGCAATTCCTAAATCTCTATGGATATCGCTATTTCTAATAAACCACGGTGCATTAACTATTGATCTTAGCACTTTATTTTCAAAAGTTTGTAAAATATTGACATTACTTATTTTGGTACAACCCCAAAGTTGTATTCCATATGTCCATATCGGCTTTAGCACTTGCTTGTATAAAAGCAGTTTGTTCTCTATATTAAGCTTGGAATGTTTTCCAAGTAACCAGTACATTTCTCTGTATTTGGTTTCGAGTTCTTTACGTTTTTTCTTCACGTGCGATTTCCACTTCAGCTTAGCATCAAGTGTCATTCCAAGATACTTAGCCTCGTTTGCAAACGGAATTTGAACCGAGTTTGAAAAGATCGGCTAATTATTTATTTTCTTAAGTAAAATTGACATGAACAGATTTGTTTTCTAGTCGCCAGCTAGTCGCCAAATCTGTGTCCTTTCAACGCTTCTTACAATTTTTCAGTCGTTTCTTCGATCGTTTTACCCATTGCCAGGATGGCAGTGTCATCGGCAAATGTAGCTAATACGGTGCCTTCTTCTTACGGTATATCGCGAGTATATAGTAGGTACAAAAGCGGTCCAAGGACACTTCCCTGCGGCACTCCAGCCCTTATTTCTTTAAATTCTGAATATTCATTTCCGTGTTTGACGGAAAAGACGATTCGTCAAGTATTTTTCCAGAATATTATATAAGTGTTCCGGTAGAACTTGTCGTAATTTATATTTCAATCCTTCATGCCAGACCTTGGTAAAAGCTTGAGAAACATCAATAAATACGCTCGAGTGAATCTTTTTTTCTACGTAAGCTTTCTTAAATTAGTTATTCTATGCACTTAGTCTATTGTTGAGTGCTTGGTTCTAAACCCAAATTGGTGATTGGGAATAAGAGATCTTTCTTCTATAACCGCCTGTAATCGCTTAAGTACTATTCTTTCGAAAACTTTAGACATAATCGTCAGCAGCGAAATAGGTCCATACGATTTTTTTTTTTTTGCGTCAGAATCATTATTACTTCCGCGACTTTCCATTGACTCGGAACATATTCTAGTCTTATCGCTGCGTTTATAATGTAGAGGAACTTAACTAACGCTTTTCTAGGTAACGATTTAAGAAGCTCTCCTATGATTAGGTCGTATCCAGGAGCTTTATTCGGTTTCAGTTTCTTTATTTCTTGTTGAAGTTCGGTCAGCCTTGCATTTCTTACTGTGTAATTGTGAAGTGCTATATCCGACGCATTATCATTTTCAACAAGCGCTTGTCCATCAAATGGTTTAAATGTTTCTTCTAAATGGGCGGCAAAGACTTCTGCTTTGTCTTTATCATTCTTGGCCCATTCGTTGTCATTTTTCTTGATTGGGGCCCGCTTGTATTTTCGGTTTTTTAATGCCTTTTATATGTAGCTTTCCAGAGCGAATAATTGGAATCTTTTTCCGCTGTGTTAAGCTTTCAATGCTGGTTTGTATTGTCCGATTTTTAAAATCAATAATGGCCTTTTTTAGCAAGTTACACAAGCGATTTAAATGCGATTTATGTTGCGGAGCACGAGTTTGTTGCTATTTTTTACGCGCTTTTCTCTTCTCCCTTACCATTTCTTTTATTTCCGGTGGATATTTTTGGGCATGATTGACCGGCGTTTTCCTTTGATAGGGAGTATTTTTCCACGCGGCGCGCTGCAGAACTTCAACAAAACGATCAACTTCGATTTCGAGTTCAGAAGACGTCCTAAGTGATACTCTCAGTTCGATATGTTCTTCAACGTCTTTTTTAAAGCCTTCCCAATCAGTTTTTCTGCTAGTTAGTCTAGCAGGTACATCTTTTTTAATGAGGCGTTCGCTCATCGTTAGAATGATAGGGGAATGATCGGAAGAGAGATCAAAACTTTCAACAATTTTAATACATTTGTCTGGTATTCCTTTTACAACAAAGAAATCGATCAGATCGGGTATTTTGTTGTTATCAGTCGGCCAATATGTTGGTTTACCAGTAGAGCGAAAGTCTCATCTGTGTTGCATGCAGGCGTTGTAAAGTGCTCTGCCTTTTTGTGAGACACATCTTGAACCCCAGAAGGTGTGTTTTGCATTAAAAACACCGCCAATAATAAAATTCGGTCCAAGAGAGTTGAAAATATTTGTAAAATAATTTTTTTCAAGCCTGCAACGCAGTGAACAATAAATAGACGAGACATTGAAAGAGTAATGTCCATTTTTCACGCGTCCATGTTTGAAGCTCTATCATAATCTCTTCAGAGTGTTCGATGCAATCTTTTATGATTAAAGACGATAAGCCCCTGGCATTTTCCGACGGACTTGTGCGCCGGTGCGTTGTCCTGGTGAAAAAGAACTTTTTTCTTCGCCAAATGCGGCCGTTTTTGCTTCAAATCGGCTTGGAATTAATCCAGCAGCTCAGCGTAATATGCGCCGGTGATCATTTTACCCTTTTCAAGGTAATCGATGTGAATAACACCGCGCGCATCTCAAAAAACTGTCGCCATGACCTTGTTTGATGACAAACCCGCCTTGGCTTTCTTCGGCTTCGATTCACCAGGAGAAGTCCATTGTTTTGACTGTTCCTTGGTTTCTCGTGTGTTGTGGCGAATCCAAGTTTCATCCACGGTTACGAAACGGTGCAAAAACTCAGCCGAATTTTTCTGGAACATCGCCAAACACACCTTTGAAGTTGTCAAACGAATGCGTTTGTTGTCGATTGTGAGCAAAAGCGGCACCCATCTCGTGGAAAGCTTTTTCATGTCCAAATATTTATGTAAAATTGAAATCACTGAGCCATGTGATAAGCCTGTGGCCTCTTCAAGCTCGCGCACTTTCACTCGCCGATCGTCCATTATCAAACCATGGATTTTGTCGACCATTCCTGGTGTGGTGACCTCAATTGGGCGACCAGAACGTTCGGCGTCACTTGTGCTTGAACGACGGCACCGAAATTGAGAAAACCTGTGATGAATGGTTCCAATCGATGGTGAAGAGTCCCCATAATATTTGTCAAGCTTTTGTTTTATTTGCGTGATAGTTTTTTCTCGCAAAAAATAGTGTTTAATGAGCTTCGAGTGCTCATTCACTTTTTTCCATTTTAACGAAAATGCTAGTAGGCGTGTATATAAAATGGCTGCCACAACTAAACTATTTGACGGATCTGTCTGTAAAATTGGGTGCGTTCTTTTGAAAGATGATTTTTGACAGAAAAAAAAAAATAAATTTAAGGTGACGACACAATTTGTGTTAATTTTCAGGGACTTATTGACGCACACTCGTACATACAAGTTTTATACACAAATGTTTAAATTTACCAACAATAAGTTTAATAACTTGTTGTGTCGCAGTACCCTTCTATTGATTTGAATTTCCATATCCCAAAGAGACATCATCCAAAGAGAGGTAGGTGAAGGTAAGTAAATAACTTTACGATGCGAATGAGCTCTAAAAGTATTTTATTACAAGCATTAATACGGCTCTAATTTATGGACCATCTTCGGATCACTCGATTAAGTGGAAGCTGGTAGGGAAAAATCTCGAGAATATTAAGCAATAAAAAGCCAATGACCATAGGAACATATTGCTAATTAAAAAAGTTATCCGGTTAACGAAAATATACTCTACTGTAGTCCCATGATGTAAAAAAAAAAAAAAAAAAAACATACAGAAAGTTACAGTCTATCTGAAGTTGTTTGGTTGTGAACTTTTTGATGCAAGAGGATATTTGTGCGACTTTTTTTTTTAGAGATTTTACCAGAAAAACTGTTATTACAAATTTTTCTTAGAAGAAAATGGGCGTGGCTGTCACTATTGTAACAGAAATTCACGGATTTTAATTAGATATTCTCACCTTAAATAGCTTTGAGAAATCTAAATATGGTGTTTCCTATAAAAGGACCCAAAAATGGTCGTGGCTCTGTACAACGTGGAGACGAATTGTGGAAAAAGTCAAAATCTAAATGTCTACATAAAAACAATATTTTTAGTTTCTAGGATAAATATTGAAGAAGCGATCTTTTCGAAAAGTGGACTTGTTTGTGGCGAATTTCAGGCCTTTGTTCTGTTTCAGATACTACAAAGTTTATGTACGAAACACCATCTTCCTACCTCAAAATTTAAGATCTTAAATCTAGTAACATGTATGCAGACGGTCGAACAGATGGGCGGTCAGACGGATATACTAGTACGGATGGATAAACAGACGAATGGACATGGGTAGATCGATATCGCCTTCGAAGCTGACATTGGCATATTTAACTTTTGGTGGTCTATCGTTATTTTTTCTCTATGCTACCAACATTAATATAACCTGTGGGATAAAGCATCTTCCACCCTCATGTTCTCATTTTTGCGAATGACGTCTTATGTCATCGCGAATTTGGCATTTGTATGATGATGTATGATGTAATTATTTCTTATAAATTCATTCTTCTTCTACTTACGGCGAAGTTATGATCCGGAGTAGAAGGATCACAACCATCCCACTTTACTGTATCCCTACTGGTCCGCCTGTGGGGTATGCCGGTTTGACCACAGAAAGTACCGGCAGGCTTCCCGGTTTCGGATCACTTCGTCACTGAGGCCAATCAAATGCTGGTGTTTTTGTATTTGTGTGATCCAGTTGTTTTTTGGTCTGCCTTTTTTGCGCGATTGCGTAGGAACGTTGATTGGTATTGTCTTTTTGACGGGGTTCGAAGGATCTCTCCTTTGAACATGACAATACAAACTGAGCCGGTCGTGCTCTATCTTGCTTGTGATGGGTTCTTTTACATGAAAGCTTCCTCGAATCTTTGAACTTCTTATTCTAACAGAAGATAGCGGAGTTTTCCCGCCGCTTCATCCACTCTACGCTTACGCGATGATTGATGTCATCATCACAAGTTGCTTCGCTATTGATCATAGATCCCAGATATTTGAACTTTTCACACTTGGGAAGCACTTTTCCATTCAAGTAAATGTCTGGAATAGGCCGGTGTGGATCAGATAACGGGCAGCACAGATACTTTGTCTTTTTCGAGCTAATACGGTGCCCATTTCCCTCCAAAACATCCACCCATACATCAAGTGCTCGTTGCAAGGCCATTTGAACTTCGCTTATGATGGCTCCATCGTCATCAAAGAATAACTGATGCACTTTGGGGTCCGTCACTTTTCCTCCAAGCAGATAATCAAGGACTGCAATAAATAGCAAAAGACTAAGGACGCTTCCTTGGTGTACACCGACTTTGATTGGGAACTCTTCGGCGACTCCTGCGGGACATCTTGCTCTTGTCCTTGCTCCCTCATACATGTCCATGATCATGCGCACGTAGGTTTCTGGAACTCCTCGTTGGTTGTCTTAGTGCCACCCATAAGAGAGCTCTTGATTGTCTATCAAAAGCTTTTTCAATCAGCACGATATGCAAGTCCTTTAAGGAATCACGATTTTTTCCCATTATGATCCTTATACTTTGGATTGCATCTGTTGTTGATTTACCCGAGACAAACCCGTACTGATCATCAGATAGCCTTATTATTTTCCGCAGTCGGCCATCTAATACCCGTTCAACGATCTTCAGGGTGTGTGACATCAGCTTGACAGAACGGTAGTTATCGCAGTTTCGCGTATCGCCCTTCCCTTTGTGCAAAGGAAGAAGATAACTTTCCCTACACTGATTAGGCATTGGATCACCGCTCATAAGTTTGGAGATAAGAATCATGAGCCATCTGGACCCGATGTCTCCCATCTTTTTCCAGATCTCAAAGGGTATCTCGACTGGCCCAACCGCTTTCTTTTTATGGAGTATTTGACGGCATTCCTAACTTCTTCGATAGTAATGTCGGATACTTCGTTATGGTTAGGAGCGGCTCTTGGAAAGTGTACCCGGGGAAACTGTTCTTTTAGAAGTCTTTCACAATACTGTCGCCATCTGTGGAGAATATTGTCGTCTTCCACAAGAAGCTGGCCTTGAGCATTGTTAATGAACTTTTGGGAACGAATCTCCTGAGCATTTCTTCTTCTCTGGGCGGCTATTTTGAAAATAGTTGCTCCCTTATTCAAGTCGTTTTGTCGAAGCTCCTGGATAGCCTGGTTTCTACCAGGCGCCGAAGACGATATTTCCTCCAACTCCCGATAGAAGCCTTCCATACTTTTTGCTTGAAATTATGCGCACTTCTTCTTCGCGAGACCTTTGCAACATCTATATATCACTTCAAGGCGAGCGTTTTCATCTCTATTAGTAGAAGAGCACTTTGACCAAGCCTTGAAAGCCATTTTCTTTTCCCGTATCACTACTTTAGCTTCATCTGTCCACCACCATGTTTCTTTGGCGTGTTGGCAGGGGCCTTTCGACGTTCCAAGCAGTGATTTGGCTCTCTCCAAGCAAGATCGCTGTAGGGAATCCCACATATCTTGTGCTCTGCACTCTCATCACCGACCTAATCGATGATGGTAAAGAGGTAATTTGTCATGTTGGTAATTAAAACTTCGTCTTTCCCTTTGTCCAGCTTGTACCAATTGATTTTCTCAGCCACCTTTGTTTGCTTATTTGTTTTCTTCCCCGTCTCCATAAAAATTTCGGTCAGGAGGAGACGGTGTTGCTGGGCGATCGCCTCTCCCAGGATCACTTTGCAATCTTTAACCCGGGGCTTCATGAAACTGGCTACCAAATGGTAGTCAATCTGGGTTTCATTTCCACCACTGCTGTAAGTGATCAGGTGCCGGCTTTGTTTGACGAACATGGTATTTAGCACGATAAGACCGTATGACTTGCACATGCTTAGGATGTCTTCACCTGGACAAGTAATTGTAAAAAATGCAAAACTGTTTGTTAAGCAAACAGAAGCAGAATAGACGTAGATAAACTACGGTTTCTTCAAGAACGCGGAATAATTGTGTCAATGTTTTTGACAAATAATCGTTTGGTGGTTTTGGCTTAATGATAATTTCGGCATCGATTCCCTGATCGTGTGGCACTAACTGGGCAAACACTGCAGCCTTTATCCGCTCGCTTCGAAGAAATTGGCTCAACACGGGACAGTATCAAACGTGGCCGTCCTTGGAGAAGCCATTCGGTCGAAAATATTGCCGCTGTTGCTACAACTTTTTTGATCTTAAGTAGTGTCCATAGTAGAAAATTGGGTAGAATTTACTCCGATTAAGGATATGCTCAGCATTCAGCTCAACATCGGTTTTTTCAACTGGATTCGTCTTATGTTTATATTGCGCATGTTCGACTTGGCCTTAGGAGACGTGGATAACAGAAGAAGTGTCAGTAGAAAAATACATCAGGATGGTGGTTTAATAGCCCACTAGTACAAAATCATTTCCACGAAAAATTGTTTTTTACCCCAAAAAAGGCAAGGTAAGAAAAAACCTGCCTCTGTGTCATTTGCTTGATCAGTTCGACAAAAAAATAAGAACTTAGCACAGAAAATTCATGGAAATAATGAAAGAATCAACGCCACTTCTAATCAACCATTCAGGTAAATTTGTTGATAAAATTTACAACTCTGTAGTCCATTTCCATTTTACCCACACCAATCCAAATCTAACAATACCTAAGAAGGATAACACAGCATACCCAATGGAGGACTAAGTGAAGAGCGACAATCTTACCCTCTACAACCAACCACCCATGTACAAATATTAGCAGGCTCTCTATCGTCCCCTCTGTCTCATCGTAAAGTTAGTGTAAAACACGTCAGAAAAAAAGATCCCACGCTTGTCATAACTCATCGTTCCCTTGCATTAAAACAAATTTAGGGCATCATCCTGAAACACACTTTACTATTTCGTAATTGCATGAGGGCAACCAAATGGTTACCCATTTGTAGGGCGTGCCCCTCTTTCAAAATCGCTTCTTATCAACAAATTTGAATCACAATAAGTGCTACTACCTCAAAAAATCAAGCAGCTGGAACGTGTAATTAGATTGTTTGTTACCCAAACTCATGAAGAGACGACAGCGAACAAAATGCAAATACCAAGATGAATATCTCTGCATAATTAATATACAATTAGCATAATTTGTATCTTGGTTAGTTGTTGTTACCGTTGTGCTTGAAGTCAATTATTACGCTTTGATGTTTGAACTTTTAAGTACTATGACACAGCTAATTGCAGCTCAAGAAAGCATCGAATGGGTATTATTGAGATAAATGCATGCACAATGCATAGCACACCAAATCGAATTCTTTTCGAATCATTTAAAAGTTCAAGCTTCCAGTATCTAGCTAAAACACGATCGAATAATTTAGTTAACTAATAAATTGATTGTAATCCACCGATGGATGTTTGGATACAGAATGTTGTCTCATTGGGTCGGCTTCTTAGTTTGTTCAGTTGTTGCGGGGATCAGATACGAATTGGAGACTGAGTGGCAAACTAGCTAGATCCGTTTGAGAGATTTCATTGTGTTTTCTCTTGATACTTCATATCAATTGATTGAAATAGATTTACTTTGCTTTTAAGTACATAAAATACAATAGATTCGAGTAATTCGATGGGGGATCTGCATGGCGATTGATCGGGAAACTACTGACTGTCCAAAACATGGATTGAACCAGTAGTGCAACAATCAAGTTCGTAATGTAGTGCTTGCTTTACCTCCTCGCGGTGTTCGCCGGGCAACTGCATGTATAAATCCTTATACATGTAGGCCAAAATTGCAAGCGCGGGATTGTCTAGGGTCTTATGCCTAGGCTAGGTAACCTGGGCCAGCAACCCGCGTTTCCGAAACTTTAACCGCTACGGAAACCGACATAATGCCTCGGATAAGGACTGATAATACGTTGACGACCTTTGGCTATCGTACCCGGACTAAGATTGGTTTCTGGAATGTGAAGACGCTCCTTGACTCTCAGAGTGAAGGACCTCAGAACGCCAGATTCCTTCAATTGGAGCATGAGTTCATGCGATATAGGGTGGACATATTGGGAGTAAGCGAGATAAGATGGTTAGATGCGGGTGAGTACCAACGCGTAATACTGTATTACTCTACTCCGGAAGACCAACCGGAAACCCCCGTGGATATGGAGTTGGACTGCTGCTAACGCCAACAGCACGCAGAGGGCTAATTACCTGGCAACCGCACGGTGATAGGATTTTAACGGCCAGATTCCGGACGAGAGTACGTCGCGTCACCATCATACAGTGTTACGCCCCCACGGATGGTTCGTCTGAGGAAGAAAAGGAGACCTTCTACAACCAGTTGGGAGCTGTTCATAATGCAACATCCAACGGCGACATTGTCATTGTGATGGGGGACCTGAATGCCAAGGTAGGCTGCGACAACGAAGTGCTCAAACATGTTATGGGACGGCACGGACTAGGCAATCGCAATGACAACGGCGAGAGATTTGTTGACTTTTGTAACGCAAATCGTCTTGTCATAGGTGGCACCATGTTTGAGCACAAAGCCTGCCATAAAATCAAGCAGGTTTCCGCTCTGGATCCTCCTGTGTCGACCACATCAACACCCTGCGGATCATCATCGAGCAATGTGTTGAATATCGATCACCACTTCACCAACGTTGAATCCGTGCTGCTATATAGGTGTGGTACCTGGAGAGTTACCGTCACTATCACAAGGAAACTGCAAACGTTTGTCAATAGGTTTCTACGCTACATCTTAAGGATATTCTGGCCAAACCGTATCTCTAACGAACAGCTTTATCAGAGAACGGGCCATGAACCTATAGGCACAACCATACGATGACGAAAGTGGCAGTGGATCGGTCACGCTCTCCGAAAGGGTGATAGGTCCATAGATAACCAAGCGATGCAATGGAACCCGCTTACCCAGGATGGCAGGATACGCTGCGGTCCTAGGAGTACGTGGCGCAGAACAGTTGAGAAGAAAGCACGACAACTGATAAAGAGTTGGGGAGAGCTGAGGCACATTTCCAGAAATCGCACACGATGGCGCGTAGGCGTTGTAGAGGCCCTAGGACCCACAAGGGGATACAGGACATAAGTAAAGTAAGTAATTCTAAAATCATTGCTAGAAAAAAGTGATTGACTATAGAGATACGCATGTACGCAATACTATAAGACCTGGAACATCTTTGGAATTCAGCCCTGGAGAGTTCTCCACTGTCGAAATCCCAGGAAAGTTCCTCTCCACGATAAGTCAAATCATAGAAATTGCTCTGGATAATGTACACTCTTGAGCTACGAGATGTGGCCTTGGAGTAAATCCAGACAAGACCGAAATGATGCTATTCACCACTAAAACCAAGCTACGGGAATTCACTCCCCCCAAACTAGACGGTCAACCACACTCACTATGTTCCAAAGCAAAATACCTAAGCACGATTGTAGATCCGAAACTAAGTTGGAAACTTAACATACAGCACCGGGTTAAGAAAGCAAGTGTGTCTTTCTATGCCTGCAGCAGAACATTCGGTAAAAAATGGGGCCTCCAGCCAAGGATGACACAGCCGTTGTGCGTCCAATTCTTGCCTATGGCCCCATAGTATGGTGGCCCGCCTAACAAAGAAATATAACATCAACAGAATCAAAAAAGTACAAAGATCGGCGTGTGTAGGCATCACGGGAGCATTGAGATCTTGCCCAACAGATGCTCTAAGTGTGATCTTGCGCCGTCCGGCTCAGAGAAACTGGGTGCTGGATAGCAAAGCCATGTGGCCACTATAAGGTCCTGAAGACGATACCAAGTGAACTGGTGACACCTTCGATCGATTACAGGACTCCCACGCTCGATTTCAGCAAACCGTTTTCAGTAATGTTCCCTACCAGAGCAGAATGGAAGAACCGAATCGTAGTCAATGACTTTGATATCTATATATATACGGATGGTTCGAAAATGGACTACGGAGTTGGTGCAGGCATTTTCTCGGACCAACTGAATATATCGAAATCCTTTCGTCCCCCAGCCTCTCCTAGTGTCTTTCAAGCGGAGCTTTTCGCAATTCGGGAGGTTTGCCATATGCTGAAACAATTCCAATATCCAACTCAAATATAGGTATCTTTTCTGATAGACAAGCCGCAATCAAGGCCATATTGATTCGGTTACCATATCCTCAAAACTGGCAGAGCAATGCCGGATTGAAATAAATGAACATAGCGTCCATTCTGGAATTACCCTCATTTGGGTAACGAGCGAGCAGACGAGCTGGCCAGGCAAGGGTCAGCCCTTAACGGCTCGCTAGCGGAAAGAGTCAATATTTCGATACTAGTCGTTAAGTGCAATTTATATCTTCACTTCCTTCAGCTGGTCAATCTCGGGTGGGACAACCTTACCACTTGTGCCATATCAAGAAAGACATGGTCCAGCTTCAGCATACCTAAATCAAACGAGCTACTAGGTAGATCAAGGCCTGATATTGAAAGAATTGTAGTAGAGGCTACTGGCCTATATATTCCGTGGTGTAGTGGTAAATCACTTGTCACGCCGTTGATTCACGGTTCGAATCCTGATGTCAAGAATCATCTATTTATTTCGCATGAAATAAATAAAAAAGTCGATCACTTGCGAAAGCTAAGTCAACTCTACTGTGAAGGCATAACACTGGCAGTAGGGTGGTCATATGGCTAAAATGCAACTTGATCATGATGATGATATCAGGAGGATGGAAAAAAATACTGTGAATCATAAGCAACGACAATAATAGCGAAAACAAGCAAAATACTCCCCAGTTATCTGGACAGCTACCCTTGGAGTTTACAGAAACTTAATACCACCTGAGTTTCAAACCACACCACTCTGTCTTTCTCTCTGTCTCTTTCCCCTTTCCGCAAAAAATGCACGTGTTCTAAAAAAAAAAAATAGTATAAAGGTATTAATATCCCCTTTAACACGTGCAAATTATAAAAAAAACAACACTTTCTGTCGCAGCTGCAAAGGCAGCAACGAGTGGAAACTATTTTCCACACTTTCTTTGCAGTTGTCTTGCGCTACCAAGGACCAGACAACGCACGTTAAGTAAACCTTTCTTTGTCGATTTTAGAGAGATAGCCTCTAAAAGGATTGGAGAACTGATCTTGTTTCTGAACTCCACGGGCTTAGTTTAATTATATCCTCCTATCTCCAAAAACACACTCAAACAAACAGGGTACACGAATTTTTGTGGTATCAAAACGGCGCACTTAGCGCTAATTGGGTTCTTTTTCGAACCACCACTTTACCTACCTGCCTACCAGATCGCAGCTCCGCGGAGGCCAAGCAACATCACTAAAACGGCTAATTACACGATTATTGAACTCAGTGCGCAAAAAAACGAGCGTTGGACGGCTTGTATGGCACGTAGCGCCGTCTTGCTCGAACTAGGTATCCTCTTAGTTCATTTCGTCAGTTTATGGCCTTTTAGTAGTAAGTAAAAAGGCTAACATGTGTACCTAACCTATGGCATCATAGGCCACCTTCTGGAAAGTAGAATGATAAATGACACAACTGGCAGTCGCTGCACTAGGAAGGCAGTAAAGTGTTATCTTCTATGCAGACAACATCACTAACTGAGTATCAGGCAAATATCCACAAATCTCTGTAGACATCAAAATGCTGTCTTAATAAGCTAGACCGGCAATTATAATACAACAAGCTGTCACCGGGCAGTTATGGTATATTTCAATATTGCTAGGGTAGAATAGGATAATTATATTTCAACCAATAAATTGAAAAGGAACTTCATTATAGACAATCATGACCAGAGGCTGAAAAATGATTTATAAAGAAGGTAGTGATTTGTAGTTCCTCTGCATGTATACTCGTAGTGTTAAATGTGAGAGCAATCAGCAGGAAGCAGTTGGTAATCAGAAACCTATGGACATTATAATATGGCGTCGATAGTGGAAAAGGATACTATCATATGTATATGTCAAATAACTCAGCGTCAAGAAAATTCCATTCCAAAAGTATGCAATACAGTGGAATTCATTTACCTACCCAAAAAGGTGGAATCGTTATCTTTGGAAATATGCTGTAACGTTCTGAAACGCTTTGCAACATCTTTGAAAGCAATATCGTTCAGATTTAATTGACCACCAAATGCTAAAATAATGGTAATAAGTACTGATCTGCTGATTTTCTAATTAAATCGGGTTTTACAGTGTTAGCTATAATGTAATGGAGACTCATTCGAATAAGCATTTGTTTATACGTTTAACGAAAACTAACTGCAGATGGTTAATTTGAAATAACATTTAATCGCTGCCTTTGGAACTATCTTACTCAGCATGCAATTGGAACTATCATACTCAGCATGACATTAAAAAAATTACTCTAGTGCGCCAAATACTAATTAAAAAAAATTTGAATTGAAAACCAACACCGTAACCATAATTGGCTCTCTCTCTAGGCATAGCATACTCGTATGGAAACTATTGCACACTCTTCTTTAAAATACAAACAAGGTACTGAACAAATTACACTTAACTTATTTGGAATATGAATGCATTTCAGTCAAATGCCTGGGTAATAGTTTACATTTTAATTAGGTCCCTGGGGAAAAAAGGCAAAGATTTTACGTCTCACAGCATGTTCCCATAAGTGTATGGCACTAAATTATCACAAATCACACATGCAAAGCTTCACATGGAAAAATATTTAATTGCGGTAGATATTTGCAAATTATGCAATAAAATGTTTTAAAGCCACTGGCGGACGGTCCAAGAGATACATATCACATCCGAATTGAAATACATAGCTGCCAAGTGACGTTCTTGTGTGTTTAATAGTTATTTGCTGGCTCACTGTGATTAATTAAATTAAACTTCACTACGCCGCTCCCAGGTCTTCGTTATGGTTCATCAGCTCGATGGGTCATAGCTTAGTAATTTTTGGTCTAAATTCAAGATACAGCTCATAGTCTACGCAATTGTGGCTTGTCCATCGCGTTTATATCTTTGAACCTTATGTTGGACGAGTTAATATTATCTTAGATGACTCTTTACGAGCTAGTCCATATGATAGTAGACTACTAAATTACTTTAGCAATTGCGGTCCTCTCAATAGAAGAGTAAGATATGTTGTCAAAAGCCACAGCCACCAAGGAGACTTGGACATTTTGACAAAATGATTCGCAGCCATAATGTTGTCTTGATAAATGAAGTTTTATTTAGTGGTTGTCCTCCTATGATAAAATTTCGATTATAATGGCCAACAATCTCTTCCAATATTTTTAGTCAGAAGAAGGTGAGACTGAAGAATTTTCGATCTGAGGAAAATATTTGACAGGTTTTTGAATGAAAACTTCATAAGGACGTTCCACATGAAGATTATATTTGAGGGTAGCCGTGGTGTAGTGATAACATCATCGCTTGTTACGCTATTGGTTCACGGTTCAAATCCTGACGTCAAGAATCAACTATTTGTTTCGCATGAAATAAATAAAAAAGTCGATCAATTGCGAAAGCTAAGTCAACTCTACTGCGAAAGCATAACACTAGCAGTAGAGTGGTCATATCGCTGAAAATGCAACTTGATCGTAATGATGACATCAGGTGGACGGAAAAAAATACTGTGAATCATGAGCAACGACAAAAGCAAAAGCAGTTATCTGGACGCTACCCTTGGAGTTTACAGAAACTTAATACTATCTGAGTTTCAAACCACTAAATCTTTCTTCTCTCTCTCCCTCTCTCTTCTTCACAACGCCCGTGTTCTGAAATAGTATAAGAGTATTCATATCCTCTTTGGCGCGCTCAAATTATAAAAAAAAAAATATTGCAAACGTCTGGCCTAGCAAACGCCAATACCAATTTTTTTAATTTTTTTGTTCAAAAAACTTTATGCAAACAAAACTGTTTTTTTATATTTTTGGAATTCTTGGAAGTTTAGCTTTATTTTGATATATTGGATGGTGGAGTGTTAAATTTTTTTTTTTGAAAAGCCCTCAAAATTTGTTTCCTGGCTACTTTTGGTCAAAATTTCAACTCTCTAGGTGAAAGAGTTCAAACGTTACAAGCGTGTGACAGACATACTGACAGACAGATAGCCAGACACCGTGCTGAATCCATTAGTCTTTCGTTTATACCATTCTGGTACGGAACACTAAAAAAAAGAAGAAAAAATCGTCAATTGAGGTTCAATCCTCATGCGGTTAGTACTCCATATTATTATTTACATCCTGATACGTAGTTAGTTTCGCCTTACAACTGATAAAATCAAAAATCTTTGTAAGATTCCTAACTCAAGAACGTCTAAACCAGTGGTTCCCAACCTTTTCAACAGCATGCTCCCCTCATGGCGAATCGGAAAATCGCATGCCAGTCAAATAAAAATTCCAAATGTTCATTGAAAAACATATTTAATGCATCGAGAATTTTAAATATTCTTGCTTGTATACATGTTTGTTTATACATTTTGTTAAATTGATTTTGGAAAACGTATTTTTATTTATTATTTATTAGTAATGTAAGATGTTCAACGCGACTTCTGGTGTTGCATTTTCTTGACCAGCTCTGAGATTCTGGATGCAATTTTCGTCAGTGCAATTTTCATATCAGCTGAAGCGTCAAGTCTGTTTCTCTGCTTGTTTTTAATGAGGAGGAGAGCCGAAACACCTTGTTCGCATAAATATGTTGTTGAAAAGAGCACCAAAAATAGAATAGCAATGTTTCGCAGCCTTGTGTATGATTTCCCGCTTTTGAACCAGAATTCTTCTAGTTCGCTTGGATCGTGTTTGTCCTTTAGTGTGCGGTCATTTTTCAAATCAATTCATCTGGTAGATTATTCATAATAACGGTGAATCGATTGCGCACCATCGTTTTCAATTCTGCAACGTCTTTTTTGACCTCCGGAAAGTACCTCGAAAATTCTTCAGTAAGGTTTTGCAAATGTTGAATTAAAGTCGAACACTTGTGGGTTGTGGTCTCTCCAATAATGGCAATTTTACTCGTTGACATAGCCACCATAGCCAGCGAACTCACGGTGTTGTCTACGGTCCTGCTGCTTCGGCTGGTTGACTCTCAGGCGATACCCAGTTCAGCTGAACAGCGCCGAATAGACATTTCTGGGTCTTCTTCGATACTGGCCGCTACGGCGGCTATGTTTTCTTCACTTCGCACTGATCTCTGTCTGGTTGGTGACATAAGGTCTAAAAGAGTGTACTCACGCTCAAACTTTTCCACGGTACGACGAATTGCCTGCACACTGAAGCCATGATGACCGACCTCACGACGAAATTCACGTTGCGTATTTACAACTGAGCCAGAATTTCGATAATATTTTTTAATAATTACCACACGTTCGGGAAGTGTCAAACGATGCATGATGAAATGGCTCTATCGAATATTTTGACAGCTGAATGTCATTAGTAACTTTGACAGCTGCTGAAACATAACAATTGGAAAAACTATCATTGCTATCTCGTCACCCTATATAATTTTTCAAATGCAAATATACATTGTAAATTGTGCGATACAGTAACTTTTTGAACAAAATAAATTAAATTAAAGTAATCTAATCTAATCTAAAGAAAAAAAACAATATTTTGTTTACCGGGCAATCACAGCATAACCGAAAATTCTGCAGGGGTACCAACGTCTATGAACAAAATCAGGCCACCTATCTGTGAGGAATATAACAATTCCTAACTAGTTGGTCCTGATTGAGGAGAAAAGCAAGAGCCGGTTGTTGTATTGACGTTTCTGGCAGCCATTGACTAGCTACGTTTAAAAGAAAAAAACACGCCTGTTACTGCTACCTATAAAATGTAAATCTTTTGCTACAGCACGTACCTACTTAATTTGTTTGACCCAATTTGCATTAATGAGACAACAATTCACCTTGAATTCAAATCTCCAATTACACGTCTCTAAAGAAAGAAAACACATTACCACACGGAACACACATTAAAATATGAACATGAACACATATTTTATAATATTGTAACATAATAATAACTACGCCCCCTAAAATATGACGCAACAAATTCCGAAGTGACTTCATTCTGGCAGAATTTTGGTTCGTACTGTCCTTTCATTCGAGGTTCGTGTCTGGGACGAAGTCTCCACAGCTCATGTCAACGAAAGAGACGAATAATATCAGGGATAAAAGGGAATTGAAACTGCAAGAATTATTTCTCTTGTTCCAGTGGTCGAAGAATTTGCTAGAAGTTTCTGGCTATCAGAAACTTCTGCTATATAAGGACAGATGGCGATCAAAAAAAGACACAGTTGGTTTTAGAACCGTGATCGAAGAAAAAATCGAGAAGGTCGAGACGCAACTCGAAAAAGTCGAAATTAGATTCGATGAAAATTTTGAGAAACATGAAACTCAGTTCGGGAAGATAGAGACTCAGTTTGAAAAAGTGGATACGCAATTCGAGATAGTAGGAAAGCAAGTCGAAAATCTTGCTAAGGAGCTCAGCAACGTGAAGAGACAGAAAGCACGGGAATATTCCACTGACGGTCTGAGAAGAAAGGAGATGCAGCCTCCTATCTTCGATGGTCAAACATCATGGCCAATTTATAAAAGGCAATTCGAAGCGGCCGCAATGACCAATAGCTGGGACGATGAAGAGAAGTCCATTGCACTCACACTTGCACTGAGGGGTCCAGCTGCGGAGCTCTTGCAGACCATCCCGGAAGATAAACAGCAGAACTACGACTCTCTGGTTCAGGCTATCGAGATGCGGTTTGGGGATGAACACATGCAGCAGGTGTACAGGGTTCAGCTGCGTAGTCGAGTCCAGAAAAGGGGGGAAACGCTCCAACAGTTGCAAGCGGATATAGAGCGACTAGCCCATCTTTCATACCCTAAAGCCGGTGAGGAGCTTATCAACGAAATGGCGGTGGAAGCTTTTATTCAGGCCATAGAGGACAGACAACTGCAAATGGCTGTAAGGATGGCTGAAAAACGAACACTCCCCGAGGCATTGGCATTCGCTTTGTCAATGAAGGCTGCGGACCAAGCATACCAGGGAATACACCGTGTCAGGGAAATGTCCGTCGTGGAATGCTCATGCCAGAGAACAGCCGTCAAAGCTCGCGGAAGTCAAATCCGTTGCTGGAATTGCAACCAAACCGGACACCTACAACGGCAGTGCAGAAGTGCACCTAGACGAGGAAATTGTCCACATTGCGGAAGTAGGAGAAGCAGAGAGGAAGCATCCTGTCGGTCAGACTTCCCAAAACCAGCAGTCGGGAGATGCGTAAGGACCAACTTCGCGGGGCAGAAGTTGGTTACTGGAATCGAGGCCCCCAGGACCACCATTCAAGTTTCGCAAACCAAACGGGGTAACAAGAGCCTGACAGTGGAGGCACTAATCAACGAGAAGAAGTGCGTAGCCACCATCGACACAGGTGCCACTGCCTCCATTGTAAGAAGAGATATCGTCAAAAGCTCCTGGCTGCACAACACCAACAGCTACTGCCTGAAGACTGCAACAGGGGAAATGGCGAAGGTATTTGGAGAAGTTCGTCTTACGATTACTCTGGCAGGACTGACGTTCTCCCATGCGTTTCTGGTGGCAGATATATGCGACGAGTGCATCATCGGAGTAGACTTCATGAAAGCAAATGAAGTAATCTTGGACATCGGGATGCAAGTACTGAGGTATCGAAATGTGGAGATTCCGATGGTGTACGGAAATGAGAATGCCGTAACTCTCAGGACAGTCATCAGCAAAGACGAAGTTTTGCCGCCGTCTTCAGAGACAATCATTTGGACGAAGCTGGAAGGTGATCTTGGGAGCCACCGATTCTACATAGTAGAACCAGACCCAGAGAAGAATTCTCAAGACTACATCGTGGGAAAGACGTTAGTCGAACCAAAGAACACCATGGTTCCAGTGAGGGTTTTGAACGCAAGACCACACACTGTCAAACTAAGGCGAGGGGAGGTGACTGGAAAATGCACGCCGATTACCGCCGTCGCAACAATATCTGAACGTGATGCTCCAAAACTTCTCCCATCACCTTGGACAGCGGAAGCGAGAGAGACGATTCTCCAGTCCAGTGAGCTGAATCAGGAGCAGCGAACTATGGCAGAGAATCTTATCAATGAGTACGCTGATGTATTTGCCTCACAGGACGGAGAATACGGCCGAACACACCTGGTACAACATCGAATAGACACTGGTGATACTAGACCAATTCGTCAGCCTGCTAGGCGCCTTCCATTGGCAAAGCAGACAGAAGTTGCAGAGATGGTGTCGGCAATGGAGAAAGAAGGTCTGATTGAAAGTTCCAAAAGTCCGTGGGCATCACCGGTTGTACTGGTTAAGAAGAAAGATGGCAGCACGCGGTTCTGCGTGGACTATCGGCAGCTCAATTACGTCACCAAGAAAGACAGCTACCCTCTGCCACGGATTGACGACACGCTAGACACACTATCAGGAGCCCGATGGTTTTCCACTCTCGACTTGAAGAGTGGCTACTGGCAGGTACAGATCCATCCAGAAGACCGGGAGAAAACCGCCTTCACCGCAGGAAATGGGCTATGGCAATTCACGGTAATGCCATTCGGGCTGTGCAATGCTCCGGCGACTTTCGAGCGATTGATGGAATGTGTCCTGCAAGGGTTAACATGGAAAACCTGTTTGGTATACTTGGATGATGTCATCGTCGTAGGAAAAACGTTTGCGCAACACCGAGACAATCTAAGGGATGTGTTTCAAAGGCTTCGAAGTGCCCACCTGAAGCTCAACCCCAAGAAGTGCGCCCTGTTTAGAGCGGAAGTCAAGTACCTGGGACACATAATTTCAGCGAAAGGAGTGAGAACCGATCCGGAGAAGGTCGAAGCGGTGAAAAACTGGCCAGTCCCCAAAGACAAACACCAACTAAGGAGCTTCCTGGGCCTAGCCACCTACTACAGACGGTTCGTGAAGGATTTTGCCGGGATCGCAAAGAACCTGCACCAGTTGACGGAAAAGGGAAAACAATTCAAATGGTCAATTGAGTGCGAGAAGAGCTTCAAGGCACTTAAACAACGGCTATGCGATGCCCCGATACTGGCTTACCCCACTCCCGGGGAAACGTTCGTTGTGGATGCAGATGCTAGTAATGTCGGGGTAGGAGCCGTACTCTCCCAGGTGCATGACGGCCAAGAGAAGGTGGTTGCGTACTTCAGCAAGGTGCTCTCTAAGCCAGAAAGGAACTACTGCGTGACAAGGCGGGAACTTCTAGCTTTGATCTTGGCTACGAAGCATTTTCACAAATACCTCTACGGGAGGAAGTTCGTTCTTCGCACAGACCATGCAGCATTAAAATGGCTATTACAGTTCAAGAGTCCTGAGGGTCAGGTCGCAAGATGGATCGAAAGGCTGCAAATCTACGACTACGAAATACAGCATCGTAAAGGAAAACTCCACTCTAATGCGGATGCACTGTCCCGGAGACCATGCAGAACGGATTGTAAACATTGTGCGCGTCAGGAAGAACGGGAGCTGGTTTCCATCCAAAGAATGAGAGCCGAACCTATCGCCGGCTGGAGCGTAGATGAGATCCGGAACGCTCAGAAGGAAGACCCCGATATCGAGCCGATTCTGGCCTGGAAGGAGAACATGGAGAAACCGGATCATCAGGACATCTCTCACAGAAGCCCGACCTTAAAGGCATATTTTGCGCAGTGGGACTCCCTCCATGTCCAAGAAGGTGTTCTGAGAAGAAAATGGGAATCCTCCGACGGAAAATCGTTTGTAATGCAGCTTGTAGTACCGCGGACGAGGGTCAAGGAGGTGTTACAGGAAATGCATGGCGGGGCGACCGGAGGCCACTTGGGAGTGAATAAGACGCTAGAAAGGGTACGAGAACGTTTTTATTGGTTAAAAGCGAAGGAAGATATCGAAGACTGGTGCAGAAAATGCGACGTGTGTGCAGCTAGCAAGGGTCCGAGAATCAAAACTCGAGGTAAGATGCACCAATACAACGTGGGAGCACCTTTCGAACGAATCGCCATTGACATCGCAGGGCCCTTTCCGGAAACCGACAATGGTAATCGGTATATACTCGTAGTGATGGACTACTTCAGTAAGTGGCCAGAAGCGTTTCCGATCCCTAACCAGGAAGCCAGAACCGTGGCGGAGCAGATCGTCTACAATTGGGTTAGCAGATTCGGTGTGCCCTTGGAATTGCATTCTGACCAAGGGCGGAACTTCGAGTCAAGAATCTTCCAAGAGATGTGTCAACTACTCGGAATCAAAAAGACAAGGACAACCCCGCTTCATCCACAGTCGGACGGTATGGTGGAGCGTTTCAATAGGACTTTGGACGAACATCTCTCGAAGGTCGTAGGTGACTACCAACGGGATTGGGACCGGCAGATTCCCTTGTTTTTGATGGCCTATAGAAGTGCCGTGCATAGCACTACTCGACATACGCCGTTCGAAATCTTATTTGGTGGAATAGCTCGTTTACCCAGTGAGGTGAAATTTGGATCTCCTACCAATGAGCCCAGAAATGAAGAAGAGTACGTGGCGGACCTTAGGGAAAGGCTTAGGGACATACACCAAAGGACCAGAAGCCAGATTAAGATGACGAGCGACCGCATGAAGACCAGGTATGATGCCAAGGCAACAACGTCAGGATTCCAGGAAGGAGATCTGGTGTGGCTGTATAATCCCCATCGCCAAAAGGGGAAATCACCTAAGTTACAGCGGAACTGGGAAGGTCCCTACAGAATAGTAACCCGCATCAACGATGTTGTCTACCGCATCCAGCGAGGACCAAGGGCCAAAATGAAAGTGGTTCATGTGGACCGACTGAGTCGATACAATGGCCGAAATGAGGATGCACTTGTTCGGGACGAACACGTCTAAGAGGGGGGCAGTGTAACATAATAATAACTACGCCCCCTAAAATATGACGCAACAAATTCCGAAGTGACTTCATTCTGGCAGAATTTTGGTTCGTACTGTCCTTTCATTCGAGGTTCGTGTCTGGGACGAAGTCTCCACAGCTCATGTCAACGAAAGAGACGAATAATATCAGGGATAAAAGGGAATTGAAACTGCAAGAATTATTTCTCTTGTTCCAGTGGTCGAAGAATTTGCTAGAAGTTTCTGGCTATCAGAAACTTCTGCTATATAAGGACAGATGGCGATCAAAAAAGACACAGTTGGTTTTAGAACCGTGGCGAAGAGATTGGAAAAGTGATAACGGGCGAAGTTGTAATTTGGTGATAAATTGAAAGTTGAGAGTAAACAAGAAAAAGTAATTAGTTTGAATTTGTGAATTAAGTAATTGAAAGGAGATAAAGTGATTTGAGAGGAAAGAGACATTGTAAGAAAAGAATTTGCGAAGAATAGTATAGTGTGAACTTGAATTGTTCTATAGAGTAGAAAATAAAGAAATAATTTCACAGAATAATTGTTTTATCTACTCGAGCCGTAGCTCGCATATTACAATATTTATCGATTGTATGTGCCAGCAATTTTTGCAAATAAAACCATTATGCTGCAAAACGAGTCGCTTTAGGCGGCATGAAATTGATCCGTTTTCATAAAAAAAACTTGCCATGAAAATAATATACAATCAAATATGCAAATTAAATTAAATTAATATCAAACAAATCTCTTTTAGCCAATTACAAGAGTTGTTTTCTCCGAACGAGTTTTCTGAATTGCCAGTCCGTAAATTTGTTACTTTTGAACAAACCATCTACAAGTGAGTCTCCATCGAAAGTGTGTCATGATACACGTATGGTATGGTATGGTATGGTATGGTATGGTTTGACAAACAATTTTCAAATTAATTACTGATTGACGTTAAGCTGATTATGATGATGGACAGATAAACATATTTGTATTGTTTATAAACAACTACAGTTAAATGCAGTGTTAAGCAGACAGATTATTATTATTTTTAAACTGATTACCGTTGCTGATTGTATTTAGATTGTTGCCTTCTTTAGAATGCAGCACATCAAGGTGACTATGACGAATTACTAGAGGAAAATGAAAGTAAGATGTTTTCTGATGACATTAATTAGAATATCGAAAGAAAATTTTCAGACTTTCAATTTCTTTTCCTTTCATCTTTGTGCTGGTTAACCAATTAACTGTGAGAGAATTAATTCTCTTATAATCTGTCTAATGCCAGTGCAACATTTGTTTTTTTTTTTTTAAATTAGTCGAATCGATTTATGGTTTTTCTAAATTGTTGGCCTCTCTCAAGAAATAGAAGAATGAGTAACCGGAAATTCTTTAAGAAGATTGCTTGGAAAAGGAATTTGTAAATCACTTCCGATGGTCAAAATAAAATTCTAATGAAGTGTGGATAAGTTTGTGGAAGCTTTTGTATGATGCATAACCGCTGACCGGAAATTATTTTGTGGTCTCTAACAGAGCGTAGGATAGGATTGCCACATTTGAGCTTTGATTCACTCATCTAAGAAGGTTTGGTAGAGATGCATAATTTGTTGTTACAGAAATTATCAAGGAGACAGAAACCATCGAACGGTGACTCTGTGAACGCCTAAATCCTATTCAAACCAGTCCCGCATGTCTTTGTCCGGGCCAGAAGCGTACTCCCGGTGTAATTTTTTCAGAGTTTTGTAAATAGACAACGAGTCCTGCTAGCGCACGAGTCCACCCATCTATCCATCTGTTTAGAGATGATGCTAAATATCCCTCCCCTAGATGAGTGCATACGATGCAGAGCTGCCAAAAGTGTGATTCGTCTCAAACAATCGGGCGCATGGAAACAAAACTCCTATGGACACGGATCTATACTCAACAGGTATAGTATAACCTGTCTCGACAGAACGACAGATTATAACACACCCTACATAGCTTTCGACAAGAACTACTCCACTTTTATTCCCGAAAGACAAGAGTGGGACTCCAACACAATAATTAATTTACAGCTCTACACTGACGGGTCTAAAATGGATATTCGAACTGCCTCTGGAGTTTTTTGCGACTCACTTAAAATCAACCACTCACACAAACCCCCGGATGGCTGTCAATCTGAGGCCTTCCCATGGCTGCACAGACTATACATAGCAAAAAGCTACTCGCAAATCCTTCAAAGATTACAATTTTCGTGGATAGCCAAGCGGCAATCAAGGCACTAGACTGCGAGGAAGTCAGATCGAAAACAGTTTCCAGATGCCGTAATACGTTGAACAGAAATTGCAACACCTATGACGTAACTCTCTGCTGGGTTCTTGGACATAGAAATATAAAAGGAAACGAGATAGCAGGTGAGCTAGCTAAAAAGCGATCAGCATTGGATCTTTAACATATTCGGGCATCAGTAAAAACTCCAATAGGTGAACTAAAAAGGAAAACAGACCTAAAAACAAGAGAACTGATTAACTCCGCATGGGCCGCTAGAAGCGACTGTGTCATATCTCGCAGCTTATGGCCGGCAGTGGATGAAAACAGAATAAAAAGCCTATTGGCGATGGAGCGCTAACAGGACAGTGTCCGATAGGAGAAATGGCTGCCAGACTAGGCATCAACACACCCGACCACTGCAGGAGCTGTCAAGAAACATGTAAAAACCAGAAACTATCAAACACTTGTTACGTGACTGCCCAAATCTTCAAAACCGCCGCCTCCGTCATATGGGAAACAAGCTTTTTGACAAACTAGGCGATCTCGTACAAGTTCCACTTAGGAACTGCTTCATAAACGGCGCAGGCTGGTTTGTAACAGAACCGAGGGCAAGACAAAGGCTGTAAATACAGGTTCCACACATCAAAAAGGGAAAAACAATGAACCGTATGGCTCCCGTGATAAGCACTTAGGTGCACTTCCCTCCAACCTATCCTTTGTCCAAGAATGCAACTAGAGTGATGGCTTTTCTCTATGTTTGATACAACTTCGTGGGTCCACGCACGTTAGTTTGCTCATAAAGTAGTTGTAGTATTATGAAATGTGACCAGATAAGAACGATAGCTTAAACTAAACAACAGCGGTGTCAGATATCAAATAGATTCTGACTTTATTTTGAAGCCGTGGTGTAGTGTACATGTTCACGGTTCGAATCCTGATGTCAATAAACATCCATTTATTTCGCATGAAATAAATAAAAAGTCGATCAATTGCCAAAGGTTATGTCAACTCTACTGCGAAGGCATAACACTGGCAGTAGGGTGTTCATATCGCCAAAATGTAAGTTGATCGTGATGATGACATCAGGAGGACGGAAAAAAATACTGTGAATCATAAGCAACAATAATAACAGCGAAACAAAAAAAAAATACTCCCCAGTTATCTGGACAGCCACCCTTGGAGTTCACTGAAACTTAATACCAGCTGAGTCTTAAAATTGGTATAAGGGTATTTATAACCCCTTCACACGTGCAAATTTTTTTTAAAAAAAAAAGCCACATTCATGCCATTATGTATGGAATAGAACATCATTTAAATCCGCCTTATCTTCGCTGGCAGTGCTTCAAGCGGTCTGTCCAATTCTTGATGACTTGGTCCAATATGTGAGGCGTTTTTCCGGCAATAGCGTCTCGAATGTTGGCCTCGAGCTCGTTCAAAGTAGTTGGCTCGTTAGCGTACTCTAAGGACTTGACGTAGCCCCAGAGAAAATAATCGAGGGGTGTCAAGTCGCATGATCGCGGCGGCCAATTGAAGAACGCTCGCCGTGAGATGATCCAGTCGCCAAATTTCTCCTTCACTACTTCGAGCGTTGCGTCGCTTCTATGGCATGTAGCGCCGTCTTGTCTTGTCGATGTCTTCAATTCTTGCGTCAGCACAATCTTATATGGATGAAGGCCCAAATCCAATCGCAAAATAAGCCGGGTTGACTCTCTGGCGATGCCCAATTCAGCTGATCGGCGCAGAATCGACATTTCTGGGTCTTTGATACTGGCCGCGGCTATGTTTTCTTCACTTCGCACCGATCTCTGTCTGGTTGGTGGCTTAAAATAAAGAGTGTACTCACGCTCTAACTTTTCCACGATGCGACGAATTGTCTGCGCACTGAAGCCATAATGATGACCGACCTCACGACGAAATTCACTTTGCGTATTTACAACTGAGCCGGAATTTCGATAATATTTTTCAATAATTACCACAAGTTCGGGAAGTGTCAAACGATGCATGATGAAATGGCAAACCTTAGTGAATATTTTGACAGCTGGATGTCATTGGTAACTTTGACAGCTGCTGAAACACAATAATTGAAGAAGCTATCATTGCTATCTGGTCGCCCTTTATTAAAGGATCGAGCTGGCTGGTGAGCCATATCGGTTGAGCCCAGATCCGTCCCGGACTTTAATCTGGTCATCCTTTATATAACGTTTCAATAAAATGAGCAGAACTGCTTCTTGAAGTGCCAAGGCATACTTACTCGTAGGTTCTTAATTTTCGCCGCATTGTACAAACTTAATTTGTGCACTAAACGGAAATATTAAAATGGTTTTATGTGTGGTAGCTTTAAAATCAAAATCAGTAAGCACACATATTAATTTTTTATTAAATTCCCTATTAGGCTTTCATTAAATTTAATTTTTAAGCCACCAACGCTCAATTGTTATTATAATCACCGCATTGAATAAAAATTGTTAAGCAATAGCATGCCGCTACCATCTAATCCGATCACTGTGGCTGTGCCCACCCAACAGGAATGCGTTAACAAATTTTCTCTCAAGCCGCCACTTTATAGTTATTTCATTAATGCTTGTAATAAATATTAAGGAAGTATAAAATCCATAAATCTATGCGGTGTTTTTTGTAATTTTGAAATAAAAAAACTCGTTCTGATGTTAATGTTGCTGGAATGCATGCCGATTTCGTTACGTCCAAATGCATTTCGTTATACGAACGTACGAACGTATTTCGGAAGTTTCAAATACGCTTTTGTATAAAATTATTTTAACTCAACTGGTTTGTCGTTACCTCGTTAATTATTATTTTATTGCTTTTGACTGAAAGAGTGAAAGAAAATCACTTGTTATGAGACAAATTCGTCAGTTTATTGATTAGTAGTGTTTAGCTGTTAAACTAGATAAGGTTAAGGGCGGATTATGTAAAAATTTAAATTTTAGTCTTGATGGCTCAACAGCATAGATTATGGTCTTGAGATTCGAATACAAGATAACATTAGTCGTTTCATTATTAAATTGATTTATAAAATTTAGGGCGTGTGCAGTGCTTCTCAGTGGACCTCGACCTAGTAATAATCGAAAATGTACTACACATCGACCAAGTTTCTGTCCGCATTGCTTCTGGAGATACCTGAGCTGGTGACCTCTTATTATTATTGTGCTATATCACAGTAACTTTGCAATACAGTAATACCCCGGACTTACGCGATAGGTGGGACCGTGTAAGTCGAATTCGCGTAAGTCGGGGTTCAACCTTGCATATAAATACTGTAATATGCGAGCTACGGCTCGAGTAGATAAAACAATATTTTGTGAAATTATTTCTTTATTTTCTAGTCTACAGAACAATTCAAGTTCACACTTCGCACTTCATTCTTCGCAATTCTTTTCTTACAAGGTCTCTGTCCTCTCAAATCACTTTATCTCCTTTCAATTAATTAATTCACAAATCCAAACTAATTACTCTTCTTGTTAAATCTCAACTTTCAATTTATCACAAAATTACAACTTCGCCCATTATCACTTTTCTAATCTCTTCGCCACAGTTTAGAAACTACTGCCCCCTCTCGAAAGCCATCTGTCTTTATATAGCAGAAGTTTCTCATAGCCAGAAACTTCTAGCAAATTCTTCGACCACTGGAACAAGAGAAATTCTGATGTAATAATTCTTGCAGTTATAATTCCCTCTTATCCGTGATATTATCCGTCTCTTTCGTTGACATGAGTTGTGGAGAATTCATCGCAGACACGAACCTCGAATGAAAGGACAGTTCGGACCAAAATTTTGCCAGAATGAAAAGACACTTTGGAATTTGTTGCATCATACTTTTAGGGAGCGTAGTTATTATTATGCTACAATACGTATAAAGTTTGTGTAATCGGGACCAGAGTCTAAAGAAAATAATAATTTAGCAGAAACATGTTTAACAACGTAAATCAAAGTTATTTTGATGTCGAAGGCTTCATATATTCTAACAATGTCGCCTGACGAGTTAAGTTTTTCTTCTTCTCACGTAAAATTTCCTCGTAGCATGCCAGTAACTTTTTTATTTCCCGTTTTGTAGTAGACACGCGCTCTTCATTGGAATCTAATTTTTCTAAAATTTGTAACCCCCTTTCAATTGTACTGAGGCCTTCTGTTAAGTTTGAAATCGTCATTTGATTTTCCTATTCAACTGGGTCTAACGAATCAGTTTGTTCAATGTCTTGATCATGCTCACGCATTTCTATAAGCTCGTCAATTGTTAGCTCGTGATTGTGTGAATCCAGCAATTCTTGGACGTCATCAGCATCCACCTCTAAATTTAATTGTTTGGCAATATCGATCACTTCTTCTATTATACCATCGATTTGTTCAGGATCTGAGGCTGATTCTCCTCCGGTTTCTGGGGTGAAAAAAAATGGACACAGCTTTTTCCAGACGCCATTCAAAGTTTTTTGTGGAATCTCATTCCAAGATTGTCCAATAATTTTTACAGCATCTAAAACATTGAATTGCTTCCAAAAGTCTTTAACAGAAAGCTCGCTATTTTGTCTCATAGCTTCATTTAGATGTGCAAATGATCGCCTTGTGTAGTAAGCTTTAAATGTTTTAATGACTCCCTGGTCCATTGGTTGAAGCAAGCTGGTGGTGTTTGGTGGCAAAAATACAACTTCCACCCGTGGATCGAAATTAATTAGAGTTGTAGAAGGATGACCTGGTGCATTGTCAATTAGTAGCATCACCTTAAATGGAATATCTTTCAATTGGCAATAACGTTCGACTTCAGGAATAAAATGATGACCCAACCAGTCTTCAAAAAGAGAAGCTGTCACCCAAGCTTTCGCATTAGATTTCCAAATGACGGGCAAATCAGCTTTAGATTTGTTTTTTAAGGCTCTTGGATTTTCTGAGCGATAAACTAACAGAGGTTTCAATTTACAATCACCAGCTGCATTCGCACCGACCATCACTGTCAATCGATCTTTGGCGGCTTTGAAACCTGGAAACAATTTCTCTTCACGCGAAATAAAAGTTCTTTTAGGCATTTTCTTCCAAAAAAGGCTGGTTTCGTCTACATTGAAAATGGTTTGGCTAGAGTAGCCACCATCTTCAATCATTTTCTTGAGTTTTTCTGGATAAAGAGACGCAGCTTCTTTGTCAGCACTTGCCGTCTCTCCACTTTCTGCGATGCTATGCCAATTACAACGACTTTTAAATCTGCTGAACCAGCCGTTACTAACTTTAAAGTCTTCATTTTTGGCCGCCGCCCTAGCTTCTTCTTTTAGTCTCTGAAAAATCAGCTTAGCTTGAAAGCACACTGTGTTTTGGTCAACAGGACTTACTTGATTATCACACCATAACTGTAACATTGTTTCCATCTGAGCGATAATACCGTGACGTTTGCGAATAATGCTTGAATTCAAAGATTGAGAGCCTTTCACAGCTTCAGTAATGTTTTCTTTATTTTTTATAACCGTTCGGACTGTTGATTCCGGTAGGTCAAATTTCTTTGCCAATTCACAAATTTTTATTTTCGATTCAAAGTCTTTGATAATATTTACTTTACACTCCAAAAATAGTGTTTTGCGTTTCTTGTTAGGTTCACGTGACTCATTTTTTGGTCTTTTAGATGACATAATTAAAGATAAACCAATAAAGTGCACTGCGTACGTAAAATAATTCCACAAGGAACATGTCCGAATTTGTCATAAACCGAATTTGCACTGCGTACATAATGTTTTACGGAATTGGAATTTTTATTCCACACGGAACACGTTCGAACTTGTCGTAAACCGAACACGCCGATGTGCGCGATGATCAAAAAGAAAAATCGCGTATCTATTCGCGTAAAACGGGGTAGCGTAGGTCGGGGTATTACTGTATATAAAAAAAAATCATCTAGAAAATATCGAAAAGGTCATTTTAAATTTTGAAGGCAAAAACGTAATTATCAAATGTCGGAGATTTACAATGGGTTCGTCATAATTTGAAACTTTTGCCGTGTGGTTTTTTTTCAGAAATTTTAATGACAGTTACTCGTATTGATACATTATTTTCAATTCGGTTAACTCAGATAAATTTTAATTTCATTTCTCTAAGTATTAGGTGAGCAACTAAGTTCTCGTCAATAGATGGCTCCAGCAGTAAGTGCTGGTCGATTTTGACATATTCAAAACGTCATGAACCGAGCTTAGACATATGGTAAACAAACTGTTTTGACACATTAGTGATTTTGTTTCGGCGTCATATACTTTTTGTTGTGTGAAAATGTCTGATTTTGTGCCAAATAATCGTTATTTGCGGGAAATGTTGATTTTCTTCTTTCATTCGAAGAAAACGGCTGCTGAAGCGCATCAAGAGCTCCAAGAAGTTTACAGAGATGCTACTCTAAGTGAAACAATGTGCAGCTTGAAAGACGTTGATTTCGATGTTGACGACCGTCCGCGTGAAGGAATGCCAAAATCCTTCGAAGACGCTGAATTGGAGGCATTGCTCGGTGAGAATTCGTGCCAATCGCAAGAACAGCTTGCATCAGCATTAGGAGTTACCCACCAAGACATTTCCAAGCGATTGCATGCGTTTGGAATGATTCAGAAACAAGGAACTTGGGTTCCTTATGATTTGAAGCCAAGGGACGTTGAGCGTCGTTTTTTCGCCTGTGAACGACTGCTCCAGTAGCAAAAAAGGAAGAGTTTTCTTCATCGCATCGTGATAGGTGATGAAAAATGGATTCATTACAGCAACCCAAAGAAAAGAAAGTCATGCTTCGAATATTCACGCTGCGAAGATTATACTGTGTATTTAGTGGGACCAGGTCGGTGTCATTTATTTTAAACTGTTGAAACCCAACAAAACCATCACTGGGGAACGGCATCGACTTCAATTGATGCGATTGAGCCGAGTACTGCTCGAAAAACGTCCACAATACGAGCAGAGGCACGAAAAAGTGATTCTACAGCATGACAACGCTCGGCTTCACGTTGCCAAACCCGTTAAAACCTACCTGGAAACGCTCAAATGGGAAGTCCTACCCCACCCGATATATTCCCCAGATATTGCGCCATCCGATTATTACTTGTTCCGTTCGATGGCACATGGTCTGGCTGATCAGCAGTTCCGTTCAAAAGCCTCAAAAGATGAACACTTTTACCTTAACGGTATTCGAGCTCTATAGCATTTGCAACCTTTTTTTCACAATAAAGTCGCAACTTAGTTGCGCACCTAATAGATAAATTGATCTTGTATTTGTATCTGATAGCTTAAATGTTTATGCTTGTAGTCCGATTTTGACAAATTCATGTCATGTTTGAGAATTTGTTGGCATACTTTAACCGTGACAGTTTTAAGTACAAGTTTAGCAGAGATAACTTAAATACGCTTAACGAATACTTTAATGCTGTTAAGTGGTATAGTGAACTTCGGCACACTATTTTGGCTGACAATTTCATGGCATTTTCTGATAAATTTCGTTCTCTCTTAGCTAATTGTGTACTCAAAGTACACAGAAAGTGCGACTCATAAGAAATTCAAAAGAAGCAATTCTCCTGCTGAGTACCAGATATTTCCAACACTAAGGAAGGAGTTTTTTTTTTTATCTAAATTTCTCGTGAGTAAATGTTTGCATTCGCTAGAAAGTAATCTCAAAAGCAATCCTAAGTATTTTTGGACCTTTTTCAATTCCAAGCATAAAAGTGTATTTTTTCCGTCAGTGATGACATTTTCCGGGGAAACCTCTAGTAATCCGGAACAAATTGTAGACAAGTTTGCTAACTTTTTCCAAAATAAATACAATTCCTTAAATTCCGGAAACTTTCATGACGAATATTTTGTTTCATTACAAAGATTTGCTAACGTCTCGTGTTTGAAACGGAAGAAATCTATTACGCTCTCGCCAAATTGGAGGCGAATTTACTTTAGATTTCTACCCAATTTTTTTAAGACACTGTGCTAGGTCTCTTAGTACACCATTGCAGATCATTTTTAACCAATCTATCGCTTGTGGTGTATTCCTCGAAGATTGGAAGTATTCATGCCTATCTTTAAAAATGATAAAAAAATATCAGGATCCTATTTTAAAAACCACTTTTCACTTTGCACTTTGCTGCTTTACAAAAAAATTAACTCCTGCAAAGTACATGTGCGATGTGTTTCACTAAAAATGCAAAGTTCTCACGGCTTTGCACTTTGCAATTTTTCTAACTGTTTTGTAAAGTGAAAAGTGTGAGTACTTCGCCAATTAAAAAGAGAACTTTGCATTTGTAATCGTGTTTTGCAAAGTTGCAAAGTTGCAAAGTGAAATATTAGTTTTGAAACGTTTTTTTTTTGTGTGTTTCTAATTAGTTGGTCACAGCTGTAAACAATATGAGTAAAGTTAGCTGTCTTGGAGGTTGTAAAAATAAAAAGGTAATTTGTATACAAGCAGTCTCTTTTTTTTTACTTTTTTAATTGAAGAAAATTCTTTTTGCAACTTTGTAACGAAAAAGCAAAAAAGCTTGGGATGAAGTTTTGACGAAAGCAAAGTCCCTTGGGATGGCCTCAGCCAACCGAAAGTGGACCTTTGCCGGGGATAATAGTTTTGGTTTGTGGAAGAGTCGAACATTAGTAAGTACCAAGTAGCATAGCATTCTTGTGTTACAAAATTAATATACGTTTTATTTTTCTCAGGTCAAAAGAGAAAATTCTCAAAAAAAACTGGAACTGGGGCTTTAAGAGCCGTATTTCTTGATGTCATTGATGAGGCGATTCTCGACATAATAGGGACTGATTCGCCTACTGTTAAAGAGTTGAATTTGCCACAAGACGGTGGCGATGGAGTTCTTGCCATCTTCAGAGCCGAATACCAAAGCCACCGAAGCTACCCATATTAAGCATCCTTCCTCAAGGAAGAGAAAAACTCAAGCTGAGGATGACGAAATAACATCTTTAAGAAAACAGCTGTTGAAGGTCAAAATTTATAAGGCTAAATTGCTAGCCCTTAAACTGGAACGTGAGCTGAAAATTCAGTTATCAGAATTCATCGAAGGATTCAATAACGACGGCAAAGAAGATTCTTGTGATAGTGAAGAATATGTAGTAAATATAACTCAATACTAGAATTTAGTACTTTTTTTATTATTGTTTTTTTATTTTCCATAATTTCTCCTAAAAGAAGAAAATTACAAAAGCATTTCCATTTGGTGGTTCACTGTCATCTATTGTATTCTCTTTCATATAGTTCTCTTCATCATCGTTGTTATTATTCTCCCACGTTGATTCTTCTCTTTTCACTTCCAGACAATGCAAAATGCTGCAGGATTAAACGATTTTACCTGCAATAGTGGGCTGCAGACGGAGATAATTTAAAGAAGGAAACTTTTCCTTCAATATTCGTAAAAAAAATTAAATGTTTTAGAATGCAAGAAACTAGAACACGTCACATACCAAAACTATTTTCAATGATTCGCCTAGTTTTTTATGAGCCCAGTTAAATCGCTGTTCCAATGGATCATCCGGATTTGTCCTTAGTGGTGTTGTTAACAATTGACTTAAAGAATAAGCGCTGTCTCCTAAAAGTACTGCATTTGAAAATGGTCGATATCCTGCGTTGAAACTCTTGCATCATGCATGCATCATGAAAGTTCGTTCCGGCCCACAAACCATCATTGCATTCAATGCATGCTTTCCATGTCTATTGACAAACTGCTCTTCATTTTCCTGGGTGCATCGATGTTGATCATCGTACCGTCAACGCATCCAGCTACACAAGGGAAATCTCTTTGACCAACAAATTGGGTAGCTATTTTCTAGCCAGCAAATGGTATTTGCAACAAATTCATGAATTATTGCGTCCGAAACTCGGTGTACTACTCTACAGACAGTAGCTTTACTTATTCCGTGCATAGTTGCGACTCCATGGTATTGAGTTCCATTTCCATTTCCAACTTAGTGTACATAAAAGTTGTTGCAAGGGACTTAAACCATTATTTCTTTGGCTTTTAAACTTCAGCTTAAGTCCAATTTTTGACAAAACACATTCAATAGTCAGACAGTCCTTGTTAAACGGAAGCTTTCCAGAGTTGAAGAATTATTTCCAAATTCAAAATTCGTTCTTAATTTTACAACTCTTGATACACTATTAGTATCCCCTTCGTTTTCAAAACGTGCTTCGAAACGGTTCACTTTAATTTTTTAATTTTTCCCACCAACTTTTTACAACAAATTTTTTCTTTGACTATTATTGACAAGCTTTGCAAAATTTCAGATGCAAAGTGCAAAGCTTATTTGTTCGAATTCTTTGCAAACTGACAAAACTTTGCACTTTGCAAATTTGTGTTTGGTGAAACGAATTTTGCAAAGAGGGAACATTTTCAACTTTGCAAAAGGATAATTTCTTCTTTGCAAGTTGTTCGTGTTTGGTGAAACGAAATATGCAAAGATAAATTGAAAAATTGCAAAGTGCAAAGTGAAAAATGGTTGGTGAAATTGGGCCCAGGTTTGTTATTACAGCCTTGTTTCCAAAATACCTGTTATCCCAAAATTGTTAGATAATTTAGTGAATATAAGACTTCAGTGTATTTTGGAAGGTCACATAAGCGATTGCCAGCATGGGTTTTGGAAAGGTAGATCCACCTGCTCGAATTTGGTTGAATTTACTAACTTCTGCTCCAGGGCAATGGAAAGAATTTATGAAGTTCATGTAGTTTACACTGACTTTGTTAAGGCATTCAGCAGAGTAAATTTCAAATCTCTTTAGAAAGTTGAAAGCTTTTGGTTTTTATTTGATAGTGTCAATCGGGAATATACTTGGCGTGCCTTGCGCAGGAGAGGCATTCCGGATAAATTAATAGCAATTATCAAGGCTACATATGATGGGTCCACATGTCACGTTTTGCACAGAGAAAAGCTGTCTGAGGAAGGCTGCATACTTTCACCAATATTGTTTTTATTGGTGATTAGCGTGCTGAATGCGGCCTTATCAACAGGAAATGGAGGAATTTGATGGACTCTCACACCTGAACTCAAACACCTCGACTACGCCGACTGCTTACTGTCTCACAGAATAATGGACCTTCACCAAATGACAGCAAATGTGGAGAGGGAAGCAGACGTCTTTGGGCTGAAAATTAACTCGGCAAAAACAAAAATGATCAGCCTAGGACCAAACTCATCAAGTCATATATGCATTGCTGGACAAACGGTTGAGAGAGTAGAGAGTATCTAATATTTTGGGAGTATTGTCTCAACCGATTGGCGGAACCGAACTGGATATAGCCAGCCGAATATTTAAAGCAAAATCTGCTTTTAGGATGCCATCCATAGTTTGGCGAAGTAATGCAATTAGCTTAAACACCAACCTACGGCTGTTCCATTCCAACGTTGAATCCGTGCTGCTATATGGGTGTGGTAACTGGAGAGTTACCGTCACTATCACAATAAAGCTGCAAACGTTTGTCAATAGGTTTCTACGCTACATCTTAAGGATATTCTGGCCAAATCGTATCTCTAACGAACAGCTTTATCAGAGAACGGGCCATGAACCTATAGGCACAACCATACGACGACGAAAGTGGCAGTGGATCGGTCACAGTGTCCGAAAGGGTGACAGGTCCATAGCTAACCAAGCGATGCAATGGAACCCGCTTACCCAGCATGGTAGGATACGCAGCGGTCCTAGGAGTACGTGGCGCAGAACAGTTGAGAAGGAAGCACGACAACTGGGAAAGAGTTGAGGAGAGCTGAAGCACATTTCCAGAAATCGCACACGATGGCGCGTACGCATTGTAGAGGCCCTAGGACCCACAAGGGGATACAGGACATAAGTAAGTAAGTAAGTAAGTTATCTAACTGGCAGAAAAAAACAAATAGCCATATGGATATAGTTTTCTAAAGAAATTTTTGTTACTTCTGGTGTTCCAGAAGGAAGTCATTTGGGGCCTTCCCTATTTTTGCTTTTTGTTAATAATCAGTCCTCAGTTTTAAAGTTTTGTCGTTGCCCCCTGTATGCTGATGATGTGAAATTCTTTTCCTGCATTACAAGCATAAATGAATGTCATCACTACTTGATTGTGAATACTGATAAATGTGCTTCAATGTCTTTCAGTCGGTTACTGTTGAACATTCAACCAAGTTATTTAATTGATAATAATTTGTTAAAGATTATAAATGACTTCAAGGTTCTGGGGGTAATTTTTGATTCTAAGTTAAATTTTGACCTCCATATCAAATATTTAACATCGAAGGCAAGTTCTTTGTTTGGTTTCCTTAAGCGAAATTCTACGGATTGATTTTAAGGACCCATATATACTAAAGGCAATATATAGTAAAGGGTCTTTCATTAGGCACTTCCTATCTTTAAATTTAAATAAAACAAAGTGTGTGTGAGATATCATCGAAATATTTTATTCGTTTGAAAGGCCTATCGATGTCATTATGTGTGAAATATAACATCGTTCAAATGTCCGCCGCGGCTTCTTTGCGTGGCTCGCATCCGAAATAACCAATTTTCCATGACTCTGGCCGAAGGCATGGAATTTGACCGAAAGCATGGGTTATGTTAGCTTTGAGGGCCGCTATGGTTTGTGGCTTATTCGCATAGACCTGCGACTTCAGAAAACCCCACAAGAAAAAGTCTAACGGGGTCAAATCCCACGATATCGGTGGCCAGTTCACATCACCTCCACGTGAGATGACCATGCCCTCGAATCCCTCGAGCAGAATTTCCAATGTGGCATGAGCTGTGTGGCACGTAGCGCCGTCCTGTTGAAACCATATGTCGTTGGTGTCAATATGATCCAATTCAGGCCAAAAGAAATTTGTAATCATCGACCTATAGCGCTCGCCGTTAATGGTGGTGGCCTGGACAACGTCGTTCTTAAAGAAATATGGACCGATGACGCCGCCAGCCCAAAATCCACACCAAACAGTGACTTTTTCGAGATGCATTGGACGCTCTTGGATCCCATGTGAATTGGTATCGTCCCAAATTCGACAATTTTAATGCTTGGCGTACCCATTCATCCAGAAATGGGCCTCATAGCTGAAGATGATTTTTCGATGAAAATTAGGGTCAGTTTCCAACTGCTCCAGAGCCCATTCAGCGAACACACGTCGTTGTCTATGGTCGTTTGCCTTCAGCGCCTGGGTTAGTTGAATTTTGTACGGGTGTAGGCCCAAGTCACGACGCAAAATTCGCCAAGTTGTGGTCTGCGAAAGGCCGAGTTCTTGTGAGCGACGCGAAATCGACTGCCTCGGATTCTCCAGCACAAGGCGATATTTTCGGCAGATCTTGCGTTTTGTCGACGTACGGATGTTGGTTGATCGTTTACTGAACCAGTGGACTCAAATTTATCCACCACACTGCGAATAGTCCTCTCGGAAGGTCGATTATGGTGACCGTAAAATGGGCGAAGTGCGCGGAACGTTGCCCGAACAGAACACCCATTTTGATAAAACAATTTTATTATTTGAACGTGTTGTTGCTCGCTAATAAATGACAGCCAATTTGACAGATGTAGCGTCAACAATATGGCCGCTATCAACTGTCAAAGTTTGGAAGTCTCTATTGAAAGACCCTGTACATCCAAATGTATGCTACAAGGGGTGCAATCTCTCGTACTCAGACGGAAAATGTTTGCTATTATGTTCATAAGGGATTTGCTTTGTGCTTCGCCCGACATTAATATCTATGCTCCACAAAGGGCCCTTAGAGCGAGACCATTATTGTTTGAAGATCGTCACCATACCTTATAAGGCACACGCGAACCTATTTCACTATGTTCCAATTTTGAATCAAAACTAAGGGTATTATATATTCTTTATATCATAATTATGCTATACCTGTGGATTCATGTAAATCGTAGATTGAAATAAACAAATAAACAATGCTGAGCGCATTAGTCATCTGTAAAAGCTTTATCATTCCCTCTCATTTCTCCATATTCTGCGTAACGGAATTTTTCAATATTTATCAATTATCATTTCACAATTTACCCTGCCACAAGCCAACACATAAAGACATAATCGATTTTATTGATCAAACATCAGGCATCAACGAATAACGAGCAAAGAAGGCAGCTCATCAGATACGAGTTGGTACATAATAAGGCGTGGTAGCCATCAAAGCAAAAGCTACATTCTTTGGTTGAATGGCATGTAAGCTAAAAAGTCGATTTACCATGTTCAGTTGTCACTTATGGGCTTTGATTGTTATTGCCAAACAAAAGGTGTGAACGTTCGATTTTAAACTGACATGTATGATCGGCGATTAATAAAAGTTCAATGAATTGGTGAACCCATCGCCATCAGTTATTGGTTGCGGATGTCTTTAAGCGGAAATAAGCAACATTTTGCAGGCTTTGTCATATAAATTTTGAGTGCCAAGTGTCAAACGCAAGTGAACAAGTGGAGTCTATTGATCGTGCATGACGTTTGATGTATTTCTGAGGATTGCATGATTCAACAGTTTATGCTATGAAAAAGGTCAAAAAACGTATTAAAGGAAATATAAAACTGATATACTTAAACTGGGTACCTGGCAACTTACCCTAACTCGTTAGCCTTAACGACAGGGAGCATAGAGTTCCATTATTCATTGCCGTATTTTTTACATCTGTTTACTACACAACTAACAAAAACTAACGATGGTTAGTTTTTTCGTCTCCCAAACCACTGTAGCGTGTTCCGGGAGGAGATAATGGCAATAAGTGAAGTCTTGTCTTGGCTAAAGAAAAACGTGATATCGACCATTGATATCCGTATCTTTCAAACAGCAAAGCAGCAATCAAATCCTTGGAATCATCCTCAGCAAAATCTATAACAGCTCCAGACCTCCGATCGTCTCTTATAGAGATGGCGGAGCAGTTTAATATTCAGGAAATTGTAAGGCTGTCGAACTTGCCCGACATGGATCAACAATACCCATACTTCCGGACAAAAGGTCACTGGGTATGAATATCGCTACATGCAAACTGGATGCTATTGAAAGGACAAATTCTAGGTGGACAAGTGGTACAACTTGTCTAGCGACAAAACAGATTTGGCCTAAGCTGGATCTGAAACGCACTAAGAATTTGATTTCTCTCATTAGAATGCATATCAGCGCTGTTATAAGTTTCATTACTGGATACTCTCTAATAGGCGGGCATGCAACAAGGCTTGGCGTCTTGGCAAATGATTTCTGCAAACGCTGTTTGGACGAGGGGGAGGAGGAGACTATTCTTTGCACCAGCCCGGCTCTCTCCCAAAGAGGGAAACTCCACTTAGGAGCCCTCTGATTCAACGATCTAAATGATCTGAATAAAATAAACGTTAGGGACCTTCTACGCTTCATCAGACCGCTTCTCAAAGCCATGAGGTATCACAATGGAAAGCGTGTTGGCTTTCTTAGCTGACAGCCACTTCAACCTAACCTTACTACACAACTGTCAATATCACAACAGCAATTCATATAGGGTCATTACTTTTGTGACACCTTGTAGCAACCGCCGCGCTCCTCTCATTAGTGAAAAATGGTTCAACTTTATTGGTTGTTTTTCCTCTCGATCCTTAATTTGAAGAACAGGTGCTCTATGGGATGGATTACAGCTTTTCATGGGTAGCTAGACAAACGTTTACTCAGCTCAAATTGATAGCTCATAACTCGAATAATTAATAGTACGAGAACCAAACTGAATCTTTTATGCTTATATAACAAGCAGGTTCTTCGACCATTTCACACACAACCCTCCTCGTCACCTTTCCAATAATTTGTCTTTTAAACGCCCGACCATGTCATCTAAAATGACTGTGGCGACCAACAGTCTGCTGCTGGGATTTTTATGCAAATATCTACGTAACCGCATTTGAATCTACATATCGAAATTAATAAAACCCGTCCATATCCACTGACATAACACAACACAAATAAATTCCTATAACGGCTGAGCAATCTACATATTGATGTCAATAGGTCGCCGTAACGCACATAAAAATGGAAAATTATTTTTCACTTTCCACACACAATACTAGTATTTTCCAGTTGAACACAATACTCTTGTGCAGATAGCTATTGAGTGTGCACACTTCGTATGCAACAACTGATCGACAACAATTTCTAATTTTGCTGAATTTTGCGCACACATATCGCACAGATTGGGTCCACGTTCAATGCATCGCGAATCGAAATCCCTGTGGTTTCACGATTTTCCGTCGGCATACGGTGCAATTTCAAGAGATGCACTCCAGCAGGTTGGTGAACTTCTTTTTTTTTATTTTCTGTCATCAAAATCGACAACAACGACGATGTTAGAGAGTTTAAATATCATTAGAAGTGCAGTTGATGTTGCTTCAGGTTTTGGTTGAATTCTGTTTCCTTTTTAATTCGAAAAGAAACTTAAGTATTCTCTGTCCCGCTGTGTGCTGCTTGTTGCAAGTCTTACGAGTACAGGTTTCAGAGACTGTTGTTGTATCTGTAACACGGTATCTTGTTATCGATAGATTTATCGTCTAAGTTATGGCCAACACTGTGCACTGGTGAATGTTACCTGGTACTCACACTTGAGCTGACATTAGAGCTCGTAAAATGAGCGGGAAAATGTATTGTTGGCATTATTAATCCAATTCGAATGGATATCGGTCGTCGTATGTTAATTTGAATCGCAGCTGACCTGAATCGAGTTGATGTCTTACAGAGACAGACCATTGGGGTTGCACTAGAGTGAAATAAAAGGTGAGCAGGTTTTCTACCACAGTTGAGGTTGAGTAGATGCATAAATTGTAATTGACCATTTCGCGAATTGTGGGTTCGGAAGGTTCAACTGATGTAACAAGCTTTTTTGTCAGCAAACTTATTTCTGTCATGCTGCTATAAATTTGTTTTTATTGCGTATATATATTTTGCTGTACTAATAACAGGTACTTCTTTCAGTAGGCATTGCAATTCCTCGAAGAAGTTTGATCTTTTTTTTGTATGTGAATAAATCTAGTATCTATTTGGCAGCACTACAAAACTGTATTGTTTTTTGCATCGAAGCCAACTTCACCCTTTTGAGACGTTGAAGAACTTAACTGAACGGGTAATCGGCAGAGTCGGTGACCTTCGTTGAATTCAGACACACCAGCCATCCACTACCTGTATATAAATTCGTTTACTTTTTTCAACTTTACTTCTTTTACTTTAGAAAACCAAAGTATAATTTACTGGCTCGTTCTATTAAATCCCACATACGTTCATAGTTCATATTAAACAGAATGTATTTCTGCACCGAGAAGCACCAATTCAATTGATTTATGTAAAAGCTTTAAAAGGAGATACCAAATACGGTCAAACTATTACATTCTTAAAACATCTACTACATCAATTTTTCGTACCCAAACTGATGGTAGCCTAGTTACCTGAACGCGCTTTGTCCTGCGAAGTTCGTAACCAAGGAATCTGCAACGTCGCACGCAGCTGATAATCAAGGAAACCGATAATGAAGTAATAATTAACGCGACGACTTCCATCAGCACCGAATCAGCAAGTACGCAAGTTTCTCCGATTTCAACCCTCGTTTCTTTTGTTAAATTATTTTATTATTAAATTAATTTTGTTCAACCTCTTTTCGCGAGTGTAGCCTACCTCATTCTTCATCTAAAAGCATTTCAGCAGAGCGACTTCCACAACTTCATCAATATCTACCGGAGTTGAGCTCCGTTGACTTTCACTACTTCTAGGACTGGACCACATACCATTTTTATGAGGTCGCTAAAGTCAACTCAAGATTGCAGACCATTTTTCAGAACTGCCGCTGCAAATCTGTGACATTTACTACGATGCCTGCTACAAGGAGCAGGAGCGACAATTACTTGCATGCGGGTTTGTCTTCAGAGGCAGACTTAGGCAAGAACTCTTGAGCTTCGGTATGTGAACTAATGCCTGATGACAATTCGTATTAAGGCAAAATTCAATGGAGAATAAGGATGACGTTACAAACAATGTTTACGTAACGACAAATTGGAAATTTCGGCGGCGTGAAACATCATTGCAACTAGAACACGATTACCACACCTCATAAGGGGACCTAGCGCTCTCCGGATCAACTAGCTGTCAATCAGATTGATCACGTTGCTAGGCACTTCTCCAGTATTTCGTATGTACGCACCTTCCGATCGGCTCACTTTCACACAGATCATTACCTTGTTACTGTCAAGGTACATACGAGTATGAGAATATCCCAAACTGCGCAACACCAGAGATTATTATTATTGTGAGAAAATTTAGCATCCAACGGCTACAATAGCAAGAGACTGCCAGAGCTTTCGCTGATCGAGTATCCCTGAACCTCTTAAGAAGTCTAATGTTAAACGCAGATTAGCATCATTGTTAGCAAGTCATTGAGAACGCCGCATCTGATATGAAACCTGAAACCCCTGGTCTGATGTAAAGTGCCGCCAGTGCATGCAGCAAAGGAATACGCTTATAAAGCCACGCTGCAAAGAGTGATAAGAGGAGCACACAACATCTACAACCAGAAGAAAAGGGAACAACACCAGCTTCTAAGAAAGAGTGCGCGAGATCTGCCGAATAGAATTCGTAGTCATAGTCGGTGCTGAGAATTTGGAAAGATGACTTCTGCAAACTTCGCTATCGTCATCATCATCAATTCCGTCTAGCCGACCAAAGTAAAATGAAGATAGTAATATCTAAGCTCAAATCGAACAAGGCTGGAGCCGACGGTCTAACTGCCGAGATATTTAAAGCAACTGGGGATGATTTGGTACGGAGCATGCATCAACTCATCTGTAAGATATATTCGTTTACCCGACCCTCAAGGAGACCCTCTAAACTATGACATCTACAGCGGTAGTTCTCTCAACGCCGCGTATAAGATTCTATCTGCCATATTATGTGAAGGCCTTAAACCTTTTGTCAACAATCTAATTAGTTCGTTTTAAAGTGGTTTTAGATCAGGAAAGTCCACCATACATTAGATATTCTGACAGGAACCAGGAACGCACAATTGATACTCACCACCTTTTCATGGGTTTTTTTTTGGGTTGCCTGTGATAGCGTCCCTAGAAATGAACTATACAGAGCCATGTCTAGTTTTAGTATCCCTTCTACAACGTCCGTCTGTGCAAGATGACGATGCACGCTACTCCATCGAGGTCGGTAACGACATCATCAATGCCATTTTATTTCTTCAATATCATACTTGAACGGATTGCACAACATTTTTATGGTAACATCAGGCGTGCGATCTTTCAAAAGTCAGTATGCTGACAAGATTGACATATGTAAATAGAAGAACGCAGCAGGCTGCAAGTGGTGCATTTGTGAGTAATGAAATATATGCTCATCATTGTCATTCGAAAAGGACAGTCAACATTGGCAACTTAGACAAAACGCTACAATTTTGAGGTAGTTAAGGGCTTCGTCCACCTAGGCTCTTGCCAACCACATTTTCTTTGGGCTAAGAAGGCAACTGAGTAGCAAAGTCCTCTCACAGAAAACTAAGGTGATTTTATATAAGACAGTCTGGCTGTATAGTGCAGAAGCAGGAGCGTTATCAAAGGAACAAAAAATTCTTCGATTAAGTTTTGGTCCATTTTGTAACAATGGGGAATGGCGTAGAACTTACAACAATGAACTGGTTGTACAGCGACATCGCCATAACCATAAGGGTTTGGATTTATCACCTAAGATAGGTAGGATATATACAGCGAAAGGAGGATATCAATGCTCCATAAAGGAAAATCTTCGAGTTAATTCCGGAGAGCCTACGCGGTAAAGGAAGACCCCACCCAAAGGTGGCACACACAAGTAGAAAGGGACATCAGGCAACTTCGTGCGCACAACACAGGTCCACCCCGGACCTTATCAAAGGAACAAAAAATTCTTCGATTAAGTTTTGGTCCATTTTGTAACGATGGGGAATGGCGTAGAACTTACAACAATGAACTGGTTGTACAGCGACATCGCCATAACCAGAACGGTTTGGATTTATCACCTAAGATAGGTAGGATATATACAGCGAAAGGAGGATATCAATGCTCCATAAAGGAAAATCTTCGAGTTAATTCCGGAGAGCCTACGCGGTAAAGGAAGACCCCACCAAAGGTGGCACACACAAGTAGAAAGGGACATCAGGCAACTTCGTGCGCACAACACAGGTCCACCCCGGACTGTAGCCATCTTAAGCAAAGTAAGTATCTTAATTAACATATTCATCCAACGATATCAGTATCACAGTAGAGACGTACTAAATACTCTCGGTATGTCTCAATCAATGCTCCAAATGCTGCAGTTTAAGGAAGCCCATTTTTGTCAGATGTTGCGCAGAGGATCATGGCTTAATGCCTATTTAAAGGCGACTTATTCTTGACTCGTCGATATTGGACTCAGGAATATCTACATTCCTTCTAACCCATGCACTCATCCGGTAGCCTGCAGCTCGGCTTTAACAAAATTCCCCAATTTCCTCGCTTCGAAATGTTCTCATTGACATATTGCCAAACAGAGCTTGAGCTAATTCTCCTTTGAGGTAGTTTAACAATTATCCAACGTCGTTCGTAATGACACACTATTTGCATGGAAATCTGCTGCAATATCGATTAAGAGTCATAAAGCTCTCGTTCGTCACTGTCAAAGAGCGACAACTTTTTTGTTTAAATTGTTTTTGCAAGACTTTTGTGGGCAAAGTAGCTTCCTGCCATTCATTTCAAAGCCGTGGTAAGCATTCTGGCAGTTGGACTTCTCATTTCATATGAACTTCTGAACGAAGAAGAAACCCGAGCAAGGCACCGTGCACCTATCCTTACCAACCTAAATAAATGTATGTTGTTTCTTTGAGGCAGTCTTAGGAAAGTAGATACTCGTACCTAGGTATACTCGTATTAATATTAATTTTATTGAAGTTGTACACTAACGAACTATAAATTTCTGAAGAAAACACAACCCATCTGTCAGTAACGTAAAAGTATCTACAATTTGTTCTCCTTCATTTAACAATTATTATTATCTACACCATGCACTTAAAAAATAAGAAACAGAGAAAATAAATCAATACGAAAACAAAACAAGAAAATTTTACTAACATAACAAACCGCTGAGTTGGAGACTTTGCCTCTGTTAGATAACTTGTTTTGGAATTGCGACTCATAATTTCAACTCAGTCTGTCCTGCAGCTGATCGACTGAAATTAATGCGCCTTCAGCATAATTTCATTCAGTATGGGTATCCAATACACCACAGTCACAGTCAAGCAAATCTGTACACGACGTCTCATTGGACGGAACACTTTGGTCTGCTGGAACAGGTGAATGCAAATATAGTATACTTCACATAATAAAGATATGACCATCAATTCTGTAAAGATAGTGCACTGTGACTTGTGAGTATGTAGACTTGTTAAGAATCGTTTGCCTCTTGGAAGCTAAAGAATTGATAATCAAGTTTCCAGTTGCCTTATGAATGTGTACTTATTCAGATTTTAAAGATTTGTAAAAAAAAAAAAGATATCATATTCCCAAACGGCATTCATAATTCCCGCCCTTATGAAGATCGTTCGTGGTTCAGATACAGCCCTAATGCGCAAAATAATGTGAGAGCGCTCTGACAATTTTGAGGATTATTATTTGTTCTTTCTGCTTCTGAAGATTTACGAGTATGTACGAGTAAGCTATAAGTAACCTGAATAAAGGAAGAGAAAAAGGGGAATGCTTTTTCGTTTTATTCCCTTTTTGTGCATCTCAAACTCGCATCGTAACAAAGAGAAATGAAGTCTGTGTCAACATTATGACACTGACTAGTCTATGGATATGAATAACGTATCTGTCAAAATATACAAACTTTTTGCTATTACGAAGTGAGAATAGGAATAAGTTTGAATTATTTGCGGAATTTTAAAATATCAAACAGAAAAAAAAGCTTTCCTACTGTCGATCAACTGCCAATAGCTCAGAAGAATTAGATCTGAAAATAGCGTTTACAAGCACCGAAGAAAAAATTTCCTGGACCATTAACAGTTTCGCTCTTTATAAATGGCAGGGTCTGGACGGCATCTTACCCATTATGCTGCAAGATTTAGCTGCATACTAAATAATCACTTACTCCACTCATGGAGACGGGTAAGTGGTCTTCATCCCGAAGGTAGGAAGGCGCAGTCATCAAAACGCGAAAGATTTCAGACCAATCAGTTTGACCTCCTTTGTTTTGAAGACTCGAACGCGTCCTAGATAACCATCTACGAGGTATGATAGAAGAAACATCCATCTCCAAATTCCAGTATGCATAACTCAAAGGATGATCTACAGAAACAGCTCTTCACGATGTAGTACCAACAATAGAAAAATCCATACACTATAAAGAATACACCTTGGCCAGCTTCCCAGACATAGAAGGAGCCTTTAATAATGTACAAGCAATTCTTGAGTCCCTCACGGAGCTAGGGAAAGAAAACTATGTGACTCAATGCTTAGCACTAGAATTATTCAGACAACACTTAGAAATAGCAATATAACAAAATTTGCCAGTAGGGGAACACCTCAGGGTGGTGTCATTTAACGTCTACTATGGCTCATAGTCATGAATAAAATCCTTTTACAATTAGAAAGAGAACGAATCAAGGTAGTCAGGTATGCGGACGACATGGTGATACTGGTGTCAGTAATGTTCCCTTCCGTGATAAGCTAAATCATGGAAAATGCTCTAAGTAAAGTAAACACCTGGGCCAATAAGTGCGGTCTTGGCGTCAACATGAGCAAAACTAAACTGATGCTCTTCACCACAAAAACCAATATACCTGGCTTCATACTTCCTCGACTAAATGCCCAACCACTCTCTTTATCACCCAGTGTCAGGTATCTAGGAGTTATCCTTGATACCAAACTTAACCGGAAACTAAACATAGAATAAGGGGTGAAGAAAGCATGTATAGCTTTCTATGCCTGTAACAGAATCTTCGGCAAAAGATGGGGCCTGCAACCAAAATTGACCCTATGGATGTTCGCAGCCGTGGTACGTCCTATCCTCACATATGGCTCAATGGTATGGTGGCGGGTTCTAAGAAAAGACTACAACAGAACCAGATAGTCATCACAGGCGCTCTGCTATTAACACCATCAGATGCTCTAACGGTTCTTCTGCATCTCTTACCTTTAGATCTACATATAACAAACATTAGAACACATAGCGCGATCAGACTTAAAGAGTCTGGATGCTGGACTGCGAAACCCTACGACCATAGTAATATTTTGGATTTTCAGCCTTTCACTGTTCACTCGCAGAACCAGTTCCGCTGGGAACAGTCAAGGCAAAAATTTTCTAAATCTTCCTTAGAAAATCCAACCTCAGATGGGCCGGGCTAACAAACTGTGTCATATCTAGAAAGATGTGGCCAAACTACAACAAGGCAAAGACAGACGACTTCCTAAACAGAATGCGTAAAGACATAGCCAGAATAATAGCGGTCACCACGGGACACTGGCCGATAGGAGACCACGCAGCCAGACTAGGTATCCCATATAATACACACTGCCGCAGTTGCAAAGTCGCAACTGAAAAAAAAAACCATCTCCCACTATATATGCGCCAGCATTAGGCAAACCATTTTTCAATATTAAAGAGCTAATAACTTTCTTAAATTCCACAGGTTGGATTTAGAGACTTCTCATCAGCACACCTTAATAGCCAGGTTAACATGAGTTGTGGTATCAAAATGGCACCTAGTGCAAATTGGGCTCTTCTTACAGAACCGCAACTCCTACCTACCTACCCTTGGTTGGTGTTAAGACTCCTAGGTTTATGACGTACTTCCCCACCTCCTCTTGGTGGGCGGGATATAATATTTTCTTCAATAGCTACAATAGAGACAAAAATTGTCCCAAGCTAAAGAGATTGGGTAAGTTTGTATGGCCCTTGGGCATAGATCCATGAAACTAGGTGAAATGTGTAGGGAACATCTTGGAATGATTGCATGCAAAGGCGCTTCAAAATCTATACCGGAGGTTTCGAGCTATTGAATAATGTTTCTTTGAAAATATTACCTCGTTTTGCGCGAAAACCTTTAGTGGTAAGAGAAAAACACTTACGTATGATCAGAGGGTAAACGTGCGTGGTGACGTTTGATATCACAAAATATTCTTGGTTTTAAGGATATAAAAGCAAAACACAATTTTTTTATGAAAATGGGTAGATTTGCATAAAAATTTTTATCTTTTATATGCCTAATTTTTTTTCGAAAAAGTCTCAGAGTATAATCGAAAATTGTATAAACCAGTAGATGTCAGTCTTTTAATTTCGAAATCATAGTATACTTGGGAGATCACCTACAAGAGCTACTTGTTTCGAAGGTGTGGACTGTTTAATTGTTTAGCTACATCTCCAAAATAGTTTCAGTGTAGGCTATGGTATAGAATTTAGTCCAACAGGAATTTTCGAATTTTGAAATACATGGTTTTGAAAGAAATATTTTAATTCTCACTTACCAGTGTGAGTGTCTTTCCAAGACTTCTAAAAAACCCCAGGCCTGAAAAGTTTCAACTTTGCATTTCCCTCTTCTAATGAGGAAAAGTCGGACGAAATGCGTAACATATTTGACTCAGAATTGTACAAAGAAAGATAAATATGTATTTTAAGGGAAAAAAGATTTATATGACAAAAAACCTATTTCTTTGCGAAAAAGTTACCTAATTTAGAAAAGTATGCATAGCTAACGATAACCACAATTAACTGGCTATACAGTTCAGTAACTTTCGATGTTATCCGCAGTATAGTACATTTCGACTATCGGGCAACAGATGGCGTAGAAAGGTATTTCACTCAGAAATGTTTGCAGAAACCACAATTTTATATTCTGTTCAATGTTAAATCATTGAACGATTAATTCAACACGCGAAAAAGCAGGACAATGGTAGAAACACAAATTTTTTGTTGAGCCCCAAACAGCGACTAAATCAGTAGCGCCAATTTCAAACGCGTTTAGTGTGAAACTTAACTGAACTTTATATAAACTTACAAAGATGTTAAAGACAAATGACAAATTTTAGTAAACATTTGTCCGGTAAACATTTGAACAGTAAAAAATTGGACAGAAGTTCACCGAGACTTTTTTGTTTTCCTTAATGATAGAAATATTATTACACATAGCAAGTGTAATCTCCCCGAGATAGAGTTTTTTTGGTCCCCTCTTAAATATGCTTGCTATGACGAGTTCTAAAAAACGATATACCGTGGTAAGGCCAAATTTGTCCAATCTCGTTTTCTATACAAATGCAGTAAAACCTCAATAATTGGGACACCTTGCCGTTCCGATTCGGAAGCGTCCTTTTTGCATACAAAATGATTTAAAAAAGCCAAGCTAAGCCTCTATTTAGTTGTTAATTTTACTGTCCCAGTTAGAGAAGTCTTAATTGATGACTTTTAAGTCTAGTGTCCCACTTGAGAAGTGCGATCCGATTGCAGAGGTTCTACGAAAGTATAAAATTAAGAAATTTACAGTACCTTTTGTGAATCTCAAAGGGTATGCAAAAGAGGTGCCCCAATTGGGAGGTTTCTCCGATTATAGAGTGTCCCAATAAGAAGGAAAGAAAAAATTACAAACTGACTTTAAAAAAAAATGTTTTTTCTTTCACACTTATAGCACGGAATACAGAACCCTATGTGGTCAAATTGTTGATTTTTTTTGAGTAGGGTTTTGCAGAAACCATTTTATTTCGCCAAATATATGCAATACGTTGCCACACCCTGTACTCAAAATATCACAAATCTGACTAACTTGGGATTTTACCCATAAGTCATACTAAGGATAAGTGTGCAAAACTTTATTTTTCTAGGTGATGCATATGCCTCTGGAAGGATTGTGGATCGATAGAAGCCTTACATATACAGCAATGATTAATGGGTTTCCAGCCAAACGAAACAAGATAAAATTTTGGCTCCTGGCATGTTCAGATACAATTTTGTAGCGTAAAAACTACTATTATTAGTAATTTTTTTTATAATTTTCTCTCAGGATAGACGAACCTATAACGCTGAGCATGCGCCCAGAGAAGTTTGTAGATGCCTGTTTATTCTGCTCTTGAATTGTTGGAGATTAAAGGTTTCCGAAAATATATCTCCTCGGAATAAATTTCAAAGTTTACTCATCCTGCAGCAGAAAGAGTTTTGATAAATGGATGTCTGCGCCGTTGTTAGGTGGACATAAAGGTGATAGGCCCTGGTATCTTGCCAAGTAGAACGCTCAAATATCGCATTTCTAGGGATCATTCTACTGAGATCTTCGCAACATCTATCACGATGGTGCCGTATAGGTCTGCTACTAGTTTTCGAATAGCTGATGGTTAGAGTTTGAAAGTTAGTACGGGATCTTCTCGTCTCTGTATACTGTCGAGCTGATGAAGAGAATATTTTGAGTCCGAACTCAATCATGAGAACAATACTCAAGTCCTGGTCTTAATTGTGCGTTGTATAAGAGAAGAAGCTGTTGTACTGTAAAGTATCTCTTTGGTCTAAATAGGCAGCTCAACTTCATGGACACCGATTTTGCAATGTTTTATGTGTGGTGTGTGAGAGTAATTTTCATAACTTTTAGTGCAATAGAGCGAGATTTGCCTGCGTTGTGTGGCACATAGCCCCGTCTTGTTGGAACCACATATCGCTTATATCAATGTCTTCAATCTCAGGCCAGCAAAGTTGATTATAACTTGACCAAAGTGCAGAGAATTCATCATAATAGTGCCGCCTTAGACGTTTACAAAAATTATCGCCTCTTAATGATCACATTTGGATTCTCAGAACAAATTCGCAAATTTTGCAATTTTGTTTATTTAGGTAGCCGCCGAGCTAGAAATGGGCTTCACCGCTGAAGAAGATTTAGTTCGACAAATCCTGCGTCAACTGGCGTACACATGTGTTGCGCATTCTGTGGTCAGTAGGCTTTAGCTGTTTCGTAAACTGGGCCTTATGGAGATGAAATGCCCAATTGCTGAGAGCGGCGTGGAACTGACAATTCGGCCAGTGAGCCGCTCACATCGTGTTCACAGTGTTTTCAGTTGATCGAGCATTACGATGATGCGAAGGCCTTACGAAATCACAAACACTACCGATTTGTTCAAATTTGGTGATTGTGTCCGATTTGTCCTTAAATCGCGACACAATATTATATAGAATACGCAACATTTCGAGATATTTGATAAAGTATACCATTCTTATTAATAGTTATTCACAAAACTTGGGACACCCTGTGTAATATTGATATTCTAAGAAGCTAATGCAGGTACTATATTCAAAATTTCGTTGTGCCTCAAATACTCGTAATACCACAGTATTTCGGGTAACTATGTATGATACATATGAATTCCCAAATTGAATGAAATATGTCCATTATCTCACATACAACTGCTCGTAATGAGTTTACCCACACCTTGCAACAAACGATTGTTATGTTTTTTCAATTAAAATTCCTTGCACGTATTCTGAAACATAATGCGCGATGTCATTCGTTTCTTACATGAGTGCTGCTAGCCTATCTGTCCTGTTGAGTGACGCAACTGATAGGATCAACTGTCGGCCTAGCTATACAAAGAATAATTCCACGAAGCCACATGGATTGAACACACAACACATGCACCAACAACTTGTACAGAAGATGTCATCACTCCTTGGGGGATACTGCTTGTTCTGTGTTACGAGTATGTGACATTTTAACCGCACGAGTATACTAAGCCAGAAAGACAGCCATTTAAAATCCGACATTAGTTTTGGGGTGCGGGACCAAGGTGAACCCAGCAACAGAATCATGTTCCGATTGAGGACATGACGTCCGGCGTGCGACATCCTTTTGATGTAGATCCGCAAATGGGTTTTGTTTATTTGTTTATTGAACGAGGCGTATTTAATGTCTCTAAGGCATCGTTGGTGGTTATGGTAATGACCATGTTCCTGGTTTCAAAGTATTTTACCCTACAAATACTTCTTCTTTTGAAAGGAATTTCACGCATTTTCACTACAAGTGACTGGGAGAATTGTAAATCTACTATGGATAAAAAATGCTCAGTATGCAAATTAATTAGCTTCGTGCATATTCGCAATGGTGGTGAAGTAGGTAAAACATGCATTCGCTGTAAGGCCTATTTCGCTCTACAAGTTGTCTACATTCTTAGTAGTCCAGTCAAGATAGACTTTTTTTTATTAGAAAAAAAAAATCTGGAAACCGGAATATGTGAAGATTGGTGTAAAAGGCGGCAGCGGAGGAGTTCCCTAGATGGAACCAACGGTGGCGTCTACAGTTCCAGTCAGGCCGAACTATTTAGTGTAATCCCTATAGAGCTGCTCTCACATATTCGGATACCAGGTCTATAGGGATTTCCACTACGGAGCCAGGGTGTTGGAGAAGAGTTGGTGGCGGATGAACCCTAAATGGGCCAACGGGAGCGCTCACAACCCAAAGTGGGTTACTGGCACCGGAATAACCGGCCTGCTGTCCTAGGGTTAAGGGTCTGGCCCTCCAGGTTGGAGGTTGTGCCGTCGGGGTAACTTCCCGACCATGTAAAAAAGACACTAGTTATGAGAGAGACACGAGGAGCCTCGTATAAGGATTTCCCTCAAATGGCAACCAGACCCGGAACGTCAACGGACAACGATCTAAGAGTATGTACCTGGAACTTGTGGACGCTCTACACCCCAGGTGCTACTCAAAAACTTCAGTCTGTCCTCACGTGGTACAAGGCAGACATTACCGCGATCCAGGAGATACAATGAATAGGATCAGGTATGATGAAAAGGAAAAATTGCGATATTTATTACAGCTGCCATAAAAGATTGCATGTATTAGGATGCGGATACGTCGTGGGAAACCGGCTTAGGACAAAAGTTATTGACTTTAAGCCAATAAGTGATCACCTAGCTGTGATCCGCATGAAAGCTTCTTTCCAAAACATAAGCCTAATATGTGCACACGCCCCTACCGACGAGGTTGAAGACTCTATCAAAGAGGAGTTTTATGACCTCCTGGATGGAGCCTACGGAGCCTGTCCGGAGTATGATGTCAAAATTGTGCTCGGGATCCACGAATCGACCACAGACAACGGGTACCGACTAACTGACTTTGCGGCAGCTCATAATACGGTGATAAGTAGCACTAGGTTTCCAAGACTAAGGACTCACACAGCAACCTGGCGCTCTCCAGACGGTCGAACCGCCAACCAAATCGACCATGTGCTAATCGATGCGAGGCACGCATCCAACATCCTCAACGTGCACATATTCCGAGGGACAAACGTCGACTCTGATCATTTTCTTGTTGCGGCTAAGTTCAGAGCTCGACTATCCAACGAGAAGAAGCTGTGAACCGCCCAGAAGAAAAAAATCGACGTTGGACGCCTTAGCACACCTGGAGTAGCCAGAGTCTACAGAGAGCGCCTGAGTGAGAAACTCTCCGCAGTGCATCCACCTACCACAGACACCAACATCCAGTGGTCCCAGTATCGCGACATCATCAAAGAAGTAGCCAAAACCACTTTAGGGTACCAGCAACCCCAGAGAAAGAGCCCGTGGTATGATGATGAATGCGTACGCCGGAAAAAGGTGACCGAAGATGCACATATGAAGACGCTGCAGCGCAAAACAAGGGCAGCGAGGGAAGCGTATCGAGCCAGGAGGAGGGAGGAGAAGAAAATACTGCGCAGAAAGAAGAGGGCCTACGCAGTCTCCCAGCTCAAGGAGATCGAAGCAACATCCGGAAGTTCTACAAGAAAGCCAAGCTACTGGCTGCTGGCTTCAAGGCCGGAACACAGGCTCTTCGAAACAGCGAAGGAAATCTAGTCACCGAAGCGCAGGGAATAGTAGATTTGTTTAAACAACACTTCCAGCAGCTGCTAAAAGGGCATCATGTAGAGAGAGTGATAGGGCAAGAAGAGAACCCACGTCCAGTCAATGAAGAATCAGTTCCAGCACCCAGTATAGAAGAAGTTGGCGTAGAAATAAAAAGCTTAAGAACAACAAGGCCGCCGGCTCTGTTTACCAGCGGAGCTTTTCAAATACGGTGCTGATGTTTTGTTAGGGCGCATGCACCAAATCATCAACCAAGTATGGGTGGAAGAAAGCATGCCCGATGACTGGACTATCAGCCCCATATGCCCCATCTACAAAAAAGGCGATCCTATGTCTTGCAAGAATTATCGAGGCATATCCCTGCTTAATGTCGCATACAAGATCCTATCCAACGTACTGTGTGAACGTCTCAAACCATTCTGCAACACACTAATCGGCACGTACCAGTGTGGCTTCCGGCCTGGCAGATCGACTGCAATCGATGAGGATCCCAGCCGCCAGGTTCGAGACGACAAGGAAGACCGAACCCCCGTTTCAAAGACCAAGCCATCGCGGATGCCAGAGCGCTTGGTCTGGATAACTGGAATCAACGTGCCCGAGATCGCAGAGGATGGAAGGCTACAGTGTCTCAGGCAGAGACTCTTCACGGGTCGGGAGACCGTTAAGTAAGTAAGTGGTGGTTATTCATTTCGAGGTTGGATTTCACATCCCTGACATATCTGTCAAATCCATCTGTTATCCCTAGTGACAGGTAGTTACTTCTTGCCTCGACATTTTACAACAGGAATCGTTTAACCACCACTCAACACATTCAAATTGTTGCATCTTACTATCAAAATAACAGTTTTCTAATACCTGCGTACAACAAGTTGACGGCGATTTGTTCTTCAGCAATGAAGCCCTTTTCGCTCACCGATTCTGAGAATTCAAATGCAATCGTTGCGACGCCATTGCATCCACCACGGGTCACAGTTTGGTGCGTGATTGGGTCGTATTTTTTGAAAAGGAGGAAAGCGCCACCGTTACGATGAATTCTCTGCGCTATAGTCAAAAAGTTTTTTTGCCATGAGATTGAAGACATTGATGTGAGCGTCTGAGGGACATGTGGTTCCAACAGAACGGGGCTACGTGCCACCCATCACAGGCGAATTTGGTACCATAGTCCAAAATTTAAAACAATAAAAAAACGTCATTGCAATTGCAGTATTATAAAAATAAGAAACAAAAATTTCGTTTCGGAATGTACGAGTATTATGCTCGCCCAACTTCAGGTTGATCGCAGGCACGGACCGAGCTGCGGCCAACTTCAAGTTGGAGTCGGCCATTCCGTAGCTGGGCACGTAGAGAAGTATACTAAGAAATATTTCTGTAATCCTTTTTAAAGAGTTTTTCAAAAAGAAAATAAAGTAAACGTTTTGTAGTGTTTTATACTAAACAATATTTAATACTTTTTATTTTATTTTAAATTAATATCCTAAAGCATAAAATGAATAACTCCGTTCTTTCCCTTGGATATCTGCCGATTTTCGCCGCATAAATCACTTGATTGTTTCTCAGTTTGTTCCGAGTAGTATTGGCGTTGTTAATCTCCAGTCGAAGTTTGACTTTTGGAAAGTTTGATTGTTGATTTGGTTTTTGTTGGAAGAGCGTACATACATGGCAACACTATTATTATAGTATTTATGGCAACCCTCACACTAGTCATATGTTCAGCTGTCAAAGCTGTCATTCTTCCCTTTCTTTTTACATCCGCCACACCAGTAAGACCTTTTTGTAAAGTGTGCTCTTTTTGGGAATAAAATATAAATCCTTTTAATTCAATTTCATCTGCGTTATTATTCAATAGTTTTGATAGTCTCCAGAGCATCCTTAGAATACCTACCTTGGTTAAAAAGCCACCTACACTTTGCACAAATAGCTCCTTTCTTCTTGCACCATTATAGTAAACGTTGTTTGCACTGATACTAGTTACTGGACAGGAGATAGATCAAGCTTCCTTGCAGTTGCCTGTAAGCTGACCAACAAAGTTGTCAAAGTCTTGGGTTCTATTCGGTAGTTCTGAAAAGTTTAGGGGTATTGAGTTTGGTTCGGAGGATGGTCATCAAAACCAAATTGGACTTATCGGCGATCTGAGAAGTAGTATTCATTTAGGTCCTTAATTATCTTCTTATCAGTTTGTCTGTGCAGTGTTGCCTAAGTTTGTCTCGCAAATGTTTGGATTTGCTTTATAGCCTAGATGTCTGTATATGCAGACTATGTCGAAGGACAATCTACCTGCCAGCAACTTCCCAACTTCATCCACAAAACATTGAATTTAAATTTTCACACACTCTTTTAAATGGTGTCAACATAATATCTCATGTAACTTTCTATACACTTGATGTAATTGCTATTTGCAAACGATAAACTTATCCCAATAAACAGCCATTAAAAATTGTTGCAACATAAAAATTTCTCGTTGTTTTGTTCAGCCATCGTAAAGTGACATACGGCTAGACTATACACTTTTATGTAGTATCGAAAACAGAAGCAAATTACCACCCAACCGCTAACGAAAAGACTTCACATAATCAGCAAAATATACTGCGATCAGGTGTTGGCGAGACACTTGCCACAAATTAATTGGATTACAGATAACATGCACTTGATGTCCATGTGGAGTATCTCTTGTTAGTTTTTTCTACCTGCCCCATATCACACGCTATGCAAATTTATGTTAGGTGAGTAAATAATCGTTAGACGGTACGACTATGTTGTGCAATTACACATGTAGTGCAAATTTTGCATGACAGTTTGAGAATGCAGAAAAAACATGCTCGAAAAGCTAAGGGGATCTAGCCGGAAGGAAACAGGCCAGGCGAACGAATGAGGTTACGGCCGATACGGAATGTACCAACAACTTGCTTACAAATTGTGTAATGCTGCTATTTTTTAAAAATATGTTATTCAAATGTGGCTGAACAATAATGGACTTAGGAACACAGGCATAATTATAATGTCACATCAGCGAATTAATGTCCCAGTGGACAGTCACCAAAGGTCGTTGTTGGGCGTAGAGTGTGTGTGTTTTACAGTCTATCATGTAAGAAATACTGAATTCAAAATAAAAATGCATTAAGAATTAAGTGAAATGAATGGGCGTAGCGAAAAACGAAAAAAATTCGGGCTGGCTGGTCAAGACGGAGGAATTTGCGTCTAAGAGAAGCATGTCCTTAGGAGGTGCAAATGTCTCATAAAACTCTATTATAGGGTGACCAGATAAGAACGATAGGAAAAGAAATTTAAATAAAACAACAACGGTGTGAGATATCAATTTGATTCTGGCTTTATTTTGAAGCTACATTCATGCCATTGTGTACGGAATAGAACATCATTTAAATGGCCGCCTTAGCTTCGCTGGCAGTGCTTCAAGCAGTCGGTCCAATTTTTGATGGCTCGGTCCAATATGTGTGGCGTTATTCCGAAAATAGCGTCTCGAATGTTGGCCTCGAGCTCTTCCAAAGGGGTTGGCTTATTAGCGTAGACTAAGGACTTGACGTAGCCCCAGAGAAATTAATCGAGGGGTGTCAAGTCAAATGATCGCGGCGGCCAATTGATGAACGCTCGACTTGAGATGACCCAGTCACCAAATTTCTCCTTCACCACTTGTTGGAACCACAGCTCGGATATATCGATGTTGTCAATCTCTGGGTACAGAAAGTCGGTTAACATCGCTCTATACCGAGGACCATTGACGATGACGGTGTCTCCTTCCTCATTTCGAAAGAAATAAGGTCTGATGATGCCGACGTGCCATAAACCGCACCAAACAGTCAATCTTTGTGGATGCATTGACACTTGGTCGAACACTTGTGGATTGTGGTTGTTCCAGTAATGGTAATTTTGCTTGTTGACATAGCCACTGGACCAAAAATAGCCTTCGTCCGGGAAGATGATTTTTTGGCCAAAATCCGGATCTCCGGTCAACATTTCCAGCGCCCAATTAGAGAACTCTCGGCATTGCCTGTGGTCATCCGGCCTCAATTCTTGCGTCAGCACAATCTTATACGGATGTGGGCCCAAATCCAACCGCAAAATAAGCCTGGTTGACTCTCTGGCGATGCCCAATTCAGCTGATCAGCGCCGAATCGACATTTCTGGGTCTTCTTCAATGCTGGCCGCTAAGGCGGCTATGTTTTCTCCACTTCGTTGGTGGCTTAAGGTCTAAAAGAGTGTACTCATGCTCAAACCTTTCCACGGTGTGACGAATTGCTTGCACACTGAAGCCATTATGACGACCAACCTCATGACGAAATTCACGTTGCGTACTCGTATTTACAACTGAGCCAGAATTTCGATAATATTTTTTAATAATTTCCACACGTTCGGGAAGCGTGAAATGATGCATCATGAAGTGGCAAATCTTTCTGAATATTTTGACAGTTGGATGTCATTAGTATCTTTGACAGCTGCTGAAACATAATAATTGGAAAAACTACCATTGCTATCTGGTTACCCTTTACTATGGAGCCGTACAGCTAGTGGTGCGATTCGGAGTGTACTGTGCCGAGCTATAGTTGATTTTGAGATCAACTAGGCATAGTGACATCGCTGGATTGTAAAGACCAGCTAACGCACGAATTAATGAAGGCCACAATGAATGTTATGAAGCTCTGGGACCGGGTTGACCTAAGACAGATGCACCCAGAGATACTGAATTTCTAATGCAAAGCATTACGTCTCCTATCTTCGCTTTAGATGAAGCTACTGTTTGGTGTAGTCAATTTTAGACTTTCTGAGAGCACTAAGGAGGTTCATTAATCTCATGGATCAACTACCGGCACTGATGTTGAAGGACTAGCAGATGAAGTTGTCTGTTGTAGCATATGTAAGTGGCCGTGGCATATGAGGGTGGCCGTGGTGTAGTGGTAACATCAACGATTGTCACGCTCTTGGTTTACGGTTCAAATCCTGATCTCAACAGTCATCTATTTATTTGGTCTGAAATAAATAAAAAAGTCGATCAATTGCGAAAGCTTAGTCAACTCTACTGCGAAGGCATAACACTGGCAGTAGGGTGGTCATATGGCTTAAATGCAACTGTAATGATGTCATCAGGTGGAGGGAAATAAATTCTGTGAATCAAGAGCAACGACAAAAAGCAAAACAAACAAGCTCCCCAGTTATCTGGACGCCACCCTTGGAGTTTACTGAAACTTAATACCACCTAAGTTTCAAACCCACTACAACAATCTACTCTCTCTCTCTCTCAATTTATACAAACGCCCGTGCCCTGAAATAATTTAATGGTATTCATATCCCATTTGGCGCGCGCAAATTATAAAAAAAAAAAAAATATGAAGTCACTCTCAATGTTACACATCAACGCAGAACGGATAAACTCTTTAGAATGGAGGATTAGGACAATCGATGGAAATAATATTCAGTTGGCAAGAAAGTAATTTCGGTTTTTTACAAGTAGATGGCGTTATGTTTGTTGATTCTCGCTTTTGTCAATGTTACTCGTATGATTTGTTTTCCTTTTGGCATGGAGTACAGAAACGAATATCTTCGACATATTTTGCTTTTTTTGTATCCGTAAAGGCAAGAAAGCTGATGAGGTTCACGAGGAGTTATATGAAATTTAAAGTGTTGACTGCTTAACAGAATGCACGTGTCCGAATTGGTTTACGAAATTCCGTTCTGGAGATCAACTGAAGTCGATGATGACCAAATCAAAGTCATAATTGAATCAGATCGTCATATGACTGTGCGAGAGATTGCAGAGAGGTTAAATGCATCACGCACAATAATTGAAAACCATTTAAAACGTCTTGTTCTCGTAAAAAACCTCGATATTTGGGTTCCACATGAATTGAACACAACGAATCAATATTTGCGATATGCATCTCAAACGCAATGAAATTTATCCTTTTTTGATACGAAGCATTACTGGTGATGAAAAATGGATCATCTATAACAACATCAACGATCATGGTCTAAGCGTGATGACAGCGCAAACCACGTCGAAAGCTGAACTGCATCAAAAGAAGGTTATGTTATCAATTTGGTGGGATTATAAAGGTGTTGTGTATTTAGAGCTGCTTCCAAGGTACCAAACGATCAATTCAGATGTTTACTGTCAAATGTAAGGGAATCGTCTTCCACCATGATAATCCTAAACCACACATATCTCTGGTAAGTCGTGGAAAAATTATTGAACCTTAGTTGGGAAGAGATATCACTTCCACTATACATCCCCGACCTTGCACCATCAAATTTTCATTTGTTTCAAAGTTTACTCGTATGAAACTCTTTGAATGGTAAACTTTCACCAATGATGTTGACCTGAAATCGCATTTAGTCCAGTTTTGTGCTAATAAAGGCCAAAAGTCCTATGAACACGGATTCATGAACCCAATATACGAGTATGTCTATGTATGCACGTACTGTTGATTAGATAATCCAGGACTAAATTCAATCTGTCGTACGAATTAAACTACAAAATTGGCGTTAAGGCGCACAAGGACTTATCCTATTTGATCCTATTGTACAAGGTTATTCAGCATTTCTCAAAATTCAAACCCTAAAGCGTTTATAAACGGCAAATCCAAAATACACGCAAGTGTACATTAGCTAGTTTCTGCTGGATTATCTGCATAGACACGATCTTTAGTAGAGCCCACAAGGCTTGTCAAGGCTAGTCAAGGCTTTTCAAGGCTAGTCAAGGCTTTTTAAGGCTAGTCAAGGCTTGTCAAGGCTTGTCAAGGCTAGTCAGATCTTGTCAAGGCCTGTAATTACTAGTCAAGGCTTGTCAAGGGCTTGACAAGCCTTGACAAATATTTTTAGAGACCTCGAATATGTGATCGTTCCATCGAAGATGGTTATTAATACACATACCGAGAATAGCAAGTCTTTCGGTTTCAATGATGCAAATACCATTCATGGATAATGGTTGAGTGTTATGGATTCGCTTGAGAGACAGAGGACAGCATTGTGTTTCGGAAGCATTAAATTCCACTCTGTTGGTTGAACCCCATTTAATTATGCTGTCCAAGTCGGAATTTAATGTGTTTAACATACGTTGCCGTTCACCTTCTACGGCCGAAGAGCAAGGACGTGAGTTAAGGAACGAATATGAAAAACTGAGGGTACTATCATCAGCGAAGGAATGGATTGGATTAGAAGTTGCAGACAAGAGATCATTTACAAAAAATAAGAAAGACAGTCGGAGACAAAACAAAGCCTTGGGGAACACCAGCATTTATTTGGTGGATTGCAGACTTAAAGCCGTCCAAAACAACTTGTATTGAACTCCCGGTTTGGTACTCGTAATTTCTAATCCATTGAAGAAGAGACTCATCGATGCCATATGCAGGCATTTTCGACAAAAGAGCCTGATGCCAAACTCTGTCGAATGTCTTTGAAATATCAAGCTTAACCATCTTAGTTTCGCCGAAATGATGAAGAGATTAGTTCCACTTCTCGGTGAGATATGTCATCAAATCACCAATGGACCTGTTGCTACGAAAACCATACTAAGGTGTTTTCGTGAATCAATTTGCATGTATCAGCGTTTCCATGACCTTGAAAAGAAGCGGCGTAAGCGGCAATTGCTCGGTAATTGGATAGGGAGGAAGATTCGCCTTTTTCGGGGACGGGCTGGATATCTACTCGGAAAGAGCCCTGAAGAGTAGCTCAAACAGAAAAGTTTGCACAGAGGTTTTGCCAGCGTGTAAGAACACCTCTTCAGAACTATGCGGGAGATAGCATCTGGACTAGCGGATTCGTATGTGTTAAGACTTTTGAGTACTCCTGCAACTGTATGAGTGTGAAATTGGACTTGTCCATGGAAATTCAACGTACTTGAGAATATAGGCGGAGACAAAACACTATCCGGTAGTGTGGGGTTTCCTGCAAAGCAGCAAGCAGATTGGCTTTGTCTAAGGAGCTGACAAAGCTGAAATGTCGTTGCATATTGGGATAACAGACGAAGTAGCATTTTTAATAATTTTGAAGAATGACCAACAATTTTTACTACCTTTTTGACGTTGTAGGACTTTTTGTCTCAATTTTTGATCATGTAAGAATTTTACACTTCAAATGTGGGCATTGCAGTCATTTCTGGATTGTTTCAACTTCTTTCGGTTTTCCCCAGATTTGTTGGCTTTATAAGGCTGAAAACTTGCTTCTTTCAATCTGATAGCCTCTTTACAGCTCTGTTCAAAGCACGAGTTTACCTTAAGCTTAATGCTCTTTATTCTGTTAGGAATAAAGTCATTCATACCTAAGAGGATAGCGTCAGTGATCACATCAACAGCGGTATGCACGGTGCTATCGAAGAAACATAGAGACCAGTTAAAACTCCTAAAGAAGCTATTAAGGCCGTCACAATTAGCTTTTTCGTATAGCTATACTTTTCTTTTGAGAGTCTTTTCTTTAATTGAGTGATCAAAGTACAAGAATATTACGAGTATCGTCGGACCGGCATAGAGGAGCTAAAGCATCAATGGTGCATTTATCAGGGTGCGCAGGAACAAGTCCAGAATGTTGGCGAAATGACACTTTCGGCAACAGCAGCAACATTCTTGCCTGAGCGCACTGAACGAACACGGGGATAACTTGTGTTATCAAGTAGCATGCCAATTCCAGCAACTTTCTTTACAAACTTGCATACAGCTGTTTCGGCAACACAGCATTCACTCACTTTGGAAATAAGTTTTCAACATTTTCCAACGATGATCAAGCGTAAATCGATTCATTTCGAACTGCGGAGATCTGCTACTGTGTTTCTGTTAGTTTTTTGAGCTCGAAAGAGATGTCAGTGTCAAAATACGGTGTAATTTAAAAAGAAACCAGCAGATGGCCCATATGTTATAATTGTCTATCTCATGCGAGTACGAGTATCTCAAATCAAAAGTACTAAGAAGTAGGATGAGGTAGATCATTCAACCTTTTTTTAAAGATTCTCTTTAAATATTACGTATTATTTTAAATTACAGCATCGTTAATTTTAAGCACAGATATTGGGTAACGAAATCTGGGTCGGCGATGAGCCCTCCAACAATAGACAATTACAAGCAATTACGCACTTCCAACAGACAAAAAAAAAACCCACAGTACTCGTACCTTCCCAAAGTTATTTCTTTAATGAAATTTCAATTTCAAACCACAGCACTGCTGTGGGAATAAATTGCCATTCATTAAGGGAAACATTACAAGAAAATTTGAAATTAATTGATTCAACCTGAATGGTGTCTTGTATTCGCAGGACCATTACTCACGATATATTCGTTGGGCATATTAAAGATACGAGTATCCGCCATCAGTGCTTTGTGGGACACACCAATCCGCTGTAATTATTGTGTATTTCTCATTTCTGTGAATTAATTAGAAACTCGTGACAACCTTGACCTTAACATGAACGAAATGAATAAAAATTTGAATATCATGGATCATTGAGTTGGTGTTCGGTTGCTTGTATCAAAATAAAATCAGAATAGGTGCTGAAGCACGATTCGGTGTCGGTAACGTGGGTGTAACTCTTGTTATTGTTATGTTTTTGATTACCTTTTGACATGATGTTCTTGAAGCCAACTTCTTGATGAGTGCGATATTGCCTTTCATATGTTCATCTATTTTAATTCCATGGTTGCTAAGAGCTTAGAAGATGTAAATTGAAGAGAATGTTTGTTGGAGGACCGTTTGGCTATTTGAAACGTGTTACGCATCCATTATTGTCTAATGAATAATTAAAAGACTATTATGAATGAATTTATGTATTTGCGATTCGATTTGTCTTTGTATTGTTTTTAAATCCATACTAAGTCATTTTTTAATCTTTTACGAAACGCTATTATCTTAGCATCTCATGAATATTTCAGCAGAGAATTGGGGGTTCTAGAAGAATTGCTCGCACGCCAGGTATACTCGTATGCTAAGTCACACGCCCAGAATAAATAAATTTTGCACAAAGCATTTCTTCTGAATATTGGCGTTGTTAGCCATGAAACTGCAAAACTTGTGTGCGGAAGTTTTGCATAAATTAAACAAATTTATGTTCCCAATTAAAATGGTGAGGACTGAAGAATAAAGATTTGAATTGCACAAGCCGCTGGGATTTTAGTGAAAGCTTAAATTAGTACTCAATTCTGTTGTTCACTAAGATAATAATTCTTGACAATGTCCGGAGGAAGTGGGTATACTTGTACATGCAAACAATAATACACAAAACTGAGTAATAAAACAACTTTTAATACAAAACTAGTTTAGATACAATTTCTTTTTTTTTCTAATGGTCGACCTTGGGTTGATACAGGGTTACTCGTTTTTGTTTAATTTAAATAAAATGAGAAGTGTTAAAGATTTCAATGAAGTTCTCTTACTTGCCGCTACGGGAGTTTATGAAAACATTGATTCTTGTGAGATAATTTTCGATGACTTTTCGGCACATTTTTGGCTGCGTTGCGACCATAACTTCACGGATGTTGGTCTTTAAGTGCTCTAAAGTTTGAGGATTGTCTGAATAGATGCGATCTTTGGCATAGCCCCACAAAAAGAAATCCAATGGGGTCAAAGCACACGATCTTGGTGGACAATTGATGTCGCCAAATGGCGAAATTAAGAGGCCGGCGAACTTTTCGTGCAATAGATCTAATTGTTCCTCTTGTTACTCAAAAAGAGTTGATTATCATTTGACCATAGTGCAGAGAATTCACCGCCTTCGTCGTTTTCGAAAAAAAAATACGGCCCAATCACGCCGCCGGTCCGCAGTGCGCATTAAACTGTCATCCGTGGTGGATGTAATGGCCTTTCAACGATAACATTTGGATTCTCAGAACCCTAAATTCTGCAATTTCGTTAGTTCACGTAGCCGCCGAGAGAGAAATAGGTCTCAACGCTGAAAAAGATTTTGTTCGAAAAATCGACGTCAGCTTGTTGTTTTTCCAGTACCCAACCGGCGTATGTTTTGCGCATTCTATGGTCAGCAGGCTTTAGTCGTTGTGTAAGCTGGACCTTTACTTTACGATGTAGGTGCAAAACCAAATGCAAAATACGACAAACGGAGCTGTAGGATATGCCCAATTGCTAAGCTGAATTGATAATTCTGGATTTTCGGGCAGTTTTCAGTTGATCAAGCATTACGATGATACAGTGGTCTTACGACATCACAAACACTACAGCTTTGCTTGAATTTGGTGACTCTATTTCGAATAGTTTGCCTAGTTGGGCTACCATGACAACCATAATCTGTCCTTAAATCGCGATGCACAGAATTACAGAACTTTTTAGTAAAATGAAACAATTTTGGTGGTTACTTACTTATATCCTCTGACCCCTCGTGGGACATAGGGCGTCAACAATGCCTGCGCGCCACCATGTTCGGCAACATGCTTGAGCTCCCCCAAAGTTATCCCCAATGATCTAGATTCCTCTTCGACTGTCCTTCTCGCGGTCCACTCGTCTGCCTAATTGAGTAAGTGGATTCCATTGCATGGTGTACTTCGCAATGGAACTGTCTTCGTGCCGTAAGGTGTGACCAATCCACTGCCACTTTCGGCTTCGTATTTTGATGTCTATTGGCTCCTGGCCCGTTATCTCGTGGAGTTGGTCATTCGATATACGATTCGATCAGAAGATCCTTAGGATGTTGCGAAGACATCTATTTATGAAGGTTTGCAGCTTCCTTGTGACGGTGTTGGTCACTTTCCAAATACTACGTCCATAAAGTAGCACTGTTTCCACGTTTGATCGGAGCAGTCTCAGCTTAGCTTTTGTGCTAAAAACATTGCTTTTCCAGATTTTAGATGATAATACCAAACGCAGCCTTTACTTTACGAATTCTGAAGTGCACATCCAGTTCGGTGCCACAGTCTCTTTAAATATAAAAAGCTGTTTAGATGCTCGACTTGCTGTCCGGCAATGTTGAGTAGAGCGGCGCTGGTGTTTTGTTGAGAAATTAAAGTGCTTAGAGCCTTTATTTTTGCCGTGTTTATTTTGAGCCCTACTTTGTTCGCCTCTCACTTTTGAGCGGTGGTTAAACGATCCAAATTATAAAATGGCAAGGCAAGGACTAAATATCTATTACTGTGAATGACAGACAGATTTGACAAATGCGATATAGCAGGGATGTGTAATCCCAACCTCGAAATAAATAACCCATTATTTTGAAGGAATTCAGGATACTATAAAATATCACGAATTCAAATTATTCACATTTCTTGCGTTCCAAGTGCACATTTTCTGCTATTCGCTACACTGTTAGACAATGGAACGGCCTTTTGACTTAGAACTTACTACATTTGCTAGAGATGGGTAACTATTGACTGTCGTCAATTTCGATAATTATCGATAGCATTAGACTGTTTTAACGTAATCTCTTAATAAAATCTAGTTTAACTACCAAAAAACCGACTTTTATGTCAATTAGTTAAGAATTTTGTAAAATTTTAACTAGCCACTTAAATTTTTGTCAAGTCCTAACCTATGGAACTCAAAATTAACAAGGAATGCAGTCAACTTCATAAATGTCAAAATGCGCCAATTTTCTTTTTTATTCCAATTTATCCTGAAATTATGTTTGCCCTGAAATCGTTTCCCTTAAAGTGTAAACCTAATTAAAATTAAAAACTAGTTTTAGAATGGAATTGCGAAGCAAAAGATTTTGTTCCTAACTAACTAGTTTCGAAAATTTCAAGCAGAATTTTTTGATTAAAATCCAATCAAATAACAGAAAAAATTCACTAGTTTTCCGGTGTATTCGGAGCATCTCTACGAATCGGCGATGACTAAATAGTTAATGTTTAGAATAATTCAAATTTAGTTACCACAAATTCAGAAAAGGTGTTTGTTTCAATCGATAACACATTCCGACCATCGATTTCCGATTTTCCATTCTATTGATGACTTTGGAATGTGAAGGAACAGTCTAAAATAGTATTTAACCAAGTTTGCTTAGTAATTAATCCCCAGGCATTTTAATCGAAAAACAAATATTTTCGAACATTTACGTATTTTTTTTTATAATATCGATTGCTTTTGGCTTTTATTCGAAGGCCCCGTCACTATGTATTTTATTGACAGATAACATTCTTATCTTATCTAGCGAACAAATTCTTCCCCTCTAGCGCTCGCTAGTAGCGGAATGTTTTTACGGCTCTGTCATACTGGTACGAAACATCGTTTTGCTAGATTCTAGCAGCGTGCTTGGAACGCGTTGATTGTCTGATAAGTAAAATTGAACTATCAATGCTGCCAGGTGGCGCATTTTTTCACTTGTGTATCTAAATAACCATGGGAAACGTATGAATTAAAGTGATATTATCTATGTACAGATGTACGTGTCTAATAGGTACCTACGTATTTCCTCAATAACTCCATACAACGTATGGCGGTATTTGTGCCATTTATCTACTGATTTCACAAATATGCCGGAGCCATAAATTTTATTATCACTAATGAACGGTATGGAGATGTGTAAGACGTCTAAGCGCATTTACTTTTCCCAATCTCACAGTAATCACAGTGTGCCGTAGTAATGTTGGCAAATAGCACAAAGAAGGAGATGCGCCAGTAATAAAATGAAGAATAAAAAAAACTATTGAACTAAGCGCCCGCTTTATGAATGCAAATCGAAAAGTGCATGGTTATTGCTTGCATTGTAAAATAAACTATCATCTTGAGACTCATTAACCATAAAGTGACCTTTCACAATCTAGGCAAAGAGGCATAAAAACTGACAATTTGCAGTATTTTCACAAACTTTCCAACGTAAGTAGTTTGAATTACAGTATTTGAGTTTAATGGTTACCTCTTCCATGAATGGGCTTTTATGCTTAGACATTCTCGTTTACTCTTACTTAATAAACTGATTCATAGCAGAGTCATGAGGAAGATTTGAGGTGTATTTACGCGATCTGTCCTAATCCTCTTTAAGGATTTTCATACAACAACAACAACAAACTTACATTCTTCTCATAAATCAGTTCAACATTGTTGCCAACTACCCCACAAAGGGAATCAGGCTGTATAAAAATAAATATATCACGAAATCCGCTTAACACCTCCTCCGACTTGATCCGTAAGTGATTAATGAATACAACTTGCTTGCATTCGCTGTTGGTTGCCAGTATTTCTGTCTGCCCCCAATAGCGTAGCTAGTCATAATTATTATCCTCTTTGAAATAGCACTTCTCAGTGCGCTTCTTCGATCTTAAAAGATACCACCAAGTAGATTGGCGGTGGCTCCGTTAAAGTCAATGGGAGTCATGTTTCATTAAAATGGAAAACCTGATCTTTGAATCCATAGTCGAATTTTACATGACATCGTTAAAAAAAAAAAAAAATTAAAAAAAAAGAATCCTCGACAGACAAACCATGGAAGAGAATCTTGATCGCAAGCATCCTGATAAAAAAAAAAAAAAAAAACTTACATCCTCTCGGTTGGCCGCCTCGTAGGAATGCGTGTCCTGATCTCGTGATTAAATTTTACATCATGTATAATAACTCGTAGTGATCGTTGTTGGAACTAATGTTCTGATTAAGTTGGCCCTTAGATCTCAAGTAATCCTCTGTGCGTATGTTGGAGGTACCTTCGAATAGACTGTACGGACGTGGTACGTTAAACATTTTGTAGTAAAAAAAAAAAAAGAAATAATAATGCAGGACCACAGAGACACTTTCGATGAAGCCCCGGTGTGCCCTTGTAATTATGCCCATGAACATAATTTTGCGGTTAAAATTTGTTATTTATGCATAACTATCACGCTATACTGCTGTTAGAGATTGCCGGTGCCGCTATAGATGAATACATGGAGTCATAACGAACGATCAAAGAAATGTCAGCGAACGAAATAGTTTATGAACATTTTGCACTTACTCGTAGGAGATATGAAGGAGTAAATGTCTGAAGTGTTCCCGTTCCAGATTATACGAGGGCCGGCTGATAAGTTCACGGCCTAAGGCATTAAGTGAAAGAAGAGATCCGATTAAAAAATATGATTTCGCAATACAATCTCTATCGAGTGAAATGCATTTCTCACATCGGGCATACATTGCCGTAATACCACCGAAAAAAAAAATATTTTTCTTTGCCTTCAAAATGACTTTCTATGGCCGCCTTGATCTCGTTCTCATCTGCAAATCTCCGGCCTCGTAACTCCTTTTCAAATTGAAAAAAAAGAAAAAAGACGCTTGGAGCCAACAATGGGCTGTAGGGTGGGTGGTATATTGTTGGAAAATCTGTGTCTTTAAGGCCTGTCTCGAAACTCGCGCCATGTGAACGCGTTATCCTGCAAAAACAACACTCCGTGCCTGAGTTTCCCACGTCGCTTCCGTACGACCGCTTCACGTACCTGAGTCAATAAATTTGCGTAATATTGACCATTCATCGTAGGCTTCTTTGACAGGTTAGAGGTGTTAGAGACGTTCTCAGTGCATGTTAATCGTTGAGTTTTACCACAGATTTTACAATATCTGTGACTAAAAAAAAAAAAAAAAAACAACACGTTCCTAGTCATCAAGTTTGACACATAAGGGAACGCCGGGTAGGCAGGACTATTTAATATCAATGAAGCTTTGTGTACGTTTTCGAATTCTAGTTCGCATAGATTTTGAAATATGCGTCGTGTTCACAGATAAAACTGTCCACAGATTTCGAATTGCACCCAAAGTGGGCACTTTTTCAGAACGCAATATCAGCAGGATGGGAAATTTTTATTATTAATCGCCTCCTACACATACACACACTTTGAATGAAGATCATCCAAATAATGCTCTTCCCCAATGTTAATTTAGCAGTGTAGCAGGCATCCTAATTTAACTAATGAATTATATATATATATTCATACACACATTATATACATTCAGAATTTCTTATGTAATAATCACCTCATTTGACAAAACACTTTTTAAATATAAAGTTCGAATGTGCTCCACCGATGTAACGTATTGCCTCTCCATACACTCAATTGACCGAAAGAGAAACAATAAAGAAAATCAAAAGTTTAAAGCTAAGGACCGTTACAATTTTGTGTATAAAAGAGCGACACGATCAGGAGCTCGTTGCAGTTTTACCCAGTCAGTGTAAGCAAACAATATTCAATTGGAGCTACACGACTAGTTAGAGTGTTGCAGTATGGACAAATTGAACAATTCAATTTGGTCGTTTGGCCCTCTGTCTCCTACCCTTTTTGGAAAAAGAATTGTTGTATTATTTAGTAATATTCAGAAAATAAAAGTAAACAGTTTTTTTTTTTCTATACGCTCCGACCGAGAGTTTTGATTTAAACGCTTCAGCAGTAGTTAGGACCTTGCAACTCATATCCATACATACACACCTCCAACATACAGTTCTTATGTTCGTTTAACGACGTCGACCATTCACTTCTTACTGCGCCACTCGATAACCGCAGATTGCCTAACATTTAAACTTGAAACTGAATCCGTATTTCTTCTTCTCTGTACTCGTACATATGTAAATGGAATCATATTAATCGGATATCGGTCTAACGCTGCATGATTAGAATCCGCGTGGTATGTGGTATGGTACAGTTTCTCGAGGTTTAGTAGGCAGGTTTCAAATCTGTGAATACAAACGCCTTTGCATTACAATTGATTGCTGGAGATTTGAAAATTAAATAAAGTGGATCATTTGGATGGGCTCCTGTAATATTCTTGGCATAAGATGAGTACGATTAAGAGACCAGTTTGGTACTCGTAGTTGTGGATTGAACAATTTAACAAATTGCGTTATACGTGGGGTGATGGGAGGACAAATTAAAACTAAAAGGCTTATGGATATTTAATCTTTAGTCCCAATTAGTTAATTTTAAATGGAATGGAGGATGATATTTGATAATATTGATACAATTCTATTTTTATCCAGGATGGCTAGCGTAGGCCTCGTAGAAGTATCGGCTACCAAAAGATGTTAATGCGCAAAATAACGAGAAAGAGGCGCTACAGTTGAACATTTTGTGGCTCTGCTAGGCTGTTATAGTACTCGTAAGTGGGACCATATCTGAATTTATTCAGAAATTGCAAACAGAAGACATGAGGCGTTCACAATTTCTTGACGTATCCTAGTTTCTTGAAAATATCTGTACATTTATTAAATTATTTAAAATAAATAAAAACAGCAGAGAAATTATTTTAGACGTTTTTTTTTAATAGAAAAAGTGTATAAAAGTAAGGAGTAAATGTTTCATATTAAGCGTTTGTATTACAAAAACTGATGCAGCTACTCGCACTGGAACTTCCTGAAAAAAAAGAAAAAAAAAATTAAAAACAATTTAAACAGTTGTTGTATACGAGTATAATAAGGTTCTGAATAAAACAATTTTAAATATAAATAATAAATGTGAATAAAAATAGAGGGTTCATTCATTTCGAGGTTGGGTTTTCACATCCCTGCCATATGGTATCTGTCAAATCCATCTGTCATCCATAGTGACAGGTCTTACCATTTTACAAAATGGTTCTTGCTACAAAAATAACAGTTCTATAATATCTGCGTATATGTGTAAGTTGACGACGATTTTTCGAACTTTTGTCTTAGGAGTTGAAGCCCATGCAGCTTTTTTGACATTCAGTGTTAATATCTGTACTGTATATTCTAAGTGCTCTTCACTTTCAGTAGATTCTGATAACTGAATATATTCTTCCAAATTCAATGTATGACAGCTTTCTTTCATAGTTATTTCACCGCCAAGTGTAAGAAGTACGCCTGTGACTCTGAAGCAAGATCTGGCCCTTCTTTAACTTTTATTTTATTTGGCGCCATTGTTGAACTGTCAACTTTCAACGATGACTTTTGTTAAGCAAAAACTAGAAGATTATTAAATATGGATCGATACACACTCGCATAACGTGAAATAGTGAAAATTCACTACAAAAACTGTGAAAACATCGCGGAAACGCTTCGTAAAGTTCGCACTGCTTTTGGTCATCATCAAGCGCCTTCTTGCACAGTTATAGTAAATTTAATCGATTAATTTGAACGTCTGGGGCAGGTTAGTGATGTGGAGACTCCAACTCGTGTTCGTCCGGTAAGGTAGCTGAGAGTGTGACTGAAAACTCAGGTGTGTCCATTTCAAGACAATCACAGGAATTGGGCCTATCCGCAACCACTTTCCACCGCATTTTGAATAAAGATCTTGGCCTACATGCTTATAAGGGCTAGTTGACAGAAGAGTTGAAGCCAGCAGACCACGCTCAACGAAGTGCTTTCGCTGATTGGGTGCTGAAAATGAATGAATAAGATCATGATATTTTTCACAAATGTGATGAGTGATGAGGCTCATTTCCATTTGTCAGGGTACGTAAGCAAAGAAAACTGTCGTATCTGGGGCTCCAAAAACTCAAGAGGAATAGTTAAACAACCTCTCCATCCACAACGAGTGACAGTTTGGTGCGGTTCTTGGGCTGGCGGTGTCATAGAAACATATTTTTTTTTTCGACAATTATGTTGGTGCGACCATTTCAGTGAATGGATTGCGTTTCCGAATGATGTTGACTGACTTTTTATTTCCTGAAATTGATACTATGGACGTTTTTCCAGCAGGAAAGCGCCAAATGTCCCACAGCTGGTGAAAAAATGGCTCTATTGCGTGACAAATTTATTGGACGTGTGATTTCTCGAAATGGAGACTTCAATTGGCCGCCAAAATCGGGGGCCAATTGTTATGGCATCTGTCAAATCCATCTGTCATCCATAATGACAGGTAGTTAGTTCTTGCTTTTTTTTTTACTACAAAAATAACAGTTCTTCTGTGTGTATGTATAAGTTGACGCCGATTCTTTAGGAGTTGAAGCCCATGCAGCTTTTTTAACATTCAATGTTAATATCTGTACTTCATCTTCACTTTCAGCAAATTCTAATAAATATCTTCTTCCAAATTTTGTCTGAAGTAGTTCCAGTTAGTCAATCTATTAACTGTTTTATGACAACTTTTTTCCATAGTTATTTCACCGCCAAGTGTAAGCTGTACTGTGGAGTGATCTGAATCAAGATCTGGCCCTTCTTCTACTTTTATTTTATTTGGCGAGATATTCTTTGTTTTTTGTTATGAAAAATAAGTTGCTGAAAAACTTGACGGTGCACTACCATGTACAATCGATTTAATTATTTGATTTTGCTCAAACACTTACTGAGCTACACTTATTAAGCTTTTGTAAACGTTTAAATGTAATTATCCATCCATAGTTTTTATTAGATACATCTTGTACTGTGCCATAAAAACGTCCGAAGACTCTACATAAAAATAAGTGGGTTACCGGTTACCCATTATCTTCGTAGACCATGGCGACCTCTTCCACTTTTAATTTCCTCTATAGGTATAATCGAAAGTAACACAAGTTGAATTGCAATTACTATTTCGAATACAATAGACTGTAGTCTTTTGTATCGATTTGATTGATCGATATGTACGATGAATGGCATTGGTCAATAGACATGAACAATTTTAAAAAAGTACAAATTATGATCTTTGTTTCGATTGTTTTGCAATTACATGGCCAAGTGAAAAGAAATACCATTAAGTGGACTGCTCACAATATTTTTATGTTTCCTTTCACTGAAAAGATCGATAAGAATCAGCATGTTGTGACGTCAATGTTTTGGTCTCGTCTGTGATTCGAAACTTACCCATTAATGGAGATTCTTTACCTAAGACAACGGAACTATCCATGCTCGAGAGGAGAGAATCGATTTATATCCGAGCCATTGGTCGTCTCATTCATAGCTTGTTCTTTCGGTACGGTACTTAATAATGCGCAAAATAGTTAAACCTGAAGGTTCAATTAATGGTATCCCTATAAACGACACGGTAGTACTCGTATGCTAGTAATATCGGAAGCCAATTCTGTTACTTTCACGACATCCTGACACGACACTTCATAAGCCTTAGCTCCAAATATAACGAAGTATCTCACGGTATCTATTAAGAACTGTGATGGCAGCTGGACAGACTCTTACTTGAAGCTCTCCTGAAATGTCACTTTCCTGGCTGTGAAGATTCAGGGACATACTCGTACTGTCCGACAATCTCATCTATGCCAGCTAATATTGCGGCTGAGTATCTGTATGGTGCAACCAAATCGTTTGCACCATACAAAGCACCCGGCATTGACAAGATGCATCCTATTATGTTACAAGAATCAGGTGAGTATATTATTACATGGTTCAAGCACATTTATGGTTGATGTCTCAGATTGGGATATGTTCCATAGGCTTGGCGAGAGATTAGAGTGGACTACAGGACTACAGACCAATAAGTCTGTCTTCTTTCTTATTGAAAACACTGGAACGGTTAATAGATATATGCACGTCAGAGATGAGATTGGGGATAACTTCTTATCAAAATCACATAATGCGTACATAAAAAGAAAATCAGTAGATACTGCTCTTCATAAAGTGGTCTCTACCATAGAAAACACTCTTCAAGTGAAGGTATACACGATGGGTGCATTCCTTGACATCGAAGGGGCTTTTAATAATGTAAGTACCGAAGCTATAGTAGACAGTCTGCGCAGGGCCCAAATACACTATGCAGGTGGATTGAACTAATGCTTAGTACCCGCATAATCAACTCCACACTAGGGGCATAAGGGGAAGAAAGCGACTCAAGCGGGGCACCCAGCAAAGAGGAATCCTTTTACTACTCTTATTGCTTCTAGGAGTGGACGAGATGTTAGATATACTTGAAAGTAATGGTTTCAACGTAGCGGCCTACGCCGATGATGTTGCCATCTTAGTATCCGGAAAGATCCTCCAGGTACTCAGGGAGAGACTCAATTATGCATTAAAATTAGTGAATAATTGGGTCAAGGGCTGGGGTCTGGAAGTGATTCCGGCGAAAACCGAGTTAGTGCTATGTACGAGGAGAAGATGGATACCAGAATACAATTATCCTCATATGAATGGTGTTGTGCTGATACTTTAAGTAACTGCAAAATATCTCGGCATAATACTGGATTCCAAATTAAACTGGGGAGCTAACATCAATCGAATCAAGAAGGCATATGCTGCACTATATGCATGTAGAAGAGCTTTCGAGAAATCTTGGGGTTTTAAGCCTAAAGTGGTACACTGGCTATACACTGCTGTAGTATGGTTTGATTGTCTGGTGGAAAATGCTCGAGAAGAAATACCAACTTGAAAGCGTTACAAAGATTCAACAGGCAGGAGTTGACGGGATCGATGAGATCAAAACCGCTCTGGAAACAATACTGAATCTTCCTCCACTTGACATATACTGCGGGTACACGGCAGCCAAAACTGTACTAAGACTACTCGTAAGGGAAGCCAGTCTATGGAAAGCTATACCCTACGGTCATGCCTCAATTCTAAACCGATGGAATATATTGAGGCTCCGGACGGAAACGGACTGCATCATCCCCATGCCAAACTGCAACCGAAAGTTTTCTATTCCTGTTTCAAGATGGCCAGTTCATACTCCCCATCTTTACCAACGGAACCAAAATGACTGCCGGTACTGGCGCCGGCGTCTACTGTGAGTCTCGAAATATACATACATCGCTCGTTTAGACTTAAGGATGGTTGCAGTGTCTTCCAAGCCGAAAGCGCCGCAATAAAATAAGCTGTGGATATGATTATTGAGGAATATATTACAGGGCAAATAATCAACATCTATGTTGATAGCCAAGCGGCCATTAAAGCGTTACAGTCAACATCACTAAGATCCAAGGTCATTAAAATTTTGTAAAAAACGACTGGATGTTATCTCAGCGGCCAACACGGTGACCCTGCGCCGGATATCTCCGGTAACGAAAAAGTGGACGAATTAACCAGAGAAGATTCTCTTATAGCCCTTCGCAGGCCCTTTCCAAGGCTAGTGTACCGCTCAGCACCCTATACAGGGAGATATACATCGAGTCTAATGAGGAAGCTAATGAACGCTGGTGTCGATTAGATACATGCGCTACAGCCAAATCATTATGGCCTGTCTACGACAAAAAGAGATCTATCAATCTTACTACTAAGTCGAAGGGATATCCGTATAGCTGTTGGTGTCGTGACAGGACACTGTGTGATAGGTAATCACGCAGCACGGCTAGGGTTACCTCATAACGACTACTGTAGAAGCTGCAAGGACGTAGAGCAAACAGAATCCGTTCATCATCTCCTGTGTGATTGTCCAGCTCTGGCCATCAAAAGAAGCAGTACTTTTGGCAGATACTTCTTTTCAGAGCTAGAGGAGCTAGGTAGCATTGAGCTAAAAGGACTCTGACTGAGATTCATACATTTATTTGGGTGGTTTAGCCTAGTGGTCGAAGATTGAAATTGTTTAGGTTCCCAGTGTTCTAAACATTGACAATCCTGTCAACAAGGGCACCCAGTTACCAAACCTAACCTATCCCATGGATGATATTTATCTACCAAGTAGTATGGCCAACAAAAGTTAAATATAGGTAACAGCCCATATAGAGCCAGGCCTAGCTTCTCGCAGCTACTCGTGCTGTGCGCCGCATGAATGGTTGGTTTTATGACGTTTTCAAAGCAATTTTTTCGATTGAGAGAGCTTCTCATGACAATTTTCTTCTCGGATGTTTGTCAGGCGATCGCGAGAGGTGGAACCGTGATGGTATCGTTGATTCCAATTGGAGACTTGAAGTTGCAACACTCTTCTATGGACGACCTTAAAAAATGGTTGATATCCCGTATCTTTACAGATTATCTACACGCATACGTGTCTATTTTTTGGATACCATAATCCTACCATCTTTTGGTAGAGGTAATATCTTAAGAATACATGTCGCCTTAATTATAATATATTCAGTCTCGAAGGCGGAAAGCCATCACCATTCTTGCAATTCGCAACTTCAATCATTAATTATAATTCATTCGGTTTAATTCTATCCACCTTACACCACGCACTCACTTTCGAACTAAAAACTATAAATTAACCTGAGCAATACTGTTCAATTATAATCATTAGTTGAAATTATAAAAACATTTACTTCTAGTCACCGCACCTAATAAGTCCATTTAGTCGTCTTTCTGCAAAGTGACTTCGCCAAAGCCAAGTCGTCACCTTCTGAAACGCGTACTTTGTCGACTTGTTTCGATCTACAATCTGAACAACATACGAGTACGTAGCTTCTGTCATTTAATGCGTAGGCCGGTGTGGTGACCGGCTGACAGTAATAATCTTATACACACGCCAGATTCGTTGAATTGCTAACTTACGATCAAACCGATCTTGTAAATAAACGGTGAACGAAAATAATGACTATTAAAGATATTTTCGTTTCACAATCGCAGATCAGAAATCTCTCGCTTTTTTTGGGGTACAATTTAATCTGGCGGATTTTATTTTGATAATCCAATACCGGGCCGATTTGTGTGCGAGTATGTTGCTTGTTCTGGTTCGCAATAATATCGTAGGAAATCTACGTGGGACGAAGTTTGAAGTCAGATATGCGATATGAGATACGACAGGTGGAATGGTTTTATTTGCACATGCAAAAATTACGTATATCAGTGGGCGCATCGTATCATATTCTAGGTTAGGAGGTAGTCAGTTGTCAGTGTTCGGTGCAATTGGAACTGAGTGGGCTGCAGCATTTTTGACTCTCCCATACTTGTTGGCGAGAGGAAGTCTTTCGACGTAAACATTCCACGTTAGTGACATCTATCTCAATACTATTGTAGATTAACTTTTAAGTAAGTAATGAATATGCGATTTATAGAAGAGCTTATAACAGTGCGGAAGAGTAGACAAGCTCCTCGCACTGCACCCTGGATAACGCTGAAAGTCCGTTCAAATATGGGTGCCAAACATTTCACATTTCAACCGTGAACTCCTAGCAAAATAACAAGATATCTATGTAAAACCAACAGCGCTCACTGATTAGAGATATCGGACCATTAGTTCGTATCTGTCATCGTTAGAGGTATAGAACTTTAAAATGAAATAAAATACATAAAGATCATGGTAATAGCCATGGTATTCACTTTAATAGAAAGCTAATTGTATGCCATTAGTGTTTAGATATGATTCCGGGTGAAGAAGCTGGCTCGAATAAAGCGCAATCTGGAAGTCCAATTTTCGACTACTTTTTCGAGCAGCTGGGACCGTATATCGGCAATGGCTTTGAAGTCGTCCATCGTCTCTGGTTTAGCGACTTTACATATCCCCAGAAGCGACTTCACATATCCCCACAGAAAATAATGCAAAGGTCACACGATCTTGGAGGCCGATTCACAGGTCCATTATGAGAAATTATGGGCTCATCGCGTCGACTGGTTGAAACCACAGCTCTTCCACATTAATGCCATTCAATTGGGGAACAAAAAAGTCAGCAATAATGGATCTATAGCGCTCTCTATTGACTGTAACGTTCTGGCCGGCATCACTTTCGAAGAAATATGGACAAGTGATTCCACCTGCCCGTAAAGCACACCGAACGTTGACATTTTTGTGGATGTGACGGCTCATCGTGTGCGTTGTACGTTCGGTGAATAGGTCAAAAACGGGATTGATTTTGATCCTCATTTTCACCACAGAATTTTGTTCAGCGATGAGGCTAATTTTTGGTTGAATGGCTACAAGCAAAACTGCCGCATTTTGAGTTAAGAAAATTCAGCATTTTTGAGACGCCAATGGTCAAGCAAATTCAAGTCTTGTAGGAGCTGAGTCTTGTAAGCTCGTAAGCCAAAATGTTTCCGCACAATCTTCCATAAAGTGGATGGACACAGCTCCAATTGCTGTGGATGATGGCGGGTCCTCCTCAATATTACGCTCCACAGCAGCAAAAGCTTCTTTGGTGCGCACTGTACGACGCCTCTGCGGATGCGTATTATCAATTAGAGTATGCGTGGTGTCAAAACGATCCATTGTTATTCTAATTACTTGCTCAGATGGACGATTATGTCGACCGTGAAATGGACGCAACGCACGGTAAGTTTCGCAAACTGAACTAAGATTTTCGAAATAAATTTGCACAATTTGCTAGCGTCATTCTGGCGTAAGTCTATTCACGGTGAAATGGCAAATCAAATTGAGCACAAATCAGCTATCAGCTGTCAAATTGGTTGTCGCTGGAAAAAGTGTTGCCAATTCGAAAAACAAACTTAAAAAAAAAAAATACCATTTAGAAGGCATTTGCAGTTCCAAAACAAGAGTTTAGGAGAAAATAATAAAATCGAAGTTGTTGTTCTCCAGGAAACCCATTGAACAGATCAAGCAAATTTATTATACCACCATCACGCATATGGCATCGCAACCTACACGAAATCATGTAATGTAAGATTGATTGAAGTCAAAGAAGCCTGTAATATATACTTAATCACCATTGAACTCGAAAAATTAAAAATTTTAGACATCTACAAGTCACCAAATATTGCCAGACCTTCTGGCACTCTCACGATTCATGACCATCCAGCCTTATATATAATAGCTGCGCAAATACCGGACAAATGATGACAACGGGGACAGACGTGTTCATTGGGCAGACTCTAATGTCATATTCTTAATTTTTGACGTAAAAGACAGAGATACATTTCATTCTGGAAGATGGTTACAATCCCAAACTGTGTTTTTCAACCAGCAATGCTGAGCCTCAACCCATACCAACAACCAGAACAATGATCTAACATACTTCCCACACAGGCAACACCAACCAGTCATCATCGAAACAGGCATCAAAATCCCTATTAACCACTCCATCCACCGTCCTAGATGGAATTTTCCTAAAGCTTTCTGGAAAAATTTCTCCAAAGACAAAGACAAAGACAAAGATACAGAAAGTGAAAAACTTTACCAAGAATTTGTTAGTTGTGGTAATGAAGAAATTGAGGATAATCTCCTAAATTCCTTAGAAGCGGCACGATTAGAGAAATGGACGGAAACGGTAGAAAATATGAATTTTTGATCAACCCATTCTCAATAGAAACATCCAAAATCGATCCTGAACTCGTTGCTAAAAAGTTTGTGGAGACATCAAAAGTAAAATCGGAAAAAGAGCACACTAAGATGGTAACAGAAGAGCTTACCAGTCTAAGAGCATTAACACCTGAATCCTCGAGGAGTTTCTCCATCGCAGAGTTAAATGCAGCTTTTAAAAAATTAGAACTGTAAACTAGAAAATTAGCTGCTTCTTTCGAGGCCCAACATTTCTAAGGAACTATGTAAATTCTTTAATAACACTGGAATCTTGCGAAAATAATTAAAATAAATCGGTAACCTTAAGCCGGGGAAATAGCCCGAAAGAGCTGATAGCTATCGCCCAATAGCACTGCAACCGAATAGAAAGGGAAATGAACTCCAGAGTCCCATTAGAGCAAGCTGGCTTTCGTTCAGGTCGGAACTGCGTCGACCAAGTATTATCACCAACATCGAAAACGGGTACCAAAATAAACTTAACATCAGCAGTCATCATAGATCTTTCTGCCGCATACAATACCGTATGGCAAACTGGAGTCATTTTTATACTACACAAAGTAATACCCTGCAACATGTAAGGTGTAATCACTCATTCCAAGTAATTATAGATGATGTGGGAAGTAAACCAAAAAAGCTAAACAACGGTCTTCCACAAGGATTAGTACTGTCACCCCTGTTGTTTAATCTCTATATGTGTAATATGCCCCTTCTTCTTCGCGAAACCTTAGCAACATCTATATATCACTTCAAGACGAGCTTTTTCATCTCTATTAGAAGAATAGCACTTTGACCAAGCCTTGAAAGCCGTTTTCTTTTCTCGTTTCACTACTTCAGCTACATCTGTCCACCACCATGTTTCTTTGGCGTGTTGGCAGGGATCTTTCGACATTCCAAACAGTGATTTGGTTCTCTCCAAGCAAGATCGCTGTAGGGAATCCCACATATCTTGTGCTCTGCACTCCTCATCACCGACCTCATCGATGATGGTAAAGATTTAATTTGCCATGCTAGTAATAAAAGCTTCGCCTTTTCCTTTGTCCAGCTTATACCAATTGATCTTCTCAACCATATTTGTTTGCTTATTTGTTTTCTTCCTCGTCTCAATAAAAATTTCTCTCAGAAGGAGACGGTGTTGCTGGGCGATCACCGCTCCCAGAATCACTTTGAAATCCTTAACCCGGGGCTTCATGAAACTGGCTACCAAATGGTAGTCAATCTGGGTTTCATTTCCGCGACTACTGTAAGTGATCAGGTGTCGGCTTTGTTTGACGAACATGGTATTTAGCACGTTTATTTAGCACGTTAAGACCGTATGACTTGCACATGCTTAAGATGTCTTCACCTGGAGAATTCATGGTGCCGTACACCAGTCCTACATGGGATGTTTTTGATGAGGCTGTGAAAATCCAGACAGAATGCATCTTTTTCTCTCTATTCGCATCCGACTTGGGGAGCATATGCGCTTACAATATTCCACACCTCACCCTGTATAAACCAATTTGAGAAAAATCAAACGGTCACTGGTCTTTGAAATGGTCAAGATGTTTTGCCAAGTAGCTCTGCCGCGAGGTTGATAGCAATGTCGTTTTTACCTTGTTTCAATCCATAGTATAGGTAGATATACGAGGGCAAGGTGAAAAGTTCTCGGCCTGATGCAGAGATGGCGTTCCAGTCAACAAAAATTTATATTCCCTGCCTGGGTGCACTTCTCATTAGTTCGTATGACAAGTTTCAACTTGTTCTCTCAAGTAGTTTCTTTACACGAATTTTTGCAGTAGACGTCTTGCGTGTTTTTCGTTAAAATGGATAAACTTGAATACGAGTATCGTGCGGTGATAAAATTCTTCGTTTTGGATGGGTTAACCCCTAAGGAAATTCATCCAAAGTTGACAAAAGTTTCGGGGACTCTGCTCCTTCCATGTCACCCGTTAAAAAGTGAGCAGCTGAATTTAAACGTGGTCGCATGTTACTCGAAGATGACCCACGTGAAGGAGCAACCGAAACCATCGAAAAAGTGCATGATATCGTGTTGAACGATAGGCGAGTGAAGGTAAGTGAGTTAGCTGAGACTGTCTGTATATCGAAAGAGAGGGTGCGAAATATCCTGCATAAAAACTTAGGGATGCGAAAGCTCTGCGCAAAATGGGTGCCGCATTTGCTGAATGCCGATCAAAAGCAAATGCGTAAACGATTTTCGCTGCAATCTTTGAACCGATTCAATAGGGATCCGACCGATTTTGTGCGGCGATTTGTCACCATGGCTGAGACATGGGTCCACCACTACTCGCCAGAAATGAAACAACAGTCGAAGCAGTGGGTGGAAGCCGGTGGTTCAGCGCCAAAGAAGGCGAAATCGATCGCAGCTGCCGGAAAGGTCATGGCCAGTGTGTTTTGGGATGCGAAAGGGATGCTGTTAATTGATTACCTTGAGAAAGGCAGAACAATTACAAGCGAATATTACTCCAACCTTCTTGACCAGCTGGAAGCCAAAATTCGCGAGAACAGGCCTGGCTTGAAGAAGAAAAAAATCATCTTTCACCAGGACAATGCACCTGTACACAAGTGTGCGTTGGCGATGGGAAAACTGCGAGATTTGGGGTACGATTTCCTCGGCCATCCCCCCTATTCACCCTCAGACTTTCATCTGTTCCCAAACTTGAAGTGCGGTCCCCCAAGACAGACAATATAATGCATCACATCGGTCTGCCCACGAAGACTACTCGTATTTAGAACTCCTAAAAAAAAAAAATATTTAGCGCAACAGCTCTTTAAGTGCCAGGGCCTAGCTTCTCGCAACCACTCGTGTTGTGTGCGTTATATTTTTCACACGAATGGAAGGGACCTACAGTTTAGTGCCGTATCCGAAAAGGCAATTTGTTTTGAGAAGCTTTTTCGTGACAACAATACTCTCGGATGTTTGTCAGACGTTCGCGAGAGGTGGAATAGTGTAAAAACTTTTTGGTGTTTTCTAGGATTCGAACACACTAACCACTACGCCACGACTCCCCCTTAGAACTACTAATGGCATCCACAATTTTAAACTCGACGCTGTTAATTGGTTAAAAAAAACTTTGACTTAAAAATATGACAAATCTATCCAATGTGCAATAAGTATAATATTTCTATGTTACATGCACCATATGCTAAAGCGTTAATCAGATTAAACGTTATGACTCATTTGCATCTATAGTGTCTGTCTTTTCGGAATTATTGAACCGTGAACCAGTCATAATGTCTATAACCAATATGCGTGCATTTCTATATTAACGACTTGTGTAAAATTATGTTTAAATATATAACTTAAGACATTTTCGCACTAACGCCCATCAGACTCAAAAGGTAAAGCCGGAGATTTTACGACCCTTAAGACTTCAATGCACATCTTCAATGGCGGCAGTGGTCATTCCAACTCTTAACTTTAAGTAGGTATATACCATTACAACGATTGTGTAATTAAGGTAGCGCGCATAATCATATTGCGATCTTTTCCCAAGAGTTTCATCTTTGTTGAACTCAAATCGATTTTTGGTTTTTATTACCATAGCCCGGGGCTAGTTGAATTATGAGTGAAAAATAAAACGACAGCATCTTTGCCTTGCAGCAAGTTGCTTTATATTGGGTTTGAGAGGATTTACATGGACCGCGCCTTTTTGTGGTAGGTTTGGGCGTTTGGGGATTTATTTAGAAATGTGATTATCAACGAGATAATAGTGCGGAGGATATCTGTGGTTAGTGTGGTTGATATGTGCATCAATATAGGAGTACCTTTAGGACAAAGAATTGTATTCGATGCATAATTTGCAACATAGAGGAATGATGAAGATGGACCACCCAAAGTACCTACTTTTATTTATGAAATGCACTGCGAAGTGAACGAAATTCATGTGCCACCTCCTGGAGATAGTCGTTGGTTTCTCAGATTAGAACACCTACTCCAATCTGGTTTCAATTAGAAAGTATCTGAATGGCGTTTCGCGAGGGTAAGTTTCTAATTTTTGTCTTCAGGTGGTTTCTTCCACTTGGGAAATATAGTAGTTCTCCTCTTCGATATGGAATATGCAAGTATCGTCGGTCTCTTTGCCTGCCTGTGGCTTCAACCCAAGATGGTATAGCTCTGGTATGTCCAATTCTCACTGGTTTGGTGTCATGCCCTGAGTAAAGGCTACAACACCAATGAACATTTGTCGGATGCGGCTAAGCATGGAGCGTGTTCTTTTTTTTACTTTTCTACCTAATCAAGGCACCATATTTTCCAATACAGAAAGACTAAGGGAATCTGGATATTGGACTTGGACAGCATTTTGAAGTCGACTACCTCGTCCCTAGACCAAACTTGATGACAGATTTCCCTATGGATGAGCGATGAAGTGATGAAAACAAAACGACACAGCAATCTTCACCCATAATTCAATAATGGACTGCGGTGTCGATGCAGGAATATTTTCGGAAGTATCATAGGGAGGGACAAGGGTAAAAAACTATATGCCTTCTTTGTCGATTTTAAGGCGGCATTTGATTCCATCGACAGAAGAGCCCTATTTTTCAAGCTAAGTAACGTAGGGCTTTCAAACAAAATGCTAAGAGTGCTACAGGAAATGAATGAAGACAACAACACAGCAGTATGGGATGGAAACATCTTATCCGACTGGTTCCAATCGAAATCAGGTGTAAAGCAAGGATGCCTCTTGAGCCCCCTCCTGTTTTTAATCTTTTTGGATGATCTTGTTGAATTTATACCTTTCGTGGACTTATCTATAAAAGCTGTTACACCACGCTGACAATATCGTTATACTCGCGGAAAGTCCAGACATGATGCAAATCATGAATAACAAGCTTCAACAATACTGTCGCATGTGGAATCTACAACTTAATATTATATGGATGTGGTCAATATGCAAGGAATGAGAAATGGACCTGGCAAAATGAGGTACTAGATAAAGTCAAAGAATACAAGTACCTCGGAGTTCTGGTTACCTCCCAGTTATCGTTTCAAAAGCACCTTCAGGAGAAGCTAAGTTAATCGAATCGCACAATCAATTGCAACTAGAAAGGTATCTTAAGCAAAAATAATATTGCGCCGAGTACAAAGTATACAATTTTCGAAGCAGTCATGAGATCAATAATGTGTTAAGCTGCACAAGTGTGGGGAATTTGTGAATTTGAAGGTGTTGAAAAACTTCTAAGATACTTCCTTAAATACTGCACTTAGAAACTGGACTACCACAAGTGTAATATTTACGCTTAGATTACATTTTCAATACATTTCGAAAAAAATATCACAATCAAGTCATCATCTCCCCCATAAAAAAAATACTTTCAGGACCGGCACGGATTAGATGTAATTTCAACAATATTCAAAGAGAGAGATGAAATGTTACACTTGAACTACATGCCACATAGATCTGATAGAAGTGATAATTGTACGCTGTGCAATCATGGAACTAGAGAAGACGTCCTGCATTTTATTGAAACCTGCCCTACAATACGCTCAATTAGAAGTTACAACTTAGGAGAAAACACTCTCTCTTCGGATGAAGTCATTCGCTTTTTAAATGGAGAAAACTGTACCATTCTGTACAATTTTTTTGAAATCTAAAAGTTACTACTACTACTACATAGGGAGAAATGAATAAAGTGATAAACTAGTCATGCGATGATCAACCCCTCACAGCTCTCTAGCAGGACGAGTCTACATTTTGCTGGAAGCTATGAAGAGAAACTTATTTTCGAACCACCTACGTCATATCTAGAAAAAATGTGTTCCTATGTGCGTCTATAACATGGCCAGAACAAACGAACTCCTTAACAAAACTCGTACAAATATCTCCAGAATTATAGCGGTTATTAAGGGGTACTGACAAGTAGGGAACCATGCATGATGCTGCCAAGCTTGATCTCCCAATTTCCCACAGGTACTCTCAAATTAAACTCGGGCTACTTACTTATGTCCTATATCCCCTTGTGGGTCCTAGGGCCTCGACTACGCCTACGCTCTCCCCAGCTTTTCCCCAACTGCCGTGCTTCCTCCTCGATTGTTCTACGCCATGTTCTCCTTTAACCACCAGGTCTTCTGCCATCCTGAGTTAAGGGGTTCCATTGCATAGCATGGTTCGCTATGGAGCTGTCACCCTTTCGGAGCATGTGACCAATCCACTGACACTTCCGTCGTTGGATGGTTGTGCCTATTGGTTCCTGACCCGCACTCTCGTAAAGGTGTTCGTTAGAGATACGATTGGGCCAGAAAATCCTTAAGATGTTGCGCAGGCACCTATTAACGAACGTTTGCAGCTTTCTGGTGATAGCGGTGGTCACTCTCCACGTGCTGCATCCATATAACAGCACGGATTCAACGTTGGAGCGGAACAGTCTTAGCTTAGTGTTCAAACTGATTGCATTGCTTCGCCTTATTTTGGACAACATCCCTAAGGCGGACTTTGTTTTGGCGATTCTGTTGGCTATATCCAGTTCGTTACCACCATCGGTCGAGACAATACTCCCAAGATACTGGAAATCCTCTACTCCCTCTACCGGTTGTCCAGCAATGCATATTTGAGCCGATGAGTTCCAAGACTGATAATTTTAGTTTTTGCGGTATTAATTTTCAGCCCGACGACGCCAGCCTCCATCTCCACATCTGCTGTCATTTGGTGGAGGTCCATAATTCTATGAGAGAGTAAGCATACGTCGTCAAGAATCCCTCGAATTTCCTCCGTTTCCCGTCGACAAAGCTGTACGAAGCACATCGCTAATCACCAATAGGAATAGTATTGGTGAAAGAATGCAGCCTTTTCTTACCCCAGTTTGGATCTCAAATTCCTCAGACAACCTTCCTCTGTGCAGAACGTGACATTTGGACCCTTCGTATGTTGGTTTGACAATAGCAATTAATTTATCAGGAATACCTCTCCTGCGTAAGGCACGCCAAATAAACTCCCTGTTAACACAATCGAACGCCTTCTCAAAATCGATGAACAGCAGATGAAGTGGCGATCGATATTCAACGCACTGTTCGATGATAATCCGCAGGGTGTTGATGTGGTCGACACAGGAGGATCCAAAGCGGAAACCTGCTTGTTTGGCATCGATTGTGTCTTCGAGATGCTGTTTGATTCGCTCCAGGATGATTTTAGCTAATATCTTTGCACGCAGATACCTCTCCAATTTCCGCACTCCATTAAACTACCTTTCTTAGGAAGCTTGACGATCATTCCCTTTTTCCACTCGTCAGGAAAGCTCTCGGCTTCCTAAGCTCTCTCTATAAGTGGAAGCAGAAGCTCAGCGCTGCTCGTAAGAGCTCTGCGGGAATACCGTCAAGTCCGACCGCCTTGGTTTTAAGTGCTTTGATCGCGGTAGAGATCTCATCCTTATTGGGTGTCGCGGTGCGTATTTGGCCATTTCTTACCTCTGGCACCTCAGTCTGATTTGGGAGCATATCGCTAGCAAGTTTAAAACCATAGCAAAATGCTCCTTCCATCTCTTAAGCTGGTCCTTATCCGAAATAAGCAAGGAACCGTCTAGGCTTTCCACTGGGTGTTGGCTGGAGCTGCGACCACCTGTCAGCTCTTTAGTGATTCTGTAGACGGTCCTACTATCGCAACTTCGTGCAGCATCTTCTGCCAGCGCGTTGATGTAGTTGCGCCTGTCACGTCGCACGCTACGCTGAACTTCTCTCATCTTCATGCGATATAGGGACTCTAGCTAGCGGCTGCAATGCGAGCTTTCATTTGTTTCCAGGGTTTTCAATAAGGACATAACAATTTTGTATTTAAATAAAATACAGAATAATTAAGATATCGGGCTAAAATCTATTCCAGTTGTATGTAGTACGCATGTTAAATTTAAGTATGGAGTTCGATTTCGTTCACATGACCACGGCGAGCACGTTTGCAGCGATCGAATCTTTGGAGTCAATTTTCCACCACTCTTCCACACATATCGGCTGGAGCGTTGGCAAATTTCGTGTTCGATATTGTTCCTGACCAACGACTTAACGTAACCTTATAAAAAGAAGTTCATCGGCGTTAAATTGCATGAGCGAACTGGCCATTCGACCGGACCATTTCTCGAGATTACACGATTACCGAACTTCCCCTTCAATAGACCATTGTTTGACTGTGTGGCATGTGGCACCATCTTGTTAGAACCACATATTACTGATCTCAAGTCCTTCCAATTCTGGTCAAAAATAGTCTTCTAACATGGCACGATTATGAATTCCATTGACCATAACATGGTCCAATCACACCACACGATCACTTTTTGTGGATGCAATGGAGTCTCTTGAAGCACATGTGGGTTTGTTGGTGTCCAATAGCGCATATTTTGCTTATTGTCAAGTTTCGGCGCTTCAAATGATCAAGAGGCTTCAGTTCTTGAGTCAATTTGATCTTGTAAGGATATAGGCCAAGATCTTTAAGCAAAATTCGCCAGAATGTGGACTGAGAGATTCCCAAATCCAGTGAACGGCGTGGAATCAACTGATTTGACTCGTTTTGAACTGAAGCACTTATGTACGTCTGCGATATTTTCGGTACTTCGACCGGTGCGTTGGCTCACTGGCACAGGAACATTCAATAGTGACTCGAATTTATCCACTGTAACACGCACAGCCTGTCTGGTGGGACGATTATTACGACCGAAAAAGGGAGTAAGCGGTCTTAAAGTTGCCACCACTGACTCAGAATTTCGGTAGTAATTTTTAATATTTTCCAAACGTTTCACATTCGTGAACATCACCAGGATAAAAATGTAAACCTTGGCTGACGTTTTGACATTGACAGATCATAAGATCATTGTCAGCACCATACAGTTTAAGAGTGCGTTTGTATTAAAATACAAAATTGTTATGTCCCTATTGAAAAACCCTTTATTAACATTCCTAGCCTATTTTAATTCATGCCGATCCCGTCCCATCATGTAGAAGGATTTTACCTAGCTTATTAATTTATTCATGACGTTCCAGGTAACTGATGCAGAACGACGTTGTTAGTCCTACCCAGATCATTGAGCGCATGTTAGTGTAAGAGTTTAACCCTTTTATAGAAGAGTGAATTATTAAATCGGGCTAATCTTTGCTGTTGCGGGACAATTTTCGAGTTCGAGTTAATTTCTCTTTGAAAAGGTATACTTTGTGGATTCATTTTTTAACTGATTCTTGTTACAGGGCTGTATGGCTTGAATATTTCCTCTCGCGGGATTTTATGAATACGGCTTACTTTATAGATCTTGTATGGGCTCCTCCAGTTGCACGAAGTTGAGATGATCGATGTAGGATCACTTCCATAGCAGTAATATGATACAAAATGACCCCAGAATATGTATAATCAAACCGACCTCTGCACTATCTTGGCCTAAGCCACTGTCCTTTAAGACTCCCTATTATAGAGTTTATTCAGCGCATGACATTATTGCAGCGCCACCAGGTGCATTTCCGCACTAAGCTCGAGCATACTACGTGACGTTTGGGAAGCCTACTCATAAAGGAGGGTGTGAACTTAGCTATGTCCGATCTCTGAGTATATTCTCTTCATAAATTCTTCCAAGAGAGTAGCGAAACCTCCCACCACGTTGTCACGGAATGTCAGGTTCACGTTTCCCTGAGAGCGAAAAAGACCGCCAGACCAAGGCGTTTCACATAATAACTTTCCAACTTTTTGCTCAGCAAACTCTTTTAATATTTCTTTGCAAAAAAATTTGCATACCTTAGAGCTAATTTATTGTTTTCAAGTATTGATGGAACGTCTTATTTGCTTATGTTAGGTGGGGCCATTCTGGGTCAAAGTGTCTGGGTATAACGCGATGCCAGTAAGTGCAGAAAAAAAATAAAATAAAATAAAATTTATTAAAAAAAGGAATTCGAGTGTCAGTGAGATCATTCAAATGCAGACTTGAAGTTGACCGTTTACGGGTGTTTCTCTGCAAATGGATTTGGAAAATTGATTACGTTTACTCAAAACCTTAATGCTAAGTTCATGCTGTCTTATATAAAAAGAATTTTTGAAGTCTGAATATAATGTGGAGCCGAAAATCATGACTGGATTCTAGAAGTCGACAATGATCCCAAACACCAAAGTGGCGTCTACAAGTCCTGGAAAGAAGAAAATGGTGTAACAACTTTGGCCATCTCAGAGTCTAGATGCGAATCCTATTGAAATTTGCGGGCATTAATGAAGAAGAAGGCTTGCAGGAAAAAGAATGAATAATACACGGGCAATTAAGGTCATTTGGAAGGGTCTGAGCTCTTTCCTTGAAAATCTAGAAAAAGTTGCAGCAGAAGATGTCAGGCCATTATAGACAATAATGGTGACTGGACACAGCGTTAAATGTAATTGCGAAACTGATTTTGATGTAAATTTTAAGAAATAAAATAAAATTTTTGAAGACACGCTTCTTTGAAACAGGCAGGTAGGTAGATATGTATGTAGTCTTCCTTGAAAATATGAAATAGCATCCCAATTATAAGGTTTACAGAAAATTTCGTTTGAAAATTTTTTCGTTGTGTCTATATGTAGAAGTGGCTTTAGGAACAACTGTTTCAAGGCAACCGGAGAGAAATCTCAGCAATTAATTCAGAGCAGCGACACAGCAGCAGATACACACGAGTATGTTGTATGACATAAGAACCATAGATACGAAGGTAATCAGGATCTCATAAGAGATAATGTGATTCATAATTACTGAACTTAAACTATGTCCCTTCAGTTGTTCAATGTCATGTTGATATTGTTTGTGAGGTGCAGCCCAACCTGGTCTCCTACCAGCAAGCCGCTTCAGATGCATTCGCCTTCAATGATAAGCTACCTCTTCTGTGTACTTGTAGTCACTCTGTAGATTAGAACATATGTATGTACAGGTAAATGCTTCTGAAAAATGTTACCCATCCCACTGAAAGTCAAAAAAAAAAACATTATCTTTCAGAAATGGAACCCCACTAGAAAAGATTCATTCCTCTTGTCGATAACTAAGATGAAGACCTTTACTTCTAAGAAAACAGAACAAGTTCTCCTAATGGAATATTACTTACATACGACTATATTGATGGAAAATTCATACTCATGTCGGTGTAGGACGGTAGGATCCGATATACAAGATACCAATAGAAGTACATAGTGGTGCGTTTCCCTACTGTCTCCACTTTCCACAGAACGTCAATAAATCGTTCAGACATGCGGACATACCAATGGATGAGGTTCGTGTATATTTCTTCCGCCGAATGTGTAGGCTCAACAACTTGTTCTTCATCTTCACCATCGTCGTTTACCTTACAGCTGCGCCGAGCTTATACTAGTTTTACTTCATTTATCGCCAACTCCACGGAACATAAATCCTTAGGAACTCATATCCCACATTCGTTTTCCAGCAAGTTGTCTGTGTAATTTACACACGTGGTTTGCCTTTTTTTGCTTTCCCAGAAATTGGAGATCGTGATGATACAGTCTACTTAGAGGTAAAATTTTCACTTGTTTGGTGTGAATAACGATCTCGTTCGGTAGTTTTGCAGCACTTTTTCCATCCGACCGACACGAGGTGATGAAATGTTATGCTGAATATTTTTAAGGAATATAATTTCCTGTGCAAGGAAGTTTGTGGATACCTTCTTCTCAGGTATCATGTTTGCACCTGCAAGTAATTATACTGACCAAAGCATTCTGATTTATGGTAATAATAGACATTGTTTACGATCTTCACGTTATACCTATACAGCGGAGGTTATAAGTTTTTAAGCATCTCTTTAACTAGTCCCATTTTATTTGGCTCAAGGACAGTTCGGCGTCGGTTAACAAGGGATTATATTTCAAATGAAGACCGCATTATCACGACAGAAAAGGTTCTAGTAATGTTCAATGTTGCAATGAACGTAAGTCAAACCATTTCACACCAAAGAAATGCATTACATTCTGATTTAGACCTCACTAGAAAAGACATCACTATATGTGGGTGGGACACTTCTGTCCACTAAGCTGTTCAAAAGGATAAAAAACCTATCCCACAATCTTTTAATCCGATCCTCATTCGAAACCAAGAAAGAACCACCCAAAGGCTTGAACTGGTTTTGACATAAGTTGTGACAAACTACAAGCTTTTTGGTGGCACTGTTCTGCTTTTGCTATTGCATCCAGGTTACGGTGCGCTCCTGCGATCCCGCTTTTCAATCTGAGTCAATATATCGCTATTAATTTTTTCTGTTCCTTGTGAATGGTGATTTTTAAACTGTTAGTGCTCTGTGAGAATATATACTCGTAGTCCATCGATGTTGCAAATCGCTCCTCGAATTTTAAACGACTGCAGATTGAAGGTGAATATACCTACCTAAGCCACCGAGAGACTCCCAGTTGGCTATAGAAATCGTCCTCTTCTTCCTTTGCTGCTGATTTTTTCGGAGCTAAACCCTTGATAAGGATAATGTTATCGATAGTATCAGCTACTTAAAATACTTCCAAAAAATTTGGCATTGTGCCTCGTTCTATAAGCAGACATACTCGTATACCAAACTCATGCACACCGTCAGGTGGTTTTCTAGCATAGACTAAGGGTAAGCAAAGCCACTATGTCCCAGGAATCCTGCTTAGGCAACTAATGAAATCAATTTCTAATTGATAATGTAAAGGAAGGCCTTACATTGTAGAAACCATTGCAGAATATATATTGCTTTTCATGAACGTAGGTTGCCACACTTGGTACCGGTCAGAGCCTGCATTTCATGGCGATTCTTTAACTCTATTGCGCAGCTGTGCTCATAATAATTTCGCGTCGCATATACATTGTCTTAGTGGTAATGCCTATTTCATTTCCAATCTGTCAAAACTGAGGCTGCTCTCTTTACAATAAGGAGGAAGTTCATCGGTCTGACTTAGCCACATTCGAATCTCAAACGAAGCTAAGTATTTAGGAGTCATTATGGATAGTAAAATTCTTTGATCAAAACATATTGAATCTCAGTTTTCTGGCAGTGTAAGGGTCATGTAGCTTTTTACCAAAAAATGCCCTATGGATCTACACGACAAAGATAAGACCTTTCTTAGCAAATGCGGTGGTTGTTTGGTGGAAAAGCTTTCGCGAAAATGTGTCAATGCTTCTCTCACTAAACGCCAAAGAACTATTTGACTCAGCTGTACGGAGACTTTATCTAGCATGCCTGGTCCTGCTCTAGATGCATTGTTGAAACTCCATGCTCTTGATATTTGTGTCATGGGCAGCAGAACAAAAGCAATCTTCTGTCTTAAGCACGGACTTGAGCTTCGATGGCATTGCGCGACACTTCTCTTTCGATTCTTGTCTTATGGATATGCCATCTGACGCAATGACACCAGAACTCCAATAGCTTCATAAATTTTCAACTTTCCTCAAGCTCAGGACTTGATTTTTCCGGAATCTGAGCCAAGAAGGAATTGTAGTCGAATTTGCACGGATGGCTCCGAAAGCAATCAAGGGTCTAATGCTGGAATCTTCGTGCAGGATGACAACATTAGGCTTCACTTCTCATTGTGTAAACATGCGCCTGTCTTTCAAGTGGAGACTTATGCAATTGCTATGAACTATATTTTAAATAATATGTGGAGGCAACGGCAAGGCTACGCTTAAAGCTTTGCTCCACAATAGTTCGAGAATGTAACAGCTCTCTGGATTCGTTTTGGGTCCCAGGTCACCATGTGATTACTGGAAATGAAATCTCCGATGAACTTGCTAGACAAGGTTCGGAGGGGGACTTCTCAGGACTTGAACCTGCATTGGGTCTTCCTCCGTCCTTGGTTAGGGCTTCCATTCACAATTGGGTATCCTTTGAACATAATCGTTGGTGGCATAACTCTCCTGGTTCGAGGAACAGTGTGAAATGAACAAACGAATTCTCGAATGTCTCAGTAACGTCGAAAGCTTTTGTATAGCTAACCTTATATCTAAATCTAATTAGATATGGACTCTTTGCTCAAAATTATAACATGGAATGCAAACGGGCTCTTACAAAAATCTAACGAACTAGAAATTTATCTAACGAGAGAAAATATCGACATATGCTTGATCTCCGAAACCCATCTAACAAGGGAATCGCAAATAAAGATAAGAGGCTACATGGGTTAACACCCCTATCATCCTTCTTATAGAGCGCGAAAGGACCTCCAAGATTTACTAGCAATAGAACAAACTGGGAGGGCTTTAGAAATGATTGCGAAACAAATATCGCCTTAAATGTATCACTTAAAACACTTTGAGAACTGGAGGACGGAGTTGATCGTTTCGTGGAAGCAATCCAAAGAGCGGCATGGAGAATCACTCCTTCCAGAAGCTATAAGATTAACCGCAACGAAATGTATCCAAGTGAAATCATTGAACTGGTAAGGGAGAAAAGAAAAGCACGAAACAAATGGCAAATCACTCGTGCACCGCAGCATAAAAAGATCACTAACCGACTATGCAATCGCCTTAAAGATAGTATTCGGGAATTTAAAAGCAATAAGATAACGACCTACCTTGAAAATCTCTCTACTGGAAGAGAATCAAATTATTCACTTTGGAAAGCGCTAAAAGGCATCCAGAAACCTCAAATGCAAGCGCCACCAATTCGGAAAAAAAGATAGAACTTGGGCCAAGAGCGACAAAGAAAAGGCAGAACTTTTTGCGTTGCACTTAGAAGAAACGTTTAAGTCATTCGACGGCCCTTTGATAAGGCCCGACTCCCCAGTCATGACATCTGACAACTTTAAAGTAAAAAAAGATGCATTAATTGAACTGAGAGAAGTGATTAAAAATCTAAAGACTAAAAAAGCACCGGGTTACGACTTGATAACGGCGCAGGTGGTCAAGGAATTACCGTATAAAGCTCTTATCAAACTGCTTTATGTGATTAACGCTTCATTCAGATTGCTCTACGTTCCGAGACAATGGAAAGTCGTAGAGATTATAATGGTCCTGAAACCAGACAAACCTCTGAATGAGAAGAGATCATGTCGGCCTATTGCCGGTTATCTCTAAAATATTCGAAAAACTACTTTCAAAACGACTACAACCCGTAATCAACGAAAGACGTCTCATTCCTGACCATCAGTTTGGATTTAGAGTCAAACATTCTACAATCGACCAAGTCCACAAAATAACTGACGTGATTGAGAAAACTGTCGAAGAAAAAAAGTTTTGTTGTGGTGTATTTCTTGACGTCTCACAAGCTTTCGATAAGGTTTGGCACGAAGGCTTGGATAATAAATTGCAACTACTACTGCCACGGCAACTCTTTCTAATCTTACGATCGTACCTCACCGAAAGACTTTTTCGTGTTAAGCACGGAAATGATTACTCTGAGTTCAAGGAGATTGCGGCCGGAGTCCCACAAGGAAGTGTCCTTGGCCCACTTCTATATGTACTCTACACGCGTGATATCCCACAGGAAAGAAACTGCGACGTCGCCACGTTTGCGGACGACACGGCGATACTGACAACGGGCGGATACTATTGAAGCAGCAACTGAAAAGCTGCAACATGCTATTAATAAAGTCAACGCTTGGACGAATTCTTGGCGTATTGCGATGAATGAAAGCAAATCTACTCACGTCAACTTTACCTACAAAAAAGTGGACAGATTACCCGTATATTTAAACTCGGCTCAAATACCATACGCGAATGAAGCAAATTACCTAGGAATGACTCTAAAAGCAACGCGACGAGCTCAAAAACAAATACCAACAAATGTACTGGCTACTCGAAAAACATTCGAGGCTGAGCCTACATAACAAACTGCTTATGTATAAGCAAGTGCTAAAGCCGCTGTGGACGTATGGTCTACAGCTATGGGCTTGTACCAGGAAAAGCAATAGAAACAGCCTACAAACTTTTGAAAACAAAGTTCTAAGAACGATCGATAGCGCACCGTGGTACGTACGTAACAAAGATATTCATCGGGACCTTGGAATTCCCAGCGTCGTCGAAGAGATAACAAAATTTGCTCGTCATTCAACTACTTGTAGCGAACAATTCAATTCGTCGTCTGCAAAGGACAAAACCTTTTGACCTCGCGTCATAGTATATGCCGGTCGTGAAAACAGCAGGAACTTTCATTTGAATTTAACCTGTCTAAAGCGCTACATTCTTTTTAAATTACATACGAACATCTTTTTCCAAAAATCACGAGTCTCAAGGCTTAGTTGTAGTATTAATCTTGAAGAGTGATGTTTTTAGTGAGTAAAAGTCTCCACCCCCTCGGCAAAAAAAAAAAAAAAATATTGTAGATCTTTGGAGTCAATGTGGTAAGTGCTGAGACCATCAACCCTTCATCACTGAAGCTCGTTCTCGACTTTCTACAAAGATGAAGAAATTTCATTAACAAGGGGTCGTACCCCGGAAAAAAAATTATTTCAATTGACCATCGCTTAATCCGGCTTATATTTATCTCTGGGTTTGACTTTATCTTTTTTAGGAATTAAAACGGATCTTTCGTTCTACCAGCGTAGGCCGTCGACAGTGAATAAAATAGTTAGCAACTATTACTGGACAAAGTTCATATTCGTGTTGCGTTTGTCATCACATCCTCCATCGAAGTGACACTCTGTCTAGCATATTATTGAAAAACCGCTTGATTAGCATTTTATACCCACAAGCAAGAATAAACAGTTCATACTCTGATTTATGTATTTTTTCAATTATAAAACAACGAACAAAGCAAATCAAAGATCCACTTTTTATCGTCTCTGTCAAAGCAATTAAGGCTATCTTATTCCAAGCTACTTGCTATTTGCATATTGCTATGAACTTAAAAGACTGCCGGTGTACTTCATTCACATCTCAATCTAATGCAGAATGACACTTTAGTACACGTGTCACGATCAAACAGTCCGAGTCATTTGGAGTATAATAGAATCCATAAATATTTTATTCTTCTTGAGATAAACAGATACTTTATCATTTTGAACGTACCTGATTGAAAAACTAGTAAATTAGCTAAAGTTGACAGTGCAGGTGTGGAGTTTAGAGTTAGTTTATTTGTAATGCCCAGCCTGTGAAAATCGTTAAGTGACACAAACAAAAGGCTTCAATCAGAACACAACAGACTTATAGGCGAGTAGTTGTAGATAAAACAATTTTATTCGATTTCTTACGAACTTGGTGAAAAAAAGTCATTTTAAGTGCAGTAAATTTGTATCAGTGAAAATGTGATATTTTAAAAAATCAACCTTTCCTATAAGTTGACAATCTTATAGCTTCAAATATAGGAACAATACCGTAAAAATGGATTCTAGCAAATCTTTGTTGATCCTGCTAGTCCACAGGCGAGTTCGGTAGGAATAAATGCCTTATCTTGGTATGTCGGCGCTGCCAGGACGGACACCTTATTCCGGATATACTCATACACGATTTAATAAAAGGAAAAAAAAACTGAAGTGGAGTCTGACATTGGCTCCACATCTGACGATGAACTATTAGCCTCCAGTCAGGAGACTATAGTCTTCTTAGAAGCCGTAGCGAACCCTACTTCCCTATTATTCGATAACAAATCATCAACCGATACACACACCATTGCCAAGTTTTTTGCCACCTTTTTTATACAATGTTTTACCGACAACTTCTTCGTACCAGACCCCTCTTATTTCAATTTCCTACTTGACTCCATTGGGCCTTTCCACTCTCAAACTTTTGATCCTATTCTTATCGAAAATAAGTTACAAAAACTTAATGATGAATTCGTACCCTTTTCCCACCTTTCCCACCCCCTTTCTTACCCTTTTCGTCATTGCTTTCAAAAGGAGAATTTTCTCAGGTTTGGAAGACCTCATCTTAACAACGATCAAAGAACGAAGTAACAAACTATCGCCCCATTGCTAAACTAACTTTCCCATATACCCAAATTTTCGAAAGTATTTTATACGAAGCCTTAAGCTTTCAGTGCAAGTCTCTTATTTCCTCTTGCCAACATGGCTTCCTGAAAGGTAGATCAACTACTACAAACCTCGTTGAATTCGTCTACTTTACCATCTCTGTCTTAGAGAATGGCAACGAAGTCGATGTTATTGCAACCGATTTCAGTATTGGCTTTTGATAAAATATCTCATCAGCTTTTCTTCTTGTCATCCTTTCCTCCTTAGGTGGAACATAGGGCCTCTGACTATATTTGGTACTTCTCTGGAGATGTCGTTCCATGTATACTGTGCGCGTAGAAGTTCTTCCTCAACTGTAATTCGCCACGTTTTAGCTGGAGCTCCAGGGCGTCGGATACCTTGCGGGTTCCAGTGAAGAGACTGTCACGCGATTTAGTTACTTGGTTGCCGTAGTGTATGTCCAATCCAGGACCATTTGCGTTTTTTGATTTCGGTAACGACTCTCTTTTGGGCTGTGCGGTTAAAAAGTTACAGATTAGATATCCTATCTGGCCACCATATTTGAAGTATTTGACGAAGGCACTTGCTAATAAATACTTGAATTCGGGACTCGATTTTAATTGAGTATTTCCACGTTTCACATCCGTAGTACAGTACCGATTTAACATTGGAGTTGAAAATGCGTAGCTTAGTATTTAAAGAAATATGGGTGGACTTCCATACGTTCCTTAGTTGGCTAAATATGATTTTGGCCTAAGAAATACGTGACATGACGTCTTGATCTGCTCCACGGGTATTGGTTACAATACTACCTAGGTTACGTACTTGATGCTATCATTGCCTAACCTAAAGGGGCTGCAACAACTCCATATCCGCTACTCATAACTTTAGTTTTCGGGATGTTTAACTCTAACCCAGCGTTGAGGGCGTGCCTATTCAGAGAACGTAGTTTAGTCTAAAGATCACTAAGTATGCTGCTAAAGAGGCATATGTCGTCAGCGTATTCCAGATCTTCCAGTTGTTGAAACCATTGGATGCCCTGTCTACCTGTTAGAGCTCCTCGCATCTCTTCATCCAAAGCCAGTATGAATACCAAGGGGGAAAGAATGCATCCTTGTCGCATACCAATCTTAACTTCAAAAGACCTGCCTACCTTTATACAGCACGCAGTATCTGAAGTTGGTGTACATTTAATAAGGTTGACGATTTTTTCTGGACCGCCTCTACGTAACAGAACATTCCACAAAAATGTCTCGTTGAGACTGTTAAAGGCTTTTTTAAAGTCAATGAAAGCCTCCTAGACAAATGATCTGAACTCATTGCACTGCTCGAATATGATTCTAACTGTGTTAATAAGGTCTACGCAGGATCGATTCTTTCTGAAGCCGTATTGATTTTCTTGCAACGTCCCTTCCATGGCAGCCGATTTTCTGACAAGCAAAATTTTGGTGAACATTTTGCTAGGAATAGGTAGCACTATAATTCCTTGAAAATTGTTGCAGTCCGCAGTATCGCCTTTCTTTGGAAGTTTAACTAGAATTCCTTCATTCCATCGGTCAGGAAAAACTTCATCCTCCCAGATTTTCTGTATTATTGAGAGCCAGATGTTTGTCGATAGTTTGATGTTACACTTGAGAAATATCACATCGCCTAATCCTTCTCAAACTTTTTGTCCTAGGCTTTGAACCCATATTGTTAAAATCGATATATTCTTGCCTGGACAACCGTTTTTATAGTATTCGCTTTAGGTCCATCGTTTCAGCTTTTTTTTCTTGGTCACTTTTGGTATTCCACAAGGCAGCTATCTAGGTCCCCTTATCTTCATTCTAACAATCTTGAGAAGTTCATTAAACACTCTTCCTACGCTGACGATAAAAACAAATTTGAACTTGAGAGAAGGACTCGGACTGAAACTGCAGATTGCAGCTCTTAGCACAGGAAGCTGGCCAGTAGGAAAGCATACGTTTAGACTGGGAATCCCTTTTAACACACACTGCTGCAGTTGTAAAAATGAAAATGAGAAGGGAAACTCTCTCCCACTTTCTCTGCGGGTGTCCAGCCTTAAGTAGAGCCCGACATTGAACTCTAGTAAGCCCTTTTTCGACAATCTTAAGGAAATTTCAGAGAAAAGCATCAGAGCTGATCAGTTTCTTGAATGCCATAGGATGGATTTGGAGCTGTTTCCTTTCAACAACCTATTAAAACTGTTCGACAAACAAGGTCAATTGAATTGTGGTACTCAAAATAGCGCTTAAGTGCTAATTGGGCTGCATTACAGTGTGCAGCAGCAATCATCTTCTACCTTATAATTCCACATTTAAGCTGGCGCGACGCGATTAAAAGGAATAAGACGATAACAAAGCATCTATTCCCCCATAGACCACCTACTCTGTGTAACATAATCAGATAGACCAACACAGACCACATCCCCGTTATGACTCGCAAGGAATTATTCGAGGCATGCAAGTAGATAGGCAACAATAAAGCCCCCAGACCGGATGGCATCCCCAATAAAGTGGCTGTTCAAAAGAGGCCCGATATCTTTATAACGACAATGCAAAAGTGTCTAGACGAAGGAGTTTTTTCTGATCCATGGAAGCTCCAACATTTGGTGCTGCTACCAAGAGGAAACAAGCCGCCAGGTAAACCATCGTCATATCACCCAATATGTCTACTAGACACTTTGGGAAAGATCCTTGAACGAATAATATATAACAGACTGCTCGTGGTAGCAGTGGAGAAAGGAGCACTGTCAGATCAGCAATTCGGATTCAGAAAATCGCATTCTTCCGTTGATGCCATAAAAGCGGTATCGATACAGCAGCTGAAGCAATCCAGGGGAAAAAATTGCAGGAAGTTGACGTACCAAACTGACGAGGGGATAAAGTATTACAACGTCACTGTGGGAGTCCCACAAGGATCGGTACTAAGCCCTCTTCTATGGAATATTATGTATGACGGAGTCCTGCTCTACCACAAGGGGTTAGGATAATCGGGTTCGCTGATGACATCGCCGTAGTTACTGTGGTCAAACACATCCACGAAATAGAGTCAGCCACAAACTAAGCAATCGCAAATATCAAAGACTGGCTAGTATCCTCCGGTCTAGAATTAGCAGACCATAAAACTGAGGCTGTTTTTATAACAAGTCGAAAGGCTGTTGAATATGCGAAAATTCGAGTCTGCAGCCAGACTATAAGATCAAAAGAAGCAGTTAAATATTTAGGAGTAATGCTTGATGATAGATTGAAGTTTAAAGTCCACGTAGAATACTCGAAGAAGAAAGCTTCCCTACTGCAGGTGGCCCTCTCTCGAATAGTACCAAACATCAGAGGACCTGGGTACGCTAGACGGATTTTACTATCCAGAGTCGTCAGCTCGGTTCTCCTGTATGCTGCTCCAGTTTGGGACACGGAGGAAACTGTCGACAACATACAAGTTCGACCGCGATAAGAACAATCAGTGGTCTCCGAAAAATATCGGACGAAGTCTGTGTCATAGCTGGAATGATCGACATTCTCGCAAAGGATCTACGAAAGGAGAAGCTCGAGCAATCAAGAAGTATAGCAATATTAATAGCTATGTGGCAAGCTAGGTGGGAAAACAATAAAAAGGTAGATGGACCTACAAGTTGATCTCCACCATCGAGGCGAATGCATGGGGACTGCAACTACCACCTTTCACAGTTCCTCTCGGGTTATGATGGCTTTCGGAAGTATGTACACAGATTTGGGCACGATAGTTCACCTTTCTGTCCAGATTGTCAAGATCAAGAGGAAGACACAGAACACGCAGTGGTCCATTGCAGTCGCTTCGCAGAATGGAGAAATAACTTGCTGAGTCCACCGCTCCTTATAGAGCGACCACATGCTGCGATCAGAGGAGAGCTGGATGGAAATTTGCGCGCTCGTAACGAATGTGCAAAAAGAGCTTCGCATATTTGAGAAAGCAAGGAGCAAACAGCAATACAAGAAGCATACAAGCAACGCGAAGTAATACGTAACTGCAGTCCCGCAGGGAGAGTGGTAGAAGTGAGCTGTATGTGGATTAGTACGTAGGCGCATTCGTGGAATCGAGTAATCGGGTCTACGAATCGTGCATACTAGTAGGCTACTAGTATCTTTAGAAGATTACCACATCCATTGGCGCATCCATAAAAAGTCCAATTTCGCTTCGAATTGTGACCCTACAGACTCCAGATATTAAGTTTGAACCAAATCTGTGGAGCCTTTTAGGCTGCAGTCGGCCATTCATTCAGACAGACATTCATACAGACAGACAAAATGGAGAGACCCATTTATTTTGGTTTATCTGGCATTGCAAAGTCGAATTTGTTCAAAATTTAGAAATCGAAGAGTTTCAGGAAACCAATGCATGCCCTCTCAGGGGCAAGTACAAATAGAATAATTGAATGCTTACACCAGGTAACCAACGAAAATGATTATAGTGATGCTGGGATTTTCTTCTTTTTCTTATCCTTACGGCGAGGTTATGATCCGGAGTAGAAAGATCACAACCTTCTCACTTTACTGCATAGTACTGACAGTCGCCTTTGCATTTGTGTGATCCAATTGTTTTTTTGGTCTGCCTTTTTTGAGCGATTTTGTAGGAACGTTCATTGATATTGGCTTTTTCACGGGGTTCGAAGGATTTCTCCTTTCAACATGACAATACCAACTGAGCCGGTCGTGCTCTATCTTGCTTGTGATGGGTTCTTTTACATGAAGGTTTCCTCGAATCTTCGAACTTTTATTCTATCAAGCTTTGTTACTCCTGCTGACATGCGAAGCATCTTCATCTCAGCTACCATTAATTTTCCCTCATACTTTTCATACATTGTCCAGCATTGTGTACCGTATGTGAGCGCTGGACGTACAACTGCAGTGTAGAGTCTTCCTTTCAGCTTAGGGGGCATTTTTCGATCACAGAAGATAGCAGAGTTTTCCCGCCACTTCATGCACCCTACACTTACGCGATGATTGATGTCATCATCACAAGTTGCTTCGCTATTGATCATGGATCCCAGATAAATATTTGAGCTTTTCACACTTGGAAAGCAATTTTCCATTCAAGTAAATGTCTGGAATAGGCCGGTGTGGACCAGAGAACGGGCAGCATAGATACTCTGTCTTTTTGAACTTATACGGTACCCGTTTCCCTCCAAAACATCCACCCATCCACCCAGCAAAGAATAACTGATGCACTTTGGAGTCCGTCACTTTCCCTTGAAGCAGATAATCAAGGACTGCAATAAATAGCAAAGGACTGAGGACGCTTCCCTGGTGTACACCGACTTTGATTGGGAACTCTTCGGCGACTCCTGCGGGACATCTTACTCTTGTCCTTGCTCCCCCTTGCTCACGTAGGTTTCTGGAACTCCTCGTTGTCTTAGCGCCACCAATAAGAGATCCCTTGGTTATAGCCAACCAACACCATATGTCCATAAGTCCTTTAAGGAATCACGATGTTTTTCCATTATGATCTTTGTACTTTGGATTATATCTGCTGTTGATTTACCCGAGACAAACCCGCATTGGTCATCAGAAAGCCGTATTATTTTTCGCAGTCGGCCATCTAATACCCGCTCAACGATCTTCAAAGTGATGCTGGATCACATCGTGTAAACTTTCAAATTAAATTGATTGTCTTACGGAAAATCTAAAAGCCTAGAACAATTGTTTAATTACAAAAGTAAACGAATGACACATTTTATTTAGCATATATCTGCTGCTCCTCCAATGTGGTGCCAAAACAAGTCTACCAAATGGAACTATAGCACGAAGAACATATTAAATAAACAAATTAATTGCCAGCACCCAGCTAAATATATTTTCTAATGAAGTGTACAAATTATCTACCGCTTGTATCTCTTCCTGCCACTTGTTCAGCTGGTACCAGCTTGAATTGATCTTACAGAACTTTCAAAAGTGGTTTGCCCTGAAATACTTGTTGCCAAAGCAAAACAAAATGCGGTGTGAATTCTATGTATCTAAGTGGTCTCAAAATTTTGTTACAAAAATTTGAACTAATTCACGTTGCGGGAGTTGTATAGCTCTGGTGGCTACCATTCACGATTTTCTAATTGGTCATATAATTTCTAGGACTTGAGGTAGTAGGTAAGTAGTTTAGGTTATTTTTGCAAAAAAAAAAATTGTAATAGACGCGGACATTACAAACAAAAAATAAGAGGAAATTTGTGTTGAGCACTTGTAATTATATATGTATCCGTAGGTATGTGGTACCCACCTATGTAGCTCTATAAGAATAGCGCTGTAAAATTTGAACCCACATTTGAGGGCAAAGTGTTAATTGAATTGGAGTGGTAAATTTTGTAGAGCACTTGTATAAATAATTTGGCTAACTACTGACAGTGGAATGTGGGGTTTGATTTAACACATTGCTTAAATCAGCAGCATAAAGTTTTATATTTGTATATTTGTCCTTGGTGATCAGTTTGAGAGGACCAGCAAAGCAGCTCATATTTATTTAGAGCAAGTTACGGACCTTTTGTGTTCATTTAAAAAAAAATAGTTTTCGGGTAATACTTCTAAAGGCTTGATACCTATGAATAGGTTGATCATTCGCCCCGGATTGGACGGTACAATCACGGATTTTAGCTGTTGTCGATTTTTCGATTTTTCCCGGTTTTTAAGAATGAAGCAGATATCAGAGGTCCTCGCGAATTATGTGCAAACATCATATAACCACCATCCAATAAATGCAACGTCTTGGAGACAAAGAAAACGAATGCTGTGATGCAAAGGAATACGAATTCGGGTGTGGATTCATAAATGGAAGAGAAAACCACGGGAATAAGCCATAGCCTAAACTATTAGCATGGCGTTAGAGCTAGACTCTTCAACTGAGCCCAGCATGTTTGCAAACATCAACTGAAGATAAATACTGCGAAATCAAGAATGAATTCTGCGAACAGCTTAATGACACCTGTATCTGCTGCTTGAAGTATGACGCCAAAACTAGCTTTGGCGATTTTTATGCTAAGACCGGAAAAACAAAGTCAATTATAAAAAAGTAGGGAGATTTCGTGATTATACCAAATACCCTTATACTGAGAGGGAAGAAACATAGAGAAAGTAAGATTGGTGAAGTGGTTTGAATCTCATGAGGTATCAAGTTTCAGTAAACTGCAAGAGTGGCATCCAGATAACTGGGTAGTATTTTTGTTTTGCTTTTATTGTCATTGCTTATGATTCACAGTATTTTTTTCCATCCTCCAGATGGAAACCCTACTGCCAGTGTTATGCCTTCAGATTAGAGTTGACATAAGCTTTATGTCAATTAAATAGATGATTTTTGACGTCAGGATGTGAACTGTGAACCTGCAGCGTGACAAGCGATGATGTTACCACTACACTATGGCCACCCTTAATGAAACGCAGTTGAAAGCCAAGAAGTTTGAGTTTAAAAAGAATGATTGTGTGCTAGATTTTATCGAGGGCCTCACTAAAATCGGTGGCAGTTACATAAATTTCTTTGCCATCCACTAATGCGCACAAAGTTCTAGATACGAGTTCCGTAAATACACTGTATTTTTGACGGTTTAACCCAACTAACTATGATAGTTTAACTCTTCAAAAATACAGTGTTGTTTCCTGTGTATGAAAGTTGATCTTGAGGAATTTAATGGATTGTTAATGCTTGGCGTGTATGTTAGCCTTGCGAGCTCTAGTTTATTTCTTCAAAATGGTGACTAGTTACTTCAGGTGTAGAGTCTTAATCTACCATACAGACAGTGGATCCAAAGAGTACAATATCACCGGCGGAGTGTTACAGGGCTCAATGCTAGGTCCGCTACTCTGGAACATCATATACGACAGGGTCTAATGCCTCCAAATACCTTAGGAGACACAAAATATAGCTTTCGCCGAGGACATTGTAATTATTGTGTATCTCGGAGTCGTACTAGATGCGAGACTCTCCTTCAAGAAATACCTCAAGTGTGAGAGTCAAAAGCCAGCGAATCGTGCCCCAAGATACAGTCGAAGTTAATTTTGGTCAGAGTAGTAGCATCTATAATCCTCTACGCTGCACTAATCTGAGCGAGGGCCATGGCGATTAGTGCCAACAGGATAAATATTAGCTCAGTGTACCGAATTCGTGCACCACCTCCAATGACGCAGCCTGTGTAATAGCAAAAATGGTATCAATAGACACCAGGCAGAAGAGGAACGACAACAATACGAACTGAAGCAGGCAGATGCCGCTAAGAATGCATAGCATAGGGGAGTGGCAAGAATACTGAAATACTTCCTAAAAAGTCAGATGAACACATGCACTTATAGTTTTTTTTTTTTTCTAATAAAATCTCTTAAAAATCCCGCAAGTATCCTTCAAAAAAAAATATATTACATATACTTTAACAAATTCATAACGCCACGCCCACTTTATTAAGGGATAGATAAATGGGAGATAAAGGACAAAAAGATATATTTTTCCGGCCGAGTTCGTAATTTCAATCGCTCCTAATCTGGAGAAACAAACTCTGTTCACATACAACCAGACGCTGCGGAGGGAATCATTACTTATGCTTATTTCAAGGCGACATCTGCTAGAGTTGTCGATATTGAACCCAGGTATATGTGTCTTTTCTTCGAAAATTATAGAATCAAACTCCACACCTATCCAATATCTGCTGCTTGTTTGGGACGGTTTATTTGTAAGCACATATTTATTCGCATATAACCTTCATATCTTATGGATGTCCGTCCGGTAGCCTGCAGCTCGGCTTTTGCAGAATTCCTCATATTTCACAACCCGGGTGTGGGAACTCTGCGAAAATGCAAGTCTACATCCAAAAGGACCTACATTTGTTCTTTAAAATGTCTATGTAGGTCAAAACCTAATTTGCTTGGGCTTTTATTGTTTCGATTTAGAAAAAAAAAAAAAGAAAACATGAACTCACCACCAATGGTATAATCTGTCATCTTCTGCGATGAGTTGCTTCACACTTTAATGAGAACTCCAACAAATAACGAGTTTAGTCAATTTAAGCTGCAGTTACAATCTGTACATGACGTGTCAGCTAGACCTGAACAACACCCATCTAAACAGCATCCATCTGAACAGCATCCATCTGTACAGCATCCATCTGAACAGCATCCATCTGAACAACATCCGTCTGAACAGCATCCTTCTGGGCAACACCCATCTGAACGACAACCTGAGCATAGGGCTGTACAGCCAACATGGGTCAAAATATAATCGCAAGCCTCAACAACAAAATCTAAGCCAAAATTTAAACATGATAGGAAGCAGGGTTCGCCTTTTTCTTCTCTTCTATTTGCCTTGTTTTCTTCTTGTCTGTTTTCTTCTTGTCTGTTTTCTTCTTGTCTGCTTTTCTTATTTTCTTCTTTTATTACCTCCATTGGTATCAAAATACTCAAACTACGCAGATGTTTGTGTATTTCCGTATGGCAAGGCGTAGATACTGACTAACCACTACGTCATTGATGATGTAACTGAAATACAATGCGAACTGGTCGTTAAATCAATAAAGTATCCATATTATATCACAGAACATTATTTGGAGCAACAATTCGTATAAAGATTGTTTTATTTTGGAAGATTGTCAACGTCACGCACGCAAATAGAATTGTTTATATTGAATATAAACAAAATTCATACAAAACACCGGCACAGTCTCGCTTAGCCTTAACAAGAGTTCGCAGTAAACTGACTACAGTCATACAGCATGTTCCCAATGAGCTCATTGATATCAGATGGAGGAAACAGCAATGAATTGAAATAAAAATAAGCAGCAAATGACCGGTTGGATGATTGCCAGCTACGGTCGAAACGGTTACTGCTGTTAGATACTTTTTTCGTTTCAATTTTCTTTTGGAATACAGTTCGTGTGATTTTTGTTTGATGTTCATCTGCTATTTAGCTGCAAATAGAAGTATTCGCTGCATGAGTTTGGGCAGTTAAATCTGTATCTACGAGTATGAAAGATATTATTTTTAGCATCTTCATATTCTTGTATGAAAACTTTAGAAATATCATACAAATATAGAAGTATGTACAGTGAGCATCAAAAATAAGTTAACAGTTATGTTCTTTATGTTTAAAGTTTATTTACAGATACAGTTAATTTTACATTCTAAAAGCAACTATGTATATAGAATTAATGTACATTTAATTTATAACGAAAAACAATGAAAACATAATCAAAAATAAACAGCAAAACAAAAATTAAAAGAACTGTAAGGGAATTTAAGATACACCCTGTATTATCATATTGTTGAAGGCAATACAACATATATTTATCTCTTTCACTGTATTTACGATTTTCTAATCCGCATTGTTAATCTCCTCTTTTCCTGTACCTATGTATAATGTATGGTATGTATGTATATAGCAGAACGGTGGCGTGAATTTGCTGTAAGAAAAATTGGTTAAATCAGCAGTTTTGTGCTTTCTTCCTCGTCTAGGATTTTTTTAATCAGAGTCATTGTTAGTTGTATCGTCGCGCCTCCAAGACACATTTTGTTTAAAAAAAATAAAGTAAAAATAAAAATTAAAACAAAATTGTAATCATTTCCCGCGTCTTTTACAGAACAGAAACCAAAATAACCGCAAATTTCATACGTCAAAAAAAAAAATCAACATTTTCTTATATTAATAGAATTCAGTGCATTTTCAAAGTATATAATGTAATTTAGTATTTGGTATTCTTTCCTTTTGCTTTTATAACAGGGGGTAATCTTCTTGGCATTGATTCAACCATGTTTCTGGTCACATCTGGTGACATTTTCTTCCATTTGTCTAAAATGACAGATTTTAAGCTTTCTTTGCTGGTAACCTCCCGACTCCGAATTTGTCCATCAAGATGTTCCCACAAATGTTCAAATGGGTTAAGGTCTGGGGATTTGGGGTGGATGATCCAACTGCTTAGGTGTGTGATAAAGCAGTCATTCTCTAACACAATAGGCAGTGTGTTTTGGATCATTGTCCTGTTGAAAGGTCCAATTTCGATCCAAATTCATTTTCGTAAAGCTTTGCTGCAAATTGTTTTTTAGAATGTTGACATAATCTGTTTTGTTCATGGTACTTTCTATAAAAACCAGATTCCCAACACCTGATGCTTCTATACATCCCCAGACCATAACCGAACCTCCACCATGCTTTATTGTTCTTGTGGTGTTTTTTTCTTCGAACTCCTGATTTTTTTTTCTCCATATTTTTGATGAGTTTTTTGATCCAAAAACTTCAAATTTACTTTCATCTGAAAAAAGCACGTTTTTCCAGAAAGAAAACTCCTTCTTTTCATATTTTTTGGCAAAATACTGACGTTTTTTTTTTGATTGATTTTTGAAATATATGGTTTCTTTCGAGGTACTCGACCATGAGTACCATTTCCATGTAGCGCTCTTCTTATTGTGCTGGCACTTACGGCTTTTCCACAGATATATGCGACCTCCTTGTGTGATCTTGTGATCCCGAAATTTGTCAAAGAGTTTTTTTTTATCGCAACATGACTTCTTCCAACTATTTTGCCTATTCCTCGTAAGGTGTATCCTTTTTCATGTAAATCGAGAATAATTTTTCGAGTATCCAACGATGTTTGTTTAGGCATGGTAAAAAAAATCGGTAAAAACACTTATTTCTTTGAATTCTAAATAAACTTCATTCACTTTAGACTCACACAACAAGAACTGATCCTTAAGCATTTATTTTGACAAGATCTTTGTGTGAGTACACGAAAACATACCACAAAACGGGGAATCCCCTAATTTCCACGAACAGATTAATGACTAAAGTGCTGCCAACTCTTTTGTTAACTTTGTTTTGATGCTTGAAAATGGCAGTTATTTTGGTTTTAATTCTAAGAAATTTTTGTTTCTGTTTAATTTTAATAAAAATATGACTATTCTGCGTTATAAATAAACTATATTTATAAATATAACTTAAAGATAATTAAAATGATTGTTAACTTATTTGTCATACTCACTGTATATACTCATAGGGTTATTCATTTTGAGGTTGGGATTTCACATCCCTGCCATATGGAATCTGTCGAATTTATTTGTCACCCATAGTAACAGGAAGCTAGTTCTTGCCTTGCCATTTTACAATATGAGTTGATTAACCTAATTTTTTTTTTATTTCAATACAATATAATTTATGACTTTTTTTATTCATTTCATCTTTGTTGTAAGTCTACAGGTCTGCGTCTCTTAAGTCGTCTTATGATGGTTTCCTGATAGGCTAAAGCTTGTACGTCATTGTTTGTGTGCGTGGACAACTTTCTTATGTGTTGTGTGCTCATATTTTTTATTTCTTCATTGATTGAAGGTATGCCAAGATCACGATGTATACTGTCATTAGATATATACCAAGGAGCATCTATAATTGTCCGAAGGATTTTGTTTTGTAGTCTTTGAATAACGGCTACATTGGATGTACTGTTTGATTATGGTCTATTATAATTATGGTTACTTAAGTAATTATAGGCCAATCTCACTTTTACCTTCAATTAGCAAAATCTTTGAAAAAGCTATAAAAAATATGGTTGTGTCCTTTTTAAATAAAACGAACTTTTTCAGTGCTGTCCAATTTGGATTTCAAAAAGGAAGATCTACAGAAGATGCACTTTTAAATTTTTGTTCGCAAATTTTTGGGAATCTGGACGAAAAAAAGTATACAGCTTTTGTTTGTTGATATATCAAAAGCTTTTGATATGGGGCTTTATTTTAGACTGGTTTAAATCTTACTTGAATAATAGGCCCCAAAGAATTATTATTGATGGCATCAGAGGTGATATGGAGTATCTTAATCTGGAAGTACCTCAAGGTTGCGTCCTAGGACCAATACTTTTCTTGGTATACATAAATGCATTGTTCGGTTTATACTTAAGGGCGTATTACCTGCTTTTGCAGATGACGTGGGTTTTGCCTATGGTTCCGATAGTGCTCTGAATCTTGTATCCGATATTAATTGGGATCTTAGTTTATTAAGAATCTGGTTCGCTGAGCATAAATTGGTAATTAGCCCCAAAACTAAAATTATGTTTTTTCATTTGTCAGTGCAAAGCAGTTTTGAAGCTAATGTGTTCTTCCATGCATCTGAGTGTCAAAGATTTAAACTCTCATATTGCACCTGTAACACCGATTTTTCAACTAGTACGTTTAATTGCGGTGTCGTCTGCAGTGATAAGTGTTTTCAAGTTGAAATCGTTAATGAGTTCAAATGGGACTTGTCATTGACTCGAGGATGAGTTTCTTTAACCACACGAAAAATTTCAGGCTTTACATTCGCAGCACTCTTAGAAATTTCTATTATCTGCGTAAGGTTTGCTCTACAGAACATTTAAAAAAAATCTATTATGGAAATATGGGATTACCTGCTGGGGAGGATCTTATTTCAATAGAATACAACCTCTTTTGATCCTTCCGCTTTTGATCCTTCCTTTCCTCTTTTCCGAGATCTGAAAATTCTTCCAGTTCGTCACTTGTTTTGTAATAAAGTGCTAAAAATGTTCTTTAGAAGATCAGGTAATCTTAATTTACGTAGTAATTTTTTGAATCTTGTATCCGTTCCCGGTTTTCGCACTATAGCTTTTCGCAATTTTTTGATATGTATACAATAGTTTTATGTAAAGGGTCACCCCACCCATTTTATATTATATATCTGTAAAGCATCTGAAGTGGCATTATCACTATTTAAATAAATATAAATGTCACTTTCTCTTTTTAAGTAAACTGTATGGATTAATTGTTATTTGGATTATAAGAGAAATAAATTATCTAAATCTAATATAATCTAATCAATATTAACAGCTTGTTTTCTGTCGATAGTTTTGAACTTTTTTTCAAGAGCCAAAATAGTTGTCTAAATTTGTTTTTAATTTGGTTTCGTTTCTGTATTATGTGATGTTTCCATGTCCGTTTGTTGTCTACATGAATTCCTAGGTATTTGGCATGGATGTCAATGGGAATTTGCTTATTGTTTAAATAAATGGCTAGAGAGCTAAAACTTCTTTTGGTGGTATAAATCACTTGTACTGTTTTATCTTCATTGACGTGAATTCCCCATCTGCTGAACCAGTCAACTGATTTGTCCAGTATGTCCTGTTGGTAGCCGTTTGAAGGCAATTATGAGAGGAAAGAATCACCATGTCATCTGCAAATGTTGCTACCATAGTATTTAGATTCCTTGGTTTTGGTATGTCAGCTGTATATAAAAGGTATAATATCGGTCCCAAAACACTTCCTTGAGGAACACCTGCGTCTACTTTGCAAATGTCGGAATATCCGTCATTGTACTATACATAAAATAATCTCTCGTTTAAATAGCTCTTAATAAGAGGATAATAGTTTGGAAGTATTCATTTTAATTTGTACTTACTTACTTAGGTCCTTTAACCCCTCGGGGGCATAGGGCGTCAACCACGCCTGCGCGCCATCTTGTGTGTACTACTGTAACGCGTTTGAGCTGCCTCCATTCCTAGAGAGCTCGATTGCTCCTCAACTGTTCTGCGCCATGTTTGCCTAGGGCGTCCCGCTATTCTGCCTGCGGATTCCACTGCATGGCGTACTTAGCAATGGATTTGTCTTCGCGCCGTAGGGTGTGTCCAATCCACTGCCACTTTCTCTTTCGTATAGTAATGCTTATAGGTTCTTGGCCCGTTCTCATATAAAGCTGTTCGTTGGAGATCCGGTTCGGCCAAAAAATCCTCAAGATGATTCTTAAACATATAATTACTGATACTGCACCCATTCAGCAGTACCGATTCTACATTAGAGCGGAACCGATGTGAAAGTAGACAAACATCGTCAGCGTAGTTTAGGTGTTTAAGGTAAGATGTCATAGTCCAACGAATTCCATTGTTTTCTTCCGTCAATGCTGCACGGAGTACATCGCTTATAACCACCAAGAACAATAGTGGTGACAGCATGCATCCTTGACGTACTCCACTTTAGACACCGAATTCCTCTGACACCTTATCGTTGTGTAGGACGTGACACTTACCGCCCTCGTATGTAGCCTTGATAATAGCAATAAGTTTTTCCGGGATGCCTCTCCTGCGCAAGGCCAGCTAAATAGCATCTCGATTCATGCTGTCGAAAGCCTTCTCGAAGTGGATAAACAATAGATGTAGCGGAGACCTGTACTCAACGCATTGTTCGATTATGATCCGTAAGATGTTTATGTGGTCGATGCAGGAGGATCCAACGCCTGTTCGACGTCGAGAGTAGAACCTAAATGCTCTTTAATTCGGTCCTGAATTATTTTTGCTATTATTTTGGCTATCAAGTTTCCCTTTTTCGGAAGCTTGATGATCATCCCCCTTTTCCACTCCTGTGGAAATTGTTCGCTATCCCAAGCTCTCTGTATTAGCGGATGCAGCAGATCTGCTGATGTGTTTGGCGCCGCTTGAAACAATTCGGCAGGGATGCCATCAATACCCACCGCATTGTTTTTCTTCAGCGACTTAATTGCTACCATAATTTGTGCTTTGCTGGGAGGTGCCGTGCGTATTCGGGAATTTGTTGCTTCGGAATACTCATTCGAATTTGAGATCGTCTAAGTGATTTAACACTGAAGCAAAATGTTCTCTCCATCTATTGAGCTGATCCTCATCCAAAATCAGGAGGTTACCGTCCACACTCTTTATCGTGTGTTGTTTGGAGTTTCAACCACCAATGAGCTCCTTGGTGATGCTGTAAGCAGTCCTACTATCGCACCTGCTCGCTGCTTCTTCAGCCCTAGAAGCCAGTGTGTCGATATATTGACGTTTGTCACGTCTCACACTACGCTGCACTTCCTTCTTCTTCATAAGGTACTGGGTCTCTAACTCGGTTCTCTCCACTGCTGTGGATCCGAGCCCTTATTGTTGTACGCCATCTCCTGGTGTCTGCCCAAAGCCATGTGCGATGGTGTGCCTGCCTTTTACCGACATAGGTGTGTGCCCAACTCGCAAAAGCATTTTTCACAACATTCCAGTGATCATCCATGCTCTCCTGCATTGACCTGCTGATTGCTTCTGCTTCTAAGGCAATGTGGTCCCTAAATTGAAGACGGCGCCTAACTGGCTATAGAAATTGTCCTTTTCATCCTCAGTCGCGTCATCAGACGGAGCATAGCACTGTATGGTAGTGACCTCCCTTACTCTACTCTGGAATCTGGCCGTCAATATCCGGGCACTGTGAGGTTTCCAAGAAATGAGCCTTTTACGCGCTGTTGGAGTTAGCACCAGTCCTACTCCAGACCTCCGTGCGCTTCCAGCTGGTTTACCAGAGTAGAGCATGACAGTACTTTTTTGTTGGCGAGACATATTCCCCAGCATCGAACCATGTTAACCCACTCAGCCCTAAGATGTCTATTTTATACCGTACGAATTCGCCCTCCATTTGGAGGAATCTGGCGTTGTAAGTCCCTTCTTGGAGTGAGTCCAGGAGGGTCTTAACATTCCAGAATTCGATCGTTGGCCGTGTTTGATAGCCAAAGGCCGTCTTCAAATTAACCGTCCGTATCCGAGGCGTATGTTTCCGTTTCGGAGCAATATTTATTTTCACGGTTGAGGCTCGCTGGGCCCCAGACCAACCGACACTTGTCCTGTTATATGGCGCAGGAGGCTCGCCATTCGTCCTCTCCCGTTCGCAATTTCCGAAGAAATTCCCAGATGGCACCACGAGGAGGTGGGAGTAGGGCTTACTAACAGAGCTGCTAGGTTTTCGGCTGTAGTGGCTCTTTCTCATTACTTAGCGAACCAGGACTTTGTTAGTCGTTTGCCATCCAAATGACCAATTTAATTTTTGTAGAAGTCCTTTATGCCAAACACTATCGAATGCTTTAGCAACGTCTAGGTAAACAGCCACACAATATCTTTTCTCGTCCAGGTCGTTAAGGATCTTATTTGTTACTCTATGAACTTGTTAAATTGTTGAATATTGTCTACGGAATCCGAAGTAATGGTCGGTGATAAGGCTGTATGGCAATCTTTCAAATATTTGGAGATAATTGGAAGTAAACTTATTGGTCTTTACGTTGTTGATCTTGTAGCGTCCTTGCCTGGCTTTGGTATGGCGGTTATTTTTGATACTTTCCAAACTTTTGGGAAGTGGTTTAGCCTAAGAATGACATTAAAAATAATCCTTAGGTATTTAATTACCGTATCTGGTTGTTCTTTTAACATTCTTCCTGTTATCGTGTCATAACAGGATGTTATGATATGGTCAAGTGATAACCAACTTTTTTTTGCCGTAAGGACGAGGCTACATGCCAAGGTAGGTAGGAGTGGCGGTTCTAAGAATCCAATTAGCACTAGGTGCCGTTTTGATACCACAACTATAAATACGAGTATGTAAATGTTCGGACGAAATATATGGTTGTGTCCCATTTGTAGCCTATTTTTCTTTAGGAGATCATTTTTGAACCATTAAATACGAATGTAGAACACTTTGCCTTCCACAAAAATACAATTTGCAAAAATTTTAAATTAACTCACAAAGTTACATCACTCTCCCTACTTATCTCCCCATTCTTTAACTCTTCGCTATACCTTTTCCTGGGTTTTACAAACTGCACAGAAATATGACTATTCTCCGATGAGTTGTTTCACATGAATTAATGGGAATTCCAACAAATGACGAGATTAGGCAACTGACTAATTGAGCAGCATCCATCTGCACAACATCCATCTGAAGAGTATCCGTCTGGACACACAACGCAAGAATTTATAGATTACAAGCCCCAAGAAAAGAATCTGAAGCAAAATTTAAACGATAAGAAGCCCTGTTTTGGTTGTTGTTCTTTTTTTTTGTTTTTCCCCATTGATATCAAAATATATAAACTAAACTGGTTTACTGATATGGATACATACTCGTATGTATTTCTTAAACAAAAAAACCACTACGTCATCGATGACGAAACACAACGCGGACTCGGCGTTAAAACAATAAAATATTACCACGCACGCAATTAATTTTTACTTATTTTAATTGTTTACATGGAAGGTTAACTAAATTAATACAAACACCGAGACAGTTTAGTGCAGACAAGAGTTCAGAGTAACTATCCTTCAGCAACAAAATGATCCCGGTAAATTCATTGACGTCAGACAAGAACGCCAATTGCACGTGTTTGAAAGGAGGAATTTTTCCAGACCAGTGGAAAAGGCAGAATCTGGTACTACTCCCCAAAGTGAATATACCACCGGAAGAACCCTCATCGTACCACCCGTTACGCATGCAAGACTCGGCTGACAAAGTACTAGAATGAATCCGCAAGAAGCGCTCAACAATAGATGCAATTAGCGTAGTGGTTAAAACTGCACAAAAAGCGATAGAAGGCAATAAATGGAAAGGGTGTACACAGAAATGCTGCGTAGTGATAACCCTCGATATAAAGAACGCATCCAATATTGCAAACTAAAGCCAGATTCTACAGGCACTCAGAGACTTGCAAGCTCCAGTTTATTTCATCAAAATGGTGACTAGTTACTTCAGGAGTAGAGTCTTAACCTACGATACAGACAGTGGATCCAAAGAGTACAATATCATCGGCGGAGTACTACAGGGCTCAATGCTAGGTCCACTACTCTGAAACATAGGTCCACGCCTCTGAATACCTTAGGAGACACAAAATATAGGTTTCGCCGAGGACATTGTAATTATTGCGACTGCCAAGTTACTGGAAGAGGTAGAACAGGTAAGTAACTCCACAATAAGGACCGTATGGCAAAGGCTGTCCTCACACTGGCAACATCACTGTGGGTGGCCACATAATAACATCGAAACCCCACATCAAATATCTCGGAGTCGTACTAGATGCGAGGCTCTCCTTCAAGAAACACCTCAAGTGTGAGAGTCAAAAGCCAGCGAATCATGCCCCAAGATACAGTCGAAGACTAATTTTGGTCAGAGTAGTAGCATCTATATTCCTCTACGCCCCACTAATCTGAGCGAGGGCCATGGCGATTAGTGCCAACAGGATAGATATTAGCTCAGTGTACCGAATTTGTGATAGCAAAAATGGTATCAATAGACACCAGGCAGAAGAGGAACGACAACAATACGAACTGAAGCAGGCAGATGCCGCTAAGAATGCAAGACTCGGCTTAGGAGAGTGGCAAGAATACTGAAATACTTCCTAAAAAGTCAGATGAGCACATGCACTTATACTACAACTTCAGCCAAGACCAAGGTGAAGTAGGGTAACTTCTAACCCACTTGCTGACAGGTCATGGATGCTTACGCTCATACCCAGTGAACTCATTGATGTCAGACAGAAAAATTATTTGAAATGAAGCTAAACAGCAAAAGATTGGTTGAACCATTATTGATCCTTCTGAAAACATTAGTGGACGATAGGTGAGACCCCCGACAAAAATATTTTTTACAATCTTTTTCTGGATTCTTTTTGTGCAAAATTGCAGCTCTCTAGGTCAAGATGTTCAACAGACTGAAAGACAGACACCGTTTTGAATCCATTCTGGTACGGAATACCATAAAAGGCTTCTAACAAGTTTTTTTTTTTTAATAAAATCTCTTAAAAATTCGGCAAATATTCTTCAAAAACAAATTCATAACGCCACGCCCACTTTATTAAAAATGGGATAGACGATAAAGGACAAAAAGATATATTTTTTCCAGTTTAAAAACGCGGTGCTAACCCTCCATGTGGGCAAGTTCGTAATTTCAGTCGCTCCTTATCTGGAAAAACAGACGTTGTCCACACACTCGTACACCCAGACGCTGCGGAGGGAATCATTATGCTTATTTCAAGGCGACATCTGCTAGAATTATCAATATTGATATATATGTGTCTTTACCTATATTTGTCTTTTCTTAGAAAATTATAAAGTCAAACATAAAAAAGGACCTGCATTTGTTCTTTAAAATTTCTATGTAGCTTAAAACCTAATTTGCTTGGGCTTTTATTGTTTCGATTTAGAACAAAAAAAAGAAAACATGAACTCACCACCAATGGTAGAATCTGTCATCTTCTGCGATGAATTGCTTCACATGAATTAATGAGAACTCCAACAAATGACGAGATTAATCATCTAAGTCGCCGCTCCAACCTCCACATGGTAAGTCGGTGACACGTACACTTTCTTCTGAGCCACACCCATCTGAGCAATACCCATCTAAACAGCATCCATCTGAACAGCATTCTGGACAGCAAACATAGCACAAAATGTAATCGCAAGCCTCAATAACAAAATCTAAGCCAATTTTTAAACATGATAGGAAGCAGGGTTCGCCTTTTGCATCTCTTTTATTTTCCTTGTTTTCTTCTTGTCTGTTTTCTTTTTGTCTGTGTTCTTCTTGTCTGTGTTCTTCTTGTCTGTTTTCTTCTTGTCTGTTTTCTTCTTGTCTGTTTTTCTTATTTTCTTCTTTTATTACCTCCATTGGTATCAAAATTCTCAAACTTTTGGAAGATTGTCAACGTCACGCACGCTTGTAGAATCGTTTATATCGAATATAAACAAAATTCATACAAACACCGGCACAGTCTCTCTCGAACAAGAGTTCGCAATAAACTGACTACAGAGTAGAAGTCATACAGCATGTTCCCAATGATATCAGATGGAGGAAACAGCAATGAATTGAAATGAAAATAAGCAGCAAAAGACCGGTTGGACGATTGCCAGCTGCGGTCGAAACGGTTACTGCTGTCAGATACTTTTTTCGTTTCTATTTTCTTGTGTGATTTTTGTTTGATGTTCATCTGCTATTTAGCTGCAAATAGAAGTATTCGCTGCATGAGAAAGATACTATAGGAGTACACAATTTTCGTATATACTCTTAGGGTTATTCATTTTGAGGTTGGAATTTCACGTCCCTGCCATATGGTACCTGTCAAATCTATCTGTCATCCATAGTGACAGAAGGTTAGTTGCCATTTTATAATATGAGGTTGCTTTGCTATTTTACAATATGAATTGATTAACCTAATTTGACTGGGCTCGACGGATTAAAATTGTTGCATCTTACCTCAAAAATAACAGTTCTATTCGGACCCCATTTTTTTTTTTTTTTAAAACTACGAAGACGCCACTGTTACTGTGAACTCTCTGCGCTATGGTGAAATGATAATCAAGTTTTATTGCCCTAAGGACGGGGCTACATGCCACATAACACAGGCAAATTTGGCCCTCTTGCATGAAGAGTTCCCCGGTCGGGTTAATTTCGAGATGGATGGAACAGGTTTAGCGAATATACCTACAGGGTGGCTGATTGCGAATTTATTGAAATTCAAGGATTTAATTAGTATTTTCGATATGGCCACCTTTGACACGAACAATTTCCTTGAGACGGTCAGTCAATTTATCACACGTTGAACGTAAGTGTGTCTGTGGAATGTGCTTCCATTCTCGGCGAAGCGCTAACTTGAGCGCGTCTGTTGTTTGGTATTTTTTAGTGCCAACCTTAAATATATAGCCACTTTGAAATTGTGCACTTCATGAACTTTTTGCTAGAGCTTTTGAATTGGCTTTAGGTGAAGAGACACCACTATGTCCAAGAATCCTGAAATATGAGTTTCTTTGATTTCCAGTACTGTGTTCCAATATTTGATCCGAATGCAATCTCCACCTTACAGGTGTAGCTATTTAGGACTGATCCTAGAAGCTCTAGTTAAGCTCAGCCAATAGGTGCATATTTACAGAAATACCTATTTAGAGATCTGATCTCCAAACTTATGAGAGGTGATCCAATGCCTAATCAGTGGAGGAAAAGCTATCTTCTTCCATTGCACAAAGAAAAGGGCGATACGCGGAACTGCGATACCTACCGTTCTGTCAAGCTGATGTCACACACCATGAAGATCGTTAAGCGGCTATCTGATGACCAGTGCGGGTTTGTCTCGGGTAAATCAGCAACAGATGCAATCCAAAGTATAAGGATCATAATGGAATCGTGATTCCTTAAAGGACTTGCATATGGTGCTGATTGATTTTGAAAAAACCTTTGATAGACAACGAAGAGATCTCTTATGGGTGGCGCTAAGACAACGAGGAGTTCCAGAAATCTATGCGCTCATGATAATGAGGAAGAAAGGAGTCACCGAAGAGTTCCTAATCAAAGTCGGTATACATCAGGGAAGCAACCTCAGTCCTTTGCTATTTATTGCAGTCCTTGATTATCTGCTTCAAGGGAAAGTGACGGACTCCAAAGTGCATCAGTTATTCTTTACTAACGATGGAGCTATCATTAGTGAAGATCAAACGTCCTTGCACAGAGCACTTTATGTATGGGTGGATGTTTTGAAGGGAAATGGGTACCGCATTAGTTCAAAAAAGTCAGAGTATATATCTGTGCTGTCCGTTCTCTGATACACACCGGCCTATTCCAGACATTTACTTGTATGGAAAAGTGCTTCCCAAGTGCGAAAAGTTGATATACCTGGGATCTATGATCAATCATCGCGTAAGCGTAGGATGGATGAAGTGACGGGAAATCTCCGAAATCTTCTGTGACCGAAAAACGTCCCCTAAACTGAAAGGAAGGCTCTACACCGCAGTTGTAATTCCGGTGCTCATATACGGTTCACAATGCTGAACAATTTATAAAAAGTATGAGGACAAATTAACGCCAGCTGCGATGAAGATGCTTCGCATGACAATAGTAGTTAGCTTGATAGAATAAGAAGTTCGAAGTTCGAAGTTCGAGGAAGCCTTCATGTGGAAAACCCATCCTCAGTTGGTATTGTCATGTTCAAAGGAGAGATCCTTCGAACCCCGTCAAAAAGGCAATATCAATCAACGTTCCTATACAATCGCGCAAAAAAGGCAGGCCAAAAAACAACTGGGTCACACAAATTCAAAAACACCAGCATTTGAGTGACGAAGTGATCCGAAACTGGGAAGTCTGCCGGTACTTCCTGAGGTCGAACCGGCAAACCCCACAGGCGGACCAGTAGGGCTGCAGTAAAGTGGGAGGGTTGTGATCCTTCTACTCCAGATCATAACCTCGACGTAAGGAAAAGAAGGAGAAGCTATGTAGAGGTATTTGTCTGAGGCACGTAATTCTTCCTCGATTTTAGAAAACCTGTTTTAATTCCTCATATCATGACTACTGTTAATTGAAATGAGTTGCCGTCTTTAGCCATTTCCCAAAACCTCATGCCATCTCTACCTAGTAGGTGCGCAACTAAGATCTCGTCAATAGATGGCTCCAGCAGTAAGTGCTGGTCGATTTTGAGCTCCAAAAAGTTTACGGAAATGCTGCTCTAAGTGAAACAACGTATCGTGATAGGTTCCGTCGCTTCAATGTTGATTTCGATGTTGACGACCGTCCGCGTGAAGGAAGGCCAAAATCCTTCGAAGACGCTGAATTGGAGGCATTGCTCGATGAGGATCCGTTCCAAACGCAAGAACAGCTTGCTTCAGCATTAGGAGTTACCCGTCAAGCAATTTCCAAGCGATTGTAGGTATTTGGAATGATTCAAAAACAAGGAACTTGGGTTCCTTATGATTTGAAGCCAAGGGACGTTGAGCATCGTTTTTTCGCTTGTGAACAGCTGCTCCAGCGGCAAAAAAGGAAGAGTTTTCTTCATCGCATCGTGACGGGTGATGAAAAATGTATTCATTACAGCAACCTAAGAAAGGGACTACCCGGTCATGCTTCTACGTCGTCTGCTCGGCCGAATATTCACGCTGTGAAGATTATGCTGTGTATTTGGTGCGACCAGGTCGGTGTCATTTATTATGAACTGTTGAAACCCAACGAAACCATCACTGAGGAACGGTATCGACTTCAATTGATGCGATTGAGCCGAGCACTGCGCGAAAAACGGACACAATACGAGCAGAGGCACGAAAAAGTGATTCCACAGCATGACAACGCTCGGCTTCACGTTGCCAAACTCGTTAAAACCATCTGGAAACGCTTAAATGGGAAGCCCTACCCCACCCACCATATTCCCCAGATATTCCAGAAATATGGGAAAAAGTTGTAGCTAGCGATGGGCAATACTTTGAATGATTCATTTGTAACCATTTTTTCACAATAAAGTTGCATTTTCATCCAAAACTTTCATCAGAACTTAGTTTCGCACCTAATATTTTCGGTAAAGTTTTATATTTGGAAACGTCTTCGCGACAAAAGGTATGATTGTTATACTGCTTTCGTCTTTTCAGACAACCTCAAGATCGTGCGAGACATCTATAGCAATACGATATGTAGCAATACCTACAGACTCTATCATGGAATTCAATAATCACATTTTTGCTTTAAAGGTGAAAATAGACTTTCCAGATTGTTACCTCTCTGCAGGCCATAAAGACTTAGCCTTGATCAACCTGAGATACTTAATTGAAAGTCCTCAATGTCTCCCCTTTTCAATCAGCAATATCCTCATCCGTGGGCTATTAAATCACTCGATATCGACACTCTAATTAATTAATCAATCTAAGCAATGTTAACGAACATTCAGTCAGCATCGGCCACAACTGAGGTTAAGCGCAATTTTCTTTTAAGTAACAAACAATTTTTAATTAGTACATATAATGGCCAAAAGGCAAAACAAAAAAAAAAAAAAAAAAAGAGTCTAATTAAAACGAATACCCTTGTATTGCGCGCCGCCGGATTATGCAACTTTTGTCGGCATAGCTAATGCAGAACCACACCGCTAAATGCGCTGCATTACTCGTGGGAAATTAAAACCACCAGCGCAACGCAACATGACCGCAACCATAAAGCTAACCTTTCACTTGGCAGACAGATATTTAGTATACCTCGCGTAGCACGGCCACTAATGGCACTAGCAGCGGTAACGAACAGTCATTCATCAGTAATGATGCGGAAAATATGAATGGTAGGATGGTCTGTGGTTATGCGCAGTGGAAAGGACATGCAACCCGGCATTACCAAGGGCGGTATCTATCGAACATCTTTCAATCCAAGTCAGACGAAGTATCTACGAGTCTTATCCGAAATATGATTTTAAGTGTAACTTATACTCGTATTCTGTAATTAAAATGATTGATTTACAACTCAATTAAAATGTTGCGGTCTTAAATGATTGTGTGATGTTCAAGAAAATAAAAAAAAGAATCACATCCAGCTCACCCCAATCTTGTGTTACAATTTCCCAGCTTGATGTCTTACCATTTTCGGATTCGCAATAAATATCTAAATTAAAGTCAAATCCAAGCGGACTGCGAACGTGACAGGATGCAATGCAATGACAGAAAGTGTGGCTGGTGTTAATAAAAACAGAAAATGTGTTTTTTTAACTGCGAGCTTTTAGACCTTTTAAGGACATGTGCAGATCTTTAAGTGGGACACTTTGGAAAGTAGTTTTCGATTTGATTGACATTGGTGCGGAGTTTGTTTTCTTCTATTTTGCAAATGACAAGCTACGTGGGAATTGCAGATTTGGTTTTAAAGTTAATACAATTAGAAATGACATTCCATACGTTTTGATAAGAAGTTGACATATCTAGCGAAAGGTTTGCCAGATATGTCAGCTACGTTAGATAAGTTGTCTACTGGGAGTAAGCTTTAGAAATGTCTTAATGGTGATTGGTACCAAATAGAATTTTATCTGGAAATTGAAAAAGTTAGTCGCATGGTTTTAATCCGAGTATACATACCTACACCTGGCATCTTATTACAGCTGTTATACACCAAGAAGCTACCACCATCGTTTATTCTTCTCCAATGACTTAACGACCTTATGAAATTATTTCTTGACACCAGTAACTATGCAGCTTCTCTACGAGGAAATTCTTAGTTTGAAAAGAATAAATACGGATTTTCTCAACACCATCCAGCAGCTAAGAGAAGAAAATGAAACTCTCAGACTAAAGGTCAATAGTCTTGTGGAGAACGTTATTGAAATTGTAGGTGTTCCTGAGGCTAACAACAATAATGCTGTAGAATATGTACAAAAAATCTTCGGTGAAACTTTGAACATTTCGGTCACATCTGATGAAATAAAAAAATGCTACGTAAAAAGTTTTCCGAAAACGAAATCATCGAGTGTATCTATGCAGGCACACAGCAAAATTATAAGTGTCTATCTCTCGTCGCTGGAAGTTAAGCAGAAAATTATGAAGAGCAAGCAATATCCTAAAAAGAAGCTGAACACCGCGCTATTTGCCGATGGTACTAAGAAGCATATATTTATTAATGATTGTTTAACTAAATACACCCGTGCATTATTTATGGCAGCTAAAAAGCTTAAAACAGATAAAAAATACAAGTATTTATGGTTCAGGAATAATAATAATATTTTGTTAAGAAAAGTTGAAAATGGCGAGGTTGTGGTTATAAGATCTTTTGATGACTTAGCCGCAATTTAAAAGAATTTGAATCCTGATTTTCAATGTTATCTAATATAAATGAAAGCTTTGATCTTATAAAAGACAACCTTACCATTGAAACCACAAGAATCGTTTCTGATAGTATGATTTATTCAAGCAATAGCAAAGCTGTTTATATTATTCATCAAAATATTAGAAGTATGCGGCAAAATTTTGATTTACTAGTTAGCAACCTTGAAGCCTTTAAGAACATGCCTAAAATTATTTTCGTTTCGGAAATTTGGATTTATTCCTATGAGCTTAGTGATTACAGTATTCCTGGTGACTTCAACTTGGACCTATGGCCGAACATGGGTTAGCTTCTTTAGTAAATGAGATCACCAGACCAATTGCAGGTACATGCCTTGACCACGTGTTCGTTCGTTTCTTGAAAGTTCCATTAAATCTATATTCTGGTATTAATTTTGATCTTCAGATCTCTGATCATTGTATGACTGGCTTAGTTTTAAATGGTTTGGATAGTAAAGAAAACAAAAAGCATAATTTTCCAAAGAGGTTGTTCAAAATTAACTTTGAGCAGCTTAATAACGTACTGCATTTTGAAAATTGGGAGGCGGTTTATGCTCAAGACAATGTTTCTACGGGTTATGATATTCTATTAAATTTATTAAAAAATTATGTTAACTTTGCAAGCTACGTCATTGTCCCTAGAAAATCTGCTCTAAGGCTTAAGCCTTGGATAAACGGTTCACTCTTAAGAAAATTAGACAAAAACGCAAGTTGCAGATAAATTGCCACAAACATCCACAAAACTCTAGTTTACAGAGTCTTATTACCGTATGAGCCAAAAAATTAACAAAGAAATACGTAAGTATCGAGATAGTTATTACCAAAATCAGATAAGGGCTTCACAAGGAAATCTCAAAAAGGAGTGGAAAGTGATTAATAGCATAATCAATCGTAATGCTACTAACCAAAATAATGCTCTTTATTTAAAAAACGGAGGTGTTACTATTTCGGAACCTACAATGACCATTTTTCATCGGTTGGACAACAGCCGTTTCAAAGATTTTGTTCAAGTTATTCCAATTGTTACTGTACCGGATCCGGAATTGTTACTGTACTGGATCCGGATCTTTCCAAAGAAATAGCTTCTATTTTGAACCAATTTCTGGGCTTGAAATTCTAAAGACTATTCATTCCTTAAGCAATTCATACTGAAGAATGTTGCCTTTAATATTGCTAATATTTTGGCACATCTTTTCAATTTGAGCATCGTGTCTGGACTCTTCCCTGAAGAACTAAAATGTGCCATCGTTATTCCTCTTTTCAAAAGGGGTAACAGAAATGAAAAAAATAACTATAGACCAATCTCGTTATTATCTTCAATATCCAAAGTATTTGAGAAATGTGTTAAAAAAAGGGTTTTGGAATTCCTAAAAAAAAAAATAATTTTTTCAGCCCCATGCAGTTTGGGTTTAGAGCTGGGCTATCTACTGAAGATGATCTCTTAGATTTCTCTTCCTTTATATAGAAAGGTTTGGACAACAAAAAATTTTGTGCTGGACTTTTTGTTGATATAACAAAGGCTTTTGACATGGTGGATCATAACATTCTTTTGAAAAAGCTATATAATGCGGGTTTTCGTGGTTTTATGTATAGTTGGTTTATGTCCTATCTTAATAACAGAAAACAAAAAGTGATGGTTGAAACTAGTTTAAGTAACTCTAAGATTATTAATCTTGGTGTTCCTCAAGGCTCTGTGCTTGATCCTATACTGTTTCTCATTTATATAAATTCTCTGTTTGTCCAACCATTTGTAGGAAAAGTTAGAGCTTTTGCTGATGATCTTGGTATCGCATATGGTTCAGTCAATCCCTTAAACCTAGTAGCTGGTATAAATAAAGACTTTGAATTACTAAGAATTTAGTTTGCGGAACATAAGCTAGTAGTTAGCAATAAAACGAAACTTATGTTTTTCAGCCTAATTAATCATGATGCTCCAGATATCGAGATCATATTTCATGCATCTAATTGTGGAAGGTACAACTTATGTCACTGTATACCTACTGACCAATGTTCTTATGTCTCCTTCGATAGGAATGTTCCTTGTGATGACAATTGCTTCAAAATCGAAAACGTGAACCATTTTAAATATCTAGGCGTTACAATTGACCGGAATTTGAGTTGGTCTAATCAAATTTTAGGTTTAAGACAATGTCTGCTCTCAACCATTCGTTGTTTCTACCGTCTTAGAAAGTTTTGTCCCAACAATACTTTAAAAACAATTTATTATGGGTTATTTCATTCAAAATTGCAATACGGAATAAGCTGTTGGGGAAGTGCTTGCCTAAATAAAATTCAGCCGTTGATTGTCTTACAGAAATGCGCCATTAGGAAGATTTGTAATTCTTTCCGTTTAGCCCACTCTATGGAACTTTTTCGCCGTATGAAAATCCTGCCAGTTAGACACCTCTTTTATTTCAAGGTTCTGAAGATATTTTTTATTAGAGGTGGTTACCTGCAAAGTCCGATATCTGATTCCTATAGCTTGAGAAGCAATCAACAATCTCTAGTTACCTTTCCTGCCTTTCGTACAACATGCTATAGAAATTCTTACCCCGTTACTTCTTGAAAAATGTTTAATAGGCTTCCTGTAGGTATGCGAATCATTGGTAACTTGTTCACTTTTATGAAAGAGGTAAAACAGTGGTTTCTTAGCTTTGATCACAATGAAATCGAAATTTTACTGCGCTACATTGCTTAGTATATATCATACATATTGCCTTGTTGTAGTAATGTAATTGCCTTTTGCTTTTTAAATTGTTCTCTTTTTTTTAGATTTCTTTACTTTTACTTTAATTTGTTCAACCCACAATGAATATATCTATTATAAAGTGATTTTGGGTAGGAGCTGGGAAGACATTAGAAGGACGTATGTAAATAATGAACAAATCAAGCACAAAGTCAAGATTCGTTTTAACTATATTAAGGGTAGAATAGGTGTCAGACGATCATCTTCACTGTACTTTGCAAATATTGGGTAGAATGAATTCTCATTCACTAAAAAGTGGTACGAGCCATATGGCTTTCAACCACCGGTTTTAGGGGAGTGAAATTTTACCTAAAACTGTTATGTATCCTGGGTTCATAATAAACAATGGGAATGGTTTGGGAAAAACATAGAACTTGATATCGAGATAGTCTACTGGTCTACTCGTATCTCAATCCAGTGCCTCCACTCAATGAATTGGAAAAGTATTGAAGCTGGGCTGGCTGTTCTTGACTTGCGAGCTCCAGATTTGATGGGACACATTCAGTAGTTTTTTTTTTTTTTTTGAAAAAAGGAAATTTCGAAATCCCGTAGAAGCACTCAGACTCACACGAAGTTCATTGATACTCGTACTACCAAGCAGAACTCATTTTTCGTGTAATGGTTGCAGTTGTAGTTACGCACTCCTTGATAAAACCTTTTTCCTTTGTTGTTGTTAACCTAGATCCTCAAGTTTGGCACTGAAGTTACTTCCAATAAGAAAATTATGTCCTATTATATTTAGAGGTTAGAATTCAAAATAGAAATAGGTAGGTAGGTCCTTCAACCGGAATTCTGGTGAGTTATCTAACCCATGTGTGGAACTCAGCCATTGATCACCAACGGAAATCAAGAGCTGGTGCTCCGAAAACATCCCAAAAGCGTTCGATCTAGTTTGGTATAAAGCTCTATTTGGCAAATTAGTCTCCTACGGTGTGTCTTCCCACACTTTCACCGTAGTGCCTTAAGGATCTATTCTATCACTAACTCTGTTTCTACCTCATGTCAGCGAGCTACTAGTGTCCTAACATCATCTTACTCAAATATGCTGGTAAATATAATTACATTATATCGTCAAGGATACGAACAAATTTCCTCATTAAAAGAACACCTACAGCAGGGAAAAGCAAACTTAATAGGCTTAAGTGCGAGTAAAACCCAATTATTAATGGGTTTTACCAATGGCCTTTTCCAAAAAAAACACGTCTACTGTACCAGAACTTCAAATGAACGAACAAACCATTCAAACATGTATCTTTTTGGCGTTCCTGTTAACTCTGGTGTAAAATGGCACGAACACGTCCAACATTGCAAATTAGGCGTCCATGACGTTGAGTTATCTGCTTAGAACATAGGGATATGTACTTTACAACGAAGTATAAACCACATGTATGGAACTCGGCCACTAAAAATTCTCTTCTCTTAATTGATCACTCCGCACTAACATCAAATCTCCAACTTTTGGCTGTTCGAAGGCTGGTGGCAGATCTATCTCTGTTCTAGAGATACTACTAATGCAGATGTTTCGAAAACCTCAATGGAATGATCGCTAGAAATGTTAGAAGACAAATAAACTTTGCAATTTACTCCCAGCAGACATATTTCCAGGAGTTTTTAGTCTCCAGCTATTCAAGTGAATTCCAATCACTCTCAAGAGACACATTTCTAGAACTAGTCTCCAGCTATTCTAGAGCAGACATCTACTATGAGCATCTCGCGGAGCTGTCTCAGCGTTATACGTTTTTGATAGAAGATTTTTTAAAAAAAAATCTAAACAGCATCTAAGAAGACGCTTGACTCTGATCTAATGATCTCAGACTTCTGTAACTTCCCAGGTCGGTCTTTGCTTTCAAGATTTCGCAACCTGTCGGAAAATCAGAAACATCAGGTTTTGATCAAGATGACTAGTGCCAATCATGTTTAGATGATCGATAAGCCGGAGATTTGGAACCTTCATCATTTTAATGCTGTTCTGAGACTAGTGCTCTATCTTTATATTTGGAAGGTACGAGTACTCGTATCATTTTATTATTGTATTCCACTTGCTTGGATGGCAACGACTAACAGAGGTCGCGTAGGAGCAGCATCTTCCGATAGGTGTTGGTTCGCTAAGTAACGAGAAAGAGCCACTGCAGCCGAAAACCTGTCAGCTCTGTTAGTAAGCCCTAAACCCAACTCCTCGTGGTGCCATCTGGGAATTTCTTCGGAAATTGCGAACGGGAGAGGACGAATGGCGAGCCTCCTGCGCCATATAACAGGATTAGTGTCGGTTGGTCTGGGGCCCAGCGAGCCTCAACCGTAACAAGAAATATTGCTCCGAAACGGAAACATACGCCTCGGATACGGACGGATAATTTGAAGACGACCTTTGGCTATCAAACACGGCCAACGATCGGATTCTGGAACGCTAAGACCCTCCTGGACTCACTCCAAGAAGGGACTTACAACGCCAGATTCCTCCAAATGGAGCGCGAATTCGTACGGTATAAAATAGACACCTTAGGGCTGAGTAAGATAAGATGGTTCGATGCTGGGGAAAATGTTTTGCCAACAAAAAGCACTGTCATGCTCTACTCTGGTAAACCAGCCGGAAGCGCACGGAGGTCTGGAGTAGGACTGGTGCTAACTCCAGCAGCGCGTAAAAGCCTCATATCTTGAAAACCTCACAGTGACCGGTTATTGACGGCCAGATTCTAGAGTAGAGTAAGGAAGGTCACCTTCATACAGTGCTATGCTCCGACTGATGACGCGACGAGGATGAAAAGGACAATTTCTACAGCCAGTTAGGCGCCGTCTTCAATGAAACAACTAATGGGGACATCGTAGTGGTGATGGGGGATCTCAATGCCAAGGTAGGTAGCGACAACAACATGCTTAAATACGTGATGGGAGCTCACGGCCTTGGAGACCGAAACGACAACGGTGAGCGGTTTGAGGACTTGTGCAATACCAACCGCCTAGTCATTGGAGGTACGCTGTTTAAGTATAACACCTGCCATAAGATCAGTTGGGTCTCGACTGATAGGCAAAGAACATCCAACCAGATCGATCACATTGCGATCAGTCGCCACTTTAGAAATTGTCTCCTGGACGTCTGAAACAGACGTGGAGCTTATATCGGACAAGAACGAGATCACCGTCTTATGCTAGCTCATATACGCCTTCGTACTGCATCCGTCAACAACAACCGATCAAACTTGTTGAACATCACCAGGTTCAATACCGATAGGCTTAAGGTCCCCCAAGTGGGCCAACTATTTAGGGACCACCTTGCCTTAGAAGCAGAAGCAATCAGCAGCTCAATGCAGAAGAGCATGGATGATTACTGGAATGTTGTGAAAAAAGCTTTTACGAGCGGGGCACACACCTATGTCGGTAAAACCATCGCACATGGCTTTCGGCAGACACCTGGGGACGGATCGATGAGCGTACAAAAATAAAGGCTCGGATTGCAGCGGCCTCAGCAGTAGAGAGCACTGATTTAGAAACCCAGTACGGAACGAAGAAGAAAGAAGTGCAGCGTAGTGTGAGACGTGACAAACGTCAATATATTGACACACTGGCTTCTAGGGCTGAAGGAGCAGCGAGCAGGTGCGATAGTAGGACTGTTGACAGCATCACCAAGGAGCTCATTGGTGGTCGAAACTCCAAACAACACCCGGTGAGGAGTCTGGACGGTAACCTCCTGATTTCGGATAAGGATCAGCTCAATGGATGGAGAGAGCATTTTGCTTCAGTGCTAAATCACGTAGACGATGGCGATATGATCTCAAATTCGAATGAGTATTCCGAAGCAACAAATTCCCGACTACGCACGACACCACCCAGCAAAACAGTAATTATGGCAGAAATCAAGTCCCTCAAGAAAAACAAAGCAGTGGGTTTTGATGGCATCCCTGCCGAATTGTTTCAAGCGGCGCCAAACACATCAGCAGATCTGCTGCATCCGCCAATACAGAGAGCTTGGAATAGTTAACAATTTCGACAGGAGTGGAAAAGGGGGATGATCATTAAGCTTCCGAAAAAGGGAAACTTGATGGAATGCGGAAACTGGAGAGGTATATGTGTTCTTCCAGCTGCAGCCAAAATAATAGCAAAAATAATTCTGGGCCGAATTAAAGAGCATTTAGATTCTACTCTCGACGTCGAACAGGCAGGTTTTCGCGCTGGATCCTCCTGCATCGACCACATAAACACCTTACAGATCATGATCGAATAGTGCGTTGAGTACACGTCTCCACTACATCTGTTGTTTATCGACTTCGAGAAGGCTTTCGACAGCTTGAATCGAGATGCTATTTGGCTGGCCTTGCGCAGGAGAGGGATCCCGGAAAAACTTATTGCTATTATCAAAGCTACATACGAGGGCGGTAAGTGTCACGTCCTACACAACGGTAAGGTGTCAGAGGAATTCGGTGTCCAAAGTGGAGTACGTCAAGGATGCATACTGTCACCACTATTGTTCTTGGTGGTTATCAGCGATGTACTCCGTGCAGCATTGACGGAAGGAAACAATGGAATTCGTTGGACTATGACATCTTACCTTAAACACCTACGCTGATGATGTTTGTCTACTTCCACATCGGATATTGGACCTTCATCTAATGGCCCATAATCTAGAAACTGACGCAAACAAAGTGGGGCTCAAAATAAACACGGCAAAAACAAAAGCCCTCAGCACTTCCAACACTGACGCTCAACTTAACATTGCCAGACAGGAAGTCGAAAAAGTTGACAACTTTCTTTATTTAGGAAGTGTGGTCTCGGCTAACAGCGATGGCATCCAACTAGACGTATGCAGTAGAATCGGGAAGGCTAAAGCTGCGTTCGGTATGCTATCCACAATCTGGAAAAGTAATGTTATCAGCTTAAGAACGAAGCTGCGACTGTTCCGCTCTAATGTGGAATCGGTACTGCTGTATGGGTGCAGTACCTGGAAGGTGACACGCAGGCTGCAAGTCTTCGTAAGTAAATATTTAAGAATCATCTTGAGGATTTTTTGGCCAGCTGGAGATCCAGCTAACAGCTTTATATGAGAACGGGCCAACAACCTATAAACATTACTATACGAAGGAGAAAGTGGCAGTGGATTGGACACACCATACGGTGCGAAGACAACTCCATTGCGAAATACGCCATGCAGTGGAATCCGTTCACCCAAGCAGGCAGAATAGCGGGACGCCCTAGGCAAACATGGCGCAGAACAGTTGAGGAGGAATCGAGATCTCTAGGAATGAGTTGGAGGCAGCTCAAACGCATTGCAGAAGTACGAACAAGATGGCAGGCGTGGTTGACGCCCTATACCCCCCGAGGGGTTAAAGGAAATAAATCTGTGAAAATGCTCACAGTGAAATAAATCTGTGAAAATGTCATCACTACTCAAAGCATTATTTTAAAGACACTTACGAGCTAATATCGTGTATAACACTTGAAAATTTGAAGCTTTGAAGCAATTTATTGCATCTAATCATCTTCCACAGTCTGCTTTCACTTCGCATAGGGTTTCCGCAATGCCATTAGCTACACAGAAGAGTTTCAATCTGCTGGGCTTCTTTAGTAAACATACCATTGTCAGGTGTGAAATTTCAATGGATTTTCCTTCACCTCACCCAATACATTAGCGGAAACACTTTTGCGTTATAAAAATGTTTGCATATTATTCCGCATTAACTCAATGGGAGGCTATTAACTTTTTATATTTTGCCACCTGCATTCCAACTTCTTCTGACACATGTGCAGTCAATCCTTTGAATTTCATTGCACATCGGGCATATGAGAGGAAACGGAATGAAATTTACAATTGAGTGTGCGGAAAATTCGTGACTGGAAGATGCCTCTAAGGTGTTTGTCGAATAGTTGAGTCCATTGCCACCCATTTGCATTTTTCTGATGACGAATTATTTACACGTTACTAGTAAGCAATTATGAAATCTGTTTCTTTCATTAATTTCCTTGTTTACATGCACAGGTGGTGTAAATTGAGTCTTTTGAATCCTTTTTTTCAATATCATGGGTAGGTTGTATTATATCAGGGTAGAAACAGATGGATAGTAGCTATTACCCATAACCTTTTGCTTCTAGAAAGTGCTTTACGTTGCACTCCTTTTAAAATTCAGTACTCGTAATTTATGAATCTTACCCATCAATCTGTCATTTTCTAAGTGAGAATATATTTCAAATCAAACTGCACCCACATAGGTAGTTCTAATTTATTAACACAGCATGTATCTGGGTACAACAAACCTATGCAGTGTGAAACGTGACCCTATTTGTCGGAACAATTTATAGTGCAAATATGACTAAAAGTATTGAATACTAATAGCCTACTTCCTCGACTTTAATAGAAGCTTGCCGCATGTTAGTTCATAAAGTTTCAAGGCACTATTGGAATTCCATTATAAGCTGACAGCTACTGCTATTGCCAGTTGTTGCGAGATATTTAATTACATTTTTCAAAGTAAATACTAAATTTATGTATCTGTAATTATTGTGCAAGATAGGTTGACTTTTATTGGCAAATTTTAAAATATTTGCACATATTTAACGACTTCGTAATAAACTCCGAAGGATAGTACAACAATGTTGTAGTCCAGCCCGGAGTTTGAAGCTCATTATGCGTACGAGTATACCAAATTCGAATAGAACCAACGATGAGCGCGTAAAAGTGTGACTGTACGTACATATGGGGATCTGAACACTCAGAACTACGCAAGCAAGACTCGGTGAACTTCAGGAAATATGTAAAAAATCGGATGAGTCTCACATGGATACCGGGGTGTGAAGGTGTACCGGGTAACGAAAAGGCAGACGAACTAGCAAGGAAAGGAGCAGGCAACACAGAACTGAACCCGGATAATACAATAGGGGTCCCTCTGACAACTATTAAAGCAATAATCAATGAAAAGATACGACAGGAGTTCAATAACTACTGGACGAATCTAGACACGTGCAAAATGGCTAGATCTGTAATAACTAAACCGAGTAACAACAGAGCAAAAAGAGCTCTTAACTCAAGCAGAACACAATTGAGATTGATGGTGGGACATTTAACAGGGCACAACAATCTCAACAAACATTCGTTCAGACTCGGGATAGCTCATACAACAATCTGTGCCAACTGTAAGGAGGAGGAGGAGGAAGATATAGAACACTTCCTCACTACAGCGAGGCTAAGACTGAAAATTCTGGGATCTCCAAGGATTCCGGATATTACACACCTCAGTAAGAAAGGAATCGGGGATATATTGGAGTTCGCCAGACGAACACTACGATTCCCCGATCACTATACGATATAGTTTCCCGTTGATACTACCCATGATCCCAAGACCTAAATCCTCTCAACACATAATTCCCAAAGCACAGCACTATTCCCTACAGTTACATAGATGAGGGGAACACAACGGGCCCAATGGAGGCCTAAGTGAAGAGCATAAGCTCACACTCTTAAACCAACCAACCAAGAAATCGGACGAGGTATTAGTCTACCCACCAGAGTTCTTAACTGCGTCAGTTGATGCAGCCGTAGATGAAGACTTACAGTAAGGAGAAAGACTATATGTCTTGTTGACCTGATCGGCTTTAATGCGTCTCAGATAAGTCATAGCAAGAAGCCCTACAGACAAAACAAATGGGTGCGTCGTGAGCAATAAATGCCGGCATTAATCCACAAATAAACATCGCCTTAGGCTATACAAGCCTCCGCGAAAGATAGAATACCGTGACAATACATAAAACAGCCTCGAATAAGATTCATAGCTTTGACGACACGTGCAGACGAATTAACGATAACGTTGTTCGGATATATAAGCGGAACCCTTAACAGGCTGCGTGTTGTCAAGCAACCATCGGAGACATTTGAGGCCTATAAAGCGGACATAACCGGGTGGTAAGAGGGTGAAAACAGCGATATCTACTATGGCGACTGCTACCGAGAGCAGAAGCGGCTTCTACGTCTTAAGCTTCAGACATGCGAACGAACGCTTAGTGACAATTCACATCAAGGCGCCTTATTGAGGGTGGCCGTGTTGTAGTGGTAACATCATCGTTTGTCACGCTGTTGGTTCACGATTCAAATCCTGATGTCAAGAATCATCTATTTATTAAGTCAACTCTACTGCGAAGGCATAACACTTGCAGTAAAGTGGTCATATGGCTGAAAATGCAACTTGATCGTGATGATGACATCAGGAGGATGGAAAAAAATACTGCGAATCATAAGCAATGACAATAAAAAGCAAAACAAAAATGCTCCCCAGTTATCTGGACGCTACCCTTGGTGTAGCGATGACGCCTGCAAAGAATGCTTCTACGACGTCATGGAGAGAACCTATGAACAGTGTCCCAAGTTCGGAATGAAAATCGTGATTGGCGATTTTAACACCAAAATAGAGAAGGAGGGCATCTTTGGCAATAGCGTCGGAATGCATAGCCTATACGATACCACATACAGAAACGGACACAGGTTAATCGACTTCGCGGCGGAACGAAGCATCGTCGTAGCAAGGACGCGTTTCCCACATCTCAACATTCACAAGAATGAGAAAATATATATGATATGCTCATCAGGTAGGATGCTTGCGACATATGAGCGTGGAGGAAGCTGGTGCTAGCTACTAATGCTAACATGCAAGACGAAATGTACCAGTCAGATTCCTTTACCAAAGAGAGCGCTTTATTTTCCAATCAAATTGAATTTGCTTTCCCGATCTTAGCATATAAACCACCAAAAATGGTACAGGTACGAGTAGATACAGGTGTCATTAAGCAGTTCGCAGAATCTATTTCTGATGAACATAGTAGCCTCAGTTGAAGAGTCTAGCTCTAAAGCCAGTCGTTTCCTGAGGGTTATGGCTATGCAGACCGAATTCGTCTGCGTGGCAGCATACGTTTTGTTTGCGAATTGTCTCTCCAAGTCGGCACGCTTCATGGTTTGCGGTTATATCATATTTGCAGATAATTCGCGACGACGTCCGACTCCATTTTTCAACAACCGGGGAAAATCGAAAGGCGACAACAGTTAAAATCCGGGACTGTCTCGGCCAATCCGGGGCATATGGTCAGCCAAGGTATGTATACTCGTAAATTAAATAATGAAAGAGTCTTCGGTTGAGACACCGTAACCCTCCATCAGCAATCTTCTGCACATTGCTTTCAGATTCCTAGGCCAAGCTGAATGATATCCGTTATCATTAAAACTAAGGGTCAGTTTTTTCGGTCATCTCAAATCTAGAGCCTGCTTCAATCTGTACAGCTACTTGGCAATAGGGGAATTCAAAGCTAGTAGTTAATTACTTGGCGCTTTCGCCTGTGTCGAAACAGAAACAGATAGAATGGGTCAAGTTATAAACGAGGATAGACAGAAATATATGTATGTTGTAAAGAGGCAACGGTACTACAACTTAACCTGGGTCTTCTAAGCTGTTAGGTTAGGTTGGAGGAAAGCGGGCCTAAGTGCTTAACACGGGGGCCATATGGTCCATTGTGTTTCCCTTTTGTTGTGTTGAACCTTATTTAAAACCTTTGTCTTGCGGTCGGTTCTGTTGCAAACTAGCCTGCGCTCTTTATGAAGCCTATCATGTTCCTAAGTGGAACTTGTACGAGCTCCCCTTGTTCGTCAAAGAGCCTGTTTCCTATATAACGGAGGCGGCGGTTTTGAAGATTTGGGCAATCACATAATAATTGTTTGATGGTTTCTGTCTCCTCAATATCTTGACAGCTCCTGCAGTGGTCGGGTGTATTGATGCCTAGTCTAGCAGGCAGTGTCCTGTTAGCACGCCTATCAAGATGCGAATTTCTTTTTTATTCATCGCCAGTAGGCTTTTTGTTCTGTTTTCATCCACTGTCGGCCATAAGCTGCGAAATATGACACAATCGCTTCTGGCGGACCATGCGAAGTTAATCAGTTATCCTGATTTTAGGTCTGTTGCCCTTTTTAGTTCAAGATGCTACAGTCATCCGACAGTTTGTATGAGTGGTTGATTTTAACTTACCCACAAAAAACTCCAGAGCCCATCAGTGAAGAACTGAATGTCCTGTACATTAATTAATGTGTTGGAGTCCCACTCATATCTTTCAGGAATAAAAGTGGACTAGTTCTTGTCGAAAGCTGTTAACTCTGCTAACGACATCAATACGAAGAGCAAAAGGAGAACAATACAATTGAGCTAAAAAGAAAATATACCCACATCCTACACACGATTTTTAAGAATACGAGTATCTCGAATGCTCCGGTTTCTCCCACTCGGACAAAGTCATTAAGACATTAATTTGCCTAATTAAGCGGAAAATTCTAATGTTCTACTGAGGGACAGCTACGAAACCAAAACAAAAGCAAACGACTTTGAAAGCAAAACTTTTTAACTGCCAACAAGCCTTGCGTTACCTACAAATTTATGGTTTACCATCTTCCAGAGAATTAAATCTTAAGCAGATGCAAATCACTGTCGTTATTAATTACCCTTTTGACTTTTCCCCCACATTTTATGTTGCTTGTAACTAAGTTTGTTATAACGATTTACTACCCACTAAATTTTTTTTATTTTTTTTTTTCATTTTCAAATTAAAATGAGGAACTCGTTATCTATGCGATCGCTAAATACATAATCAGTGGAGAGATGAAGACGAAGATGACATTAAATGAGTTCGATATTCAACTAATTTATATGCATTTCATAAGTCGACCATTAGGTGTGTATTAGATGTCACAGATTTGAATTGTGGTGCTAATTTCGAAATCAATTTTGAAGTCAATTTCACTAATGAGAATATGCAGGTAACAAAAATAAGTATTGGTTTAAAAAAGGTATAGCTTAAGGTAGCGGCAAGATACTGCCCACCCAGATGTTCCCCAACAGAAAAAGAGTATGCAGAACTCTTAAATTTGTTAGGACGTTCTTGTTGGTGGTAACTTCTCTTTCTGGTAAATAGATCAGACCGAATAAACTTCTACGGACAGCTCGACATCCCTGGGTTCTCACATCATGACCTTATTACTCTCTTTTACGACATCTCTCTGGAACGGTCTACTGAAACGAAAACTATAAGCTTTAGGGACTTTAAGTGTGTCGATCTGATTTCCCTCAAAAACGATGCAATGTCTTTGGATTGGAGTAGTCTCTACTGCATGCGCTCTATCGATAATCAGGTTGATTACTTTACATCCACAATCAATAGTCTCATGTTCCTATAAAAACCTTCGTTCTTCGTAATAGAAGCTGTGAGTGGTTCACTCCTAAAATTGAATCACTCATTGAAAAGAGAGACAAGCTTTTAAAAGGTGAAAACGATTTAGAATTCCCGAACTAAGACAAGAATTCACACAGATCAGAAATTCTGTGAAGCATGAAATCCGACTATCTAAATCGAAGTTCTTTCCCTCTAAATTCAAGTCAGGGTTAAGCACAAAGAAAGCCTGGGAAAATGTCAAACAGTTGGGTGCAGGAAAAAATCTGGCTGCGAAAGATAATGAAATTGACGTCAGAAACCTTAATGTCAAATTTTCTGCTGCTTAAACCTCATGTAGCTTTCAAGATGTTATAGATGAAGACTCAGTCATAAACCCATTGCTAACCCGCGAAACACCCACAAATTTTGGATTTAGTAGAGTCTGCCTACCGGATGTCCTTAATGCGGTTTTTGCCGTTAAATCGGATGCAATTGGTTTGGACTGCGTGCACCCAAAATTTCTTAAGACCATTATCTTCGAAGTACTGTCCCCTCTGACGTACATTTTCAACAACGTGTTGTCCTACTCAGCTTACCCGAAATCCTGGAAGGTTTCAAAAATAACCCCGGTTTTAAAAAGCACGGTCGTCGAAAAAAAAGAATACCGTCCTATTTCCATACTCCCCTTTATTTCCAAGGTGTTCGAGAAGCTGATGAGCATGCAAATATATACATACCTGAAACAATTCGATCTCCTTTCATCGTTCCAATCAGGCTTTAGACAACAACATAGCTGCACCACCGCCCTGCTGAATCTGGTTGACGATTTTCGCTCAGCGGTGGATAGGGATCATATTACCTCACTAGTTCTGCTCGACTTCTCGAAAGCATTCGATATAGTTCCGCATGAGATTCTCTTACTTAAACTTAAACATTACTTCAACTTTGATGAAACTGCGTTAAAACTGATAAGAAGTTATTTAGCAAATCGCACTCATGCTGTTTCATCCAAGGGTAAGATGTCGGACTTTCTCGAATCGAAGGCTGGGGTACCACAGGGATCTATTATGGGACCGTTACTTTTCTCTATGTTTAATAACGACTTACCCTCAATCATACATAGTTGTAAAGTACAGATGTACGCCGATGACGTTTAATTGCACCTCAGCTACCCCCTCGGACTGATAGAAGATGCGACTTTACGTATAAATGAGGATTTAAGATTAGTGGTTCGTTGAGCCCAAACAAACAGGCTTAAACTCAATTGTGACAAAACCCAAAAACCGTACCAGCTTAAAGGTATCCTGTTTTCCCTTATAGAAGTAGATAGTGTCCACCTGGTATATGCTGAGCGGGTAAAAAACTTAGGGCTAAACTTTAATCGAAATCTAACCAGGGACGATCACGTGGCTACTACTGTGGGCAAGGTACACGGTGGTCCACGCACATTGTACCAATCTGGCTACTGTCTTCCAACTAGGGTGAAGGCGACACTGGTGAAGACCTTGATTTTGCCAATGTTGCTATATGCACACCCAGTGTTTTGTGATTTGAGCAGCCTTTGTTCACGAAAATTAAGGGTTGCATTCAACAGCGCTGTGAGATTTGTGTACAATGTTCGCCGTCATGATCATATTTCTGGATATGTTAAAGATTTTCTTGGCATGGGATTCCAAGAATATTTAGATTTCAACGTTTTAGTCTTTTTTTTCAAACTCAAAGAAAATAAAATTCCGGAGTACCTTTACCATAGAATTCAATATACATCTTCCGAAAGAAGTCGGGTCTTTATTTTGCCAACCTTCAGGTATAACACTACCGAAAATCAATTTTTTGTATATGCTGTGCGACTATGGAACTCACTTCCAACCGATTTACGGAGATACCAGGGAATCGGTGACTTCAGGAGAGGGCTCAAGCAGCATCTGAGTACATGAAAATCAATGGTTTACGTCGTCGTTTTTGTAAGGGAGTAAGCTAACATTAAGGCTAGGTTACTAGGGATGGTCCGCAACTGCAACTGTGAATTATTTTCCTCTGGATCGCCTATATATTGCCCTTCTAATCCACTAGGCATTATTGATTTTTTCGTTGCAAAAGATATTAAGGGAAATCATACCAGAGTATCATCAGATCCTACTCCAGTGATCTTGTCACTAATTGAAACGGAAGTGCAGGAAAAAGTATGAATTGGACTGAATTCAGAGAAAAGCTAGAAAGTTTTTTGAACCTAAGATCCTATGGTAACAAATGAGCAAATTTACCATGAAGTGGAACAATTCCTTGCTGATGTATCTTGCTGAAGACAATCTGAAACAAAATACCCCATCGAAATAAAAGAGTTGATATTAGAAAAATAAAAAGGGAAAATGGCAAACCACGAAGTTCCCAGATGATAAGGCTGTTTTCAACCATCTCAATAATGAACTTAAAAAACCAATTCACTTAGTAGATGTGTTCGAAGTTTAACGACGCACATAGGAGTATTTGCATCAAAAACCTGACCAAAAATCTCTTCTAGAGACGTTTCCGGCATAATTTAAGCGGTAGAGTCTGTAAGTTCAAATTCTATTATTAGGTAATATTTACCTTTGGGGACCTGCATGGCGATTGATCGGGAAAATACTGATTGGCCAAAACATGGATTGGACCAGTAGCACAACAATCAAGTTCGTAATGTAGTGCTTGCTTTACCTCCTCGCGGTGGTCCCCGGGCAACTGCATGTATAAATCCTTATACATGTAGGCCAAAATTGCAAGCGCGAGATTGTCTAGGGTCTTATGCCTAGGGTAGGTAACCTGGGCCAGCAACCCGCGTTACCGAAACTTTAACCGCTACGGAAACCGACATAATGCCTCGGATAAGGACTGATAACACGTTGACAACCTTTCACCATTTTATGATAGCTACTCTCCAATTACGCACTGCTGCCGTTCGTAGATCTAACGACACAAGAATACCTAGGTTCAACGTAGACCGACTGAGAGTTCCCTCAGTGCGCCAAGAATTAAGGGACCATCTCTCACGTGGAGTGGAAACAATCAGCAGCTCACTGCCCGCCACCATCCAAGACCATTGGTGCGCTGTGAAAACTGTTTTCATATCAGGTGCTGAAAGGATTGTCGGTCGGTCGCAGGGAAACCATAGGGCGTGGCTTTCCGAGGATACCTGGAGAAGGATCAACGAACGAAAACAGCTAAGAGCTCGAATTGCAGCAACTCCAGCAGCAGGGAGGATCGAGTTTGAGTCCCAATATCGAATGAAGATGAGAGAAGTACAGCGTAGCGTAAGACGTGACAAGCGCAATTACATCAATGCGCTGGCTACGGAAGCAGAAGAAGCAGCAGCGAGGTGCGACAGCAGAACCGCTTATAGAATCTCTAAAGAGCTTGTAGGTTGCCGAAGCTCTACTCAACACCCAGTGAAAGGCTGAGACGGTTGGTTGCTAATATCGGATGAGGATCAACTGAAGAGATGGAAAGTGCATTTTACTTAGGTTCTAAACCGAGTATTCGCCAGCAATATGCACCCAAGTCAGACTGAAGAGTCCGTAGAAAGAAATATAAAATCACTAGTATAATTCGAAGAACCGAAAATATGGATATTTATACTTACTTCCTGGGATTGCATATTTCTGATAAAACCACTGCTTTGTCTCTTTCTTTCGTATTTCATTGTCCATATCCCATGTAATCCAGATTGGACAGAGCTTTTGTTCCAACGCTTTTATAGTCTCGCAAACTATCTCTGAAAGGATACTTTGTCCAACAGAAATACCAAATTCGTTACCAGTCAACCATTGGTAGCAACCTCCAGCTAGGACCTCTAAGGTAGCATCAAGTCTTAAAATTGGTGGAATGTATGTTGACCGCGAGCTAACTAAAATGCAAAATCGGATTCAGCACGTTTATTGTTTAAAAATAGTTTATAATTTTTTTACTTTTTAGTTGGAAGTGAAAGAGGATCCGATGCATCTCTAAGCGTCCTTCGCATTCGCAATAGTCGGACCGAATTTTCACTTTCTTCGTCATCGAAAAACAAAACATTGTAATGCCAACGCATTTTTTTTTTTTTGTATTTGCTACTATTTTTATGATTTTTATTTAAAATGTAACCAACAAAACTAAACAATCAACCACGAAGTTTAAAACGATTGTCAAATAGCAATCGTTCAATCGTCGGTACTTGACAGTTTAATAAGTTATACGAAGCATTAGTGAATCGTCCAAAATGGCGTCGTCCAAACGATTCAATTATTTTAGTATTACACGAAGCAATACAATCGTCGAAATGACGTCGTTAGACGATTGTCGTCTTACGCGATGAGAGCCCTGACCTCTTCACAGAACATCTGTCGAACATTTTGAAGCCACTCTCATCCAGTGGAGCTACTGAAAACCTAGAGTTAGTTACTATAAGGGGCGAAGATGAAATTCCCAATCAAAATTCACAACCTATCATAATAACTGCCCAGGTTTAAAATAAAATGCCACATGCAGTTTCAAAATAACTACAATTTATAATGAACGCATACCTACAGCTCTGATATGTCCCACATCATTGGAAAGTTGCTGAAGTGCTTGTAATGTAAGCAGGGAAGGCCACCAACAGAAGTGACATCTTATAGGCCAATATCACTTGTACCAATTATGGCAAAGGTTTACAATAAAAATTCTCCTGAAAAGGTTTAGCAACATCATAGAAGAAAGAAGTCTAATTCCGAATCAACAGCTCGGATTTAGAAATAAACATTTCATGAGAGACTAATTGCGGATATAGTGGAAAAAACACTCGAAGAAAAATAAGTCTGTTCGGCACTATTTATAGACAAGGCCTGGCATTAGGGCCTTGCGTACAAACTGCATATTACGAAATACTGAAATCCTATATTTCAGATTGTCTCTTCCGAGTTCGATACGAACAAGAATATTCGGAATTAAAGAAAACTAAAGCAGGTGTTCCACAAGGAAGTGTCCTAGGACCAACCCTGTATTTGTTGTATACCAGGGATGTACCGGTATATAACAATGCCATGATGGCTACTTTTGCAGCTGCCACTACAATATTAGTACCTCATAACTGTACTAGTACTGTGAAAGCAACAGAGAAATTTCAGAATGAAGTCAATAGAGTTAGATGCAACAAAAGGGTTATTATAATGAACCTGCCAATAAAAGCCTTTCTCAACCAAAGGCTCTATACGTAAGAGTTCCGGAAGTTCCCACGAGATCATATCATTATTTGTATTGACCGCCACTTTGCTACAAAAGTGATCTTCGCTATCGAAATGGAATCGAAATTTTATAAACCTTGGCATAAAGCGCTCAAGGTCATTGGCGTAATTTTAAGCACTACAGGTCACGGACATGCTGGGCTATGAAGGGGCAAATTAATTGGCAAAAAAAGAGTAAATCTCCATTCGAATCGTAACAGACAACAAATAAATGGTAGAATTCGGAAGCATGACAGAGCCAGAACCAGTAAACTCCTACAAAAAAAAAAAAAAAACACAAATCATACACCACTTGGCACAACCCGCAATCTGCGAACATAATTGTGTATATCTAGAACGACTTCTACTTCAAAGTTGATGTGTATCTGCAATCTTTGGTTGTGTCGTATTGCATTCTTCTTAATGACATCTGTCAGTGAATCGATATGCAAGTCACGGCGTAAGTCTTTGTTTCTTGCATACCATGGGACATTGACTATTCCACGAGGGACTTTATTTTGAAATGTTTGTATTATTTTATTGTAATATTTCATTTCTTTATACAGCCCCATAATTATGTCCTATTAGCCAGTATAGCTTTCTATATTTTATGTTTAATTTTCCTGCTTTCTTTTTAACGTGTTCCTTCCACTTTAAGGTCATTCCTGGGTAATTTACTGTTTCACTTTAAGGGGCTATTTGGTTACTGGCAGAGGGCTTATTCTCTTGTTTGTAAAGTTAACGTGATCCAATCGTGCGACCAATCTATATTATTATTATTATTTGTGTAGGGTTAACTTGCACTGCGACCTAATGGTCTACGATGGTGGCGTCCCTGAAAAATTAAACAAGGAACATTCTTTTTGGTATAAAAACATTTTATTTTCCAACATAGTCTCCTTCTAGCCCTATAGACTTCATCCAACATTTCTCCAATTTGTTGATGCCCTCCAAATAATACGATTCCTCGAGCACCTCAAAATAAGCGTTTGTTTCAAGGATGACCTCTTCATTCGACCCAAATCTCTTACCTCCGAGCCATTTCTTCATGTTTGGAAAAAAGAAATAGTCGCAGGGGGCTAAATCTGGGGAATATGCTGGATGAGGGAGGAGTTCGTAGCCTAACTCATGCAATTTTGTCATTGCGACTGCGGACTTGTGCGTCGGTGCTTTGTCCTGGTAAAAAAGAACTTTTTTCTTCGCCAAATGCGGCCGTTTTTGCTTCAAATCGGCTTGGAATTAATCCAAGCCAAGCGTAATATGCGCCGGTGATCATTTTACCCTTTTCAAAGTAATCGATGTGAATAACACCGCGCGCATCCCAAAAAAACTGTCGCCATGACCTTGTTTGCTGACAAACCCGCCTTGGCCTTCTTCGGCTTCGATTCACCAGGAGAAGTCTATTGTTTTGACAGTTCCTTGATTTCTGGTGTATTGTGGTGAATCCAAGTTTCATCCACGGTTACGAAACGGCTCAAAAACTCAGCCGAATTTTTCTGGAACATCGCCAAACACATCTTTGAAGTTGTCAAACGAATGCGTTTGTTGTCGATTGTGAGCAAACGCGGCACCCATCTTGCGGAAAACTTTTTCATGTCCAAATATATATGTAAAATCGAAATCACTGAGCCATGTGATAAGCCTGTGGCCTCTTCAAGCTATCATGTGGCGCACTTTCACTCGCCGATCGTCCATTATCAAACCATGGATTTTGTCGACCATTTCTGGTGTGGTGACCTCAATTGGGCGTTCTGGTCGCGTCATTTGTCCTTGAAAGACCGCACCGAAATTGAGTAAACCAGTTGTGAATAGTTCCAATCGATGGTGAAGAGTCCCTATAATATTTGTCAAGCTTTTGTTTGGTTTGCGTAATAGTTTTTTCTCGCAAAAAATAGTGTTTAATGAGCACTCGAAATTCACTTTTTTCCATTTTAAAGAAAATACTAGTAGGCGTCTATATAAAATGGCTGCCACAACAAAACTATTTGACAGATCTGTCAGAAAATTTGGGTGCGTTCTTTTGAAAGATGATTCTTGACAGAAAGAAAATTAAATTTAAGGTGACGACACAATTTGTGTTAATTTTCAGGGACTTATTGACCCACCCTCATATTGTCTCTCATTAGAGTTTCCCTCAGAATATTCTTGTTAAGGCAGATGCACGCTTCTAATCCCTTGTAGTTATAGTGTTCCAGAAGTTTTTTAGCTTTTTCCCTCAGATCTGCAGTATTGACCCAGATTCTCGCCCTGTTTTCTTTCTCCACAAAATGGTTCAGGTCCAATAAAGGATTCTGGTGCTCCTTGTCTTGCCAAGGAATCTGCTTCTTCGTTGTCCTCTATTGCAGCTTGGCCAGGGATCCAATAGAGGGTTACCCTGTTACTGCTACCCAATTCATTAAATTTGTACTCGTATAGGCATTCCCACACAAGTTTTGATTTAATGACATGGGAGTCAAGTGCCTTGACAGCTGCTTGACTGTCTGACAATATTTCTATGTTGCAGTTGTCGTATCTTATATCTAGATTGAATTGGACACATCTATCTGTAGCGTAGAGAGAAATTGAGAAAAGCCCAGCCAACATTTGTAAAAGAATTATTACAGCTGCGCCTTAATTATATCCTACGATTAAGATCTCCTAATGCCACTATTATCATTATGCCAAAGTTTTCTGCAATTTTCTCTTGAAATCTTCCATGGATTAATTAATTATTTTCTTTTCTCTAAATCACTTGTGTTGACTCTGATGGGGCAAAATAAAGCCTCAGCATAGCATAGCATAAGAGATATCTTAGATATAATTTTTTTTCTTCACAAAACGCATACAATTTGCTTACATTTCCGCATTTTTCTTGCGTCCTTAATCCTATCGTAAGTAAGACTGGTGAAAAAAGACCATCAAAGCCAAGCTACATAGAGTGAGTGTGACCAGCAGCATTCACTCGGTGTATACGCAAACGAATGACCATTATGAACACTGGAATATTTTTTTAGTTTCAGTTTCTAAACAGCTAATAATGAAATTAATTAAATCTCTCCGAATGTGACTTCATTAAAATGTTGGCACATATAATTATCCGCTTGTGGTAGGCTCTGGCGCAGATGCCTACTTAGATGACTGGCCGCATGGGTGAAGTAAAGCCCAAAGATGTGGGTATTGGGTAGTTACCTAACTTAAGCACCATCATCAGAAACCTGAACTGCCGTCAGGTTGTCTGCGTCAATTGGCAGGGAGTTGAGATAAGATGGTGTTGCCTGTTGGTTGGCAGAGGCTTAGATATTGCTTAGGGAAATGTCAGGTGGTTGGGTGACTGTTGGTTGAAGTTGGTCTGGAGTGTTACGAAGCCAGTTACGATGAATTGGGCTATTGTCAGTATTAATGGCAGTACCCGAATGAAATGGTATTGATAAATTTATTTGTTGGATAGTTTGAGGAAATTTACTGGTTTGCGGAAAAATTATTTACAAAGGAGTATAATTGGAATTTAAGTACTCGTTATGTAGATTTCGTCTAGTAACATCTAAAGGCCTGTTGCGACTTTCAATGCATTTTATCAGGCAAACTTATTACAATTCAATAAAAATGTAACACTCAGTCGTGTGTATAATTCATACATGCCTCCTATCTTGTTTTGCTTATCTTTCAACTGTCTGATTTGATTACTGATTAAGTACAAATTTTATTTCATTTTACGTTATTCAAATATCCATGGTTGCACAACTCTCATTGCAACCTAGTTTAGCTTGCAAGTGGTAGACGCAGAAGCATTTATTGAGTTATTAATGCATATTAATTAGCTAATTGCTTTTTGTTGAATTTTGTGTAGATGCAGTGTTTGTTTTCACTTTAGTCTCTGGCATTTACGATGCCCAGTGGTTAAATACAAATTAAAGCAAATAGCAAAGATACAAATTTAGAAATCAGGATAAGTAGTTATGATTAAGCGTAAGCGTATGCCGTACCTACAGCTCTTCATTTATTTTACAGATTAGAATAGATACGCCACGAACTACTTTACTTTCCGCGGGAGTTCCTCAGGGGTCAGTCCTTGGACCTCTGCTGTGGAACATAATATATGACGGAGTCCTGCGACTAACGCTGCCGCAATAAGTTAAGGTGATTCGCTTTGCTGACCATATCGCACGAGATAGAGTTTGCCACGGATGAATCAGTCACGGAGATCAAAAAATGGCTATAGTCTGCCGGCCTAGAGCTAGATGACGACAAGACCGAGGCTGTCCAAATAACCAGCTAAAAGACTGTGGAATATGCAAATTTCCGGGTTGGGAACCAGATAATCAGGTCTAAAGAGGCACTAAACTACTTAGGAGTAGTGCTCGTCAACTTCAAAACTCACGTCGAGTATTCAAATAGATGCGGGCAGCGCTTTTCCGTATAGTGCCAAATATCGGTGAGCCTGGATACGCCAGGAGGATCCTGCTATCCAGAGTGGTAAGCTCAATGCTACTCACGTCTGGGCAGAGCATTCGCTACTAAGGAAACAAGAAGGAAGCTCTCGTCTGCATACAGGCTCTGCGAAATCAAAACTGTACGCGGTTTCTGAACAATTTAGGACGAAGAAGCCTGTGTTATAATTCCCATTGATATTCTCGTTAATGAGATACAAACGGTTTACCTTAAGCGAATCGAGAACCGGCGAGAAGCCAGCGTTACCAGGAGGGTAAAGCGAGAAGAAAGAGCAACATCTGTAGTACTGTGGCAAGACAGGTGGAATAACATGGCAAAAGGTGGACTCACAAGCTGATCCCCATCATTGAGGTCTGGACAAAAAGAGCACGCGGGGACTGCAAATACCATCTTACGCAATTCCTGTCCGGGCATATCGGCTATCGAAAATATCTCCATAGGTTTGGACACAGTAGCTCGCCGTTCTGTCCAGAATGCCCAGATGAAGACGAAGATGCGGAGCACGCACAGGAAAGAATGAACCTACCAAGCTCACATTGCTCATTGACGAGGTCAAAAAACGACTGATTGGAAAGACCTAGAAGAGCGGAAACGGAAAATGCAGATGATATAGCATAAGTTGCTAATCCCCGCAAAGTAATACCTAACAGCAGTCCCGCGGGGAGAGTGGTAGAAATATGCAGTGTATGCCCGAGCTATTTGTATCTTTAGAAGATTACCACATCCATTGGCTCATCCAAAAAATAATTTTGGTGGGGGCGAAAGCCCCCATTTATTTGTCTTATTACAAGCTACAACTAACTTAAGGCCAAAACTTAAACCTAAAACTTAAAACTAAAACTTAAAACTAAAACTTAAAACTAAGACTTAAAGTTAAGGAGAATGGTGAAGGAGTTCGGTTTTGAGGCAGGGAGTGCTGAGGTTAAAATCAAAGATCCATATGAAGTGCGGTGGGACGGTAGATAGAAAATACGAATTATAAAGAGATGCGCAATCGACAGAGCAAAGAATGTCTGCAACATCTCTGCGTTTCTCTAGAGTACTTAGGTTGATGAGTTTGAGGCGGTCTTGATAGGGAGGCAAGATAAATGAATCGTTCCAAGGAAGACCTCGAAGGGTAAATCGAAGAAATCGACGATGAACATTCTCGAATCTGGTCACATGAACTTGCTGAAAGGGTGACCACGCTTGACTGGCATATTCAAGGAGGGGGCACACAAAGGTAATGTAGAGGGATCTGGTCACGTAAGGGTCGGAGAATTCTTTGGACCATTGTTTAACAAAGCCAAGTGATGAGTTAGCTTTACGAATTATCTCATCAATATGTGAACGAAAATTTAGCTCCCTATCGTACAATATTCCAAGATCGAGGAGAGATTGAACGATGGACATAGGTTGCCCATGGAGAAGGTAAAGGTGGGCGGAGGACACGTGGTGCTTACGTGATAAGGTAATGGATTGACATTTGGCGATATTGAGCTCTAAGCGATTTTGTAGGCATCAGTTCGAAAAACTATCAAGGTCTTGTTGAAGGAGGCAGTAGTCATGTGGTGAAGAGATGGCTTTGAAAATTTGGTATCATCAGCGTACAGAGAGAGGGAAGAGTGTTTAATAACCCTCTCGATATCGTTTATGGTTAGAATGAAAAGAAGGGGACCTAGATGGCTGCCTTGCGGAACACCAGAGGTGGCCAAGAAGGGAGTCGATAAGATGGATCTGAAGCGAACTCTGTAAGAACGGTTTTCCAGGTAAGAAGATATCCATTTTAACAATATGGGTTCGAAACCGAGGGCAGACAATTTGAAGAGGATTAAGTTATGAGATATCTTATCAAATAAAAGACTGCCATTTCATCAATCAGCCGGAAATAGTTTTCGACTATCAAAATTAAATTATTTGATTTAAATTTAATAGTTTTTGGTCATCAGAGAATATTGCCTTGATCTGTAGAAAATAAAAAAGTAAAACCAACAGAAAAACTAAATTACCGGCAAAAATCTGTTATTTGATCAGCAGAATATACATTATTTCTTTTTGCTGATCAAGTAATTAGTAATACATTTTTGCTGATCACTTACTTTTCAGCTAATTTTGTTTTTCTTCTGCAGATTTCTATAATTCCTAAAATATTTGAAAAACTGGTCTATGATGAACTAACTTCCATCTAATAGGAATTATTTCTCCCTACCAACACAATTTTGTACCTGGTAGATCTACTACTACTAACCTTACTATTTTTGTAATTCTGTTTTGAATGGGCTGAAGAAGGGCTCACAATATGATGTTATTTACACAGACTTCTCCAAAGCATTTGACCGACTCAATCACGATGCTTTACTAATGAAGTTAGATGAAGTAGGATTTCACTTGAACTTCTTGAAGTGGATAGAAGCATACTTACGGGACCGCATCCAGCACGTTCGCATCAATAATAATCTTTCTTCACCGGTGTATGTTATGTCGGGAGTCCCTCAGGGTAGCCATCTCGGCCCTATTCTGTTTATGTTATTTGTCAACGACAATCCCGACTTGATATTAAATTCAAAGTGCTTAATGTATGCCGATGACTTAAAAGTTTTTCGTTGCATAGACTCTGAACAGGATTGCGTTCTATTGCAAGAAGATCTTGATAGGTTATCAAATTGGAGTGGGATATATTCCTTACATCTTAATATCTCTAAATGCCAAAGTTTGACTTTTTATCGAAAATGTTCGCCAGTTAATTTTGTATATAAAATTAAGCGCAAGGCATTGTCCATCATAACCTTTAAAAAAGATCTTGGTGTCATTTTTGACTAAAAACTAAACTTTTTGATTAATGTAGATTTTTTAGTCGCTAAAGGCAATTCAGTGCTAGGTTCTATCTTGCGTAATTCTAAAGACTTCTCAGATCCTCATACTCTTAAATGCTTATTTTTTGCCTTTGTTAGGTGTATCTTAGAGAACTCCAATACGATATGGAATCCTTCATATGCAGTTCACTCTTTTAGAATAGAAAAAATCTAAAAACGGGTTACTAAAGTTGTAGTGATAAGACTTCGCTGGAACATAGATATGCGAGGTGTAGATTACTTAGAATTTTGCTTCTACACATTGGAAGGAAATACTCGACTGTTATGTTCATTCGAGACATGTTAGTGGACTACATTGATTGTCCTCCTATTTTATCCTTAATTGCGTTCAGTGTTCCATCGAGAATGCTTAGAAATCGATTGTTTTTTAATCGATTGTTTATGCCACTAATGAACCAGGTGTTTAAGAGATACAAATACTGTTTGCGACATGATAGATTTCACTCATACGAGTAGTAGATAATTATTTAAAACAAACCTATTATTAATTTTAAATTACTTTAATAGTGGTAATGTTTAATAATGTTTAATATTTTTATTATATCAAGTAGTCACTGAAGTATTGTAACTTTGTTTGATGTAATAAATAAATATTAGGTGCGCAACTAAGTTCTCGCTGTTTGGCAATAGATGGCTCCAGCAGTAAGTGCTGGTCGATTTTGACATATCCAAAACGTCATGAACTGAGCTTAGACATATGGTAAACAAACTGTTTTGACACATTAGTGATTTTGTTTTGGCGTCATACACTTTTGGTTGTGTGAAAATGTCTGATTTTGTGCCAAATAATCGTCATTTGCGGGAAATGTTGATTTTCTTCTTTCATTCGAAGAAAACGGCGGCTGAAGAGCTCCAAAAAGTTTACCGAGATGCTGCTCTAAGTGAAACAACGTGCCGTGATTGGTTTCGTTACTTCAAAGACGGTGATTTCGATTTTGACGACCGTCCGCGTGAAGTGAGGCCAATATCCTTCGAAGGCGCTGAATTGGAGGCATTGCTCGTTGAGGATCCGTGCCAAACGCAACAACAGCTTGCTTTAGCATTAGGAGTTACCCGTCAGGCCATTTCCAAGCGATTACATGCGTTTGGAATGATTCAAAAACAAGGAACTTGGGTTCCTTATGATTTGAAGTGAAGTTGAGCGTTGTTTTTTCGCCTGTGAACAACTGCTCCAGCGGCAAAAATGGAAGGGTTTTCTTCATCGCATCGTGATGGGTGATGAAAAATGTATTGGGAGCAGGTCGGTGTCATTTATTATGAACTGTTGAAACCCAACGAATCCATCACTGAGGAACGGTATCGACTTCAATTGATGCGATTGAGCCGAGCACTGCGCGAAAAACGGCCACGAAAAAGTTATTCTACAGCATGACAACGCTCGGCCTCACGTTTCCAAACCCGTTAAAACCTACCTGGAAACGCTTAAATAGGAAGTCCTACCCTACCCGCCATATTTCCCAGATATTTGCGCCATCGAATTATTACTTGTTCCGTTCGATGTCACATGGTCTGGCTGATCAGAAGTTCCGCTCATATGAAGACATCAAAAAATGGCTTGATTCGTGGATAGCCAATTTTTTCACAATAAAGTTGCATTTTCATCAGAGAAACAGCGTGAACTTAGTTGCGCACCTAATAAATAAATAAATTAATAAATTATCTTCTAATAGTAAAAAAATATTTTTTGCTGATTGGCTAGCTTATTTTGCTGGTCATTTATTTATTTAGCCGATCCCCGATAACAGCATCGTTTTAATAATATGTGGGTAGGCACAAATTGTATCATATAACTATCGCAAGAGGTTGTTGACTCAGTTTAAGGATTTTATCAAATTTCATTGAACGTGAAAGGAAAGTACTTATGAAATCCTGATTAGAACCATTGTCTATTTAAGAAAGCATACATTGAGGTTAAATAGTATGCCTTATCCCGTATTTAAACTTTTGCAAATAGAAGACAAATTGGTTAAAGAGGAGACTCCTCTTTACGGGTGTGCTGACTTCTGTCGAATATAAACACTAGATATGCACTACATTTGTATACCTATCGAGTATAATTAATTCATGTAGTTTTGTCCTTCACAGGAAATATGCATACAGGCATGTGATCCAATATAAATAAACTTATTTTACTCGCATCCATGGTTCAAGTGAAATAATAAAAAATACATTCAGGACAATAAATGTTATATGCAAACTCGAACAAATTTATGTACACCAACAGTTGCGAATTCCTCCTTTTTACCCTTTGAATATTCCGATTCTCAATTTTAACACGATTCTGCACTACTAAAAAAGTGTTATGTAAAGTCTGGTTGTCTATAATTCAATGTTGAACTATTAAGAGATATAATATTTTAATGCCAAGACAAAGCACATGGAAAATCACTAAACAAAACCTAACTTGTTAATTCTGTTTTCGTAGAAATGTGGTATTTCTGGTATGCCAAGAATAGGAGCTGGAAAGTGTAACGCGAACCATATTAGTGAATATAAACATCTCATTCTGCAAATATAGGCTTAGAAACCACACATCATTGTTTATTAAAGGCTGCATCGAACAATCCGAAGACCTAAAGATCGAGCTTGAAACTTTGCAACTGTGCACGATTCGAGTAAAAAATAGTCAGCGTACTCTTAAAATCTCATCTATCCACCGCGTTCCGCGCTTGAAAAAAGTGATTTAACTAATTTGTTTAAATTGCTGAAACCTAATTACATTATTGACGGCGATTTTAATGCGAAACATACCTTCTGGGGCTCAAGGCATAGCAAAAAGGCAGAATTCTTTATGAGGCAGGTATGGAGTACAGTTGTGATTTCCATTCGACAGGTAAACCGACCTACTGGCCAACTGATACTTCGAAAATACCTGACCTGATCGACTTTTTCGTCGTGAAAGGAATTTCTACCAACCACATTAAAGTTGAAGAGAGCTTTGATCTGTCGTCTGACCACAGCGAAAAACTAGTCTATACCCTAGTGCCAGCGAGATTAACCGGTAGAACAACTAACTGGGAAGGCTTTAGGAACGAAATTGAAGATAATGTTGAACTGAGCGTTCCACTTACGACACCCTACGACCTTGAGGTTGAAGTTGATCGCTTCATTGACATCGTACAGCTCGCCTCTTGGAATAATACCCCCAGTCCAAGGAAAACTCCAGACAAATACGGTCTACGATATCCTACGGAAATAAAAGAATTGGTCAAGGAAAAAAGAAAAGCGCGTAAGAAATGGCAACAGAGTCGTGCTCCGCAACATAAAGCTCACTTGAATCACCTGTGCAATTCGTTGAAGAAGACTATAAAGAAGACTTGAAAGTCTAACAGCGAAAAAGGATTCCAATTATTCACTTTGGAAAGCTGTAAAAGGCACCAAAAGACTCAAGGTCCCCGCGCCGCGAATTAATTTAAATCACAATGAATGGGTAAGGGAAGAAGCGGACGTTTTTGCGGCCCACCGTGATTCTATGCTTTCTCGCGAAAGTTTCTAATTTCAGCTTCGATTGTCGGAATTCCGAGATCCCTGTGGATATCATTGTTTCTAGTATACCACGGTGCGTGGACAATTTCTCTTAGCACTTTATTTTGAAAAGTTTGTAAAATATTGGCGTTTGTTTTCTTGGGACAGCCCCAAAGTTGTATACCGTAAGTCTACACCGGCTTTAGCACTTGCTTGTATAAAAGCAGTTTGTTCTCAGTACTGAGCTGGGAGTGTTTTCTGAGCAACCAGTTCATTTCTCTATATTTTATTTCGAGTTCTTTACGTTTCATTTTCAAGTGAGAATTCCATTTCAGTTTTGCGTCGAGTGTCATTCCAAGGTATTTGGCCTGGTTTACAAAAGGTATTCGGGCCAAGTTTAGGAAAATTAGCAAGACATTAGTTTTCTTGTAAGTGAAATTCACGTTAACAGATTTAGATTCGTTGAGGGCGATCCGCCAGTCCCTCGTCCATTCATTTACTTTATTCAGTGCGTTTTGCAGTTTAGCAGTCGTTTCTTCGATTGTTTTACCTACGGCTAGGATAGCGGTGTCATCGACAAACGTAGCCAGGATAGTGCCATCTTCTTTCGGTATATCTCGAGTATATAACAGATAGAGAAGTGGCCCAAGAACGCTTCCTGGCGGTACACCGGCCGAAATTTCTTTGAGCTCCGAGTATTCATTTCAGTGTCTAACACGAAAGAGTCTATTCCCGAGATATGATTCTAGAATGTCGTATAGGCTTACAGGGAGAACTTGTCGTAATTTGCAATTCAAACCATAATGCCACACCTTATGCTTGCGAGACGTCAAGAAATACGCTTGAGCATATCTTTTTCTCTTCAAGTGTTTCTCGATTACGTCAGTAATTCTATGCACCTAGTCAATCGTCGAATGCTTACTTCTGAACCCTAACTGGTGGTCAGGGATAAGATTATTTCCTTCTATAACCGGTTGGAGACGCCTTAGTAATATTATAAGTTCCGCAACTTTCCATTGGTTAGGCACGTGTTTTAATCTGAGCGCAGCATTAAAATATGAAGAAGCTTTGAGAATTTAAATATGGAAAAATTTGTGCGCTTTGGGTAGCGAAAATGCTTACGTCGTTCGGCAAGCAACGAAGACTCGAGTGCTGTAAAGATTTTTTGGAGTTAGCCGAGGACAATCTCGACTAAATTTGCAACCGAATCGTAACTACAGATGAGACTTTTGTTCGCCAATACGATCCGGAGTCCAAAAAAAGTCTATGCAGTCTGGATTGAAAAAGGAGAGAGGACGCTGAAGAAATTTAAGGTGTAAATGTCAGCTTCGAAGCTTATAGCGACTGTCTTTTGGAACCACCTGCAGCCCGCACTTGGCCCGAAGAGACTTTTTCCTTTTTCCAATTTGCAAATGGCATATGAGAACGAGATCAAGGCGGCCGTAGAAAGTCAATTTGAAGGCAAAGAAAAAGAATATTTTTTCGGTGGTATTAAGGCACTGTATGCCCAATGTGAAAAATATATTTCACTCGAGGGAAATGTATTTCTTTCAATTCGATTTGAGTAGCTAAAGAAGTGAAATGATTCGGTTGTAGGTTGATTTTACCCAAACAAAGTTAGAATTCTCAAAGTAGTGTCACTCATTTCAATTCTTTTCCTGATTTAAAAACTATTTATAGAGGCCAATCAGCTCAATAAGGACAGGTTCTTATGACAACTTTAGCCCACGCAATCTGACCTGATGTCTTCTATTTCAATACCCGTATGCTTATAGTGGATACACCGAGATACGCCATACGAGTAAGTGCGGCAAAAAGAACAGTTTACAGTCTTAAAAGCTACTTATATTAAAATTCCGTTACTTAGGGTTAATCTACAAAACATAACTGCACTGTGCTCGGTCATGCGCATTGTAGCAACGTGTAGAATCGAATGGCCCAGAGTCACTCCAGCCAGCAGGACAACATAACTACTCTTACTGGACGAAAGAGAGAGGGCGCGAGAAAATGTCCAGAGTTTGTAGTTAACTATAGATTGTGATGCTCGACCCACACGCTAATCTTTTACATTTACATTTATGGTGCCCATTGGGGGCAGAATTTTTTGCATTATTGTGGATGTGCACAACCCAAAGGAGTGCATGTGGCACGATGGGCCACTATTGTTTGTCACTGAACAATAACATTGTAGTCGCGCCGATTTTAATAATCCGTGACGGGGGCACACTCAGTTCTGTGAATGTGAATGCTATCCAAGGTAGCCCATCGAGAAAGAAGTGAAATGGTCATTTTTGCTGGCTGGCTGGCTGGAACATTGTATGCGCCTAAGGGATATGATGAATTATTTATAATGTAAGTACCATCCTAGTTTGCTTCACTGAATTATGTGTTGCCGACAACAGCATGGAAGAAGGTGAACGAGATAGTTAAGACAAATTGCATCTTCACTTTTGGTTTGTTCTTCCAGTCGCATTAGGAATATCAGGTTCAAATATTCTGTTTGGTAAGTCAGGAATTTCTAACGATTGACTGAGATAAGTATATAGTTTGACAGAAAAATCATATGTTGATGGAAGTGTGAAGGTCTGAAATTAAGTGTTGTAGCCAAAAGTGTACGACAGCACCCAGAAGAAGTTAACAGAATCAAGGACAGGACATCTTTTTAACGACCACACGAATTTCCTACTATTTATAGGTCTTCCATCTCATGTACTGAATACTCGCTGAATAGAAATTACTAGTTTTCCTGGATCAATGAAATAAATACATTATGTTTATTTATCGGCTTCCGGAAATCGTAAAAAGTTGATATATACAAGGTGGGGCAAAAGTAATGTCATAATGTGAATGCGCCATAATTTTTGCAAATGGCGTCAAATGTCATTGTGGTTTGACATTTATAGTGTAGGCAGATAGAGAATTAGTTGACAATAAGCAATGGAGCGATACGCACCTAAAGAACGCGGAATTATTGTTACTGCCTATTTGACCAATTTCCGGTCTGTAGTTTCGACGCAGCGTGAATTTCGTCATCGTTAAGCGTTTGGCTGAGCGTCTCGTGCAAACTAGGTCCACTAGAGATATCGCAAGAAGCAGCCGGTCCCGTATTGCTCGTTCGGCCGAGAATATCACTGCTGTGGCCGAGGACGTCCGAGAGAGTCCACAAACATCGACGAGACAACTATGCACACAACTTGGCATCAGCAGACGTTCGTTGCGTCGAATTTTGGTGAAAGATCTGAAGATGTTCCCTTATAAAGGGCAAATCGTTCACCAATTGCTGCCTGCTGACCGTCAAGTGAAGCTAAACCTGGTGCAAGAAGAGGATGATTTCTTATCCAAAATCATAATGAGCGACGAATCCCATTTCCACTTAAGTGGTTATGTGTATAAACAAAATTTGCATTTCTGGGGCACGGAGAATCCACATGAAATGCATAGAGAGCCATTGCATCACCTTAAAGAGACTGTTTGGTGGGGCTTTCGCAGAGAAAAAGTGATTGGCCCTTATCCATCGTAACCGTAACTGGTGAGCGCTATAGACAGATGGTAAACGAATTCTTTTTTTTTGCTGCAAGTTACTGAATTGGGTCTCGAGCATTGCTGGTTCTAGCTGAACGGAGTAACCGCTCATACAGCTCGGGCAACGATGGAGATTTTGAATCAGCAATTTCCGGGCTGTGTGATCCCCCGTTTTGGCGATTTGAACTGACCGGCCAGATTGTCAGATCTGACGGCGCCAGACTTCCACCTTTGGGGCGTTTTGAAATCTCGTGTTTACCACAACAAACTACAAACCTTGCAAGTCTTGAAAGCCAACATTGAAGAAGAAATCACCAATTTGGAGCCAAGTGTTTTGCGAGCAACAATTCAAAATGCCGTAAAACGAGCACAAATGCGCATCTCCTCAAGAGGTGGTCATTTCACCGATATCATTTTTTCTACTTAATATCATCAATTTTTCACCTTCAAATAAACTTTGGCAGCCAAAACACATTATGACATTACTTTTGCCCCACCTTGTAAAGTGTGACCAGATAACGATGATAGTTTTTTCAATTATTATGTATCAGCAACTGTCAAAGTTACCAATAACGTTCAGCTGTCAAAATATTCAGTAAGGTTTGTTATTTTATCATGCATCGTTTGATGCTTCCCGAACGTGTGGAAATTATAAAAAAATATTATCGAAATTTCGGCTCAATTGTAAATACGCAACGTGAATTTCGTCGTGAGGTCGATCGTCATCATGGCTTCAGTGCGCAGGGTATTCGTCGCACCGTGGAAGAGTTTGAGCGTGAGTACACTCTTTTGGACCTTAGCCCAACAACTAGACAGAGTTCGGTGGGAAGTGAAGAAAACATAGCCGCCGTAGCGGCCAGTATCGAAGAAGACCCAGAAATGTCGATTCGGCATCGATCAGCTGAATTGGGCATCGCCAGAGAGTCAACCAGGCTTATTTTGCGGTTGGATTTGGGCCTACATACGTAAAAGATTGTGCTGACGCAAGAATTGAAGCCGAACGACCATAGAAAATGCCGTGAGTTCGCTAATTGGGCGCTGGAAATGTTGGGCGTAGATCCATATTTTGGCCAAAAAATCATCTTCTCGGACGAGGTCCATTTTTTGCTCAGCGGCTATGTCAACAAGCAAAATTGCCTTTATTGGAGCGGCCACAATCCACAAGTGTTCGACCAAGCATCAATGCATCCACAAAGATTGACTGTTTGGTGCGGTTTATGGCACGGCGGCTTCATCGGACCTTATTTCTTTCGAAATGAAGAAGGAGATACGGTTACCGTCAATGGTCCTCGGTATAGAGCGATGTTAACCGACTTTTTGTAGTCAGAGTCCGACAACATCGATGTATCCGAGCTGTGGTTCCAACAAGACGGCGCTACATGCCATACAAGCGACGCAACGCTCGAAGTGGTGAAGGAGAGTTTTGGCGACTGGGTCATCTCACGGCGAGTGTTCATCAATTGGCCTCCGCGATCATGCGACTTAACACTCCTCGATTTTTTCGATATTTTCTCTAGGGCTACGTCAAGTCCTTAGTCTAAGCTAATAAGGCAATCACTTTGGACGAGCTGGAAGCCAACATTCTAGACACTATTGCCGAAACAACGCCGCACATATTGGACCGAGTCATTAAAAATTGAACCGACAACTGTCAGCGAAGCCGAGGCGGCCATTTAAATGATGTGCTATTTCAAAAATAATGGCATGAACATAGCTTCAAAATGAAGCTAGAATCAATTCGATATCTCACACCGTTGTTATTTGATTTAAATTTTTTTTCCTATCGTTCTTATCTGGTCACCCTATAATATAGCAGCCAATTCACGTTATGACATTATTTTTGCCCCACCTTGTAAGTAGCTAAAAATCTTTCCTAACAAATACCCTAAACGACATCTTGAGACTGTTCTAAATAATGAAAAATAAGTGCCAATGATCTTAGCAGCAAATGCATACTTATCAAAGCAGTATGACACAGATTCCTGATTACTACTTACTACGACTACTGATATTTATTAACAAAACATGACCAAGTACTGCTGAGTAAGTGTAGGCTTGACCGAGGCGGAGTCAAGGTTGTCGCGTATGCGGATGGTGTGGTAGTGTTGGTATCGGGAATGTTTCCTTCTGTGATCAGTAAGATTATGGAAGGTGCCTTGGATAAGATTAGCACATGGGCCACTGGATGTGGACTTAGCATCAATCCTAGCAAAACTGAACTGATGCTCCACGGCTTAATAACCAATTACTCTCTTTATCATCTAGGGCTAGGTACCTCGGTGTGGTACTCGACCCTAAATTAAGCTGGAAGCTTAACATTGAATAGCGGGTAAGGAAAGCCTATGTGGCTTTTTATGCTTGTAGCAAAACATTCGGTAAGAAATGGGGACTCCGTCCGAAGATGGTCATTTGGATGTATACTGCGGTGGTGGGCCCTATTCTTTCCTATGGATCGCTAGTTTGGTGGCCGGCGGTTAAGAAAGCATACATTACTAAACTCAGCAACAAAGCACAAAGGACTGCGGCTCTAGGTGCTACGGGGGCGATGAAAACATGCCCAACTGAAGCCTTGAACGTAATCCTTCACCTTAAACCAATCGACCTTCATATAAAGTACATATCAGCATGTAGTGCGGTTAGATTAAGAGAAACAGATAGCTGGTGCGATAGTCTTTACGGCCACAACAGCATCCTTAATCTGCTACCTCGGGAGTTGGCGGCAAATCCGATCGACTACATAATTCCAAGGGTGAACTTTCGCAATAATGTCACTGTGAGATTCCCTTCCAGGGCGGAATGGAAATGTGGCGCGGTGACTAACGAGTTCAAAACAACCATTTTCACTGACGGGTCGAAAATGGACCGCGGACTAGGGGCGAGAATCTTTTCTGAATCCCTCAATATCTCTAGTTCATTCCGTCTACCCAATTCATGCAGCGTATTCCAGGCGGAAGTTCTTGCTGTACGAGAGGCGTGCCATCTCCTAAAACATACATCGATACAACTTAACACCATAGCCATTTTCATTGATAGCCAGGCCGCTATCAAAGCCATCGTATCTGCGGCTTCCTCCTCCAAACTTGTTGAACAAGTCATCGGTCATCGGTCTAGGATCAGCTTCATCTGGGTGCCTGGTCATAGTAACATTGACGGAAACGGAAGGGCTGATGAATTGGTGAGGCAGGGATCTGCCCTTGACTGCTCCCTTGCGGAGGATGTCAACATTCCGTTAGGGACCCTTAAGGATAGAATCTTTGCTCATTTCCTTGCAGATGCTGGTAATAGATGGCGAGCGTTGCAGAACTATGTCATATCCAGGCAGATGTGGCCCAAGTATAACTGGCGCAGAACACAAGAGCTACTAAACAGAAACTGGCCATTGGCCCATAGGGGTCCAGACTGGGCATTACTTTTAATGCACATCGTCGTAGCTGCAATATGGCCAATGAGCCTGAAACAATCCTTCACTTCCTTTGTAAGTGTCCGGCCCTTAGTAGGGTCAGACACCGTATACTTGGCAGACACCTTTTTGATAATATATTAGTGAGTTAGCGGAGACAAGCATCGGAGACGTTATCAGTTTCCTCAATGCCACGGGGTGGTTTTAAATAATCTTTTCTCTCCTTTCCCACAAGTCCAACGTCAGTTCTTACAACAATTTAGGTCACTTGAGTTGTGGCGCCTTTGTGCTAATTATGTTTCAGCATAGTTTGCTGTCACAACCACACCTACCTACCTACCTACTGCTGAGTAAATTTAAGAACTCAATAGAAGTTTGGCCTGTCGTAACAAATTAAAAATCAAGTGGCAGATATGTTAACATAACATAAGTACTAACTTCATGCTGCATACTTACTACAGCGGATCATGGCTGAAGTCAGAAAATGTTCCCAAGGCTTGGCGTTGTCTCACATCTCTCTTGTTTCCCCTCCATGACCAGACGTATGTACCTAGATATTATCATAAAGGAAACTATGACCAAGCTGTAGGTAATTAAATTTAATATTTTCGTAAATGTTTTTTTTTTAATATTCCTCCTAGCTATACGAGCATATTGATGATCAATTAGTTGATAGCTTACATATTTTCGCAACTGCAGCTGCGAGTTATAGGTACATTAAAGACTTTACCTGATTTCACTGCTTAATTTAAATAATTATCAGTCATGCTGTGTAATGAATGAAAATTAGCTTAATGAATGCGCAACACTTTGCAGCTAGTTGTAACTCACTAGGTTTTTGATATATGTAGCTTTAAAGAATTTTATTGCCACTGTAATATGCTAAATCGTTGTTTCATTACCACCTTGTTATCCCGAGTGAAACTCAGAGACTGGGTTGGGCAGCTACAGTGAAAAATCAGCTGCGCATATTTAACTGCATATTGGGTGTTGCTATGATTTCTAATTGCTCGTATCGGTCAAGTATTGTTCTCGTGAAAATGTTCGGTATTACTCAATAGGTACTCAAAAGTTTTACAGCTCTGGCAGTCTGTTTCTTTGGACCTAAACGACAAGACGGGACTTCATACCCCTTGGCGAAGTCGGAATGTTCATAGCAGCCACAAAATTAAGGTACTTTACTACCTCATCTGAGGTAATATGTGTAAGACTGCTTACACAGTTTTTCGATAAAAAATCAAATAAAAGAGAAATGTTACAGCCCAATGTATTAAAGGCGTATAACAAAGCAATCTGCATGTGGAGCAGCCGGAGAAAGAGAACAATGGGCCATTCAAACACAACTATAGGGACAACAGTGGATCGAGAGAAAGCCCACCAGCCATTCCCCACGGTAGGGTCAATGGTTTTATTAGCCCTTGGGATAAGCAATTTGTGCTTTCTCCTCTGTACTAAACCACACCCTGGACACTTCGAACCACTATCCCCGCGGGACTGCTATTAGGTGTTACTCCACGGGGCTGGTTAGCCTTTTAGGCAACGTTCTCTTCTATGCCTATTGTGTTAGGTGATTGGCTACCCACTGTTCGGATTATTAGCGTTACGTTGGCGCTCTATGCTGAGTATGAGTACCGCCACATTACTTACGATGTTCCAGTTTTTGTCATTCTGAAGCATGTAATTTATGACATTCTCGGGAGTGGGCCACTCCCCAAATTGGTCTCGAAGGAAGACCCTCTTGGTTTCATTACTGTGGTCCAGAATATTTTCACAATGTTCACAGTTTGGGATAGTTTCATATCCGCGTTTGAAGAGGTTTTATCTGAAACAGCCATGTCCCGTCAAAAACTGAGTCAGATAAAAGTTCGTTCTCATTTTATCCATACTTCGATCGCTGGCATAAGGCTATGCGTCCATCTCCCCTTTACGGATATGTTCCACTGTCATTGCCACGTAGCAATACTACGAGTTCTTGTCTTTTCTTTAGCGAGTAATTAGATGGGTAGCATTGAAGATACGACGAGTATAGCATCGTTTGAGACAGTTCGAAATGCACTGGCTACCATTAGTGACGGTGAACAGATTTAATTCCACGCACGTACGACTTAACTTTCGCGGCACTTGACTTTACTTCTGCTGCGTACATATATGTATTTATAGAACTGGCAGTTCCTGTAAGTAGACGTCTTTTATTCTGTTTTGGGCCTCCGATATTATTCATTAGCCTTGAAAGTGCACTAATAGCTTTTGAAGATTTTTTGTATGCATACTCAAGGTGGTGTTTGAAACTTAAACGAGCATCAATAATCACTCCAAGGTACTTAATAAACGGTTGAGAAACCACTTCGTGCCCTCCGACTCTAAACAATATCGTTTCGCGAACTTTTCTACTTGTAACAAGCATCGCCTCGGTTTTATGGTCAGCAAGCTGCAAACCAGCGTTAGCTAGCCAATGGCGTACCGTTTTGATTGTCTCGTTGCAGTGGAGTTCAACTTCTTCTAGAGTTTTTGCTACAACAACCACAGCGATGTCGTCTGCAAAGCCGATGATTGATGCTTCTCTTGGAATCAGTGGCCGTAGGATATACATAGAGTTCCACAGCAGGTGCCCAAGGACCGACCCTTGTGGGACCCTGCCAGTTACTTTGTATGTTTTAATTCCCTCGTCAGAATCGTAGAGGAGGACTCTGTTCGCAAAACAGCTCGTTATTATTTTGCAGAGATAATCCGGTATTTGTATCCGATAAAGATAGCTCATAATGCGTTGCCAATTCACTGAGTTAAACGCGTTTTTTACGTCCAATGTTATAATGGCGCAGTATTTTTTGTTACCGCCTTTCTAGCGCCTGCCTTCTGTAACGGTTCGGGCTCTCGTTATTACCGCATTTATTGCATCTTACGGAAACCATATTGATGTTCCGAGAGACCTCCTGCCGTTTCAACTGCTGGTAAAAGCCTATTGCAAATTATCCGCTAAAGGATTTTTCCGACAAGCAAACAAAGAGGACGATAGAACAAAGGTTCGTTTGGACTCCCCTTTCCTTTCGGCAGTAGGACTAGACGTTGGCGCTTCCAAGGCTCAGGGAAAACACCCACTTAAATATGTCCCCTGTTGCTTTACTAAGGCGTTCCTATAAGCGAATTTAAGGGCTCTATTTGGAATACCGTCCAGACCAGGAGCTTTTCTATAGCTTATCTTCTTACACGCCTCGAATAATTCTTCGCGTGTTATCACAGGTATGGATGCACTTTCGTAAACGATTTGACTACCCAACTTCCTGCTTTCCTGGCGAGGAAATAGGGTCTCAACTATTTGTCTAAGCAGTACCGGACACGTTGGCGATTGCAAACGGGGTCCTTTTAGCCTCATTCATACAATTTAGTATGCTTTACCCCAGATGTCGTTGTTAAGTTGTTCACAAAGATAATTAAAACAAAGGCGTTTGCTACACTTTATCGTTTTTTTCAACCGAGTTCTCACTTCGCGATATGCATTACAGGTGGGTTGCAGTTGCTGCATACTGACTCCGAAATCCCTGGTTAACTCTTCCCGCTCGGTGACACACCGCTCTGAGTTCCGCTATTTCTTGGGTCCACCAATATACTGGAGGTCGATGTTTTCCTGTTCCCTGGAACGAATTCCTCTGCCGTTCTGGCTTCAATTATCGCCTCACTAACAACGAAGCTTAGAAAGTCTTCATCTAAAGTTATCACGTTCCACTTCGAACGCTTGAGTTCTGTCCGGCTTGTGCGGATTACTGGCCCGGTGCCCGCGGTGAACAAGATAGCATTATGATCACTATGCTTATAGTGGTCGCTCAGATAACATCCCTTATCAAGCCGATGCTTGTAAAAGTGATGTCAACTCTAGCTGTGCTAAAGGTGTTTATGCTTCCGTTGTTAGCTAAAACGATATCTAAACAAGAAAAGGTTTCCAGTAGAACTGTCCCTCTACGACTCGTATATGTACTGTCCCATCCTGTGGCAATTCATACATATACGAATCGCATCGACTGCGAAGGTATAACACTTGCAGTCATATGGCCAGAAATACAACTTGATCGTGATGATGGACAAAAAATACTGTGAATCATAAGCAATAAAAATAACAACAAAAAAAAAGTGCTCCCCAGTTATCTGGATGCTTGGAGTTTACTGAAACTTAATACCACCTGAGTTTCAAACCACTACACCAATCTTTCTTTCTATAAACGCCCGTGCCCTGAAATAAAGGGTATTCATATCCCCTTTGGCGCGCAAATTATAAAAAAAAGCATAAGATTCCATTTTGGAACCATCAGTATACCAAACGATTGCTTTAGGATTGCTTTCCGGGCTCCAGTTGTCCAAGTTTCATGGTCTGAGATAGAGATCTCAAATTTCTGCCAAACAAAAGAAACTTGGAAATCAGAGCATATCAATCCGATCAGAGCATATCTATCTCTGCAAGAATTTTGATGAATGGCCATATGATCTTCTGGATTTTTTGATCTGAGATTTTCTATTTGGTGCAGACTGAAAAGAACTGTAGGGGAACAAGCATTAAGACTGCTTCCATGACTATTGTTGTGCAGGTGCGCATGGATCTTTTGATGCCAAGGCATGCCAGGCGTTATAGTCGTTGGAGTTGGTGATCATGGTCATTTCTTTGACCTTCGTCCACCATGTAACAGACGCATGACCAAAGGTCATAGTGTTTTTAATGTGGTCATCCACTTTAGTATTTTGTTTAAGGTCAAACCTATTTATTTGACTTCATTGGAAAATCAATCTGCTTAGCCTTAAGAGTGACTGTCTCAAGGTTTAGTTTACTCCTTTTTGTGAAAGGTCGATTGTTGATCGACAGTCCTTCACTGACGCATCAATCGGAAACAACTCGAAAAACAGGTTGAAATAGAATTAGATTGATATGTCTTACGTACATCCTCATTCATCTAATGGGGATGATGAATGATACGATAATAGGTGCGTTTTTTCGCGAACTGTATACACAGCAATGTTCGAATTTACACCAGAAGCTAAATCAAAATTGTACTGACAATCACTGGTATAATATACGCATAAAAGGCTTGCTTTGGACACATTTTTCGGTTACGGAATACGAAGAGAAAAATAATACTGAAAACCCATCTTACTACTGCAAATTAAGGGACGATTTAGTTTTTGTTGTTGTGTGTGCTTTTGTTATCGCATTCGTTTCAACTTTGAACAATTTCACTGTGAATCGTTCTTTTGCGCTGCCGTAGAAACATTTTCCAAACAATACAATATCAATGAGCCGGTTCAGTTAGCCTAAAAACTACGATGAATTCCATCGCTAATGCATTAATCGCTTAATGACCAACTAAGCAGGTCCAGCAATAATTTTTATTATCCATTTTAGCGCTGATAATAAAACATTAATTATTTGTTTATAGAAAAAAGGAAAGGAAGTTCTTAGATCATAATGAGCAAGAAGTACAAAAAAATCAATTTTCAATACAATGTATCGGTCCGATTCTGCTATTTGCAGGAGAGAACTGGACTCTTACTAAAAGGCAGTAAAGTCAGATCCAAGCCGTGAAGATAAAATATTTTAGGAGAGTGATAGGAGTAAGAAGAATCGACAGGATAAGGAACGAAAATTTAAGAAAAAGCCAGAGACAGAAACACTTGGAGAGACTTTCAAAGGAAAAAATTAATATAACAGTGCAGCAAATAATATCCCGGACACGGACCACATCTCAGCAACAGAGAGCGCCATCTATTGAATCTTTCTCTACTATCTGTAAAAATTTCTTGACATTTAATAATTATAAAAATTATTTTTCCAGAACACAAGTTTTTCATTTGATGTTGAAATTTTAACATGGAACAAAGAGCGGTCATTAAATTCCACTCAAAAATTGGTAAAAATGCATCAGAAACGTTCCAATTCATGCAACAAGTGTACCATGATGATTGTTTGAGTAGAACAGTTGTTTTCAAGTGGCATACAAGTTTTTTGGGCGGCAGAGAGACGCTGGAGGATGACGAACACACAGGAAGGCCAATTTCATTTCGGACGTCTGAAATGATCCAAAAAGTACGTGATTTTGTTGCAGAAGACCGCAATGCTTCACTGAGAATGATAGAAGAGGCCTTAAACATCAACAAAGAGACTATTCGAACCATTCTTCAAAAACAATATCTGTGCAAAATTTGTTCCACACACATTGAATGATGACGAAAAATTGATGAGAGTCTGATGAGATGAGAAAGTTGGTCTCTGTTGCACTATAATGCACCGAATCACACAGCACTTATTGTTCGTCAATTTTTGGCTCGAAATCATGTTTGTGTGTTAAATCATCCGCCGTATTCACCTAATTTGGTACCGTGCGACTTCTCTTTGTTCCCGAAATTGAAACTGAAGTTGAAAGGATGCGTTTTTGACGACATTCCGACTGTAACAAGTGTATTGAATCGGGTGGAGAATATTTCGAATAAAAACACTGAAAAATAAACACCGAAAAATAAACAGAAATAATTATGTTTTCTAGAGCCAGTCCGGGATATTATTTGCCACATTGTGTAAAATATAGATACAACCTCGGCACCATAAGGGTAAAAGGGTACCGGATTAAGTAAGTAAGTCATAGAAATGAACAGCAAATGCCGCACTATTAATTTGAAATTAAAAGTTACACTTAATATGGTCGATAGAAAATGCTCACCTTTACAGCTCAAATGAAAAACAAATTTTTTTTCATTTCAAAATTCATGAAGCGATGCAAATAAGCGATACAACTAAGCGTTGAATAAAAAACGGTGTTCAGTAAGCAATCGCTTCAGAAATATTAAAGCGCTTTAACTAACTGAACCGGCCCAATGTGGAAGTGGTGAATGTTGTTAAACCGGTTTTACAACTGATGAAAGAATGCTAGTGTAGAATGAATGCATCAAGGTGAGCGATGTGAACATGATCTCCATCGAAGAGCGCCCAAATTAAATATTAATACATAAACAGCGCCCAAAAGAAATATTGACGTCCGCTCGAGAATTGGATTTCGATGACGCTTTTCAATAATGATTTCCCGAAAATTTGTACATCGTTGCAAAGCCCAATGCTACTCTCGGCGCAGGTTTGAATAGTCAACACAAGCGTTAGTCAACTGATCATCCTAGCACTAGTTCCACTTAATAAGGAAAATAATCATAAAGATTTGAATTCAGCTTAATCAACTTTCTGCAATATAGCTGTAAACACAAACTGCCAAGTTTCACGTGACGATCTTGGGGCTTAACTATCACAGATAGATTGGAGAATCCCTGTCTACAGAACAAAAAACGATAGTAATAGTACCCTCCTAAGCACATCTGACGGTAATATTACAAGTTGCTAGGGTCCATAGTGAAACCCTAGATTTGCTTTTATAAACTCGCTTTGCTGAATCAAAAATTATAGCTTCAATGGTCTTATTGGTTGACATCAACAATATCCTTATGCATCTTCTTCCACTGCACATAAGAATCAATAGGCCTGCTATCAATCTGTATTTATCTGGCCATCTGAAGACTCTAAACATGTTACAGGTACTTGACCCCAAGGTTTAAGCTAAGCTCACCTCCACTGATCGTTGTGGTATACCTATACTTATGGTTAGAAGGAGTCTTGTAGTTCGGATCTGTTCTTTATCGAGACTTGCAGGTCTTAATCATGCAAAAAGTGCAAACACAAGACTGTAACCAATTTTGATCATCGCTAACTGGAAATGATGAGAAACAACAAACAAACATTTCAATTTCTCTGATAGAAGAAGTATTACTTAAGAGCTTCTTAAACTAGGCAGCACTAAGCAGGCTCTTAATAGGCTTCCATTGCTCAAGAGAAGATGAAACTACCTAAAATATTTTATACTAAAGCCATACTTCACTTACATAGATTAAAGATATAACTTTTAGCTAGCAGCGTTAGGTAGGTCTTCTACAGACCTTAAACACAGCTGCAGCTGAATATTAAGAGCCAGGTTCGAAGAGACATATTGTATCGTCGTTGGAAAAGGTTTCGTTGTGCAGAAATGCACGCGGAATATAAAACCAGCAGAAATCATGTCACTTCCATGATTAAAACTGCGAAATTTAGATATTACATTGCTAAATTTAATTCCGACCGATCCTCTAAATTTCTTTGGAACAGAATGTTGCGGTTAATAACGAGGACATTGACCTAGACGAATTAAATAACCATTTTATTACTTTCGTTCCCTCTAGTACCTTCAACTCAATTCAATAATAGCATAGTGGATGGCTTCGCATTAAACAGAGTGTATTTATGTACTGTTGGAATGGCGATATTATCCGTGAAATGCAAATCAGTTGGCTTGGATAATATCCACCCAGACTTCATAAAAATACTTCTTCCTTTCAGTCTGCCCCATATTACCCATATATTCTACACAATTCTTATGACATCCACTTACCCTACTTCTTGGAAAAAAGCTGAAATTATACCTTTTCCGAAAAAAGCAAACGACTTTTCGGAATATAGACCTATCGCCATCCTTCCATTTTTATCCAAAGTCTTTGAAACCATCTTATGTCAAAGAATTAAAGAATATATAGAAAGCAATAAGTTATTATCTACTATGCAATCAGGTTTCCGATCATGACACAGCTGCATAGAAGCTATACTAAAAGTATCTGACGACATTCGAGAGGCTATTGATGTGGATAAAACCACTCTTTTGGTATTGCTTGATTTTTCTAGAGCATTCGATTGTGTAAATCCGTCTATTCTCTGTAACAAACTGTCCACACAATTTAACTTTTCTGTTCCTACTAATAAGCTAATTTACTTATATCTTACTAACCGTATCCAAGCTGTTTCTAACAACTCCTTCCGTGCCGTTAATAGTCGTGTCCCGCAAGGATCTTTACTTGGCCCTTTATTGTTTTCAATGTATATTAATGACCTTCCAACTGTGTTGTGTCATTGTAATTTTCATATGTACGCGGAAGATGCTGTAGCAAAAATTAATGATGATCTACGCTCTATTATGGATTGGTCCACACAAAATGTTCTCATGCTTAATCCTGAAAAAAAAAACAAAATTCTCCTCATCTCTAAACATCAACTTTTTCTTTCTAACTTTCCTCCTTCTGAGCTATACTCCACCCATTTGGAATATGTCACCCAAGTAAGGAATCTTGTTATAATTTTTAACAGTGAGCTAACATGGAACAATCATATTGGTACCATAGTATCCAAAATATATGCCTCGCTCAGAGGTCTATCAGTCAGCAAAGCAATACTACCTGCTGATGTTAAACTAAAACTTGCAAAAGCACTTATTGTGCCTGTTATTTCCTTTGGCTGTGAACTCTTTGCTGACTGTGATTACACGTCTCTACTAAAGCTAAAAAGGGGACTTAATTCGATGGCTCGCTATGTAGATATGACCATGTTTCAGCAGAACGTCGCAAACTTTTTGGTTACGACATTGATACTTTCCTAAAATATCGGTCTTGTATCTTGCTCTTCAAGATTATTCACAGACAGCAACCTGAGTATCTTTACAATAAACTCACCTTCTCTCGGTCTACCCGCTGTATTACAATAAGACCATCTATACATACCTTCTTGACATCCCGCAGACAGTTTTTTATTCATGCTGATCATCTTCGTTCTATAATCGAATGTAGACAATTTTCGTGTATCCTTGATGTAGGTACATTAAATTACTTTTGTATCTTTCTTTTCTTCTTTTTAATTTTCTTTTTAATTTGATATGAATTATAAGTTCTCCTGAAATCTTTGTTCTTTAATATGTTTACTTCCTACCTACCTGTACTATTAATAAGTGTTTTGCTCTTACATATACAGCGATTCTTTGTTAACCAATAAATATCTGAGATGCAACCCAATCTTAGTCGATGCCACCCCTGCTACATTGAGCATTCCTATCCTCTTTGCAGTAGATCATCTGGTTACCACTTCGGTGATCTGTAATTTTGAAGATCGTTAGTTCATCTTACTTTCTCCCCTTCGAACCGCCCAACTTTCAACTTGATGAAAGTAAAAAGAAACCATAATTTGACATCTTCCGGCTGACTATGTCAGCTAAACTACGCTTTCGCCATCTATTGTACAAAATCCCACGATCATTAATGATGACAAATAATATGCCATGAAATTTGGACAAGTCTATGACGTTCCCTACGGCACCCAAATTAATGATTGACCACTGAAGCTGCAGACAATTTGTTTTTCCCTCCCTGGAGAGCTTCAACGCCTTTCATGCATTCCTCCAACAACGTCTCTAAATTTCATCAGCAATTGCCGATTCATTAATCTTGTGCTTATATAAATACTGATTATGGTAACCTACACGGCCGCCCCCGGGCGTTATGTGATCCAAATTAGTTAAACTGACAGTGACACATGCTACCGCGCCACCAGAAATCCGGTTTATGGGGGAACTCATCATTTTGAGCAACGAAATACATTAATTTTTAAATTCAACACCCAACACTGGGGCACAATCAACGATCGATTCTGGCCAAAAATCACAGATAAACCTCCAGCGGCACACGGTGGAGTTACATGAAAGCACTTACTGCAAGCCAGCCACAAACAAATCCTAGTCACGGGCGCACGAGCGTTGAATATTCAAATTAAATTATAGCAACTGTCTGCGCGAGGCAGTCCGCGATTTGCTTGTCTCATGCCCTGTCATTTGAATGATTGCAGCAAGCAGCAGATGGGGATTTGGCAGCGTGCTTCACGTGCGTAGTCTAGTACTTGTGCTGGATGCAATTACGAATTCAACCATTCCGACCATTCAATTGACAGGTGCTTTTGATTTATTGTGGGGGAAATGTTAACAAGTTCATTAATTTATTCAATTGTTACGTCGTGCTGTGGCAGGCGACATCACAACGTACAACGAAATGGTGGGGTTGTTATGAGTCAGAGCCTAAGCCTAGACGGAACGGGTTTGATCTGGATGGAAACCACCTCTAATGAACATAATTTTGAGAACTTCACAACTCTTATAGGCAGAATTTTCAGTTTATTTAACAGCAGTTGGCTAGACGAGACGAATAATATATTTTTGTAAAACATTAATTGTTGCATTTTATTAACATAAGTATCACTGCAGCAGCTGTAATGGGAGATCCCAAAATACTGTGAGCGTCAAAAGAAAGTGTACAGCTCTAGATTACATTTCTAATCTTTTATTTCTATGAATGGCTTGTATCCTCTTATAAGATACTTATGTACATTTAATGACATGTTTATTCGCAAACATTTGACAAACAAAACTTAACAAAAGAAGTAATAACAAAAAAAAATTAATTTTTTACGCGTCAAAAATAAGTGTACAGTACGCAAAAGAAAATTATAAACTTTAAATTAGTATTTTGTCTGCTTTCCTTTCGACTTCAAAACAGCTGCTAGTCTTCTTGGCATTGACTCAACTAACTTCTTGGTGAATTCTGTTGGAATTTTCTGTCATTCTTCTAATAAAACCGCCTTTAGCGAGTCTTTGCTGGTTATCGTACGTTTTCGAATCTGCCTATCGAGATACTCCCACAAATGCTATATCGGGTTAAGGTCTGGGGATTGCGGAGGATGATTCAGCTGCTTAGGTGTCCGATAAAGTAACCATTCCTTTACCAATTTAGCCGTATGCTTGGGGTCGTTGTCATGTTGGAAGACCCAGGATTGATCTAACCCTAATTTTTCTACACTTGGTGATAAATTTTCCCTTAAAATATTGAGGTAATCTGTTTTGTTCATTGTGCTGTCAATAAAAACAAGGTTTCCAACGCCCGATGCTCCCATACAGCCCCATACCATAACCGAACCCCCACCATGCTTTACTGTTGAATTTATATTTATTTCTTCGAATCCCTTGTTTTTGGCTCTCCATACTTTGGGTGGCTTTTTTGATCCAAAAATTTCAAATTTACTTTCATCACTGAAAAGAACATTGCTCCAGAATGGAAAACCCTTATTTTGATGCTTCTGGGCGTAAAGCAGTCGTCGCTTTTGGTTCTTTTCCGAAATATGAGGTTTTTTTCGCGGCACTCTCCCATGTAACCCATTACTATGGAGTGGCCGGCGAACAGTGCTTGCACTTACGGATAATTATTTCACTTTCGGATAATCTTTTTGGTCTGCCGGTACGAGGTCGATCTTTCACGTCTTTGAACCTCGCAAATTTGTCAATAATTTTTTTCACTGTGTTATGATGTCTACCAACTATTTCAGCTATATCCCGTAACGATTTCCCTTCCTGATTAAATTTTAAGACAAGTTTTCGAGTTTCAATTGAACTTTGTTTTCCCATTTTAAGAATGATCTACTTTAAACACGAAATCACTTACTTTCTTAATGAATAAACAAAACACAATGAGATATCCTTTTAACTTAGCCAAAGTGCAACCTAAAAGCGAAAAAAAAAAACAATATAACGGGTGTTTATCCCGTTAGCAGGATCTGTTACAGTATGTTGTACACTTTTTTTTGACGCGAAAAAAGTGAAGTGTGTTTAGTTTTTTTGTTGCTGTCATTTTGTTATTACTCTTTTTGCTCACTTTTGTTTGTCGAATGTTTGCAAATAAACTTCTTATAAAATGTACATAAATATTTTATAAAAGGATTCCAAACATTCGTAGATATGAAATACTTAAAATGCAATGTGGAGGTGTACACTTTCTTTTGGTGCTCACAGTATATATATTTTTAAGATACTTGTAGAGCAGCGCTTTCTAAGCCTACAGAAACTTCGCAGAGTGGATAGAAAATATTGCTACAGATTGACTCAGATTTTGATCAATTATGATACCTAAGTCAACTAATTCAATTTTGAAGCAATTAACATTACAGCCCAGATATAGCATTGTATAAGATATTACAGCTATATTTAAGCAGCTCGCTCCATAAAACTGAAAACTGTCATGCAAAAAACAAACAGCGTGAGTGCAGCTTTGCCTGATGCTACGGTTCACATTAACAATCAGCTGACAAAGCACAATAAACACTTAATGTGGATGGCAAAGGAGAGAGCGAGACAGGAAAACTGGAGATTTCTGTGGGAGAGTGCGGGAAGAATACTTGCTAGGCGGAATGAGAGTACGCAGCCAATTCTTATAAGTACTGTTGCCGATGTGAGCAAAATTACTCGCACTCAATAACTGCATTGTGTGTAAACAAAAAGAAACACAAAATGGAGTCTAATGAAGTATTTGTTGATTTAAATTGTAGGGTAATTAGTGGTTTTAGCGGCATCAAATCAAATGAATTAAAAGACAAATGTTGCTGCCTTAGTTTTAACATAAGATCATTGCGAAAGAATTGGAATGATTTTTGCCTTAACGTTAGACACTTCATCAATATGTTAAAAATTATAATATTAGTTGAAACTAATATAGATGAAGAAGAAAAAGGACATTACAGTATAGATGGTTTCCAAGCGGAGTTTCTGAATAGAGATAAACGTCGAGGAGGTGGAATCCTGATGTTAATACGTAAAGACATACAATATGTACGATTAACTTCTGAAAGTGTGTCGTATGAAAATATACAAATTCAAATTAAAGAAGATAATAAGTATAAGTATGTAATAGGGATATACAAACCACCAGGTTACAGCCGAAAAGCGTTTATTGCAGAATTCGGAAACAACGTTGGACAACTGGGAAAAATGGACGAGATTTGGATTTATATGGTGTAAAAGAATATCTGGAGATGCTGGCGTCACAGGGGTTGATTAACGTGATAACTGAGTATACCAGGGTAGATCCGAACACAGGATCCAAAACAACGATTGACCACATCTTAACCAATGATATGAATAACCAAATTAATTCAGCTGTAATTGAGAGCTGTATTACTGATCATTACCCAATCATATACTTCCCACCAAGTCATAAATCTGCTGTTAAAGAAAATACAGTCAGCTTGTCCTATATATCTAACATAAAGGTCAACGAATTAATTGCAAAAACAAATTGGAATGAAGTCATTAATGAAAGTGATGCTGTATCACTTTATCAGAAACTTCATGATAAAATTACATATATTTATGGTGGAGCTACATCTAACAAACAAATGAAAAGTAGAAGAAAGTTTAACCCATGGATGTCTACTGAATTAATCGACAAATGTAAAAGAAGAGACGAACTTTACAGAAGATGGAAAAACAACAGACTGGTCAAATCTTACGAACTGGACTATAAGACTTTCAGGAACAAACTAAACAAGGAAATAATGGCTCAAAAATCCTTTTTCTATAAAACCAAGTTCAGCCAAATCAGATCTGACCCGCGTAAAACATGGAGTCTTATAAACGAAATACTGGGAAGGAAAAAGCCTGGAGTTGATGAAACTGTAACAAAGAACTTCTATGGCAAAATGTGTCTGAATAAGCTCGCTAGTGCATTTGCAAACAATTTTGCCACTCAGATAAAAAACATTATCCATCAATGCGATGCCGTTACATCGATACATACAAGTTCAAGATTAGCCAGATCAGTATTTGTACAAGAAACAAGTTTCTCGGAAATACGAAGAATAATTCTTTCGCTCAGCGATAGCAAGTCGTCAGGTTTGGACGGCATAAGAGCCGGGGATATAAAAAGACATGTGGACATATTCACCCCAATATTATGCAAATTCGTGAATCTTAGCATAAACCAAGCAAAAATCCCTGTAACTTTGAAAACCGCTGTTGTTAGGCCAATATATAAAGGAGGTACCAAAAGTGAGCTCAACAATTACAGACCTATATCAATATTGCCGATAGTTGAAAAGTGTCTTGAAGAGGTCGTAACAAAGAGGCTTCATGATTTCATCGCCAAAAATTCCCTCATAAACCCAAGCCAGTACGGCTTTCAGAAAAATAAAAGTACTGGTAAACTGTTAGGGGAATTTGCCAATTGTATCAACGAAAGTCTAAACAAAAGCTGTGCTGTTCGTGGATTTCAGTAAGGCTTTTGACACACTGAATCATAATAAGCTAATAGAAGTACTGGAAAACATTGGCATAAGAGGTATGATGGCAAATTGGCTAAAAGAATACTTGAACAACAGACATTTCTGTGTAAAAATCAACCAGACATATAGTCAAAAGGAACGCGTGCAATATGGAGTCCCTCAAGGATCAAAATTGGGTCCAATACTTTTCATTTTATATACCAACGAGCTGCTACGAGTATTCAAGCAGGCCATACCATTTTCGTATGCAGACGATACGGCGATAGTGGTGCGCCACAGATCTTTGGATACGGCAACAGCAATTATGCAAGAGGAATTTCGATAATGCGGTGAAATGGTGTCATGATCACGGTCTAACGATCAACGCATTAAAAACAAAAATGATGCACATACGAAGTCCGCAGTTCAAGGCTACTCAACAACAAATTCTTTTTAGAAATGATTCCTGCAGTAGCTCAACTAGCTGTCCGATTGAGATAGTGGAGAGCTACAAATATCTGGGAGTAATCATTGACAGCAATTTTCTGTGGGACACGCATATCAATGAGTTGCGCATGAGCCTTAAAAACGCTTTATATGCACTTACCCATCTAAAGTTCCATGCCACAACGTCCGTGTTGAGACAAGTATATTATGCCCTAGTGGAATCGAAGTTGAGGTATGGAATACTTGCATGGGGTAATGCTTCTAAAATACACATAGAAAAAGTAAAAAAAACTACAAAACACCGCATTGAAAAAGATAAGTGCAGATAATCGGCGAAATGTTCTTGAACAAGAACGCTTTAAAGTTCTTCCAGTAGAAGATATTTTTAAGATGACCCTTATACTGGAGTACTATGACGACACTCGGTTCATAACACCAATTCAACATGGGATCAACACCAGAAGGCGGGCACAAGGTATGCTTCAAGAGCCCCGTTTCTGCAATAACTACTGGAGAAGGCAGCTTAAATGCAGTGTGCCAGAGGTCCTCAATACAATTCCAAAAGAGCTAAAAAATATTACAAATATAAAAACTAGGAAAAAAAACATAAAGAACTTTTTTCTCAACACGAAGTCAAATACGTAGCTAATTTTCAAATCCACTTCCATAAAACTGTTTTTGTAAACATCAGTTAATTTTTTCTCTCTTTTAATTAATGAAATGTAGAAGTCATTACAAGTTTTTGAAACTCGATCTTCTGCTGAAAAGCCTTTATAAGGCTTCGCGGAAAGATATAACCAATGTAAAATATTTTCTTAAAATAAAAGTGAATTAATTAGAAAAAAACAAAAAAATTGGTTGAATTTGTGACAACTAGCTCAATGGAACACAATAGTTATTTCCGGGGATTCTTTAGCATGAAGGCTGAAATACATGAGCTTAGTCTTATCATTAACTTGAATTGCGCAAACCTGTTTTTTTAACAAATGGAAATCATGGTTAATTCCAGCAGCTAGGTTAAAGAGATTATTTGAGCCATATGCAAGCGCAAACGGATGACTAAAGATTGAGTTAACATATTGTAATATGCAAGCTACGGCTCGAGTAGATAAAACAATATTCTGTGAAATTATTTCTTTATTTTCTAGTCTATAGAACAATTCAGGTTCACACTATACTATTCTTCGCAATTCTTTTCTTACAAGGTCTCTGTCCTCTCAAATCACTTTATCTCCTTTCAATTACTTAATTCACAAATCCAAACTAATTACTTCTCCTTGTTAAATCTCAACTTTCAATTTATCACAAAATTACAACTTCGCCCATAATCACTTCTAATCTCTTCGCCACAGTTTAAAAACTACTGCCCCCTTTTGATCGCCATCTGTCCTTATATAGCAGAAGTTTCTGATAGCCAGAAACTTCTAGCAAATTCTTCGACCACTGGAACAAGAGAAATTCCAAGATGACAATCATTCTTGCAGTTATAATTCCCTCTCATCCGTGATATTATCCGTCTCTTTCGTAGACATGAATTGTGGAAACCGCAGACACGAACCTCGAATGAAAGGACACTTCGAACCAAAATTCTGCCAGAATGAAAAGACACTTCGGAATTTGTTGCATCATACTTTTAGGGAGCGTAGTTATTATTATGCTACAATATATTAAGAACAGTAGGGGACCAAGGACAGATTCTTGTGGAACGCCGAGGTTAGGTTAGGTAACTGGGTGCCCTTGTTGACAGGGTTATCAACAGTTCACTTAGAATACTTAGAGTGAATTGTGCAAAATATTTAGAACCATGGGAACCTACAAATTTCAATATTCGACCGCTAGGCTAAACCACCCAGATAAATGAAGGAATCTCAGGAGTTTTCTTAGCTCAAGGCTACCTAGCTCATCCAGCTCTGAAAAGAAGTATCTGCTTTTGATGGCCAGAGCTGGACAATCATACAGGAGATGATGAACGGATTCTGTTTGCTCTACGTCCCTGTAGCTTCTACAGCAGTCGTTATGAGGTAACCCTAGCCATGCTGCGTGATTACCTATCACACAGTGTCCTGTCTCGACACGAACAGCTATACGGATATCCCTTCGTCTTAGTAATAAGATTGATAGATTTCTTTTTGTCGTAGACAGGCCATAATGATTTGGCTGTAGCGCATGTATCTAATCGACACCAGCGTTCATTAGCTTCCTCATTAGACTCGAAGTATATCTCCCTGTATAGGGTGCTGAGCGGTACACTAGCATTGGAAAGGGCCTACGAAGGGCTATAAGTGAACCTTCTCTGGCTAATTCGTCCACTTTTTCGTTACCGGAGATATCCGTATATCCGGTACCCAGCGCACGGGCACCATGTTGGCCGCTGAGATAACATCCAGTCGTTTTTTTTACAAATTTTTTTGAGCTTGGATCTCAGTGATGTTGACTGTAACGCCTTAATGGCCGCTTGGCTATCAACATGGATGTTGATTATTTGCCCTGTAATATCATCCTCAATAATCATATCCACAGCTTGTTTTATTGCGGCGATTTCGGCTTAGAAGACACTGCAACCATCCTTAAGTCTAAACGAGCGATGTATATTTCGAGACTAGATGCCGGCACCTGTACCGGCTGTCATTTTGGATCCATCGGTAAAGATAGCCAGCTTCCCTTAGTCCCTTTTCCTTTAGCTGCCGTATTCCCACAGTATATATCAAGTGGAAGAAGATTCAGTATTGTTTCCAGAGCTGCTGTCGGTGTTGATCTCATCGATCCCGTCACCCCCAGACAGCCTACCCTTTGAATCTTTGTAACGCTTTCAAGTTGGTATTTCTTCTCGAGCGTTTTCCAATAGAAAATGGGTCTTACTACTGCAGTGTATAGCCAGTGTATCACTTTAGGCTTAAAACCCCAAGATTTCCTGAAGACCCAGTTATTCACGAGTTTTAATGCATAATTGAGTCGCTCGCTGAATACCGGAAGGAACTTTCCGGATATCAAGATGGCAACATCATCGGCATAGGCCGCTACATTAAAACCATTCCTTTCTGATATCTCTAACATCTCGTCCACTACTAGAAGCCTTTCACCAGAAGAGTGGTGAAAGGCTCCTCCTTGGGGGGTGCCCCGATTGAATAGCTTTCTTCCACTTATGCCCCCTAGTGTGGAGTTGATTATGCGGGTACTAAGCATTAGTTCAATCCACCTGCATATTTGGGCCCTGCGCAGACTGTCTACTATAGCTTCGATATTTACATTATTAAAAGCCTCTTCGATATCAAGGAATGCACCCATCGTGGACAAAAGTCCAGAAAAGTGGTGCGATTCAATGCAAGCACACTAAATATGAGAAACCATTACTTAACTGAGAGTGTCACATGGCATCCAATTGGTATCGATAGTGATTCATGCTTTATAGAGGTTCACTCGAGTTCATGTGTTTATTATTTTACACTTTTATTCTTTGATCCACCATTCATAAAGTGGAACAGATAGTTCAGATGCATACATTGTAGGATTAGAGCATTCTATGCTTAGAATATTTCATGCTTAGTGTTGTAAAAATTAGTGTTAAGAATCTTGTATCAATAAAAAGAAATATTGGAATAAAATTCTGTCTTGAACTCACATTTGACTCTCTTTCACTGCGGCAGTAATATTCCATAAGATTTCAGAGTTCTACTAAGAAGATTTTAGGGGTACCCTACGATAGCATCTATGATGGAATGGTTTTCTCTAAAACGAAACGAATTTTCAAAACTCAATATTTTATAGCTTTCTCAAGAACTTCAGATGTTACAGAAAGTTAGGAAATCGGTCTGTAATTAATTTTGGCTTTTCTATTAGAATTGTGGATCGTTTTAGCAATTCATTGACCATGCTCTTCTATTTGATGAGCTTTATAATGCGGGTTTTAGTGGTTTTATCTATTAGTGGTTTGCTTCATATTTAAAAAACTGAAAGCAAATGGTAAAGATCAAAACTGCCTTAGTTCGTGGAAATCTATTAATATGGGTGTTCCGCAGAGTTTAGTTTTGGGTCCCAACCTGCTTTTAATTCATACGAGTAATTTACCCAACCTTTTAAAGGTAAAATCATTGCGTTCGCTGACGATACTGCTCTTCCATATTCTAATACCAATTATTCTAATCCATATTCTGATGTTACTAATGATTTAGAGATTCTTCATAGGTGCCTCAAGATGCATACACTCTTAATCAGCACTAAAACTAAATTTATGTTCTTTAATATCAAGGGAACAATTTGCGATGATTTTCCTTTATATTATCATTCTGCGGGTTGTTTAGTTGGCTGCCAACACAATTCTGTTACCTTTAAAGACAGTGTAAATTCTAGTGATACTTGCTTCGAAATTGACCGTATCGACAATTTTAAGTATTTGGGTATTATAAAGGGTGGTTAAATTTTAAGGGCCGATGTTGAATGTGAACCACACCTAAACGTCAAGTTTTTTTCTGCATTTCATTTGACATTTCTCAATTTCAGACTAACTCAATTTGAACCATGGAAAGATACACAATCGAGCAACGCGTTAAAGTTATTCAGGCTTATTTTGAAAATGGGCGCTCAAATCAAAATGCATATCGTGCATTTCGTGATTCTTTCGGTCAATTTAATCGTCCAAATGTGCGTACAATCGGAAAAATCGTGCAAAAATTTGTGCAAGCCGGGTCTGTAGGAGATGTGAAAACACCAGCTCGTACTGCAAAAAAATATTGCTGCTGTTCGCGATAGTGTGGCTGAAGAGCCGTCCACCTCAACTCGTCGTCGTGCCCAACAATTGGACCTCTCACGCTCTTCGTTGATGAACATTGTGCATAAAGACTTGCATTTACGCGCTTACAAGGTGCAATTGACTAAAGAACTAAAGCCTCTTGACCATTTCAAGCGTCGTCAATGGTCGCAATGGTGGCAAGAAATGGCAACAGTGGATGATCAATTTTCGAAGAAAATCATCTTCAGTGATGAGGCACATTTTCACCTCAGTGGATTCGTCAATAAGCAGAATTGCCGCATTTGGGCGAATGATAATCCAAGAGTGATTGTCGAAAAACCAATGCACCCACAAAGAGTGACTGTTTGGTGCGGTTTTTTCGGGCCGTATTTTTTTCCAAAATGAGGCCGGTCAGGCAGTTACTGTGAATGGTGTTCGCTATCGTGAGATGATAACGAACTTTTTATGGCCCGAACTGGAAGATATGGATGTGGACGATATGTGGTTTCAACTGGATGGTGCCACTTGCCACACAGCTAACGAAACAATGGCTCTTTTGCGCGACAAGAGAGTGATTTGACACCGTTGGACTTCTTTCTTTGGGGTTATTTGAAAGAAAAGGTGTACGTCGATAAGCCAGCAACAATTCAAGAGCTAAAGGATGAGATAATTCGGCATAGAACCTCAATTATGCCCCAGCGTCATCGAAAATTTGGACCATCGGATGGAGGTGTGCCGCCAAGGTCGCGGCGGCCATTTGGCCGATATTTTGTTCCATATATAATTGAACCATACCAATATTATGATAATAAAAAGAAATGACAGTAATTTCCTAAATAATTTGTGTTTTATTCAAAATCAACATCGGCCCTTAAAACTTAACCACCCTTTATTAGAATATTTTTTTTTTTTTTTTATAATTCGCGCGCGCCAAAAGGAATATGAATACCTTTATACTGTTACAGGGCACGGGCTTTTAAGGCTAAGAAGAAGAGGAACAGAGGAGAAGCCTATGCACGTTGGCTTTAAATGTTTGAAGGTTGTAGTGATGGGGAAATACAGAGCTTGGTAGATCATTCCACATTCGTGTAGTTCGGCTTATAAACGAATCCCTATATTTAACAGTACGACTGAAGTTAGGCTTTAGGAAAAACTGATGTGCATTCGAAGCATGTCGCGTATTGCAGGTGAAATTTTGAAAGGGAGGAATGCAACTGGCTATTTCGCTGGAGCATTTTTTGTAGAAAAAGCTATAAAACAGGGAGAGACAGGAGACATTTCTCCGATGTTCTAATGAATGAATGGAATTCACAATGTCTCTATCACCTATAAGTTTTAACGCGCGATTTTGTACCCTATCAAGAATGTGCTAAACGGTCTTGGGTGCACCAGACCAGATATGGGCGTTATATTCCAGCTTAGGGCGGATGAATGCCTTATAAATTGAGGCCAGATCAGACGGGGTAAAATATTTCTTGCACCGTTTAAGGAATCCTAGACATTTTGCAGCATTTTTGGCGACCTCGAATATGTGATCATTCCATCGAAGATGGTTATTAATACACATACCGAGAATGGCAAGTCTTTCGGTTTCAATGATGCAAGTACCATCCATGGATAATGGTTGAGGGTTTTGGTTTCGCTTGAGAGACAGAAGACAGCATTGTGTTTTGGAAGCATTAAATTCCACTCGGTTGGTTGAACCCCATTTAATTATGCTGTCCAGGTCGGAATTTAATGTGTGTTTAACATACGTTGCCGTTCCCCTTCTACGGCCGAAGAGCAAGGACGTGAGTTAGGGAACGAATATGAAAAACTGAGGGTACTGTCATCAGCGAAGGAATGGATTGGATTAGAAGTTGCAGACAAGAGATCATTTATAAAAATGAGAAAGAGAGTCGGAGACAAAACAGAGCCTTGGGGAACACCAGCATTTATTTGGTGAATTACAGACTTGAAGCCGTCCAAAACAACTTGTATTGAACGCCCCGAAAAGTAATTTCTAATCCATTGAAGAAGAGACTCATCGATGCCATATGCACGCATATTCGATAAAAGAGCCTGATGCCAAACTCTGTCAAATGCCTTTGAAATATCAAGCGCAACCATCTTGGTTTCGCCGAAGTGATGGAGAGATTGGTTCCACTTCTCGGTGAGATATGCCATCAAATCACCAGTGGACCTGTTGCTACGAAAACCATACTGCCGGTCATTAAGGAGTTTTCGTGAATCGAGATATTTCATAAGCTGACGATTTATCAGCGTTTCCATGACCTTGGAAAGAAGGGACGTAAGTGCAATGGGTCGGTAATTGGACGGGGAGGAAGATTCGCCTTTTTTGAGGACGGGCTGGACAAATGCTGTTTTCCATCTACTCGGAAATAGCCCTGAAAAGTAGGATAGACAGAAAAGTTTACGCAGAGGTTTTGCCAGCGTAGAAGAACACCTCTTCAGAACTATAGGGGGGATACCATCTGGACCAGCGGATTTGTGTATGTTAAGACCTTTGAGTACTCCTGCAACTGTACGAGTGCGAAAGTGGACTTGACCCATGGAAAATTTGACGCTCTCAAATACAGGTGGAGACAAAGCAATATCTGGCAGCGTGGAGCTCGCTGCAAAGTGAGCAGCAAACAGATTAGCTTTGTCTAAGGAACTGACAGCTGGAATGTCATTGTAAATGAGCGTGGGGATGGCAGACGAGGCAGAATTTTTAATATTTTTGACAAATGACCAAAAATTTTTACTACCTTTGGGACATTGTAGGATTTTTTGCCTCAATTTTTGGTCATGTAAGAATTTTACACGCCGAATATGGGCATTGCAGTCTTTTCTGGCTTGTTTAAACTTCTTTCGGTTTTTCTCAGATTTATTGGTTTTATAAGACCGAAAACTTACTTCTTTCAACCTGATAGCCTCTTTACAGCTCTGGTCAAACCACGAGTTTGCCTTAGGTTTAATGCTCTTTATTCTGTTAGGAATAAAGTCATTCATACCTAAGAGTATAGTGTTAGTGATCATATCAGCAGCGGCATCCACGTCACTATCGAGGAAGCATAGCGACCAGTTAAAACTCCTAAAGAAGCTATTGAGGCCGCTCCAGTTGGCTTTCTCGTATTTCTTTTAGCAGTTTTTTCTTTAACTTTGTGGTCGGAGTACGAGAATTTAGCTGATACGATATTGTGGTCAGACCGACCTAGAGGCGCTAAAACATCAATGGTGTATTTATCAGGGTGAGAAGTAAGAAACAAGTCCGAGGTGTTGGCGGAATGACTTACAATGTCCGGTATACGTGTAGGCTCATTTACAAGCTGAGTCAAATTGTTAATCTCAGCAAAAAGTTCAACATACCTTCCTTCGGGTGTTGTCAATTTCAGTATGAGGATACAAGGAGACAATTCGAGTGATGGAATCGGACAACGCATCGAATTCACCAAAAGTTGAGTTGCTGTCCGCACTAGGGCTTCTGTAAATAAAGCAGTAGTGAATTATTTGCTTACGGACGGTGAATTTTAGCCATTTGAAATTAAATTCCGGGTTGGAACAGTGGCCATACTGTGGTGGAACTTGGTAAGCAATATCACTACGGACATAAATGGCGATGCCACGGTGGGGAAAGAATAATGACACTAAGTTATATCCAGGCAGTTTCAAATCAGAAGATTCTTCCACTACCTGTGTTTCGCTTAGTGCCAGAACAGCTGGTTTATGGGAATGGGCGTGGGCGTACATATCGAAGAAATTCGTTCGAAGCCCACGAATGTTGGTAAGATCAACCCTAAATTCCCTCATCACTACAACATAGAAACACAAAAAGACACAACTCTGACGTAACTAAGCAAAATTGTGAAGTGTAGATCCAAAGAATAGTTTTCCAAAACAAACTGTCGCAGGTGCTATGCCCAAACGACAATCAGCTGAGGTCCGCTATTCGGATAAACATTCACAGTCCGCTATGCATCAAATGTTATCCTCTCTCAGTCATCGCAACTGGAAGTATGTACATATATAGCACATGCTCCAATTGCGATAACGAAGAAGCGCAACAGCGAGTGAGTGGGAGTGGTAAGATGGAATGCACCGGCACTGAATTGTGTTTATGTTTTTTTATTATTATTTATTATTTTTTTTTCCACTGCACTTCACAGAGTTTGATTGGGCGCGCGCGATCGATTTTTTTTTTTTTTTTTTTTTTCTTCAAAATTTTTTATTTTTTTTTTTGTCACGACGATGATCTCGTGTGCGCTCGACGACGTGTGCGCTCAACGGCAGGCAAAAGGCAGCTTAGTTGGAAGGAACACACTTCCTATCTGAAGCAATATCTAAATAGAGTAACTCTATCATCTCAGTCTCTACTGTAGTATACCTATCTTAAAATTGGTTTACAATGGGCTGTTAAAATTGAAACTTCATTACGGGTTATCTTATTGGATTATTAATACAAAACCTTTACTAATTAACCAAAAACCTGCAGTTGGAATGTGCAAAGTAAATCCTTGTTCTCCAAGTTTTGAATTGTTCATGTCACTTAAAATTCGACCATTAAGGCACATATAATGTTACAAATGTATTTTGAAAATTCTGTGTATTACGCGGTTAGATTAGATGAAAGCTACAATTTACGTTCCAACACCAGAAATTTTGTCACATTACCAATAGTCAATAAAATGCACTTTTCACAGTATTATCTTGTCACCGCGCATCTGCTGTTCATTTTATTACCTGAACTGGAAGGTATCTGGTGAAAACTCTTTATCTGACCACCGATACCTTCAATTTGGTCTTGACGACAATCAATACGTCAATTTGCGGCAGCAAAAAGGCATTGATCATGATTCTGTAGCGTTCATCAGTCAGTGCAACAGTGTTACCAATATCGTCCTCAAAATAATGGGCCAATCACCGTAATGCCGCAGTGTTTGCCTAGTTGGCGCCACGCGACTAAGGAATCCGACGACGAAATCCACGTTGATCCAAAACAACCGACCGATTATTTGTCAAAAACATTGACACAATTATTCTGCGTTCTTGAAGAGTATAAGTTAATAGAATTTACGCCGAAATTATTTAAAAAAATACTTTTCAGGGCAGATTGCCCTGTCCTTTATTGTATGAAGTATCGATTAAGACTAACTTAAAAATAAAGAAGACTCGTACAAGTAAAATTATTGAAGGTTGCATTTTCATTAGTTTATTGCAATGTTGATTTCCCTAGCTTGCATTTTATTTCCCAACGTGAATTTCCCTGGAAATTCGTTTCTCGCCCCAGACGCTAGGTCAGCATTTCCGCTGCGCGTGCGAGTGGTTGCCGATGTTAACTCTTCCCCCTTTAAATGCGATGGTCCTCAATCGCCTAAAAGTAAGGAAGGTCGTTGAACTTTGTTTGTTGGATTCTTCCTTTTGGTAAACTTTCAGTGTGTGGTGGAGCTTCGATGTTCTTAATTTCTTGCTGCTGGATCATGACTCTGGTTTCATTACTTGAATGCCTTGTTATGATTCTATAGATGGTGATAATTACTAGGATAATCCCGATGAGACTTATTGTTCCGCAGCTGATGAATGCGTAAGCTTCGTTTTCGCTTTTGAGCAACTCGATACTTTTGGTATTGTTGATGTGGAGTTCGCCCATCATTTCGAGCGACAATAGTCGATGGAATCTGTTCTCTATGGGTGTTGGCTGCAGTATGGCTGGAAGAACGGTGTGTGTAGAAGCTTCGTATGCCGCAAATACTCTATTATTTATCGTTATGTTGGTTTTCTCGTATTTAATAAGGAAGGTACCAGTAAGGTTCCGAGGCGTGGATTCGACTTGGAGAGTTCCGTTAAAGTCGTTAAGCAGGATCATTCCACTTGTTATTTCCTCGATCGACGGGATATGCTGACTATTCACTTTATTACATGTTGCTATTTTACTATTTAATAGGTTGGGAATACATGCTGAGTTAGCAATATTTATAAGATCTCTTTTATTACAAATTGAAACACTATTTATTACTTTACAATCATTAGTTACGCCAAAAATTTCGTTTTTGTTTCTTACAACTTCTTTATAGTCTATTTCTATGGCTACTCCATTTCTCTTCACAGGTTTTAATAATATTCGTTCATATGTGGAAGGATCGGTAGTAGGGATATTAACAATATAAAGTATGGAAGCTGTGTTTGTTATTATCTTTATTTCAGCAAAATTAAGAGCTTCTTCTATAGTAGTGAAAGGGACATTCTCTTGATTTAGTGTTTTTACAGCTAGGCTTATTTCTTCTTTTGATAAAATCATTGAATTAACAATTCCTAGTTTCGCCCAATGTATGGCCAAATTAATGTTAACTAATTCTTCTTTTAAAATTTTAAATTTGTATTGAATATTTAATATTACATCTCTGTTGAAATTTTTATTGGTTTTTAGCATTGATTCAATCTCATTCGTAATCTTGGTTATGTTATTAATTCTTTCATTATGCAATTTATTTATTACAACTTGATCGTTAGAGTTAGTAAGTAGGTTATTCATTTTTCTTTTGATAGTAATGAAATCGTTGTGGTCGGGATTACCGGCAATCCACTTCCACGTCGAACCTATAAAATCTAGAGATCTTCTTACCCTTTTTGGTTTTAGGTTAGATATCAAATTTTTTATTTGCTCGTGCTCATGGGAAAGGTATAGGAAAAGGGAATCGTTCCTTGTTTCGTTAAGTTTAAGCATTGGAGAAATTTTGGTCAAGAGTTGGTCGTATTGGTCGAGGTCAATGTCATGGATTAATTTGAAATTTCCGTTCTGTATCTTTGTTTGTCCAGTGTGTATTGAAACGAATTGAGAATTAGAGAAGTCCAAAATTTGGATTTCCGCTTCCGCGATGCATAATGCATGTCTGAAAAGAGAGATATGAAATTTATTGTTCAGTTCCTAATATTGCTTTTGTGGATCGTTTTGCCGGATTCAGTCACGACAGTTGTATTTTTGTTTTCCTTAACTACTTCCTTTTTATATCGGACGGTGAGTTTAGAACCAATTCTTTTGTTATGCTTTATGTAAATGACGTCTCCAGGATGGTACATCTTACATGGTTTCCTGGTTTGGTTATGATAACTTAAATCTTGTTCTTGTTTTTGGATAATTTTATCTATATTATTCTGCCTGGTTTTATCAAGTTCTTCGGGGGTTATTTGTGGAGATCGACCAAAGAAGAGTTCGACCGGTTTTTTTCCTGTTGTGGAGTGAATTGTAAAATTATATTCGTTAGTGGCTCTTTCGAGCAGTTCCTCGAAGGATCGGGATACCTTTTCAGCCTTGAGGCATCTCATGATCTCTGAGAGAGTTAAATGAAACCGCTCAATCTGCCCGTTTACTTCGGATTTGTAGGGTGGTGTTCTATGAATACGAATGCCCAACTCGTCTTCCATCATGGATAATATGGATACCGAATTAAGGGCTTTTTCGTTGTCTATGACAACACTCTCGGGAATGCAGAAAGAGAATAAGATTTCTCGAAGAGGTTGCCTGAGGTCGGTTATTGCTCTTGACTTGATAATTTTAGTCTTGGCGAACTTGGTGAGCTTGCATATGGCGGTTAATACCAGTTTTTTTTCCGTTGAATAAATATCTAAATGCAGAGTGTGGCCAGGATAATTAGGGATTGGAGTTGGTTCAAGGATAGGTTTATTTGGGTGTCGTTCATATTTGTTTTCTTTGCAAATTCTACATACTTTTACTAGTCTTTTGATTTTTGATGCCATTTTCGGAAAATAAAAATGTTGAAGAAGTTGTATGCGGTTTTCTTCTGGATTACGGTGTGCCCTGCGATGGATACTTAATATTTTTTCTTCCTGCTCCGTTTCGTTGGCCAGATCTTCAACTATTGTTTGAGTGTATCTAACTTTGTATTTGGAAAAATGTTCGGGATAAATGTTTTGTATTCGGCCCATTATTTCTTCTTTTGTTTGCAAGCCATTTATTACACTGGGATTTAAATATTTTTTAAAAATTGAAATGATATCTGAGTTGCTATAACTGGGTTGTACAAAAACGTGTCTGTGGTACGTGGGGAATGGAATTAAGAATTGATGGCTAGTTGTGTCCCCGATTTCTAAAATCAGCTGATTTCGAAAAACGTTAATGGGTACTTCAACTGCTGGTATCAGGTTATGTGAAGAACTCTCATCACTATGTTGCGTCATGGTCATTGAATTTATTTGTGTTTTTTGTGGCAGTCGAGATAAAGCATCGGCAACTACATTTTCCTTTCCTGGTTTGTACTTGAGTTCGTAGTTGTACTCCTCCAGAATTGCCTTCCATCGCTTCATCTTGTGGTTTGTGTTTCTATTACTCAGCGCATATGTTAATGGCTGGTGGTCCGTATAAATATTTACCTTTTTTGATCCGTAAAGGAAATTCCTAAGCGAGTTTAGAGCCCAGATGATGGCGAGCATCTCTTTCTCGTTAGTGGCGTAGCTTTCTTCTGTCTTTGTCAGTGTCCTTGAGAGAAATGTTATGGGTTTTCTGTCCTGGGATAGGACAGCACCAATTGCATAGTCGGATGCGTCCGTCGTGAGTTCGAAGTCTTTGTTAAAGTTCGGGTGAGTGAGAGTTACTTCTTTGGAAGTTAAGGAGTCTTTAATTTGGTTAAATGAGTAAATGCAATTTTCGTCAAGATCTATCTTTTTATTTTTAGAGAGATGTCTGGACACTCGTCCGTCTTCCCCTCTTAAAAGGGATGTCAGGGGTTTCGCTATTTTCGCATAATCTCTGATAAATCGGCGATAATACCCTGACATACCTAGAAAAGATCTCAGGTCTTTGAGCGTTTTTGGGGGTGGTAGCTCTGTAATGGCATGAACCTTTTTAGGGTTAGTCTTAATGCCATCAGTGCTGATGATGAATCCTAAGAATTCCACCTCGGTCTTGAAAAATTCGCATTTATCCAACTGAATCTTCATGTTGGCGCGTTCTAGAGTATCAAAGACGGCTTTCAGGTTTTTAAAATGTTCAGCCTTGTCTTTTCCAAAGATGACAATATCATCGATGTAGACGTAACATCGTTTTCCGATGTGCTCTCTTAGGATATCGTCGAGAGCTCTTTGGAAAATCGCCGGAGCATTTTTCAAACCAAAGGGAAGACGAGTGAACTCGAATTTCCCGTTATTGATAGAGAACGCCGTTTTCTCAATATCGGATTCTCTGAGCTTGATTTGGTGAAATCCGCTCTTCAAATCTATGACAGAAAACCATCTGTTGTCGCCGAGGTTAGCTAGGACCTCATTGATTTCCGGAATGGGGTATCTGTCGGCAATGGTGACCGAGTTAAGTTTTCGGTAGTCGATCACCATTCGATATTTTTTTTCGCCTGAAGCGTCCAATTTTTTGTTGACGATCCAGACTGGCGAATTATATGGAGATTTCGACGGCCTGATAATATTATCATTTAGAAGTTGGTTGATTTGTTTTTCAACTTCTTCTTTAAGTCCTCTTGGGTAGGGGTAGGATTTCGAATAGACTGGTTCGTTACCTATTGTACGAATTTCTCCTTTCACAGTTGTCGCATAAGTAAGTTTCTCGTCAGGATCAGAGAAGAGTTTCGGAAAAGACCCAATAACTTTAGTGAGATAGTTAGAGTCTTCGTCATTCAAATGGGATGTTCGGATATTTACGCTATTTACGGTTTCAGTTAGATGCTGTTTAAGTTCGATAAAAGTGTTCTGGTGAACTTTCATATAGTTATCATTTATGTGAATAACCGCATTCAGGCTTTTAAGGGTATCGTTCCCTATAATGCCGTCGAATGATATAAGGGTAGGAAGTATAAAAAATTGTAAGGGGCCTATTTCAGTACCAAAAAGAGGAATAAGACTATGGTGGGTTATTCTAATGTTTCCCCCTACGGAATTAGCATAGAAAATCTTTTTGTTGGGGAGAGGATTGCGTATATGTCGTGGTTGAATGTAATTTTTGTTCGAGCCTGTGTCAATTAGAAATTTATACACCTGTCCACTCTTTGCAACGTGCTCGAAATAAGGAAGCGAAGAGTGTTTTAATCTTAAAAAATATATGTCATCAACTTGTTGCGGTGGATCAAAATATTGTTCGTCTGTTTGGTCGTCACTGTATTCCGTAAGTGTTTGTTCGTGGTTTTGATCTTCTTGGTTCATCGTGGCTTCGTATTGTTCTATTTCTTGTTCTTCGGCGACGGCTTCTTCAGTATGGTAGACTCGTTGCATTTTATAGGGTTGATGAACTTGTTGTGAGTGCTCTCGCTTCTGTGCAGTAGGCTGGTTTCTTGGTCTATTTAGGTAATTTACCCTCTGAGTTCTAATGGAATGATCTATGTCCATAGGCTTGGGAGGAAGTTCGCGTTGGTTTGGTGGAAACCGTTGCGGTTGGGCTTGTTGGAAAGACCTAGAGTGATATTGTGGTTGCCTGTGGAATTGGGGTTGCTGAGGTTGACTAGGGTTATGAAGCAATTGTGGAAAGAACTCTCGCCTTGGGGCTGGAACAGGAACTGGGTGTGGAGGATTGAATCTTCTAGGAGGAACCGGTGGAGGTGTTTGCTGGAAGGTTTTCCGAGCTGTTGATTGGGAATTATTGGCGTGTTGAGTTCTGAAGTCAACATTTTGGAGTTTAAGACAAAGATGCAGAGCCTGCGGCAAATCTGCGGGTTCCCTTATACTGAGTAATCTGGGAAGGTCGCCTTTCAACCCTCTAACGAAAGTATCAAGTGCCTTATCTCTATAACATTGAGTCATGTTATTTAACGACTCATGGCTCATGTCAATACAACCGAGTTTGTTAAGAATCAGAGATAAATGATGATAAACTGCTTGATAGAATTCGGGTATTGTATTGTTACCCTGTACCAAAGTCGTCATTTGGTACTCGAGTGTCCCTAGATCCCTTTTATCTGCATAATGCAGAGTCAAACATTTAGAAATCTTTTCCCAGTTTAAAGGGGTATTATATGATTCGAGCGCTATATCGGCATGGCCTGTTATTTTATTTCTAATAACGGACAAGATGCCATAATATTTTGGAGTACCCTTGAGGTGCTCGTAGATCTTAAGTATTCTTTCAACACTTTTCTTCCACGAGTTGAACTCCTGAGCTTCACCTGAAAACTCGCGCAAACTCTTAACCACATCTGGAACTTTGTCCATGTCGGAAAGATTCTGATCAGTGGTGTTAATCGGTTGATCAATATCATTATTGATATCTGAGGCTGGATTCATAATTGAATTAAATATCTGTCGTCCCTGAATGTGTAGTGTTTCGGTTACGAGTCTGGTTATGAGATGTACCAAGTTATCGTCTATTTGGTTTGTAAAGGAGGGGGCAGGAGGAGCAGGAGGAGCAGCATTTTCTCCTGGTACTTCTAAGCGGGCTGGTCTGATTAAGTTATTTGGGTTCGACATTTTGAAATTTTTGTGATTGAAATTAAGTCAATGAATGTGAACCGAGATTCGCAATTGAAATTGAATCAAAAATAATTAAAATGGGTCTTAATCTAGATGAGTCTTAAGTTGTTACACAAATAATTACGAATTATGTATAAAAAAAAAAAAAAAAAAATGTTCTTACAGAAATTAAAATTTGGATCTTATTCTAGTTGAGTCTTAGGATGTTACAAAATCGATTACAAATTACAAAGGACAAAAATATTCTTACAGAAATATAACGGCTTCAATTCTCATAACGAAGATGGGTTCTGGACCGTGGCTGTTGGTTGGGGCGGCTGTTCGCTATTCCGGAACTCCTTTTTATCCCTGTTTTACAGGATTACTCGGGGGCCTCTTTTCCCCTACACAATTACTAATCAGTCTCGTGGCCTGGTGTCCACGTTACGAAACTTGTGGCTTGGTGTCCACTTTGTTTTACACGCACTATCAATAATTTCGTGGCTTGGTGTCCACTTTACACAACTTGCGGCTTGGTGTCCACTTTTGTTGCTTACACGCACTATAGTGAAAATTTCGTGGCTTGGTGTCCACTATGAAACTTGCGGCTTGGTGTCCACTATTTTGTCTCACGCACTAGCGATGATTTCGCGGCTTGGTGTCCACTATATTTTTCTCACTAGCACTATTTCCACGATTATTTTAGTTTATAAGTGCGTTTATTATTCGTACGCGTATTGACTATTTAGTAAAACCGCACGGTCCCTGCTCGGGCGCCAGTTAATAGAATTTACGCCGAAATTATTTAAAAAAATACTTTTCAGGGCAGATTGCCCTGTCCTTTATTGTATGAAGTATCGATTAAGACTAACTTAAAAATAAAGAAGACTCGTACAAGTAAAATTATTGAAGGTTGCATTTTCATTAGTTTATTGCAATGTTGATTTCCCTAGCTTGCATTTTATTTCCCAACGTGAATTTCCCTGGAAATTCGTTTCTCGCCCCAGACGCTAGGTCAGCATTTCCGCTGCGCGTGCGAGTGGTTGACGATGTTAACTTATAGCAAACTGTGTTTGTCTAAGTGTAATCTGCTTCTGTTTACTTCACAAATGTCAAAGTCGCGAAGGCATAACACGCGATTTGCAAAAATGAAAGCATTTTCCGATAGGGTGATGACTTTTGCGTCACTTTTTATATTTCAGATTGTATTTGAAAGCGGAAGTCTTTACAAACAATGAGGAGGCTATTCATATACAAATCTACGCACAACAAGAGTGAAACTGCCGTATGAAATTTTTGACTGCCTAGGCTACCTTTGATTTGGTCAGAATTGAGTGATAGCATTTCTACCCAAAAGACTTAGACTTCTACATTGATGGCTGCAGTTCGTCGTACTTATATCTTCTTTCAATCTTTTTATGCTGTTCATAAGTTGGAGTTCATCGTGGGTAACTTAAATGCTGATTTAAGACTTACGCAGGCTACTTAGGGTAGGGTTAGTTACTATGTTCAGGGTTTTACTTGGATCTTTTAGTTCATCTTTGAAGTAAATCAAATGGTAAATGTTTTGGTGTTACTTAAGGTTTCCATTGTTTCTGTCATTCCTAAACACTGTCGATAAACTCGGGGCCATAGCTAGTTCGAAGAATTAAAATTTATTTTTCTTAAATATTACCAATGCTTCGATTCTGAGTTTATATGAAGCTGTTGTCTGTGCTTACTGTCAGCAAATGAAACGTACGCACCGTATCTATTGTATCTGCGACTAGATTCTCATTGAAACCTTTTGTTATTGTCTTCTCAGAGTAATATCTACCCGTATTATATTAGGACAATACAATTGAACCACTGGTGTTAGCTGACAAAGAACATGAAAGTCTCAATAACGAATTATTCAGTAGAAATGGTGGTGGAATTCTATTCCTAAGACCCAATATTTGAATCCACTAGCTTTATAGGAAGTCTTTACGAACAATGCTCTCTAACAAGAGACCATTCATATACAAATCTGCCTGTACAGCCCCTTAGCAAGAATGTTGAGCTCAACCGTAAAACTGACCCTTTTTCTGCTGTCAATCATTTTTCAAACTAGACACCGCTACCTTCTTTATTTCTCACCTCTTCTAAGGTGTTAAAAGATACATTGAATAACTGACATTTAATCTCCTTTCTGATGAAAAAGAAGGCGCATTTGTTGGAATAAAATTGGTCAAGGATGTGCTTCTAATCAAAGCATGACATTCTTACACCGTAAATCCCTAAAACAACACTTCCTCTAGTTACGACTTTCTAATATTCCCCATAAGAGAACCAAACCCACTTGTTGGATGCCCCAAAGTGTAACATGCGCACCTATAATTGGCGGTTGGAAAATGCCCCACCACTTGGTTGGACTATAACACGCCATTGCTGTCGCGAACTTTGCAATTTCGTGTTCGACTTTTAATGAACTAATCAACGGATAGCTAGAGCCTTTTGAAGTTGTACACCGATAGTGCTATCCCTGCCATGGTTATGAGACCGAAAATTGGGCGGATCCTTTAACAAATAAATCGCGAATGATTTGTTTCTTTGCACACGATAAGGTGAATGGACGAAACGTACGTATACAATTGCATCCAGCAGATACGGGTGCTCGGTAGTCGGTTGTTACGTTTAAAAGAAAGATACACTGCCGATGGGGAGCTGAAAAGTTTTTGCTTTTTATTTTTGGATTTAGCAGGAATATTTTCTACGAGTACTTTATATCGCAAGTGAGGTGTTCGTTGTGTGATTAAATGTGAAGTAAATTGCTACTTTGGGAAATATTTTAGCGCTAGAAGCACTCGAGGAAGTTGAGATATTCATTTCGTGAAATGCATTCAGTGGATGATTAGTCGTTTTCTCTGTTTAAAGTGAAAAGTATTGCGAGGTGTTTGGTGTTTGCTGGTGCAGCATAATTAAGTTGTCACCAAGGATTTTTTTTTACGTGGTTGGGGTTGGTGTCATAATCAATTTATAATATTGGCGGCTCGAGAGGTGTATAATTGATGGGATGGTGACGTTACGTAAACGCCTTTAGAAATTCCATTACGACTTGAAATATTTGGTGTACTGATAGGATAGGGGCTATGCATGTGTGAGATCTCGCTGTAGACATTCAAAGCGATCGGGTGGTCACTGAGACAATTAGCCCGACCTCTGATGCCAGAAGCTGACCAGTGTCCTGCAGTATGCATCGTCACTCATGATCAAAGTCGAAAAATGAAGGCAAATCAAGCTCTTCATGGTTTAGGCTTATGATGCGATGGCGAGCTTCATGATCGATGTACTCGTACCATCTAAGTTTTATACGGAAACAATTGCGTGGTCGGTCGTCTCGTTGATGTTTCTGGACACTTCGCGCACAGCATCAATTTTCTCGGCCGAATGGCCTATTGTTGGTCTGCCAGCCCTTGCCCTATTGAGAATGTTCCAGGCGTCCGGCCTGGTGTCCAATTGTGCGAAATTCAAGTTGTGCTTTCATCACTGATGAATCATTCCTCAAAAAAAATACGAAACAATTATTCCACGTACTTGATGAGTATAGCATTCTATTCTGTTTGCTGCAAGACTGTCAATATTACGATGACAGGAACCTCTATTCGTAAAAACCATACACAATTCATGTAGGGTCATTAGTTTTGCTCCATCTTGTAGAAGCAAGTCCGAGGTTAATTGAAGTCTTTCGGGTTTTACCTGAAATATTTCTGCACACCATGAGTGCTTAAGTTGCTACCACAGCTTCTTCGTGTTTTTTCCAGAGAAAATCTAGTATTATACCTAGATACTTGACCTGTTGTTGTGGGTTGACTCTGATTCTATCCAGTGTTATTGGTTGCATGTGTTTTAACTGCATTTTCCTTGGGAAAGGTACTACTGTGATCTTGGTCGTATCTACGTTTAGTCCCTTCTGTATTATATCACAGAGTGTTTAATCAAATTTGCGTCTCGCAATGATAATTATGTCGTCGGCATATCATTGGCAGTTATGCCGATATTAGTTAGCATTTGCAGTAGCTCATCTACAACCGGGCTCCATATTAGTGGTGAGAGAGTATGTCGCCTAAATACTTTTCATTTATCAGATATTATCTGCTAACATTGATTGTCGCCGCAACCTTAGCTACGTTTTTCTATTCCGTATATCTCCTCATCGCACTAACTATGGTCACAGCGCACCAATGTCAAGAATGCTGAGCAAATCAAATGATACTACAATCATCAGTCTTTTTCACTGGGTTTAGTATAGCTTAGTTCAGTTTAAGTTTAGGGAAATTTTTATGGAGACTGAGAAGAAAACAAATAAGCAAACAAAGGTGGCTGAGAAAATGAATTGGTTCAATCTCCACAAAGGAAAAGGCGACGCTTTTATTACCAGCATGACAAATTACCTCTTTAAGACCGTCGATGAGGTTGGTGATGAAGAGTGCATAGCCCAAGATACATATGTGGGATTCTCTACAGAGATCTTGCTTGGAGTGAGCCAAATCACTGTTTGGAATGTCGAAAGGCCCCTACCAACACGCCAAAGAAACATGGTGGTGGGCAGATGAAGCTAGATACAAGGCTTGGTCAAAGTGCTATTCTACGGAAGGCCTCTATCGGGAGTTTGAGGAAATATCGTCTTCGGCGTCTGAAAGGAACCAGGCTACCCAGGAGCTTCGACAAAACAACTTGAATAAGGGAACAACTGTCTTCAAAATAGCCATCCAGAGAAGAAGAAATGCTCAGAAAATTCGTTCCAAAAAGTTCATTAACAATGCTCAAGGCCAGCTTCTTGTGGAAGACGACAAAATTCTCCACAGATGGCAACAAAAACATATCTGAACGAACAGTTTCCCCGGGTATACCTTTCAAGAGCCGAAGTATCCGACATTACTGTCGGAGAAGTTAGGAATGCGGTCAAATACTCAAAAAAAAAAAGAAAAAAGTTTGGGCCAGTCGAGATACCCTCTGAGTTCTGCAAAAGATGGGAGACATCGGGTCCATATGGTTCATGATTGTGATCCAATGCCTAATTAACGCACAAATGAACGCAAACTGCGAGAACTACCGTTCTGTCAAGCTAATGTCACACACCATGAAGATCGTTGAGCTGGTATTAGATGGCCGACTGCGAAAAATAATACTGCTATCTGATGACCAGTGCGGGTTTGTCTCGGTAAATCAACAACAGATGCAATCCAAAGAATAAGAATCATAATGGAAAAACATCGCAATTGCTTAAAGGACTTTCATATGGTGTTGGTTGATTTTGAAAAAGCCTTTGATAGGCAACCTACGTGCGCATGATCATGGACATGTATGAGGGAACAAGGACAAGAGTAAGATGTACCGCAGGAGTCACCGAAGCCGGTGTACACCAGGGTCCTTTGCTATTTATTACAGTCCTTGATTATCTGCTTGAAGGAAAAGTGACGGAACCCAAAATACATCAGTTATTCTTTGCTGACGATGGAGCTATCATAAGTGAAGTTCAAACGTCCCTGCAACGAGCACTTGAGGTATGGGTGGATATTTTGGAGCGAAATGGGTACCGTGTTAGTTCAAAAAGATAAAGTATCTGTGCTGTCCGTTCTTTGATTCACACCGGACTATATACTTGAATGGAAAAGTGCTTCCCAAGCGTGAAAAGTTCAAATCTCCTTTTCTGTGGGTGCTCACAATGGACAACCTTTTAAAAGCACTGGATGGAAGCTGTGCGAAATGTGTAGCGTACGCAGATGACCTAGCCGTTCTGATATGAGGTAAGCACCTGAACATCATAGGAGGGCTTATGCAAAACGTCCTTCGAATCATAAAAGAATGGGCGGAGGAGAGTGGATTAGAAATAAATCCAAATAAAACGGAAATTACAAAGAAAACCAAAAAGTTTCACATTTCACAACTCGGACGAGTACCACTACAATCATCTTAAGGATATTCTGGCCAAATCGTATCTCTAACGAACAGCTTTATCAGAGAACGGGCCATGAACCTATAGGCACAACCACGACGACGAAAGTGGCAGTGGATCGGTCACACTCTCCGAAAGGGTGACAGGTCCATAGCTAACCAAGCGATGCAATGGAACCCGCTTACCCAGGATGGCAGGATACGCGGCGGTCCCAGGAGTACGTGGCGCGGAACAGTTGAGAAGGAAGCACGGCAACTGGGAAAGAGTTGGGGAGAGCTGAGGCACATTTCCAGAAATCGCACACGATGGCGCGGAGGCGTTGTAGAGGCCCTAGGACCCACAAGGGGATACAGGACATAATACTACAACTCCGCGACAGCGTCAAGTATCTGGGCATTATATTGGACAGGAAACTGACCGGAGAAAGAACCTGGAAGAAAGAGTCACCAAAGCCAAGAGAGCATATTGGATATGCAGGAGGGCCATCGGGAAGTCATGGGGCTTGAAACCGAAACAGGTCCACTGGATATACGAATGCGTAATAAAACCTATCATCTTCTACGGTGTAGTTGTATGGTGGCCAGTGATGAGCAAAAAGTATGCAAGACACTTGCTAACTAAGGTGCAACGTATGGTCTGCCTGGGTATTACAGGAGCACAAACCTCAACACCAACCGCGGCCATGGAAGCGATACTAAACATTCTACCAGTGCACCTCGAAGCGAAGAAGATTGCCGGCATTTCAGCTTCACGGCTTAGAACTATCGGCCATTTCAACGGTAGTGCAAATTCGGAACATCGAAAAATCACCGAAATGATAAGAGTAATGACACCACTCATCGACTGTGTTGTTGACAAATCGTATACGTTCTCCAACAACTTCGAAACAATTTTCCCCTCAAGAGAGTATTCGACGTATGAAAGAACGACAAGAAACTCCAATGGGATATCGGTATATACAGACGGCTCCAACATATCAGGGGAATCAGGGGCTGGCATCTTTAGTGCTAACCCACCGATTGAACTTACTATTCACCTAGAACCATTTGTATCGGTGTTCCAAGCAGAAGTCTATGTAATTATGACGGCAACTGAAATACTCGCAGAAGACACCAGCGAAGGGAGGCAAATCGACATCTGCTCGGACAGAAAAGCAGCAATTAGCGCGATCACAAACCCCATGTCGAAATCACGACTAGTAAGGGAGTGCAAAACTAAATTGAACTTACCTGCCAGACGCAATAGAGTCCGTCTCACATGGGTACCGGGGCACGAAGGTGTACCGGGTAACGAAAAGGCAGACGAACTAGCAAGGAAAGGAGCAGGCAACACAGAACTGAACCCGGATAATACAATAGGGGTCCCTCTGACAACTATTAAAACAATAATCAATGAAAAGATACGACAAGGGTTCAATAACTACTGGACGAATCTAGACACGTGCAAAATGGCTAGATCTGTAATAACTAAACCGAGTAACAACACAGCAAAAAGAGCTCTTAACTCAAGCAAAACACAATTGAGATTGATGGTGGGACTTTTAACAGGGCACATCAATCTCAACAAACATTCATTCAGACTTGGGATAGCTGATACAACAATCTGTGCCAACTGTGAAGAGGAAGAGGAGGAAGATATAGAACACTTCCTCTGCCACTGCCCTGCTACAGCGAAGATAAGACTGAAAATTCTGGGATCTCCAAGGATTCCGGATATTACACACCTCAGTAATAGTGGAGACACACTGCTGGTATTGATACCATGGTATAGCAATACTACGTTCTATACCACATGTCTGTCACTGCAATACTACGTAAAAAGCTAGTATACCATGAAACATTCCTGTATACCACCATCTTACTGATTGCAGCGCCAATTTCTCTCTATTGGCTAGTATTCGTAGCTTCTTTGAAAATTCAAAAGCAAACAATCACATCGAAAAAGCATAGACACAATTTTTCAACATGGATACGAAGAGGACTATTTTGTCTAAATTTGAAACAATAAAAGTGATTGAAATTTGGAGAAGTTATATCGACGAGTTACGAGGAGCAAGACGCAACATTGGGGTGTTGAAAAAAATGTGCAAGGAGATGGAGGAGGTGCACAACGTCAAATTAAATCCGACTGCGCTCCGAAAGCGAATTAATAATTTGACAAAAAAGTTCAGGTGTATATTTCATTTACTTTATATATACAACAATATACTTTGAGTAAAATGTTTCAATAATATTCTAGATCCGAGAAGAAAAAAATTGGGCCTTCTGGTGGCAGCCCTTCAGACTGGGAACATTTTAGTGAAATCAATTCATTCATAGGCCATTTTAAAAGCAACCGAATTGAGGACATTATCGTTGAATCAATTGGTAAATTCAAATAGATAGATATTTACTATTTTTATTAATTTACATTAATGTGAAATTTTGTGATTTATAGAAGTAGACGCATTTGATGGCTGCAATCTATTTGCTCAAGAAAATACTGTAGAATTTTCCCCAGGATTAAATTCCACTTCGGCTGAATTGCATTGCATTCGAAAATTGTGGAATCGTGCGTTTTTCCCGGACTCCCAACATTTACGTAGGTAAACCAGTAGCGATAGTCCACTGCTGCAAAAAGGATCATTGAATACCATCCTTTAAAGTTGAAGTAATCTACAGCTTCATCCTTCGGTGGTCTAACTTCAATATGGCACCCGTCAATAGCCCCAGAGCAATGTGGAAATCCGAGAACTTCCAAGCCATTAACTACTTCCATCAGGTCTTGTTGAGTTGGTGGGTAAAAATGTAGGTAATGTTTCTGAAAAATACTGCATATTTCTTCACACACATCCAATGTTATTTCCCCAACTGTTGATCTGCCAACACCAAACATGGTTCTGTTTTCAGCAGAAGATCCTAGGGGATATAATGCGATAGCTATCTTTTTTTTTCAATGAAATTAGAGAACGCCAATTCGTATCCTTTTTGGTTAGTTGTGAAAGGTTTTGGACAAGATATTGGAATGTATCAATATCCATACGGAAAGAGTTTATGAACTTGGCACTTGTGAATTTTGAAACATCTTCCTCCCAATATGTAGATGACTCCACCTATAAGAATAAATAAATAAATATATATGTATATTATTCTTTAGAGTGGCCATAACTATTTATAACCTTACCACAGACCAAACACTGCGAAATCTTTTCTCCCTCTGTATCCACATTCGCATATACATACATGTGGAATCTTCTATTGCTTTGGATGGCTTGCATTCGTAGGTATGCACTTTCGCTTTCAAGTATTTTAATTTTATTTATATTCACCATATGGCACAAAAGTAAATCGTTTTGATTCATCCTGTCTTGAATTTTCTATTTTTATTTGTTATGACAGACAACACAAACGTCAAAGTATACTACTTATCGCAAAAGTCAATGAATACTACGAAATGCAGTCTGTCAGGGGTTGTAGTATTCACTATACCATGGTATTCGTACCATGGTATCAATACTAGCAGTGTGTCTCCACTATAAGAAAGGAATCGGGGATATATTGGAGTTCGCCAGACGAACACTACGATTCCCCGATCACTATAAGATATAGTTTCCCGTTGATACTACCCATGATCCCTTGACCTAAATCCTCTCAACACATAATTCCCAAAGCACAGCACTATTCCCTAGTTACATAGATGAGGGGAACACAACGGGCCCAATGGAGGCCTAAGTGAAGAGCATAAGCTCACCCTCTTAAACCAACCAACCAACCATGCCCCCTAAGCTGAAATGAAGGCTCTACACCACAGTTGTACATGCGGCACTCACATACGGTTCACAATGCTGGACAATGTACAAAAAGTATGAAGGCAAATTAACGGCAGCTGAGATGAAGATGCTTCGCATGACTGGGCAGTCTGCTGGTACTTCCTGAGGTCAAACCGGCTAACCCCCAGGCGCACCCAGTGGGAGAGTTGTGATCATTCTACTCCGGATTATAACCTCGCCGTAAGGAAAAGGATAAGAAGAAGAAGTTTAAGTTTAATTTAGAACCATTTAGTTTCAAGTATTTCAATGCTTTATTAAGCTTTAAATAAAAGTGTGTTTGTACTCATTGTCGATCTTAACTTACAAAATTGAAGCATACTACGTCGTGCTAAAAATTTGACGTTGAACAGGACACTACTTCATCAGATTTCTTTATAGTGCATAGACGCAATTGACGACTTAAGGCTCCTGTAGTAGCCTCAAGTCATATTCTCTCTCTTAATTCTGAGCATCGAACAACTTATACATTCATTATAATCATTTAAGAAAATCATTAAGGATTTCGCAATTTTCAATTCACAAACTGGCAATTTTTCATTTTAATAATCCTCATTGGATGCACATTCCACATTCACTTCTCCACACTTCGACTGTCAAGAAATATTATTAGCCAAGAAATCCACCGAAGCGCTCACATACTCGTATGTGGTAATGAATGTATCTTGATTGCGTCCATTTCTTTACCAAACCAACGGATTCGTGCATTTCTGGAAAGCATCAATTACCAGGCTACCTTGGCTGGCACAATGCAGCGCCGCGTAATGGCTCACGATTAGGTGCTATTCGACTTAACGTTCGCACAGAGAACAAAGTACAGCTATTGACTCGGTTGTTGCTCTGTAGCTGCCGGTTGGTAGGAGCAGCGTTCAAGTGAAAGGAAGCTTCATCTCAAGAAGTTCCTGCGAAGTCTAACCACCCAATCAACTAGGGAACGTAGCACCAGACACCACTGATGGCTACCTGTGGTGAGGTGTCTATTCAATTAGATGCTATTCTGAGTTTGTAATTATGACTTGGTGCACATTTTGCGCTTTTGTGTGTACCGAAGGCAAATTAAGTTCGAATGTGGGGACTCAAGAGATGACCGGCAAGAGAGGGAACAATTTGTCAAGATCGCGCAGCTAAGTGTAGTGGATGTTGGAGTTGAGTAAAAAACGCGCTAATTGCTTGCATTTCCTTCTTGATGCTGAGATGTTGTTGGCTATAAAGATGGCAGAGGAGTAATGTGCCGTGCAGTTGACGGGCGAGAGGTAATATTTGACATTTTTGCCAACAATTTGATGTATGAGTGAGGAGATAAGTTGACACTGGCATGTCTTAAGGTGTAGATTCCAACGAAATGTGCAATAGCCACATAGTTGTCATGTTGACGACTCCTCTTAGTGCACTTGGAACCAGTTTGCTTCATTCACAAATAACTTTTTGTTATTTGAGCAACATTTGCGTAAATTCTACGATCTTGCAATAGCTGGTATCACTGATTTAAGTTCCAAGCCGCGCCAACTACTAAAGTTCTCCAGTTGGCACAAAAATCAAGTATCTACACTACCACATACCGCCTTAGTTTGGATACGGACTAGTATTCAAATTGAACAGCTAAGGTCGTGCACTATGGCTAGGACTATGATGAAAGCTTTCACATCCAGCCACAGATGGTCAAGTAATTCACTAGAAACAGATCGAACAACCAACACTGTGCCTGTGTATGCAGTAATGATTGTCGGGTATTGTAGATGAAATACTGCTCATAAGTGGCAGTATGGCTTCACGACGAAGGCAGCCAAATGTTCGTGTGATACTGTTATTATCACATTAGTCCGGTCTCGGGAAAAGTGTGTAATTAACAAATCTATTATCACCAGGACGTTGAAAACAACGGGCGGACTCTTACACAGTCGCGTATAATAAACGCTCTGGATTATTTTTATGACGTGCAAATGGACGCTGTCAGTTGGTGTGTGGCCAACTAGCCACTGTCATAATCGGTTGATAAATTATTTTAATTGAATTTTATGATGTCTATCTTTGGTCATTGTTTGGGTGTGTGGGTAAGAGAATTATGAGTTTAAGGATATTAGGTGCTGGAACTTTAGGTGCAGAATTACGTTCCTACATTCGATATGCATTGTACTCCTCAATCGATTAGTCTTAGTCGGTTTTTTTTTAAATTAGAATTAAATTAAGCAGTCTGTTGCTCAGTCTTGCATGTAAAATTCCGGTAGAATTTCTCAGAAAGTCACTGGTCAGGTGACCTGGTTATGATTATATAAATAAATATAAGCGAAATTTAAAAGAACCACAGCATACTCCAGAGAAACATGTCATAAAAAAAAGTCTATGGAACATCTTAGTGTAACTTTCACTTAATTTTTGCGCATATTCTGTTTTTCTCGAGTATGTTGTCCTGTTGTAGACATAGTTAGCCCTCTAAGCTTCTACTTTATTAGCAACAAAATATAACAAAATATTCAGCCTCATTCTACCTAGATGGATATTTCCTCGGCAGCAGGACAGCTAGAAATGCACATCAATATATTCTTACAACCCATACTGTGATGTGCAGACAGTTTTTTTTTTTTTTTTTAACCCTTTAAAGACCTAAGAAGCACTCTCTTCCTACCTTGAAACCTAATCCTCTTATCCTCTCTAACGACGTTGTTCTTAACAAAAAAAAAAAATGGAAATAAAATTGAATATCATGAGACTGCACCTTCTTGCATCTGGTAATACTGCATATAAAGGGTCTTTCATTAAGCGCTTCCTATCTTTAAATTTAAATATAATAAAGTGTGTGTAAGATATCATCGAAATTTTTCATTCGTTTGAAAGGCCTATCAATGCCATTATATACGGAATATAACATCGTTCAAATGTCTACCGCAACTTCTCTGGGTGGCGCGCATCCGAAATGTCCAATGTTCCATGACTCTGGCGCATAAATCAGGCTGAATTTGACCGATGGCATGGGTTATGTTGGCTTTGAGGATCGCTGTGGTTTGTGGCTTATTTGCATAGACCTGCGACTTCAGAAAACCACACAAGAAAAAGTCTAACGGGATCAAATCGCACGATCTTGGTGGCCAGTTCACATCACCTCCACGTGAGATGACTATGCCCTCGAATCGCTCGTGCAGAATTTCCAATGTGGCATAATCTGTGTGGCACGTAGTGCCATCCTGTTGAAACCATATGTCGTTGGTGTCAATATGATCCAATTCAGGCCAAAAGAAATTTGTAATCATCGACTTATAGCGCTCGCCGTTAATGGTGGTGGCCTGGACAACGTCGTTCTTAAAGAAATATGGACCGATGACGCCGCCAGCCCAAAATCCACACCAAACAGTGACTTTTTCGAGATGCATTGGACGCTCTTGGATCCCATGTGAATTGGTATCGTCCCAAATTCGACAATTTTGATGCTTGGCGTACCCATTCATCCAGAAATGGGCCTCATAGCTGAAGATGATTTTTCGATGAAAATTAGGGTCAGTTTCCAACTGCTCCAGAGCACATTCAGCGAACACACGTCGTTGTCTATGGTCGTTTACCTTCAGCTTCTGGGTCAGTTGAATTTTGTACGGGTGCAGGCCCAAGTCACGACGCAAAATTCGCCAAGTTGTGGTTTGAGAAAGGCCGAGTTCTTGTGAGCGACGCGAAATCGACTGCCTCGGATTCTCCTGCACACTCTCACGGACAGCGGCGATGTTTTCGGCAGATCTTGCGTTTTGTCGACGTACGGATGTTGGTTGATCGTTTACTGAACCAGTAGACTCAAATTTATCCACCACACAGCGAATAGTCCCCTCGGAAGGACGATTATGGCGACCGTAAAATGAGCGAAGCGCGCGGAACGTTGCCCGAACAGAACACCCATTTTGACAAAACAATTTTATTATTTGCACATGTTCTTGAACGCTATATCCATCCATGGTGATTTGACAAAACAGACTGAATAAATGACAGCCAATTTGACAGATGTAGCTTCAACAATATGACCGCTATCAACTGTCAAAATTCGGGAGTCCCTATTGGAAGACACTGTATAAATTTGTATCGAAATCGTTAAAGGCGATTTTATAAAAATTCCAATTTTTAAAATTGGCCCTAAGAAAAGTGCATTTAATTGTGAGGCTAGAATTAAAATTCCGATTGATTCCATAAACCCCAGATATGAAGTTCAAATGCAAATGCAAATCCGTTCAACCATTTAAGCTGTAGTCCGAGGTATAGATAGACATACAGGCGGTCAAGAACCAATACTTGTCCTTCTAAGTGCAAGTGAAAACGGTGCTATTATGTACATTGACTTTTGCGGCAAAAAGGTATCAGTCACTTCAAAACACTTCTCGATGATTTAGCAAAAACTATACACGGAACATAAATGTATTCATGAAGTTTCGAACGTGAAAAACAGACCAGCAAAAAACCGACCATTGTTCCCTTTCATTTATACCGGGTTTTCACCGGTGAAGTTACCTTAGTCGTATCCTCATAAATATCTTCTTCAAATATCCTGGAATTATCACGCATGAATGTGTGATAACTTGGAGCAAACTGAGGCAACAGACGACTAAATGTCGGCGTGTGTGAAAGCGCTCATATGCACTACAACCTCCACTACACCGACCCAGCGACCGAACACTGCGTAGGTACATCTGGTAGACCGGGTCGTGTGATAGCTCCCATTTGATTGCACTGAACCAGTGTGAAGAATTCGCCTGCTGGCGGAATCCGATGATAACCTAACATACTCGTACGGTGATATTATTTAGGATGAATAAAAATGTAAGAAGCTACTCGTAACTAAAGACCGGATTGAATGGTCGCCTTGCGATTTAGTATTTTATCTTACGTCAGTAGGTGCGAGAAGTTCAATAATTGATAAATCTCGCATCTTAAGCTTTGAAAACATTTACACTTGTATAAGCAAAAACACAATTGTACTTCAAAAAGAAAACGTGCGTAAGAGTAACCAATTTCGGCCCGGTTTTTATAACTTAACTCACTCTACCACGAGTTTACTGTACAGAAATGCCCTCAAATCTCTTACGCTAAACGACTTTACTAACAAAAGGCCTTCTATGTATTTACAGGTACTATCCACTACGATGAGCTCACAACAACTTCACCAGTTCATTACAAATTCCTGTCAACGAGCGGAAATGCACACATAAATTTAGAAATAAAATTGATTATAAAATCATTTCGTGTCAAATGCTCCGTTCATAAATTAATTAGACGCTGGTTAGGTAAACGTTTTTCAAATCATCAGTTCGATTCGTATTGAATACAAGACTGGTTTAATATAATTTGTTATAATTTATACCAACAAATTTGTATCATTTGTATGTGATTATCTATTAATATATCAAAATAAAAAAACAACTCAATTTGCATTGTTATCAATGCTTTCTTTCAAGAAGTTGCCCTCATTACAATAACATTTACAAAGCATTTGGCTCCCAGATTAATCGGCTTCATGGGAGATAACTTCTGCTTGGAAAAATTTACATATTTTTATTTCCATTTTCCAGTTTTTGTTTAAATCTAGGTTTTTAGGTTTTCACTTAAATTTTCGTGGGCATTACAAAATAATTATTTAAAACTATGAAAGGCTGTTGTTATTTACGGAGGCGACACTAACTTTATTTCAGAAAATACTGTGTTTAGATGACTGCTAAAATCATTAATAAATAATTTAGGGAAGCTGTCAATTTCTAGTGAAAAAATTAAAAGTAGTCAGATGGCAACCCTGATAGGAATCTCTCTCTGTCTGACTTTAATGCGACTCCGCCTTAAAGTCTACATTTTTCTAAAATAATATTTTAAGCGTACGAGTAATTAGACAAATTTAAATTTAGCTGCATAAAGTAAATACTTCACGCAAGATTTGAATTTTGCGCCATTTGTGCTGTAAAGTGTTGCCAACAAAAAAAAAAAAAGACAGCGTGACAGCTGACAGTTCAGGGTTATTAAAAAAGGAGTGCTACACGAAAGAACAACGCGTTTTCATTGTTGAGCAATATTTTAACACTAATGAAGGTTTGACAGCTACAGTTGGAAATTTTCGTACAAAATATGGTCAGAATAGTGATTTAACTTCTCAACTGTGGAGAGATTAATTCAAAAATTCAGGGAAGCTGGATCAATTACTGATCTTAGACACTCTGGCCGCCCTTCAACAAATCGTTCAACACAAAACATCGAGCAGTTCGTGAGGGTGTTATTGAGAGTCGAGGAACATCAATTCTTGGTCAAAAATTGGACATTTCGAGAAGCTCTCTACAGCCTATTCTCATCAAAGATTTGCATCTTCATTCATACAAAGTGCAATTGACTCAAGAACTGAAGCCTACTGGCCACTCACAGCGAAGAGATTTCATTGAATGGGATTATGGAACAACAACAAGTGGATGCAGATTTTTCTAACAAAATTATCCTCAGCGAAGAGCCTCATTTTCGTCTTGATGGCTTTGTTAATCATCAAAATTGTCGAATTTGGGGTTCAAAAAATCCACGAGTGATTGTTGAGAAACAAATGCATCCACAACGTGCCACTGTTTGGTGAGATTTTGGACTGGAGGCACCATCGGACCATTCTTCTTTGAAAATGCGGGACAGTTAATGGTGCTCGCTATCGCGATATGATTTTTTGTGCCTAAATTTGGAAGATTTGGATATTATTTGGACTATATTACAGTGATTTGGTCTATCTGCTGTACAAGATTGCTACTGGATTTAAACCCCACAGGAAGAAGTCTCGGGTGATCGCGGAGGCCAATCAAAGTCACCATTTTTCGAAATTACACGTCCGAGGAACAAAGGAAGCAATAATGCGATCGTGTCTCGGGCTGTCGTTACGTTAATTGAATTTTGTACGGGAATAACTTCAAAGCAGAACGAATTATGCGTCGGAGAGACGTGCGAGGGAAGCTGAACTGTATAGAAAGGCGACAACTCGATTATCTCCCAACACTCTCCTGTACAGCCACAATGTTCTCATCAGACCGCCTCAGACGACGTCAGCTTTAATGACTGGCATTACCAAGATTGCCGATGATTATCAATTTTTGGTGTAAACGCCTGATGGTGTGGTCTGAAGACGCTTCTCTCACTCGATATATTGCACGATACGCACGTAACGTTTCACAATTCAGAACATGTTTTGAATGTAAAACTGCACCATAACAGTGCGCTATGATGGCGTGTACTCATCCGCTTTTTCTTTTTCAGTAAGCTTGTATGCAAGATAGCACAATTTGAACCACAGTCGGTAAAAATACAGCTTTTTCTTCATCCATTTTATTTTAGCTATTATTTAATGTTTAATATAAGAAAAAATATTTTTCACAATATATTTTCCAAAACTAAACAACATAATTCCAATCAGATGCGTTTCAAGTGACAATTAATTTTACATAACGCGCTACACTATTGTGGGCGATTTTTATGAGTGCAGCGCCACAACTTTTGACAGCGCTACCGTGCATTGTGTTCGGGCAGTAAAGCGTCAAAAAAAAAGTAAAAGTCATCAAATGACTTAAACTTGAACGACTTCAATAACCCAGACACTTGGAGTGTATGGAAGAATATTTTCTCAACAGAATATACCAAGGAGTCCATCTGAAGAGACTAGTTTTCTTAGAAACAGTGTCTTAATTTTATACGACCTCTCCAGAGGGAAAGTTCCGAATTTTATTTCACACCAATTTCAGCCTCTACGTGAGGAAAACCATGCAAAATCAAGTCGCAGAGTCGCTATAGGATATCACTAAAGGGCGGGACCAGCTCTCTCTCACTCGCAATATAATCCAGACACTACTCCTGACTTTGCTTACTCTTTAGTTATTCCACGGCAAGGACCCCAAGCTGTGGAGGTACAGCGACAGTGAATGTCCATCGAACACAACTCTTACGAGGGTGGGTCAATAAGTCCCTTAAAATTAACACAAATTGTGTCGTCACCTTAAATTTATTTGTTTTGTCAAGAATCATCTTTCAAAAGAACGCACCCAAATTTTCTGACAGATCTGTCAAACAGTTTTGTTGTGGCAGCCATTTTATATAGACGCCTACTAGCATTTTCGTTAAAATGGAAAAAAGTGAATTCGAGTGCTCATTAAACACTATTTTTTGCGAGAAAAAACTATCACGCAAAACAAACAAAGGCTTGACAAATATTATGGGGACTCTTCACCATCGATTGGAACCATTTACCACTGGTTTACTCAATTTTGGTGCGGTCGTTCAAGCACAAGTGACGCCGAACGTTCTGGTCGCCCAATTGAGGTCACCACACCAGAAATGGTCGACAAAATCCATGGTTTAATAATGGCCGATCGGCGAGTGAAAGTGCGCGAGCTTGAAGAGGCCACAGGCTTATCACATGGCTCAGTGATTTCGATTTTACATAAATATTTGGACATGAAAAAGTTTTCCGCAAGATGGGTGCCGCGTTTGCTTACAATCGACAACAAACGCATTCGTTTGACAACTTCAAAGGTGTGTTTGGCGATGTTCCAGAAAAATTCGGCTGAGTTTTTGCGCCGTTTCGTAACCGTGGATGAAACCTGGATTCACCACAACACACCAGAAACCAACGAACAGTCAAAACAATGGACTTCTCCTGGTGAATCGAAGCCGAAGAAGGCCAAGACGGGTTTGTCAGCAAACAAGGTCATGGCGACAGTTTTTTGGGATGCGCGCGGTATTATTCACATGGATTACCTGGAAAAGGGTAAAACGATCACCGCATATTACGCAGAGCTGTTGGATCGATTCCAAGCCGATTTGAAGCAAAAACGGCCACATTTGGCGAAGAAAAAAGTTCTTTTTCACCAGGCCAACGCACCGGCGTACAAGTCCGCAGTCGCAATGGGAAAATTGCATGACCTAGGCTACGAACTCCTCCCTCGTATATTGGTGCGATCATCAATTGGGGTGCGAAAAACGTATCGAGCTTAACGCGTCAAAAACTCAATGCTGTCTAAACTCGAAATTAACGAAGTTGATTTTGAAGAATAACGGTTCAGATCTTCAGATTTCTGATGCTGATGGTGATAGATGCCTCGAATTCTTCAAAAAAAAATTGGAAACATTTTTCACTCCCATAAACTTGGCTACGATCTATAAAGCTTACGTTTGTCCGAGACTTGAATACAACTCGTATATTTGATCGGGAGCTCCCACCATATACTTGAGTTTCCTCGATCGTGTTCAGCGTGAAGCATTTAAATTTATCGGTGATCAGTCTATTTGCAATCAAATTTCCGCGCTCGAACATCGTCGGAATGTTGGATACTTAGCACTCCTGCATCGGTTTTTCTACCACAATTGTTCGGATGGAAATAGAATTGGGTTCCACCAGTTCATCAGGCATCTATGCTAAAGTTAACTCTCACTAACTCTCCTTTATACTCTTTCCTTTCTCTCCATCACTGGGTAAGTTTAAATAACACAGTACCAAGTGGTGTATCGACGGATAGATACGAGTACTCCTGACTAAACTATTTCTCTCTCAATAAAAGTAAAAATTTTAATTTTAATTTTAATCTAGTTCACCTTATCCTTAAATTGTACTCCCGGTTTTTTCTTTGACGATTCATTTGCTGACATCTGAATATTTTTTATTTATCTAGCTGAGTCCCCATTTCGGATATTTACCTAATTTTCTTATTATTGTCCCGCTAAGACGCTTACGTAAACACAAGTACAAGTAAATTCGAAATAATCCATTAGATTTGAAAATGCACCTCACCATGAAAGATAAACACGCAAGTGCGGATTATGATTGTGAGAAAATCTTACGAATGAATGATTTTTATCTAATCGTGGCGCCATCGTCAGGTTTTCTTAACACATGAGTGCCCTTCGCGTGTGAAAATCCATAAGCAATGCATGTGAATTCCAACCAAAACCCAGGAAATAATTGCATGGAGTTTTGAAATAGGCAGATGAAACTCTAATGAGGTGGTTAAAAGAGATATTTCATCGAAACGAAAACCGCTGTGATTAGCGCTTTGATTGTGATTCATAGAGTGACAAGTATACGATTACCAATGGAGATTGACCAATAGATACTTTGATAGCTACATTAGGTATACTTATATCATGAAATGCAATCATCGCCATTAAGAGTAGTTTTTGTATTGCAACTTCTTACTGCGTCCCGTAAACGTTCCACAAAGGCCATTAGTTCGGCAGTTTCAAGGAAAGTAAAACACAACTTGACCAGTGGTACGCCGCCACATTTCGTTATCACCTTCAAGCAAGACATACTCGTACTTCTTCGATAACGAAATACACATTGCATTTAGGAAAAATTCCTGAATGACAGTGTCCCCTGCATACCTCCTGCCTCCTTACAGGTGTTAATTTTGTTTCACATCAGCTGCTGCGAAAATAATTACGAACACTTCTCATGCATCATAGAGATTCGATTTCATTCATTCATTGTTGCTTCTGGCAACTACATAATTCTGCATGTAAATTTGTTAAAAATGTCTGTCATGGTGATTTATTTTTATTTGCTAAGTGAAACAATGCACCGATAGGATGCTGGTATTAATGTTGTCGCTCTTAGAATTGGGGACCCATTTAATGCACCTGCGGTATTTGTTAACCATGTAACGAACGCTAAACGTGTCAAAAATTTGAATTCGAACTCATTTGATCGGGCCCACTTCTATGAGGAATGCGTATCTGTATCGTGTACACCAAAAAAATACAAATTCGCAAAGTTACAGATGGAAGAGAATTTTGTAAAATTAAAGTCATGAAATGAAATGAGCAGAAGAGGTTACATTTTAATTTTCAGTTAAGAGTTTTAGTGTCATTTTTGTGGATATCGATCAGTAGACATGAACAATCTATGAAGACACAATCGTCGACACCTTATTTATCCACTCCAACACTCACCTCCACGAGGTGAACCCCGGGTGCCGAGTACCTTGTGAAAAGATGGAGTTACATCCCTGTGGGACGTCTAAGCTGCTACAATCGAGAGAGTTGGGAAGTTGTTTCCAATAAGGCAATGCATCCTTCCTTAGACCCAGGCGGCAGCGGAAGAATTCTTCAGATGAAATCGAATGGTAGCGACTACAGTTCCAGTTAGATTGAGCTATATACTTAGTGAATAAATTATATGGACTACCTCGACATCGACATCGACATATGGACTACATCGATAGAGTTTCTCTAAGATGGTGGCAGAGAAGTTGCGATATCCCCGTAGTGGGCTACTGGCAACCAATAAACTAGCCCTCTAGGTTGGGGGTTGTGCATTGGGGTAATTCCCATACCATCAGCAAATTGAATAGTAATGAAGCAACCACAAGCTTCGGATACGGATGGATCTACTGTTGACGAACCCAGCAAACGAAGTAAGGACAACGACCTTCGGATCGCTACGTACAATTTCCGGACCCTTAACAGACCGCGTGCAGCCTGCTATGGCAAAAGGGCCGGGCACAAGGAGGATGAAAAACTGAAGAACAAAGGCAGAGAACAGTATGCAGATTTGTCATAAGCGGCAGACTTAGGCAAGAAGGATTAAGCTTCCTGACAACTCGCATCAAAGCTAAATTGCCAATGTAAGCCTAATATACGCTTATGCCCCCCCCAGAGGACAAGGATGACGCCACCAAGAGTGTTGCTATGAGTTTTTCGGCAAAACCTATGAGCAATGTCCTAGATATGACGCCCAAAACGATTTTAAAGCCCAAATAGGAAAGGGGGACATCTTTAGTAGGACAGTTGGTAAATAGCCTACGTAACACCACGTGCGGAAACCGACTTAGGTTCATTGACTTTGCAGTGGGACGAAGCGTCAGTATAGCAAGTGTGCGGTTTCTTCATCTCAACATCTACAAGAGGTCTGCTGATCATGACATGAAACGGTGGCGCGTTGTGTAGTAGTAACATCATCGCTTGTCACGCTGCAGGTTCACGGTTCAAATCCTGATGTCAAGAATCATCTACCAACATTTATTTCGCATGAAATAAATAAAAAAGTCGACCAATTGCGAAGCTCATGTAAACTTTACTGTGGTCATTTGGCTGAAAATGCAACTTGACCGTAGTGAAGACATCAGGAGGACTGAAAAAAAATACTGTGAATCATAAGCAACGACAATAACGACAAAACAAAAATGCTCCCCAGTTATCTGGACACCAGCCTTAGAGTTTACTGAAACTTAATACCACTTGAGTTTCAAACCCACTAAACCAATCTTTCTTTTTATAAGCGTCCGTGCCTCTTTTTGCGCGAGCAAATTATAAAAAAAAAAAAATCGATCACATTGGGGTCGACGCAAAGCATACCTCCAACATTATGGATGTCTGAACCTTCCAAGTTTCCAATGCGGATATCTCAAGCCTCACAACAAAGAAAAATTACTTTGAGAAGTTGCAACGTCGAAAGCCTGCAATCGCAAGACACCGCCAGAATCTTTGCTGAAGGTGTATCCCGAAATCTCTCTACGACTCCTATGCCGACAGCATCAAGTGCTGAAGGCTAGTAGCAACATGCCATCAAAAACGCAGCAACTGATGTGCTGGGTTTCGCCCGACCTCCGCTATGAAACCCTTGATTTGGCGAAGAATTCGGGCAAGTACATGTAGCAAAACATGGAGCATATAAAGCAGCGTTGCAAAAAAATACGAGGGCTGTTTGTGAGCTCTACGAACAAAAGGGACGGGAAGAACATCGACTTCTCTAAAAGAAGAAGAAAGAGCACGAGATTTGAGAGATTCTACTCCAGGAACAATGATCTATTGTCGTTTCTTAAGGGTTAACCCTCTTTTATTAATGACACAATTTCAATGCCGGAGGCTTGTCAGATATTCGCAGGAGGTGAACAACTTTGAAAAACTATTTATTTTCTGGGATCCGCATCATTCCGTTTAATAGACTAACTACTGCGGCACGCTGCCACTAAGCAGTTGCAATAAAAAAAAAATGCGGTCGTTAATTTCGTTTCTACTATCCTCTTGGAATGTTGGATAATAAAATGGGAGAAGTACCAATTTAGAATTAAAACTATTTCTATGGTAAGCCATGAACTTTTCAATCCATACTCGTATTATCCTGCAGTCAATTAGGCTAACGAAATCAAGTGTTTGGTGCTATAGATGCAAAAATAAAAAAAAAAAATGCAAATTAAAACTTCTATGGCTAGAAAGTTTATAGTCGATGCAAGTAGAATGCTCTCATGTCTAACAGTCGCCCAAAGAAGAAAAAAAAAGAAACCAAGAGTAGGAAGATCTGCAGAAGCTTGGTGTTCAAAATGGGACTAATAGCTAAGAATCACGGTAAATTGGAGTACATTACTGAACGTGCAAGTGACTTCTAGAAAGTGCCAAGATTTGTTGGTTCAGTTGAAACTGTTGAAACTGTTTACCTAAAAAAAAAAAACTGATTTAAATCGAAAAAAAAAATTAAACTCCTGATGGAGAGTGGAAGCGTCTTTTCTAGGCGAGTATACTTAAATACTTGGAGCGAAGTACAAAGCCATGTCTATTTTAACCAACAAAGGAGGGTCAATGTCAATACTCGTAGGTACCCTAAAAAGTTGTCTGACATCATGCATAACATGACTAATAACAACATATTATGGCACCTGATAGATACGATTCATCAATCATTGTGGAAGGAATACAAATATTAACTAAATATGTTACACCTGTTTAAATCAACTCACATAAAGACTCATGTTTGTATTACAAAGACAGGGAATTGGGCATGAAAACATGCGTTGGCTGAAATCCACAAATACACAAACACTAATGTGACAGAGGATTAAGCCAAAATGAGAACAGATCCTTCATTAACAATATACGAGTTCATTTGTACAAAAGCCTCGAATTCCTAACAACCTCGCAGAGACCTACAGCATTCGTCATTAATTTGCAAGAACTGCCTTATGATCATAATTCGTGGAATTCGCTAACACCTTTGGGCACGGTTTTCTCTTACTGTCAGTCGGTCAACATCCCACGCACTAAATTTAGGAGACTTGCACTCTTTAGTTCTTTGAGTTTCACGGCAGCAATATGACAATTTCATGGGAATGGATGGCCTCTTAAAGGTAAGCGGCAAAAAGACAGAAACATAAAAGATAAAAGGTGTGTGCTAAAATGCAATCAATGAATACTTAAACCGGGCTTATGAGTGGTAATTGAATGTAATTGGACATGTTGATTCATGACTGTGACTTGTGGCACAAACTTAAACCAGTTTTGACTAGTGGCTATGAGTGGAATGCTTAATGTGATGTTGAAGTGCCACTTCTGACAGTTTTGCCATTCAGAAAGATTAATCACGACTAACTTGGTTTCAATTAAAGAAACCAAATGCAACAACGTAAGGACTCGGAACTCTTATATGAAACATTCAAATCTATTGATGGCGACTTTAGGTGAGTGGGCTAACAACACGGTTAATCAAAACATTGCTAGAGTTGACGACCTACAAGTATATAAATTGGAATCTGTTTTGATTCCAGTAAATGAGAATGTCATTGGTATATAGGTACATAATTAGCACCACTGATTGGTTTGTTTTAAATCTGTGTAAGGTTCCTTCATATTTATTCAGGAACTGCATCCTGGAGCTCCAATTTTCGACCAATTTTTCAAGCATTTGAGGCCGCATCTTACGAATGGTGCTCTCGATGATGGCTTCCAAGGCTGGAAGCCACCGTTGCTGGCTTGTCCGCATAGACCGACGACTTTAAATACCCCCACAGAACATAGTCCAGCGGCGTCAAATCACACGGTCTTGGAGGCCAGGCCACACGTCCATTTCTGGAGATAATGCTGTCATCGATAAAATGGCATTTTCAATAACTCGATGGTTTCGTCAGCAGTATAACACGTGGCACCATCCTGTTGAAACCAAATGTCCTACAGACCTTGTTCACGCACTTTTGGAAACAGAAAGTCGTTGATTATAGCACTACCGGGGCCATTGACGATGACATTTCGATTTACTTCATTTTTGAAGAAGTAGGGCCCGATGATGCCGCCAGCCCATAAACCGCACCAAACAGTGCATTTTTCAGGTGCATCGGTAGCCGATGGATCACCTTTGAATTTTTCTCGTTCCATGTTCGACTATCTTGCTTACTAACAAAGCCACTGAGACAGAAGTGAGCCTCAGTACTGAACAAAATGTTACGGTAAAAAAGTGTATCGACTTCCAACTGTTCAAGCGCCAAATGATTGAACTCACAACGCAAACGATGATCGTTCGGCTTCAGTTCTTACACCAATTGAATCTTGTGAGCTTGTAAACCTTGAGCAAAATCTTCCACAAAGTCGATGAATTGAGATCTTCCTAAACACTGGCCTTAACGGCGTCGATATTTATATCTGTGCGCACTCTGTGCATTCTTATCGATGGCTTGGAGTCCAAAAGAGTAAATGTTGTGCGAAATTGTTCTACGAAAAGCCGCCTCAGTTGGTCGGTTATGTTGACCATAAAATTGATGTACGCTCTATAAACATTTTTTAATGAACACTGATTTTTGAAATAAATTTACACAATTTGTAAACGCTGTTCAGACGTAAGTCTTTGCATGATGAATTGTCAAAGAATACTGAATAAAAAAAATGGTCTCAGCTGTCATATTGACAATTAGCTGTCTGAGTGTTGCCATATTGGAAAAAAAACGGTTTCTTCTCGTTTCTCAAATCGTTCTTGTGGCCGAAAGAGTTCTATGCTTGTGTCTGATAGCTCTAAAGTTTCCAGCGGAAACAAGTTTATTGATAAGTGAATCGCAAAATCAGCAGCGCTATGACTCCTAGTGAATAATGAGGTTGAACAATCTGGTAGTACTAACCACCATGCCCTAACGTAATCGATCCTGTACATTTCCGATTCTGATGTAATGATATCATGTACTCTACATTTACCGACTGTTTCTAACTTTAACACTCGAATGATTTTGAGTTAATGATCCGCGAGCAACTCGCATTTTTGTTTCATGTGCTTTAATCTCCCGTTGCGGTTGCGTTGATTGAATCTACATACATATATTCAACAGGGTATAACCCTAATTTATTCATTTATTAAATCAAAAAACCCACGAAGAAAAATGTATTTGTGATCAGCATCAAAAAATATGTTAATCCGTCCGTATGCCACCACTTTTGACCTAGGAACATGGAATTTGCAGTAAAAGAGTAAACATTTTTAAAATGTCATACAGTGACACGTTGTGGATGTATTTGTTTCGCAACAATCACTCGTGGATTTCCTGAACCCCAAATTCGACAATTTTGACGAATAACAAAGCCATCAAGATGAAAATGTTTGAAAAATCTGCATCCACTTGTTGTTGTTCAACGAACTCTCTTCGCTGTGCGTGGTGCGTAGGCTTCAGTTCTTGAATCAATTGGATTTCGTATGCACGAAGATGAAAATCTTTCATGAGAATACGCTGTAGAGAGCTTCTTGAAATGTCTAATTCTTGACCACGGTGCCGAATTGATGTTCCTGGACTCTCTACACACTCTTACGAAGTGTTTCGATATTTTGTGTTGAACGACCTGTTGAAAGAGGGCCAAAGTGTCTAAGATCAGTAATTGATCCAACTTCCCTGAATTTTTTAATTAATCTCTCCACAGTTGAGAAGTTAAATCACTATTCCGAACATATATTGTACGAAAATTTATAACCTTTAATAACCCTGAACTGTCAACTGTCAGCTGTCACACTGTGTTTTTTTTTTTTTTGTTGGCAACACTTTACCGCAGAAATGGCGCAAAATTCAAATCTTGAGTGAATTTTGGGACACCGTTTACATATATATTATGAGTAGAAATGGAAAAGAAAGCACAACCGATAAACCTGCAAGGATCCATATTCAGATGTGAATGGGCTGAACAACACCCTATGAACCCATTGGTTCGCTGCGAACCCCTGAACTGAGTGATTGTTTTTAAATAGATGTTTTGATTGTTATTTAATTGAAAAGGAGTTTTGTTGGATTTGTTTTTAACTATTTGATTTGTTAACTGGCTGATTATGATTAACCTCGTTGAACTCGGAGGAACTAACAAAAAAAAGATAACTTTTTTGACAGTTTTTTGGGATTCCTTCAAAATATGGTAAAGTAAAATTAGCGACGCCACCAAAGAGTTTTCCTACGAGCTCCTCGACAAAACTTATGAGCAATGTCCTAGATATGACGTTAAAATGGTATTGGGCGATTTTAACGCCAAAATAAGAAAGGGGGACAATTTTGGTAGGACAGTTGGTAAACATAGCCTACATGACACCACGTACGGAAATAGACTTAGGCTAATTGACTTTTCAACATTCACAAGTGGACATGGCGGTCTCCTGGGGTGGGATGCCTCCAGCATTATGGATGTCCGAATCTTCTGAGCGACCAACATCGATTCGAATCACTACCTCATTACAACCAAGGTACGAATGCAGATATCCTAAGCTGTCACAACAAAGAAGAATTACTCTGAGAAGATAAAACGTCGAAAGGCTACAATCGCAAGAGACCGCCAGAATCTTTGCCTAACACGTAACCCGATATCTCTTTATTACTCCTATGCCGCCAGCATTAAGTGCCGGAGACCAATAGCAACGTTGCCAATATCCCATCAAAAACGCTGGAACTGATATGCTGGGTTTCACCCGACCTCCACCTCCATGAAACTGCCGGTTTGACGAAGAATGCGGGTAAGTGCATGCAGCAAAATAAGATGCATATAAAGCGGCGTATAAGGACGAGGGAACAAAGCACGTACAGATACCTTTAGAGATGATGAAGGGAACCTTGTGGTTTAGTCAGATTGAACCACTCAACCTTTATAGCCAACACTTCGGTCCACCTGATCAAAACGTAGTGAGGATAGCAAGCTAAAATCCAACAAGATTGCTGGACCTGATGGCTTACCGGCTTATTTAAAACACTTGAAGATGAGTTGATAGAGAGCATATACCAACTCATTTTTAGTATATGCTAGTAGGTGTATGTCTGATGAATGGATCAGCATCGTTTGCCCGATTCACAAGAAAGGCTTCAGTCTTCATCAGATCTTTTCTGTCATACTGTGTGAACCCCTGAAACCCTTCGTCAACAACCTAAATGGCCTATTACTGCAGATTTAGGACAGCAGAGTCCACAATCGATCAAATTTCCTGGAGAAAACTCAAGAAATGTGGAGAAAAAAAAAACAGAATCATTACTCACCATCTCTTTATCGATTTTAAGGCCGCCTACGACAGCATTTATAGAGACAAGCTATACACAGCGATGTCTAGTTTTGGCATTCCTGCCAAACTCATTCGTTTGTGCAACATAACGATGAAGAATGCTCGCTGCTCCATCAAGGTCGTTAATGACCTCACCGAAACCTTCGATGTCAAAAAAGGATTTAGGCAAGGTGACGCGCTGTCATTTGACTTCTTTAACATTGTGCTCAAAAGGATTGTGTGAAATTCACAAGCCCACAGCAGAGCACAATCTTTCAAAAGTCTGTGTAACTACTTGTGTATGCCGACGATATTGACATAATTGGCGACATAAAATTGCGTTCGTGAGTATTGAGACACCGGCAGAAAACCATGGGTTTAGTGGTGAACGAGGTGCTGTCAACAAGAAGGGACACCCAACATCGACGAATCAGACAGAATGTCACAGTTTTTAGGGACTGTACTCGTATACCCTGGCTCTGCTATCACATCAGGCAACAAGAACTCTTGCTAATCGCTATCTCTTTGGGCTGAGAAGGCAATTGCGTAATAATTCTCGAAGAAGTAAGGAGACTCTATATAAGACCTTGATAATTCCAGTCCTGCTCTATGGCGCTAAAGCATGGATTATATCAAAAGCGGATGAATGGATACCAACGTTCCGGCCCGCAGAGTCTTGGAATCTAACCTCTTATTCACCTTAGTAGAAGGGGACTTCAACCAACTTGAGGTCTGGCAACTGGAGGCAGTTGGCTAAGGGCAGTACTAAATGGAGAGATTTGTTGATTGAGGCCTAGATTCACCCCGAATTGTAGCGCCACCTAAGTAAGTAAGACATATGCTGAAACAAGATGCATTCAAAGTCTTACGATCGAGGAATATGATAACTTCCTAGACAGGTTGACAATGGATGCTAGGGGTCGAAGTCCGGTTTTCATAGCCGGAGACTTTAACGCATGGGCCGCAGAATGGGGCTGCCGAAGGACAAACAGGAGGGGAATCAAACTTCTGGAGGCCTTAATGATCCTTGACGTAGTTCTCTTAAACATCGGTAATGAACACACTTTTAGCAGAAATGGGACGGGCTCGATAATCGATCTTACTTTTGTAAGCAACTGCCTTGCTCAGAAAACAACATGGAAGGTTAGCCCCCACTATACTCACAGCGGACACCAAGCTATACTGTGTGAAACGACGAACGAAGAAAGGCGGCGCCAAATTACTTCAAGGAGAATAGTCAATAGATTAGGATGGAAAACAAACACATTCGACGAAGAGGCTTTTGCCCTTATGATCGCAGATGCACATTACATCGGCGTGCGATGCATCTATGGTAAGAAGAAGGACGAATACACGCTACTCACCAGTTTATTGGTGGAATGAAGATATCGTATTGCTACGCGCTAAATATCACCGCGCAAGAAGACAGTGCCAGCGCAGCAGAGGAAGAGACGATTTCACCGAACTCCACCACCGGTATAAGGTAGCGCGAAAGGAGCTGAAAACGGCAATAAATACCAGCAAACCTCAGAGCTTCGCCGAGTAATGCAATGGAGCAAATGAAGACCTCTGGAGGAGAGCATACCAAGTGGTGATGAAAAAGTTGAAAGTTTTTCGAGCCCCATCCCCTACATGCCCAGATGTATTGGAGCATATAGTCGAAGGTCTGTTTCCAAGACAACCGGAGATTCCACTGGAGGACGAGTCGCCTACACCAGCTCGACAAATTCCTAGGATAACTACAGAAGAAATTCTAGAGGCGTGCAACAGGTTTGGGAATAAAAAACCCCTTGGACCGGATGGGATCCCAAATGTAGCCTTGAAAGCGGCGATTAAAACAAGAATGGACTTGTTTGTGGACGTTTACAATGCCTGACTGAGTGAGGGAGTCTTTCCTGATCAATGGAAGAAGCAGAGGCTCGTGCTACTGCCCAAGGGAGGTAAACCTCCAGGAGATCCATCAGCCTACCGCCCGCTCTATATGTTGGGCACGGTAGGGAAAGTGTTGGAGCAAATCATTGGTAACAGGTTGGAAGCTGCGATTGAAGAAGGAGGTGGACTATCAGCACATCAGTACGGATTTCGAAAGGCACGCTCGACTGTTGATGCTATTAAGGTAGTGGTTGACACAGCGAAAAGGGCCATAGAAGGAAGACGATGGAGAAGAGGCGCAAAACAGTACTGTTGCGTCATAACACTGGACGTTAAGAACGCGTTAAACGTAGCGAGCTGGAAACAAATCTTTCAAGCTCTTCGAAGTATGTGCATACCAACTAGCATCAGGGATATATTAAAAAAATATTTCCACCAAAGAGTGCTGCTCTATGAAACAGAGGATGGTGTGAAAGAAACGCAGTTACTGGAGGAGTCCCTCAGGACTCGGTCCTGGGACCAACATTATGGAACCTCATGTACGATGGAGTCCTTCGTCTGGAAATACCAGCCGAAGCAAAAATCGTGGGATTTGCGGACGACATCGCTATAGTAGTAACTGCAAAACAACTGGAAGAAGTTGTTCAAACTAGCAACGAAACCATATCAATTGTCCGACGGTGGTTAACATCAGTCGGTCTCATGCTAGCAGAACACAAAACAGAGGCGGTACTTATTACCAGTAGAAATCAACTGGAAACTATCACGCTCACAGTAGGCGGGTATGAGATAGTTTCGAAACCAGCTATTAAGTATCTTGACGTTATGATTGACTCAAGACTTACTTTTAAAAACCATCTGGAGTACGTAAGCAACAAATCCTCGCGTGTGGGTGCCGCCATTGCGCGGATTATGCCGAATATAGGAGGGCCAAGATACAGCCGAAGGCTACTCTTAGCTAAAGTAGTCACATCCGTAGTCCTATACAGATCACCAGTTTGGGCCGGAGCTATGAAAGTGACTTCATACAAAACAAGAATCATAGCAATAAACCGACTATGTGCACTAAGAGTGAGTAGCGCTTTTCGCACAACCTCGGACCACGCAGCCTGCGTTATTGCAGGAATGATCCCAATTGATATATTGGCGGAAGAACTGCAGAAAAAGTTTTTAGAGTGCAGACTTGAGGGGCGACTAACTCAAGGGGAACCGGACACTATAGGAAGAAGCACAAGTTTGATAGAGTGGCAGCAACGCTGGAGCCCTACTTCCAAGGGCCGATGGACTTACCGCCTTATCCCGACCTTAGAGACTTGAATAAACCGCAGACATGGTGAAGTTAACTTCTATTTGTTTGTTTCCGGTCATATCTATATCAGTATAGGAACTGCCCCGCTTGTCCATCGTGCAGTGATACTCCCGAAAACGTGGAGCGTGTATTCTTTCACTGCCCACGTTTCTTTCTACAAAGAGAAGCACTACAAACAGCATTGGGAGAAACACCAACTCCGGAGAATTTAGTTAATCTCATGCTAGAATCTGAAAACAAGTGGAACGCAGTGAGCTCTTATGCTAAGGATGTATGCCAAGAGCTAAGGAGACTACAGCGAGAAAGAAAAGAGAGCAAAGAAAACGCAAGAAGCAACAGAGTGGAAGCCAGAGGACTTCTTACGCAGGCGCAAAGACAGGCGGACATACGCGCATACATACGGCCACAATGGCACGCGAACGCGTAATCATCATTTTGAGCCAATTAGAATGCTGGAACGTGAGAGAAAAGAGTCAAAGGGACTAACACGAATCCAGATGACAACTATGTCAGATATAACGGAGATAACGGTCGGAAGAGAATTGGATGGCAATATGTTCCTTCGTAACAACTCTACAAAAAGATATTCGGAGAATAGAAAAGCTAAGAAGAGCAACTGAAGCAGCGGAAGAAGCTGACACAAGAAGCATAGCATAAACTGCTAACCAGCCCCGCGAAGTAATACCTAACGGCAGTCCCGCGGGGAGAGTGGTTGAAGTGTGTAGGGTGTGTGTTTAGTACGTAGGCGTATTCCTGGCATCGATTACCCGGGTTTGCGAATCGTGCATGCTAGTATCACTCGGGCTTTAGTATCTATGAAGATTACACATCCCTGGCGAAATCAAAAAAAAAAAAAAAAAAAACATTGCGAAAGCTCGAAAATCACTGCCAACAACATTCCGTGATATAGACAAATTCATTCCGCCAGAAATGTTTCTTAAAGTACATAATAATATAACAGCAATAGAATATAAGGGCCTAGTACAAAATTTGCCTAAAAAGCATACCCTCTACTAAACTGACCACTTAGAAACGTAACCCACTCAAGCGCCATTCCATCACAAGCATTAATTTGATAACGCATCAGTATCCATTTGCCTAGTCTAACAATCGTCTTCCTATATACTTTTCCCTATGAAAAATGAAGATCGTTGTGCTTGAAAGTATCATCTAGATTGAATTTCCCGTATTTACTGCGTTCAGTGCTCCTAGGGTCACCCAACCTCCAACCACTTACCAGCAGAATCACATTATTCAGGCAAAACTTCAATTATTACCTACAGGACCACATGTGGGTTAAGAACCTCTTAAGATGAATCTGTGGACAGGAAGCAATCTAAGCGGGACCTTCCATAGTTTGCATATTTTTAGTTTATTGAACACGTAATGTAATTCCGACATAAAGACCTCCTCCTCCTACTGCGTAATTCTTATGCAATCCATTGATTCATGGCCAATACGTTGGCATTAAGATCTCCCGCTGTGATATTATGAGAACTATTTTTAAATGGCTTTTGTAGGGTTTTCGAGGGGGATGTGTATGTGTGTTCTTAATGGGATTTTGAAGAAGGACATATAGACAGATAATCATATCAATTGCACTTAGAAGCCGGGGACGTAGGACCACATGTTGAGAAGAATGCGAAATGCATATGCATTTACGAGTAGTGTGGTAAGTAAAGTACTCGTACTTCTATTGAAGCAAGAGCTTTGGTTACGGTGATGTACGTAGTAGTAGATGGTAATAGATGTTAATGAAATTCAGTTCAGAGGGACACGAATATTCGCTCCATCAGATGTTTCCTTCAAGAGCTTAAAAAACTATAAAAAAAAAAATCAGTTAACCAACACCTAAGGCTTAAAAATAAATTGCTGACTCACTTTCATTTCATCCTGAACCTTCACAATACCCTCGCAGCCAAGCCCAAATTAAAGGCCCACTTCACAGTTCGCGCGGCATCCAACCCACCATAAATGCGGCTTTAAGTTCTTATTCTTCTCCTGGACAAAGGAATTCAAATTCTTGGCGTCCGCACAACACAATAGCTGCTGTGGTTTTTTGATCGTCCAGCCGACGATATTTGCGATATTCAATGGTTAATCCCCCTCAGATCTCTATTGTTGGACCTTAATTGCGAATTTATTGTTGGACTTTGAGACTCTCTGTGTACTTCGTAAGGGGTAACGCAAAGCAAGAATCCTGACAGGCGGTAAATTAAACTCGGATTTCTTACAAAAATACTGATAACTTCTCAATCTGGCCGATGGCAAAAAGGGCAACTCCCATGTTCGGTCGCATTTTAATTGCCCCCATTACTTCGTTTACTTTCAAAAAAAACAGTACAGCGGTGCGTTTTGGATTTCTCCTGGCGTCACTTTGACCTTAGAGAATGCAAATTCTCATTAAAAACTCGCTACCAGCTCCAGCGACTGACAGTCGTTACATTTTTATTCTCTTGTTGTGGTTCCGTCGTCGCGTCGGTAGCATGAAATCATGGGACACGACAAAGAATCGTAAAAAAATGTATCTTTCATAGCATGGAGGGGATACTTTTACTTTCGCTCAGATTGTTGTTCTACACATCATGATTGACATTTCAATGGCAGAGGTTTTTATTTTCTTGTTCTCCACATTATTGGTTACAACAATTCGAGCGAATTATAAATTATTCATTGAGATCTTTGTCTGATGAAGAAGAACGGCAGGTTTTATTGTTGAGCTTCTGTGTATGGAGTTGGTGCCAGATTTTTTTTTTTTTTTTTTTTTTATTGGAACTTAATAGGGAGTTACATGTTTGGAGTAATCGAAGGTTTGCCTTCCCTTTTTGGGGATCGGTATGTAGAGGATGGAATTTCACATTGACAAGTGATTGCACAAAGAAGGGACTTTTTACGGCACTACTGTGCTAAACTAAATTAATTTTGTTCGGAATATTTTTATATGTATGTACTTAGTAAAAGTTGTTTAGAATATCCTTGGTGGCTATAAATGAATTTCATTAAAAGAAGGATAAATTAGGTTATAATGATTTTAAAACCAGAAAAGCCGCCAAATGAGGGTGACCGTGGTATAGTGGTAACATTATCGCTTGTTACGCTACAGGTTCACGGTTCGAATCCTAATGTCAATAATCATCAATTTATTTCGCATGAAATAAATAAAAAGTCGATCAATTGGGCAAGCTACTGCGAAGGCATAATACTGGCAGTAGGGCGGTCATATGGCTAAAATGCAACTTGATCGTGATGATAACATCAGGAGGACAGAAAAAAAAATACTGTGAATCATGAGCAACGACAAAAGCAAAAACAAACAAGCTCCCCAATTAAACTTAATACCAGCTGAGTTTCAAACCAACTACACCAATCTGTCTTTCTCTCTGTCTCTTCCCCTTTCCTCAAAAAACGAACGTGTCCTAAAATTAGTATAAGGGTATTCATAACCCCTTTCACACGTGCAAATTATAAAAAAAAAAAAAAAGTATTATAAAGCAATTTCGCTACTTCCAGTTATATCCAAAATTTTCGAGAGGATATTACTAAGGCGTCTCCAACCGGTTATAGATGGAAATAATCTTATCCCTGACCACCAGTTTGAGTTCAGAAGTAAGCATTCGACGATTGACCAGGTGCATAGAATTACTAACTTGAAGAGAAAAAGATATGCTCGAGCGTATTTCTTGACGTCTCGCAAGCCTTCGATAAGGTGTGGCATGTTGGCTTGAATTGTAAATTACGACGAGTTCTCCCTGTATGCCTATACCACATTCTAGAATCATATCTCAGAAATAGACTCTTCCGTGTTAGACATAGAAATGAATACTCGGAGCTCAAAGAAATTTCGGCCGGTGTACCGCAAGGAAGCGCTCTTGGGCCACTTCTCTATCTGTTATATACTCGAGATATACCGAAAGAAGATGGCACTATCCTGGCTACGTTTGCCGATGACACCGCTATCCTAGCCGTAGGTAAAACAATCGAAGAAACGACTGCAAAACTGCAAAACGCACTGAATAAACTAAATGAATGGACGAGGGACTGGCGGATCGCCCTCAACGAATCTAAATCTGTTCACGTGAATTTCACTTGTAAGAAAATTAATGTCTTGCCAATTTTCCTAAACTTGGCCCGAATACCTTTTGCAAACGAGGCCAAATACCTTGGAATGACACTCGACGCAAAACTGAAATGAAATTCTCACGTGAAAATGAGAACTCGAAATCAAATATAGAGAAATGAACTGGTTATATCCACAAATTGCAGGGTGGTGTTTTTTTAGTCAGTAAGAATCTGACACTACTATGAGCACGCGCTTGCTATCCTCATAGTGTCTATGGAAGATTTTTCACCAACCCTCGGGGAAAAAAAATAAAAAATTTGGTCCTGCTGCGGTGAATAGCAGTACATTGGAAACGTATTGCCCGCTCCTCAGTCTTTTGCGATTTAAATGAATTAAACAAAATTTAAGATTGAAAAGTGTCAAAAATCATTGGTCTTACGAGCGTGTTCATGCTCTACCTAAATACCGATGGCACAGTGCTAAGTGAGTATGCCAAGGACAGGAAAGGCCATACATCTCTGTGGTTAAGACTAACCAGAGAAAAGAATCTGTTCTACTGGAAGACGGGTAAGGGCGTTGAGTGGATGAAGCTCATGGTTGCTTTTGGAATGGGCGAAATGGGACATTGCTTTAATTATTGCCTACAAGACCGCATGCTCTGTAGAAAGATAAGAAAATGATGCCGCGATACCTGGTATTTGGGCCAGTTGCGAATAAAGCCAGAAAACACTCACGAAAATCAGACGCCTATCATGCATATGCACAGCGTTGCCGTAAGAACTACCTCTACAGCAAATTTCGAAGCAATGCTTTCTCTAATACCAGACAAAGGAAACCTTGGCTAAAAGTAACCTACGCCTGGATAAAGGGTTAAGTATATCATGACAGCATCGCCAGATGCCAGACGCCATACCCAACTTCGACTTAAACTTAAATTTTTCTGACGAGAAGATTGAGTTGAAGGTGAAGATGTGGACTCCGAAATCTTCTCGCATGATCAATAGAGCTTTTGAGCTCATCTAAACTTTCCGAATACTGTCCTCACTGAAAGATTTAGACATAGACATTACATGACAGCAAACCGGCGATTAAAGCCATCTCAGTCACAAATAAAAAGATGTTGTCTAACAATACAACGTCACCCCCTGTTAGGTTCTGGGGTGATCTTGGTGACGAGGATCAGAAGAAGGTCGGAACAGACATATACAATGAACTTCTGAAATATAGCACTGAACAAGAGAAAATAAAGACCACTTTCATGCAATAGAAGACACAGTTCACTTTCTCTGTGAATGATTAAGCTTTATCAAAACCAGAATAACGACGCTCGGAGAATACTCCGACGACGTCCTGAGGGAACTTTCAACAAAGCAACCAAAAAACATATTAAATTCATCCTAGATTCTGAATGGATCAGGGAGGCTCCAAATCAAACTAACCATCTCGTTCTGTCTTTGTACAATATCTTTTCAGGTATCTCGAGATCCCAAAATGAGGACCACATGGTTCTATGAGATGGTTCGTCTTGCTGCTACCTTATTTTTTTTTTTATAATTCGCACGTGTTAAAGGGGATATGAATACCCTTATACTAATTTTTAGAACACGTGCGTTTTTTTTTTTTTGTGGAAAGAGGAAGAGACAGAGAGAAAGAAAGATTGGTGTAGTGGGTTTGAAACTTAGGTGGTATTAAGTTTCTGTAAACTCCAAGGGTGGCTGTCCAGATAACTGGGGAGTATTTTGTGTTTAATTTTGCTATTATTGTCGTTGCTTATGATTCACAGTATTTTTTTCCGTTCTCCTGATGTCATCATCACGATCAAGTTGCATTTTAGCCATATGACCACCCTACTGCCAGTGTTATGCCTTCACAGTAGAGTTGACTTAGCTTTCGCAATCGATCGACTATTTTATTTATTTTACATCAGGATTCGAACAGTGAATCAACAGCGTGACAAGCGATGATGTTACCACTACACCACGGCTAATTTAACTATAAAAAGGAACACCTGTGTACAGATAGACTTAGGCCAAATGAGGTCCATTATCTATCTCTATTCTAACTACCTAAAAGAATAACTGTATGCCTAAAAGACAAGGGATGCTCTCCACGTCAATATTCCCCAGTCGTCGAGGTCGCCGAAGAGAAGAACCCCGGAAAGCACCAGTATTCTTTTGGACAGGCCTGAATAGGTTCCAAGGAAACGAAAGATCGTTTCCTCCCACTCTCCTATTCCTGCAGCTCCTACAGAAATATTTTGAAAATATGCCCAGCCTTTTAGCATGTAGACCAAGAGGAAATTCTCCCACGAGGACACCTATGAACCTATGACGATCCTGACTGACGATCGTCTTAGCAAAACCAATCTATGAGCACATTTTTTTACCTAGCTTAGGAGAGGTTTATCTAGAGACTTGACATGTCGCGAAAGTCTTACATCTATGATTGTAAATGAAGAATGTGTCTCTTCCCTGGCTACCAGCAAAGGTGAATATTGAATTGCTCCGCCATCAGCGTAAGAGATGATCAGCAATCTTGAGTAACCTTTGAAGTAGCATGCTAATATCCTGAACAGGTATTACATTTTATTTTAGCCAGGACAGAACTTCCTTAATTGCCATTATTTACTACTGAAATATGCTATAGAGAACACAAACATTCACCAAATTACCAGTTTTGGAATCGTCTGTGCAAAAGTAAACTGAACCACCATCGTTAATGGCAACACTTTCGCACTCCATATGGATGGGAATTGAAGCCCGGAAGTTACGATGAAATCTGAGTTTCGGTGGGGTGTAGTCGGTGTTCTCGTATGCAAAATTGATCAAGGATCCATTATAAATGTATTATGTATTCAATGCCATTAATGATGAAAAATAATGTCGGCCAAATGGCACCTCTAGCACTGGCACAAACGCGTGCTCTCTCCATCACATTTTTCATTATATTCTGCAGCATGTTATCCGGAATGTCTGCAATTGCGTTGCGTATATAGTCTTTCAATTGTTACAATGTTGTTGGTTTGGTAGCGTACATCCGGTTCTTCAAGTAATCCCAGAGAAAGAAATCGGGGGCTGCTAAATCTGGTGAGCGCGGTGGTCAATTGATATCCCCAAATTTTCATTGTTAATCTGGTTGTATGGCATATGGCAGCGTCTGGTTGAAACCACATACAGGGTGGCTGATGAATATTGCTACATTAAGAAACTCAAATAACTTTTTTTTTCAGTGTATGGAATTCATTTTTCTTTTATTCATGTTAAAGCTCATTAAATTTTATTAAATATAGCTTAATTAGTTTTAAAAATAATGGAATTTAAATGCCCCCCCTGCTCGTTGATGCATGTGCGGCATCTTACCAAAAAGTTGTTCATTACTGCTTGGAGAGTTGAGACAGGAATAGCCGCAATTGTTTCTCGAATGGATTGCTTTAGTTCATTCAAAATTGTTGGTTTTGCTTTGTAGACTTCCTGTTTGCAATAACCCCACAAGAAAAAGTCAGGTGCAGTAAGGTCAGGCGACCTGGGGGGCCAAAGGAATGTGGAGTTTCTGGATATCAGCTTATTGGGAAATTTTCGTCGCAATTCTGTCTTAACAGGCCGGGCTATGTGAGGAGTTGCATCATCTTGCTGAAACCACACAGAGTTGAAAGAAATTCTCATTCGGCGTAATTCTGGATAGAAAAACTCTCTCAACATGCTCAAGTAACGGTCTCCAGTAACCGTAACGGGGTGACCGTTTTCTTCGAAGAAGTAGGGCCCGACAATGCAGCGTGATGAAACTGCACACCACACTGTGACACGAAGTGGATGCAATTCCGTCTCATGGAGTATCTGTGGGTTGGAAGCACTCCATATTCGACAATTTTGTTTGTTTATGTTGCCGTTTAAATAGAAATGGGCCTCGTCAGACTTAAAAAGACAGTTCAACATGTTTCCGTCCTCTTCCACCATTTGAAGCATCTTCTGGCAAAATTCCAAGCGAATCGGCAAGTCTGCTGCATTCAGTTTGTTGGCCATTTGAATTTTATATGGGAATAAGTCCAAATCATTGTGCATAATTGACTGCAATGACTGTTTGCTTATACCCATTTGAGCAGATAAGCTTCTTGTCGAAACTCTTGGATTCTTTTGTATGGCAGCAGCTACAGCAGCGATTGTTTCCTCCGTCCGAACTGAAGGGTTTCGATGGTAAGGTCTTCTTTCGACTGTCCCATGCTCGGCAAAATTGTTAACAAGTCTCATTATGGTCCATCTGCTCGGAGGATTGCCGCCAAACGTGCGCCTATACTCTCTTTGAACCGAAACTACGGACTCCAGTGCGTGATAGCGGCGGACAATCCAAATTCTTGTTTCAGTGTCCCAGTTATACATTTTTGTTAAATCTAAAAATCAATCTGCAAAATAAAAAAAAAATTAACCAGATTCATTAAATAGAAAAAAAGTTATTAAATTTTTTTTTGGTAGCGGCTTTCATCAGCCACCCTGTCTTTCGAAGACTAAGCCGAGCTACTTCAAAAAATAAAAAAAAAATTTATAACATCGCACGGTATCGATCGCCAGTAATAGTAACAACAAAAATGGTCCAAATCGCACACCAAATACTCCATGAGATTGAAAAGGTCGTTCAGGAACTGCTCGTGAGTTTTCTGCACCGCATATCCGGCTATTATGTCTTTCTTTTTGCAGCTCCACTGCAGTCAAAATGCGTCTCATCATAACCATGGTAAATTTTTGCACTCCGGTGGTCATTTTCTTGAGTCACTTGAATTTTTTTTTTCTGAAAGAATTGCAGGTCGCGATGCATAATTTTGTTACATAGATGTTGGAGAAATCCCAATTTGTTTAGCACGATGACTAATTTAAGTTCCACTCACATTGTCCCTCACTGCGTTAACGTTTTGTTATGTATGTGCTATATGACGTGGTCCAGGCTTCGGTAAATCATTTACTGTGTACAGGTTCTCGAAATTGTGGATAATTTACAGGCACTCCACGTCGACCACAAAAATTCAAGTAATTTATGCTGTGTTGCAATAATTTATAAACCATTTTGATAAAATATTTTAATCACTAAAACACGTTGTTTTGGGCATCAAACTCTCCACGATGAAATGGCATTGACAGCTGAACACTAGTGCCAACTTTCACACAATAAAGCCATCTCTGTGAGAAATTGCGCCAATTTCAAATCGGCCGCAGTCCAAGAAAAACACTCTGTATATTTATAAGGGGAAACTTTTTTTATTTCATTGATCTTATGTATATGTATGTATAGCCAGCTCCATTTAAAACACCCTGTACACTAATAATATGCATGTTCCCATATAATTAGTTAGGGTATATACACATTCTGCAACTGATGCCTAAGTGGATGTTTGATTGTTTCAGTCTTTCGAACATTGGATGGTTAGCTAATCGATTGTTCCATTTCGAGATACACTGTATCTGTAAGTTTCAAATGTAATTTCTAACAAAAGCTCGTCAACTGTGACATTAAATCCACACCTGTTCACACTCGTCCAGCATTTCATTTTAATTGCTGTCAGTTGGCACAGACAGGCTGACGGCATTTGGGGTGCGAGTACGGTTGTGGAGCTTCCACTGAAATCTAAGTCTTCTTAGTCATCTTGCCGACATCTGCAGCAGATCTGCAAACCTTGGTATGCCTGCCATCGGCAACCAATTATGTACGCTGGCACTCTAATGACGTCGCGGCTAGCGAATTTAATTAATTTAATCATTAGCGGGAAAATGCGCTGGTCAAGCAACCATCCACACTGAACAAATGGTTTTGACGTTTATTACTGCAATATGAAGACGCTGTGGCTGTTGGGGTCTCTTCACCTCTTGGCCTAATCGTCGTCAACACGCTGACCACGTACTTTCGCAACATTGCAGCGAAACCCAAGACCTGTGTATTGGCAAGAAGATAGCAAAAATGCGGAAATGCGGTTGACGTTTCTATCGCAGACCAAGGGAAACACCTGAAGCAAACACCTTGCAATTTATATCATCTCTGCACAGCTTGATGTGGTCTGTTGCAATTTATTTTACAAACTAGTGAATTGTGGCGAACCTGCAATTGTGTCAGACGTCAACAACTTGATGCCGTAAGACCGTTACCACTCTAGGGATCTAATTAAAACGGTTCAATTGTTGTTAATTATTTATGAAAGAGTTTTTGCTCCTTTAAGTTGGATATGATTTGTAAAACTGCGACGTGATTATATTGACTGCAAATTAGTATTTTTTTTTCCGTTTTTAACTCTTGTCACATTAACCTCCATCAACTGTGTAGCCTACTTACTTATTTAAATCCTTTCACCCCTTGAGAGGTATAGGGCGTCAACAATGCCTGTTCGGAGTTCTGCAATGCGTTTGAGCTGCCTCCATCTCATTCCCAAAGAGCTTGATTCTTCCTCAACTGTTCAGCGCCACGTTTGCTTAGGGCATCCCGCTGTTCTGCCTGCCTGGGTGAGCGGATTCCACTGCATGGCATATTTCGCACAATGGAGTTGTGTTCGCGTTAAATAGTAGTGTCTAAAGGTTCTCGGTCCATTCTCTGATAAAGTTGTTCGTTGGAGGTACTATTGGGCGAAGAAATCCTCAATATAATTCTTAGAAATCTATTTTCGTGTGTTAGTGGAATCCATCTTCACTGCACCATATAGCAGGAATGATACTACGGTGGAACGGAACAGTCGCAGCTTTGTTCTTTTGTTAATAACATTACTTCTCCAGACTTTAGATAGCATTCCCAATGCAGCGGTGCCACCGCGGTTAGCCGAGACCACACTTCCTAGATGTAGGAAGTTGTCTACTTTCCTGACTTCCTGTCCGTCAATGTTGAGTTAAAAGTGGGTGTTAGTAGTGCTTAGGGCTTTTGTTTTGGTTGTGTCGTCGGAATCCAATTTTTCGAATAAAACTTTCATAGAGTGAAAACATAGCAATCATTCACCACATCTGCTCCAAAGGTCTGCCACATGATACGAGTATAGGAAGGACAATCGAAAGAAAGTGTTACATAGTATCGTTGATATCCACAGGCATTACAGATGGAGGTGTCGCACAAGCTTGGCAAAAGATGGTCCATAAGAATGACAATAAGTTGTCTGCAGTCTTTTCTACTGAGGTAGAGCAAGAACGCCACGGATTGCCCACAGACCTTCCCGGAGCATTCATTTTCCCTGTCTACATCCTGCAGAGTCATGCCACTCACGATTTTGTTAATAGGAAACTAAACAGTCAATGGAAGACCTGACCGATTACACAGGAAAATCAAATGCAGGTTCAGGTCATGAGAAGTTCTCCTCCAAATCTTATCTGACAAGTTTGTTGGAGATTTCACTTTCATTAATTCCATTGTTACCTGGGATCCAAATAAAATCAGTAACTTCAGCCTTGTAACCGAATTCAGAGGGCTCTTGCATTCTCTAACTGAATAAGGTTTAAAGGGCAGTCTGGCTATCGCTACAGATACAGATACTCCGTTCCCTATACTCAACTCTACTCGTAAGTAAGTCTCCGCTTGAAAGATATATGCCCCTGAAGACACAAGCACCAGACACTGGATTGATTTTGGAGCCATCCATGAAAATTCACCTACAATTCCTTCCTGGCTCAGATTCCAGCCAATCTCGAACAAAGTCGACATTAAATTGACGAAGTATTTGGAGTTCTGGTGTCATTGCGTCAGACAGTTCCATAAGACAAGAGTCGAAAGAGAAGTGTCGCGCAAGATTATCGAAGCTCCAGGGGTTATACAAAAAGCCACCTCGTTTAAGACGGAATATTGCTTTTATTGTGCTCAAGAGGAGGGAGGTTCAATAATGCAACCAGAAAAGAGTCAGGCGTGCTAGAGAAGGCCCGAGACAAACTGTTCTTTGGAGTAGTGACATATTATCACGAAACAATCGACGCTTATGCTAAGAAAGGTCTTTTAAATTCTGTGCAGATCCATAGGACAGTTTTTGGTGATAGGGCCTATGTCTTGCTAAAAAAAACTGCCTTGACTGTCTTCGACTCAACAGATTTTGACCAAAGAAGTTTACTAATCAGTATGACTCCTAAATATTTATTTGAGATTCGGATAGTGATGCCTTTTAGCACTGTTTGAATCAGACCTATCAACCTCCTCCTTCTTGTAACAAAAACAACGTCAGTTTTCAGAGGATTAACCGAGAGTCCATTCCTATAGCTCCACTCATCTATAACGTCTCTAGGAATAATCCAACAAAAAGTATGGCAACATAACCTACGTATGCCAGAGCGTAGAGGTGTTGAGAGTGTTTAGCAGGGAATCGACCTCAGTTTAGGGTGTGCACCATTCATCAATCACGTTTAGCGCCATCTGCGCCTTGCTGCAGACAGTCTCTAGACATAATCCGGCAGAAAGTTTGGCGCAACATCATCGGCGTATGCCTGAGCGTAGATATTAGAGCTGTTGAGAGTGCTTAGCAGAGATTCGACCATGCAGCATAACACCTTGCAGGCGGTCACGAGAAGTTATTGGATTTACTCTTAGATATTCCACAAAAAGTTATCACCTTTAGGTAAGTTACTAATGGTGTAGGGAGTCTTACATCTCGGATAAGTAGACATGCATAAATGATAAAAAGTGTCATAGATACTTTCTCTCATATTTTCTCTCAAGTGCACAATATCTAAACTTCTCATTAGCCTCATTTCGACTATATTCTGTACACTCATTGTTACCTAAAGAAAAGTGTCGCTGCAAGGTAAAATCTTCTTGCAGTCTTAACAATAATCACCAACTACGTAGTACTACATTTATCAACCTACTTTCGCGTTTAATTAAATCCAGAAAACAAAGCAAACAAAATGAAAAGTTATTCAGCATCAGCAGTAGTCCACGCTAATAAAAAAGACAATGGCATGACCCACATCTTGAATAATGAGCACAAGTGCAGCAGCTTTAGTTTTAAGTGATTCAAGAGTCTTCTTTGCATTCAAATGCATTACTTGTCTCAGTATAAATATCTACAGTCTATTTAAACCACAGCTAAGTGGATTCCGATTTCGACATCCACTTCACACACAGGATCTAACTAATTACTGACTATCACTTGCACTTCCTTTGAAGAATAGACAAATGCCATGCATGTTTACATTTCTTCTCCGCCCTTCCATTCTAGCTAATCAACCTCAAGAGAGTTCACAAATGGCGCATAATAATTTGATTACATACACGAACCTAGGTGTAGAATGTGCACGCAACGCGCAGCTATGAAATAATTTCCATGCCATCCTTCTTGGCAAAGGATAATTGTAGCCAGTGTAATCCGCTCCTAATTCCATATGACAAGTGTTAATTAAGGCACCGACATACTCGGCGCACCTTACACCTGCTGTAGCACCTTTCAGTAGATTTGCAAATTGAAATTGGAAAGATTATATCCGCCGAGCTAACCCTCCCAATATACGCTGACTGATCGCATTGGCAAAGTGTTGATTTATGTGGTGTGGCACAGAAGCTAGAGCAGTCGAAACCGCCTTTACAACCGCGCAACAGCAGGGAATTCTAGGAATCAAATATACACGTACGAGTACACAATCAGATTGCAATCCAAATGTTGGATATTACGAGAATGCCGACATGCTGGGAACAGAAGTTTGGATTGTTTTAGCTCGTTAAAATTTCCCAGAATCTTTGGCCGACCGGGAGATGGGATGTGTAGGTCGGTATCTACTTCCTCTGGAATTGGCATGGTGGACGGAATGCATAGGTTTCTTCCTTTCATTAACTTTTACGAATTGATGAAGGAGGAGGCTAAAGTCTCCACGAGATATTATTATTCATGTCTCTGGAGTACCCCGTTGGGCTCTATTGAGGTCCATTAAGTAATTTTAATTGCCTTTGCGTGTATGAAAGACCATGTGGAGGCCACTAGCAGCACCTGGATTGAAGTGAGTGAAAACTTTTGTTGCAAAATTATGAGGGACTTGATTGAATAAGGTGTCACTGCAGCAGCATGCGGATTGTTGTGTCGATTAGCAGGTGTTGCTGCTAATGAATGGATGAGGAATGCAGAGGAATACACAAATTTGTTTACAGGAAAGTTGAACATGCAATGTTGCAGGAATGCAAGATTTGTTTGAACCTTTTGAACTCTTACGGTAAGAACTAGGAAGGTGCATAATCGAAGATTTTAATAACCATGCAAACTTTCACTAGGGTCGTTGCTTTTAACAAAAAGATTGAAAGAGCGCTGACAAATAAATGCTGGAAAGTTTATTATTTTCAGATGTGTCGTGCTGTCCTATTGTGGACAGAGTATCTGGAAATCGTGCGCCATTATGATTCCAAGAATGAAACGTAAAATCACATCTTAAGTCATTTTACTCATCGTTGATTTAGATCATCATCAAAGTGCCAAGTGCCTTTATTAAAAAGAAAATTTCCCAAATCCCAGAGCACTCAGACTCGATGTTCGGTCCATTGTACTACCATGCAGAAACCCTTTTTTGATTTAAGATATTATTCATTTGATGGCTGTGGTTACTGTTGCCCGCTTGGATTCGAATCTGTCCAGCTCAGGTCATAAGCAGACACACTACCTACTACACCGTGGTCACCCATCAAGTTCATATTTGCTCAACTTTTTTCAGTCCTAGAGTTATTTCTTCGACCCTCATCAGCGAAATACTTCGATTCCTATCGTTAGAGATACAGTTTCGTCAGACACCCACAGTATGAAACAAAGTCTCCAGCTTTTTTGTGACACTAATGATCACTTTTTATGTGTCGCATTCGAGATGAATAGTCACACTTTCGGTTCTTGTTCTTTTAATTCGACTATGTACGAGTACCTATGAGTATATCCAATATATTGGATGTTTGTAATCTCTTCAGCCCCACCAGGTTTGCCATTATTTCCAGTGAACAGTGGACCTTAGGTAGTACTGTTCTATAGTAGGTAAATATTATATAGTCTCAGTGTTTAAGATATGTTGTAAGACTCTATAGCTTGCCACTGACAAAGAAATCTAAAGTAAGTCACTAATATTCTTCTGATACTATGCCTTATGGAACATTACTAGTTGAGATTTCAACATGTTTCTCTTCTTCTTTTTGTCATAAGATAACTTCATTTTGTCAAATATTCATTTCGTATACTAAATCATCATCAGCGAGATGATAATGAAAATTCTTTGGTCACGGAACACACTACTTTGAACTTCTGGCTTGCACAATACTGGGAATTAAGCTCACTTCTACCCCCTAAGGCCCAGTTTTTCAGTGCAGGGTTAACTCTGAGTTAAACAAGAGTCAACTAACTCTGGGTTAAAATTAATCCAAAGTTAACTCATGAAGCAGTTTTTCAGTGCAGGATTAATTTTGACTCCATGAGTGGTGCCATTGTGTCATGATTTATCCGCCAAAAAACTATTGTCAGTTGTCTTTTTTGTTTTTTTCATAACAAAACAAAATGAACAAAAGAAGTTCAAATTTTTCCTCACAAGAAACATAATTTTTATTAGAAAATGTGGTTAAAAAAAAAGACATCATAGAGTGTAAAAGAATGGACCGAACAAATTTTGAGGATAAGAAAAACTCATGGACTGAAATCGCCAAAGAAATGCGGAACCAACAGAACGGGTGATAATCTTCGGACGAAGTACAAGAATATGAAAAAGGTGGCAAAGCTAAATTTTGCTGAAGAAAAGCGCAGTATATTCTGTACAGGAGGAGGTCCGAAGGCAGTATCCTCTGTCACCGCAATTGATAATAATGCTGTTTTGAAGGTATGCCAGGAGGAGAAAATTGTGGGGACCGAGGCGCTGTGGGATGACGATGCATCTGAAAGAAAGAACGAGCCATTTCCGGAAGATTTAGGAAACGATTTTAACGACTTTTCTGAAAAAGAAAAAGGTTTGTATATTTATTCAGCTGAGGCTTTATTTGTAAATCAATTTTTTTGTTAATACTTGCAGAAACCATTTACCAAAATGCGTCTATATACGTTGTTGCAATTCGAGCTTCCTCTCTCCCTATTGTTTGGAGTTGACAATACGAAATCTATTGCTCCTTCAAATTCAGTAGATTGAAATGGTGCTTCATTTTCACAGTTAATACAACATATGTTGTGCAAAACGGCAGTTGCAAAGATTATACACTGCACTTTTTCTAGCTTCTTTCAATGCAACAGGGAGTTCTAATTAAAGACTCATTGTATAAATTTTCTTCTGGAGTCGCTACGTTTACAAGAGGAGTCATAATATAATTTTTGTTTTGGTATCCACTATCAGCAACTATGAAACTTTGGCCAAAGTCACCTCTCACCAGACAGCGATAAATTTTGGAATTTCCCTGAAAATATTTGCGTCGTGTACTGATCCAGGCCAACGATCACACAACGTCTGCACATTGATTGAGAAGAACCCTTTGCGATTACGATAGAATTCAGGGGTCGAATTACGACATCAGTTAACGAGTGAATGAAATCCATACGCTATCGAGTGATCGAGTAACTACATTGGGATGATCACATAAGAATGGTCACGTATCGAGTGCACTTTGAAAATTGTACTAGTACAATTCTACTACATTGAATTGAGATGGCTGACAAATGTCAAAACTATTTATCGTGGCGTTCTGTCCAAGACGCCGATGCTGGGTGTCCTTTTTTGTAGACAGGATATATTTTGTTTTGCTTTCATTGACCGCTAAACCCATCTTTGCTGCCTCGATCTCAATACTCGAAAACGCCCCACTGATGGCCCGCTGAGTTCTTCCAACTATGTCAATGTTATCGGCGTAGGCGAGTAGTTGTACAGACTTGTAAAAGATTGTACCTTCGGCGTCGATTTGAGATTTTCGCACAATTCTTTCAAGTACTATATTAAAGAGATCGCATGATAGCGCGTCACCTTGTCTAAGACCTTTCCTGACATCGAACGGATCAGTGGTGTTGTTTCCGACTTTGATGGAGCAGCGAGAGTTCTCCATTGTCATTCTGCATAAACGGACGAGCTTGGCAGGGATGCCAAGACTAGACATGGCTATGTATAACTCGTCTCTATACACGCTATCATAGGCAACTTTAAAATCGATGAAAAGGTAATGCGTATCGATGTTATATTCGTGGGTTTTTTCCAAGATCTGCCGTAGTGTGAATATTTTGTCAATGGTGGACTTACCGGTCCTGAAACCGCACTGATAAGGACCTATCAGGTTGCTGACGATTGGTTTTAGGCATTTACATAATACGGCAGACAGAATCTTATATCTTTCTTCAGGATCGGGCAAACGATGCTGAGGTTTCAATCATCGGGCATACTTTCGTCCGACCAAATTTTATAGATGAGCTGGTGCATGCACCTTACCAACTCATCTCCTTCGGCGGCAAGGCCGTTGGCTCCAGCAACATTGTTGGATTTAAGTTTAGATATCGCTATCCTCACTTCATTCTGATCGGGTTGATGGAAATCTTGACTATCATCGTCACTATTGAATGGATCGTTTTGCCTGATAGCGGTCATCGCCGCCGTTGCAGAAATGTTGCTTCCATATCCCCAGCACCGACTGCGATTCTACTACTATGTTACCATTTTCGTCCCTGCAGGCTTCTGTTCTGGCTTTGAAACCCTGGCATGTCCTTTTAACCTTTTGATAAAATGTGCGAACATCATTCCTGCAATAAAGTCTCTCAATCTCCTCTATCGATCGCTTCTCATGCTCCTTTTTCTTTCTTCTGAAAAGATGATGTTCCTCTCTTGTCCTCTGCTCGTATAACTCACGAGCAGCTCTAGTCCTTCTATGCAGCGCCGCCTTGTACGCCTCTTGATTTGCTTCATGTGCTTGCCGGCATTCCTCATCAAACCAGGGGTTTCGTTGTGTTGGCCGGGAGAAACCCAGCACATCAGAGGCGGCATCTCTGATGGCTTGTTGACAATACTGCCACTGGTCTTCTGCATTTGCTGCTAGCGGCATAAGACTTAGGTTAAGATTAAAGGAGACTCGATCGGCAAGGGGTCTGGCGGTCTCTTGCGATTGTAGCCGTCCTACTTCAAACTTCCTCACAGTATTTCATTGATTTCGCTCTGTTGTGCATATCGGCATCCGTACCTTGGCTACTACTAGGTAGTGATCGGAGTCCACATTGGCTCCCCGGAAAGTCCGAACACCCAGAATACTAGAAGAGTGTCTGGCGTCAATCGCCATGTGATCGATTTGGTTAACGGTTTTTTGATCTTTTGATCATGTCCCCTTATGTATATTAAGACGTGGGAACCGCGTACTAGCTACGACATTTCGTCCCACCGCAAAGTCGACTAGCCTGAATCCGTTGTCGGATGTGATGTCGTGTAGGCTGTGCATTCCGACCACGCTACTAAAGACGTCCTCCCTTCCTAGCTTTGCGTTAAAATCACCCAGGACAATTTTAACTCAGAGTTAACTAAGGATTAAACTTGACTAAAAAACATGTTTCTGAAGTTAACTCGAGTTTAATCCCGAAACTCGGATGATCTCGCACTGAAAAACTGGCCCTAACAATAATTTGAGCTTCGAACGCAAGCATGTAGCTACGTTTCAGATAACTTATGTGTACGTTTTGTTTTTTCTCATTATAGTGATCATACTCGTATGCCCATTAGGCATTAAATCGTGCGCGATCATAGATAATTCCACAATCGCTGGTTACTTGGCAGCATTTCCCTGGATTAAGGTATTAGTCAGTTGCTGCCAACTCTGAAGAGAATTTTCACTGCTGGCTTGGCACAGGCATATATACCCACCCCCTGGCGAACAGTTAGAGTAGCTTTCATACCGAAAATCTTCAGAGATGACTACTCTCTCGCCAAGAGCTTCAGACCTATTAGTCTGACGTCCTTCCTGCTGAAAAGCATGGAAAGACTGGTTGAGCTACATGTGCGCAAAGTTGCTTTAAGGGTACATCCTCAGTCAGAGATGCAACATGCCTATCAACGCGGAAAATCCTGCGAGACTGCTCTTCTAAATCGGGTCAGCAGAATAGAATATGCGCTTGACAGGAAAGAATACGCGATAGACGTTTTCATAGACATTGAGGGTGCCTTTGACAATGCGACTTTTGACAGCATGTGTAGCTCCGCCAGAAGTCACGGCGTAGAAGAATCACTAGTGTTGTGTATAAAAGCAATGCTGGTGAACAGAATATTGACAGTAGATGAAGATTGTGGCCGGCGTGTCATGGCAGGTGTAAATAGGGGCTGCCCATAAGACGGTGTTCTGTCTCCACTGCTTTGGTGCATGCTGGTTGACTCCCTGTTGAATACACTCAATAGTTGTAACGTCTACGCCCAAGCATATGCAGATGATGTCGCCGTTCTGTTTGTCGGATCGTGCCTAGCGACTGTTTGCTCTAAGGTGCAGATGGCCCTAGACGCGATTGACGATTGGTCTGCTAGGAATGGGCTTTCAGTTAATTCTCTCAAAACCGAGGTGGTCCTCTTTACGAGAAGGAGAAAATTGACTGGTCTGACTCAGCCAGTGCTAAAAGGCGTCACTATCCAACTCTCGAAGGAAGCCAAATATTTAGGAGTAATCTTAGAAACAAGCTTCTTTGGACGAAACTTGTCGAGCTGAAAACTTCCAAAGCTCTGTCAGTCTTTCGGCAATGCAATGGTGTTTTCGGCAAAACATGGGGCTTGTCGCCAAAGAAAGTCCTTTGGATCTACACGGCAATGATAAGACCCTTCCACTCATATGCTTCAGTTGTTTGGTGGAATAAGCTCTCACGTAAATACGTTACTGCTGCTTTCGTCAAACTCCAAAGAACGGCCTGTCTCGGCTGTTTGGGAGCTTTCCCCAGTACGCCTGGCTCTGCCCTAGATGCCCTGATGAAGACTGAACTCACTGAATCTTGTTTGGGTCCCAGGGCACAAAGGGATAACAGGAAATGAGATCTCTGACGAGCTTGCTAGACAAGGCTCAGAAGAGAATTTCTCTAGACCTGAACCCACGTTGGGTTTGCCAGCGTCCTCAGTTAGGGTTTCCATTGACGACTGGATTTTCATTGAACACAATCGAGGGTCCCATGCCTCTCCAGGATGCAGGCAGACTAAACGAATGGTCCCCGTCGTCTGTAAGAAATCCACGGCTTTCTTGCTATCTCTTAGAAGAAAAGAGTGCAAACTTACTGGCACACTTACGGGCCACTTCGCCTTTGGCAAGCACCTCCATGTGCTAGGTTTGAGCGCTACCTCTGTCTGCGACTCCTGTGGAGAGGGCTATGACACTGCGGAACACTTCCCATATGATTGTCTTGCCTTTGCTCGGATCAGGTGACAGATTTTCGGTGCTGATGTGGTGAGTGCTGATGACCTAAGCTCTTCATCACTGAAGCGTCTACTCGTCTTTTTACAGAAGACGAAAAAAACACATTAAAATGGGGTTCTCTGCCTGGTTGTACAATGGACCTGTTTTTGAGTCTGAGTGCAGGGTGTACCCGCCCCGATAAAAAAAAGGTACTGGCTCCTTATTCGTATTTTAAATCTATAAGTCAATATCCGATCGCTTCTAAGCTTCCAAGAGTTGAGTGGTTCTATCCACTCTATGTATAATCCAATTTGGTTATTATAGCACACGCCTATACGAGTAAGCATTCAAATTAGCACCTGTGTCGTAATTTTAACGCCAGTCTTCAGTTTCTCAGTGGACAAGCACAATCTCAGTGTCCACACACTCGTAACTTAAGGATGTCTTGAAAGTGCGTAGGACTAGTGTTTAATATAAACAGAATTGCTCCTCTAGTCCGAGTAGTAGCCAGTGTGCAACATTTTGTAGCCATTAGCTGTATGACAAATTGAGAAAGTTCTCATTACGTGCACGCCTTTACGCAGAAACCAGACACTAGATAGAGTTACGCAGCTAAGCAACCAGTTTTTATCTACATGTGCGGCACGCGTATCCTACCCAATCGATATACGAGTATCTCTTATTTGGCAGTAAATAATTTTATTTACCAATAAAGAAAATTAATTGCCAATTGATTCGATTCAATATTTCTTATTTATTCTGTGTGGGATATATGTAAAATGATTGAAGTTTTTTTCTTTTCTGTGGATACAAAAGAGTAATTCAATCTGGGCATGAGCTGAAGGGTGTAAGGTAGACTAACCCCTTTGAATATTTATGAAATTGGTTAGATTTGTCATTGGTGCAATATGTTTTCCATGATATCAAACGTCTTGAAACAAGTGCATAATAAATAAATCAGCAAATAACAATGGTACATGATACAAACAGACCAATAGTTTGCTTCACTTTTTGGTGCTATAGTTGGGAATGACTGTGCAAGACATGGTTTACGTCAGGACTTTAGCAATAAAATTTATAACTAATTGCTTGTTGCATGTCCTTGTTGCATGGAACTACATGACATAACTGGTCATACAGGATGCTTCGAAAAAAAACTATAGGGTGACCATATAAGAATGATAGGAAAAGAAATTTAAATAAGTCAACAACGGTATAAGATATCAAATAGATTCTAGCTTTATTTTGTAGCTACTTTCATGGCATTATGTACGGAATAGCACATTTTTTAAAAGGCCGTCTCGGTTTTGCTGGCAGTGCTTCAAGCGGTCGGTCCAATTTTTGATTTTTGATGAAAACCGACAAGGAAACCTGAAAGCTGCCTTTCTGAGGTCATGCTATAAGCTACTAGAACAAGTTTTTTTTTTTCAATAGAATCAGTCCAACCATAAACGCGCACTGGTCGCAGATGCACCGATCGGGTATTTGCCTTAACGACACACATCGAAGCAGGGTTTGAAAAAATGCTCAAGATAGTGGCATTTATCAATCACCACCTCATGACACGGTATGGAGATCTCCTAATGATTATACCCTGTCGCAAAATAACTCAACTGGGAAGCCATATCTTTCTGAATGATGCTAAAAGTCATACGAAATTCTTGACAACGGACTACCGCAAGGATCGGTGTTGACACCAATCCTATTCAACCTGTATATCTACCAAATACCACCAACTTTGTGAAGAAAATTTTCATATGCCGATGACATCGCTATAGACACCCAACACCAAAATATCACAGTATCCGAAAATACAATATTTTAAATGAAAATGCATGATGTCCAAGCATGACGAAGGCTGACGTGTGCTGTTTCCATTTGAACACTAAATTGCACATCTTACAGACTAATGGTTGATTTCAACGGCACCCTTTTGATTCACAAGCCACCGAAAAAGCACCTCGAAGTGACGTTAGATAGAGCATTATGCTAACGAGCCCATCTCACAAAATCAGCTGGAAAACTGAGGACAAAATATAACATCAACTAACAAATCGCTTAGACATCATGAGGACCTAGTTCTTCATTTACTTCGTTCTGCCTCCATCGGACTTGTGTATTCGGCAGCTGAATACTGTTTCCTGGTGTGGATGAATAGCTCACATACCTCAAAAGTAGATGTACAACTTAACAACACATTGGCTTCAAGTGCTAAGTCACATAGCACTACCAAATATCCGTCGGTCGAGAACATGCAAAAATGGCAAACAACAACCTGCCATCGGTTCACAATGGCATTTCTAGATCATAAGACTCAATCAAGAAGACCAACCCTACGCAAAGCGGCAGCGCTTTAGTCTAGCGAATAGCGAATGGCTGACCCAATGGCCGAATATCCATTAATCCAAATATTGAACCCTACGACACCTATAGCTGGCTTTAACTTTCTTCGAAACGTACTGGTTCGACTTAATTGCATGCGATCCAATAGCGGCGTATGTAAAACCTAGCTGTGACCCTGACCAAGCTGTGACCCTGAAACTGAAGACAAACAATCAGACACATTGTAACAGAATGTACACTTTTGTCATATCCTGGAAACCTCTCTAATTTCGCAGATGTAACACATAGCTCAATACTCGTAGACAAATTATATTGTAAAGAGTGACCAGATAGCAATGATAGTTTTTCCAATTATTATGTTTCAATAGCTGTCAAAGTTACCAATGACATCCAGCTGTCATATTATTCAGTAAGGCTTGCCATTTTATGATACATTACTTGACGCTTCTCAAACGTGTCGAAATTATTAAAAAATATTATCCGGCTCATGTCTAAATAAGGAACGTGAATTTCGTCGTGAGGTCGGTCGTTATCATGGCTTCAGTGCGCAGGTAATTCGTCGCACCGTGGAAAAGTTTGAGCATGAGTACACTCTTTTGGATCTTAAGCCAACAACTAGATAGAGATCGGTGCGAAGTGAAGAAAATATAGCCGCCATAACGGCCAGTATCGAAGAAGACCCAAAAATGTCAATTCGGTGCCGATTAGCTGAACTGGGCATCGCCAGAGAGTTAACCAGGCTTATTTTGCGGTTGGATTTGAACCTACATTCGTACAAGATTGTGCTGATGCAAGAATTGAAGCGGAATGACCATTGACAACGCCGCTAGTTGGCTAATTGGTTGTTAGAAATGTTGGCCGGTGATCCGGATTTTGGCCAAAAAATCATCTTCTCGGACGAGGCCCATTTTTGGCTCAATGGCTATGTCAACAAGCAAAATTGCCGTTATTGGAGCGACTACAATCCACAACTGTTCGAGCAAGCATCAATGCATCCACAAAGATTGACTGTTTGGTGCGGTTTATGGTACGGCGGCATCATCGGACCTTATTTCTTTCGAAATGAGGAAGGAGACACCGTTATCGTCAATGGTCCTCGGTATATTGTGATGTTAACCGACTTTCTGTAGCCACATAGATATATCCGAGCTGTGGTCCCAACGGTGCTATATGCCATACAAGCGACGCAACGCTCGAAGTGGTGAAGGAAAAATTTGGCGACTGGGTCATCTCACGGCGAGCGTTCATCAATTGTCCGCCGCGATCATGCGACTTGACACCTCTCAATTAAGTTCTCTGGGACTACATCAACGCTAACAAGACAAACACTTTGGACGAGCTCGAGGGCAACATTCGAGACGCTATTGCCGGAATATTGGACCGTATCATCAAAAATTGGACCGACCGCTTAAAACACTGCCAGCGAAGCCGAGGCGGCCATTTGCATTTCCGTACATAGTGGCATGAATGTAGCTTCAAAATAGAGCTAGAATCGATTTGATATCGCATTCCGTTGTTGTTTTATTTAAATTTCTTTTCCTATCGTTCGTATCTGGTCACCCTATATAACCCCTCATGTAGCATGTTTCCAATTCTAGTATGTACACGAATTATACTCAGTTGAACAACCTACCTCTGACGCTAATTGAGGCCAATTGTTAGCTGAGGGTTGATAGGGTTTTCTTTGTTATATAAGGTTCCTTCCCTCTAAAAATTCAGACTAGACTATTAAGCACTCAATCATTCACCCTCTGCTTTAGCTACACAGTGACGTCACCCATAGCCTGAACAAAAAAGAGACTATCGTAGAATGCCTGCTAGACATAGAGAAAGCCTTTGACACCGTTATGACCAAAGGACTGATTTTCAAGCTAATTCATTTTGCTTTCCCCAATTATCTGGTAAGATTAATTTTCAATTTTTAACCCACAGAATTTTTTACGTACAGGTACATCAAGCAAAGTCATCAACAAAACGAATCAACGTTGGAGTACCCCAGGGATCAAGGCTTGGACCAATACTGTTCAACATATTCACTGCAGATCAACCACTGTATGCGGATGACTCCATCACTTACGCTGTTTCGCTTTCCCCGGAAATAGATGCTAGGAGAGTTGAAACCCACGTCAGAAATCTTTGGGAATATTACCTCAAATGGGGATTCAAAATCAACAGCAGCAAGACGGAACTAATCAGCTTCAGAAATCCAGTGACAGCTACGAGGGGGAGCCGAACGTTCGCAACTCGCTGTCAAAAAATTCGGATTTCTCTTCCAGATAACACCGAGGTGCGTACCAAGCCAACCACCAAATATTTTGGAATCCATTTCATCGAGAGGTTTAAGTTTAATCCTCACGCTAAATTCATCTTAAGGAGAGCCAATTATGCGTTGCATTTAGTCCACCCATTACTCAGAAAGAGGAATGCGCTCAGCAAGAAAACTGTTTGTATACAAGCAACTGATAAGACCAGTTATCACATATGGCTGCCCCATATGGTTCACCATATCGCCCACCACCATGAAGAAGACCCAAATGTTCGAATGGAAGATCCTTTAAAAAAAAACCTTAGACTAGTTTCTTTAGATGCTTATAGCAGCAAAGTATAAGATCCAACGGAAACCGCTTCACTTCAACAAATTACGCGAACGTACACATATCTTTTTTGCGATCTTATAAAATACCTAACTTAAAGTACCCTTAACTTGAACTACATTAAAAGGAACTACGAGTAATTAACAACTAAAAGAATTTTCTGTTTGATATTTTTCTTACGTTAAACAAAGAAATATTTGCAATCACTTCTAGTTCGAATTTACAACTTCCTGCAGCACAAAATTGATTTATATTTACGAAGAATATAACGATCACCACAGGGAGCACTTAATAGACTAGGTGTTGTAAGCTCATTGTACTCGTCCACGGCATGTGAAGTTTAATCCTTCGGAAACTAATCAATCAGATGAGGTACCAAAAGTATATCAACTTTAGTATGCAATTGAAGCGATGTGCTATGTACGAACAGGTTAATGCGAAACTTTACTTGTGTATGTTGTACTTTGCCAGCAGGTCGGTAGTTAACTAGAAATTTGTTCACATGCATGCAAAATCTAATTAAACGAGGCGTGTGCCAGTGGATATCCAATTTATTTTGACTGTAAATAAATTAATGACTAATTTCAATCACTGGATGGACGGGATGATGGTGGAAGGTAGGTATGGCATTGATAGTCTGACGGCTGAAGAACCTTTAGGTTGTATTTAAGAAGGCAAACTGTTAGTAACACCTAATTATCTTATTTAATCTAGGTTGGGCTATGATCTAATGGGGTTTATTAACAAAGCATAAGTACTTTCGGATCTTGACATTCACAAATCTGCTGGTCCAGATGGTATCACTCCCATTGTTCTGAAGAGGTGGCTGGCAAAACTGCTGCTCTTTGCTTTTGTGCAGCGAATCTCCTTCTCTTACGTAACAAGAAAAACAAGAGAGTTATGGGTAGCTTTCCTTCGTACTAATTCTGTTTTAGACTATTCCAATTATCTCGGTTCCTACCTTCAATTCAGTCTTCTTTATAACTCTCTCTACCAGCGGCACATAATTAACGCGCAAGCAAATCTAATAAACGACCCAAAGTCATTTTTTCAATTCGTCAACTATAAACAAATCTGACGGCCCACAAACTATTTTAAACAATCTTTCGCCAACAACTCTTTTGAACCAGACCCCTCTTACTTCAGTCACCTTCTTAACTTCTCCCTTCGCCCCTTTCTGTCCCTGCCTTTTGATCTTACTGTAATTGAAAATAAACTACAAAATCTTAATGATGAATTCTCACCCGGCCCAAATAGTCTCCCTGCCATTTTTCTTAAAAAAATGCTCCTACATTCTTTCCCTCCCCCTCTCTCATCTTTTCCGTTTGTCTCTATCACTAAGAGAATTCCCTTAGATTTGGAAGACCTCTTTCATAGTCCCCATACACAAAAAAAAGGGTCAAAGAACGAAGTAACAAACTATCGCTCCATTGCCAAACATCATCTTATACGAGGGCAAGGTGAAAAGTTCTCGGCCTGACGCAGAGATGGCGTTTCAATCACCAAAAGTTTATGTTTCCTGCCTTGGTGCACTTCTCATTAGTTCGTATGACAAGTTTGAAGTTATTCTCTCAAGTAATTTCTTTACACGAATTTTTGCTGTAGACGTCTTGCGTATTTTTCGTTGAACTTGAATATCGTGCGGTGATAAAATTCTTCGTTTTGGATGGGTTAACCCCTAATTCATCCAAAGTTGACAAAAGCTTACGGGGACCCTGCTCCTTCCATGTCAACCGTTAAAAAGTGGGCTGCTGAATTTAAACGTGGTCACACGTCCCTCGAAGATGACCCACGTAAAGGACGGCCAAAAATTGCAATCATACCCGAAACCATCGAAAAAGTGCATGACATCGTGTGGGACGATAGGCGAGTGAAGGTGAGTGACATAGCTGAGGCTGTGTGTATATCGGAAGCGAGGGTGCGAAACATCTTGCACAAAAACTTAGGGATGCGAAGGCTCTGCGCAAGATGAGTGCTGCATTTGCGATTTTGTGCAGCGATTTGTCACCATGGATGAGACATGGGTCCACCACTACACGTCAGAAACGAAACAGCAGTCGAAGCAGTGGGTGGAAGCCGGTGGTTCAGCGCCAAAGAAAGCGAAGTCGATCGCATCTGCCGGAAAGGTCATGGCCAGTGTGTTTTGGGATGCGAAAGGGATCCTGTTAATTGATTACCTTGAGAAAGGCAGAACAATTGCAGGCGAATATGACCAGCTGGATGCCAAAATTCGCGAGAAGAGGCCTGGCTTGAAGAAGAAAAAAATCATCTTTCACCAGGACAATGCACCTGTACAGAAGTGTGCGTTGGCGATGGGAAAACTGCAGGATTTGCGGTACGATTTGCTCGGCCATCCCCCCTATTCATCTGATTTGGCACCCTCTGACTTCCATCTGTTCCCAAACTTGAAGAAATTTGTTTCTGGGAAGCGCTTCGCATCCAATGCAGTAGTTGAGAGGGCCGTAGATGAATATTTTCACAGCCTTCCACACTCTCACCTCCGAGAAGGAATACTGATGTTGGAGAAACGCTGGACCAAGTGTGTTGAAGTCAAGGGAGATTATGTAGAAAAATAAAATCATTTTTTAACTGAAAATCGCAGTCTTTCATTGTCAGGCCGAGAACTTTTCACCTTTCCCTCGTATATAATATAAAACGTCCTTGCACTTACTGGACAAAATCGAGCGATAAGACTTATAGGAGATAGGGACATCGCAAATTCTATAGATTCACTTCACCATCGTTGAAATGTCTACAGCGCATCGCTGTTTTGTAAGTTTTTCATCAAACAGTGCTGAAACGAAATAGCCAGTTTCATTTCAACCTTACAACAGTACAGCCGCAATACTCGCCATGACACGAATGCACATCAGTTTAGCCTTAAGCCTGTATTCGGTATCTCCTCTAGAGATAGATCTCACCCCTCAGTTTCTTTATGCCCACGCTTTATAAATCGCTATAAGGGTATCCAAAACCCCTTCAGCACGCGCTTATTTTAAATAAAAAAACATCGCAAGATTCAAGTTTTATTTCTGAACAGAGCTCTGTTGAAGTTGCTGACTGGAGAGTCTCCGACAAGGCGTCACTATCCGATCATTGTTGGATACTCTTCAAATTACAAGTATCTACTTGTGGGAAAGGGACTTTTAGAAATCCCCGTGGGGCTAACTGGTCAAAATTCAACAGAGAACTAAAGAAATCGGTGAATCATTTAACCGAGGACCTCAACTCTATAGAACCAGTTGACAATGCAGTCGATGCACTGACGTAAGAGAGTCTTACGCAATCTTTCGAAAAATCCTGCCCGGTTAGTAGGCATAGCCGTAAAATGCGTCCACCATTGTGAAGCAATAAAATAGCGGAACTCATTCGCATCTCAAGAGTAGGATGGGTTGAGTGGTCCACCTATAAAGAAAGAGTAAAGAGATTAGGTTCACTGGAGGTCCTTTTACGCATCTATAGAATCAACAAACGAAGCATCCCGTTTACAGAAGACTCTGACCAAGACACCAACGCCGGCATTCAATATTAGGAAAAGTGATGGTACCTGGGCAACAAAAGCACCGACGGGATCCTGGGAGCTCATTTGAACATGGACCTCTGCAATTGGATTGCACAGATGCTTCAATCAAGGGTTATATTTTCAACGCAAGGAAATGTAAGCATCCGAAGAAGTGTCTGCAGAGGAATCCCTCAAGGCGGAGATCTGTCTCCTTTATTATGGCTCCTCGTAGTGGATGAGATCTTAGTAATACTGAAGGAAAACGACTTCAACACGACGATGTGATCATCCTAGTTTCGGGAAAATTCCCTCCAGTTCTAAGCGAAAGACTCAATCTCGCACTACAGCTAGTGGATAATTGGGTCTGCAGCAAAAGGCTGGGAGTGAACCCCTCAAAGACGGAGGTACTTCTTTTAACTAAGAAGAGACCAATTCCTGCCTTCAGAGCCCCGAACATCGGTGGTATTGAACTAAGTATCTCAAGTTCAGCTTGATACCTGAGCGTAATTTTAGATTCTAAACTGAACTGGAAGGATAACACTGCCGAACGCATCAAAAAAGCAAGCGTAGCTAGCAGAAAAGCATTCAGCAACACGTGGGGCTTCAAACCAGCTGTGGTGTACTGGATATATACAGCGGTAGTAAGATATGGTTCACTAGTGTGGTGGATGTTTCTTGGGAAGCTTTCAAACCTCACCAAAATCCAGAAAGCAGCGTGTATCAGACTCATGGGATCAATAAGAACAACACAAACAGCGGCAATGGAAACCTGTACTGTAGCCGTTTGGGGGCTAAAACCGTACGAAAGACTGAGAGAAAGCCGATTGTGGTCATTGAGCCTTTACGGTCATGCCTCCATTTTATCCCGATGGGGGACTACCAGTAGATCAACGGAAACTGATTACATGACCCCTACGCTAGCATTTAAAAGGAGATTCACTATAAGTATTCCTGACAGAATGTACTGGAGGAACCGAAAAAGGAACTGGCGTTCTATACAGATGGTTCTAAGATGGACGGTGGCACGGGAGCCGGAGTTTATTGTGAGGCCCTAGGAATAAAAAACTCCTTCAGAATCAGCGACGACTGCAGCGTATTTCAAGCGAAAATCACAGCCATCGTACAGCCTGCTGAAATTATACTCGAGAGTAATATTGTTGGCAAAGCGATCACTGTCTATATAGACAGCCGTTAAGGCTCTGGACTCTGCTGTAATTTACTCAAGGCTTGTGAGGATCTGTAAATCACTCTTAAATGGAATATCCAGAGCCAATGCGGTTCTCTGCTGTGTACCAGGGCATATGGATATCGAAGGAAACGAAAGGGCTGATCAGGTTGCTAGGAAAGGGTCGGCGCTGCACCTATCTCGGATCCTCCCTTTTGTAGTTCCCTATGGAAGAAAATAGAAGATGAAACAACCGGTAGAGCAAACAGATGGTAGGTTCATCTGGAAACATGCACAACGGCCAGGACACTATGGCCGGCAAGAAGAGATCAACATCTCTGGTGAAACTTAGTCGTTATAACGCACGGATCGTTTTTTAAATGATTACTGGTCATTGGAGTTCACGCGAAGCGACTCGGTGTAACGACTATTGTAGAAGTTGCATCACATCTGCTGTGTGATTGTTCTGCTCTATCCGTTACAAGAATGAGGACTCTCGGAAGTTAATGTTTCTCGGAATTGGAGGACTTAGGTAATGTAGAGCTTACGGACCTCCTGAGATTTATATCACTATCTGGGTGGTTCTAACGGCGGACTTTACAGCGTTTCCAGTGGTAAATGATTAGGTACAATGGACAAGAACTGTTGGTCTAAGTGAGCAGTGACTCTATTTGTCACAAGGCATCCATCTACCTAACCTAACCTAAGATTCAAGTTAAAGTTTGCAACCGGAACAATTTTAGATACTTTAGTTTATTATATTCCAGTAATCCTGCCATGAACACCAAAAGATTCTTCTTTGTGTCACCACAACCAATAAAATCAATGCCCTAACTAGAGCTTTTGGACACTCGAAGAAGGATGATTGTAAATGTATCTATTACTGCATCATGCTTCAGTTTTTCTATAATAAAAAGTCAACCACCTACCAAAACCCACGTACCCATGTTATAAAGACTTCCTTCAGTCTACGAGTACCTCAAGAATTGCGTGTGCCGCCAACGGTCAAAAACAACCAACTATTATAATGTTGTCACCTTGTAAAGACAATTCAGGGCGACAACATATAATCAAAATATTTAAACACGCAATTGAATGATTTTTTATTAATTGCACCGCTTAAATAGCAATAAATATTCAATTTACTTTTAATGCTCAGACAACAATATCACTGATTAAATTCATGTAAACAAATGCAAAACCATGTGGCAAAGGCACGGTCCAAGAGTAGGTGTCCAGACAACTTTCGTGAATATTAAATGCATTAGGAACATTTTGCCTTGAATTGGCCTTAGCTGTAACAACTTTAAGAGTGCAATAGAAATACAACAAAAATAATGCAATTCCATTGAAATGGTGGCTCGGAAATGATTGCATTAAAAACTTCCACAGTACCCGATTACCATTTTTCGTGCCAAGGACATTGCTTTTGTTATTGCTTTCGTTGATATTGTTCACGTCCTTGTCTTTGAATATTTGCACAATGGAAGATAGTAGTTCCAGGCATTGCATCCAGCCAACACTCTGAATGGATTCAAAATAAGCACTCATGACTCCAAGTGACTACTAATTTAAAAGGACCATTTCAAACCAAACGCATGGCGTTATAGTTCGCAGTTGTATACATGCTCATAATTTGTGATGAGAAAGCAAACGTATTTCATGCGTAGCCGTTAAATGCAATGTTACGACCAACAAAGTGCATCTGCGCACTTTTTTTTTCGTTCGAAGGTGGGAGTCTTTCAAAGACGAAACTGAGCCCTTACTCAGTAACAGTGTGGAATTTCCACCAACGAAACTCACCTCCTCTCGTACCGCTGGTACTCGCGTCAAGCATTTCATCGCGAGGGGGGCTTCAGTCTTACATACTCGGCTCGTTCGTGTTGACAGCCATCTGTGCAACGTTCGCTGTCGCTCCTGTCTTCGTTGTTCTTTCATGCTGGTAGCCACAGTTTCGCTTACTGCTTCCAAATCTGGTGTCCTCTGGTGTTGACTCCACACCCAGTCTGTTCGTCAGCAATATATCGTGCTGCACCCTCGACCGCTTCTGTGCACGTTGGGCAATAAGGGTTGTCTTCGTGTCCAAATCTGTGGAGGCTTTGAAACATCCTTGACCAATAAGCATTCGCGTCAGATAGTAGTTCAGCTCTTCATGCTTCCTATTGATCCAAGGGTCTACATCGAGTATCAATCTCTACGTCCATCTGCCTTTGTCAGAAAAGTTCCATCTCCCTTGCCATTCTTCGAAGCTTATTCTTGGCGGCACTTCGGTGTCACTTCGACTCGTCGCTGTTCGGCTTCTTTAACAAGGAGGTCTATTGGCACCATTCCAGCCACTACGTATGCCGCGTCGTAGGAGGTGTTTCGAAAGGCACTGCATACTCTCAAGAAATTGGTTCAGTAGACCGCCTCCATCTTCTTTCTGTACGATTTCGTCTTCATGGCACTTGCCCATATTTGGGAGCCGTAAAGCATAATCGATGTCGCAACTCTTGCTAAGAGCAGTCTCTTCTTCTGTTTAGGTCCTCCAATATTTGGCATGATCCTTGCCAGGTCAGTCGTTGTTCTTGCTGCCTTATCAGTTGCAGATGTTTCTTAAAAGTCAACCTAGCATATATAGTAACGCCAAGGTACCTCAGCTCTGGTTTGGAAACTACAACGTGATCGCCCACAATTACTCTTATAGTCTCCACAACTTGTCTGCTGCTGATGAGCACTACTTCGGTCCATGCTAACTAGCCAGTCCTCTGCCATCCCGATAGCTTCATTATAGTCGTGCTCCAACTCCTCAAGACTTTTGGTCACTACAACGATCGCTATGTCGTCGGCTAAGCCAATTATTTTCGAGGACTTCGGGATTTGAAGTCTGAGGACGTCATTGTACATTAGATTCCACAGTAGTGGACCTAGTACGGAGCCTTGGGGAACACCGTCTGTGATGTTATACTGCCTCAATCCGTCGTCGGTGCAATAGTACAGTATTCTATTTCTAAAACTGTTCGCTATTATTTTTTGCAGGTAGTCCGATACTCCCTTGGTGGTAAGTGCTCGCAGAATATTACTCCAGTTTGCTGTGTTGAAAGCATTCTTAACATCTGCTACTGTTTACTTCCGCCCTTCCATCGTCCTAGGCCTATACGATGAGGGATCCTGCGGTGGTTTATTACCTTTTGGTAAGAGGACAAGTTTTTTCTTCTTCCACTGATCGGAGAATACTCTTTCCTTGAGGCAGGCGTTGTATGTTTGCAAACATGTGTGGGCGCCAAGTAATTGCTGCTTTTAATGCAATGTTTCGGATTCCATCAACACCAGATGCTTTTGATCTATGTTTTTGCAGACATGTAGGACTTCTTCTACAGTGACGAGAAGTATTGATAATTCCCCGTCGTGGTTCTCCTCTCCGTTTGTTCCTTTATTCCCTGTTGTTGTGGAAAAAGCACAGAGAGCACGTTTTCGTGGGCGAGGGTTTTCTGCCACCCTTCAACTTTATCATAACCACTTGGTAGGCTTTTCCCCACGGGTTTTGATTGGCTTCGTTGCACAGTTCGAAGCTTCTCTTTTTATTGTTTTTAATTGCAGCTTTTAAGTGACCTAAGGTAGTGTACTATTTATAAGTCCCCAGTTTGCAGAGTTGAACGCATTTTTGACGTCCATATTCCTCGGCACCTTTTCTACATCTCCTGCCCTGAATAGCTTCTCCATACGAGTATAGCAGCTACTGTATAATGAGCTTTTCTAAATACTTACTGTTGCTTTGAGAGTTCCCTGGCTTTATCATTTGCCACCTCAAGTCGGTTGCATATGATTCGCTCCAGCATTTTATCCTGTCTAACAGGCATATGGCATGGTATGGCGAGGGCTCATCTAGTGGTTTGTTCCCTTTAAGCAGTAGCACCAGACGTTACTTTTACCATTGGTCTGAAAAAACCTCCTCTGTTAGGAATCATCTGAATACTCCTGTATTTCCTGGGTTGGTTCTATGCGGTGTTTGCAGTAAAAATAATCCCGACACTATTTTTTACATAATAAAAGGACATGAGGGCGAGGGTGCCCTTGTGCCTTTAAGTTTTGCCATAACTGTCCTGTAGGCGATACCCCAAGGATTCACATCTACTTGCTCGCAGATTTCATTAAAGCTTTTACTCTTGCTTCTCCGTATGACCAGTTTCAGGTCCCTATGCTTATTTTTGTAGATCCTGATAGGAGGGCAAACATCTAGAACGCTGGAATAATCTTCTCGCTCTATGGCACTTGCAGTGTAGCTCTGCTATCTCTTGGTTCCACCGGTGTAATGGTCGCAAGTCCTGGTTACTTATTTAGTAACATTAACGGCCATAGCATTTGGTGTTCTGGTCTTATTGTAGACTCTGCAAAAATCAGGATAAAAATGTCTTCGTCCAGTGTATTTATTTTCCACTCCATTCATTGTGCCTTCTTTGTGGGGCTTTCCTTGGTCACTCTCCTCGATTGTACTTCAAACAGGATGGCTAGGTCGTTGCCGTGGGTATATTGATTACTGACGTTCCAACTGGCGCCTCTTGCTAGGGAACTAGTTACAAGGGTGATGTCAACTATGGATCCTATGCCATTTCTGCTAAAAGTGTGCTCACTTCCCGTATTAACCCATTTTGGGATAATGTTACATAAATGTAACGCCCTGTCACCTTTTTTTTACAACAATTACCATTTGTTTTTTACCGACTACTGAGTTTAAAATGTGTGCTATGCAAAGTGGGAGGGATACCAAAGAGAATAATACTGCATTCGAGTTGTGACTTTATTGAAAGTAGAAGCTTTTACGAGTACTTATTCGGTTTTGAGTTGATAGCAAAATGGGGACGAGCGGAAGGTAATAATTTGTTTGTTTATTCTTTTAGTGAACTTATTGCAGATTTAAAAAAAGAAGCGCTTTGTTATTGTGTTATATGTATAAAAGCAAATACCTGAAACAAAATATATTTTGAAAATTCGTTTATCTGATCGCTCTGGTTTTTGGGTGCTGTTACATTTATGTAACATTAGTCCGTATACAGCAGGCCTTGTTTTTAATTACTTTTTATATTATTCGGCTTGGTAGGTAAGAGGAATTTGATTCGGGTGACGAAGGAGTTGATCGCGTGTATTTAGAACCACGAACTGAAGATAATTTGTCGGGAGAAGATTCACGTGAAGAAGACGGAGGAGGTGAGTTCATTGTCTGTCAAACAATTGCAACCACCATGTGAGATTGTGTTTCATGGAAGCGTAAAAGAAGACGATACTCCATCTGTAGATGTTGATGAAGGATTGAAAAAAATATTTGAATGATGTTATGGAAAACTCATTTCTTAACCCTTGTGTCTACAGCCAAAAAATTATACATAAACATACACCCAATACACTCAACATACCCAGCCAAAGATTGGAGGAACTTTTGGAAGCTGATAGTGAATATGAGCAAGATACTTATGAACATTCATTGGCAGACGAAGAGGGCGATGGTCAATACAATAATGTGAATGTAGAAGATTCAGATGCAGAGGGATTGCAGTTACCAGAATATGATCCTCCTAGTGAGACTGATTTGGACGAAGAATTGGAAGTAGCTCCAATTGAATCTTCTGCAAATAATTATACAACTAGAGATGGTACAATTTGGTCAGACCAACCACCACAACCTCGCCGATTTTTGTCGCATAATATTCTTAGAAGCTCGAACACTGGATCAGCATGCAGAACAAAAGATCTTAATGGTTATTATACAAACATTCAAAATGTTGATGTCAGCTGATGTGTGACATAATAATTCGCGAAACCAATAGAAAAGCAACCCAGTGTTATGAACGTGAACATGATGAAAACCCAGCAAGACCACTTCGTATATGGAAACCTATTACTACAACTGAATTTGACGCTTATCTGGGCTTACTTTTGTTAGCTGGTGTCACACATTCTAATTATGTACATACAACTGATCTATGGAAAACTAACCCACATCCGCTGTATCGTGCTTCAATGGGTCTCCAACGTTTTTGGGCTATCAGTCGTTTTATCAGATTTGATGATGGAAATACGCGCTAGCAACGTAAACAAACTGACAAAGCAGCAGCCATATCTGACATTTTCCTTATGTTGAATTGAAACCTACAGGATAACTATAAAGCAGGAGCCAACGTCACTGTTGATGAACAACTTCAAAACCGGCCAAGTATTTAATTAACGTTTGGTGGGTATGTGACGCTATTACTTCTTATCCAGTCAAAGGACAATACTGGTAAGGCACCTTCTGGAGAAAGAGAAAAAAATCAAGGTGAACGTGTGGTCAAAGATTTGTATTGCAATCTGTTCCGTGGAAATGCTTGAAACATCGTATGTGACAACTTTTTTACGAGCTATAATTTGGCATCTACTTTGATGTTAGACTACAATTTGTCAATATTGGGCACTGTAAACAAAAGCCATACATTTGTACCTGCCGAATTTTCTAATCCAAAAGGAAGAGCAGTAAAATCATCAATCTTTGGATTCAGCAGCAACATAAGTATATGTTCATATATTCCAAGAAAGAACAAATCGGTTGTGCTTCTTTCTACTTCCCATTATAGTATCGAAATTGAAGGTCCTAAAAGAAAGCCAAAAATGATACTCGATTACAACAGAAGCAAAGGAGGTGTTGACAATATGGACAAATGCCTTGGTGAATATACAACGAAGAGAAGAACGAAGAGATGGCCTTTGGCTTTTTTTTATAATATTGTGGATGTGGCTACATTTGCAGCATTCGTGATCTATATGGAAAATAATCCACACTTGAAGACATCAACAAACCGTAGAAGGTTGTTCCTACAACAGTTGAGTGAAGAATTAGCCATGGCAGAAATCCAGAATCGTTCACAAAATGCACAAATCATGCGAAATTTTCCATCACGTAGTTGAACTCAAAGTATGTTGGACCACCCAGTAACACCGACTGTTGAAAATCTTCCAGTAAGGGTTGGCTATAAATAGAAGGGGTAAATCGCAAAAACTACTTGTAAATTTTGACCCAAAAAAAACAATTTTTTTTTCGAATATGATAAAAAACAATATTTTAGGAGGCTTTTCAAAATTTCAAGTCGATACGGCACCTAGAACTCAAAATATATCAATCTGAAAATGAAAAACACACCCGTGTATGTGGGTGTAAACACAAAGGTTAATTTGGACGTCGGCCCCCTAGAATAATCTACAATTCCGTCAACATCCATTGCAACAGTAACGCCAGATTCAACAGCGGGGGATTTATCAGTTTTACGTGCAGCACAATTTATGTTAGCAGAACACCCTACAATAGGTACACATGAAGTAGAAATCCAGGCTTCTGCAACAAATGAAACAACGTGGTGGCCGTGGTAACATCATCGCTTGTCACGCTGTTGGTTCACGGTTCGAATCCTCATGTCAAGAATCATATATTTATTTCGCATGTAATAAATAAAAAAGTCGATCACTTCCGAAAGCTAAGTCAACTGTGAAGGCATAACACTGGCAGTCATATGGCTAAAATGCAACATGATCGTGATGATATCAGCAGGACGGAAAAAAATACTGTGAATCATAAGCAACGCCAATAATAGCGAAAACAAACAAAATACTCCCCAGCTATCTGGACAGCCACCCTTGGAGTTCACTGAAACTTAACTACCATCTGAGTTTCAAACCAACTACACCATTCTGTCTTTCTCTCTGTGTATTCTCCTTTCCACAAAAAACACCCGTGTTCTAAAAATTAGTATAAGGGTATTTATATCCCCTTGAACACGTGCAAATGATAAAAAAAAAAAAAAACCCCATCCAAATTACAAGTTCGTAAACGTAGTTTAAGAACAAATTCAGATACTCGACTCTGCTCTAGGGCACAGCCAGTTCATCGCCTTCGAAATTTCAGAGGACAAGCAAACGAGGAACCGCAGCCAAACTTTGAAGAATCGGAAACAGAAGAAGAAACTCGGTCTATACGAAGAAGCCTACTTCTAGGGTTAACACCAGAGCTTGTTTGGACAAATGACGATGATGGTGGAAAACTTGAGCTATATCAACAATTGCAAACAATTTTTGACGAAGAGATTCAAATTATTATGTGAGGAAACAAACAAGAATGCTGTGATCGGGGAAAATCGCATTCCGGCTTCTTGCCCTCTAACAAATAAAAGAGACTGCAAAGCATGGTACAATTGAATTCTCGAAATTAGTGCAGCCGATATTTATGTAACAAAATGGGTTGACAATTCTGTTGTGAGTGTTGCGTCGACACTTTTTGGAAAAAATCCAGTTAGAAAGGTGTCCAGATATTCTCGGAAAGAGCATAAGGCTATCGAACGGTATAATGCAAACATGGGTGGCGCGGATCGTATGTACCAAAATGTAAACAACTACCGAATAGGTGCTAGGAGGAAGAAATCGTGATCGTCCATTTTTACTTGGCTGATTGATGTTTCAATTCAAAACGCTTGGTTACTCCACAAAAAAACTGGCTCAAATTTGCCCCACCTTCAATTCAGGCATTCGATAGCACGGTTTTATTGTCGGACTCTTGGTGAACCGAAACCGACTGGTGGTTTTCGTAGACCTAAAATGAAAACCGAATATGCTAATGCTCGCTACGATCGAGTGGACCATTTTATTATAAAGATCCCCAATGAAAAAAGACGTGCAACTAAAAGATCGCTATGCAAATCATATTGTACTAGAATGTGTTCAAAGTGCGATGTAGGTCTCTATATATTTTGCTTCCAGAAATATACAGCTATATAATGACATTTCTAAAATAATGGGCTCGTAGCCCAATTTTATATATCCGTCAATTGTCCTTACGGCGATAGCCAACAGCTAGTTCACGGGTTTTGCACCCCTGTCGTGTCTTGCTTCCATTTGGTACGCGTAACGTCCATCTGAAATTGCCGCGGTATATCATTTTTCGAACACTTTCTGACCCTCGAATCTTTTCTGCTCCTTTTCTATTCAATTTTATTCCAAGCTCACGTCTTTTGACTTAAGTTACCTAATTGAAATGTCAAATCAGTATGGAACCCAATTGCATTTACCCTCATTCAAAGCCACTGCTCTATTTGGTACGATCTCTATGCACATCACTTAACCAAACAATTTGTTAAAACGTCCATAGAAATACATATATACTTTGCTTTCTCCCACAACTATCATCGAGCATAAAATACGAGTACCATCCTTTAAGTTCCAATCTCAACTACTTTACCCATGAGAAAGACTTAAACTCTTGCATCTGCAGCTATCTTTCGCATATCCAAGTCAACTGCAATCACGTTCACTGTCAGGAACGAACTCCTTTTTGGTCCCAAAATGGAATCTGTCGAACGGTATTGTGCGTGTACTTCTTCTGTACCGCTATCATTCTATGGATCCTAATCGCGATGCATTAGTCAGAGAACTGATTTAGATAACTTCGCTGTACGAACAGCGAGCACAGTTGGAGCCTATGGCTAGTTAAATGGCAGGCAATCTGTGCTTATCAATTGGCGCAGCAAGAACAACACGGCCAGCATCGTTAACTGAGCATTAGAAAGGTTCTACCTGATACCTTAAAAGGATTTAGAAATAAATCGGGTTTTTGGCGACCCCAGTTGGGTTAAGAAATGTCTGCGTAGGTTGTTGTGTGCGGTAAGGAAGTGATTTGATTTTTGATTTCCAGCTGAGTGAGCAGTGGTTCGATGCTGCTGTTTATGCAGCCGATGCAATTGAATGAATCCATCCATCTCTCATGGTTGCAATGCTGTTAATTTGGTCGCACATTTGGCTTGGAAATCGGATGCAAACAGTGATCTGACCGGATCAAGTTCGTTACCTAAAAGCCCTTTAATGGATGGTATAATGACTTAGCAATCATGATGCGTGTGGGAATGAGATCTGGTTAAATGCGTTTTATGTACAGTCTTTAAGATCAGTCGAAACTATCAAGTATTCACCAAGCTTGCAGAAGAGTGGAAACAAATGTCTGCAGGAGAGTCGTTTAACTACAAGACAATGCACCCCCTTGGCAATTTTTATGTGGTTTGCCATAGTATTGGGTCATAAGTACGAGTATACAGGTGGACCGTAACACCACAATTATTTAATTGTGAACTTATGTTATGATTATGACCCACACTTTAGAAGCACAATGCTATATGCAATTTTTATGGTTCTGTGACCCACCTGGTCCATAAAAAGATATAATCGGTCTGAAACGGATCGAATGACAGCCCATCCCTCATCTTCAAACACATCTCTAATAAATTGGACTCGACGCTGTGAACTTTTCTATTCGATTTTAAAGAGATTTAAACCGAAAAAGTGTTGTGACGTGTGACTGTCACCATATGCAACCGAAGCCTAATAGATATAGTCTCTGCTAATAGTAATAGGCCGTATTTAATTGTGGGAGCTAGAAATTGGTTTTGGCTCAAACCACTAGCACTGCTTTACTTACTTACTTAACGGGCTTACGACCCGTGAAGAGTCTCTGCCTGAGACACTGTAGCCTTCCATCCTCTGCGATCTCGGGCACGTTGCTTCCAGTTATCCAGACCAAGCGCTCTGGTATCCGCGATGGCTTGGTCTTTGAAACGGAGGTTCGGTCTTCCTTGTCGTCTCGAACCTGGCGGCTGGGATTCGAAGATCCTCTTAGCTGAAGCATTATTGTCCATTCGCTCGATGTGGCCGAGCCAATGTAATCGACGTATTTTGGCCTTTTGGACTACATCCACATCTTGGTACAGCTCATAGAGTTCGCGATTGTATCTTTTCCTCCATTCGCCCTCCTCGCACACAGGACCAAAAATTCGCCAAAGAATTTTTCTTTCGAAGGAGCCCAGTATCAGCTCTCCCTTCCTGCTTATCGTCCAGCACTCGGCGCCATAAAGCAGAACTGGCAGGATAAGGGTTCGCCGTAAAAGCCTCTATCATGGCACGCTGGGAGCGACCGATGATGTCGATATCGTCTGCATACCCCGGTAGCTGGACAGATTTGTTGAAGATAGTGCCTTCCTGCCCTGCGCACTATCTGCTCTAACACGAGATTAAAGTAGTCACATGATAGTGCGTCTCCTTGCCGAAATCCGGTGCATGTTTGGAATAGTTCGGAGGAACTACTTCCAAATTGCACGTTGCAGCGCGTGTTTTCCAGCGTCACGCTACAAAGCTGGATCAGTTTTGCCGGGTTCCCGAATTCGCCTCAGTGTGAAAATTTGGTCTATAGTCGATCTGCCGGGCCGTAAGCCACACTAGTACGTGCCGATTAGTGTGTTGCAGAATGGTTTAAGACGTTCACACAGTACGTTGGATAGGATCTTGTATGCGACATTAAGCAGGGATATGCCTCGATAATTCTTGCAAGACATAGGATCGCCTTTTTTGTAGATGGGGCATATGGAGCTGATAGTCCAGTCATCGGGCATGCTTTCTTCCACCCATACTTGGTTGATGATTTGGTGCATGCGCCCTACCAAAACATCAGCACCGTATTTGAAAAGCTCCGCTGGTAAACAGAGCCGGCGGCCTTGTTGTTCTTAAGCTTTTTATTTCTACGCCAACTTCTTCTATACTGGGTGCTGGAACTGATTCTTCATTGACTGGACGTGGGTTCTCTTCTTGCCCTATCACTCTCTCTACATGATGCCCTTTTAGCAGCTGCTGGAAGTGTTGTTTAAACAAATCTACTATTCCCTGCGCTTCGGTGACTAGATTTCCTTCGCTGTTTCGAAGAGCCTGTGTTCCGGCCTTGAAGCCAGCAGCCAGTAGCTTGGCTTTCTTGTAGAACTTCCGGATGTTGCTTCGATCTCCTTGAGCTGGGAGACTGCGTAGGCCCTCTTCTTTCTGCGCAGTATTTTCTTCTCCTCCCTCCTCCTGGCTCGATACGCTTCCCTCGCTGCCCTTGTTTTGCGCTACAGCGTCTTCATATGTGCATCTTCGGTCACCTTTTTCCGGCGTACGCATTCATCATCATACCACGGGCTCTTTCTCTGGGGTTGCTGGTACCCTAAAGTGGTTTTGGCTACTTCTTTGATGATGTCGCGATACTGGGACCACTGGATGTTGGTGTCTGTGGTAGGTGGATGCACTGCGGAGAGTTTCTCACCCAGGCGCTCTCTGTAGACTCTGGCTACTCCAGATGTGCTAAAGCGTCCAACGTCGAATTTCTTCTTCAGGGCGGTTCGCAGCTTCTTCTCGTTGGATAGTCGAGCTCTGAACTTAGCCGCAACAAGAAAATGATCAGAGTCGACGTTTGTCCCTCGGAATGTGTGCACGTTGAGGATGTTGGATGCGTGCCTCGCATCGGTTAGCACATGGTTGATTTGGTTGTCGGTTCGACCGTCTGGAGAGCGCCAGGTTGTTGTGTGGATCCTTAGCCTTGAAAACCCAGTGCTACTTATCACCATATTACGAGCTGCCGCAAAGTCAGTTAATCGGTACCCGTTGTCTGTGGTCGATTTGTGGATTTTGTGTTTACGTACTAACCCGCCAAAGATGTTTTCCTTTCCGACTTTGGCATTGAAGTCCCCGAGCACAATTTTGACATCATACTCCGGACAGGCTCCATAGGCTCCATCCAGGAGGTCATAATAGCACTGCTTAAGCTCCTTAAATTAATCAATCAAGAAAGGAGACCATCTCAACTGCGCCACCTGCAGAGGTCTGTGTTTCCTCAACATTACGTATAAGATGCTATTTGCCATATTATGCGAACGCCTTTAACTTTTTATCAACTATCTGATTAGTCCATTTTAGTGTGGTTTTAGGCCAGGAAAATCTACCATAGATCAGATATTCAACTTGCGGCAGATCTTGGAAAGAACCCAAGAACTCAAAATCGATACTCATCACCGTTTAAAATCGCCAATGAAAGTGTCTATAGAGACAAGCTACACAGAGCCATGGCTAGTTTTGGCATCCTCGTCATTCATCTATGCATGATGACGATATAGACTGTACGCTATTCAATCAAGGTTGGTAACAATATCACCAATGCCGTTGATGTCAGAAAAGGACTACGACAAGGTGACGCGCTGTAATGTGATTTCTTTAATATCATACTTGAATGGATTGCACACAAATACATCATACATACACAATTGTCAAACACCACCACAGCGTGCGACGCATCAATGCCTAGGAGAGCAAACACCAGTAAGGCATCACTGTGTTACTGGTGGAACGAGGAAATAGGCGAACTTCGGGAAAAATGTCTATAAGCCCGGCGCAAAGTCCAACGATCAAGAAGGAGGGCGGATTTCCAACAATGCCTGGACACCCTTAGACTGGCGAGACGTAGCTTAAATAGAGCCATTAAGGAAAGCAAAACTGCATGCTTTAAACGTCTCTGTCAAGAAGCCGACATCAACCTCTGGGGCTCGGCATATAGAATGGTGATGACGAAATTAAAGGGCTATAGGACTCCTCAAATAACATGTCCGATAATACTGAGAAAAAAGCATCGCAAATGCAGGGAGCTCTCTCGCATATCATGCCTAATATCGGTGGACCTGGATACGCTAGAAGGATTCGACTCTCTAGAGTTATCACCTCAGTTCTGTTATATGCCGCCCCAGTCTGGGCGGAGGCACTGAGGACGAAGGAGACCAAAAGGGGACTATCGTCATCATACAGACTCTGTGCGCTACGGACAATCAGCGGCTTTCGAACCATCTCTGACGAAGCTGCATTTGTCATAGCTGGAATGGTCCCCATCGATATTCTTGCAGATGAAATGGTGAGGATATATAACAGAAGAGCATTGAGTCATCACGACGCCACTGGTATCAAGGTGAAAAAAATTTAAGAAAGGGCAGCGTCAGCAGCTACATATGTGGCAAACTCGTTGGGCTAATTCAACAAAAAGCAGATGGACATACAAACTTATACCGACAATCCAAGATTGTCTATCTGGCCACGTTGGTTACCGCAAATATCTACACCGGATGGCTATATGTTCCTTCATAACAACTCTACAAAAAGAGTTGCGGAGAATAGAAAAGCTAAGAAGAGCAACTGAAGCAGCGGAAGAAGCTGACATAAGAAGCATAGCATAAACTGCTAACCAGCCCAGCGAAGTAATACCTAGCGGCAGTCCCGCGGGGAGAGTGGTTGAAGTGTGTAAGGTGTGTGTTTAGTGCGTAGGGGTATTTCTGGCATCGATTACTCAGGTTTGCGAATCGTGCATGCTAGTAGCACTCGGGCTATGTCTATGAAGATTACACATCCCTGGCGCAATCCCAAAAAAAAAAAAAAAAAACAGGGGTATAATCTTTCAAAAAATAAAGAACGCAGCGGGCTGTCAATGGTGCGTTTGTGAGATTTGGAAAAGAAATGGCAAATATGGGTTTGATAGTTAACGTGGACAAACAAAATATATGCTGTCATCAAAGGACAGTCAACATCGACAACTTGGAGAAAATGCTAAAATTTTGATATAGTTAAGGACTCTGTTTACCTAGGCTCCACTGTAAATTCGAAACACCAGCGCAGAGATCAAGCGAAGAATCACCCTTGCCAACCACTGTTTCTTTAAGCTAAGGTGATTTTGTATAAGAGCTCAATATTCCAGAGCTCATATACCCATAGAGAAGAATTCTTCGCATGATTTATCGCACATCGCTTGAATCGACATGTAATGGAAGAGAAGATACAACAACGAACTACTGGTTGTCCAGCGACATAAACCGAGTCAGAAGGGTCAGAATTCATCGCCTAAGATGGCTAGGACATATCAATGCTCCATCCCAGAAAGTCTTCGAATCCATCCCGGAGGAAGGACCTCAGCTAAGGTGGGGCACACAAAGTGGGAAGGGACCTCAACCAATTTCTTGTGTAAAACTGGAGGGGGCTAGCATAAAATCGAGCTGGCTAGAGACGCCTTATTGACTGCAGTGCTATCTGAAGTAGAATTAAGTAATATGCAACCAAAATAGTAAGTAAATTAAATTTCCTATACAACGGTGTTCAACACAGTTTCATTTCCATGCGCAAAAAGACTTCAAAGCTAAATCTTCATAAAATTTTCATATTTCATAGGTTTTTTTTAAAAAAAAATATTGGAAAGGGTTATACAGAGGTTGGGACTTTACATCCCTGCCAGATGGCATCTGTTAAATATATCTGTTTTTAGTGACAAGTACTTAGCCCTTGCCTTGCCATTTTACGATATGGATCCTTAACCACCGCTCAACTCATTAAAATGATTGCATCTTATTGTAAAAATAACAGTTCTGTAATACCTGTGTATCCGTAAGTTAGCGCCGATTTTTCAAACAAAACCTTCTTCAGCGACAAAGCCTATTTCTCGCTCGACGGCTACGTAAACAAACAAAAATGCGGAATTTGGGACTCGGAGAATGTGATCTTTCAGAGGCAATTGCATCCATCACCAGTGATGGTTTGGTGCGTACACGCTGTGGCATGATCGGGCCAATTTTATTTATTTTTCTTTACTACAAAGGCACGGTGAATTCTCTGCGCTTCGCTCAAATGATAACCAACTTTTTCTGGCCTGAGATTGAAGTCATTGATCTGAGCGAGATGTGGTTCCAACAGAACGGAACTACATACCACACAACATAGACAAATTTGCCTCTATTGCACGCAAATTTCCCCTGCCGTCTATTTTCGAGATTTGGCGACATCAAATGGCCACCAAGATCGTGTGGTCTGACCCCATTCGATTTCTTTTTGTGGGGCTATGCTAAAGAACGTATGTATGCAGACAATCCCCAAGCTTTGGGGTACGGCTGATATTGCTTTGGTAAATTTTAAAATGTTTGACAATAAGCTATAAGATAATTATAATGGCTTGGAATAGAAGTAGTATTTTCCTAAGTTCTGGCACTGAAAGCCAGAAGCTTGCCATTGATTGAAGCTTGAATTCATCCTAATCAGTCACCGTTTCGATTAGTTTCACAGTGTAAACTTAGACAGGTTATGCCAAGTCATATCATGCATTGATATGCTGTCTTTGATAAGAGCTTGCGCCTTTTTAAGCTATTTTACGCCCCCTTATCGTTGTTGATGTAAGTTCGTCAACGGTTCTTAAGAAGATTAGCAAAATTACTCCCCCGGTCTTGATGACTTGCCAGCCATAGTTTTAAAATATTTTGTGAAGCATCTGACTCAGCTCTTCACTGCCTTGTTGCAATTATCAACCCCGCAGGGAGTTTTTCCCATATTGTGGAAGGATTCATATATTATTCCTATTCATAAAAAAGGATGTAAGAGTGGGCCCATTGCTAAATTCTCATGCGTTCCCAAGCTCTCTGAAATCATCATGCATGGATGGTCTTTCACTGCAAGCCAATTTGTTCTACTAACTAGCACCAGTGTTGATGTTGTAGCCACAGAATTTAGTAAAACTTTTGACAAAATGCCTCACCAAATTACTCTTTTTAAGCTAAAAGCTCTAGGTTTTCAATCGAGGTTTATTTCGTTGACCAAATCGTATCTGGATTAGCGTCAATACAAAATCCGTTTTAAATTATCTGATCCTATTATAACAACTTCGGGGTCCCTCAAGGCAGGCAACTTAGGCCATTGATCTTTATCCTAACAACAAACGAGGCCGAATGTATCATCAGGGACTCTGATCTATCCGTCTACGCTGTGATGGCATGCAAATCATTAAACACATATCATCTAATGTTGATCCCCGCCTATTGCAGGAAGACTTGAATAGGTTCTTCATCTGGTGTCAACAAAATTTCTTAAAATTGAATTTCGACAAATGTCACTCTATTACTTATTCCCGTAAATACCTTCCATCACCTTCCAGGGTCTACTCCATTCGTGATAACCTCGTCACTTCAACACGTGATTTGGGTGTTATCTGTGATAGTGAACTGAACTTTCATTCTTATATTAATAACTCTATAAGCACTCGGTTTAGAGGAACGCTGGTCTAAGGAATTTTCGGATTCTTATGTTTCAAAAAGCCCCTCTATATTACCTTTATAAGGGCCCTTCTCGAGTATGGTAGCTTTTACGATATCCATATGAAAAAAATGTAATCTGATCAGAGCAGAGTCATCCGGTCTTTCTAACCCTTCCACGGGTCATAAAATCGACATAAGCAATGGGTATCTTACTAAACAAACGCCATTCATGAACCCAATCCATTTTTTCAATGAAACCAATCATCAATGTTGAAACATCTATCCGCCCTATCTGAAACGATCTGTGAGTGTGGTATATTACGAGTATCACCATTTTTACGGTGCTTTTAAACAACCTTGCCGAAGAGCAGCATTATCATAATGATATGTCAAAGACAGGTGAATACATTCATTAACATTTCCTTAAAAGAGAAACGAACCATATGGTTTCTAAAAATCTTTTTTTTTTTATGAAGCAATTAAGAGCGACACGAGTTCACAAACTTGTATTTTACGATACCAATTTTTTCCCCTCTTAAAAAAATTCGAGATAAAACTTTTTGTTTAACATAAACTTTGCCACTTAAAATTAAAACGAAAAATATGCCCAAAAAGTGTGCCGGATCTACGGAGATTTTATGATCAACAGAGCTCTTCCTTTTTTTTAAAAAAAAATATTATTGCGTCTGAAACCACACCTCATTGTGGAAGCTCTACAACATTGGTAAGGAATTTTGAGAATTATCTACGCCCTATTTATAAACACACACATGCCTTCAGATGCAACTTGTTTAATTTATGATCGGTAAATACGAGGATTTCTTCTTTATTCCGCTACTGTATGCTGTTTATACACATTCCTCACGATCCAAGAACTTGATTTATTTGTATTTAAATGGATTCCTGCAACTCCCACCTGGATTTTGTGTGGATCATAAATTTTGTTGAATTCTTTCGTCATTCAACGTGTTGCTTGCTAATATTTTTACCTTGGTTGAGGATAGTGGTAGAAGGGGAAAAGAAAAATGTTTGTGGAAAAAGATACAAAGTCAATCAACATGTAGCTGCAGTTAAGATTTATCATAACTTTGAGTATAGCGCGAAAAAAAGTAAACATTGAGTGGGAGTACAATAACTCAGTGTTGTCCTTCAGACTGTAGGAGATCCCAGAGCATGCAGACGAAGTGAGTCGTAAGTTGTTTTCTTTAATTTTCTGCAAAAGAGAGGACAGAATTTGCAATACTAAAATCACATTCACTCGGAGACAATAAAGTCCATTTTTAATTCCTTCAGTCATAATGGAAAATAAGTTTTACTTAGGTTAGGTTAGGTAAGGTCTCAGATCACTACAAACCCATTGTGATACCCATTGAGGAAGGCGTTTTCCCTGAGCCTTAGAAGCGCCAACGACTAGTTCTACTGCCGAAAGGAAAGGGGAGTCCAAACGAACCTTCGTAGTATCGTCCTCATTGTTTGCTCGACACGGTCGGAAAAATCCTTGAGCGGATAATTTACAATTGGCTTTTAGTTGAAACAGAAGGAGGTCTCTTGGAACATCAATACGGTTTCCGTAAGGCACGCAACACGATAGATGCAATAAACGCGGTAATAACGAGAGCCCGAACTTCTACAGAAGGTACATATATGCTGGAAAGGCGGCACCAAAAAAATACTGCGCCATTATAATCTTGGACGCAAAAAACGCGTTTAACTCAGCGAATTGGCAACGCATTATGAGCTGTCTTTATCAGATACAAATACCAGATCATCTCTGCAAAATAATAACGAGTTATTTTGCGAACAGAGTCCTCCTCTACGATTCTGACGAGGAAATTAATACATACAAAGTAACTGATGGGGTCCCACAAGGTTCAGTCCTTGGCCCTCTGCTGTGGAACGCTATGTATGACGAAATCCTATGCCTACTGATTCCAAGAGAAGGGTCAATCATCGGCTTTTCGGACGGCATCGCTCTGGTGGTTGTAGCAAAAACTCTAGAGGAAGTTGATCTCCACTGCAAAGTGACAATCACAATGGTACGCCATTGACTAGCTGACGCTGGTTTGCAGCTTGCTGACCATAAAATCGAGGCGGCGAGTTACAAGTAGAATAGTTCGCGAAACGATATCGTTTAGACGGAATAAAGTGGTTTCTCAAACGTTTATTAATTACCTTGGAGTGATTATTGATGTTCGTTTAAGTTTCAAATACCACAAATAATCTTCAAAAGTTATTAGTCCACTTTCCAGGCTAATGAATAATATCGGAGGCCCAAAACAGAATAAAAGAGTTCTACTTGCAGGAGCTGCCAGTTCTATATATATATGTGCCCAGCAGAAATTTAGTCAAGTGCCGCGAAAGTTAAGTTGTACGTGCGTGGAATTAAATCTGTTCACCGTCACTAATGGTAGCCAGTGCGTTTCGAACTGTCTCGAACGATGCTATACTCGTCGTATCTTCAATGCTACCCATCTACTTACTCGCTGAAGAAAAGACAAGACTAAAAAGCGAACGAGTTCGAAATGGCCGGGTAGACAACAGAAGAACTCGCAGTATTGCTACGTGGCAATAACAGTGGAACATATCCGTAAAGGGGAGATGGACGCATCACCTTATACCAGCGATCGAAGTATGGATAAAACGAAAACAAGGCGAAACGAACTTTTATCTGACTCAGTTTTTGACAGGACATAGCTGTTTCAGAGAATACCTTTTAAAACGCGGACATGAAACTATCCCAAACTGTAGGCATTGTGAAAATATTCCGGACCGTGTTTTTTCATTACCCACAGTATGAAACCGTGAGGGTAGTCCTTCGGGACCAATTTGGGGAGTGGCCCACTCCTGAGAATGTCATAAATTACATGCTTCAGAATGACGAAATCTGGACCATCGTAAGTAATGTAGCGGTACGCATACTCAGCGACCTGGTCTCAATGAAGATTACACACCCTTTGGCGCAACCATAAAAAGAAAACCCATTGGGGAATAAAGCAAGGTACCTTCCCCGTGAGGTTTCTATAAAAGAGTACACTACACGTACAGTTCTTATGGTATAAAACCAGTCCAAGATGTCATTTACCGGTTTGCCTGGTAGTTTTTCTAGATCATGGAAGATTTCTCGTCCGAGGAATTTATTTCTTTGATGATAGAGGCCTGGACAGTGGCAAACGAAGTTGGTTGTATGCTCGTGAACTTCCTCGTCACCGGAACTCCTACATAGGTTTTCTTTTAAGAAGTAAGTTAAGTATTCCAGGGGCATAGAGCGTCAACAGCGCCTGCGCTCCATCTTGTTCGGAGTTGTGCATCGCGTTTGAATTACCTCCAACTTATTCCCAAAGAGCTGGATTCTACCACAACTGATCTGCGCCACGTTTGTCTTGGGCGTCCCGCAATCCTGCTTGCCTGATTGCGTCCCATTTCGCAATGAAGTTGACTTCGCGCCGTAGGGTGTGTCCAATCCACTGCCACTTTCTCCTTCGTAAAGTAATGTCTATAGGTTCTTGGACCGTTCTCGGATAAAGTTGTTCGTTGGAGATACGATGTGCCAACAAATTCTCAAGTTAATTCTTGGACATTTGTAGATTGCGTGAATTAGTAGTGTCCATCTTCCAAGTACTGCACCCATATAGCAGTACTGATCCTACGTTGGAGCGGATTGTTTTTTGTGCCTAGAACATTGTTTCTCCAGGCTTTGGATAGCATTCCAAACGCAGCTTTTTCCTTCTCGATTCTGCTGCTCATATCCAGTTCGGTCCACATCAGAGACCACACTTCCTAGATATAGAAAGTTGCCTACTTTCTCGGCTTCCTGTCCGGTAATGTTTCGTTGAGCGCGTGTATTAGAAGTGCTCAGGGTTTTTATTTTGGCTGTGTTTAGTTTAAGCCCCTTTTGGTTTGCCATCAGGTAAAGGTCATCATCCGATGTGAAAGTAGGTGAACATAGTCAGCGTAGTCGAGGTATTTAAGATGAGATGGCATAGTCCATCGAATTCCATGGTTACCTTCCATCAATGCTGCACAGAGTACATCGCTGATGACAATCAAGAATAACAGCGGTGACAATACCCCTGACGTAGTCCACATTGGACATCAAAATCCTCCAACACTTTACCATTGTGTAAGATGTGCCAGATGCTACCCTCGTATGTAGTCGTGATAATAGCTATGAGTTTTTCTGCGATGCCTCTCCTTCGCAAGGCCAACCAGATACCACCTCTATTTAAGCTGTTGAAAGCCTTCTCGAAGTCGATAAACTGTAAATGTAGCTGAGACCTGTACTCGATGCATTGCACTCTTATAATCTGTAAGGTGTTTATGTGGTCGATGAAGGAGGATCCTGCGCGAAAGCCTGCCTGTTCGACGCCGAGAATTAAATCTAAATGTTCTTCAATCCGTTCTAATGTGATTCTAGCTATTATCTTGACTACGGTCGGAAGAACGTATATACTTCTCCAGTTTTCACAATCTATCAGATTTCACTTTTTCGGAAGTTTGATGATCATCCCTCTTTTCCACTCCTGCGGATATTTTGCATTTTCCCACGCTCTTCGTATGTAAATCGTGTAGCAATTTTGCCGATGTATTTGGGGCCGCTTGGAATAGTTTGACAGGGATGCCATCAATACTTTGTTTTCTTTGGGGACCGAAATCAGAAGATTACCATTCAAACTCTTCACTGGATGTTGTTTGGAGTTCCGACAACCAACAAGCTCCTTGGTGATGTTATAGATGGTTCTACTGTTACACGTGCTGTTGTTTCAGCCCCTCAGGCAAGTGAGTCGATATACAGACGTTTGTCACGTCTGACACTACGCTGCACTTCTTTATTTTTAACGCGATATTGGGCTCTAAGCTCAATTCTCTCTACTGCTTAGGCCGCTGCAATTCGAGCATTGATTACTCTACGCTCATCGCGGAAATAAGTTTTGGAGAAGGTTTAAATATTCTACCTTAGTAGGTTCAATATTTTATCCTGTTACCTCTGCCATGCTGTCGAAGAATGTGGATTCTAGTGTGGATATGCGTTTCGTACTTGTAGGGCGGGCAGTTATACAGTCGATTTTAAATCGATTTATCAGCGGGGCATAGGTTTAGCTGATCCACTGTAGATACTGTAATTATTCCAGTTAGGACGTTAGGTAAGGGTGGCTGTCTGTACATGTGAACAGACTCACTAAACTAGATCCATTGTGATACCACGGTATCTATCGCTATTTTAACTATTTAAATGGCTAATTGAGATCCTTATGAAGCAAAGGATGCTTTTGACGTCAATATCCACCAGATCATCGAGATGCAGTCTTCTTTTAGATAGGGCTGGACAGGCGCAAAGGAAATGAAGGATCGTTTCTTCCTACTCTGTCCCTCAAGCTCCTGCACTTGTCGTTTAAAAAGAGGCCTAGCCTTTTAGCATATTGACGTTCCGTGCCGACACCGATGAAGGTGCTAATCTGCGATCGTTTTAGCGAAATCAATCTATTAGAGTGTTTTTGATCTACTCGTAGCATATAGTCTCCTATCTATGATAGCTTTGCTGATGGTATCCATCACGAGTAAGTGTTTACATGTAGCGGGAAGCATACTTAAATTTTAACTTTAATGAAGAATACTGACGGTGGTCCCTTTCTAACGAGCTCGTTAGCCTTGCAGTTTCCCGGAATTTCTATGTGGCATGGCACCCAACATAGGTGGCCATATCAGTCAGAGATGAGGGCAAAATGAGCACAAAACCACGGACCTAATTGCCGCTTGGCCGTCCAGTTAGTAAGGAATAAAGTTTATTCAAAGGAATAGAATAATGATGTCCTTACCGAAGTCATAGGAAGAAACTGTTGATGTTTGATGCAATCAAGAATCAGTGGAAGAGATATTAATGAGACAAAAGAAAATGTTTGTTCCTCTGTAAAAGGAGGACTAATGGAAGTGAAGATACCACCGTGAACTCTATAAGCAGTACAGAAATGCGCATGTACGAGTAAATAGTTCCAAAAGCCAAGGTCCGACGAATATATTGGATCAGTCCAGCTCCAGCAATGAGGTTCTTCTAATTCCGACCCCAAATTTATGAAGATCAAGAAGATCGAGCTTCCGGTTTAAAGAACAAGCGATCGTAGATACCAGGCAGCTTGGTCTTGAAAATTGGAAACAATGTGCATTGACAATTGGACGACTGGAGAAGGACGCTGTATACCCTCAATGGGTTGGGTTCTGGAGCACGATAAGTAAGTAAATGTCCAGTCAGAAAAATATCTAAACTATGGAAAGTTTCAAAGTCTTGCTATATGCTATATGCCCTGATTAATTGCACGTAATCCAGACACCTGTTGATTGTTAAAGTCGTAGGTAAATAAATCAAATCAAATCAAGTGGCTTGACCAATCTATTGGAATTGTATATGTGGATGAAGGAAGTGCGTTACTATTAGCAGCTTCAGAGATTAATCGCTTAATACAGCCCAGTGGCAATCAGACTTCTGGGTATATTTGGGAATGCATCTGCATATCTGTCGATTGGCCATGGTTTAAGTTTAATTTATCTAATCTTATTCCTTTGCTTAGTTTCACGAATTAATTTTCAAGGTCCTTGAATGTTTTACATATTTTGCCATGATCCAGTTCGAAATCTGCGTCAGCCAAAAACGACAAATAGCCACTAAACCAGATTTCATTGCGCTCGTTTGCAACCCAAATCAGCCATGTTCCATAATTAATATTTGCTCCATCCATTTGTCGCATAAATTATGCGACGTTGATTGCATAAGCGTAATAAACATATCAAGTCCGACTTAAGATTACCTTAAAATCATTCGCACTGTCAGTCTACATCTAACTTCCTCTAAATTATTCGATTTCCCCATCTCATGCTAGCCACCTTTAAATTTGTATCTTGCGATATAAATTACCGACGTCGGTTGCCCAAAAAGAAAAAAAAAGACACACCCTATTAATAACACTCAACCAGGTGAAAACAGCATCTAAAATACACCTGCCGTAGGCCGACTGACCACCTCCTACCCGACTGGCTACACCAGCGGGATTAATTACTCAGGTTTTTGCGTCGACGTAAGGTCTTGTATTGGTTGCGCATTAGACGACCGCGAAATAAAAAGAAAAAATCTAAATCAACAAAAAGTTGGCCCAAACCGCCGGTACTTGCCAAATGTAGTCAATTTGTAGATGAGATAGGAATTAAATTCCAAAGCTCGTGTAGTGCAGTGCCACCACTCTTTTCTAATGCCATTCTTAGCGGACTCCGTGGGCGATTATCATGCTCATCACCCATAAGTGCTAGCTGCCGATGAACTAAGCAGAGGATTTGGTTTTTTATTACCCAATCACTGAAATGGACAAATCATGTTTGGTTTTATGGAAAGGATTCATCCATTCGATTGCAGGTGCAAGAGATCATTCCAATAGAGCTTAGACATGCGTTAGATAATCGAGGGGACATAAATTGCTTCTTTTTTTTTTCGTTTAACTGCTGGTAGTTTATTACCGAGCCTATGGTAATGACTTCCTGTGTAAAATTGTCATCTATGAGAGAAAGAGCCATGAGTCCATATTGTAGTCTTAGGTTCATGGCAACGAGAACCATTTAACATTTTATGCTTGCAATAAATTTAGTTTTAAAAGCCGGCCACCTACCTCATTGTCAGCTGATCAATGAAGTATAAAAATGTCCTTAAACCATGCAGTTTTAGTATGTAGTTGCTTTTACTTTTACTAAAAGCGGTTATTAATCATTCCACAGATAGTTGAGCTTAATTCACTGGTGGATGAGAGGAAGCCATTGCAAAAGGCCATCAATTTACGGCCGTTGAAGTTGTAAAAATTGATCTTGTGTGATCTTGTGTTAAGTGCGGGATCACTGAGCGGGATGATCAAGGTTTGAGTCTCAGAAAATACATATAAAACGGAGATTATTCATGGTCCCACCCCTCGCTAACGTATCTGATAAATATCTAAGAGTAAAATTGCCATGAGAAACTTCCCTCAGTCGAAAAATTGCCCTCCGGAAACGGAGCAGTAATGCCTGAAGGAGGTTAGGCCTGACCCTGTACGGGTTTATGTTTTCACTAACATTCTACCTTTCAACGGCTGCTCCTTCCTTTAAATGATCAATTTTGGATATCAAGCGATTAGGTAATATTGGTTTCCAAAACCTCTGCAAGATCAGCCAGCAGTAGGCAAGATCTTAAAGTCCCTAAATCAAATGGGTTCAACTACGACGGGGTTTGAATAAGAAGAACAGTCGGGTTGAGCTACTGGGCCCACATCAATGATGTTCCTCAACTAGAATACGATAAAGAATTGCTCTGATTGTTCTTTAGTAAATAATAACCAAAAATGCCTTGGATCCAATCCCGAGGTGCATAGATTCTATGATCATAAGAACGGTGTCAAAAAAATTCACGGAAGATCTTAATTTTGCGCCATTTGTGTGGTAAAGTGTTGCCAACGAAAAAAAAAAGTCAGCGTGACAGCTGACAGTTCAGAATTATTAAAAATGGAGTGCTACACGAAAGAACAACGCGTTTTCATTGTTGAGCAATATTTTAAATATAATGAAGATTTGGCAGCTACAGTTCGCAATTTTCATACAAAATATGGTTGAAATAGTCATTTAACTTCATGAACTGTGAAGAGATTAATTCAAAAATTCAGGGAAACTGGATCAATTAGTGAACTTAAACACTCTGGTCGTCCTTCTACAAGTCGTTCAACACAAAACATTGACGCAGAGTATTATTGAGAGTCGAGGAACATAAATTCTTGGTCAAGAATTTGACATTTCGAGAAACTCATGAAAAATTTGCATCTTCTTGCATAAAAAGTGCAATTGACTCAAGAACTGCCTACTGACCACGCACAGCGAAGAGAGTTCGTTGAATGGATTATGGAACAACAACAAATGGACAACAACAAGCGATGAGGCTCATTTTCATCTTTTGATGGCTTTTTTAATCGTCAAAATTGTCGAATTTGTGGTTCAGAAAATTCACAAGTGATAGTTGAGAAACAAATGCATCTACAAAGTGTCACTGTTTGGTGCGGAAGCATCATCGGACCATACTTCTTTGAAAATGCGGCTGGTCAGGCTGGTATCAACGAAATTCAGCAACTTTTATGCAAAACGGTCATGGACAATTTCGGCAAAAGAGTAGTATGTGCCAGCAAAGCTGTGGAGCCCATATACCCGATATGATATTCCATGCGCAGAACCTACTCCGATTGAGTGCTGCAAAATCAACAAATTGACGCCGATTCTTCAAACAAAATCTTCAGCGATGACATCAATTGGCCACCAAGATCGTGTGATCTGACCCCGTTGGATTTCTTTTTGTACGGCTTTGCTAAAGACCGTGCCTATGAAGACAATCACAAACTTTGGAGCACTTAAAAATCAACATTCGTTAAGTTACGGCCGCAATACAGCCGGAAATGTGCCGAAAAGTCATTGAAAATTACCTCATCGAGAATTGACATTTGCAAAAGCTCCCGTAGCGGCCATTTATATGCATACAAAATGGCGTAGTCCAAAATTTAGAACAGTGAACATATTTCATTTAAATCCTTAATACATAAATAAATACTTTAAATTAAAATCCTAAAGCACAAAATGAATAACCCTTTACCTGTCACTATGGATGACAAATGAATTTGACAGATGCCATATGGATGGAGATGCAAATCCAAGCACAAAATACCCCCAACGGAGCCGTAGGGAATGACCAATTGCTGAGCATGGAGTGGAATTGACAATTCCGGAGCGGTTAGACGACAATGATCTGTCCTTAAATCACGATCCACAGATATTACAGAACTGTAAATTGTGTACTAAGATGCAACAATTTGAATGACAACTGCTCATTTAAACGACCCACATTGTAAAATGGCACGGCAAGAACTAGCTATCTGTCACTATGGGTGACAGATAGATTTGACAGACGCTGTATCGCAGGGATGTGAAATCCCAACCTCGAAATGAATAACTCTTTACATGCGTATGTATGTATTTTAAGTTAATGGATTTCATACAATCGAGAAGTACTCAGTTTCATTCAATAAAATTCCATAGCAATAAAAATATGATTAAATCAGTTGCCTATTTTAGGGGCTCATTTTGTTTTTGCTTACAAAATGATTTTCCCCAACTTGGTGAGAACTACTTGAACTTGAACAACTTGCTTCAGCAATTCAGCATGAGAGGCACTTTGCAAACTATCTATGACTAAGCCATCTCGTTAGTTTGTGCTCTACCTACCGCGATTATTGCGTTACATGTTTCTCTAATTTGTTATGTTATGATTATACATAGATACATATGTATGTACGAGTATTTAAGTCACCTATGGCTTCATTCATCAGTAGATACTTTCGGATTTAATTTTTCTAGTCAGTAGATGAACGTGGGGTAGTTGGATGGAAGGCGATTAATTAAATGAGATATTTTCACTGCTTATATTATTTCGCGAATATCTTATTTGATTTGGCCTCTAGCCAGCTTTTCAGTAGTGTTGTGCTGAGACTGAGTGACGACGAATTAGGCAAGCAACAATCGATCGGAGTGGAGTCCGGAAATCGAACTAGAACTCACACACAAAAGCTGGTGAGGGGGCAGTTAGCACCCTCACAAATGCAAAGGAGATAATATCCATGCTAGTGTAAGGGAAAATTCACCCACAAAAAATTATGAAATCGCAGAGACATTGACCGTTGCTGCTTACAAATTCTCCTTCGGTGGTAAACGCAATCCGTGTAAACAAACTGCCAAAGTACGATAAAATGAACCCCGATTACCTCAGCACTTTGTTGAGAGCTATGCTTTATGCTATGGCCTCATCAGGCCAAGGTGGTCTTGGCCGAGATAGGTGTAAATTTACATTTAGCCGGGAACAATAGATTGTTTTGAAGGAAGAAGTGTTTCGACAGGCAAAGATTCGACGTCCTGCTCCAGTAGCATAATAGCTGAAAAAGACGATTAGTTAAAGCTCAATGCTTAAGTCAGAGTACGGATAAATGGATTCAAGAAAGGCAACAAGAGGGACAGATCAGACGATGCCATTATATCTATTGCTACAAAACGACGGAAAAACTGCTAAAGGAACAAGCGGAATATACTCTTCTCGTTGTTCCCAAAACTGCAGAATTACTGGGAATGAAATTAATATCTAACAAAGATATCGCCTTATCAGTGGCAGTCAGGGCAAGCTAAAGTCGATGGAAAGATAAAACCGAAAATAGTCAAGCACTGCCGCACGATACTCAGTTTTTAGAACCGTGTGAGACTATGCTGGACGTTTGATCTTTGCTGAATAGTAGAAAATGAAAGGGATGCCGAGGAATGACGGGAAAACCTCAACAAGTTGGTGGAAGTTATATGACCATCATGCCTAGAATTACCAAACTGGTAGACCAATAATGTAAACTTCTGCGGTAATCTCCCGCGAAGTGAGAATATACATTGCCACTACCCATGTGCTTTCGTGGTAATCTAACTCGCTATATATCATAGGACGCATCTTTAGCAAGGGTATGTTGTAATTTGATAAATTGTAAATCCATTTATGTAATGTTTATTGTAAAGTAATGAAAATGCTAATAAAGTTTACTACTACCTACTACCACTACTACTACCACAACTACTACTACTACTACTACTACTACTACTATTAATACCACAAAAACTACTACTAATGATCTACGATCAGATGGCACAGATCCTTATAGCCTAATTTTGGTCTTAAAAGAAAAACAGAACTATTCTAGGAAATAGCTAGAAATAGCTAGAATCACCGAAAAAAAAAATTGTTTCAATTTTTTGTTTTTTAAGGTGTCGGCGAAGGACTTCTGGTTTGTTGCTTTATCTTAGAACTAAAATTTGTAATATCTACAGTAATAGCTACACTGGTACATGCTCATATACGTAAGTGTAGATTAATGTGATACAAAACAGTACAAGATGCTCACGTAGGTCCTTTTGTAGATGGGAATATATAGAGCTTCTAGTCATCGGAAATTCTTTCTCTCTCAGGCGATGAACTGAAAGCCCTTCAGTTTTGTGATTTCCAGTCGGCTTTTCCGGCTACAAGGACCCTTAAAATTTTGCTCATTTTTTCAAATCTATTGCCGACAATAGTAACTCCAATCGCTCTCCCATCACAGCGTTAGCCCTCACTTACAGGTCCACCGAATAGAAGGAACATCATCTCTGATTTATATTAACACCTAACTCTGCGACATTGAGACACCCTATCTTACATGCGCAAACACCATGCCATGTTAAACGTGCGAAAGAATTTTAAAACAATAGAATCTTGCACTCCTGCTCTAGTCGCTCCTACCCACCTAACCATCACCAGTTACCATGAACCATCCCATCAAGGAATCAGATATTAAATGAAGCGTTAAGTAGAATCCATGTTGCATAGCTTGTTCAGCACCTTATTCGATTGTGATCATCACGAAAAGCGATGTTACCATTTTTTGCACTCCTCTTCTTATGCTATAGTCCCGTCCAGTGATACATGCAGTCAGATGCCACCATCTCATAGCCATTTACCACTAAACCAATTAAGGCTAATCTCAATTAAAAATCTTAAGTCATTATACCAGCTGCTCAGCACCAGCAACAACAAAAAAAAACGGTGCTCCTCTTCTAGTTTTCCTGTTGAATTTGATGAAGAAGATTCCTTCGGAGTCGGGTCCAATCGGAACATTAATTATTTAGTATACTCGTATCTGCTCAGGTTTTGTATGTCTCTCGTTGTCTCCCTTCTTGGTGGACATAACACAGGCATTGTTATAATGCAACTAGCGAAGCGATAGACAGGAGAAAGAGATCTCATTAAGGGTACACGCTTTTACTGGAGCACTTTTTATTGAAGATTCTTCCCATGATCTCGTGGACAACTACGACAATGGTTGAACTGGAATCACATTCAAAGTGAAAAGTATGCCATGCGGCTTGTTCTTGTGCACAAGTGCACAATAGACATGGACAGAGCGATCGAAAAACAGAATTCAAGAATTTTAAGCATTCGCATTGAATTGCCAAGCGATATAGTTCTAGTTTGCTCCCAACTGGAACCGAAGCGGAAAATGTTTATCTAAGAAGTGAAGGTGCACAGAAAAAGTGGCCATCAAGATTGTTATTTTGTTAGAAGTTCTTGCTGAACGTGTAGAATTGTACTTGCTACACAATGATCAGGGAGACCAGGAAGCAATTTTATGCCTAGGATCAGGTCACGCTGGAGGTAGGTATTGGGTTTTCTTTTTGTGGTGCCACTTTGATTGATTCTTGTTTCGAGAATTGATGTTGCTCCTGATCGAGCATCAAATGGCACCTGGTTAATGGCTTATTTGACAAAGGAATTTCTGTATAAGATTGCAATATGTGTAATGTATGTGATGGGTAGTAGGTACGAGTATACTTCCTACTTTCCATCAAAGTTACAACAAAAATTGCTGAGCAGATTAGTTGGGTGCAATCGAATACAGTCTATTAGATCCCGAAAGTGTCAATGAAATTTTGAATATTTTGGGTACTTACGAACCTATAACAAGGACACTAGCGATTGCAAAACGACATTTCACCCTCACGTGGTTACTCCTGCAGAAAGACAAATTAACGATTGGAGTTTGAGTTCATTTGACCCACTAGCTGTGACGTCTATGTTTTCTTATGGGAAAAAGGGTAGCTGTGTATGTAATTTTTTAATGGGAAGGTCATCTTAGTTGAAAAACAGCAAGTAGACCTATTTTAGTAGACTGTCTAAGGGGTACAGCATTTAAATGACAAGTGCACGTTCAACTCTTGTGAAACCCAGGACTGCGAGTTCTTTATTAGATTCTGCAACATCAGAATTTGTAAACTGCGTCCATCAACATCTAAAAGGAAGAAAAGAAACCACATATGATAGTCCTCACCGAATCTCAATGGAATTCAACAATCGACTACACATACTCGTATTTTCGTTGCCCAGGCTATGAACTACATATGCGGTTTAGATTTAAGGGAGGCTTGAGTAGACTTGACGATGGAGGCTGATGCAATCAACGTTACATCGGTGAAACTTTCTTCAAGTTTGGGTGCTCGCTTTAACGCCTACCAATCGACTAAACTATTTTAACATGTATCGGACAAAGGCGATCGGATACAGATTTATTACCCGATAGGACTGCAGCGTACACAACTAAAACTGGCTACTATACTCCAATAGAACTTATGAAGCACGAAGACAAGGTTAAGCATTTGCCATCATCTGCAATCTCACCAGAGAATGAAGACAATTTCGGAAATATTCTGGATCGCTTTCTCCCAACAAAGCCGACAGCACCATCAAAGTTTATGTCCCTTTAGGAAATTCGGTAATATCATCAGTACCTACCAGGCCAACAGGATCTCCATCGACTTCCTTTTATCTTCTTTTCCGTGGGCTAATATATGTTTCAGCAGCACTGACGTTAAAACTTACATCGAACCTATCAATGAGGTAATTCTTCTCGGAATGAAATTATTTTCATATTCCACCAAAAAAATAACCTCTCTGGTTGCTTCCGAGAATAGAGCCTATACACACAACAAAGCAAACAATGTCTAGCTTAGTCAGTCTACAAAACACGTGGATAGTATGTATGAAGAACTACAATGACAGCCACTAACAAGCTTCTGGATTGTCCCGGTAGCTCGCATCCTTTCTGGTCAAAGGCAACAACTTTAGGTACTCTTATGGATGAATCAGTAGACACAACATGCAAAGGAAACTGATCTAGGGTCCATCACATTTATTTCCATCTGACAACTCGCCAACACTTTTTATTACAATTCCTTCTGCTACATGACAAGTTAAGTTTGGAATTCTCTCTCAGGAGACATTTTGCCAGAAGTTTTTAATTCCTAGCTAAGAGCAGAATCGACATGCATCTGCTTCGTTGTCCCAGCGTTGCTTAGGTTCCCCAATTCCTGAGAGAAGATTATAAAGAGGGAAGTGTTGCTGCCTCCTTCCTGCGATTTGGATGACGATGTAAGTTACGAGTACTTTTGCAGTTCACGAGTATCTACCTAAAACCAGAATATAGCGATTCCCATAGTGCAAATTGACAGAGGTAAGCAGAATAAGTCAATGATCAGTACATACTAACTTTCAAGAAGAGAAATACTCCTAAGTATAGGTCGTCACTTTGCTCGGCCAGCATTGTAGCTACAAAATCATCTGGAGCCAATAGTCTTACCCATGTTGATGGTACCATTTTTTACTTAGGACATTCCCCTTTCCTTAAGTCAAATAAGTAAAGAAAATGCCAGCAACTCAAAGCATCCACAGAGAAGATTTTCTCATTGCTATAATATTTAAATACTTGTGTCGTGGTCATTCGACTCGAAGCCATTGGACTGGTCATTTCGGTCAATACTCTCGACTCGCATTGAATACTAAAAGTCAAACTTGCTCCTGTATGATTGTATTACAGCAAAGTAACTACGTACTTGCTCTTCAATCGGAATCACCTCCATTCTGATAAGACTCCATGCACTTACCTTTACGAATGACCCACCCCATTGAATTCAAATCGCCTCAAAACAAATAGCATTCCATGGAGTATCCCAATCCAAATGCACCAATTCCTATTCCCAACCAACGATGATCCCATTTCGATAGTAATTCCAGCCCTGCCCTCATCCTCATGGGTGTTCTTTAACTTTACTGGGGCGTACTTCTCCTTCTTCCTTCTTGAGGCCGTCGGCGGCGGTGGCGATAATCGAAGAAATTCACTTCAATTAGCTATTTGCATTCTCATATGAAGAAGGTGCATCCAAGCGGAAATGTTTCGAATCTTCTTTTATACCATGTACGGCATTATACTGATAAAATTGTTTAGAATGGTGCGGCTTTTGCGCTTGCAGTGTCTCCAATGAAATTGGATTGCGAATGGGATACTCATCTCGATGCACGAACAAACAAATACCAAACCAGAAACAGGAAACAATCAGAGCATCGATTTCAATCTTATTTGGTACTTGAACAATGTTTGCTGTTGCGGATGCGCAATCTTGGAAAATCTTCCCGCAGGAGAAACAAATTGAAATCATGTTAGGGATCAGTTGGGGGGATGGGTCGGTCGGGTTCGATTGCGATTCCAAGTGGAACATACGATTCCTTTTCCAATATGGGTTTATGAGATTTATTTGGCCGATTGGTTTGATCCCATAATCCCATGTGTTGTTTGTCGGTAGTAGGTAGAATCAACCAGCGAAAACTTAGGCAGATGCTATTTGCTACGGAGGAAATTTTAAAAGTCTGATAGCCAAAATGTACATACTTAAGGTGGCATGAACGTTGCATCCACTTATCTCTTTAGGAAGCACAACATACTTTGGCATTTGACTGCATAGTTGAAGAAAGAATTTATTTTTAATATTTTCAATGTAACTCAACTTTGTCGGAGTATAGATATCTCCTATTTGTCTTACTTTTATGAACGCACGAACCTTAGATACCTACATATACACATATCTTCATAGTTTAAACCAAAAATTTAACCAAATATCGACGCAATTGTAGCTATCGAACAGACAGGATTCAGACCTGACCGAAACTGTACGGACCAAGTACTAGTGCTAATGACTCACATCGTGGTAGGCCACTTAAAACTTTCGTGGCATTTATTTATACACTTAACCGCTGCAAATGATACAGTATGGAAAGATGGATTGATATCAAAGTTCCTGAAAGTAATACCGAGCATCAAAACAGTTACCATATTAAACAATATGTGCAGTGATAGGCCATTTCAAGTTTTTGTAAACAATATGCACAGCAGACCAAGAAAGCTGAACAGAGGGCTGCCGCAAGGTTCAGTTCTAGTCCGGCAGCTTTTTAATATATATGAATATGCCACATCATTGATACTATCAATGAAATTTGCGTACACCGATGACATCGGTATAGCTATACAACATTAGAACCCTACACGAAAGTAATACTTACAAGCAACTTGCTACACTAAGCATTTATTTTAAAATTTTAAAAGACTCACATTGTGTCAGGCCACCAGGCCAAACTTAAATCGTTCGTGGCATTTATAGACTTAACCGCTGCATATGACATAGTATGGAAAGATGAATTGATACTAAAGTTGCAGCCACTATACTAAACAATATACTCAGCGATACGCTATTTCGAGTTTCCTACACAATATGAACAGCAGGCCAAGAAAGCTGAGCAGAGGGCTACCGCAAGGTTCAGTTCTAGTCCCGCTGACATCGCTATAGTTACAACATTAGAGCATGGCCTAACGGCAGCAATACTATATACACTAAGCATCTGCCCACGCATGAAGACAATAAAGTCGCCCAAGTAAAGATTTCTGTGTATTTCAACAATATTCAGCAAAACCACAACCCTACGCTAATATTTCTCAGCGTCACACTGTATTTTTTTTTTTTTAATTTGCACGTATAAAAGGGGATATGAATACCCTTATACTAATTTTTAGAACACGTGCGTTTTTGTGGAAAGGAAGAGACAGAGAGAAAGATAGAGTGGTGTGGTTTGAAACTCAGGTGGTATTAAGTTTCTGTAAACTCCAAGGGTGGCTGTCCAGAGAGGAGTATTTTGTTTTGTTTCCGCTATTATTGTCGTTGCTTAAGATTCACAGTATTTTTTTCCGTCCGCCTGATGTCATCATCGCGATCAAGTTGCATTTTGGCCATATGACCACCCTACTGGCAGTGTTATGCCTTCACAGTAGAGTTGTCTTAGGTTTCGCAAGTGATCGCCTTTTTTTATTTATTTCACACGAAATAAATAGATATTTCCTGACATCAGGATTCGAACCGTGAATCAACAGCGTGACAAGCGATGATGTTACCACTACACCACGGCCACCCACTTTAACATTCCAACAACACCTTACCTACAGGGCAGCTAAACTCAAGAGCCGGAACAATAAAAAAAAGAAGAATCATGGGGAGCCCTTGTCACACGTCGTTCCGCCACCATGGGAATAGTGTTCGAATATTGCTCTCCTATTTGGTTAAACAGCGCCGACACAAGTAAATTCGACTGCCAGCTCAACACATCGAAGCGCATTATCTCAGGAACTATCAGCTCCACACCAACGAGATTTCTTCCGGTGCTGAGTAACATTCACCCTCCCAAACTTCGAGGCCAAAACACATTACTGCGCTTTCCAATCCATTTCAAATCTGGGAGCATTCAGACTCAATTTTCTGTAAATTATACTAAATACAAGGCAGAACTCCTTTTGGTGTAGTAGTTGGAGATGTTCTGGTAGCTGTGGTTGCTTCTCCCTGTCCAGGCTCGAACCTGCGCAGTTCGAGTCTCAAGCGAACACACTACCCACTACTTGGTCCGTTCGTTCCAATTCATAATGACATAGAGAATAGTGCACTGGGTCGGCTCAAAACACGTCATCGTCCACTAAGTTAGGTTAGATTAGGTTGAGATGGCTAAAAGCCGACACACTTAGACCAGTAATAGGTCCATTGTGATACCACATGGGTTTGGGAAGCAGTCTCCAGCCTACTCATTGAACCATTCGGAGCTTCTGATGAAGCTTGGAGGGTCCCTAAGGTTGGGCAAGTGCGAAGAAGGTGAAGAATAGTCAAATCCTCGTCCTCGTCCATGCAGCTTCTGCAGAAATTATTTGAGAAAACGCCAAGCCTTGTTGCATGCTTGCCTATTAGACAGTGTCCAGTAATGACACCTATAACAGCGCTGATATGCAGTCTATTGAGGGAAATCAAATTCTTAGAACTTTTCAGGTCCAGCTTAGGCCAAATCTGTTTTGTCGCTAGACAAGTTGTACCACTTGTCCACCTAGAATGTGTTCTTTCATAGCATCCAGCTTTAATATAAGTTTGCATGTCATGATAGGCATACCCAGTGAACTTTTATCTAGAAAGATGGGTATCGTTGTTCCATGCCTGGCAAGTTCGTCAGCCTTACAATTCCCTAGAATATCCCTATACCCTAGCACCCAAATTAGGTGAATATTAAACTGCTCCACCATTTCTATAAGAGATGATCGGCAGTCTAGAGCTGTTATAGAATTTATCGAGGATGATTTCAAGGATTTGATTGCTACTTGGCTGTCTGAAAAGATACGGATATCAACGGTTGATATCACGTTTTTCTTTAACCAAGACAAGACTTCCCTTATTGCCATTATCTCCGCCTGGAACACGCTACAATGGTTTGGGAGACGAAAATTGAGGTTTAGATTAAGTCTATCAGAGAAGACACCACTACCCACCCAGTCATTAGTTTTTGAACCGTGTCGGTATAAAAGTGTAACGACTTATCTTTCGTAAAGCCACCTTCTTCCCAGAATGCCTCCACTAAAACTAGTGCAATGCAAGCAACCTCTTTAATACAACCGAACTATGGAGAAGCGAATGGATTTCTTTCTCCGTAAACGACACGTGTCGAATACACATGCCTGCTGGCCATAATTTACCCAGTGAATCGTCGGTCAGTCCCAACCGACTCTGGATAAATAAAATTAAATGTACAGCAACAACAACACTTCTCATGGGGAGCAGCCGAAACACCACACTGCGATCGTGGAGAAGGAATCCCAACCATTAGACACATCACATCCAAATGTGTACCCAGGAAGTATCATGTCGAACTGTACGACTTCAGCACTGACCTAGACATTCAGTTCTAAAGATTATTTTGCATTGTAAATATTATATGTACTTTGTTTGTACTCGTGTTATTGAAATGTACCCAAGCCATACGCTACATAAAAAAAAATTCCATCCACTTCTCGTTAGACTGCTTGGACATAAGATTTAATCACTTATACGATCTGCAACAGTCTAAGCAATTAACGTATAAATGTAAATTGTCCCTTGCATAGTCAAAAATCTGATCTAATGAAACCCCACAAGTCTAGAAGCTTCCAATTAAAATAACTTGAATTTCAAATGCGAAGGCTAAGTAAATTACCATAACGATTTGTCATTAGGCAGCCGACCGAATAACACGATCATTACCATTCACGCCTAAAGCAAACAAATTCTGACGAAACCAATTCTAATTTTAGGATGCACGACATCAAATTTCCGCGTGGGATTGTCGACACTCCAAAGTGATTAACCAAGTTGAGAAAAACAATAAAAATGTATCTATTACGTTCTTAGATATTTATGACTAGAAGCATCTGGAATTAGCTGCAGCAATTAACTGGCTATAAAAATTAATCGTTTGCATACAAAGTCATTCTCCACTTCATAACCACTTTCTATCGCAACCTAAACACTTTGTGGTAGCCCACTTAGACGCCCATCACAACACTGTCTCACATCTCCATATAAGGTAACTTGCGGAATTTAAACAAAGTATCCGTACATGTAAATCAGAAAATAGCCACTTTTTATTGATGAAAAAAAAATAAAAAAAATCAAAAATTGTACAAAATAAATTAATTACAATTAAGTTAGTCGAACTTCAACTACAGGGTTTTAGGATGTTAGTACGATTCCCCCTTTAGAGATACTTTATCGGGGTTATAGCTGATCAGCCATTTTAACTCGTTCGTTGGATTGGATTGAATTCCCTTTTCCATTGTCCTCCGCTCAGTTCACTTGCCTGAATCTGTATGCTTCTGCGTAGTCCCTGACATCTGACCAATTCCTTTCTGGCTTCATGCGAACATCGTCCGGATCCAATTCGAATTGACCATTCCATTCGGTGGGTAGGATTGTCGGCTCCGTATCGTATTCAAAGTAATTCTGATCATCTGACCGATTGCGTTCGGGTTGTATGCGCACCTCACCGCTTTTGGCGAACGTGCCATCCCATACTGTTGGCAGGATAATTGGTTCCGTGCAGAATCCATAGAAATTATTCGTATTCGTTATGGACTCGTTGTGTTTACGCACTTTAGAGACATTATTGGCGGTTCCTTCACCGTACACAAACTTCCCGTTCCATCCTTCGCACTTGATTGGGATATAATCGTCCTTTCTACCGCGCGGCATTATTATTATTTTTATTTTCGTTTTTTAGTAGATTTTTATTCGTAAATTGTTAGCCAACTGATACCGTTGAGATTCGAGCTGTAACTGGCAATATTTATTGAGATACACCTGAGAAAAATTAAACCTAACGCGACAACAATCCGAAGATTTCGCTACAGTGTTGGGTGCGCAGAGTGATCCGCCTACGAAACTTCCAACCTTTGGCAAAGTTGTTTACCATATATGACAGGCAGTTGGTGAAACGATAGACGCGGTGAGAAATATGAGTCAGTAGCTATGGCACCGGTGTTGTTACAGCTGCCGCATTGTTGACACCTGGGAAGTGAAAAATATTATTATTCTTAGTTCAGAAACCATAACAATTTATTGTTTTTTCCACTTCGGGTGTGTGATTATTATAATGGAACATCGAGGTGACGATGACCGGGAACAAGTGTGATGTGAAGTCTATGAGAAGCACGCACTGTGTGGGGATTACTCTCGTAAATTACAAACGAACGTGATTGCTTGAAGGAAATACGTTTAAAAATAATTGCAAATGATAAAGGTCAATGTTGTGTTTGTTTATAAGTTGTTCCTAGATCTTCTGACGTTCATACGTAATAAACATTCACGCCACAACGAAGGAGAAAGATGGCCTTACCCGAAGAATGGTGGTATGAAACTTCATATATAAGGGTGACCAGATAGCAATGATAGTTATTCCAATTATTATGTTTCAACAGCTGTCAAAGCTACCAATGACATCCAGCTGTCATAATATTCAGTAAGGTTTGCCATTTTATCATACATTACTTGATGCTTCTCAAACGTGTGGAAATTATTAAAAAATATTATCGAAATTCCGGCTCATGTCTAAATACGGAACGTGAATTTCGTCGTGAGGGCGGTCGTCATCATGGCTTCAGTGCGCAGGTAATCCGTCGCACCTTGGAAATGTTTGAGCGTGAGTACAGTCTTTTGGACCTTAAGCCACCAACTAGACAGAGATCGGTGCGAAGTGAAGAAAATATAGCCGCCAGTATCGAAGAAGACCCAGAAATGTTGAATCGGCGCCGATCAGCTGAATTGAGCATCGCCAGGGAGTCAACCCGGCTTATTTTGTGATTGGATTTGGGCCTACATCCGTATAAGATTGTGCTGACGCAAGAACTGAAGCCGCACAACCATAGACAATGCGCTGGAAATGTTGGCCGGAGATCCGAATTTTTGCCAAAAAATCATCTTCTCAGACGAGGCCCATTTTTGGCTCAACGGATATGTCAACAAGCAAAATTGCTATTATTGGAGCGACCACAATCCACAAGTGTTCCACCAAGCCTCAATGCATCCACAAAGATTGACTGTTTGGTGCGGTTTGTGGCACGACGGCATCATGGGACCTTATTTCTTTCGAAATGAAGAAGGAGACACTGTCATCGTCAATGGTCCTCGATATAGAGCGATGTTAACCGACTTTCTGTAGTCAGAGTCCGACAACATCAATATATCCGAGCTGTGATTCCAACAAGACGGCGCTACATGCCATACAAGCGACGTAACGCACGAAGTGGTGAAGGAGAAATTTGGCGACTGGGTCGTTCATAAATTGGCCGCGGCGATCATGCGAATTGACACCCCTCGATTATTTTCTGTGGGGCTACGTCAAGTCCTTAGTCTACACTAACAAGCCAACCACTTTGGACGAGTTCGAGGTCATCATTTGAGACGCTATTGCCGGAATAACGCCGCACATATTGGACCGAGTCAGCGAAGTCGAGGCGGCCATTTAAAATAAAGCCAGAATCAATTTGATATCTTATACCGTTGTTGTTTTATTTAATTTTCTTTTCCTATTGTCAGCCTATAAGATGATGTCCACCAACAAAATTTAGGAGGAAGGCCCTAAATATTACGATAATGAATGAGAAATGAGGTCGCAGTCAGACTAAGTATGGTTGTATGAATGGACTTATATAATTCCCAGGATCTGCTGAGATCTTCGTCGACATTACCAGAGAATTTTCTAACCTCAGAGTGCTCTGCAGAAGTAGAGGTCCAGCAGGTTTGACGAAGGGGTGGTATTCTCCTCTTAGCCATTCTAAGATCAATGCAGATACAGATGATGCCCTTTGAGGGAAGGTATTACTTACTCGCGGAGCAATCTCGGGCAACACAATCTTCTATTACGTTTTAGATGAGGGTACACATATAGTTTACAGGTTTACCGGAAGAAATATTATCTGAATGGTCTTAATTTTATATGGATGGTGGTCAGAGAAAGTCTGACCTATTCGCCAGAACTTGCTCATCACCGCAGATCCTATAGATGTCATCTCCACTTTGTCGCATTTTTTTTTTTTTTTTCATATGAAACCGAAGGTTATTATTTTCAGAGATTACACCTACAATGACAGTCTATTCTTTTAGTGAGTTTATAAGGCAGGACTCTGATTAGGCGATTGGCTTCTTTTGGATCTGGCGTAGAGCCGTTCTTGACGGGTCGTCAGCATTCTCCTTCCCTAAACAGCTTTTCCTTCTGCTGTATTCCGAAAACGTTGAACTCTTCACAACAGCAGTTCAGAACCTTCGAGAAAAATTGTTTTAATTGCCTTCCTGAGCTTCATCGTTGATATCCGGCAGAACGTTAAACTATCTCAAGCACCCCGCCTACGCATGTAACATGTAATTCTTTTCAAAAATTACATGTTACTTTGACACTGACAGCTCTTTTGCACTCAAAAACAGAAACGTAGTATCATATATCCGCGGTGCGAAATGAATCGATTTACGCTCGAATTACGTTGGAAAATATTGAAAACTTATTTCCAAAGTGAGTGCCGTGTTGACGAAACAGTACGAATTTTGAAAAGCAATTTCGGTCGAAATAATGCCCCAATCGTGCCTGCTGTACCCAAGTTTATGAAGAAAGTTCATTAGATTGGCATGCTAATTGATAAACTAAACTCACCACATATCTCAACAACTGAACATTAGTCGCACTAGCCTGAGGAAATTTATGCATAAAGATCTCGGATTTTTCACTTACAAGGTCCAACAGGTCCGACTCAGGAAGTGAAGCAAAATGACCACCCGCTTCGTTGTGGCTTCTCTGTTTGGGCTTTAGAGTAGCTGGACATTGACGTCGATTTCCATCCTTGGCGGCTATGGAAACAACCAAAGCTGCCATATTTGAATCTCGGAAAACCCACTCGTAGTCGTAGAGAAGCGAATGCATCCTTAGCGTGTGACTGTTTGGTGTGGTTTGTATTGGGTTGACAGTATGGGCTACTGCAAAGCCAACCGCGGCAGCCATCTAAATGAAATTATTTTCCATAAATAATCGAAAAGTATACTCTCTTCAATTACTTATTTACTTACTTAATAGGCCTGTAACCCTTGGAGGGTCAGAGCCAGAACTGCTGCCTTCCATCCTTCACGGTCACGGGCTCGCTGCCTTCTAGTTCTCAAGACCAAGATTTCTTGCGTCCGTAATCACTTGGTCCCTAAACCGGAGGTTCGGTCTCCCTTGTCATCTCGAACGGTATGATGTCTAAAAACTGGAATGGCAGCAACTAAGTTACGCTCAAGCGTTGAGTCGATGCAGATATATGGCCGCAGCACTTTGAAAATTAGGTCCAATGTCACCTTACGAATACTACCTTGATCAACAAATTTCAGGAATGACTACTGTGCACTTTCAGTCATCTGATTCGTTTTTTTTTTTTAGGTTGGCACATCTGTCATTAACATTCCCTCCAAATTTTGGCGTCGTAGCTTGACATTTGTAAAAGCTACGCTGTCGAGAGTACATCTGCCTCCGTGTGTGTTTTCGATTTTTTACGATTTTAAAAATGGGATCAACTTTGCAACAACGAGTTTGCGAAGACTTTGGAAATGTTGGAACAGTGTTTAGGCAACGATACTTTATCGAAAACACAAACGTTTATGTGTGGCACAAACACTTCAAAACTGTTTGTGAGTCCATCGAGGATGCCCAATGCAGTGGTAGGTCGTCGAGATCGAAAACCGACGAAAACAACAAAAAAATCAAAGAAATGTTGGCCGAAAACGGCAAATTGGCCATAATAGAACTGGCAGAGGATTTGAACATTGCTTATGGATCCGTTCAAGATATTTTGGTTAAAGATTTGGGCTTTAGACGTGTCGCTGCAAAGCAGTTGCCGAAAGACATGAATTTCATTTATAAAAGGGACCGCATTGACATGGCGAAAGACATGATTTTAGCAGCTGAATTCGACACAACATTCATCAAACGCATAATTACTGGAGACTAGACGTGGGTTTATGAGTACGAAACGCAATCCAGTTATCAAGCGAGTGAATGGCGTACACCGAATGAGCTAAGACCCACAAAAACCACGTTGTTTTCAGTCCAAAAAGATTTTCATGGATTACAACGGTGTTCTGCATCATGAATTCTTGTCACAAAATCAGACAGTCAACAAGGTTTATTATTTGGGCATTATGAGACATTTGCGTGAAGCAATTCGCTTAAAAAAGACCGGATTGGTGGGCAAACAACTCGTGGGTTTTGCACCACGATAACTCACCGTCGCACAATGCCATCCTTATTCGTGAGTTTTTGACCAAGAAAAGTACGAATACCATCCAATAGCCACCGAATTCGCCTGATTTGACTCCCCTCGATTTCTTTCTATTCGATTGACTCAAGAAACTGCTCAGGGGAATGCGTTTTAGCAGCCGAGAGGAGATAATAGAACAATCGAAGACGGCTTTGATGGCTATACCAAAATCCGATTGTAAAAAATGTTTCGAGGATTGGATCAAGCACCGGCATAAGTGCGTTTCATTCAATGGAGAGTACTTTCAAGGGAACAATATCGATTATCAAGAATAATTTTCTGAATAAATTCCTGAAACTTGTTGGTCAAGGTTATACTGCGAGAGTTTCGACTTCCGACCGGACGCTACCCATAATGAAGTCTAAGGCTTTTTCAAAGCACGCTTTTCAATGTCATTGTAGACAGTCTGTAAGTTTGAAATATTTTGCATACTAAAATTGACGGATTCGGAAGTAATCTTCACATTCGTTACCCATCGCTAAAATTAATATCCCTTGAGTCATTTGAGAGATGTCGAATCAGAAAAATAGCTAGGAAAGACCAGGGGAATTGAACGATGTTTTTCTACTGCACTACGGTCTTTATACTTTGATGATAGGAATATATGTACCTATTACCTACCACCTACAATTTTATCAGCGATAATAACACCTTTATTGCATTACGGCCCCATAAACGCTTGATCATTTTTCCACACATTTCAATTTCAAATAAATTGCATAAATTTAAAGCTACGTAAACAATCAGTGACTATATCATGCAATTTTAAAATCAAATAGCCATAAGAATAAATTTACTTAGGCGCCTTTTATGCCATTCAAAGTGCACAAGCACATACGAGTATTCCCCCAGTACCATCGCATGTACAAAAGCCATCCATAATATTTCTCAGTTCAAAACATGTTTCCTGTACCTCAAAGTACGGATACGTACATTCTACCACACGAGTGGGATTTATGATTTGGGCTGAAGTGTAAATTCCCTATCAGGAATCTTTCGAATGGCATTCTTCAAATAAATTTTAGCAGAAGCTAAAGACATTCAGATACTTTTTTGTTTCCTGCTAATTACCCTCCAACAAAATACAAGTTTCCTATCATCGCCTAACCGCCTTAAGTCGTAAAGTCTGTATAGAAAATCACTAAAGATAAGACCTCCGATAATGTATCTGCGATGTCATAAATAAGCTCCAGATACTTGTTACCAAGGCAAGTTGACTGTCGTTGCTATTGCCACTGCTACCTGTACCCACACTCTTAGCTGATAAAATGAAAATTCAGGTTGGACCTCAAATTCCAATTAACCGCAACTACGAGAAGTGTTTTCGCGCAACAGCTCCATTAGTAGCGACAACACCGCCGTTCCTAAGTAAGTGCGAAATAATTGAGTAATAAATTGTTGGCACTTTTTGAGACCGTGCGCATGGAATTTCCACTACATTCCGGCGTGGTCTGAGAAAATTCTACAATTTTCCCATGAAGGTGTAATGTACGAGTACGAGTACTAGCCCTCAATGCACTGCCTATCGATTGTATCTGCACATCTGCTAATTGGATAATAAATTGTCAACTCATTGTGGTATTTTGACAAATGTCTAAGCAGTAGCAATATGAATACGAAGAATACCCATTGTCCCATTTGGCAACAGGTGGCTGAGAAAATTCGAGGCCGAGCCTTCGCCTGCTTAACTCGAAAAGTTATAAATCGATTCATTCAATGGTACGAGTATGAATATCTGCGTTGCAATCTTAATTCTTGTAGAGGATGTGTATGAAGATTTGCATGAACAGTTATTTATCTATTCTTCACAAAAAGATACATACGTGACATCATGACCCAGCAACAAATGCATATACCACAAGATTTGCTTTATTGTGTGGCCATTCGAGAAGTCTGCAGGAAGACCGGCATCTGAAGGAACGGTTCTGGGTTGCATGGGAAAGTTTACGTATAGCTTGCAGATTCAGATGGGATCTGGAAGATTTATGAATAAAATATGAAATTTAATGCCAATTTGTTGGCATAAAGATGCGAATTTATTTGAGATTTGAGAATGTTGCCGAATCATTTGATATACCCAAGTGGAAGAGGCCAAATGACGAAGGGGTGTTTGTTTCCTTCATGTGCAGTTTGTTTCTTCTATTATATAGGGTGTCCTGATAAGAAAGATAGGAAAAGAAATTTAAATAAAACAACAACGATATGAGGTATCCAATTGATTCTGACTTTATTTTAAAGCTACATTCATGCCATTATGTATGGAATAGAACAACATCTAAATAGCCACTTGGACTTCGCTGGCAGGCTTCAAGCGGTCGGTCCAATTTTTGATGACTCGGTCCGTGCGGCGTTATTCCGGCAATAGCGTCTCGAATGTTAGCCTCGAGCTCGTCCAAAGTGGTTGGCTTGTTAGCGTAGACTAAGGACTTGACGTAGCCCCAGAGAAAATAATCGAGGGATGTCAAGTCACATGATCGCGGCGGCCAATTGATGAACGCTCGACGTGAGATGACCCAGTCGCCAAATTTCTCCTTCACCACTTCGAGCATTGCGTCGCTTGTATGGCATGCAGCGCCGTTTTGTTGGAACCACAGCTCGGATACATCGATGTTGTCGAGCTCTGGCCCCAGAAAGTCGGTTAACATCGCTCTATATCGAGGACCATTGACAATGACAGTGTCTCCTTTCTCATTTCAAAAGAAATAAGGTCTGATGATGCCGCCGTGTCATAAACCGCACCACACAGTCAATCTTTGTGGATGCATTGATGCTCGGTCGAACACTTGTGGATTGGGGTCGCTCCAATAATGTCAATTTTACTTGTTGACATAGCCGCTGAGCCAAAAATGTGCATCGGATGTAGGCCCAAATCCAACCGCAAAACTCTTTGACTCTCTGGCGATGCCCAATTCAGCTGATCGGTGCCGAATCGACATTACTGGGTCTTCTTCGATACTGGCCGCTACGGCGGCCATGTTTTCTTCACTTCGCACCGATCTCTATCTGGTTGGTGGCTTAAGGTCCAAAAGAGTGTACTCACGATCAAACATTTCCACGGTGCGACGGATTGCCTGCGCACTGAAGCCACGATGACGACCAACCTCACGACGAAATTCACGTTGCGTATTTACAACTAAGCCGGAATCTCTATAATAATTTTTAATAATTTCTGCACTTTCGGGAAATGTCAAACGATGCATGATGAAATTGCAAGCCTTACTGAATATTTTTGCAACTAGATGTCATTGGTAACTTTGACAGCTGTTGAAACATAATAATTGGAAAAACTATCATTGCTATCTGGTCACCCTTTATTATACAAGGTGGAACAAAAGTAATATCATAATGTGAATTGGCTGTCATTGGGCTCTATTTTCACGAAAAGTTTATTTGAAAATGTAAAATTGTTTAATTTGAAAAAATGTTATCTGTCAAATGACCACCTCTTCAGGAGATGCACATTTGTGCTCGTTTTCCGGCATTTTGAATTTTGCAAAACATCTGGCTCCAAATTGGTGATTTCTTCTTCAATGTTGGCTCAGTGGAAGAAGGCCCAAAGGAAGAAGTCTGGCGACGTCAGATCTGACGACAATGCTCGAGGCCCAAATCTTGGAGCAAAAAATCTCGTTTAACATCTGTCTGTAGCGCTCACCAGTTACGGTTACTGTGGTGCCGTCGGCGTCCTCAAAAAAATAAGGGCCAATCACTTTTTCACTGCAAATGTCGCACCAAACAGTCACTTTGAGGGGATGCAATGGCTCTTTGTGCATTTCATGTGGATTCTCCGTGCCCCGGAAACGCAAATATTGATTATTCGCATAACCACTTAAGTGGAAATGGGCATCGTCGCTCATTATGATTTTGGATAAGAAATCATCCTCTTCTTGCACCAGGTTTAACAACAGAGCACGGGAGTAAGTTAACCTCACTTGACGGTCAGCAGGCAGCAATTTGTGAACGGTTTGTACTTTATAAGGAAACATATTCAGGTCTTTCACCAAAATTTGACACAACGAACGTCTGCTGATTCCAAATTGTGTGCATCATTGTCTCGTCGATGTTGTGATATTCTCGGCCGAACGAGCAATACGGGGCCGGCCACTTCTTGCGACATCTCTAGTGGACCCAGTTTACACGAGACGCTCAGCCGAACGCTTAATTGTTCGCGTACATGGTGCAGGACGACGAGGAAAATGACAACGAAATTCACGCTGCGTTAAAACAACAGACCGGAAATTGGTCAAATAAGCAGTAACAATAATTCCGCGTTCTTCAGGTGTGTATCGCTCCATTGTTTGTTGTCAATTAAGTGCCCGAACACAATGGAGAAGCGCTGCAGCAGATGAAGTCGCTGTAGTACAAATTGTCAAATACGAATAAATCGCTCACTGAAGTAGCAATGCACGCACACAATGGTGAAGCGCAGCTCGATTGCTCTACCCGTCAAAACGGAAAATTAATCGCGCTGTGTTGCGTGACAATATTTTTTGTGGCGGATTTATTTTGTAATAATGACGGAGGAAGAATAAATCGTATTTCTTGCTTTGGTGTTGCAGATGTGTTATATGTAGGTGGTGGCGTCCTATTGTTGTTTTTGTTTTTAACTGTCGAAAAGTAGTGCAGCTCGTTCAGAAGTTGAAGTTGACTTAACTTGTGCTGCAGCTATTTTTCGTACTTCAGCTGCAACTTCGCATTGTGTTCGTGCTATAGGGAGTACATGTATTTCAACATTGACAGAGCTGCGTACTGCCGCTTCAGCTTCACGATTATGTTTGGGCAGAAATTCTCTATCTGTCTTCAATATAAATATCAAAGCACAATGACATTTGACGCCATTTGCAAAAATTATGGCACATTCACATTATGACATTACTTTTGCCCCACCATGTATATTCAGTGCTGGAGATCTGCCTTATTTTCAGTTGTACTAGACTACTTCTTCTCTATTTGAACCATTGATTCGTCTCTCCACTATTTTCACTTGTAACGCTGCTGGCTTCCCTTAGGGTAAACACATGTACTATATTTCTGAAGCCATAAATTTCGACAATACTCGTACATGACCCTATATTTGTTCTCTTAGATAGTGACACGGTTGCAAGTAGCAGCTAAAGCATTTGCGGGTAGATAAAGCGATTATTTTCAGCCTTTATGTTGATAAGCGTTATCTATCTCTAGAACATTACATATATGTATTTCTGTCCACATTTTTTTCCATTTATTTGTTCGAGAAGCTGTTTATGGACATAAATTCAGATAGTTCTTGAAAATGCAAAGTACGAGTAGGTTCTTCTGATGATGTTGCTCATAGACAGATATCTGTTTGAAATGCACAACTTTATAAGTAATCCCATTATCCAATCCACTGTTAATTCAAATCTATCTTAATCTTCTAAAGCTTAGCTGGATTACTGTCGGCTAAGTGCAGAATATTGTTAATCACTGAAAGGTAGCATGATTTCAAAGTGAACGCCTTGGCGAAATGCACTTTGCTTTTGATACAAGATATTTCAAAACGAACTTATCTAGCTATGTATCTGCGGATTATATATGTTATAGAATTTATTGTATCAACATGCAATTAGTATACTTGGTGTGTACTCGTATTACCAAATGCATTTCCTATGTTGTGGGAGAAGTTGTTTCGAATAGATGATGTCATTCTCTTGGTCCAAGTAAACACATTTACGACGAACTGGGTTAGTGGATTTCAGTTTTAATTGCTTTGAGTGCTTCGCTTTTAAGTGTCTGTATGCTGTAGTCTAGTGTACCTGGTTTGCACTGCAAAATACAATGTTTAACGATTAAATATTGTCATAATTTTATTGTAGAGTAAACAAGTTGCTTTTCATGGTCATGAATTTAATTCAGAAAACAATTTCTCTATTTTTGGATACGCAATGGAATTGAATTGAGTCTACGAAAGTAATTTTAGATATTATATGTCTGCAGCGATGACAAAATAGAAGGTGAGTGTGGGCAAAACGGACTACTTAAGCTTCAGATTCCCGGGAGGGACGTAGGGAGGTAACAAATCTCTTTCATCTTTCTCAGTCTGCAGATAGATATTTCAGCAGTGGCCACGTTTCCCTCTGGGTCACTGCTTCTTCCAAGACTGTCTATCTTCGCGTTGTTCTTGGTTTTGGAACCTATCGTGCACCCTGAGGATCCCATTTGAAGGACTGCTTCGTGATATTGTCATTTGGCTTCATCAGTGTGTGACCAATCCAGCGGCATTTTCGCTCCATTATTTCGACATCTAACAGCTTCTGACTCGTTTTACGCCAACAATTCCTAATATAATTTGCGGCCAGCGAATCTGTATCGGAAACAGCGATTAACGAAAGCCTGTAACTTCCTCGTGATGTTTGCCCAGACTTTCCAGGTTTTACAAGATTTTTTTTTTTTTTTTTTGTTAAGGAAATTTCCAAATCCACTCAGACTCAATTTACGGTCCACCAGGCAGAAACCCCTTTTTGGTGTAGTAGTTGGAGAAACTTAAATTTAGTTCGTTTCTCTTTTATTCGCGGTGATTATTGGTTGCTGTTCCACGTTCGGGTTTGAACCTGCACAGCTCGGGTCAGACGTAAACATACTCGTACTACCCACTACAGCATGGTCACCTCTTTTTCACAGGCATACAATACCACGGATTTAACGTTGGATTCGAAGAGTCCAACTCAGCTTAGTACGTTAGGATTGGATTTCTAAACTGTAGGCAGAACACAACAGGCAGCGCAAGCTTTATTTGTTCTATTTTTAACGGCTAGGTCCGTTCCGTTATCAGATGATACAAAACTTACCACGAAGTTAAACTGTTCGACATCTGTTTCAGAATAATACACTGATGTGTGTTTGCCGTCGTCTATCCCGCTGATGATACTTGTCAGGAAACAGATATCATCGGCATATCCCAATGATATAGCCTTTCAAACGGTCTCCATTGAATGACATGCCTCTCAGATACACCTACGGTGAAGGTCAGTACATTGTCTATCGCCAGTAGTAAAAGGATTGGCGACAGAATATCCCTTGTCTCACTCCCTATTGCGAGAGCTGTGCATCGTGCAGAACAAAACACCTTGCGTCGTTGTAGGACTTTGGAGGGATTTCTCTCCTAAGAAGAGATCTCCATATGCATTCTCGATTTACCCAGTCAAATGGCTTCTCGCAATCCACTAACATGAGGTAAAGTGGTGACGATTGGTTATATTCTATTGGCATTACTCGTATCTTCTTGCAACAGAATGAATGTCTAAATTTAATAAATTTCGGAAAGCAAGCTCGTCAGAAGATTTTACGTTGTGACGGTGGGGACTACATGTAAAATTAAATAAATAATTATTATTTCAAGCATATATAAAGGGTGGGCCATCTGTTGGTTTCTTTTTAAAATTGCTGTAATGAAAGTACAGAACTGGTCTCAGTACACTGCCTTATGGTACTCCAGACTTGATTTTCTTTAATTCGGTATAGGAGTCTTCTTTTATTCTGAAATATCTATCTTTAAGGTATGATTTTACTATTTCGGCATACTGTGTTGTAACGAGAACTCTCAACTAGTCATTTAGACCCTCATACCAAATTTTATCATAAGCCTGTGCCACATTCAAGAAGATCGTGGAGCAGACTCTTTTTTCTTCGAATGTTTTTCCAATTGCTTGGGTTATCCTATGAATTTGATTAATCGTGGAGTGTTTATTTTGATATATAATTATTAATTTCTCGAAGGCTCTAGACATAACTGATCAAATTGATCGTGCATTTTTCTCCTACATGAAAAGCTGTGCGGAAACTTGAGTAGTCTGTTGATATAACCTTGGAAAACATGGAAGAAAAGATTAAAACTTATCTCCTGGTTCCCTTCCACAGTACTGACAAATTGCGTGAACTATTTGGTCCAACCTCTGACGGCTCTCTTCCGAATATCTATTACACAAAGAATCTTCCCTACGCTTTGAAAGGGTTCTTACCCAATCCCCTTTCACAAAAATGGTTATAAGAATGAAATCTCCAACTACCGACCCATTGCTAGACTCTTCTGCATACCCAAGCTCTTTGAAAGCATTGTTTATGATACAATGATGTAATTGCCATCGATTTTTCGTAGGGCCTTCGATAAAATCTCGCACAGAATCATTCTTTTTAAACTCAAATCTCTTGACTTTCAACTTGGTTTCATTGCGTGGATCAAATTTTACCTTGAGGAAAGTCAATACAAAATTCTGTTTAGATCGGTTGTATCCGACAACATTATAGCCACTCCCGGGGTCCCTCAAGGTAGCCATCTTGGTCCTCTGGTTTTCATTTTATCTATGAATCATGAAAATCTTCAGGCACATACTCGTATCAAACACCGTTGGCTTGAACGAATTTTCAAAATGATGCCAACAAAATTGGTGCCAAATGTCAAGCTATTACATACGTCTTCCACCAGCCCCCATATCATATTTAATCTGTAATGGGCTCATACCTTTCGTAACTTTATGACGCGATTTGACTGTTATCTGTGACAGATTCCGTACCATCCATGGATAATGATTGAGGGTTTTGGTTTCGCTTAAGAGACAGAAGACAGCATTATGTTTTGGAAGCATTAAATCCCACTCTGTTGGTTGAACCCCATTTGATTACGCTATCTAGGTTGGAAATTAATGTGTTTAACAAATGTTGTCGTTCCTCTTCTACGGCCGAAGAGCAAGGACGTGAGTTAGGAAACGAATATGAAAAACTGAGGGTACTGTCATCATTGGATTAGAAGTTGCAGACAAGATATCACTTATAATATATAAATAAGAAAGAGAGCCGGAGACAAAATAGAGCCTTGGGGAACACCAGCATTTATATGGCGAATTGCAAACTTGAAGCCGTTCGAGACTACTTCTGTTGAACGCCCCGAAAGGAAATTTCTAATCCATTGAAGAAAAGACTCATAGACGCCATATGCACGTATTTTCGACAAAAGAGCCTGGTGACAAACTCTGTCAAATATCTTTGAAATATCAAGCGCAACCATCTTAGTTTCGCCGAAGTGATGGAGAGATTGGTTCCACGTCTTGGTGAGATATACCATTAAATCACCAGTGGATCTTTTGCTACGAAAACCATACTGCCGGTCATTAAGGAGTTTTCGTGAATCGAGATATTTCATAAGCTGACGATTTATCAGCGTTTCCATGACCTTGGAAAGAAGGGACGCAAGTGCAATGGGGTCGGTAATTGGACGGGAGGAAGATTCGCCTTTTTTAGGGTACGGGCTGGATATCTATTTGGAAAGAGCCCTGAAAAGTAGGATAGACAGAAAAGCTTACACAGAGGTTTTGCCAGCGTAGAAGAACACCTGTTCAATACTATGGGGGGTATACCATCTGGACCAGCAGCTTTGTGTATGTTAAGTCCTTTGAGTACTCCTGCAACTGTACGAGTGCGAAAGTGGGCCTGTCCCATGGAAAATCTGACGCTCTCAGATACAGGTGGAGACAAAGCATTATCTGACAGCGTGGAGATCGTTGCAAAGTGAACAGCTGGCAGATTGGCTTTGTCTAAGGAGCTGACAGCTGGAATGTTATTGTAAATGAGCGTGGGGATGGCAGACGAAGCAGAATTTTTAATATTTTTGACGAATGATCAAACATTTTTACTACCTTTGGGACATTGTACGATTTTTTGCCTCAATTTTTGGTCATGTAAGAATTTCACACGTCGAATATGGGTATTGTAGTCTTTTCTGGCACATTAAAACTTCTTTCGGTTTTCCACAGATTTATTGGCTTTATAAGACAGAAAACTTAATTCTTTCGACCTGATAGACTCTTTACTGGTTCTGATCAAACCACGAGTTTGCCTTAGGTTTACTCGTAATGTTCTTCTTTCTTTTGGGAATAAAGTCATTCATACCTAAAAGGATAGTGTCAGTGATCATATCAGCAGCGGCATCCACGTCGCTATCGAGGAATCATATCGATCAGTTAGAACTCCTAAAGAAAATATTAAGGCCACTCCAGTTGGCTTTCTCGTACTCGTATTGCCATACTTTTCTTTTAGGAGTTTTTTCTTTAACTGTGTGATCGGAGTACGAGAATTTAGCTGATACGATATTATGGCCAGACCGACCTAGACCGACCGTTGCAATATTGATAGCATTATTAGTTTTCGTGAAACGTTGGTCTAAAAAATTCTCGAACCCTTACGTCCCGAAAACTCTCTAATTCACATTTGTTAGGCCAATCTTCGAATATGCCAGCCAAGTCTGTTCCACCTATCACGAAACAGATCCTCTTCGAATAGAGGCTGTTCAACGCAGGTTCATCCGTTTTGCTCTACGCGGTCTTCCTCGGTCTGCCAGGCATAAGTTACCTCTTATGAGGATCGTTTAAAATTAATCAATGTACAGCCACCTGATAAACGTCGAGAAGTTGCCGACATACTCTTTGTACACCAGCTGTTAGCAGGAAATATCGCCTGTCCTGTTCTGCTCCAAATGATCCTGAGGTCTTTACCCCTCTTCCGTCTTTATTTCCACCGCACTAATTATAGCTATAACGAGCCTATGTCTAGAATGCTACGCATGACTAAGAGCACTCGAAACTCTTGATTTTCATAGCAGATTTGCACTTAGAAACACCCTCCAGGATTCCACTTCCACTCCTTCTCGCCCTATTTTCTTCGGTTTAGTTTTAGTAATACATATACTTGAAGTACGAGGGTGGGTCAATAAGTCCCTGAAAAATGAAATAAGGAACACTCTTTTCGGTATAAAAACATTTTATTTTTCAACATACTCGTAGTCTCCTTATAGCTCTATACACTTCATCCAACGTTTCTCCAATTTGTTGATGCCCTCCAAATAATACGATTTCTCGAGCCCCTCAAAATAAGCGTTTGTTTCAGCGATGACCTCTTCATTCGACCCAAATCTCTTACCTCCGAGCCATTTCTTCATGTTTGGAAAGAAGAAATAGTCACAGGGGGCTAAATCTGGGGAATATGCTGGATGAGGGAAGAGTTCGTAGCCCAGTTCATACAATTTTGCCATTGCGACTGCGGACTTGTGCGCCGGTGCGTTGTCCTGGTGAAAAAGAACTTTTTTTTCTTCCCCAAATGCGGCCGTTTTTGCTTCAAATCTGCTTGGAATCGATCCAGCAGCTCTGCGTAATATGGGCCGGTGATCGTTTTACCCTTTTCAAGGTAATCGATGTGAATAACACCGCGCGCATACCAAAAAACTGTCGCTATGACCTTTATTGCTGGCAAACCCGCCTTGGCCTTTTTTGGCTTCGATTCACCAGAAGAAGTCCATTGTTTTGACTGTTCCTTGGTTTCTGGTGTGTTGTGGTGAATCCAGGTTTCATCCACGGTTGCGAAACGGCGCAAAAACTCAGCCGAATTTTTCTGGTACATCGCCAAACACACCTTTGAAGTTGTCAAACGAATGCGTTTGTTGTCGATTGTGAGCAAACGCGGCACCCATCTTGCGGAAAGTTTTTTCATGTTCAAATATTTATATAAAATCGAAATCACTGAGCCATGTGATAAGCCTGTGGCCTCTTCAAGTTCGCGCATTTTCACTCGCCGATCGTCCATTATCAAACCATGGATTTTGTCGACCATTTCTGGTGTGGTGACCTCAATTGGGCGACCAGAACGTTCGGCGTCACTTGTGCTTGAACGACCGCACCGAAATTGAGTAAACCAGTGATGAATGGTTCCAATCGATGGTGAAAAGTCCCCATAATATTTGTCAAGCTTTTGTTCGGTTTGCGTGATAGATTTTTTCTCGCAAAAAATAGTGTTTAATGAGCACTCGAAGTTCACTTTTTTCCATTTTACCGAAAATGCTAGTAGGCGTCTATATAAAATGGCTGACACAACAAAACTGTTTGACAGATCTGTCTGAAAATTTGGGTGCGTTCTTTAGAAAGATGATTCTTGACAAAAAAAAAAAAAATTAAATTTGTGTTAATTTTCAGGGACTCATTGACCCACCCTCGTAAGTGTCCAAATTTCAGGAATAAAATAACACATCAATTTTGACCGTCATTAGGATCCCTTTTTCGTTGCTGGATAAAACTTTCAATAGAACACACCTTTTCAAAAATAGAACCCAACACGACTGTACCGATTTTCAGAAATATATTAGCATACCTTCAGGCGACACAAATTAACCACCTTCTACCTTTCATATAACGATGGCGCTAGTTGTCCGAAATCATTAGAATATAATAATAACGTCAAACTGCAATTGTTTTCAATACAAAATTGAATTTTATTGCATTCTATCTTCCCAATTTAAAGCTAAACTATTTAATTTTGTGGAAAAATATAAATTTCATTTTACAAACCCATCGCATACACGAACCGTCTCCGCTCCACTTTCTGAACACTTCCCAGTGGACTGTACTATCTGTACAGTCCAATTACAATCCACATAAATATTGACATTTCACCCAAATGTCAACCGACACGAGTACCTGTCACAGACGCGATTTGTCCTCTCAAAACAAAAAGACGTTTATTTTTATTTTTTTTTTGTTACGGAAATCTGTCATTTGTGTGTGTTTTTCTGTGGTGGCTTGGCTCTGTTTAAGTAAAAATCTACATCTGGGAGTGTTTTTCGATAGCCCATTCTACTGGTGAAGCTTAAAATCACCTCCTCACCCAAGGCACGGTGACTTCATATCCCAAAAGATGTCCGCAGAAGCGCCCGACTGGCGCCAATCAATCATAACACGGATAATTGATCGCAATAAACGCGAATCCGCCTATCACAAGGAGCTAATCCAACAGAGTGAGTTTCACTTTTTACACCTTCGCCTCTGCCTCTGCCTCTGCCTCTGCCTCTGCGTCGTCCGTTGATTTGATTGCTTTTAATTATGTTAATGAGATGCATTAGGTTTTCTTTTTTGTTGTTCGTCTGGTGAAATGCGAGGTTACCTACCACACGACCATCGGCTGAAGACAATCATGCTTTTGTTGTTGTTTTTTTTGTTGTTGCAGATAATCGCTTCTTTGACACGGTTGTTCAGTTGGAGGCAGAAAACCTTCGAATCAATGTCGAGAATGAGAAGCTCAGGACTGCTGTGGCAACAGGTGGTAAGGATGCAGGTGGATCCTTTGCCGTGCTGGAGAGATTGCTGGCCGAACAGAAGCAACTGACCGAGCTGCACAAGCGAAAGGGTGACAATTCACAGATGATTGTCGACTTGAGTATGAAAGTCGAAGAGCAACGCAAGCACATTGCCGAAAAGGATCAAAGGTGAGTGGTCTGCACTATAGAGGATGTCTTTGATTGGGTTTTGTACTCCGTTTCAGTTGTGCCGAGCACATGAAGATAAATCAGATCCTACGTGCCGAGTCTGCAATGTTAAAATCCAGCCTCGAGGAGTTGAAGAAGCTGGATACCACACTGCGGGATGAACATACTGCCCTCCAGTTGGCATTCAGTGCTCTCGAGGAGAAAATGCGAGGTATTCAGGTGAGTCTTGACTTTTATGTCAGTTATTTTGAAAAACTTGTTTCCTTCTCATCAAAATTCAAAATTCAAAATTCAAAAAAAAACAAAAACAAATCAAGAAAACCTTTCTCCCGAAGACAGTTCATGTAAGATTTTCACAAATTTTTTTTGAGTCATTTTCATTGAAATTAGCAATAAATTTGGCCTCGTCCCGCCCCTCTCTATACTCTCGGATTCCGGCACTAATTCCAGTTCATTTATCAATTCAGTGTGGTCGCGCGTTATCGCCTCGATTGCTGGTTATAAATAAATGATAGGTACGTCGAGTCGAACGATATATGTCAAATAGAAAGCACTATTAGGTTCTAGTGGCCAATAACATGTTTATGGGGTGCTACGCTCCATTTTACTTATTTCAATTTCAATCAGGACAGCGGGTGAGGGTAATGGTGAGGGGGAGGGGAGCGCGATTGACGATTATTTGATAGACAGAATATAGATGATTATGCTCTGGCAGATGATGAGAGTTTGAGCTGCTGTTGAACTGTTGTTAATGAATCACCATTCAGTTGTTATCTCTGAGATGAGATATATTTAGTTTTTTTTTTTTTTTTTTGTTTTTGTTTTTTTGTTTTCCAATTTCATTGTCAACTTTGGAGACCCCCGATTGGGGAACACTTATGTTTGAACATATGTTCTAGGTCCCACGAAAGCTGTAAATAGCGGGTGTTATCTATTTCGTCAGATTTCCATCGTAAATCTGTTGATTAGTAGAGAGTTCGATCAGTTCAAAGTTGAAATCAGATAGAAGTTGTGCAATCTTCCCATGGAAGACAGTTTTATTTTCCTATTCCGAAGGATTAAGAGCCATAAATCTCTACCGGCAAGGTTTAACTGACGACTTTGTATAGCCGTAGGTGTGTATATTTTTGTTAGCGTATCACTTCTGAATAATATTTTGAGTGGAACCTGTATGTGTCGTGGTAAAAGGGTATGCATTGGGTCTTCATGTGTCCTCGGTCAGGGCTTCGATTGATGGTTTTGTTTCCTATGAACATTATTGTGGAGGTAGACAGACTAAAGAAGTCCCTAGAGGTCCCTTGTTATCCCTCAGTAAACAAAAAAAAAAAAAACTATATTTGAATATTTTATTAAAATAACAAAGTGTCCCCTACTCCTCCAATACCAATCTGTGCGACTCACCATAGCCGAAATTTCTTTTGCGGATTCATAACACTCTCAGTCGGACACTAGAAGACTTCGGAAAATTCTTTAAAATTCGACAGCTTTCAGCAATTCGTCTGTGAAGACGATTCTCGATAGCCTCTGGTCGTATCGCATTACATCACGATTGCACAACCTGGTGCAAAATGTCAGCAAATGCCAAGCTATTACATATACTCATAGGTGTCCTTCACCATTCCCTAGCTCCTATCTTATCTTTGACGAGCCTGTCCTTTCCGTCTCTTTATTGTGTGATTTGGGTGTAATCTGTGACAGAGAACTAAATTTTCGCTGTCATAGTGAGAACATTATTAGCAGAGCTAACTTCGTTCTTGGTTTTGTGAAACGCTGGTCTAAGAAATTCTTCAACACATTTGTTAGAAAAAGCCTTGAATATGCTAGCTAAGTATGGTCGCCCTATCACGATACCCATTCCCTTCGAACTGAGGCTGTTCAACGCAGATTCATCCATTTTGCTCTACGCGGTCTTTCTTGGGTCGAAAGATATAACGTACCCCCCTATGTGGATCGTTTAAAATTAATAAACGTACAATCACTCGAAAAACGCCGTGAAATTATCGACATACTCTTTGCACATCAGCTATTAGAAATAAAAACGTCTAAGTCGGGTAAAAATCATCTATGCGGTGCATTAAATTGGATATGACAGCTATGAACAGTATGTGAAAATAGTGCATGAAAGCCTCTTAGAGTTTAAAAAAATCTCCCAAAAATGCTGCGAGAGCATACACCTAAGACCACTAGATAAGTGCTTAACCTGGTTTCAGTATTTTAACGCTCAGCTTGCTTTCGTACGTATAACTTGAGAACAGTTGAACAGTGAAACAGTTTTCCCTTTCGTGGAATCCCTTAACGGCTTCTTTGTTCCACAATTCAATCATGTTGTCAGTGGAACGCATTAATCGCCCTACAGTTCAGCGCTCGTGGAAAGTGCTTATGAAACACCGGAGGCACCCACAGAGATGACAATCCGATTATTTGTCTGCTCGAAGAAGGCATTCACCACATCTGGCTCAGAAGGCCACAACTGTTTGTTAACCGCAGTTTGTTTAGTTCCTTCGGGTTCAGAATGAAATAGGCATAGCCCACAGCAAGCTTCGGTTGGTTAATTTGTTTCGTGTCAATTCCTTTTTATTCTCATTCTCATCGATCTAGTCTAGATCCAGGAGTTTCCTTCACATCGCTGAGAAGACCAATCGTTTCGTTTTTGCTGTCCGCTTCGAAGTACCGTCGCACGAATATAGCTTCCGTCGTCATTCTCATTTGAGTATTCACCTCGTTGATGCATTCTTTCCAACGTGTTAAAGGTTTCTTCTGCCCAGTAAGGACTTCCTTAAATGTCTGTAACGATGCATGGAAATTCTCGTCCAAACCGTCTAAATATAGATGAACACGATTCCTTACTCGACTTCTTCAGGATACTTATTAGACTACCATAGTAGTTCTCTGAAAGCAAGACAACGGATTGATTAGGCAGCAGAAATGTACGTCAACTAGTCGATGTTCGAGTAGTTTTTCGAAAGACTTACAATAGTTGTTGGAGTGTAGACTTCTATGAGGTAAATGCGAATCTGAAAGTCTGCTGTTATGTTAGCCAGTTGAATTTCGAAATCAACGATTTCCTTAGCAGTATCCTCGGCCTTCTCAGGATCGGCAACCAGCAGTCTCAAAACTGCCACAATAAGGTTTCTAGAATAAATATGGTTTCGACTACTTTCTATATTCCCCCGCAGCTCTTCAAGAAGTCATCCCAGTTGCTTAGGCTCAGCGTCAAGTTCCTCAAATCCATGTCCACATCGGAGAACAGAATACAAGGATATCCCAACAGTGACGTGTACAACAGTGGCAAGCGGCAAGCTACAGCTAATTGAATTCCTCTTCGGACCAATTCTCAGCAAGAACTGGCTATGCAGGTCGCAAAGTATACCTTCGCTTTGTCTTCAGCTCCAAGTTCCTGATTGACATGATTCGGAGGCAAAGTATATGAGAGAACTTCTCTCAACTGGTTCTGAATGTTATTGTTCAACAAAGAAGACCGAATACTCAGGCTTGTCCTTTGGAATCGGATGCACGTGTTCCCAGTTGGCACAAGCGTACTCATAAAAGTCATCGCATGGATTTGCAGAAAGTTTGTCCTGAATGGATCGAATATTCTGTTCAGAGCCCTACTTACTTTCAGGGCAGAATCAGTATTAACTATGGTGCCTAGAACGTCACAGACACACGCTAGACACATCTTTTTAAAAGCATCTTAATGTGCTAGGCGTAAGCGACACCAGCATCTGCGACGCCTGGAGAGGGCGATGATACTGTGGAACACTTTTTCTGCGATTGTCCTGTCTTTGCTTCTGTCTTTCGAACCGATGTGGGGAGTTCTGATTCCATAAGCTCATCATCACTGCTGGCGAAGAAATTCCATTAACAGGGAGGTTGCTTCCTAGTAGTACAATGGACCGGTATCGACTCTGAGTGTTCCAGTGGAGTTTTTCCTTCCCCGACAAAAAAAAAAAAAAAAATCATTTATTTACTTCAATCAACTTCCAATCTCCAACCCTTAGCTCATCGAAGTCTGGTATCAGACCCTTGCCTAGACTATAAATATTATCATGGTAGATGTTCCTAAGACCTTAATGGAATGATTCTACTAAGCAAGCCACCAGGGCTCATCACCTTTATGCCCATGTAGCAACTGCGCGGACATCCCTTTATCACAACTCCTGCTGCAAGACAAGTAAACTTTTAAATTCACTTCCATTAGACGATATTTCCAGAAGGTTTTTATCTCCAACAACGAAGAACGATGTCTACAACGCAATCCAGGTCGGGCCTGGTCCAACTTCACTCCGGCTGGTACCACCTTTTAAAGAGCTACTTATGTCGACTCGATCCGAGTATAGAAGACAATTGCCCACACTGCAGAAACGGCCGCCACGACCCAAAATACCTTATCGATTGTCCGGCCAAACCCACTACTCTGGAAGCATCCCATCGCAGTCGCCCAGTTGCTGTGCTTAAAAATGACACACCAGTTGTTACAAAAACAACATCGGGTTTGTAGATTTGGTCATTCACAAAGCAAGTGTTGCAAAGTTCTTCTCACCGTACTATGTATTATTCTGTTATAAAGTGACGAAGTATGGGTCTGATGATCGCCTGGATGTGCACACCAAGACTACGAGTATATATGATTACCAAAGATTTTCTAGCAAAGAGTAATCATTGTATTTTCGTCATTCTATCCTCTGTATTTTGCTTCCAAGTAAGCTTCGAATTGAGGGTGGCTCCTTAGTTTAGACTTATCCCACTCATCAGGAATCTATTCTTGCGAGTCACCAGTCCCCGTGAAGTTTCTCTTATAACGGTTTTCCTTAGAGTACTCTATTCCGTGTGTTAATTGATTGCTCTATTGTTAGGCTATATATCCTCCCCATTTTTTCTTTTATTCTTAATTCCTCCAGCTCTGCTTTTATGGATTACAGTTTCACATTCCTTCCATGTATAAAAATACACCATGAGTTAATCCTTTATAGTGAAAACTTTTCCCATAGACTTGCATTGGGTGTAACACAAGTTGTGTTCATCGTGTAGGCCTCTGACGTAAAGATCAATTTATTATCTACAGCGTTTTAAGAAGAAAGGACGAAGAACTAATATATCTAAAAGCTTAAACGCACTAGCTTCCTCAGCCACAGCGGCACTTCCTATGGCGCTTTAAGCAACCTATGAGTTTCGCTAGTATTTTCAAAAAGAGCTTAGTTCGGACGAGTAAACTGCCCAGTCTTCCTCTTCATTGCTTTGTCTAGCCTTATTTGTGGTTTTTAATTTCTATTTTAAACTTTTTTAGTTCGGTTGTCCACCAAGTAGTACTAATAGGTTTTCGATTGCAAAGGATGGAAAGGGTTTTACTAAAGACAAATCATTTTTCATTGTCAATGGATGAGATATATGAAAGGCAATCGTTACTTGAGACATCCCCGAATGCACATTGCATGTTTGGGCTAAAGTCGGAATTCAAATTGTTTCTACAAGCCCTTCTGACTAGATTAATGCTACTACTTCGTCCATACAAACAGTTTACGAGTAAATAAATTACTATCCCCTGCGTATAGGTGACTAGATAGAACCCAGCAGCTGGTATTTGTATCTTTCTATTAAATTTGTGAATTTTGTTTCTATCTACGATATCCTTGAAATAGGATACTGCGCCGGCTCTCTTATATGTGCGGGATAATTTCTTTTTCCTCAACCTCCTAGCTACGTACGAGTACTCATCCCTTGTTGATTTCTTGTTCCAGTTTGTATTCTGTCACTTCCTGTTGCGTGAATTTTTTTCTGGCATGTCGCAGTTTCTTTAGACAGTAGGACTCTGAATCGGGTTGTTGCTTTAGGGTAGCTCTAGGGTTGAATCGTCTTATCCGCAAACGGATAGCTGTCAATCGTGGACAGATAACTCGTCACATGAAAGAGTTGGTAGACCAAGATGCTTTGTAGGCTTAATCTTTTGCTGCGTGTACTCACCGGTATTCTGCATAAAACCAAGAATTTTGCTTTGAAGTTAAATGAAACCAATCATAATTAGAATCAATATTTCTGATACTTCTGCATTAATTAACAGACTCGGTCAGGAGGCCTCTTGTAGCCATTAATTTGTTTAGTTTAGTTTGGTTCGCTTTTTTGAAACGGAGTGCCTATATGTTGTCGTCTGCAATTGACGTTTCTTAGATCTTGCTAGATCCTTCCTATCTTTCAAGATTCCATACACCCATTAGGTGTAAGACAATTGTTCTGGGTGAAAGTAGAAGAGCGTCCTTTGCATAACATAGGTACTTTAGGTGCGTTGATAGCTCTGTGAAGTATATCACTGATTAGGTGCAACCAAAGAGTATTGGCGAAAGTATATCGGTTTGTCGGGCACAACTTTCAACTTTAAATTGCTCTGGCAGCAGTACTTCCATGCAGCACGTGCCATTTAACCTCTTGCCGTACCTAGCCTACATAGTACCCACAAAAGTATTAGAGATGCCTCTTCTACATAAAGCATGCCTTATAAACATTCTGTTCATACTATCGAATGTAACACAAGAAAAGCCAGAACAGAAACCCGATCTTTCATTGTCAAGATCGAGAGGTGCATATTGGGGCTGCTATTTTCTGCAGAAAAATATATCAACGGAATTACCACTTCAGTTCTCGTATTTCATTCGGTATTGGTACCCCAAGTCTATTCTATGAATGGAGGTAGATCTCGCGTTGCCATTGGCGACTCCCAGTAGTGTTCAGAATACCAACTATGACTCTGTCTACGTTTTGATTTTAGAAAGGTTGGATGCCACCTTACTTTTTAGTCCACAGTTTTGCTATTTGTCAAAAGTTTGTACATCAAGTTATCGCGTTCACAACATTTTTAGGCGGATCTGGAAATTTGTGAGCATTTGTTAAAAAATAAATCAAAATACAGTTCACTCTTTCTTAACGGACGCCTATTTTAAGCGGATAAACCTTAAAGAACGGACAAATATATTTTCATAATTATAGTGAATACCCCTGATAAATGAACAAATGCTTCAGATCCGAGAGAGATCTGCACTTAGTAATTTGTGGAAAGTCTTTTTTTTTTATAATTTGCACGTGTTTAAGGGGATATGAATACCCTTATACTAATTTTTATAACACGTGCGTTTTTGTGGAAAGGGGAAGAGACAGAGAGAAAGACAGAGTGGTGTAGTTGGAAACTCAGGTGGTATTAAGTTTCTGTAAACTCCAAGGGTGGCAGTCCAGATAACTGGGAAGTATTTTGTTTGTTTTCACTATTATTGTCGTTGCTTATGATTCACAGTATTTCCTTCCGTCCTCGTGATGTCATCATCACTATCAAGTTGCATTTTAGCCATATGACCACCCTACTGCCAGTGTTATGCCTTCACAGTAGAGTTGACTTAGCTTACGCAAGTGATCGACTTTTTTATTTATTTCATGCGAAATAAATAGATGATTCTTGACGTCAGTATTTGAACCGTGAATCAACAGCGTGACAAGCGATCATGTTAACACTACACCACGGCCACCCTTTCTTTACGTCGAAATTAAGTTTCCTCACCCTCTCAATCCACCAAACCATTGAGCACGAGTTCACTCAACCTTTAAATGCTTACCGTGTTAAAGCTAATTTTCCAAGGTGAAGCTCACCGTTTGATTTCACGTTCCAAACAAAATACATGAGCTTAGAAGCAAAGTCATGTCTTTTAGAATGAAGTGTCATTTCATTTCATTCTTAATAGGAGTAAGTGACCAAATATTTATACAAAAATATCTAACTGATATGGAAAATGCTGAAATGTGGTAATGACCACTTCGTTGCATTGGTTTCACTCAGTCGTGTGCTTGTTTATATTTGAGGTTGAAATGTAACATTATGTTAACCCTGGATAAACAACAAGAGGGAACCCATTATGTAAATTAGACAGCATGCTTCGTTGAATTTTAAGCACGTGCATGACTTTTATTAACCCTGAGATTTGTGTAATTAAGTAACCCATTTTTAGAAACTATACTATGGATAGTACTATCCACGTCAGCTACGTGGCTAGACTGTGATCGATACGTTTATTGATTTTGTCATTTGTCTACATTTATTGAAATAAAAAAAAAAAACAATTATGTATGATTAATCGAAGAGGATACATAATTATACCGTCATGTTCTATATTATATCGTAAAAATATCGCATCGCCCACTATCAAAATATTCTGCTCATCTTTTTTAATACCTAATAAGCAATCAGTTTCTTTGAAATGCACATTAGTAATGGATATGTGGGATTTTGTGCTATTATTATTAATTTTTATTGACATTCACTTCAAAGCAATCTTTAGCGACATTTTATAATTGAATTCTTTAGACGATTTTATTTACAAAACAGTAAAATATATTCGCGAAGAAAGAACTAAAAAACAACCAACAATACAAAGAAAAATGAAAACATGAGTCAAAACTTAAAATTTACTGGTTGGAATCAGCTACTGTGAGCGTCAAAGAAAGTGTACACCTCCATGTACATTATGATCAAAAAGTACCCAGAATTATTCAATAAAACGAAAACGGTTAAATTGTTTATCGATATTCATTTTATTCCTTTCAAAGTAATCTCCATTGTAAGCAATACACATATTCCAACGTTTCCTCCAATCTTCAAAAGACTTTTCATAGGCCGATTTTCGAATCGCCTTCAGCTCCTTCTGCCAATTCTCCTTTATCGCCTCAATCGTCTCAAAACGCTTTCCGCGAAGTGGTATCTTGAGTCGTGGGAATAGGAAAAAGTTACAAGGAGCCATGTCAGGTGAATACGGAGCTTGCGGAACGGTATGAACGTTGTTTTTGATCAAATTGTGGTGAAGAAACCACGAGTTGTTTCTCCACAATTCTGGCGTCTTGCGACGAACATTTTCCCTCAAATGCTTTAATACGCTTACGTAATACTCCTTATTTACTGTGCCTGGCGGAAGAAATTCGGAGTGGACCATACCGCGACAATCAAAGAAAACGGTCAACAAAGCTTTGATTTTGGATCGACTCTGTCGTGGTTTTTTGAGTTTTGGCTCGTCTGAGAAGCGCCATTCCGATGATTATTGGTTAGTTTCGATGTCATATTCATAGACCCATCCATGTCTCGTCATCGATAACATTTTGACCCAAAGAAAGAATTTCTTTAGCGACATTAATGCGATGCTGTTTCTGCAACAAATTCAAAGAAATTCGCCGAATACAACAAACACTGATTTGTTTACAAAGCTATCTCACGTACAAACAAATACAAAACAGATATTTGAGCGCCAGATGACAGATGTACCAACCTAAAAAAAAAAACTTTTGACAATATCTCAAGCGCGGTTTGTTTGAATGGGAAATTCCGTATACTTTTTGATTAGAAGGTATGCTGCATTTGTAACATTTTATTTCAACGAATGGTGTGTATCTTCATATGAAATATTTATGTACATTTTATAAATACTTTTTTTCTCATAAATTTGATAAGCACAGCTTAACACGAAGAGTAACAACAAAATACTTAATTTTCTACGCATAAACAAAAAGTGTACGCAAACAATATTAAAAGCTTTAAATTAGTATTTCGTCTGTTTGCCTTTCGACTTCAAAACAGCTTCTAGTCTTCTTGGCATTGACTCAACCAACTTCTTGGTGAATTATGTTGGAATTTGTTGCCATTCTTCCAATAAAACAGTATTTAACAAGTATTTGCTGGTTATGACACGCTTTCTGCCTATCCGAGGTACTCCCATAAATGTTGGAGAGTAATCATTCCTTTATCAATTTGGTCGTGTGCTTGGGGTCGTTTTCCTGCTGAAAGACCCATAATTGATCTAACCTCAATTTTGCAAAATTTGATGGTTAGTTTTCCCTTAAAATGTTGAGGTAATCAGTTTTGTTTATTGTTGAGCAAAAAAATACTAAATTTCTAAGCCCCGATGCCTCCCGACCATAACCGAACCACTGTGCTTTATACAGGGCGGTACATAAGTCACGATAGGGTTTAAACAGCCCATATTTTTTTTTATTTTTAGTTACATTAGTCATCTTACGCTACATCTTTTAAATAGCCTCCATTTTCGGCTTCGCAAAGGGTGACCCTTTTTAAGGCATGTTCCATGACGGCAGTAAGTTTCTATGGCTGTAGTCCCCTTATTTCGGTGTGAATGTTGTCCATTAGTTGTGGAATTGTCCGAGGTTTATTTGCGTATACCTATTCTTTCAGATAACCCCACAAAAAGAAGTCAGGGGCCGGTTAGATCTGGAGAACGTGGTGGCCAATCAATTGCTGACCTCGAAATTATACGTTCTTCAAAAATTTCTCTTAGAAGTTACATTGTGGCTTCATCAAAATGGCAAGTGGCTCCATCTTGCTGAAACCACATTCCAGGGCAAAGCAAAAATTTTAAAACATGACCCGATACCGTTCTCCAGTGATAATCACAGCATTACCACTAGCATTCTGAAAGAAAAACGGGGGTGCAACTCCGTCTGGTCCCTTGGAATTTCTGTACTCCAAATCCTGCAATTCTGCCTGTTGACAAAACCGTTCAGGTGAAATGCCTGATCGGACATTATAAAATTGTGAAGAAAACCATCGTCTTCTCCAATTGTTGTAATTTAATTGCATAATCAAGCAGTCGCTGGTAGTCATCATGGTTTAACTTCTGTACCAGTTGAAACTTGTACGGGAAAAGGTTTGAACCGTGTTTGAACCACGCTACAGTGTCGTGCGAGCAATACCCAATTGGGAACATCGTCTGCGGGTCGAAGTTCCAGGCCCTTCTGTAACACTCTCCTGCATAAGTTCAATATTCGCCTCCGTCCTAGCTGAACGTTGTGTTCCGGTACGTGGAAGATCACTTACGGAACACTGTCGATGAAAACGATCAATTAAGCGACAAATTGTTGATTGGAGGAGAAACTCTAACATTGAAAGGTCTTCTATAGGCTCGTTGCGTCATGACAATCGATTGGTGGTTTTGGAAATAAATTTTGGTGCGCTGCACTACTGTTAATTTTTCCACGATGAATTTCCTCAACATCGTCTATTTGCTTTCAGATTTGCTCTCGTCACTAAAAAGAACATGTTCCCAGAATGGTAAACCCACATTTTTATACTTTTGGGCGTAAAGCGTAAAATATGGCTAATTTCGAGGCACTCTGCCATTTAACCTATTACTATGGAGCGTCCGGCGAACAGTAGTTTCGCTACCGCTAACATTATACGCTCTGCAATCTTCAATTGCAATGGAATTTTCACTGCACTTGTCGCTGAATTTTTTCGAACTTCACTGACAATACTTCATCTTCGGAAAATCGTTTTGGCCTACCAGGACGAGGTCGATCTTTAACTTCTTTAAACCTCTCAAATTTATCTAAATATTTTTTTAACTGTGTTATGTCGTCTGTCAATTATTTTTGCTCTGTCTCGTGACTATTTTCCTTTCTGTTAAAATTTTAACGCAAGTTTTCGCCGTTTCAATTGAACTTTGTTTTCCCATTCTAAGAATGATGTGCTTTGCATACAAAATCAAGCTACTTTCCTTGTAAATGAACTAATCAACAAGAGATATCCCTTCGATTAAGGCAAAACAAAACAAAATAAATAAAAACAAAACGAATCTAACGGGGGTTTTCCCGGTTAACAAAATCAGTTACAGTGTGTGCCTCTACTTGTACACTTTTTTTTTTTTTTTTTTTGCCTTTTTATTATTACTCATTGTAAAGTTTTGTATGCCAAATTTTTGAGAAAAAAACTACTTATAAAGTGGACATAAATATTTCATAAGAGAGTACAAACCATTCGTTGAAATAAAATGTTAAAAACTTGGAGGTGTAAGTTTTTTTTTGACGCTCACAGTTTTTTTTTTTTTTTCAAAAGTGCCAGGTCATCGTATACGTGGAGCCACATAGCTGTACCTATGTTCCACTGGAAACATTGAGTTTTAAAAAAAATTGTAAAATTGTTTATTTTGACCTAATTTTCTATTTATTAGTTTTCTCTATATTCTTCTCATTTATGTGTATTGTCAATGTCTTCGATGGGTGACAGGGTTCATTGAAATTGTACATCCGTCGTTTGTTTCAACAGAAATTTGGTGTGTTGCGTGACTAGTTCTTTTACGTTTAAGCAATAATATTTCTATTTGCTCATTATAAGCGAGTTCATCTGAATTGAAATGAAAGCAGATCTGTGGTGGCTTGAAATACTGCTAACTGTAGTGATGTTGGGCACTATCGAATGAATTCGATTATACTACTACTACTACTTATCGAATGAATTCGATTATCGATAGTTAGTAACTGAATGACTTCATTCTCATCATTCAGAAAGCGAGAAGTAAATTAAAATAAAGTGCACGACTGGGTCGCACGTACTTACTATTTATGTTGTTAAAACTAAGGTTTTTTTTTTTTTTTACAATTTTTCAAAACTTGGTATGCCATGATCTTGCACATGTCAAATATTATTTGGATACAATGAGGTAGCTGTGGCGTAGCGCGTCGTGGTAGTAAGGGGTGTCAAAAGTAGAAATATATACAAACTCAATAGTGCGCTCACAATAAGTAGCTGTAGCGTAGCACGTAATTGTAGCGATAGTACGAGTTGGTTTACTTTAAACTTTTGTAGCGCTACAAGTTTGACAGCTCGCTAAAAACAGAAGAAATGGAAGAAGGCAACGTTGAAAAATTCGTTGAATCTCTAAAAAAAAAAGAAGGGAAATATTATGGGAAAGGGAAACATTTTTGTTCATAAAAGTAAACGTGGTCTCGAAAAAACCTTTGGAACTCCTTTCCTTGTATAAAGGGTGCACCCACCATCTCCGTTTTTTTGTCTTTCAGTAGCTGTGCAAGGTAGCACATCTGAACCACAGTCAGTAAAAATACAGCTTTTTCTTCATCCATTTTGTTTTAGATACTCGTATAATTTAATGTTTAATACAAGAGAAAATATTTTTCACAATATATTTTCCAAAACTAAACAACACAATTCCAATTAGCTGCTTTCAAGTGACAATTAATTTGACATAATGCGCTACACCATTGTGGGCAAATTTTATGAGTGCAGCACCACACCATTTGACAGCGCCTACTAGTGCTACTACTACACCACAGCTACCGTGCATTGTGATCGGGCAGTTAATTTCGAACAAAATCGATTGAGCCATAGCCGAGAAATAGTCAATTTTTAACCAGTTAATAAGTAAAGTACTGTCATACGTATCTTTTGGCGAAATCGTGGTATGCCATCTGATAACTCAAATATCGAATTTGATCAAAATTCTGGATAATTAGTAAAGCTCCTTTTAAATTGCGACTACGCCTCAAATTGTGACCCCACAGACCACAGATATGAAGTTTAAAGAAAATCCTTAAAGCCTGCAGTCGTGCGTACAGACAGATAAGGTGCAAGTAAAAACTTGGTACGCAGATCAATAGCGGCTCGTGGGGTCGACAGTTTATATTACCAAAAGTAAACTAGTAAGATTTCCATTAACTTATAAAACTAAATTTTTAAACCTAAAATTTCCATCGTAATCATTTTTACTTCCACGTATTGATTTTCTGATAATTTTTGATTACGAGATTTCGATCAAACTTGACATTACTTTAAAATTGGGTCGCAAAAGACATTAGTTTTTGAACTGATAACAATCATTTTAGCCTTGTTTTGTGTACCTAAATGTTGAAAATATCTAATTCAGACTTTAAAGTATGCACAACAGAAGGTACAGTATTTTGCTCGCGAACACTGTCCAACGAAACCAGATTAATGGAGTAGTCAAGTCTCTTTGACTGACGAGGGTCGTTTCTGTGGTACCTCGGGAACTCGACAAGGAAAGAGTTATGAATACGACGATGTGAAAGCTATATCTAGTATAGTTATGTAAAGGTCTGACATGGCATACATTTAGCTCGCACATAGTTGGTCATTGCCATTCGCGGTTTTTGGGTACAAATATTCAGTACAAAAACATAGAACCATCTTACAAACGCTTGATTTTAAGCTTTTACGTATTTTGGCTAACTTGTGGTTTTGCTTTCAATTTCGCAACCAATGCTAGGTCCAGTAGCATACCTATGAACTTCGTAAATTGATGATAATTTGTTCCACTCTGATGATAAGCAGTTATTAAAGAACACTAGCTTTACGCATTTTCAAGATCTACAAAATGAAAATTGAAAAAAAATTTAACCCCACAAAAATCGAAAAATTTGAAATTTTCTGGAAATATCAACCATCCATGAGTTGCCTTAAATACCATTAACTGGAAACAATTAAAAAAGGAAAGTATTGTACACACTTTGGGAAATTTCACCAACAAGCGAAGGATGTATTTTCAGGGTTCCGCTACTTTAAAAGTAAAGACGGAACCCTTATAGTGAGTTTCAGTTCTCTGTCCGTCTGTCAGAGCCTTATAACTTTTGACCCACTAGGCATAAAAGGTTGACGATTTTTTAACCCGCAGACAGTGAAAAATCTAACATATTTTCCTGGATGGAGTAAAAGTAAAAAAATAGCAAATGACAATGCGCTGGTTTTGAAAACGTATAGTTCCTTTATTTTTATTTCATCGCATTTCGAGTAAAATTAAAAAAAAATACCGAAAGAGGTATGTCGTCATCTCCCTCCTATCTCTGTAACTGCTTGAACCAAAAATATTTCAAAAATTCGAGAGTATGTATCACCATCCAGAAATTACAGGAAAACTATTTCAATTTTGATATGTGGGTATGTCAGTTTTTGAAAAACTTGTACAAATGCGAGAGACAGACAAAATGGCATCTACCGTCCGCCATCTTGCTTCTGTTGAGCATTCAAATATTCTTTCGATAAAAAGATGAATCGTTTGATACTATTTTTTTTTATAGAAGTCGGCCTAGTCAAGTCATAAATACTGGTACACACTTTTTGGTGATGGAAAAAAACGAACAATTTTTTGATTTTTTGCCGATGTTATTACTCACTTCTCGCAAAAATTTAGATCGGTAACGTCTTCGCACGTGAATAAAATTTCCTGTGACCATTTGGCGCGTATCGGCGGCGTACAGCTTTCTCTTTCATTCCGTTTTTACTTTAATTGGGTTGAGTAAGTTTCCAGTTTGTCTTTTATATGCGTTGAGTCCCAAATCTTGTTTGATAATACGAGACATGGATTTCTGCGCTATTTTCATTTCTAGTGACAAGAATTTCTGCTTTCGCATTGGTTTCCGATTAATCCTGTCTTAAAAAGCTTTGATCACCTGTGAAGATCTGACAGTGCGACGATGTCCGGATCTTTGACGGTCAGTTACTCCTCCAGTATCCTCAAACAAGTTAACAGTTCAAACCCAAAATTTCGGGTAATTCCAAGCGCTCTTTCCATAAAATATCGTCCCTTTCCATATTACAATTGTGGAGGCCAATTACTTCAACACGGCTGACCCAACTTCATGTTTGCAAACGACTTTTGTGTAAATCTTTTTGCACGTTAACTTAGTATAAATGTCACTGATTGAACACCTGTCAATAGGGAATGGATGTGTTCAATAATAATTTCACGATGAATGCGTTTAATCTGGTTAGGTATAAAAAAATCGCACGTTCTGCGCATTACGTCACAGGGGACCCGCGATTTGACAGCTGTTTGTTTTTGTTGTAGATTCAGATTTGACAGCTGGTTGTTCTTGTTGTAAATATAACAGAAAAATACGAGAATAAAAGTTGTCAAGTCCCCTGTGACACCACGCAGCTGTCAGAAAAAAAAAAAAAAAATCTTGTATTCTATTATTCTTGCTGTACTAGTATTTATGACTCAGTGTATAATTACGATCAAACATGTGAAATACATAAAAATTCTTCCGTAGTTGGTTAAAACAATACAAAATTAAGAACGGTTCAAATGATGTGTGTAATAACCGTAACAAAAACAGTCTAACCCTATTTGTTTGGTATTTAGTAATACAGCACATGAAATACGTGTACTTTCATGCTTGACCGTCTTTTTTTTTCCATTATATCACTTCCTCCGCCGCAAAATATCCAACTTAACGTACAAAGATTTGATATTTTGTAGAGTTGTGTATTTTCAAAACCTTTTAATCTGCAGCTGTTTGAGAGCAGAATTAACAGCCATTTCGGGGCGATGTCTTAGCATTATGCTGCTGAGAAAATATCGCGCAAAAGAGAGGATGTGTACCGTGTGTCAAAGGGCCTGAATATTGACCTACTAAAAGAAGGCAACATCGGGAAATATAATATTTTGATCAATAAGCTAGGCACTACTGCTATTGGTTGTCTTATTGCTCGTCTATTGGCCGCTTTATCATATTACCGTGAATAGTTTGCCAATGCTTTGCTTTGCTACTAAAATAATTATTAAAATGCTCAAGAGAAGTGAATAGAATTGATTTAGTATCGTTAAACTGTTGTAATTAGAATTTGTAAGGCGGAGACCATTAGCTGAAACACATTTATATTTAAGTTGGCACTGGTTACCAAATGATGGCAATTACTTGTGGGGTTGGGTCCCCAAATAAACATGATTTTTTGAATGATTTTACCAGATAATATTACTGTCTATAACTTTCTGCTTGTCCTATTATTACGCAATAAAAAAAGTGCCTACTATTAATATTTTCCTAGATTCACTTGTCAGCCTAAATGACAGGATTAGGCAATAAAAAAATTCGCTCTCAGCTACAATCTACAGTGTTACGAGTATTGTGTACTCCATATAACGATTAACGAGCTCCCATTTCTCTCAAAATTAAATGATTGATGGCATACTATAGACCGCCCTTAAAATAGACATTTCAATAATAGAGAATAGCAGAGCCTATCACGATGTCTTGCTTAGCCGATCACAAAAGATTTCCTAATGACCCTCAATATATTTATTTTTTTTTTCTTTCCAACAATTTTTATTATTTTTTCACCACTAAGTGGGCAACCACCTCGCCGAATTGAATTGACTGTAATTGTGGCGTCAGGCCAACAACTTCTGATCAAGTGACCCACTCACGCACGCGATGATTTGCATTAATTCCATGTCTTCATTAAATTGGCCATTTGCCTCTTGTTCGGTGTATGCTTTGTGGAAGACCCCTCCGGATGTTTTCCGTCATCAGCTATGTAGTGATAATGATTGGGTAAAACTTGTAAATTTAATTTTTTTTTTTTATTTTTATGGAAAAGATACTTTTGCTAAAATAATTTAAAATTTGGCCGTCGGCCAAGTGTCGAATGGTTAGGTTGGGGTGCTATAGCGGCAGTATCGAATAAAATGACAAATTTTGACGTAGACGTGTGGAGAAAAATTGAATTAAGATTTTATTTTGAGGAATGATTTATGTTCCTTTTTATATGTTGCATTGCTGCGATGCTTAGAATAAAATAATATGTTAATTAAATCAGTTGCATTCTAGACTCTGAATAAGTTGCATAATTTTGGTGGTATTCCAGGACGAAAATCGTTGCCTATTGGAGCGTTTGATGAAATACAAATCCAAGGATGCAGATAAACTGAACGAAGAGAACGAGAGCTTCCTAAAGTAAGTACTTTTTTTTTCTTTCGTTTGGTAGAAGTATCCTTTAAAAAGAAAAAAAAAAAAAAATAATCGATTAGCATCCTCACGACTAGACTGCTGGAAATGGTTTTGTGTGCTTTATCAACAACATTTTTTTTTTCTTACACGATATGCATTTAGTTTATAAGCGATTTGGAATAAAAAGGTTGCACGCAACCGAAATTAATGGTTTTTGTGAAAGTAACCTAAAGGTTTGTCCTGTTTTTTGTGTTTTTTGTGGTGTTATCTTGTGATTGTTCAGATAGATTTATTAAGTGGATTGCGAGTGATGTTCTGATCTAACAGGATGCGATAATTATGCATGTTTGTTGTTTACATATATAAAATATATATCTACGTGAAACTAATAATAAATTCTAAGAATAGCGTTACTGGTCAGATAAATGTGGTTCATAATATGTTAACCCTCATTTTCTATGTGAAATATACGAAATCTCGAGAAAGATTAGAATTACGATCTCGAAATTTATTTGTGGAATACGTGAACGCTTTCACGCATTTCTCTATAATCTATTTCCGCGGAAGTTTGTCAATTTTTCTAGTTTAATTCTTCGAAGGAAAGATATATAGTTTTTGCATATTGGCTCAGTATTCGCCCCGGCTAGTTTTAATTAGAAACACAAGTATACAGAGTGAGTCTACTTGGGCACCCACAGTTTATTATTTTGTGGATGAAAGCTAAAAAGTTTCCTAGAAAAAACTCTTCTTCGTAACAGAATTTGCGATTGTCGTCGTAAAAATATACACACCCAATCAATAGGATAGATCCACGCTTAATTTCCTTCTAATTTGAAAAGTATAAACTGTATCAAGTTGCAGGCTTTTAAGATGATCCACACTGACGCACTTGTTAGTCTTAGTACATGAGACGCCAAAAAGGTAGAAGAGTTAGGGTTTGGGTACGATTTTTTGTAAAAGTGGTGTAAAAAAATCAATCATTAGTATAGATCCAGCAGGTAAAACACAAGAAATAAGCGAACAAAAGAAGAATTTTATTCAAAAAGAATTGCTAGTAATGCGTATGATCTCCATTATTTGAAATAACCTCAAAAATTCTGTCAGGAACAGAATTGTATAAAGATTTGAGGTAGCTTAAATTAACGTCTTTCCAGGCATCCTTAATCGCAATTAATAGCTTGTTCGTGTTATAAAATTCACGTCCACCGCTATAAACTTTTCTGGGCATCCATCCCCAAACGTTTTCTATAATGTTTAGATCAGGAGAATATGGTGGCCATTGCATAACCTCAATTGATTGCCAGCGAAACCAGTCTTTCACTATCCTTGCATTATGAATGGGCGCATTATCTTATTGGAAAATTACAGGAATGGTATAGAAATCATTTTTAATCTTGGTAATTACACCATGCAGAATATTTTTGTAGGCCTTAGCATTCTGCACGCCTTTCATTTCCACGAGTTCAAAGGTCCCATACCAAGATATTGCACCCCATACCATAATGCTACATGTTCTTGCGTGATGCCTGGACAAAATCTTTTCTTTTTTTCGCAAATCATTGAAATAATAATTATATGCATCGGGACCATCCAGGTTAAAATTTTTTTCATCGCTAAATACCACTTGTTTCCAATTATTTGTCCAATCCATATGATGTCTGGCAAAATCCAAACGAATGACCTTATGATGTTCTGTAAGAATAGGCTTGCGCTTTATTTTTATCTGTTTGAGGTGAGGTGAAGCCTTCAAAATTCGTCGGACAGTTGAGATGCTAGCTGAAGACCGGCTTGTGTAGCAATTTTCGGTGCCGAATCTCCAGAATTGGAAGCAATCCGAAGAATTCCTAGCCTTTCAGCAGCTGTCGTTGCACGAGAAGTGCGCTCTTTTCGATTTTTCCCATAATTTTGGGGGTCAGCAAGAAAAAAATTAACCACTTTATGACTTCGACCAATTCGCATTGCAATATTGCGATTTGAATAGCCTTCTTCCTTCAAGTTTTCTATTTTTACGATCTCCTCTTTTGAAAGACATTTTCCACGTCCCATGCCTTGAAATAAACATTTAATCAGATCAACAACATTGAAATATCACTTGAATTAAGAATACACTACCTGACGATCCATGCACTGAAATGAACAAGTGCATCAATGTTCACATTCTAACAGTGCTGCCAAATTTCAAAATTGTATACTTATCAAGATCTATCCTATTGATTGGGAGTGTATACTAATCACCTGTAACCTTTCGTAGCTTATTTTAGTAGTGCTGCCCAGAGATTTACTCTTTTTGGCATTCTCTTCCCAACCCGTAGAAGTGTTTTGGGGCACATAAGACACAATCATGTACGGAACCGTGAAAGGTGTATTCTTAAAAATTCCCTCACTTCAAATTTCCATGAAGAACATTCGCACTAGGTCTAAGCTTTACGAAAACTATATACGTACGTTCCTTTATAGAACGAGCAGTTTACCTAATAGGGACAAAATCATTATGATCTCTCTTTAGCGTTTCTCTCAATGCGAAGGTCTTATCGGGGCAGCCGTGGTGGGATATGCCCTATGCCTGTGTAACGAAGTCAATCTGTGCTATTTATCAATGCTACCTTGACTCTTTTGACCAAAACCTACTAGCACTGCATAGATCTCACCATGATGGTCTACATGCAAGACAAGATACTGAGAGATTCCATAAGACAGTCGGCCGGTTTGATACCACCATATATTGCTTTATGCTTAGTGAAGTATGTAGTCGTGATTATATTTCGGAGCTTGACAGATGGCCGGTACTATAGACATCAGTAGTATAGAGAAGAAATTTAAATTAAGACACTGCAACACCTCGGAACTGTTTTTAATAAGCGGAGAGTACATATGATTACAGTAATCTTGAATGTCTAATGGATATGTACACAATTGACCATTTTTGATACGAGTAGCTATCTTTTTGCGTAAAGAAACGTAAGCATGTTGTTCACTAGCAGTTAAACTTCCTGCTTCCGCAAGCGCTAGTCACAAAAGGCTTACTTCTGCAAGTTTCTTATTTGTAGCTAGGTTTTCATATCCATGGAAAACCGAGTGCTTAAGGTGCTGAAAGCTTTCCAATAGTCGGTAAAGATGAAATGTAAAAAGGTTCAAGTCTTAATGCTACACAAAATACTAATATGGTCGACTCAGCGAGATCCTCGATGGATGCATACTTGTTTGACTGAAAAAGTCGTTCTTAAGCCTTTGCTTTATACGTTGCAATTATAGGCAGCTCACTAATATTCCATATGTGTATAAATAAGATTGGCATCACCCCGAAGTAAGTTTGACCCAGAAAAGAGAAATCTACATTTTTAAATACAACAAACTTAATGCACAGTTTTTCGATTATCTCCGAATTTTGAATGTGCAAAGTATTTGGCACGTGTTCCTAAAAATAAATCTATTCGCTATCTATGGTAATGGAGGTCTGGGGCAAACTTGGACCTTAGTTGCAATTTACACATAGTAGTGTCGCTTTTAGTCACCTGCATTACGTTTCAACTTAAAGAAAACACCTCTTTCCAAAAATTTCTTCGAATATAACTAGACACATACACGCATTCACATACACAAAAAGACGGACTTACAATTTTACAAATTAACAGCTTTATTAATAAATACTTTGTAACCAGTAGTTATCCCTAACCAATGGTTAAGCCAGTGGATAAGTAAAGCTCTTATTAAACCTTATCTTATATATAACTAACTCACCCTATTCGGCATTTGCGAGATGATAACATTGTAAAATATTTCGCAAAGAAATTAAATTAAAAGCGTTGCATTATATGATTGATACAAATAGAAGAGGGTATATTAAGTTTGATACATAGTTTGTAACATAGAAAAATAATAACGGTAGACCCCCAAAAGTATATATAAAGATCATGTCCGTCCGTCCGTATGTCACCACTTTGGGCCTTAAATTTTGAGCTAAGAACATTACATTTGGTGTACAAGCTTTCTAGAATCCGAAGCAGTACAAGTGTAAAAATCCGCCCACAATTTTTCTTAATATTTTTGTTAGAAACTGGAAAATATTGTCTTGGTAAAATATATAGACGTTGACTTTCTCTGTATTTTATACATGACCAAGACCACTTTTTCGGGGCGTTTTCTTAAAAAAATATATATTGCTTTTTCAAAGCTATTTACGATGATGTTTAAGTCTTATTGTGAATATCTCATAAAAATCCTTGAACTTCGGTTACAAAATTTGGGAGCCACGCCCATTTTCTGCTAAGAAAAAGTTGTAACAGTTTGTGATAAAATTTCTTAATAATCTCGGAAATATTCTCTGTGTAGAAAGATATCTACTCATTTGAGTAGTATCGAATCAAAGTATCGACACTAGTTATAAAACTGTTCAAAAGTACTCGGTAACTACTCTGTCCTACTAAGAATAAAGGGCGTAAACGCCAAAAGTCGAAAATCGACTTTTAGGTGGTTACATCGTCAAGCCTTAAACAAATCTATTTGCTAATCCAATAAATTATCTTCCGCAAATGCCTCAAAACTGCGCTTGAAGAGTTCCAAATTCTGTTTTGAAATCTTCTCCCGAATCCGTTTTTGGTCCACCGTCAGCAAACGTCGAACATTTTTTCATGACCAAATGGTCATGCAGTATTCGAATGACGGTATCATTTGAAATTGCTACAATCTCAGCTATCTCACGAACCTTGACCCGGCGATCGTCCAACACAATATCGTGTATTTTGTTGACCATTTCTTCCGTTCTGACGTCATTTGGACGTCCTGGGCGCTCAGCGCTTTTTGTGCTCGTACGACCGCAATGAAATCCAGTGAACCACTTGTATACCATTGAGGGAGCAGAGTCTCCATAATATTTTGTAAGTCTGTCTTCAGTCTCTTTAATGATTTTACCTCGCAAAAAGTAGTGCTTTATTAAAACACGAAACTCACTTTTTTCCATCTCACCAAACTTCTTTCGATCACTGTAAAAAGTATTTGACAGATCTATTTGATTTTTTTTTATCTATGCCGAGAAAGAAACAAAGATGTCAGAAAAAAAATCCCCTATGCGATCCGAGCGCCATCTTGCATCAAAATCACTGACTTATCGAACAGCCCTCGTATTTAACATTACACCCCTACCACCTCATAAACTTCAGAATAAAATTCCCTTCACTTTATTTAACAACGATTTTCAATATTTTGTTGGCCCTCCTTTGGCTATAGTTACGGGTTGAACCCTTTTTGGAATTTAATTTTTTTTAATTAAAGGAAACTTCTAAGTCCATTGGTGTAGTGGTTGGAGAAACTGAAATTTCATTCATGAAATCTTTTATGCTCGGATGGGTGTTGTTTGCTGTTCCCCGTTCGGGGGAACACTTCACCATGGCGATCATTTTGGCATACTTTCGACCAATTTTTTACATTCACTAGAAGTGATTTTCCCCCATTCCTGTTTTAACGCGGTTTTGAGTCCTTCAGCGAATGTTATGCTATGATTCTTTATTCTTTGCTTGAGCATTGGCCACAGGTGCTCAATCGAATTGAGGTCTGGGGACTGAGCGGGCCAGTCTAGTTGAAAATTATTGTTCTCAAACCAGGCCTTTGATTTTTTTTGACTGCGCTCCCCAGCATATTATAGACGGTAGTGTTCCAGATCCAAATATTTTTTGGAAGCTACGCTGGTATTTCCAGCGTAGCTTCCAAGACGCTGTTCATTCTGTCATTGCATATAAATAGTTCTCCAACTCCGTTCGCCGCCATACAGACCCAATCCATCACAATTTTTTACTGTGGGCATCACGCAATCTGATGATATGCTTCACCAGGCGTAAAATCTAAAAAAAAGGTTTAAAATTATAATTATTATCCACAGTGATAAAATCAAATCTGTTGGCTGGATCTGTGACATTGAGGTGTCACCCACAAGTGGATGTCAAGAGAATGTAAATGGTAACGGGAAACCAACATAATGTGCACGTTCTGGTTTCCAGTTAATTGAGTCTTTTACTCTGAGTTGACTGGAAACCTGAACATACACACTTTGTTCACCAATGAGAAAGTATTTATTAGTATAGTTTCCTGTTCTCGCGTTTTTGGTCCTAGACTTTATAAAACAAAATATTATTCGATACCGAGTATTTGTCTTACGATAGCGAGTAAGTATCGGTGAAAAGTATCGATGCCAAAAGTACTTGTTATCTAAACAAAAGTATCGATACTTTACTTGTATCGTTAGAACCATATGGTAAACTACTGCGAATTAGTTAATTATCTGTTACAAAGCGAATTTTTATTAATAAGGCTGTAGATAAGTTGAAACACATCACATAACCAAATTTTATAATCATTCCCACATTGCATATTTTTGACAAACACCATACCACTGCATGCAGCTTTTGAATTATTTTAAAATTACAAAAAAAAGGCAATTTTTGGGTTTTCGGTGCAAAGCAAATGGGCAGTAATAGTTAGCCCAAAAGAAGATCAAATAAACCTTTCACCAAATCACCAAATATTCACCTTCCCTCTCAAAATTCGATAACACAAAAGAAAATAAAAAATATATTTGTATATCTCGCCACATTGTGAATCTACTAACGGCCTGACCAAAGACGCTAAGCTCAACTAAACCCATCCATTTAAAATCTAGAAAAAGACTGCCGTCAATTTTCAGAAAACGGTCCGACAAACTACGCCGAGACTTAGAAGACGCCGTCCGTGAGACTCGCAACTCAAACAGTCCAAACGATCTACCACCTGACACCGGGGGCGGCGGCGGTGGTGGTGGAGGCGGAGGTGACCAGGGTGGTGGTGATTATTTGTATGATGAAATAACGATGCTAGGCGAAGAAGTCAGCGAATCACCAGGTGGCGCTGAGCGCTACCATGAAGCAATTCCAGAGCTAATAATGAAATTCGAAGCCCACGAGACCGAAGCGAGCGCAGTGCGTTGGAATCCAGTTGAGAAAATGGTGGCCACAGGCGGTGCCGATCGTCGGGTCAAACTTTGGGACGTTAATAAACGTGAGTGGACATATTCAAGCTGAAACTAGTTTCATATTATTGATGATTCTATGTTTATTTGCAGAATTTCCAGGAACAAATGCAGAAGCAAGAGCTGTACTAGGTGGCAGCAGTGCTGGTATCAATTCCGTCGAATTCGATTCAACGGGTACATACATCCTCGGTACATCGAATGACTACGGAGCTAGACTGTGGACGGTAGCGGACCATCGTTTAAGGGTGAGTGAAGATCATTATTGAGATTCCTTGAAATAAGTGACACACAGTCGGAGGCTTTACCTTGTGGCACTGGAGTTCTATAGTTTTAAAGATACGAATGGTTAATCTGGAAATAAATGAAGGAACATTATATGAAGTTCTGAAGGAAACTATTATTATTTTTTCTTTATTTTATTATAATTTCTAATCTGATGAAGTAGGGAACTTTTGAGCGACGAGGGTGGGTCAATAAGTCCCTGAAAAGTGAAATAAGGAACACTCTTTTCGGTATAAAATCATTTTATTTTTCAACATAGTCTGCTTTTAGCTTTATACACTTCATCCAACGTTACTCCAATTTTTTGATGCCCTCCAAATAATACGATTTCTCGAGTCCTTCAAAATATGCTCCGGTGATCGTTTTACCCTTTTCAAGGTAATCGATGTGAATAACACCGCGCGCATACCAAAAAACTGTCGCCATGACCTTATTTGCTGGCAAACCCACCTTGGCCTTTTTCGGCTTCGATTCACCAGGAGAAGTCCATTGTTTTGACTGTTCCCTGGTTTCTGGTGTGTTGTGGTGAATCTAGGTTTCATCCACGGTTACGAAACGGCGCAAAAACTCAGCCGAATTTTTCTGGAACATCGCCAAACACACCTTTGAAGTTGTCAAACGAATGCGTTTGTTGTCGATTGTAAGCAAACGCGGCACCCATCTGCGGAAAGTTTTTTCATGTCCAAATATTTGTGTAAAATCGAAATGACTGAGCCATGTGATAAGCCTGTGGCCTCTTCAAGCTCGCGCACTTTCACTCGCCGATCGTCCATTACCAAACCATGGATTTTGTCGACCATTTCTGGTGTAGTGACCTCAATTGGGCGACCAGAACGTTCGGCGTCACTTGTGCTTAAACGACCGCACCGAAATTGAGTAAACCAGTGATGAATGGTTCCAATCGATGGTGAAAAGTCCCCATAATATTTGTCAAGCTTTTGTTTGGTTTGCGTGATAGTTTTTTCTCGCAAAAAATAGTGTTTAATGAGCATTCGAAATTAATTTTTTTTTCATTTTAACGAAAATGCTAGTAGGCGTCTATATAAAATGGCTGCCAAAACGAAACTATTTGACAGATCTGTCAGAAAATTTGGGTGCGTTCTTTTGAAAGATGATTCTTGACAAAAATAAATAAATTTAAGGTAACGACACAATTTGTGTTAATTTTCAGGGACGTATTGACCCCCCCTCGTATGTCTCTATTCCTTTTCAGCGTAGTTCAAAGGGATTATTGTTACTGACTTCTTGGAGTAAAGAAAGCACGGGTTCTAATAATTGCAGGACCAATGTTCATGTGATGTTCAATCGGTTGATAGTTTGATCGAATGGGTTGATATGAGTTTTTGGTAGAACTATCAAATGTAACTTGAAATAATAGAGAAATATGAAAGGATTCGACTTGTAGTTCATTTGCAAAGAGGAGATGATTTTTAGTGTTTAGTACATAAATTGTCAAATGAAACCACCTGCATATCAGGATAAACATAGAAATCTATTGTAGTTTCGGGTCCGTGAAATTTAACCCAAATGAAAGATGATTCTAAACTTATAATTAAAAATGGCCCCAAAAATTGAGGAGTTTCTTTCGTAACAAAAGTCGCCACAAATTGAATGAAAAATGCCCCCAAAAGTAAACCAAAGATGGCCCTAATAAATTGGTCTCAAACCATACATCAAAAATGGGGTTTTCTTTCCCTATAATTCCCTTAGAAACGAGAAGGATGAACTTATTTTTCTTTCACTGCAAAATGTTGTCTGAGGTTTTAAAATATCCTAAATGAATACACTGCAGGACAAAATGATAGGACACACCCACAAATTATAATAATATATTTTTTTTGGCGGTAACAACCCAATGTAGGGCTTGGCCTAGCTCCTCGCAGCCAATTGTGCTGTGCGCCTCACGAATGGTTAGGACCTACAGTCTTATGCTGTTTCCGAAGGGCAATTTTGATCAATTGAATGAAGCTTCTCATCACAATTTTACTCTCGGATGTTTGTCAGACATTTACGAGAGGTGGAACCGTGAGAAAATTTTTTTTATTTTATTTTTTGCGTTTTCTTGGATTCGAACCTTGAACCTCTCGCTCAGTGATCGTGCACTTAACCACTGAGCCACCCACCCACAAGTTCTTAAGAAAAAAAAAATGTGTGTAACATTTGCCAAATTGAATTGGTAACAGGAAGTATTTAGACCGCACTGCAACAAAATAATTTCGGGAAAAGCCCTTGTCTTGTTTTGGGGGAAAACCAGAAAACTGGGTGGCACAAAAGGATACCATATGTGGATTTTAAAATTTTTTATCATGAAACATGAATATTTCCATATTTTACTTTATTAGTGACTTGCAAATACCCAGCGTTCGTTGCGCTGCCTTTTCTTGCCAAAACTATGCCTTTGATGTAAATAATACGTCGTTAAAATTTCATGATGATCGGTTGAAGGATTTAGCAGTCCATAGGGAACATACATACAGAGTTTAATTTTTTTTGTCCCATTCTGTTCTTAATGGAAATTTTTAATTCCGCAATATTGTTGTACTGCTTTCTATCTGCATGAATTGCTCGGGCAAACACTTCACGCATGTTCACAATTATATTCAAGTCAGACGATCTTGCTGGTCAGTTAAAAAGGGCTGTGTTTTTTGAGTTAAAGAACTCCTTGACTTGGCGGGAAGTATGGCTTGCCTCATTATGCTGTTGAAAGATGAAGTTTTTCTCTGCCACTAACACATTTTATTTCAGTCCTGTAGCCAATTCCAGCTCATACCGTTATATAACCTCCTTCCATTTGACGGCTACTTAAAATTCGCCACTCCTTACGAAGATCGTGAGAAAATTAATCCCAGCAATTAGGCCCATCTAAATTGAACTTGTTTTCATCTGTGAATATGACTTTTCTCCACTTTTTCTTCCAATAGCAATGGCTACGAACAAACTCTAAACGGCACGTTTTGTGAGCTTCAGTTAAAGGTAATTCTAAATCTAAGACCACAATGCAGGTGGGTAGCCAGTAGCTTAGCACTTTTAGATCAAATAATCGAACTCACCTAGCTACAAACATTCTTCTTATCCTTACGGCGAGTTTATGATAAGGAGTAGAAGGATCACAGCTCTCCCACTTTACTGTACCCCTACTGGCCCGCCTGTGGGGTTTACCGGTTTGATATCAGGAAATTTCGGCAGCCCTCCCGGTTTCGGATCACTTCGTCATTAAGGCTGGTGTTTTTGCATTTGTGTTATCCAGTTGATTTTTGATCTGCCCTTTTTGCGCGATTGTGTACGAACTTTGCTGATTGATATTGCCTTTTGGACGGGGTTCGAAGGATCTCTCCTTTGAACATGACAATACCAACTGCGCCGGTCGGGCTCTATCTTGCTTGTGATGGGTGCTGCCGTTAATTGGCCCTCATACTTTTTGTACATTGTTCAGCATTGTGAACCGTATGTGAGAGCCGGAATTACAACTGCGGTGTAGAGCCTTCCTTTCAGCTAAGGGGACATTTTTCGGTTACGAAAGATTGCGGAGTTTTCCCGCCACTTCATCCACTCTACGCTTACGCGATGATTGATGTCACCATCACAATTTAATTCGCTATTGATCATAGATTCCAGATATTTGAACTTCTCACATTTAGGAAGCACTTTTCCATTCAAGATCAGAGAACGGACAGCACAGATACTCTGTCTTTTTTTGAATTGATACGGTACCCATTTCCATCTGAAACATTCACCCATATATCAAGTGTTCGTTGCAGGGACGTTTGATCTTCACTTATGATATCTCCATCGTCAGCAAAGAATAACTGATGCACTTTGGGGTCCGTCACTTTTCCTTCAATCAGATAATCAAGGACTGCAATAAATAGCAAAGGACTGAGGACTATTCCCTGGTGTACACCGACTTTGATTGGAAACTCTTTGGTGACTCCTGTGGGACATCTTACTCTTGTCCTTGCTCCCTCATACAGGTCCATGATCATGCGCACGTAGGTTGCCTATCAAAGGATTTTTCAAAATCAACCAACACCATATGCAAGTCCTTTAAGGAATCACGATGATTTTCCATTATGATCCTTATACTTTGGATTGCATCTGTTGTTGGTTTACCCGAGCAAACCCGCACTGGTCATCAGATGTCCGTATTATTTTCCGCAGTCGGCCATCTAATACCCGCTCATGGTGTGTGACATCAGCTTGACAGAACGGTAGTTATCGCAGTTTCGCGTATCGCCCTTGCCTTTGTGCAAAGGAAGAAGATAACTTTCCCTTCACTGATTAGGCATTGTATCACCGCTCATAAGTTTGGAGATAAGAATGATCAGCCATCTGGACCCGATGTCTCCCATCTTTTTCCAGAACTCAGAGGGTATCTCGTCTGGCCCAACCGCTTTTCTTTTTTTTGGACTATTTGACGGCATTCCGAACTTCTTCGACAGCAATGTCGGATATTTCGTCATGGTTAGGAGCGGCTCTTGGAAAGTATAGCCGGGGAAACTGTTCGTTCAGAAGTCTTCTTTGTCGTCTTCCACAAAAAGCTGGCCTTGAGCATTGTTAATGAACTTTGGGGAACGAATCTCCTGAGCATTTCTTCTTCTCTGGGCGGCTATTTATTTTTGCCCAGCTTTCCCAATTGACTTTCTCAGCCACCTTTGTTTGCTTATTTGTTTTCTTTCCCGTCTCTATAAAAATTTCTGTCAAGAGCAGACGGTCTTGCTGGACGATCGCCTCTACCAGGATCACTTTGCAATCTTTAATCCGGGGCTTCATGATACTGGCTACTAAATTGTAGTCAATCTTGGTTTAATTTCTGCCACTGCTGTAAGTGATCAGGTGCTACCTTGCCTCCAGGTAAACAGCTCGCAGTGTGGAAGCGTAAGCGTTAATACTGAAAACAAAGGACACCAGAAATATTTGCTCTGAAATGACATACCACTACTATCCAGGGGGTTAATTACCGATACTTGTAACAACAGCAATCAAGTCCCTCAATAAAAATAAAGCGGTGGGTATTGATAGCATCCCTGCTGAACTATTTCAAGCGGCACCAAATACATCGGCAGAACTGCTACACCGGCTCATACCAAGATCGTGGGGAAGTGAGCAATTTCCGGAGGAGTGGAAAAGATGGACGATCATCAAGCTCCCGAAAAAGGGAAATCTAATGGATTGCAGAAACTGGAGAGGTATACGCGTTCATATATTAGAACGGATTAAAGAACATTTAGATTCAACTTCAAAGCAAAAGAGGTCTCCGCTACATCCACTGTTTATCGATTTTGAGAAGGTTTTCTACAGCTTAAATCGAGATGCTATCTGGTTGGCCTTGCGCAGGAGAGGCATCACAGAAAAACTCATACACAGGTAGCTACGTAGTCATGTCTTGCATAATGGGAATGCGTCGGAGGATTTGCACCCCTGGAGTACGTCAGGGGTGCATACTGTCAACCCTGTTGTTCTTCGTGATCATCAGCGACGTACTCCGTGCAGCATTGACGGAAGGTAACCATGGAATTCGATAGATTATGACATCTTACCTTTCTCTCTCTCTCTTTCTCACTTTCTACAAACGCCCGTGCCCTGAAATAATTTAAAGGGTATTCATATCCCCTTTGGTGCGCGCAGATACAGATACCTTGACTACACTGACGATGTTTTCCGACTTCCATATCGGATAATAGACCTTCATCTGATGGCACAAAATCTTTAAGCTGAGGCAAACCAATTGGGGCTTGAAATAAACACAGCTAAAACAAAAGCCCTGAGTACTTCTAGCACCCGCGCTCAGCACAACATTACCGGGTAGGAAGTCGAGAAAGTGGACAACTTTCTATATCTAGGAAGTGTGGTCTCGGCTAACCGCGGTGGCACCGAACTTGATGTGTGCAGCAGAATCGGGAAGACAAAGGTTTCTTTCGGAATTCTGTCCAAGGTCTGTTCCGGTCCAACGTAGAATCAGTACTACCATACTGACCCACACAAGTTGCAGACCTTCGTAAATAAAAATCATCTTGAAGATTTGTTGGCCCAATCGTATCTCCAACGAATAACTTTATCAGAGAACGGGTCAAAAACTTGCAGACATTACTATTCGAAGGAAAAAGTGGTAGTGGATTGGACACACCCTACGGCGTGCGTGAAGACAACTCCATTGCGAAATATACCATGCAATGGAATCCGCTCACCCAGGCAGGCAGAACTGCGGGATGCCCTAGGTAAACGTGGCGCTGAACAGTTGACGAGGAATCAAGCTCTTCGGGAATGAGTTAGAGGCAGCCCAAACGCGTTGCAGAACTCCCAACAAGATGGCGCGCAGGCGTTGTTGACGTCCTATGCCCCTCGAGGGGTGAAGGGATTTGTAATGTTTGATATGCTCTCCCATGTATCCATGTACAGAAGGCAGCAAAAATAAGTTTCCATAGAATGTTGAAAACATAAACTAACTGTGCTTACAAATTCTAGTTCTTTTTCCTGCTGCAACATATTTTTATGGATTGTTAAGTTAACTGTTAACTTGTCTGTATTCTTCACCTAGGTCATGTACTATGAAATTTCTCTGTCGAAGCGTCATTTCCAGTTAAGCTATCAGTTGAAGCAGTGCAAAAATAAGTTTCCACCAATTTAGTGACTAAATATTGGACCGTTAGCTTATTTTAATTTTCAGTTTTGTAATTTTTGTTTATTTAATTGTGTATTTAAATCATTTTTCGGTAAGAATGTTTTGTAATTCTGGTCTCAGTTTGAACTGCAGTAGTAAAAAGCCCTTGTTCTATATATTTTAGTTTTTTGTTCTATAAAAGTGCTAAAAATGGCTAAATTTAGAAAATGACGACTTCCGAAAGAAAAGTTATAATTAATATGCATCATGAAGGCTATTCCAACCGGAATATAGCGAAAGTTTTAGGAAAATCCCATACGGTAATTAATAAAGTGGTTAGTGCCTTTGCTGAAGATGGGCGAATTTCCGCAAAAAAAGGCCAGGACGCCCACGAATAACAACCAAAAGGCTTGATAAGAAGATAAAAAACATCTCTTCAAATAACCCATTACTTTCTGCTAAAAAAATAAAAGCCAAAATAAGCAACGAGGCTACCAAAGTACCATGGGTTGACACAATTCGCAGGCGTCTACATGAAGATGGGAAACACGGTCGCGTCGCCCGCAAATTGTCGTATGTAACCAAGGTCAACATTGGAAAAAGATTACAGTTTTACCCGCAGCATGTCTTAAAAGGCGATGATTTTTGGGATAAGGTCCTTTGGACGGATGAATCCAAGATACGAATGGTAGAGTTTGTGTCTGGAGGAAAAAAAGGTGAGGCTATAGTGTGTGTGCCAAGCCTACACTAAAATCCGTTCAAAGTGGGGTTATTATGGTAGTTGGAGTTGTCTTTCCTCATATGGCGTGCGCAAAATTGTTATTTTTGGAGGGAAAAGTAAATGCTTCTGTTTCTCAATTTGCAACGAGAAGTTATAATTCCCGAAGGAAAACGACTTATTGGAGAAGACTTTGTGCTGCAGCAGGATAATGCGCCCATCCACAACGCGAAATAGTAAGGGAATATGTGCTGCAGGAAGGTACTAATCTGATGCACTGGCCACCACAAAGCCCTGACCTCTCTCCAATAGAGAACTTATGGGCTTTACAGAGAGACAACCAAAAAACGTAAACGAACTAAAAAAGTGCATCAGTGAGTTATGGCCTCAGTTTACTCTAGAAGAATGCCAAAAGCTTACGCGTTCCATGCCTCATCGATTAGCGTCCATGTCGCTCAATAATGGCGGACATTGTGGCTATTAAAGTGTGTGGAAACATATTTTTGCTGCAATTTTTTTTAAGGTTTTTTTTTTTTTTTTTTTTTATTATTTGCACGTGTAAAAGGGGATATGAATACCCTTATACTAATTTTTAGAACACGTGCGTTTTGCGGAAAGGGGAAGAGACAGAGAGAAATTAAGTTTCTGTAAACTCCAAGGGTGGCTGTCCAGATAACTGGGGAGTATTTTTTTTTGATTTTTCGCTATTGTTGTCATTGCTTATGATTCACAGTATTTTTTTCCGTCCTCCTGATGTCATCATCACGGTCAAGTTGCATTTTAGCCATATGACCACCCTACTGCCAGTGTTATGCCTTCACAGTAGAGTTGTTTTAGCTTTAGCAAATGATCGACTCTTTTATTTATTTCATGCGAAATAAATAGATGATTCTTGACATCAGGATTCGAACCGTGAATCAACAGTGTGGCGAGCGATGATGTTACCACTACACCACGGCCACCCTCAAGGTTTTTATAAAATATTCTTATTTTTTGTTTATATTCGTTTTTTAATTATTATATAATGTAAGTGAAAAATATCCATTATTACTTTGATTAAAAACATTGAATTCAGAAAAATCAGTCAACATTTGCTTTTCTTAAATGTGTGGAAACTTATTTTTGCTACCCACTGTACATACTATATGCAAGTATGTCACTTAAGTATTTCTAAAAAAAGAAATTTATAATAAAAAAGAACATGTTTCTATTTTTTAAAGATTTTTATTATTATCTGTTTTATTTTCGTATTACAAAATTCATCTCGTATAAAAATTAGTTTTAGACATACATTATTATAAAGAACTAAATTCAAATTGTTTCTACGCTTAGAATAGTAACAGAAAGATTATTTCTCTTTTTTTTTTTTTGTTTTTCGGAGGAGGGGACATGTTAATTAATTACCTTCCTAACTAGATTATGCGTACTTCTCGTTCTTTCTTTTACTATATTTAGTTTTATTTATTTAAATAAATAAATTATGTTTTCCAAAAAAAAAAAAAAAAATTACTAAATTGTCTAAAACATTCCGAATACAAAAAAAAAAAAAAAAAAAATAAAAATCTCCTCCGATTGGAAAAAAGGACAAGTGAGCATGTTTTCCTTTTCATTTATTCCTTATATTTTCATTTGTTAAATTTATAACCTATGTTAATTATAATATTATATTTTTGTGACACTAAAATGAAAGTAAACTTGAAGTGAAGTATAGTAGTGAGTGTATTAAAAAAAAAATAAAAAAAAAATATCTAACCTAGTTTCTATTTTCTTTAAATTACTTTCTTTTTTTTTTTTATTTTAATTGTATGTATGAAAATAAATTATTAACTATACAATTCTATTTTAAAAGGTTAAAAATTAAAAATAACAAATCTTCAGTCAGTGAAAATTTAGTATTTCTAATTTTTTATTTTAGCTCTGCATCAGTCATCCTTTTTTCCAATTTCTTTACATGATTTTTAAATAAGTTTTCCTTTTTCTTTTTTTTTTTTTTAAATAAATTAGTATAATTTTGTTTAACTTATCACTAAGTTTATTCCTTATAAGTATTTCTTTTTTTTCTTTCCTTTTATGGATGATTTTTTCGTTCTTTTTTTGTTTTTTTTTTTTTTTTGTTTGTAGCTTGTGATATTGATTTTAAAAAATATATACTTTCAGTAACTATATATATTTTTAAAATTAATATTGCCCTTGCTAAGATTCCGGCACCATGATTTTCAATACTTAATTGATTGATTTGATATTACACACTTATTGGCAAATTTGAGCAAAGTTTTCATTTTGTTTTCTTGTCATTTCTTTACAATTAAATAAAAAATTGCAAATTATTTAAAATATTTAAATTAAATGCATATATAGTGGCGGGAAAAAGGGTTTAATGGCTCACATGAATAGAGATTTTATGTGCGCACACATGAGTGAGTGTTGTGTATTCGCAGTGAAATAAGGAGAAATATTTTGGATTGGTATTGAATTGGTTCGTTCGTTTTCAAAATGTTATTTGGGTCCCACCATCCATTTCTGATATTCACTGAGATTCTTTGTTTGCCTAAAATTGACGACCATGTCGTCCGGCGAAGCCACTATCGTACAATTTACATAGCGATTCCGATCGACTTCCATTGAGTGTGGCATTGGGTACTGTTGTGACAATAGTGGAAGGTGATGAGCCATACGATGATGATGAGGTGCTAATACCTTCATTGGCATAGCTAAGCTGTTTTCTACGTCTCTGATACAAGTAGGTCCAGATGGAAATGACTGCCAATTGTGCCAGCAAAAACACTGTTCCAGCGACAATGAGTCCTAGAATTGAAAAGAAAAGACGTTTTAAAATAAATTCCATAAATTCCATGGTAGAAACCTGTCCAGCATCATTAACTGAAATTTTCTGAATTATACTGTAGGGTACATCTGTCTGTTAGCGTTTCGTCATAGAGCTCATTTTGCAAGGTTCCATTCCAACTGAGTATAACTTCAGTAAAGCCCTGTTTGTAGGATTCTTTGCACTTATGAATTTTCCATGCCGTTGCTACAATGTTGCATTACGTTGCAAAACAATCTGATCGATTTCAATTACTAAATCTCCACTTATTACCCAGCCTTGCGTCTGCTAGTCAAGACAAATTACTTCTGTTATCCCTTCATCTGATCATGGCGAGACGAACAACTTAATCCAACAAAACGATATTCGTTTCGGCCGAATGCACAGCAGACACAGATACACTATAAACTACAAGATACTCACCAATTGCATTAACACAGAATCCTTGTGCGCCATCGCTCGAAATGAAGACTGTTTCGCTGCCATCGTATCCGGTGGATTTCGTCTGTTGTTGTTTATCGAAGCCGAATTTGTCAGTGATCTGAATTGATTGCACCAACAGCAAATCTTCTTGGCTGGGTTGTTTGCTAGTGACCGCCTCGCGACGTGACCTTCTTTCGCTATACACAACTGCAAGGGACAAAAGTACATGTATTACAAACAAAACGTAAAAATTAACAAAATAGTCAGAGAAGAAATTAGTTAACCATGACTGTTAAATAATTTATCACTAGTACATCAACTCACCTGTTGCGTTAAGTGATCGTCTCCTGCGTCCCAGCGACAATAATGACTTGAACTCACCACCGACATCCTCTTGATCGCACTGCACTGGCTCACACGATGGCATACACGGGGTGACCAAAGCACGGAATTGTACAACCTCAGACGATGGGAATTTGAATGCATCGAAGTGTGACAGAAGAATCTTGCCCGTAAACGAACTCTTATAGATCGGTCCCATAATAAAGTGATCAGTTGGGCAGCCATTCGAATCGATTAATGTAATCTCAGCATTATCACTGCCATCCATGGCGACCAGTTCACGTACAAAGATCTCGTAGGGACTTTGTTCATCGAGAATTTCGAATTTCAGTGCCAGGGGATCACCGACTTCGGCAGATCGCATAACATCGCTGCCATCGCGTGATGTGATCTTCATGATGACATTCGGTGAATCGACGATAACTTCTTCTGATAGTGCTGGTTCAATGTCACCCTTGACGCCTAGATCAACTTCATTCGATACAGACTTGTTGGTCAGATCATATTGACAGGTCACTGCCAAACCCAAATCGGACGATGTAACAATGGTGTCGTGGTGTTGGATCACAACATCGTTCATATACCTTCCCGAACCACTTTGGCGGACATTGCACTCGAGATCATTATAGCCCATGCGGAGTTCAAAGTCGAGTGAGTTCTTAACATCAACGGAGCATGACTTGGGTGAGCCCTTAGCGTAGACTTTACCGTCGAATAGTTTCGATGTGCGAATGCGGGCAATCATATCACCGGCACCACATTCAATGGTTACATTGTAGCATGATGAGAGTTCATAGGTAGCGGCTTCGGGTACTTCCAAGTAGGGGTCTTGTACATCGGAGAGTGTAGCACGGGAATGATGACTGAGACGGCACACCATATCACCAGTGTCACCAAAGTCGTAGGAGTGGCATCTGAGAAGGAGATAAAGATGATTAAAATGAATTATAAACGAAGACTTTTGGTTAGGAGTTAATTTGAGTGGGTGTGCTATTTTTATCTTATTACGTGTCCAAAGATAATGCTGCTACTTGTTTCACTTACTGAAATTGATCCTGACCAGCGATTAAATTAACGATGTGTTTTACCGTCGCTATATGCCTGTCTGTGGGTTGAGAATGTCTACCATGTTATGGGTAGCCAAGTGGAAAATTTTATCACTATAAAGCATGGTAGGTCTATTCTATCGTGTGGGTAAGAAAATGGCATGTGAGCTTCATGAAAAACATGTCTGCACATCCGGTCAATATATTGTAATGATCACCGGCGGAAGCTATTCATTTGGTGGTTGGCAATTATTTAAGCCTGGTAAATACAATACAGACAGACACCCTTCCGACCCCGTTGATGCATGATAGGTTGATAAAGAAATTACCAACGACCTACTCTGTATATCAGTCAGAGTTAGAGTGGACTCTTTTAATGAAACCTAACCCAATCAAAGGACCATTTAGCGACTCACAGACTGGCACTTAACCGTCTTAAAAAAAGGAAACTTCTTCGTTAAAGTTCTGGTGGTAGACATTCGCTGCAAATTGAGTGCATTTTAATAGTTTTTCTACCCTATACTCGTCGAAGGTGTAAAGCTACCATTAACCCTTTTTTAATAATTTTTTCAGTTAGCCCCCAAACCTACAATTTTCAGTAATAATTGACCAAATTGGTTAATTTTTAGTTATTCCGACTTCAAATCACATCGTAATTTGATCTACGTGGGCAAATTTTATATAAATATTTGTAATTCCTACAAAATTCATCGCTTTGGCACGGGCATGCGTGCAAAATACCAGCTGTTTCTACCATCATCTGTAGAACTGTTCCATTAGTCTGCAATGTCCGTCTAATTGTTAGGCAAAATCGATAAATGCAAGATCTGAAGCCAACCAAAAATCCTCATAAAATATTTAAAACTCAAATCCAGTGGTTCGTTGTAACTTCAAATTTGCAGAATTTTGTAAAGGTTTTCGGTTTAATTTTTCTGTGGTCTCAATAATTCTCCTACAGGTAGAGGGTTTTGTAGAAGTGAAATTTGCGAACTTGTATTAGATTCCTCTTTGCAAGAAGTTTATAGGTACAATTGTAGTACCTATAAACAAGGTCGAACCAATGCTCTTGTTTCTATAGAATTCCATTACTGCCTTTTGCCAAGGATCACCTTCATAAATTGCAGCAAAGTTGTATAGCAAAGGCAATCCTAAATAAAATTTAAAATATAAACCTCTGAGCGTAATTCTGTTTTCACTTCATGTAATCTGACCTCTTCTACATTTAGCTGTTGTGCGGACGACAATCCTTCTGACATAGGAAGACAGTATGCATGCCTCTCAACTGTCTTTGTCTTAAAATGATTCAGTGTTTCACTTAGATCTTTGAATTCCCTTCTAAAATATATTTTAATTGTAATTTGGTATCATAATTCTAAGACTCATGTGTTGATGAGCATTTAGCTAAGGCCTTACCTAGATTTTTATTCAAAAATGGAGCATTCTTCCCGGGGTTTATTTCTTTCTACTTGAAATTAAAAATAAATAATACCTACGTCGACAAATTTTGATTAGGTAATAGAGAATAAAACCGAAATAATTTTTTGTTGAATGCTTCCACGATTTGCTATATCCAATCATACAACGAGCAGTGTGAACAGGTTCAGGTGTGGCGACTTAAATATCTGTAGTGTCTATTGTGGTCCCAATAATTAAGAAGGCATCATTTTCATTGGTAGGTAGAACTGTTATTCTTAATTGGTAAACTTTTGTTCTTCAAAAGCTGCTTTGGCCGACGCCAAATCGTCGGAAAGATACGCAAATCTAAGTTCCGTACACCTAATTTGTCATCGCTGTATGTCACCTTTCAGTTGGCACTAACAAGTCACTCCGTCAAAAGGGGCCTACATAACATTCTTAACATCTTAAATCTGCTAAAAGAAAGTGTTCAACATGATAGCATCCAATTGTAGAGACTATCTTCAACGTGACAGCTTGTTAGACTTGAAGATTTCCTCTTCATTTTGAACAAAGATACATTATCACATCTAAGTCGTGATTACGTCTGTAAGATCCTATTTTACACCTGATTATAACATCTAAACCTCTTACTTGTGGCTACGCTTTGTGTAAAATTTCTCTAAACCTCACCTAGCGGTAAAATACTCGTATACACTACATTACCAACAACCTGTTTGGTACAATGTTTTTCACAATCTCGTCCCCAATACATATCTAATGCTTATACAGAAAAACCATTTCCACGCGATGGCCATTCCTCACTCGGTTATCACTCACAACATTGCAGCCGTGTAATCTCTCCAGATTTGTTCTATCCATCCAACACGCGAAAGGCTTGTTCACACGAGCGTATACATTAAATCCTCATCTCTAAGCACTACCATTTCCGGGCACGATATGCATAGCAAACTACAGTCTCCAGTGTTAGATTAATCTTCATTCAACCCACTTTTTTTTGCACTCACCAACCACACAGGCACAGAGTAACATCTGACAAGCGATAGAGATAGATACCCCCCTGTCAAGCCAACAACAAGGATCTCTAATTAGCAAAACCAGTCTCTCTGACCACTAAAAGTAATTATCAAACTCAAAAAAAGTCGTCATAGCACACGGGGTTCCACTATCATAATCGCGTTCGGGACGGGACCACCACACTTACCTGTACGGTGAGTTGAGGCACAAATCACGACATTCATCAATGCTGCCAACATCCTGATACACCGAATCGACGGTCTTGAGTATTCTGCCCGACAATCGCTTGAACTCGCACAACTTATTGGGCTCCTCGGCGCAGTTGTTCTCCAAGTAATCGATACCATCGTACGCCTGGAATGCACTAGATCCGGCCAAGGTGATACGATCCATTTCGGAGAGCTCACAGACATTTGTCGACCGGTGGTAGTTTGCCGATCTGCAAAGAAAAAAAAAAAAAAAAACGTAAAACAAACATAAAATGATGATCATCAGCGGTATGCAGGCATAAATTTTAATTTGGAAAATAAAATGCAAAAGTATTTTGTATCGCAGAACAAGGACACGTAGGTTGGTTTCACATTCCTATTGCATCTCTCACCCTCCGTTCTGAAAAAATTATTATGAAATATTGTAAATCAATATCTTGGACATTGTGGCGGCCTTCATTGCCTCTCAGATACGCATGTTACACCGGCCAAAAGGAGAAGAAGGTTCGTTAGTGTTGTGTGTATTGCGTGCTATTCGAACGACCATCAACATGACCATCAGCGTTAGAAGAAGAAGCCGCGCTCTACCAATAGAAATGGAAAATTCGAGTAAATCAGTTGCGGTTGCAGTTTTATTGCTAAAATATGACAGGGGGCAGGAAGCAACTGCATTCGTATGAATGCTCGTAAAATATCTGAATAGCTTGCTCTCTAGATATATCATTCTTTACTGCTTTCTTTGTTTCCTTCTAAACGAATGTCAATTATTTTCCTTTCACAAACAAACACGCAGAAATTGCCAGATAAAATACAATATTTGTATTACGCAAGCCGAAACAATGGTCTTGTTAGTTTTTGATAGCCTGCGGCCTTGACTTTTCTTCCCTTCTGTAAGTATCGAAGTATGGCAATAACTATATAGCGTATAGCGCTCGACGTGAGCGTTGTGTCCATGTAACCATGAGGAAGTGGGTGTTGTTGGGTGTTTTTGTAACCAAGCTTGAGTTACAACATTCAGAAAATGTGGTGATTAAATGGCTAACGAATGCGGGCTTCCTATGTCTACAATGAATGGTCAATGCAATTGTTTTTCTCGACGATATATAGTCAATTCGTCACATGAGCGATATTTTAAATATATTCCAGGATACAGGTCTCTAGAATCTGTAGAATGACCTGCACGTGTTCAAAATTAAAAGACTGTTGCTGAATCAGTTGGAAAAAAAGAGAAAGTCTTTATTTTGTTTGCTTTTTACTACATACTCGTAAGCATTTAGATAAAAAGTCCTGATTGCAAGGCTGTCAAATCCTTGAGTGTCTCATTAGAATTCGTGGGCTTTATTGCAGTTTTCGTGAAAGATAGGGTATTATACGATCCAGTCTTCCTTTGTAGGTACTTAAAGTATCTTATTACTTTTTTAACCCCTGTCCTTCTAGTGCGCTCATCTCTATTATCCCGATTTGTTTGCTTTGTTCCAACCATCGTAAAGAACTTCTTTGCTCATATTTGGCATTGTCCTACCGGTGCATGCTGGAGATGGACATGACTAGATACAAGAAAACAGGACAGATGGGAAAAATAGGTATTTCATAGGTACTCGTATTTTATGGGAAGGTAGATCCTTCACCGATGTACTGTTAAAATTTCATGACATTTGGACGAATAGAAGTGGAGTTATTGCGTCTGAAGTGACACTATGTTTGTGATCGGTACAAAAATGAGCATCGATCAAAGAGCTAATATTAAGTTTTGTTTTAAACTTTTACCGAAACGTTTCAACTGATAAACCAAGTTCCCGTAGCAGAGTTCATGAGTGGTATACGCGGTATAAAACGTCCGTGTGGACGTAAATGATGAAACATGTTGCCCAACCGAAATCCGTGATCATCGCAGATTCCATCAAAACTCTGCGTGAAATCATCACAGTTCAGCTAGAATCTTCATTGAAATTCATGCAATTGGAATTGAGCATCTCGAAAACATCAATTCATCGCATTTTGACCGAACATTTGGACTACCGAAAAGTGTGTGCACAGTTTGTTCCGCACAAGTTGACTGACGAACAAAAATTGCTCGACACTTGTGACCGATTTTTTGACTAAAAATCGCATTTTAACTGTCAACCACTCCCCGTATTCACCTGATTTGGCATCGTGCGACTTTTACCTTTTCGGAAAAATTGCATTTGCCGATGAAAGGAAAGCGTTTTGTGGTCGTAAAAGCCATCCAAAATGCTTGTACCGACATCCTGAATGACATTTCGGCGACACGATCTAAAACACACAATCGACATGTTTTACACCGTGCAAATCGCTGTATTCAGTCGGAAGGGGACTACTCGTATTTTGAATAAAATAAATCGATTTCACCAAAGAAAACTTTTTGTTGTTCTTATTTTTAAAAAGTCCTGTTTACTTTGGAACGCACCTTGTAATATTGTTGATGGTTTATCCAGCAGAGATATTTGATAAAAAATAAGAAGTTGGTACGTTTGGTTTGTGATTGATTGACTATAGTCTTCAAGTATTTTTCAGACAACCACCTGACGTCACTGACGCAAACATCGCACGTCCTTTAATATAAAAGGTCAGTCACGAGATCGACTTGAATGACACATTTAAAGAAGGACATGGAAAATCAAAATCCAGTGGACTGTTTTTTCCGAATTTCAGGAAGAACAACGGTTTTCAGGCACATATATTTTACGGGTTTGTGAACGTACCCGTGCTATTTTTCACGGACGGGGTAAAAAAATGGCAAACTCTATGGTCACCTTTTGGAAAAAAAGAAATGCATAGTTTCAAGCGTAGATGAGGTGCTTTGTTGAGATATTGTCTCTTAATATTAACTAGGTCTTTGATTTGATGGATGTTATGAGTAGAAATGCAACAGTCCATTGCTGTTTTTATTAGTAGAAGACTCTTGTGGAGTTGCTGAGCAAAGTACTTTTCATAGATTTTTTAATAGTTTCAGTTCTACTATAGCTACACGTTGGGGTTTAATAGTGCACGCTGGTCAATTTTCCCCTAAACACATCCAAAGGGTCTTGTTTGGTAGAAAAACTGTTACGTAAACATGTCACTGCTGCTTTCACTAAACTCTAAAGAACGGTATGCCTGGGCGGTACAGGAGCTTTCCGTAGCATGTCTGGCTCTGCTGAAAACTATCTTTTGTCTGAAAGGAGGTGGCTTTTGGTAAAATGCCGCCATACGCACTGGCGCTAGGGCTCCGACTTCTCACATTCAGGCCAAAATTTGAGCTACGAAAAAAGATTCTAGTCGAATTTTTACGTACCGCATCTCAGATAGTCAAAGGCCTGATGTTGGTGTCTTAATGGAGAACGACAACACTTCCTGTTGGGAAAACATGAATCCGTCTTTCAAGCGGAGACCTACGCTATCCTTAAGGCTATGAAGTATATTATGAGGAATAGATGGAAAAGCTGGCGTATTTACGTCTGCAGTGAAAGCCAGGACGTTAGCGTCCCCTATGGATATAACCATAGATGGCATGACCTCAGGGTGTAGGTTAGAGTTGGACGCTATCGAACGTTGAATGATTTCGTCCATTCATTCATTCAGAAGTAACTCAGCTCATTGAGCTAACAGATAGATTTAGACAAACAAAAGCTTTCTGAAATCCGTAAAAAAATCCGCAGCATTCTTGTTGTTTGCTTTTGTGATTGTCCTTTGCCTGTATGTAAACTTATCATCACTGAAGTGACTAAAGCAACTACTCGTCTTTCGCAAGAGGAAATTTTATTAACAGAGAGTTGCTGCCCGACAGTACAAGAAACCAAACTGTGTCGTACTACGTACAATACTTTTGGCCACGTTTGCGTTTCCGGTATCCTCAACGTTACCTATTAATTGAAACTATCCAGATAAGTTCTTTTTTTTACGAATAAAATATTGTTTTAGATAGCTGTAAACTTTCATTCACGGAAGGCTATTAAATACGCCCTCAGACATGAAGATATTACATTTATATGGGATTTATCTGGTTGATATTACTGGGTGGCTGACATGAACTGTTACCAACTTCACGTCGCTGTGTCTGCCAAACTACGAATGACAGCGCTCTGAAAATTTGAAGGTTGGTAATACATGTCATTATTGAGAAGCGTGTGTTTTTTATAGCGTGTTTAGTTTTTGTTCTATCGACAATGGAATTCAAACGTAATACCAGTAGTGTTATTGCCCTTTTTTTAGCTGGAAAATTACAAAGAGCTATTGGACGTGAGCTGAAACATTTGAAAGTAAACAAAATGTTTGTGTATCGCACCATATCGCGTTACAACGAAACGCTATGAAGGTGGTCCGAAAAAGAGCAACATCGTCAACAGTGATTCGGAGTGTGAAGGCCGGAATCGAACAAAATCCTCGGCGCAGCGGAAGAAAAATGGCTTCTAAGCTAAACATATCCAGAGAACGGATGCAAGACATTTTGAAAAATGAGCTCGGACTCAAGGCCTTAAAGGTCTAAAAAGTGCACGATCTCACACCTGACCAAACAAATGGTTAGAGTGGAAAGAGCAAAGGAGTTGATCGGCTTGGACGTAAGTGGCCAATTGCCAAACATCGTCTTCTCTGATGGAACCACCATTTCCAATTGAGCAACTTGATCGAGTTTACCTGCCAGAGAGGTCATACGATAATTTCAACCAAAGAATGGCCACCGGAAGCAAGCGCCACCGTTTTTTATGGTTTGGGCCGCAGTGACTGCCGATGGTCGGTCTCCGCTCGTATTTTTGGACCGTGACGTTAAGATAACACTGTTGAAGCCATGGACACGCTAACATTTCGGCCAAAGACCCTGGACATTCCAACAGGACTCTGCACTTTCCCACAAAGCCCGAGCAAATCAAGAATGGCTGCGACAAAACGTTCCGCACTTCATTTCCTCGACATAATGGCTATCAAATTCTCCCAATGCGAATGCACTAGACTTTTCTGTCTGGGGTATTTTGAACTCCAAGGTTGGCACTAAAAAATACCAAACAACGGACGCGCTCAAGTTAGCGCTTCGCAGGAAATGGAAGACACACTTGCGTGCAGCGTGCGATAAATTTACTGACCGTCTCAAGGAAATTGTTCATGCTAAAGGTGGCCTTAAATTTGAATGAATTCAATTAAAAAAAATTCAGCTATTTGAATTAGTAACAGTTGTCAGGGTGGCTGACTCTAGTTTTTGTAGATTTTGTTCCAGCTCTCAAAGTGCAACGTTTTTAGTTCAGCTCTTGTTTTTCTCATAGTTCTACTGTAACTAGTAATAGTTAGTCCTACGATTTATACTCACTTTCTTAGAAATTAGAAGCTTTTAAAGTGCCTTTCTCTTGTACATGGCTGTAAAATTTATCTAATGGCCATTGGGCTGGCGGGTAAATACAAATATGACTATGTTAAGGTGAAGTAGAACCACTTAAATTTATTTGATGTATGTACATACATAAAACATGTAAACTTCAGCCGTCTACGAGTGCAATAATTTACGTGTACCTGTATCTCCCAGTAAATTGTACAACGAAACAAAAAAGAAAAGTGAAAACTGGAATTTTTTGCCTACAAAAAACCACGAAAACCCCATCAACACATTCACGAAGATGCAATAGAGGCTATGTTTAGTTTAGCATTACAATGTTGCTGATTCTTTTGTCTTATAGGCCAGTACAGTGTAATGACCATATCTAACCACTAATACGTTTTGTCTTGAAAGTGCACATTAGCCTTGCCCACTGTGGTTTTCACTCTAAACCCATCCATGGATGGAAAATCGATATGCCCCTTCCATTAGCAATCAATTTTCATTTTCATTCTTCGACAAGACAATCAAGGAAAGCACTTCACTTTCCGATACATACATAATCCAGTAGCTTGGACAACAATGTTATGAAGATTAATGATTGCTACCCGCGCTTTCCATTTTTACTTCATCTCTGCGCTTCTCCTCGATTATATAAGACGGAAATGTATACTCGTAGCTAAATCGATGCGACGAAGGTGTGCAATCATACTTCGAGCAGATTATTTAATTAAAATGAATTATAGATCGTCGGTGGCTCTAATTACACGACACCAAGAACAAGGAAGTTTTGCAAAGCAGGAAACATACGTTAGATCGATCTATGACATTTAGTTCTGTTTCACCTAAGTGGTAAAACTCACGAACTTTATGCACGCATCTATGTATATCGAGTTAGTGCATTTTTATTCCGCCGATATGGTCAATAATTCGTGGTGTGTGTGTGTGTGTGTGTGTGTGTGGAAAAAGACCATAAAAAACGGTTCTAATGAATTATAATTAAATTTGAATTAGAGGGACCCGCAGCGAACGTTCGTGTGAAATGCAATCGTTGTAGCTGTAAAGCGCACATCGCGGAAGATGAGCAATGAGTGATGACGGAGAGATAATAATCCAACAGATACAACACACCTAATAATAGATACACCTTCAGATGCACGTTGCGTGAATGTAAAGTAAATCGTTTCGATCATCCAGATACAGATACAGGAGCCATCGATACATGTTGAGTATGATAGATAGGCTTTGAAATGGATACCATACTCGTATGAGGAGTATACGTGAAGCGGAATGTGATAAGCAAAATTAGTACTGATGATGGATTACACATTGAAGATTATAGGTATACAGCGATCTTAAATGGTATAAATTGCTTCAACTGATTGGTAGTGAGATAGATTTTTGTAAAAATTACTGAACATGATGGAGCTGGACTTTACCGATCAATGAGTTGGTTGTGGTGGTTTTCTACCCGATCGGCCCGCATTGGGTGAGCCTATTTTACAATCTGGGTAATGGTGTTAGTTTTTATTCAAAAAACGCATTCAAATTGAAAAAGAAACTACAAAGTCCGGATTTAGGATTCAGATAAATTCAGACGCAATCCGCAAGCTGTGTATTACTGTATCTCTTCGTCCCGTCTATCATTCTCATTTCACTGGCTCGTGGAAGTGAAGTTTCATATCATTTTGATAAATCGGATTTTGATAATCCGTATTTTATTTATTCATTTAAATCCGGACTATCAAAATCTAGTACTTATAAAAAAAGTCGCATATTCGGAAACGTGGAATTTTACTACGAATGATGGGGGAGTCGAAACGATCCAAGGACTTCACTTTTGAGAGCCACTTGGTTGGCTTTTTTTTGTTTTTAGAGAGAGGCCACCGGTGAGGCACGATAAGCTCAAAGAGGATCCATAGTGTTACCACCAGATGAATGCTGGTAGCATATCACATTTGTTTTTTGTTATGAAACATTTTAATTTTTGTCGTACAGTCTTAGAGCGACCAGAGACTGGAATTTTGTTTTGTCTCAAGACAGGTTTCTCTTTAAAGCGGTGGCTATGAGTATGTATAGTAGGAGTGCGCATATTGAGGACTCACAAAATGTCAGGCAGGATAGACCTTTGGTCCGTTGCCGATAATTTTGCACGCGGCTTCAAATGTACTGAACACAACTGGGACTGAAATACAAATTATTTCAAATGTGTGACTTGCTGCGTTACAAATCAGCGTAGCGTCACAAAGGCAATTTCGATGCAGGTAAAGAGGCGCCACGATCTCTCAGTTCAGCTCTCATCGGATGGAGTAGTTCTTGTATTGATTTGTATCGTACCATATTAAGCTAAGAAGGAAACCTAACAAATTAAAGAGAAAAAGAGAGAAAAAAAGAAAATCCAATGACTTATGCCTATACCCGGGGAAAGTGCGGGAAATAGGACATGAATTGAACGTAACTAAGCCTAAACTATACTACACCTAGACTAACTTAAACTAACCGAGGTCTCTGTAAGATTGAAGTTCGTCAGGAACTTTAAGTATGTCAGATGTTGGCTAAGTTTTGATGGATAATATGGAGGATAGGGTGGACAAAGTTGGGTTGGACTACGTTGGCCGCCATTGTTGTACGTTATGGTATGACCGAGGAGGCAACCTCAGCGTATTGTCGGGTGGACAGTAACAACCCCACCCGACGAGTTAAACCGAGCTTACTGCCGTCTTCCACACCTAAGTTGCCTCCGGGGCCCTTCTTGACCGACAACAGTTGTCTTTCTTCCAAATGAGCCAGACAGAAATGTCGTAAAATTACCTTGCCCTCATTGGGCGGACTCTCAAGGTTCATTGAGATCTTCGATGAGGTATTCAAGCGGAGTAGCGGTTGTTCAAAATAAGCACACAATCGCACAGCCACATCCACTGCTGCACTGCTGTTGCCGATAGTATAACTGAGTGAATGTTAATGATAATGATTTGAAATGGAAATCTACGTTATCAGGCTAATTTACGAAAACACATTCTTTAAAATTAGAATTCGAATTTTGTAAAATCCCTATATAGGTCATTAGAGGAACCATCATGCAAAATTCCATTTTCGGAGGTATGCTGATTAATGAGGGACTCAGCAGGTATTTTTTATATCAATTCGGATGAATGTCCTAATTCTCAGAGAAGACTGTGGCACCGACATGTTCTTGTAAAGGACATAGTTGTAGCCCAAATTGAAATCTCTTTCTTTGGGTATTATCATGACATCAGGAGGAAGACGGAACATCAATAATGGTTAGCTTTCGTATTACAGAGAAGTCCAAAAGTTTCAAAAACCAGTTCAGTTGAGAAGCCACAAAATTAGCGATAAATGCTCCATTTAACCGCCCTGTAATACTCCCAGCCTCCCAGCAAAGACTTCTTGCATTACACTTGTCAAAGCATGAATCCTCTAACTATGAAGCTGTGACTTTTATCTGTGGATATCTCGTGGTTAACAAGATAATCAACGTCTTCTGATCTTCCCATACACACACCAATTCAGAAAAGATATTCAAACAGCAGCTACCGATACATAGGATGATCGATCGTGCAGAACTTTCAATTATTTATTCTTGTGGCAATGAAAACGCAAAAGCGGCTAGTCTTTGATGTCTTACTTCAGCCGAAAGGATACACCCACAATATTTACACACATTGTATCTGCACACGACTTCTCCTTTTGACTCTAGGCAGACACTAAGATTTCTGCGTATCCTAAGCAAAATATTTGTATCTTCCGATGATCAATAGCAATCCTTGGCGTGCCAAACAACTTCCCGAAAAGATAAATGTGAATTTTATTCCACCTTTTACTTTCGGCTAAACAACGGAACCCATCCAAGAGCGTATATTCCAGAAGAAGATGAATCTTTTTCACCTAAAAATAAATTGAATTTTAATCGAAGGTGGACTAAGTCGAGGTATATACGCTTTCACGCCGCCTCCTGTGCACGATCTTGTGGTGGTGGTGTGCGCAAAAATTCCCTAAATTTCCACGGGGAAGAATTAATTTTCTGATAACTTAATGGGCGCGTGCAAGCGCTCTTTCCAACACTTCGAGTGATGGTGGTTCTCTTAAACAATTTATAATATCTTTAATCTTTTTTTCTTCATTCCTATGCGCATGCCGGATGTATGTAATATATTAAATAAATCTTAAAGCCCCTTTCGTGTTCTGGCAAATCCCTTTTCCGTTGTGCCTATCTACGCATTCACATCTCATTTGGACGCACTTGAAGTTTTACCCTCTTCCGTGTGTGTGTCCCCTTCATCACACACAAGTCTAATATAGATATCACATCAAAAAGGTACGAGTATAATCCCTATCAGAGATCAATGATGGTGTTTAATGAAATTTCGCGCTTGCTTAATTAAATCGCACTCTCGTAAGAGGAATTATTTGAAGAATTTCCAGCCAATCCATTATTAATGATTAATGAAGTGATCATAAAAGATATAAATTTAAGCTTCTGCAGGAAGATTGGAAGTTTAAGATTTCGCTACGTTATTAATCAATGTGTCGTTGAGTCATTAATTTATAATGAAAACACTGTACCTTCGTAGTTAGTGCGCTTCGTGGTGGCTTTAACTTTGAACAGAGTTACCTGGAGAACCATTGGAGAGAAGACTTCGAGGATAGATATTCAGCAAGCGGAAGTCTGATAGTGATCTGTTGAAAGGTGAATTTTAACTTTATCGCCATGACGAACGAGGAATTTAAACACAAAATTAACTATTACTCAACGAATATTATATGAAAAATCGTTGGGCTTAAAATGATAGTAGACATGTTAGAGTGGAATATTTGGCGTACTAGCGCATGGCGAACGCCTCGTCAAATACACTTCACATTTTTACAAAAAAAAAAAAAAAAAAAGCTACAGAGCCTCGAAATCAAATGACTTTTCCAAGATTTGAATTACATCTGCGATATACTTTTCTATTGCTTTTATTGTTGAACTCGGACAGCAACACTAATGTCTGTCAGAGAAACAGACAGACCAAATGGGCGCCATGACCGGTCTTGCAGACTTCCACCCTTTTAATGAAATTTTCCATTACTTTTCAAGTAGTCATAAATAACGAGTCGAACCTCGTCCTTTAGCTCTCGAATCGTTTGGGGGTCATTAACATACACCTTCTGCTTCACATAACCCCAAAGAAACAAATCCAACGGTGTGATATCGCACAATCTTGGTGGCTAATTTTGGTCGTCGAAACGAGAGAAATTTGTGTGCAATAACTACGTTGGTTCTCGCGCTATGTGACAGATGGCATTGTCTTGTTGAAACCATATGCCTTCCACATCTATTGGTGTCGAAAATACTTTGCTATCATGTCCCGATAACGTTTACCATTGATTGTTACAGTAGCACCACGAGAATTGTCCAAGAAGTACGGCCCAATTGTACAGCCAGCCCAAAATCCGAACCAAATAGTGACTTTTTGTGGATGCACTCATTGTTCATGAATGACTCGTCGATTTTCATGACAATTTTCTTTATTTACGTAACCATTCACTTGAAGATCATTTTATTCGAAAACTCGCCAACAACTCTAACACCCAATCAACGAAGTCACGACGCTATTCATGGTCTGCTGACTTCAGTTCCTGAGTCAGCGTGGAGCTGTAGGAAAGGTTCAATTGCTGAGAACGATGGCGAATGGATTGTCACGAACACTGCGACGTTATTTTCGCGTGAGACTAGCTACTAAGAAGAACGCACTGGTCTTTGCACATACAACACTGATCCAGTTCGTTCAAATTTTTCCATTAATTTTTCAATTAATACCTACATTATTTCGTAATGCGCGAATCGTGCTGGTTAAATTTTTTCCATTTCGGGGATGGGTTTTGACAATTAAAATGCGTTTGTTCTCTCGTATATCGCTCCATAATTACAAATGTAAATGCTTAGTATTCACGTCAAATATCAGCTGTTTATCTTTGACAGAACCACAGTAGTGCCAACTTTAAATTTTAATCTCCAATGGAATCACCCTTTACAAAGATATAATGTCGGGTACACGATTTCTATGAATGTTCACACATTTCCGTTATTGGATATGAGTCACCGACATCGATTTGATAATTTTTGAAACTCTGCCTCATATCTTATCCCGACTCCATCCGTTTTTGTTCATTACTCGCATGTCAAACTGATGTAGTGTATTTCGGTGATTGTTAGAAGATATCGTGTACAAATTAGCCTCTAATTACTGATAAACCAAATTTCCAAGCATATCTATCAGTGGTCCCTTGTGACATATGAGATCGGGAGTTCTTATAGAATTATTTCAAAACTTATCGATCGTCAATTTACACCAATAGCTTCGGGTAACGCTACAATTTTCGAAAATTATAAAGAATTCGGCATCCGTCTGGTAGAGAATTTAAACATATAAAATTTCGATCGACTTAATTTTGTTCGTAGGACTCAAAAACGATTACTGCAAATCTAGCTTTTGGAACTATCGAACTATCGAACGATCGGATCGAAAAATTTAATGGTTGAAAATAGTAGAGGACGAAAGTACGAGTACGAACCAAAATGTTCAATGAATGAACATACGAGTAGTAATGAACAAATTTTAATAATTATCGATTGAATGAATATTTCGATCCTATCGATAGTTTTTATTCGATAACTTCCATTAACAATCTCCAATATTGCTCCAAAAAACGTGAATTTGATCAAAATGATTTTTGAGACCTTTTGTTATTCAACCACTCACATCTTACCCGGACTCCGCCGAATTTTAATGATTATTAGATACGAGGGCAAGGTGCAAAGTTATCGGCCTGACGCTCGAGATGGCGTTCCAATCAGCAAACATGTATGTTTCCAGCATGCGTGTACTTCTCATTAGTTCGTATGACAAGTTCCCACTTGTTCTCTCAAGTAGTTTCTTTACACTAATTTTTGCAGTAAATGATAAACTTGAATACGAGTATCGTGCGGTGATAAAATTCTTCGTTTTGGATGGGTTAACCCCTAAGGAATTTCATCCAAAGTTAAGAAAAGTTTACGGGGACTCTGCTCCTTCCATGTCAACCGTTAAAAAGTGGGCAGCTGAATTTAAACTTGGTCGCAAGTCCCTCGAAGATGATCCACGTGAAGGACGGCCAAAAACCGCAACCACACCCGAAACCATCGAAAAAGTGCATGATATCGTGTTGGACGATAGGCAAGTGAAGGTGAGTGAGATAGCTGAGGCTGTGCGTATATCGAAAGAGAGGGTGCGCAAGATGGGTGCCGCATTTGCTGAATGCCGATCAAAAGCAAATGCGCAAACGATTTTCGCGGCAATCTTTGGACCGATTCAATAGGGATCCGACCGATTTTGTGCGGCGATTTGTCACCACGGATAAGATATGGGTCCACCACTACACACCAGAAACGAAACAGCAGTCGAAGCAGTGGGTGGAAGCCGGTGGTTCAGCGCCAAAGAAAGCGAAGTTGATCGCATCTGCCGGAAAGGTCATGGCCAGTGTGTTTTGGGATGCGAAAGGGATCCTGTTAATTGATTACCTTGAGAAACGCAGAACAATTACAGACGAATATTACTCCAACCGTCTTGACCAGCTGGATGCCAAAATTCGCGAGAAGAGGCCTGGCCATTCACCTGATTTGGCACCCTCAGACTTCCACCTGTTCTCAAACTTGAAGAAATTTGTTTCTTGGAAGCGCTTCGCATCCAATGCAGAAGTTGAGAGGGCCGTAGATGAATATTTTCACAGCCTTCCAGACTCTCACTTCCGAGAAGGAATACTGATGTTGAAGAAACGCTGCACCAAGTGTGTTGAAGTCAAGGGAGATTATGTAAAAAAATAAAATCATTTTTTAACTGAAAATCGAAGTCTTTCATTGTCAGGCCGAGAAGTTTTCACCTTGTCCTCGTAGGACTATCTGCGCACTATAGAAACCGAATTAAGTCATCTATTTTGTGGTACTTAAGTTAAGATGAAACTGTTTGTCTAGCAAGGGGAGAGTTGTACAGGGTTGTGCATATTTAACTGTCTTATATGTATGTAACTGTCACCCGTGGTGGATGCAATGGCTTCTCAACGATCACATTTGGATTCTCAAAACCGCAAATTCTGCAATTTTGCTTGATTAAATAGCCGCCATTGCTGAGGAAGATTTTTTTCGAAAAATTGTAAATATCCATATTGTAAAATGACAAGGCAAGAACTCACTACCTGTCACTATGGATGACAGATGGTTTTGACAGATGCCATATGGCAGGGATGTGATGTGAACCTCGAAATGAATTACCCTTTATGTCAGACGTCGGATACTACAATAAATACTACAACCAATTCGATGGCGGATATATGTGAAACTGATGACTATTCGATACGTAATGAGTATGACAGGGGAATTGTTGAAAGGGGATTTTTAATTGGCTATTTTGCATTTGTCTCTGATAAGTACGCAGAGCCTGGGTATTATATGTAGACATAAGTGGACCATGAAGGCTTCAAAAGACTGATCCTTTAGTCTGCAGAAATCATTCTGAATAATTGAGTCTTTCCTTGAGATTTTTTTTGGTAAGATTTCAATGACAAGCCACCCAAAGACTGGTTTTCAGTTTCGGCTTCGGCTTGTACGAGTATATTTACTCCCCGTGCAGAGTTCATACACTCGATTATTTTTCTTAAAAGTTAAACTGTTAACCATGGAGTACCTCTATCCTCCAGTTAGCAGCCCAACATTAGCTTGATACTATTTCAATTTTGTCACTATCCAGTAGATAACAACAAAAGACCAATAGGTTTGGATACATAAACAGTGAATAAAAGCTTTTACGTAATACAAACAATCTGTGCAAGTTATTAAATTATATGGTCCAGTGTCACTAGAAATGTCAAATATAACTGTCGCACTATAAAATGTAAACTCCAAATATGCCATGAGCACGAATTCCTTATCCACTTCATAATAAACCACCGCCACCGCCAATGTAATTAGCGGTAAGAGACATTGACACTGTCACTTACTGCCCCTAACATGCCGTCAATTCATTCACCTTTCACATCAAAACCCATCTCCGAATAAGTGGTATCTCTTCAACGAAACCCACTCCGAGACACCTCTCAGATCTTGGACAATAACACCGCTGCCACCGATGTTGTCCAACTTCCAGTTGATTTGCTTTGGAGTAGATCCACCTATGCACTACACTCTTGTGTACGCTCTGTGGTGCGGTGAAAAAAAAAAAAAAAAAATGAAAAATGATAGGTTAACTCGAGTATGTTCCCTACAGCAATCATTAAGCCGACAAAAAGTCGGTTTGCTGCTGCCTCCATCAGTGTGCGCACGACGTTTGTCGTAATGACCATAATGGGCTACTTGAATTGAGTGCTCCGCGCGTATGAGCATTTCTCGAATCGGGTGCTGCTTGTGATGGCTGGTGATCATATACCTTTTAATTTTTTAATTATAAGCTCGCTACTTCTTCGTGGCAGGGAAGATACATACAAAAACTTGCTCTCCAAACGGCTACAAGAGGAGTGAATTCCACCTGCAATTGTCCATCAAACATGTTGCTTGTGATAGTATCTGTTCATAAGAAGATGGAACCCATTCTGTCTTACTCGTATATTTTATGGCCTTCGGTTGGACCGATAAGAACACCTTCTTCATCCATTTCTGGGGTTAATATGATTCGAACACGCCGTGATCTAATATTTTTACTTAGGTCTTAGATATGAACCAGTCATAGAGACAATAAAATAAAATTCCTGTGTTGTCGTGCAAATGAAGGAACTAAACGTGACTTAGTGGCCAAATAGATGTATCTTTTATCTCTGATTAAGGGAATATTATTTTTTGAGTGCATTCGTGCAGGAATTTTAATTAAGTCGTTTTGCAGTGTTGCCCTTGAACTTAAGGACTCCTGCGTCTTGATAATAATCAATCAATATCGTTGTCATCAATTTTATTTAAATAAAAGTTGCCTGGTAATTATATAGAGACCAACAGACTATGCCTAGCACAAGATCTGTTATTAAATATTAATTAAAAGTTTAAAAATAATGCACAGCATGAGCTTAGGCATATCGGTTGCTCATTGACATATTGAATGGGTTGTGATGATTAAGCCGAATTGAGACATTAACAGCATGAGCATGAGCTATCATGAGGTCCAAGCCAGACGAAAGGAATAATAGGTTCTTCCAGTTGTATGTTTGCTATTAAGAGTCTGAATCTTAATGATTTGTATGTACTCGTACCTACTGATTGTACAAATTCGAAGTTAATGGATGAAGTCCTTGGAACTGTCAGCAGGCTATAGACATACCTTTGGTGGTATGATATGCACCAGGGGGAAAAAAAAACAGGTCTGTATGGTATTGGATGAAGAGCGAACCAAGTAAAGTTGAGAATTAATTTTCATTTCTTGGTGATCGGATATTCTCTTGATATTACTGGTGCAATGTGTTAAATCTGACTACAGGGTCAACCAGTCAGACATTTGGATCATGTCATATTAAACACAAGCTCCGATGGTACTTAGGAATAAATCGAGTCTCTTTGTCACCTGCTGTACGAATATCATGCTCTATCTTGATAGATATCTGCTTTTTTCGTGAAACTAGTAGATTTACAGAGATCGACATCTGTGATTTCTCGATAGAGACGTTAATGCAGCCGCTAACATGATTACAGGCTTGATTCTACTAGGAATGCGTTCCTTCATTCCAAGCATCTTAAACCAGAACAAGAGCTCTGGTTCGATCTGAACTTTTGCAATTGCTGTCCGAAAGACGGAAAAGGCTTTTGCGGTTTGGCGCGAAACACAGTTCGAGGAAAACCGAAACTATTGACGGTGCTAAATTCCAGCGAAATCAGAAAAAATACTGCAGTGCCCCAAAGGCAGTAAATCTTTTTCGTCATTCGTGAAACGGCAAAACAAATGTAGTATTCCGAGGAAATCTACATTACCTGATCGCTCTCTCTCTCTTCACTTATGCGAAACCTCTACGTAAGCTCTTTCACCTGTCGTACTATTCGTGTATAGGCATCTTTCCGGATAGGGCAGTAAAACCTCTCCTTTTTACTCGAAGCTGATGGAGAGCATTATCAATTGATCACCTTATGAGATATCTCGAACGAAATCATCTCCTTAATGACCGTCAGTATGGTTTCCAGCAACAACGTACCACAAGGGACCTAATGGTATACTCGTACCTGTCTGAAAATTGTAACCAATATATTCATCAATACTCGTAAGGCGAATGTAAGGCTTTCAATAGAGTGTTGCATAACGCCCTCGTATGCAAGCTTTTCTGGAAATAGTTTACGATTGGAACCTTTTTCAGTGCTGGTGTACCCCAAGGTTCCGTGTTCTGTCCAACACTGTTTCTAATATTTATCAATGATCACTCTCTCACTCGCAATCCAATCCATTCCTTCGCAAATGATAGCACTTTTGACTTTGCTTGCTTTTTAATGGTTCTATGGTAATGATTCCCAACTCCCAGTGACAACGAATGTCAATCGAACTTAACTCTGACTTTGATGCAATCGTCAATTGGGGTGAGAAAAACGCGTTATAAACCCAGTACTCTTTTGTTTTTGAAGCATGGAGTTGATGATGAGAAACCCGATGGCTTATCAAGCATATTGTATCAGACCTTCACTGGAATCAGCAGATTACAAATGTTGCCAAAGCTGGGGATAGAAATAGATTCTTCGGGATTCCTCAAAAGATATTAACAATCTTTCAGTCCCCCAAACTTGGTTACGACCTGCATGTTTGGGCACGAGCTTCCACCACATGCTTAAGATTACTCGATCGTGTTCAGCTATAAACATATTTATTGATCCGTGATCAGTCTTTTGACCCCCGTTTGAGCAGAATGTTGAGGGCTTAAGACACTTGTACCGGTACTTCAATTACAAGTGTTTGGGGAAAATCTATAGTTCTGTCCCGGCATTCATTCTTATATCCCAGGGGTTGCTTTCGGGCGCACAGTGAAATCTAGAAAATCGTAACCGTTCCCTTTCTTTCACTCCACCATTGAGTTTTATAACTTTAAAGAACACAGTCTACATGGACAACCAAACATTAGATTGAAAGGACATTGAAAGACGATTTCGATACAGCTTCTCCTGACTCAGCTAGACTTCTGTTGTGAAGATGGTTTCATCTACGCTTTTACTGATATCATAATTGCTAAATAAAATTTTTGTTTAAATACGCCCAGATCGTTTCCATAGCCGACAAAATCAACGATCCAATTACGACTGTAATCCACCATGAAATCAAGTTGTAAAACTTTTCATAGAAAATTGGCATTGGCGCCCAACGCAAGTCTGATGACGCCTTCTATGAAAACAACGCTTACAACTGAATCTAATCCTCATCTATATAATTTCATAATCTCCACCCACTTCAATAAAATCCATTTTGCAATCACCGATCCACTGTATCATCTCAACAAGTGCTTCCATGAATAGTATCTGACGCAAGTAAAACAGATAAAAAAAAAAAAAAAACAATCCCAAGGAATGCATAACATTCATTCACTCCCGTTGTACTCCCTCCAGAGAAAACTAAACCAAGTTGCATAATCGGCTTTCCATGGAACAACGATTTCAACAATTCTCCATCGCACTGCCATGCCAGGGTACACTGTACAGTTAATTAATTTTCCATCCGCTAAGTGCCATTGCAATGTCTAAAGAGACACACTCGCACTCGCATAGAGAAACGGATCATCTCTGGTGTGGAGGAAGGAAGAACCACATACGAGTAGAGGTCTTGAATAAATCAAACAGAATAAATAATTATTTCTAAATATCTAGTTTAAGACTCAGCGAAGGAGAATGAAACCAAGAAGTAATAGTAGCAAAAATACCACACAAATCTAGATACGCTCCTCGCCAAGGAGAATCCCACTAAATTCTCTGCCATCGTCTTACAAGTTCTCGTCTTACACGGTGGAGGATTCATCTACAAGCGTAATCTTGATAATTCTGTTAAAGAGTTTTACTTTGACTACGACACACACCATCGAGGGGGGTGAGAACGACCGACAACGACATGATCTTCTCCTGTTGAGATACTTCTTTCGTTGCTGCACTCGGTCGAACAGTTCATCAACATCAAAACATTGGTGAGATTATTACAGCTATTTGAATGCAGTACCAGCGCATCCAGTGTACTCGTATCTGGAGGAATATCAAACTGTTTGACTGATTTAGATACTTTGCGCGTAGTTTTGTTGGGTCTGTCTGTGGATATACTCGTACGTATATCTGATCTTTCTCGGTGTATCTCTACTCTTTATCTATCTAAATAGATGACCTTTGGTTAACGGTTAACTATGAATGATGCTTATATTTGCATTTTAATATTTCTACTTCTTCCTGCAACTACTCGTACATCTGCCACATCTTCATCTCACCAGTTCTTGGTGTTTTGTGAGTTAGGCTCGTGCTTGTGGCATTGAAATACGAGCCCGAACATTGAACAGCCATAGCAGCAGCAGTACAAGGATTTCCACTTTTATGTGGAGGAAAATGTATTTAATTAGGCACATAAGTAGGTAGCTCAATGTACGGATTAGAATCTAGTGGATCAAGTTAACGAAACCCACAACAGATACGAGTACACGTCGATGAAAGTAGAACTTCTGGTTTTTTTGGTCAGTGAGTCTCCTTCGGTGAAGGCAGCATCCTGTTTTGCAGCAATTCTGTGCTGCCTTAAGTGCAGATTGATTGATGTGGGTTGATGTGCCTAATGACAAAGCGGGGGGGCGCATAACCGAGTGAAGTTAGTCGCTGTGTATCTGTACATTGGAAGGTTACCAACTTTGGTTGGTACTCAGGTGATTCTCTTGTCTTGTTTTTGTGTTTGCAATTTCATGCCGTTTGGTGATTTTTTGAGCTGATCAACCTGTTTTGTTTTTTTCGGTTCTTCTTGGTCTTCTGCATGTGGAATGACATTGATGATCATGGTGATGATGATGACGATGCTAATGACTGTAGCTCGTATGTAGGACATGAAAGAAAATGATGTTCTTCTTAACTGACTCGAGGAATTTTGATGAATTTTAATTAGCGAATCTAAAGTGGGACGCACATAAGTCAAATAAAAGTCAAACTTCTTAACATGGTTCCAAAGCACTCAGACAGATTAAACTGGCTAAGACGACGTGCCTGTTCTTGGAATTAGAATGTTTTGACGGTAAAGAAATAAATTTCGTAAAGGATTCTTAATTGATTCAAGTTCTTGGATGTGAAATAAGTTGTGGGAGCCATTAACTGATACATTTCATGTATCCACGAATTTAATATTAGGATTCACAAGCTTTTAGATAGATGTAGAATCATTAGTGTAGATTGACGTTTGAAATTTGTAGAGGACTGCTACTTAGAAGATCTTTTGTGTATCCCATCACCGACTACAGATGAAGTGAGATCCTTGATTACCTTGAAAAAGTCTGACAAAAGGTAGAAGGTTTGAAACAGAGATGATAAAGTCAATTTCCGTTTCTAATTAGATTGAAGAAACAATGTATTTAAGCCAAATGCCTTTTGTGTTTTTCAAGCAAAGCTCCATTCACTTTGAGAAATATTCGCTAGTATCAAGCTGAGTACATTATATACTTAAGGATAGCCAAGCTTCGGTTAAAGGCGCTGGTTTCCAACAAGTAAATCAAAAAAAAAATGGCTGAATGTGTCTTCTCCATTGCCCTTCATGCCCTATCCACAAATTCCACACAGTCAAATCGGGGCACGAAAATATTGATAGAAAGGTTCGAACTTTCAGTGTCCTTCACTGATCTACGGCTCCCAAGGGTCATAGCAGTCCAATAGAGCCATTCGACGTTCCGTCCTCAATTCATAAGAGTTCACACGCAACAAAACGAAGATGATTGCCATTGGTGGAACTAGGTTAGGTTAGGTTGGAGGGAAGTTCACCTAAGTGCTTATCACGGGGGCCATACGTTCCATTGTGTTTCCCTTTTTGTTGTGTGGAACCTATATTTAAAACCTTTGTCTTGAGGTCGGTTCTGTTGCAAACTAGCCTGCGCTCTTTATGAAGCCTATCATGTTCCCAAGTGGAACTTGTACGAGATCACCTAGTTCGTCAAAAAGCCTGTTTCCCGTATGAGAGAGGTGGCGGTTTTGAAGATTTGGGCAATCACATCAATCACAGTGTTTGATGGTTTCTGTTTCCTCTATATCTTGACAGCTCCTGCAGTGGTCGGGTGTGTTGATGCCTAGTCTGACAGGCTATATTACTATGTCTAGGAACCCAGCAGAGAGTTACGTCATGGGTGTTGCATATTCAGTTCAACGTATTATGGCATCTGGAAACTGTTTTCGATCTGACTTGCACGCAGTCTAGTGCTTTGATTGCCGCTTGATTATCCCCGAAAATTGTAATCTTTGAAGGATTTAGTTCTTTGCTATGTATAGTCCGTGCAGCCCTATCAATGGCGAAGACCTCAGCTTGAAAGATGCTACACTCACCCGGGAGTTTGTATAAGTGTTTGATTTTAAGTGACTCGCAAAAAACTCCAGTGACTCGCAACTTTGCCAGTTCCGATATTCATTTTAGACCCGTCAGTGTAGAGCTGAATGTCCTGTACATTAATTAATGTGTTGGAGTCCCACTCTTGTCTTTAGGGAATAAAAGTGGAGTAGTTCTTGTCGAAATCTATGTAGGATATGATATAATCTGTTGTTCTGTCGAGATTGGTTATACTATACATGTTGAGTATAGATCCGTGTCCATAGGAACTTTGCTTCCATTCGCCCCATTGCTTGAGACGAATCGCACTTTTGGCAGCTGTGCATCCTATGTACTCATCTAGGGAGAGGATATTTAGCATCATCTCTGAACCCGCTTGTGGTGAATCTCTGTGCTCCTGTTATGTTTATACATGCTTGGTGGAACTAAGTAATTTATTTATTTATTTTACCGAAGTCTTGCCGTTCTATTTCGGGAATGTTGACCATCGGTTAGCTTGTGCAAACTTTGGGTCATTCTTTCATCCAGTATGTGGATCAAAACGATCGAAAATTGCTCAGTAGAAATTCATCGAATCTCTTCACCATGTGTTTATGCAACACAGTTCTGCTCGCTGTATTTCTTCTGGGAGTTAATATCGCTTCTATCATTCACGTTGATGGCTTTAAGGCAAACAAAAAGATACATCTGCGAACAACTATGTAATTTCTGCTCCACACACAAATAGATACATTTTTCACTTCGCTTCAGTGCTCTTTTAAGTAAGGTGACATGGCGTTATTGACTTTTTCTGTGTCTTGTGCAAACTGTTGGTGCACTACAGGATGCCTTAACCTGTTGGTGTTATAACTGGCTCCTGGAAACGTTGTCTTTTTGCTGCTACGGTGGGCTCTCTATTCGAACGAAAGCCTGTACAGGACACAATTCACGTAGTTTTTCGCGGAAGCGACCACCAGTACGCTAGTCTACAATGGTAGCACAGCAGGTGTCGGTACTGATTTGACTTCTTGGTCTTCCCAGCAGCAGTCGTTATGCATGGACACCAATTTGGCTTTTACATGAAAACTAATGACACCCAACTGGTTTATATTTCTTCGCTACTAAACCTAACAAATGTTAACGATAGCTTCTCCTTTTAATCTGCCCAAAACTTTATTTTAGTTGCAGCTACGTAGGTAGGTGTATCCAACTCATTTCTGATCGGTTTATGGCCTCGTTATCACTTTGTTTAGCGAACTAATTCCCTTCTTTATCAAAGAAAGGGCATGGTGCCAAATAATGTTAAACGCCTCCCAGAAGACAAACCTAAAAATCCCCACTGAACGATTTTGCCACGCGGATCTACTATTCATCCATCAGCAACCCGTCATCCAAAGAATCCTTTTCGGTTTTCCTTTTGTTTCCTTTAACTTCGTGACAAGATCCACTTTCTGCACATCATTCAGTTTGAGTGGTTCATTGAACCGTATGAAACAGAGAATCGTCAATTAGGACCACGTCCGTTGCCACACAAGAACCCAAAAATGGTGTTTCTCCGAATTTCGAAAAGGAATTCCTGAGAACGTAAAAAGCCAAGTCCAGCATAAAACCGGGATTAATAACTGGGTAAAGGAACGGTGAACGCACAATGGTCAGAGGCGGTTTTTATTTTTGGTGGTCTCTGCCAAAAAAGGAGCGCATGCAACGTTTTCTTTTCCGTCGAATTCGAGATCGCAACCGTATATTTTAAAGATTGATTCGTTTGATTTGGCCTAAAAACAAATGTAATTATACGTGCACTTATGCAATCGAGTTTTTTTTTTTTTACTTTGCTTTGCTTTGCAGGTTGCCATGGGGGAAGATTCCACTTTTATGTGGAATTTTGAGTTTTTGGTGAGAATAAAGAAGCCAAGGAACGGGTTCCCGCTGGAATGTAAGTAAAGTTCAGAGAGCTATTGCACTTCACATTCAGATTAAATCCAATTTATCAACGTAATTAGTTGAACTTCTGAACATTAAAACATGCAAACATTGACTTAACATCCTGTAATTTCCGTCCACAATTACAGTACAATGTTTGCGAAGCATCGTAAATTAATTTCTATGCTCTCGTACTCGTACATAAGCCTAAACCCCGGTATACGAGTAACATAAATCCATTTTCCGTCGTAATTAAAACTCAATCTGCATAGCCCATGAAACTCGTTCATATTGGCAGCAACAACAGCAGAATTTTATGCAAATTACCAATCCTAATGAGACCATCGAGGAAAGTACGCGAATGAATTTATGAATTGCATAAGCCATAGTCATTATTCCATCAACTAACGGATATCTTCTTGAATATCATCCTCAGATGAATGACTCTCTGGGTTAGGCTTTTACCCCAAGGTGGGAAATATTCAAGTGTATCCACTAGATTTGCCTGCACCAATTTGAGTAATAAATTCATCTCGATGTGGGCAGTACTCTTAACGAATTGGAGTATGCCGTACACTGCTTTCGTGAGGGTGATCTAGTTATGCTAATTTGCATTGCGGCAAAGTGGTAAAAAATATTTAAATTTATGGTTTGGCTGATATTGATGATAGAAATTTTCTTTGAAAGCCATATGCCTTTTAAGATCCTAACCGCTTCCGGAGATCGATACCATCAGTGAAGTAGTAGTAGTTAAAAGTACCTATGTCGACGTTACAAAAAAAACTTTACACAAAGAGAAGAACAAATACATAATGGATTCAGCACTAGAAATGCTTTAAGTACATAAAATATTTGCAGTACGATCTTGTAAGCTAGAAAAAGCCTTTGAAAGCCATATAGCTTAAAAGTAAAGCAAAACAAACGGATATGCAATAGCAGTGCATCCGGAAGTGAAGGAACTTGCAACTAAGGCCGTTCGCACACGGAGCTACACAAAAGAAAGAGAAACCTGACCTGTCTCACCGATTTTTGATTACAAATTCAAAATATACGGTTTTGAAATACTTAGTTAGGAGATGCAGAGATCAATGAATTCTGGTCAGCTCATACAGGGTAATACATTTTGTGCTTTACGATTTTAATTTAAATGGCCACACCGAGAGATTTTGCGATAATTTTCGATGACTTTTCGGCACATTTCTGGTGCTCCAAAGTTCCGGGATTGTCTGCATAGACACAATCTTTAACATACAGATCAGACGATTTTGGTGGCCCATTGATGTCACCAAATTTCGTAATTAAACGACCAGGGAACATTTCGTGCAATTGAGCCAAATTTGCCAGTGTTGCGTGGTACGTAGCCCCGTCCTTTTGGAACTACTTGTCGCCCACATCAGTGTCTATAATCTCAGTCCAAAAAAAGTTGGTTATTATTTAACCATAGCGAATTCACCATAACAGTGGCGCCTTTTTCGTTTTCAAAAAATACGGCCCGATCACCGGTCCACAGCGCACTCTAAACTGTCACCCGTGGTGGATGCAATAGCCGTTCAACGATCATATTTAGATTTGTTTGAATTTGGTGATTGTGTATCAAATTGTTTGCTCAATCGCGATCCACAAATATTATAAAATTGTTATTTTTGTAGTAAGATGCAACAATTTTAATGCGTTGAGCGGTGGTTAAACGATCCATATTGTAAAATGTCAAAGCAAAAGCTAACTACCTGACACTATAGATGACAGATGACAGATGGATTTGACAGATGACGGATGGATTCGATAGATGACATATGACAGGGATGTGAAATTTTAACCTCGAAATGAATAACCCTTTGTATCGAAAGTTTTAGCAATTGAAATCTCGAAGCCTAAGGACGAGCAAGTCAGCAAACTTTCGATATTTCTATACGAGAGTATCACAAGTTCATAAGTGAGTTGGATATCTGCATAGGTGACTCCGTGGTAAGGGATGAAATGACGAGTATCTTCCACTTTCTGGGTCTATGATTAGGCATGTTATATACTAAGAAGGTATCATTGGCGACCTAGCACTATTTCATAAGTTATAAAATAAGCCACCAACATACGAGTAGTTTTTAAAATTCTGCGCTAAATCAGAATGAGAGATATCACTTTGCAAAACGAATAGTAATGCATCTTTACGTTTCTGTTTTCATTCTATTCTTTCAGATTCAGTTCAATAGCACTACTAAAGCTGTTCCCTAAATGAAGTAACTCCCATACAAATTTACGGTGTATGGTATTTATATCTGTATATTTCGTACATTCTGTTAGAGTTTGCGGCATTTCGGGACACGTTCGAAAACATGATCATAAAACGTGACGTATGGTCACTAGACTATAGCCTTTGTCAACGTTAAAGTATTTCAATGGCGGTCTGCAGACGAGCCTTCGTTTTGCTGTTGCTGAGGTGTTTCAGTTTTTTACTTCATCAAGATTTTACCCACAGTCATGATGTACTCGAATGCGTGCTGTTAAATTATTAATTGCGTATACGTACAGCGATGACAATGGTGATGTGCATGCAGCCGGTGCAAACAGAACCCTCATGTGAGCATACCAAATAGAAATCGATGTTGCACTTGTGTACCGCCGTGTGCGAAACGAGCAAACATAAATCAGTGACGAGTCCGTGACTTAAATCACTTACAAGTTTAGTCACTTGTGTGTACCATCGTGTGCGAACGTCCTAAGAGCTATTTTTCACTAAATCATCAAAATGGTTAGAGAAATCAAACCACTAATCGATGGACCTTTTCAGTCTTAGATGAACAGCAAAGCAACAATAAAACCTAACAGACTTAAATATTTTGCACCAACTTATCGTTTGAACTTGTCCAGGAATTCCAGACATCATTGGTCAGACATCAAAAGAGCTATAAACACCATAACAAACCCGAATGAAAGCATCTTCTGATAAACCTTATTTCCAATTGCAACAAAGGTAGCATCTGCATAATGAAAGACTGATTTGCGTAACAAGGACTGATGAATTGGCAACTAAGCTAACCGGGGCGAAGTCGTATAAAACGAAATGATAGTAGATACACCAGGATTTTGTTAAATATTGTACTAATACAGCAACGTGCAAAGCTTTAAAGACTTCTTAGCAAACACGTTTTAGTCTCTCGACTGTGAAAAACTGGAATATTTTATCCGACGCTGTTCAGCAATAGAAAGATTCCTGGTTTCATTCTAGACCCCTTAAACGATGGAAATAGTTTCTTTATTCCCACCGTATGGTTAGGTTGAAGTGGGTCAGGCTATCTGTACTAGTATACAGACATATTTAGACCAAAATACCTCCATTGTCATGCCAGTTAGACCAGGTCGATGAGGAGAAGAGCTCCCATATAAAGCAAACTTCTTTTGGACACAGCTGGGGGGAAAGAAAGGAAAAGGGGAGATAGTTTCTTGTTTTTCCTCATCCCTGCAACTCCTTAAGAAATCGTTAGACGTATCGGACAGCGTTCCGTAAGGACACCGATGACGGTACAGATCTGCGACCGGCTTAGTAAAATCCACCCATTAGAGCGTTTCTAAACTAAGCTTGATGACACTCATCGGTGGTTGGCATTGCCATTGCGCTGGTATTTTGAGGGTTGTAGTATTTCTGGTGATCTCGTCAGCTTTGCAGTTTTTTTTGCAGTACCTCTGTGTCATCCCAGCATAAGTGAATGTTGAATTGCTTCTCCATTTCAGTGAGCGGCAACCTAGAGTGACCTATGAAGTGAGTGAACGTGATGACAGTGATTTTATGTATTGCCACTTGGGTGTCCGTGAAAATGCTAATCACGCCGAAGTGACGCCGTATTCCCGTACGTGGAAGTTCTTGCCATGTTATACAAACTTACAATGTGGGAACAGATCTTTTGTAGCCTCAATCTTGTGTGTATTTCCACAGTCGCTTAAGGTGTCAATGGACTAAAAAGTATCGAAATTTGTATCTATCACCGTATTTTTGGATGAAACGACCAGCATAAGGCTTTAAATCTTAATTTCGCTGGGGTATACGAGTAATAGGTGTTTTCAGATATAAAATTTAGTCGATCTCCAACCACATTTATTATCCACAAACCAATACTATATACAGACTAATTGTACAGCATTCAATTAGTGAATATGTTGGTAGTTACTCTTACGAGTAAGTCGCATGAATTTCAAGTATCAAATCGGAATTCAGATACAAAAAATACCAACCTCTGCATCGTCAGGAGTGACTTGACCTAACCAATTACTAGCTACGGTATCTATCATAAGATTGTGACAAGAGGTTTGAACATCTAGACTTAAGATACAGCTACAGGTCCGTCCATTTATGGTAATACGTCACTGATGGCAACAATTTTAATCAAACATGTACAAAAAGATACTGATGGCAGCACCGTTTTATCTTCATGCATAAACTTGCTAATTTTATAATGTATTTTCGCATTAATCCCAGCCATTAAAATCTCCGTTTATAACGACTGCCATTTGGATTGATAAACAAGTCATTAGCACCAACTTGAAGGCTCCAACATGACATTTACTTGCACAAACGTCACTGCATGTCATAAAGACTTAGACTAGCAAACATTGACCTGTCGTCCATTGCCATTCTTTGATTCCCCCTCTAATTCTATTTCAAATAACAATTTCCCTCTTAGAAGTGTCCGCAAAGGTACGTCGCATTCAATGCGCTATTTGCTTTTCAAATTCACACAATAAAATCCAAGTGGTTTCTGCTTGGCCTGCCATTTCCTGATTTCCCATCACACCCTGCCAACCAATCCAAATGCACATAAATTACTACTTTATCGCAACAGAATTATTCATAAAAAAAAAGAAACTTTAATCCTAGAGGAAGCGGATGCACGCATTGACTTCATTATAACCAGGAATACAAATCGATTTCATTACAAAAAAACGAAGCCTTTACAGAGCACTTTCAGCCAGCAAACCTGTCCCATCCCATCCCCCGATGATAATGTCTTTTGACCGGAACGCGCGAAATCTTCTCACGAAGATTCTCTAAATGCGTCGCTTTGCCGATTCCGCATTAGATCAATCGATTTGTGTTCTTCTTTCACGCTTCCTTGCGACGACGACGACGACGACAACATAGACGCCATTGTGTCCAAATCGATTGAAATATGATGGTCAAGGTGGAGAATTGTAACGCGCAAGCAGAAGCAATTTAAGACCAATTCTAAGAATTTATCTTCCCCCAGCCGTATGGTGAACTTAAATCCTTTCGGGAAATTTGTGAAATTACTGCGGGGTCATAATGTGGGCCTCTTTAATGGTGAATCGATGTTAAGTGCTGTACACACATTCGGTCATTGCACATCCACATCCATCACCTGTCCCGTACAAGGAATCGTAATTACCTAGGATTACGATTGTAAAAATATTTATACCAACATACTCGTAGCGAAAAAAGAAGTAGGTACACCACCACATGGTCTTTCATGGCAGTGAGATACAGCACTCTGAAATTGTAGGATCTGCGAAGCGAAAGATCTAAAACAATAGACGTTGAGCTTTGGAATTTCTTCTACTGCTCCAAGATAGATCAAAGCGAAGATTAAACACAACAGAAGCAGTTAATGTGGATGAATTCTTGATTGTACTTCTTCTTCTTCTGTGTACGAGTATATGGGGATAGATCGAGGACGATGATGACGGCACAGCACCTGCACTTGGTGGTGATGGAAATCGTTCAGCGCAGAAAGAGTATTTAACATTCCATTCGAGAAGCCGGTTGGTTGGGAGGTTACTTCTTTTTCGATTCATGTCGTGGATGGAAAACGATATTTGACGAAAAATGTTAGTCATACTCGTACCTATATTCGAAATGAAACATCAAAGTAAAGAGAACAGATTTGTGACTTTGCGAGAGCAGTATCTTCGTCTTTTCTTGAGCAGGTTACCCTATTAATGTATCCCAAATTTGAATTACTACCGGCTTAAAGACTTCATTTGTATCATGTCAAAAGCACCCAATAAGGAAAAGTTTCCCAAGTAGCATCTCACTGTTTCCGCAGGAGAGACATGCCTTGAGTCGCCAACCAAGACACTTGTAGAGTCCGAATTGGGATACTAAAACAATTCGAGACGTGCTGCAAAATTTCTCGAGACGATCATGCTAAAGCGCTTCAGGGGAGTATCAAGTGAAACATTTTCAAAACGCGATAATACGCGCCCACCTATGGACTGGAAATATGAGACTTGGCTTAGATTCTAAATTAAAAAAAAACTGTACAGCTTCCCCAAAAATTATGAAAAAAAAAACACCATTGAAGATGTCCTGAATTAACTTGGAGGAGGACTGCTTTTCCCACTCTAGAGTTAGTACATCCAGCAGCATGGCAGTCCTAGCACATGAAGGAAGTGCGGCTTTAAATATGTTCTCCATCTGTACACAGTATTTACACTGCCTTGACCCCAAGGAATGCTTGTTTCCTAGAAATTTTCTGCTGTGCCTTGATCAAGGGTACAAAGAATCAAAACCTTCTTTCCAAAGACCCAGCATGCATGCCGGTAAACGTCCTGGGCAAAACAGTGTATTTGCAAGAGTTAAAGCCCTAACTTTTGTAACTTCCAATTAATGTGATGCACTGATGACTAAAAATAGGAAACCGGAGCTAATGCAGGAATTCGTGGTGCCTATTTTAAACTAGCATCCTCACTCGGGTCTATCTCCCAAGGGAAGAACAGCTCACTAGGCACCTAATCTTCAAAGATTGTAAACATTATTTTCGACAGTCGTCAGGCAGAGCTAAAAGATGTAGCCCTCATTAGCTTTTAGTCTAAGCTTGTCTGAATAAACAAAGGAAACAAGTTTGTGGTTAAACGACTTCTCGGCCCTTAAACCTTCTGTGGCTCACATATAACACCACGAGGGTTAACTTTGAGCCAAGAAATTTATTTATTTGCAGATAAAAATAGAAGTCAAGAACTTCTTATATTGAACGAGTGTGACACGAAGTTTTTAACAGACTTCTTCAGCGGTCTCGAAAGGTTAAGCCAAAGTATCTACATAAGACTGCTCTGTCTGGGGAATAAAAACATTTTGTACGATTCCTACATGACCTAGATCTTACACAAATCCGGAACTTGATCTTTAGTCATCAGGTGGTTCAAGGGAAAACACAAAAGATCGTCTAGGTTGCAGTGTTTGTTTTTTTTTTTTTTTTGACAAACTTACCATACTCAGCAAAATAACCTTTTCTCAACCCATTGTGCTCGAATCTACTAATTGTTGGCCAAGTGGTCGTCAAAACCTATTGGCGAAAACGGAAGAATGTCTCTAGATTCACTGGAGTGAACGCTTTGTCCTTAAGTTGTTTAAAATCTTTCTCGTAAGCCCATACTATGACCTATCGAGAAGGAAGTCCGAACTAGGAAAACTCGGATAGGTGCTTACACACTTTCCATGGAATCTGCTTACAACTTTTTTTTTTTTTGTACCTTAACTGTCAAATCGTCAGTATTTCTGTGATACACGTTCCAGTTTGACGTCGCAAATCTGAACTCTGCAATGAAAAATCAAGCGAAGGCAGATTTTATACATACAAGACACGGACTTACAAGTTTATCAACTTTTGATGCACATACGCATGCTTTGATCTGTATCTTTGTAGTCGATGATTGAATTAAATCTTTTGCCATTAAATAGAAAATGGTTGAACATGATGAGCCATAGATTGATGCAAAACTCTGGACTCTAGAGCAAGATATTGACCGAGACCAGTACCTGTTCATTACAATATCAAGATAAAAGAGGAGACGCTTCAAGCGTACAAACACAGCCTTTTGTAAGTACCTACAAGTTTGATGATGATATCTGTGCTTCACAGCCCTGATATTAGATTTCGATACGCCGTACGTAACTGTATGTCCAAAAAGGGAAGAGTGGCAAAGAAATTCAGTAACAAGATACAATAAGATTTCAATTTATACTGACGGCTCTAAAACCACTGAAGGAACAGGCTTAGGAGTTACTCTACGGATTCGGTGATTAAAAAGTCGTTTATTAGGGGCTGGCTATACTCAAGGCTGCGGAACCGCTGGAAATAAGATCGATATATATAGTAGGGATGTCGCTATTTATTTTAATAGTGAAGCCTAGTTTAATATGCCAGAAGCAAATACTATCAGATCTGAACTCTTCCTTAACTGCCGCACAATGCTTAGGGTATTATGTGTTCAGAATCGCGTACTACTATGTTGTGTGCCTGGTGGAATAACTGGAAGCGACTGAAATAACTGGTGGACAAAAGTTGCAGAACGGCGATCACCAAAATGGCGAAACAACACTGATCTACTATAAAAGGACACGGGGTATCCAAAGCCCTAAACATTGCCTCCTGCGAAAGTATGCCAAACAGCTAGGAATTACAGATTCAGATGCATGGTATTGTGATGTGACGTCGAGGACATTACTCATATATAGTGTGAATGCCAAGGAATAGCTTGCACTAGATATGGTGTCTAGTGTTCTGTGTAAGCTCTGCTTTACAGCCCTGCATAACCTGCATAAAAAAAAGAGAATATTTCAAGTCTATTAAAATTTAAAATTGCCCCCGTCCGCAGGACAAAGCCGTCGCATCCACTGCGGGTACTCGCTGAATCATAATTATTAGTACCTTAACGATTTTATGGCTAACAATCTTCGTTGATTCCCCACATGACAAAAAGAAAGATCTTCTGAAGATATCTATACGCAAGGGAGATGAATTCCTCGTAATGTTGACTGAGAAGTCAATCTCTATACTCTGTGTTCAATAACCCTTCGGGCCATTTCATCAACCATTTAACTTCAATAATTTTCTGTATGTAATCTAAATTATATTGTTGACTGCAAAACTACTGCTCCAGTACAACCGACTGAATCACGATTGCCACTATCATCAACACTTTCATTAAGAACCACTTAAATTCACTATCTCGTCCCACTACTAACCACTTTGTCCATGTGTCCATCTACTAATTAATTGAAATTTTTCAAAAAAAAAAAAATCCCCACACTTACCTGCATGTGAATTCCGTTTCGCCCAGGCACAGCTCCAAGCAGTCCCGCCTTGAATTGACCGTCATCGAACGTTTGCTGTGTCCATTCAATTTGTATCCTTGAACGCGATCCACGCACCATGCACGAGCACATGGACGAATACCCAAACAGGATTTTTGTGCATAAATTGTGAAAACTGGGAATTGAGATTTAGTCAGGGCACCTGCAATGAAAACAAAAAAAAAAAAAAAAAATCAAACAAATGACCAGGAGCTACATAATTTCACTTTTTATAGTCGGGAGTATCTGATAAATCATCGCCAATTAGCGCCTCGCACAATAAGAGGATCATTGGCACTTAAGCCAGCGGCCTACTACGAATCAATTAAACCTATTCCTTGGCTTTTCCCTAGCCCACACCTTAATCATATATTTACCCAAAAAGCCTAAGAACCCCTAATTAACCAAATTATATGGTCATTGCACGGAATGTGTGATTACTCGCGAATTATTGTGAATCATTCTCATCCACTTGTTCCAGACAATTGCCGCGGATTAAATTCTTTTTTTTTTTTTTTGCTAAATTTGAGGTGGGTAGGTTCTCCTAACACCTTTCGATTGTGCTGCCTGGGTTGGCTTTATGATGCGTGTGTGTTTGTGAAGATTTTCGATTAATTGGAATCAGTCGCGAATTGAGAGATGATTGTCGAGAGAAGAATGAGTTATCACATTTGACTGTAGTTATAGACTGGTTATGCTGGTACTTGCGTAGGTCAAGATTGAGATACGAGATGAAATCAAATTAAAACGGTTGTTGAACTTGTTTGGGACGTACACTCAGAAATAGAAATCTGTTTATTTGAGTTTCCTTCCCACGTTGAATACAGAAATAGCACTAAAGAAGCAAAAGCATTACTTTGTGCGTGATTGGCACTTGCCGAGAAGTGATTCACTTCAGATGGGAGCATTGATTACGAACTGGTTGGATGGAACCTTTTTTTTGTACAAAAATGGGAACAAAAAACAGGTCACTTAGAGTGGTAAGATATTTACTTTCTCTATGAGAAAATGAAACTCTTTTACTAGACGACATGCAATCAGAAGTGGTTGCATTTATAAGTTTTTTTTTTTTTGCAAATAACCAGTACTAATGAACTGGCATGGATAACTAGGTTGCAGTTGTGTTACTGGCTTCATTCTTCATTCAAGCATTCACATTATTTCGTGATATAAAAGCTTCAAAACTTTTCTCGTGCATTGACAGAAGTCGCATATGTACTGAGTTTGAGTACGCTTTTCGTGATTTCGTAGACCTTTGGTCGTTTTTCGTATAAGGAATAAGTTTGAGAATATATCCAGTATACCAAAAGTACGAGTATATACGAGGCAAGGTGAAGTCTGAGGGTGCCAAATCAGGTGCATAGGGGGGATGGCCGAGCAAATCGTACCTCAAATCCCGCAGTTTTCCCATCGCCAATGCACACTTCTGTACAGGTGCATTGTCGTGGTGAAAGATGATTTATTTTCTTCTTTAAGCCAGGCCTCTTCTCGCGAATTTTGGCATCCAGCTGGTCAAGAAGGTTGGAGTAATATTCGCCTGTAATTGTTCTGCCTTTCTCAAGGTAATCAATTAACAGGATCCCTTTCGCATCCCAAAACACACTGGCCATGACCTTTCCGGCAGATGCGATCGACTTCGCTTTCTTTGGCGCTGAACCACCGGCTTCCACCCACTGCTTCGACTACTGTTTCGTTTCTGGCGTATAGTGGTGGACCCATGACTCATCCATGGTGACAAATCGCCGCACAAAATCGATCGGATCCCTGTTGAATCGGTCCAAAGATTGCCGCGAAAATCGTTTGCGCATTTGCTTTTGATGTGGTACCCATCTTGCGCAACGAAAAACACGCAAGACGTCTACTGCAAAAATTCGTGTAAAGAAACTACTTGAGAGAATAAGTTGAAAGTTGTCATACGAACTAATGAGAAGTGCACCCAGGCAGAAAACATAAATTTTTGCTGATTGGAACGCCATCTCTGCGTCAGACCGAGAACTTTCCACCTTGCCCTCGTATATTTGTGATAAGCATCGAGAGGTATGTCGATCTAGCTTTGTTTGTCTGTATATCATCACTTTTTGGGACTTGAATTTCGAGCCAGCATTTAGGCTTTCTATTAATTATTAAATTTTTGAATTCGACCCTCAGACACGCCCACTTTTCAAAACATTACGTTTTTTTTCAGTATTTTTGCTAGAAATTGACAAATATTGTCTAGGTTAAAATATGTAGGCGTTGACTTCCTCGATATTTCTTCGATTTCTATACATTGTATTGTACATGGCAACGCCCACTTTTTAGGGGCGTTTTCTTAAAAACAAAACCATATATTGCTATCTCAAAGCTAGTTACTTTGATGATTACAGTCTTATTGTGAATATCTTATCAGAATCTGTAGACTTCGGTTAAAAATGTTGGGACAACAGTTATCAGGGAGGAAAATATTAAAAATTTCCAAAAAATATGCCAACTACATTTCTTATTACTAAAGAAGTGCCCAGCTTTATCTATAATTGGTAGAAGTATGAGTTACTTTTCAGAAATCTTTCCTGTGTGGGTAAAGATGCTAACCGACAAGTTAAAAGGAATTTGCCATGAGTGTCACCACAAAATTCTTTCCAAAATCATTAAGTTCACGACACAATAACAGACTATGGCGTCCAACCCGTAATATGGTGACAGAAGTTTTTTTGTCTACAGGGGATCGATCTGTAAAAAAAATCTTCAAACGTTGTATCAACTATTTACTAGTATGTCTGCAAGATCCAAGATGCAAAGTGGATACGTGAAAGTCCTAAGTTTTACATACGAGTATGTAAAAGTCCAAAGATATTATAATATATACGAGTATGTGCTGGCAACGATCTGCTTCTCTAAGAACGTAGAGCTCTGATATACATTTCTTAGTAGATCAGGTTTCGAGAAATAATGCCAAGCAATATAAAAATCAGTGGTGACAACACTTCTCCTTGAGGATTTCGCCTAGAGGCCGTAGCTTTTGTTTGGGAGCCTTTCAGTTGTCAGCTGTCTTATCTTGTCCTAAGCGTACTCTCTATCCACTAACGCATCTATGTTTTATAACTTACAAAAAAGGCAAATGTTTCTGGCCCAATGCCAGGTTTTGGGACCTAATGATTTAATTCCGATTTAAGAGGGCAGTTCAAACTTTTGTGATAGAGGGAGGTTGATTCCCTTAGACAACACCTCTCGTGTGATGAGCACTTTGGATTTATTCTATAACTTCATCGATTTATTTGGTTGCTCCTGAACTAAACCCCGTTTTTTCGTGGATCATACGAGCAGTTCCAAGAAGTCCTGAATGAGGTTTACAGAACACTCGTCCATCCCAATGGACAAGTCAAGTCTTTTGTTGGTAGTAGCTTGTTGTGCAATCAAAGTGACCGAAGATTGTGCGACACACCAGTGAAGTTAGCCACGTCAAATTTGTAGAAATACCAAATACCTCTCCCAAAGCGAAACTTCATGGAATATATTGCGCGTCCATATCCAATCATTGGAGAGCTGTACGAGTAAGAGCAGCAGAGTTATTTATGTAACTCACTGATAGCATTTTCAACTACTCTCACGCCCTTTTGGTTTCTATAATTTGTTGCCCTCTTGGTGGGTCCGGTAGGTAAATTGACCTCCGATCTAAGTGGGCTCTTGCTATAGCTTGGACAGCCATATTACCTAATCCTACCTAACCTAATCTAACCGAATCTAACCTTGAGCAACCTTAGCCAAAAATATCGACTGACTGTAAGTCGCTGTTGATTTGTTCTGGTGCTGCAAGATTGGATGAGAGCTTTTTGAGGCTATCAACCTGGTTGGACTGTTGCATGATTCGTTTAATATATTGATTCAGAAAGGGAAGAGCATTCGTTTCTTTTCCTTAGTTTCACTGATAACAGAGAGTGATGGCACAACTTTTAGCCTAAACCAGACTGTAAGCCTTCTAAAGCTCTTCAGGATAACACTGAAAGTAAGACCTTCAGGAAAGAACCAAAGTTATTAAGAAGAACATCATGCAAACTGGCCAAGATTTCAAGAGTATTAAGCTTCGAGAAAGCGAAAGCATGGTGGAAGGCTGGCAAGACCGCCAAAACGTGACACAGCGGCAAAAATTTTAAAAACCATTTAGCACGTTGTGCTCTGCTTAAACACTTTTAAAACAAATGGAGAGTGCCCTAGTCGAACTCGAGGAATCTAAAGTCGAAATCCTCATAAGCCCACCGACAAGCGGGAAAGCAAGTTAACGTTCAATTGCTATGCTTTGCTTAGTGCTGTGTATAAGTGATTCGGTAGGATGATTCACATCACAAATAATTGATCTAGGCTATCTAGATTGAAATAGCCGTAACTGTGCCTATCCAACAGGCCTCAGGCTACGAAGCAGCTGCTTACACGGTGTATTTGTGCAGACCTAATCGCCGGGTACAACATAGTCTGGAAGGACGATCTTAAACTTTTCCAATGGTTACAGTCAAAATAACCGTCATATCTAAGAAGATACACCGATCATTTTAACTCTTCTTGAACGATGCACATCGATCCGCATTTTGGTGAATTTTGACGACCACACGTGGTTCAAAGCCATGCATTTACTCGTAAAGCTAGTGGCTATTGCAATGAGTTGGTTGGTTGGTTGGTTGGTTGGTTTAAGAGGATGAGTTTATGCTCTCCACTTAGGCCTCTACTGGGCCCATTGTGTTCCCCTCGTCTGTCGAGCTGTAGGAAAAGTATTGTACTATGGGAGCACCAGAACTTGTTCGTCTAGCGAACTCCGATATATCATCGATTCCTTTCTTACTGAGGGGTGTTAGATCCGTATCTTCAGTCTTAACCTCGCTGTTCTATACCTTCCTCCTCCTCCTCACAGTTGGCACAGATTGTTGTATCAGCTAGCCCGAGTCTGAACGAGTGTTCATTGAGATTGATGTGCCCTGTTAAAAGTCCCACCATCGCTCTCAACTGTGTTAAGTTGAAAGCTCTTTTTGCTGTGTTGCTACCACTGATCTGGCCACTTTATACGTGTCTAGATTCGTTCAGTAGTTATTGAACTCCTGTCGTATCTTTTCATTGATTATCGTTTTAATAGTTGTCAGAGGGACCGCTATAGTCTTAACAAGATTCAGTTCTGTGTCACTCGCTCCTTTCCTTGCTAGTTCATCTGCCTTTTCTTTACCCGGTACACCTTCATGCTCCGGTAACCATATATGGCGGACTCTATTGCGCCTCGCAAGTAAGTTCAATTTAATTTTGCAGTCCTCTATTAGTCGTGATTTTGACATAGGGCTTGTGATCGCGCTAATTGGTGCTTTGCTGTCCGAGCAGACGTCTACTCGTATTGGCCTCTCTTCGCTGGTGTCTTCTGCGAGTATTTCGGTTGCTATTGCAATAAGTTAATCTAACATACTCGTACGTGTAAAGAAATTGATTCTCCCAATATTGTCGTACAATCCTTTCGGTTGTTCCCCCTTAAACATTAATGGGAATCGAATTTCTTACTCTGTTTGCGGTCCTGACTGTTTCTGCGTCGCTCGTTTTAGTCCGAGCTAGAATTGGTCCCGTTTTTCAGTCCAAAGTCGCTCCTCGTTCGGTATGAAGCTATGGCTATAAACCAAACTCAAGTCTCGTAAAAAGTTTCAAATCATAAACACCATTTGAACTTTTACTTTAAAGCCAGACAGTAGTCGCTCTCGAATAAACTATCCCAAGCCGAAGCTAGATAAACAAACAACTAGCGGTTAAAGTCCCCATAACTCATAAATCACCCACAACTTTATTGCCATTCAAAGTGAATGACCCGCACATGCTTATGCTTGAATCTTAAACAAATTCCCTGGAACTGCTTAAATTATACAATTTTATTACATTCGTCTGACAGAGATATGACCAAGATTACTCAGGCTTTTGTATGCCTACCGCCCTCCACGTATTAATCGAGCCTCTTAGTCAACAAATGTATTTTATCTGTTTTATCATCCACTGCTTCTAATTAGGTTTTGCATTCAAAATACCTTTGATTTTTATTACTAAAAATAAAATTCATATCTCAGTTCATCACGTATGTATCTCCTCCACCGCCACCAACGTTATAAACATAAAAAAGTCGAATAAAATTTAAAAAAAAAAAAAAAAAGTGAGTACCATATTATTTATAAATTACCTGGCAATTTATCAGCGTTGGCCGAGAAGAGCACACAAAGTCCTGTTTCGTAATTAACAGCATGACAAGTTTCGTTGCTCTGACATGCATCCAGACAATCTGTTAGCATCAGTGTTCCGGGTAGTGAGTCCAAGAGTTTTCCCGGCGCTGAGAATACGTATCTGTTCGAATTGAAATGGAAAAAAAAGGAGAACGAAATAAGATAAACGAACTTTAACTTTAATTGATTATTGTATACGAGTATGTGCAGCGTAGGGAGTTTGCTGCTGAAGAAGGTAATTCGAGTTAAGGAAGGAAGTAGAAATAGGTTAGGGAGGACAGAAGGGGTTTCAGTGGAACTGTGAGGTTGCCCCAGTCAAGTTGATGTACAGGTTTTTGGTTTACTATATTTGGTTTGGATGACAAGATACTCGTAGTTGGGAGAAAAAAAAAAAAACAAAATTTTTGAGTAAAACAGCATCGAAGGGATGCGGAAGAAAAAAATACCACGAAGAGAGATTTAAGCGTGCAGAAATGTTGGGCGATGCATTATTTTTTTTTTTTTTAAACCAGATGTGAAGTGCTCTGATTTAAATGATGTGATTTACATAAACAGGTAGTCAGCTTGTGCAGTTTTAATATATGTTACAGTATGGAAATAGGTTTGAGATGAAGTGACATAACCTAGTCAGCAAGTCGGAGGCAAGATTTGAATGGGTTTGGAATCTATTAGTCAGGCAGACACTTTATGTGATCTATGGCAATGATAACGATTCAAGACGTACATATGTTCCTCTGTGACTCAAAAATTCCTCAAGATACAGGGTGGCTGACATGAACTGTTACTAATTCAAATAGCTCTATTTGGCCACCTTTAACACGAACATTTTCCTTGAGACGGTCAATAAATTTAACGCACGCTACACACCACTGTGTCTGTGGAATGCGCTTCCATTCCCGGCGAAGCGCTAACTTGAGCGCGTCCGTTGTTTAGTATTTTTTAGTGTCAACCTTGGCCTTCAAAATGCCCCAGACAGAAAAGCCTAATGGATTCGCGGAGAATTCGATAGCCATTGTGTCGAGGAAATGAAGTGCGGAACGTTTTGTCGCAGCCATTCTTGATTTGCTCGGGCTTTGTGGGAAAGTGCAGAGTCCTGTTGGAATGTCCAGGGTCTTTGGCCGAAATGTTTGCGTGCCTATGGCTTCAACAGAGCTTCCAAGACAGTTTCATGATCAATCATCGCGTTTATCTTAACACCACGGTCCAAAAAAAAGTACGACCATCGGCAGTCACTGCGGCCCAAACCATCAACCAGGCGCTTGCTTCCGGTGGCGATTCTTTTGTCGAAATTATCGTATGACCTCTCTGGCAGGTAAACTCGATCACTTTGCTTGTTGATAAGTTGCACAATTGGAAATGGTGCTTCATCAGAGAAGACGATGTTTGGCAATTGGCCACTTGCGTGCAAGCGGATCAACTCCTTTGCTCTTTCCTCTCTAACCATTTGTTTGGTCAGGTGTGAGGTCGTTTACTTTTTGGAACTTTAAGGCCTTGAGTCCGAGCTCATTTTTCAAAATCTCTTCCGTTCTCCGGATATGTTCAGCTTAGAAGCCATTTTTCTTCCGCTACGCCGAGGATTTCGTTCGATTTTGGCCTTCACACTCCGAATCACTGTTGACGATGTTGCTGTCTTTTTCGGACCACCTCCATAGCTTTTCGCAATGCTGCCAACTTCGTTGTAACGCGATTTATGGTGCGATACACAAACATTTGTTCACATTCAGATGTTTCAGCTCACGAACAATAGCTCTTTGTAATTTTCCAGCCAAAAAAAGGGCAATAACACTATTACGTTTGAATTCCATTGTCGATAGAACAAAAACTAAACACGCGATAAAATCACACGCTTGTCAATAATGACATGAATTAACAACTGTCAAATTTTCAGAGCGCTGTCATTCGTAGTTTGGCAGACACAGCGATGTGAAGTTGGTATCAGTTCATGTCAGCCACCCTGTATTTAGCTCAATTTTCTACATACACAGACATTTCACTAACTTTGTATTCGGTTTCTCTTGTTTTAAAATTCGAGTATACATAGCTCGCATAAGGTCTTAAATATTACTGTCTGTAGCTGCGTCAAGTTTAACACAACTTTGCAGGACTGACCCAAAATATTTTTATATAAGAGGGCCTGGAGCATGAGAATATAATACATTTTGTGATATTCTGCACTCACATTCTGCATCTGATACATCTGTTGTATCCAAAGCTCGCGTAGTGCGGTTCACGGCTCGCCGACTCATATCTGTAATAGACAAAATCTTCATTAAGAAATATTTTGGAAAAACACCAACTGGCCGGTAGATGTCACTTAGAATAATGAGAAAAGTTAAAGTGAATTTTATGTCAAAAGCCACTGTCTATGTAGTTATTCATTGAATTCAGTGAAACGCATTGCCGAGGTTATTCTCAGACGTTCACTATTTTCTGCAGAGGTTCTTGAGAGATTGCGATTCGTTCGCTGATCTGGTAGGTCCCCAGATGGCTTTTGTTTGATGAATAGTCGCATCTAAGTTACAGTTCAAAGTACCTATTACTTTCGAAAGTAATGTCAAATTTTTTATCTAGCCAAGGCGGGATTGAGTGCTTTTCGAAGGTCATACCAATCTCGCTGGTAGTCGCTCCAGTTTCATTGATATGGCCATTCAACAAAAAATTTTGAACGGTATTAAAAAGCAAGGGACTTAGGCAACTGCCTTGGTGCACTCCTACTTTACTTTCATTTTTAAGTCATCGTACATATCTTGTATCATTTTAACGTTCATTCTGGGATCTCATCGTCGTCCATATGAGATCTTTCGAAACTCTGTCGAAGGCTATCTCCAGATCAATAAAGATGGTATACAGATCTTTTGATGATGTTTCTGCATTATTATCCGTAGACTCTTTTTAATTATATTACGCTGTCAATTGTCTTAAGAGCCGCTCTAAATTGTAATTGTATGGGATATTAGCTTCACCGATCGATAGTACTTACTCTGATATTATGTGCTGTTTTCCTATGAGCTAAAAACCTGGTTATTTTGATTTTTCGCTTGATGTACAACATTGCTGTTCTGCTATCAATAATCCTGTCAGTTCTGTCGAAAGGTGGCGAGTACTAGACGATAATTCAGAATAATTGGGTAGCGAATGGATGATAATAATATCTGCAAACTCTTATCAGCTGCATCAGATGTGGATTTAGTCAAAAAAAAAAAAGCAACTACAGCTCGAAGCAAAATTCCCGAAGTCTACAACAATGAGTTGGGTTTCTTTTTTTTGAGAAATAGAAATTTAAAATAACCTGGGAAAAAGAATCTGCTTATCGAAGAAGAGATGATCATGATATGATTATTAAAGTGGGCACACAGTTTTTCCATTTGATTGGGTTATATCTTTAGCCAGTATCTACTTTATTTCCAAGATCAACTCAGTGAAATTGTATCTGGGAAATGTTCACGAAATATCTTCTAAATAAATTTCTTATCTAACTGATCGCGAAAGATACAATTCGCGTTCCAGATACCGTAAACCTAATGATTACGTACGAAATTGATTTTTCATTATTGTTTTCTTTCTTTTCATTGCAGGTAAGTTCATCGTCATTATCTGTGTTATTGCGGTGAAAAATAGCAGTTCTTCTGGTGCAATTGTCGGCGGAAAAATGATATAAGATTAGACTCGATTTAAGCGGAAAACCCGATCGATCTTCGAAGTATAACCCCTTGTAACTGTGCAACGGCCAGCCTGTGAAAATGAATATTTCACCCAAAAGAAAACGAGAGTATCTATCGGTATACGGTACGGATACACGAATCGATTGTAAGTGAAACAAAAAAAAGCAATTTCTTTTCTAAAGTTCATTGATTCTACAGTAATTCTTGTTATTCTACAAACACCGGTCTGAGCGAGAGCAGGAATATCTGCACGTTCGGACATTTCATTGGTTCCGTAGAGAGAACTCATTGATTTCATCATTAGATAGCTTAGATCTATCAACAACTCTAGCCATCTATCCATCGTCCAAATGATACACAAGGGCTTGATCTATGATCATAGATTCCAAGCTATATTGCTCTTGGTTCGAGAGATCTCAATGCATGGATACATCGTAATGGATAATTGATTTGAAGGTTTTTTTTCTTCTTTTTTTTTTTGTGAAGAAGGAACACATGAGCAGAGGAAAATTGCGAGACAACGAGTTTTTTTTTTTTTTTTTTTGTTTGGCTTGGTTTGTTTGCACTGTGGGCCTTTTGTGTGGATAATTTCTTTAGGAGGTGATGAGATCAAACGATATCGACAAATCAAAGTTGAGGAATGAGCAATGAACGTTGTGTGCGCGCTCTCACAGGAACTAAAATCCTTTTATGTGCCAACATAAGTTTTCTCACCAAAGCAGAACATTAGATGAAGATCTGTTGTGTGTTTTGTAGATGAATGCTTGTGGCACCTAATGAGATACATAAAAATAGAACTTAATGATGACAACATTCCGGTGTGGAATTGCAATTGTCATGACTCGATGGTTCTAGTCTTGTGGCGAACAATTTATTTAAGGGGAGAAGCATTGCCAGATAAATATAGTTATTAAGAGCCGGAGATGGTGGTATTTTTAAAAGGCCACTTCCCTTTGCGTAAAAGTGCTAAATAATGATGTCATGGTATGACAGGCAGCGGAATGTTGGTTTAATTTAATAGGGGAGCACAAAGCGTGGTGATTAATTGGGGTGAAATTAAGTTATTTCGTTACGGGTTGTATAAAGTGCCTAAAGGAATGTTTGTGTTCCCCTATGTGAGTTGTGCAAGCAATCAAAATAGTTTATTCTTTTCTTTCAGTTTGAATATGGTTCCAGAAAAGGTTAAGTCAATTTCTAGTATTTAACACTGAGGAAATACTCGCAGATGGGGTGACAAATTCATATGACGCGTATCGTCATAGATGTTAAATTAATTCCTAAGGAGAATCCAATCTTTCCTACGATAACCCTTAGGAATTCTGTCAATTAAGGCCACTAATAGGTGATCTGAAAGAATGCCTTGTGCTTGCTGCAAGATATTACGAACGTGGAATCAAGTTTGTAAGAATGCCTTGAGCAGATCTATCAAACAACGGCGCAACATCCAATCGACATATACTCGTACGTATGTAAGTGTATCAACCATTATGTGCCGGGTCTTGATCACGAATCAGATCTTCAATCGTTTACGGATTAGGTGTTTACTTGGCTAATTGAGGTGGCTTATCGTTGCTCGCCAAATACGAGTAGACGTCTGGTGCATTGGTCTTCTTGCTCTCAGAATGTATGCTCGTATTAGGCTCAGGATAGGGAGAATCTATGTATATAGTCGGAAGTATGCCGAAACTATTGCGCTAAATGTCAAGTGATCAGGTAATATAGTCCGAAACACATTAGCTCATAAACCTTTGAATTGAATAGCCACACCTCGAGAAGAAGACTAATCCAGCTGCCATGACTGACGAATGTTAGAACATCTTAGGTTAGGTTATGTTAGGTAGATGGTTGCCCTGCTCACTTAGACCAATAGTCAGGCACGTTGTTCCCATTATTGTATACCTTGGGAGCCTGATAAAAAAAAAACGCTGGATTGTAACCACCTGAATAGAGATATAAATTCCTCAGCTCCTTCCTGACTGCCAAGAGTTTTCACTCCTTTGTTGGCTAGAGTAAGACTTTCACAAAGCAGATGTCGAGCAGATTTCATTTTTTCTTCCTTCCTGCAGCTCCTTCAGTAGTCATTGTCGACTGTTCCGAGACATCTTGCAAGACTTTCAATGAAATTTCATACAATCAACAAGATCATGCGATATAAACAGACACCTTGGGCCTAAGCGAAATACGGGCTCACAGCTTGTCATACTTGCAGTAGACAAGATCGGGAAGGACATAGAGAACCCGTACTTGCTGTCTTTTGCGGGATGACTCCAAAACCTAGGACAGGTTTTGGGATAGATAGGAGCAGCTTATTTCGGCCCCCAAATCATTGTAAGGCAAAGATGATGCTAATGATATCAAGGATGGAGTGTAATGTCTGCCCACGATATTAATATCTTCACTCGTACATAGTCAAACTGCAGATAGTTTCAGTTCCCATATCAGAAGTCGCTATAGATTGTCATTTGTCTATTGACGAGATACATGTCTGAGCAGCTCAACATTTACTTAAGCATGGTGCCCGCGGATAGTCATTTTCCAAGAATTCTTAGAACTTGCACTCAGCAAGTGTCACTACGCTACTTGAAGGCTTTGGCCTAAATGTTGGCGCAGCAATTATTGTCATAATAAATAAGTTTCCATGTAAGCAAAGCTATTGCAGGCGTTGTCCTAGCAAAAATATTCTACCTAGAAACTTACCAACTTCCCTCTAACCAACAAAGGTTTATTGTTCCGAAGTTATACAAAAATAAAAGATAAAAGCGCTTCATGTGCCGAGGGTTCTGCAGCAATCACAGGAAAGGGAGACTTTGCAGCTCTTTCTCCTATATAAAGCGCAAGGTAGACCAGTTGTAGTTTGATCCAAAACATGCTCTTCATCTGCTCGAAAGCAGTCCAATCTCTGGTAGCAGACCTAAGCCTATACTATAGATACTATCAGGGTTTGGAAGACCTCAATAGAATGATCTCTAGAAATGTGGTATAACTTTTTTGTAGTTTTTTTTGGATTTTTCTCGAAACCGCTTCGTCACCTTTCATTTGATATTTCTATTGTATCCCTTGCTCGCGGAGCAATCCCTAAAGCATTCTCCTATTACCTTCGGGAGCACAGAGATCAACACCACAAGCGGGTTTAGAGATGATGCTAAATATCCCTCCCCTAGATGAGTACATACGATGCACAGCTGCCAAAAGTGCGATTCATCTCAAACAGTCAGGCGCATGGAAGCAAAGCTCCCATGGACTCGGACCTATATTCAACAGGTATAGTATAACCTGTCTCGACAGAACAGCAGATTATATCATATCCTACATAGATTTCGACAAGAACTATTCCACTATTATTCCCAAAAGACAAGAGTGGAACTCCAACACATTAATTAATTTACAGGACATTCAGCTCTACACTGACGGGTCTAAAATGGATATCCGAACTGCCTCTGGAGTTTTTTGCGACTCACTTAAAATCACACAAACTCCCGGATGACTGTAGCACCTTTCAAGCTGAGGTCTTCGCCATTGATAGGGCTGCACAAACTATACATAGCAAAGAACTAAATCCTTCAAAGATTACAATTTTCGTGGACAGTCAAGCGGCAATCAAAGCACTAGACAGCGAGGATGTCAGATCGAAAACAGTTTCCAGATGCCGTAATACGTTGAACAGAATATGCAACACCCATGACGTAACTATCTGCTGGGTTCCTGGTCATAGTAATATAAAAGAAAACGAGACAGCAGATGAACTGGCTAAAAAGGGATCAGCATTGGGTCTTCGGCATACTCGGATATCAGTAGAAGCTCCAATAGGTGAACTAAAAAGGAAAATAGACCTAAAAGCCAGAGAACTGATTAACTCCGCATGGTCCGCCAGAAGCGACTGTGTCATATCTCGCAGCTTATGGCCGACAGTGGATGAAAACAGAACAAAAGGCCTATTGGCGATGAACAAAAAAAGTAATTCGAATCTTGACATTCGCGCAACCTGGACACTGCTCGATAGGGGAAATGGCTGTCAGACTAGGCATCAACACACCCGACCACTGCAGGAGCTGTCAAGATATAGAGAAGGCAAAAACCATCAAACGCTTGTTATGTGATTGCCCGAATCTTCAAAACCGCCGCCTCCGTCATATGGGAAACAGGCTTTTTGACGAACTAGGTGATCTCGCACAAGTTCCACTTGGGAACATGTTAGGCTTCATAAAGAGCGCAGGCTAGTTTGCAACAGAACCGACCGCAAGACAAAGGTTTTAAATATAGGTTCTACATAACAAAAAGAGAAGCACAATGGACCGTATGGCCCTTGTGGTAAGCACTTGGGTGCACTTCCCTGCAACCTAACCTAACCTAATCGACCTTCGGGTTTCGAACCACCCTGAAGCTTGCAAATGTCTTTGATAGGTTTGTCGCATTCTTCAATATCCTAGAAGAAGTGCTTCTAAGGAATTTATGTCGGAGATGGCAGAGGCCTGGACAATGGCATAGAAACTGGGTTGTGTTCTTTCTCGTCTCCTCACAGCCGCTACAGATTGAGTATTATGCGATGTAATTCTCCTGTCCATCTGAATCAGTGTATTAGTTCTAGCCTTGTTGTACATTGGTCATAGTTTTCTCGTTGTTTTACAGGTGCTCAAAGAGCTCCATCTGCTGTTCGCTTCCACGAGAGACCTATTCCATGCTTCGTGACTAAATTACACGACAGGACTTTCACTGAGTGGATCAGCTTACTCTAGGTTTATCGCAGATGCAAGTTTCAGGGACCCAACTCTGTTTTACCACATGTTGCGTGCCAAGAACTCTAAGCTCTTCACAAGCTTTGATTTCACTTTTATAGCTGGAGTGGCTTTTATTGCGGCTAGGCTGTCGATGAGAAAGGTGATAACATCGCGTGGTATTGCCTTCGTCGAAGTCTTATGGGCAGCAATTATCACTGCAAGGACCTCCTCCTGGAAAACGCTGCTGTAGTCCAAGAGTCTGACAGTTTTAAATCTCCTCCTGACTCCTGCAATAGTTTTGTCCGCAACTAGGTCGATTGGGATATTATTTAAAAGGGCCTACTACCTTACTAGTTACAAAGCTAAAGCCTCTGCTGTGTCCAATCGAGTGTTCAAAACGTTCATCAATCTTAGTTCACTTGAAAGATCGTAGTTTACATTGTATGCTTCTGTTACAGTAGAGAGTTATAGTACAACAACTTAAATCGAAAAATGGCAGAGAAAAAGACGTGTTATAAATCTTGTGTCAAAGACTTGTGTTGAATAGCCGTCGATTTTTCAAAAAACAGGTTGTTATCTCGTTAAAAGTAAAACTGCCAATAAATTTGCTAAACAGAATCAGAAAGAGAAAATAAATCCTCCGCATCATCTAATCCTCTTTAAAGTGACCTTCAATCGATGCCTTCTGCCGACAATAGTACAATCTCATCAGAGCTTCTGTCACACACGATCAAAGTATGTATCTGTGGTCATCTCGACGTTAATGTCCACAAAATCCATGGCTTAATGCGGCGCGTCCAATTACACGAAATTACCGTCTTTATTTGGTCCACACAAGCATGATCGTGCCTCCCCGCTCATCGAAAATCCTGGTCACATCTCGAAGAATCTCTAATTATCTCGGAAATTACATGTCATTGTGATGCTTTGATTGATTCTCCAACTCCGTCAGTTTTGATTCAATTATGCGTCCATAAGTGGAGGGATTGCATAACGCAACTGCGCGGCGCAACGCATATGCGGAAAGACCCTTGTGACGAGAAGGAATCAATCAAAGATCACGTCTCACGAAGTAAGAACAATTGCTGCGCGGAACGAGTCTATGGATAGACACTACGTGGACAGATATAGTGGAGGGGGGGGGGGGGGGGGGGGAATAGGGATTATGAGTGAAAACAAAAATTGGTAACTCACCCGGTAATAATCTCGAAGCCAATCATGTCAGAATCACATTCTTCGACGCCTGGTCCATTAGCATTTTGAATGTCATTGTCCTCGCCGCTGCCTTCGGCCTTTGGTAATTGATCTTCCGGTAGTGTAGCGTCAGCACCCGGTGTTAGTTCCTTTAGCTCCACACTATCGGGAGGTGCCACAACTGCTGCAGCAGCAGCAGCGGCTGCCTCTTGAGCCTTTGTCTCTGGCACCACGGACAAGGATGATTGATCGTCCGGTGTTGACGATGACGATGACGATGATTGTGGAAGTGGTAGCGCTGGCAGTGGAGATGCGGCTGCTGGTACTACAACACCGCCATCACTACTACCTGGTGCGGGTACAGATACTTGAACTTGTTCATCACTCGTTGCGGTGGCAATGTTGTCATTTGTTGCAGCATCAGCTGAATTTGTTAGCGCTGCCGCTGCTTGAGGAGGAGCAGCTACTGCTGGCACATCTATTCGAGATCGACGGGCTGCCGTTGCCACCGATATAAGCAAGCACAGGACGAATATGTGTGTTGGTTTCCGTGATAGCATTTTACAGCGTTCGGTGCGGCTACGTGTATCTGAAAGGGAAGCAAAGACTTAGTCGATTGACATGTTAAGATTTGTCCTAGAGCGGTACAGTGTGTGTATCCACCGTGCACCGCTATATAATCAGATGTATCTGCCATTGAATGGGGAGTTTTAATGAAGCTTATTTATGTGTGTGGGTAATTTGCGCGCGCGATTAGGATTTCGTATTTATTGTCTAAGGAAAGGGTGGGAGCAGAGAGGATTGCAAATTAAATGGAAGCACATCGCCATGGACAGGGGGTACCAATTATTGGGTGGATGTGTACCCGATACACCATTGCATTGCTAATTTATTGTGATGATTTAGCTCGGAGCGGAATGATTACGGTAGGATGTTTGAGGTAATCTATGTAATTGTCTGCAAATTGTGATATCGACTGAACTAGGGACTTCAGCGAGGGTCTGGAATGTATTTTTATTGTTGAAAGGACGGGAAGGCAGGAAGAAGTTGATGCAAACACTGTGTATTATTCTCTGTGTCCTTGTTAGAGTGTAGTCTTATGAGAGTTAGCTGTCCGCGACCCCAGGGCTGTGCGTCGATCCTCATTGGTATGGGCCACAGCTCTATTGCCTTAACTTGTGACACATATGTCAAAAATGAGTGATTTGCTCTGACGAAAAGTACTCGTACTCTTCATTCTCTTCATTCGTGGTGGGTGATGTCCATTATTTAAGACAAAAGGGAGAGAAATCTGACATTAAGTGACCAGCTTGCAGCTTGTGTATCACCACTAATTTATTCGCGGTCCGCACACGGGCCTGTATTTTGCTGACGGGTTTGCGATGCTTTTGTGATAAATTACTGAAGACATAGCATGTTGGTCGTCGGGGTGTTTTAGAGTCGCCTACTCATTTCAGTCGGCTTCTCATTCTGTATGCGTGGAACCAGTTCAAATTCTTTATCTGGTTTTATTAATTTTTCAATCATGAATGCGAGGTATACAGTGTAGGGTGTAAAAAATTATAGATACATTTGCGACTTGTATAGCTCCGTGTGCGAAACATAAGCAAACTGGCCAATTCGTGACTTTAATCACTTACCAGTTTGATTGCTTGTGTGTAGCTCCGTGTGCGAATGGTAAGTTACGAGTAATTTTTAGGCGCATTAAAAACTTCCTGCCCATTTGCGAACCTTCGAACAAGTGCGTAATTCTTACAAAAGTGGGCTTCCACAGCAAGGCAGAATGTCATATTATAGACATTAAAAGGTCGAAACCAGGAAGTGAAGCACAAGCCTTAGCATCTAAGATCGCTCTAGATTCTTTTTTTTCTCAACGAGATTGGTTAAGCAATTCAAGATTTATTTATTTTGGATGCCTGGGAACGGGTACGTTCCACGGATCTGTATGGTCGATGACAAACATAAGCTTTATAAATTGTGGCCATGTCCGCTGTGAAAAACCTTACTTACACCTTTTGAGGACTCCTAGTTATCTAGCACTACCTTTTGTAGCATCAGTAATCTACTCGTACCATCGAAGGTCTGGGCTAACATACATTGACAAGTCGTTGAATTCTTCAAGATCAACTCCATCCATTCTGAGTTTGATCCCGTTTGTATCCCGCTTCGTAGACTGGAGACAGTTGTGGGTTTTTGACGTGTTGAACACAACTCGGTTATTTGCATGCCAATTGTTATCAGAGTTAAGTTTGGTAGACATTCGTCGCCACTGAGACTCAACGTGGTGTCCTTAGTCAAAAGTGCTGTCATCCGCGAAAGAATGAATCGGATTGCAAGTAATAGGACGGAGATCATTGATGGAAATCAGAAAAGGCGACGGAGAGAGTACTGAGCCCTGGGGCACACCGGAATTAGCCGAGAATGGTGTAGAAGTACATCCATCCATCAGTCGCCATGAGTTTCAAGCTTGTTAACGGGGTTACTACGCCACATTATGTTGAAAGCCTTGGAGATACTTCCCTAAAGTTAGCAGATTAAAGGTGCTGCTATATGTTTCGGTTTTTTTTTTTTTTTTAAATATGACAAAAATAATGGACCTACATAGCCTGCTATGTCTGACCGGTTTCTGAATTCAATTAGTATTCCTTAGCTGGTATAACACTGCTGTACTTTGAACTTGAGCGGTTAATTAGGCTCGTCGCAATATTGATAGTATTAACTACTGCTCAGCTGGATACGTAGAACAGTACCTACCATCAGCACTCTTCGC